>OX422223.1:252723935-253994560 GCA_949130495.1 Sambucus nigra | reverse complement strand
TCCCCCTGTAGTGTCTGGCCTAATTTAGGCCTCGTACTATCGTACCCTTAGAGGGTCGTCCGAGCCTGATGGAGGGTCGGCCCCTTGGAGGGTCGTTTGGGCCTGATGGAGGGTCGGCCCCTTGGAGGGTCATCTGGGCCTGATGAGGGGTCGACCCCTTGGGGGGTCGTCTGAGCCTGATGGAGGGTCGCCCCCTTGGAGGGTCATCTGGGCCTGATGAGGGGTCGACCCCTTGGGGGGTCATCTGAGCCTGATGAGGGGTCGGCCCCTTGGGGGGTCATCTGAGCCTGATGGAGGGTCGACCCCTTGGAGGGTCGTTTGGGCCTGATGAGGGGCCGGCCCCTTGGAGGGTCGTCTGAGCCTGATGGAGGGTCGGCCCCTTGGGGGGTCACGAGACCATCTTGGGATCGTCTTGTTGGAGGGCGCCCTTGGCCTGACCGAGGGTATATATGGGTATATCAATCACCCCCTAGCCCTTAGCCATAGATGATGCTGAGATCGCTGAGGGATAATGTTTCTTTTGAGACAAGTGTGTGGTCTGTTTGATGAGTGACACCTGCCAAGATGTCGTGACACCTTGGCAGATGCTCTTTGTTGTTTCAGTTTCCAAGGTGTGGCGGCTGCACACTTGACCTGGGACTTTGTGCCCTAATGATGCCCTCCTCATGGGCTACGCTTTGCCTTGGTTAATGGGCCCACTCATTACTAAGGTATTTAAGCGATTTTTGAAACCTTTCCTTTTCTTCTTCTTCTTCTCGCCCAAGCTCTCTCTCTCTCTAGATTTCTAACAGATAGACCACCATTTCTGCAAATTTCAATATTTCGAGTTTGGCAGTCTCTTTCTTCCTCCTCATGTAATCCCTCTACCCCAGTGTCCTCTTTACTTTAATTTCTTTTTTGCTTTCTTGTTTTAGGCTTGTAGGGCCGGATTTAGGCTGTTTCATAACTTTTCCGGCGGTTTCATAACTTTTCCGGCGTCTTCTCCGACGATTGGTTTTTGAGTGTTCTTGATTAAAAACCCTCGATTTCTTTTGTTTCAATCCAAAAGTCCAGCCTGGTCAACTGCAAACTTGTTTGTAGTTAGGTTACCCAAATTCTTCCAAGTGTAGGGCCTCCCCCTTAATGCTTAGGAGGCTTTACAATTTAGCTGAGGAATTCCCATCTTTGAGAGATAAGCTCTTTATAGAGATTAGACGAATAGAGGAAGAGGAGGAGAGGAGACGAGTGGCCGACCCTAATTGGGTATGACCCATTTTCCCCATTCCTCTTGCCACAATAAAGCCATTTGAGCCGTCTGAGTCTTGTGGGTCATCATGTAGTCCAGCCGAGAGTTATTCAGGAGAGATGGATGAGAGAGCGTTGTCGCCAACTGGCGTTGGACCTTCTGGGAGAGGAGAGACGTCTGGTCCAAGCTCAGGCCGACAGGCCGAGGGTATGGTTACTTCTGAGGCTATCCCTCTGAAAACTCTATCCCCACGTGCCTTCCAGATGGCTTTTCCTCAGGGGCCTCTGGCAGGTGATGAGGCCGAGGGAGAGGGGATTGGGGATGGTGAGGACTCAGATGTTGACCCGGTTGACACATCTCATGCCTCGTCTTATATTTCCTCAGCCAGGGATCGTGACCTCCTACTGTGGAGGCATGCATATGGTGTCCCCCCCCCCCCCAACATATCCATGAGGGTCCCTCTGAGTCTGAGAGGGTCTTTGAGGGTGAAGAGGGAGAGATAGAGGTATACGAACAAATTTTTAAGGTCGGTGTCAGGTTCCCTCTGCACCCTGCCGTTGTAGACATCTTGTCAGCCCTCGGCGTTGCCCCCTCTCAACTTCATCCCAACTCTTAGAGGACGATCCTTGGCTACGTATCCTTATGGAAAAATTCCTTTATTGACGAGCCCTCGGCCGATCTGTTCTTGGCCTGCTATAATATCACCTCCTCGTCCAAACAGCCTGGGTACTATCATCTGGGGGCGAGGAGGTCTGAGAAAAAACTTCTCCACGTGGCACAAACCTCTAACCACGACTGGAAGAAGAGATTTTTCTTCATGTTTGGGGAATGGGAATTTACGACCGAGTCTCAACCTTTAGCCGATGGTCCGAGGGTCGTAAGAAGATGGTCTAACCACTCAATGAAAGCCAGGTCAGACCCCGAACTTAGTCTGTAAGAGAAAGATATAGTCGAATATCTGAGGGAGCGAGGGAAAGGGGGTGACCTTGCAAAGTTTGAAGATCTTATGACGCCTCGGTTCCTCAAGGAAGATGTTCTGAGGGTCGACCCCCAAACAGATCTATGTGAGTTATATTATTTTTTGCCCATTCTTTACTTTTTTCAAGTGTTTCATCTTTATCTCTGCATCTTTCTGACCTATCGTCCTCTTTTCAGGTCGTCCTCCAGGTATATCAGGCCATCTCTGGGAAATGACTACCCCGAGATTACTATCTGGTTTGGGAAATAAAAAGGGGAAGTAGCCTCAGTAAGCTCCGAGGAAGACGAAGGCCGCTGGGTCGACACCTGATGAGCCGACCTCCAACAGGCACAAAAGGAAAGAGCCAGAAGTCCCGGTTGACCCTCGGCCTGATTCACAAACGAGGGTAAGGGTCGAGGCGTCTGAGGGGACCGCCTCCTCTTCCAGCATGGGGGACTTTTGGTCCCAAAATTTGACATTACTGAAGGCCGAGTCGTCTTCTCTTATTGCTAACTTGAGGGCGGCCAAAGCGTCAATGTTTTCTGCCCCCTCGGCTGCCGATTATGAATTCCTGTCCAAGATGCCTCTGGCGAAGGTGTATGACTATGGTCTGCACACCCTAGCCCAGGTATTTATTCTCACTTCATTCCTTTAGTTGCATTTTTTCACAAACTTTTTTCTCGTCCTCTTAACGAGTGTCTGTCATTCTTCTTTGCAGTCTGTCTGTGCCTTTACCTCGGCCACTAGGTGGATGGCTGAGAACCAAGAAAAATTCCATGAAGCTGAGAGGGCTATTCAGCACGAGGCTGATCTTCAGTCAGAGCTTGAGACTGCAAGGGCTGAGTTGGAGAGCACCATGACTAATCATGCGAGGATCCTGAATGAGCTGACGAGGCAGCATGATGCAGACATGGCGGCAAAGGACTTGCTTATAAAGGAGAGGGACGAGGCCTTGACCAACATGGGGGCTCAACACAAGACCGACCTTGAGGAGGCTGTCTGGAAAGCCGAAGCCGATGCTGTGGAGGCCTACAAAATCTCGAATGAGTTTCAAGGCTTCGGCCTTAAATACTTAGAGAGGAGGATCAGGACAGCCTGTCGATGGGTCATCCTCAAGTTCGGTGATGTCGTCTCTTCGATTCGCCCTTCCATCGAAGCAGTCCAACTGGACGACCCTCTGATTGCTGAGGCCTTGGCCCAGGTGGAATCTCAAGTGCATGTTGAGGGTACTGTCACATCTGAAGATCAGCCAGTTTTGGTCATTGAGGAAACCCCTCTTATAGATGTTGAGGCCCTGCCCTCTGATGCTGCTCAATAGGGTGGCTGTCTGTAGCCCACACCCTCTTAGTGTAATCAATATTTTTGTACTCTATTTTGTAGAACACTTTGTAATATTTCATTTATATTATCATCTCTCTTGTTGTCTTCCATATTTGTCTCTTATGTGATTTGTATTGTGATTCTTAAGTCCTCCCTTGTCTTTCTTGAGGACAATGGTGGGGTCGTCCCCACCATTGACCCTCGTTATAGCCGAGGGTTGTAATAAACAAATTAATGGTTTTAACCAAAGTATTCCCTCGACTTTCTTGAGGACAATGGTGGGGTCGTCCCCGCCATTGACCTTCATTATAGTCGAGGGTTGTAATTACCAAATTAATGGTTTTTAATGGTCTTCCCTCGTCTTTCTTGAGGACAATGGTGGGGTTGTCCCCACCATCGAGCCTCATTATAGCCGAGGGTTATCAATACTATATTAATGGTTTTTAAACAAGTCTTCCCTCATCTTTCTTGAGGACAATGGTGGGGTCGTCCCCACCATTGACCCTCATTATAGCCGAGGGTTGTAATTACCAAATTAATGGTTTTTAATGAAGTTTTCCCTCATCTTTTTTTAGGGCAATGGTGGGGTCATCCCCACCATTGAGCCTCATTATAGCCGAGGGTTGTAATTACCAAACTAATGGTTTTGATTAAGTCTTCCCTCGTCTTTCTTGAGGACAATGGTGGGATCGTCCCCACCATTGACCCTCATTATAGTCGAGGGTTGTAATTACCAAACTAATGGTTTTGATTAAGTCTTCCCTCGTCTTTCTTGAGGACAATGGTGGGGTCATCCCCACCATTGACCCTCATTATAGCCGAGGGTTGTAATTACCAAATTAATGGTTTTTAATGAAGTTTTCCCTCATCTTTTTTTAGGGCAATGGTGGGGTCATCCCCACCATTGAGCCTCATTATAGCCGAGGGTTGTAATTACCAAACTAATGGTTTTGATTAAGTCTTCCCTCGTCTTTCTTGAGGACAATGGTGGGATCGTCCCCACCATTGACCCTCATTATAGTCGAGGGTTGTAATTACCAAACTAATGGTTTTGATTAAGTCTTCCCTCGTCTTTCTTGAGGACAATGGTGGGGTCATCCCCACCATTGACCCTCATTATAGCCGAGGGTTGTAATTACCAAATTAATGGTTTTTAATGAAGTCTTCCCTCATCTTTCTTTAGGGCAATGGTGGGGTCGTCCCCACCATTGAGCCTCATTATAGCCGAGGGTTGTAATTATCAAACTAATGGTTTTTGAATCCTCCCTCGTCTTTCTTGAGGACAATGGTGGGGTCGTCCCCACCATTGACCCTCATTATAGCCGAGGGTCATTCTCCAAAGATTATTCCATGCGTACTAAAACTGATAAACACAAGATGAGAGGAAACACTGATATTTTTCATTAATTTTCCAAGTGTTCTGTCGGAGCAACACCTATTACAATTGTCGTTCGATAGGACTTTACAAAACTACTGATTGTATTTCTTCAAATGATCTGCATTCCAGGGGTTGGAAAAGGGCTCCCCTTCTAGGTTTTCTAGTCTATAGGTCCCTGGGACAACTTCGTCGATGACCCTATATGTGCCATGCCAATTAGGATGGAGCTTGTTGGGCTTCTGCCAAGTCTTTTTGAGGACCAAGTCCCCCACTGCAATTGGTCTCTGTTTCACCCACTGATTGTAAAACCTTGCAGTCCTCTGCTGGTAGGCGGCTTGCCTTATCTTGGCGTCTTCCCTCCTTTCCTCAATCAGGTCTAAGTCAAGTCTCCTCTCTTCCATATTTCTTCGGGGGTCATACATTTGGACCCTATGAGTAGGAAACCCAATCTCAGTGGGGATGACGGCCTCTGAGCCATAAGCTAGCATGAATGGGGTCTCTCCGGTAGAGGTCTTTGTCGTCGTCCTGTAGGCCCACAGTACAACATATAACTCCTCAACCCATCTTCCTTTTGCCTCTTCAAGTCTCTTCTTGATCCCGTTAAGGATCGTCCTGTTTATAACTTCCGTTTGCCCGTTAGCCTGAGGTCGACATGGGGTAGAGAAAAATTATTTGATACTCACCCTTTCACAGTACTTCTCTAGGGATGTATTCTTGAATCGAGTCCTGTTATCCGAGATGAGGGTGTTGGGGAGACCATATCTGTATACAATATTTTTCCAGATGAACTGGAAGGTCTTCTGTTCAGTAATCGTGACCATTGGCTCTGCTTCCAGCCATTTTGAAAAATAGTCAATTGCCACGATGAGGAACCGATAGTTATTAATGGCCCTAGGCAAGGGGCCTACTAGGTCGATCCCCCATACTGCAAATGGCCATGGGGACGTAATGGAGGTAAGAGGTTGATGAGGCTGGTGTGGGATGGTGGCAAATCTTTGATATTTATCACACTTTTTTACATACGCCGTGGCGTCTTTCCCCAAGGTCGGACACCAGTACCCCTGGGTGATTACCCTCTTCGCCAGAGACCTGCCCCCAATGTGGCTTGAACATGACCCCTCATGCACGTCTTGCAAAATGGAAGGGACTTCAGATGGGTGCACACACCTAAGTAAGGGGAGCAAAAACCCCTTTTTGTATAAGGTGTTCCCAATGACAGTGAATTTTGCAGCTTTATATCTCAACTTCTTCCTTTCTTGCCTTGCTTCTGGTATTTCCCCCTCTTTAATGTATCTGATCAGAGGGGCCATCCATGAGGCTTCCTTAGCAATATTCAGGCAACTTCCAAGTGTTCCCTCAGCATCTTCAATAGTTGGTCGAAGCAAAATTTCCACTCGGACTGTCCTCCTGATATCCGTCCTAGTCGCCGAGGCCAACCTAGCAAGGGCATCATCTCGACCATTATCGAGCCTAGGTATCCTCTTCAATTTTACTTCTATGAAGCTCTTCAATAATGACCTCACCTTCTCAAGGTACCTAGCCATCCTCTCGTCTTTAGCCTCGTAGGCTCCTCGTATCTAATTCACTACTAGCCTCGAATAACTATGAACCAAAATCTGGTCGACACTATGAGACTTGGCCAAGGAGAGGACTACTATCAAGGCCTCATATTCGGCCTCATTGTTGGAGGCCTTGAAGTTGAACCTCAGGGCGTACTCAATGTCTGTGCCATAGGGTGCTGATACTATTAACCCAGCCCCACTCCCGCTTTCGCAAGAGGACCCGTCGACCAAGAGACTCCACACGGTATGTTCTTCTGAGAAACTTCCCTCGGTGAGTGACCCTTGTCTAAAGAGATATCTTCCCTCTTCGTTTTCAGCCACTTTTTTTCTAGCGGTGCTTGTCTCAGCCTTATCTACAGGTGTGTCGGTGAGCCTACCTTGCTGGGTATCTATCTTCCTGTGGCTCTCACCCTCGGCTTCATCATCTTCCTAAGTAAACTTAGCCACGAAATATGCCAATGCTTGCCCCCTAATGGCCGTCCTGGGCTGATAAACAATGTTAAAATCCCCCAGCTCTATAGCCTAAACCATTAGCCTCCCTTATTTTTCAGGCTTGTGCAAGACCTGCCTAAGAGGGGAGTCAGTGAGGATGACCATTGTATGGGATTGGAAGTATGGCTTCATCTTTCTCGATGTATGGATCAAGGCATAGGCCAACTTCTCCATCCTTGGATATATTTGCTCTGCCCCCTGGAGTGCCTTACTGTTGAAATACACAGGCTTCTGTACCCCATCTTCTTCTCTCATAATGGCTGCACTGATGGCTGACTCTGAGATGGTGAGGTACACATAAAGTCGTTCACCCTACACGGGCCGTGACAATAGCAAGGGAGACCCTAGGTATGATTTTAACTCCTTAAAAGCCTCATCACACTCTTCACTCCATTCGAAGGCTTTTCTGAGAATTTTGAAGAATGGTAGACACCTGTCTGTGGCCCTAGAAAAGAACCTGTTTAAGGCAGCAACTCTCCCTGTGAGTCTCTGAACGTCTTTAATGGTCTTGGGGGTCTTCATCTCTACAAGGGCCTTTATCTTTTCAGGATTGGCCTTGATGCCTCTTTGGTTGACAATGAACCCCAAGAACTTCCCTACTCCGACCCCGAAGACACACTTGACCGGGTTGAGCTTCATCTGGTATTTGTCCATTGTATTAAAGGTCTTCTGAAGGTTTGCCACATGATCCTCTGCCTTCAAACTCTTAGTCAGCATGTCATCTGCATAGACCTCCATAGACTTCCCAATTTGGTCTTCGAACATTTTATTTACGAGGCACTGATACGTTGCCCCCGCATTTTTTAGGCCAAAGGGCATGACCCTATAATAGTATGTCCCCTTGTCGGTAATGAAGGCTGTCTTCTCCGAGTCTTCAGGGTTCATAAAGATCTGGTTGTACCCTGAATAGGCATCCATAAAGCTCATGAGCTCATGGCCTGCGGTAGCATCTACCATCTGATCAATGCGAGGGAGAGGGAACCTGTCTTTGGGACAATGCTTGTTGAGGTCTGTGAAGTCTACACACATCCTCCACTTTCCGTTGGCTTTTGGGATAATGACAGCGTTGGATAGCCATTCAGGGTAGATGACCTCTCTGATAAACTCAGCATCTTCCAGCTTCTTAACCTCATCCCTAATGACCTCATACTTTTCTCGAGAATAAATTCGCCTCTTCTCCTTAATTGGCTTTGCACCCTCTACCACGTTGAGCTTGTGGCTCATAACTTCGGAGTCGATCCCCGGCATATATATGTGACTCCATGTAAAGACGCTTTTCCTTCTCTTCAACAGCAGGATGAGGTTTTCCTTGATATTTGACTTCAGAAACTTGCCGACTTGGACGGTTTTTTCTGGGTCATCCTCATTGAGGATGATGGATTCTACCTCTTCCGTGGCCTCTCTTTTTTTTAGCTTCGTCTCGTCTCTGGGGTTTAGGGTATCAATATTATAAGTGGTTGTAGCCTTCTTGTGTGTCTCTCTTTCTTCAGCGGAGTTGTAATAACATTCTCGCGCTGTCGTCTGGTCTCCCTGAACTTCCCCTAGCCCGTAAGAGGTTGGAAATTTAATCATCTGATGGACTGTGGACGACACAACTTCGAACCCCTTGAGGGCTACCCTCCCCAGTATAATATTGTAGGACAAAAAGACATGTTCATCCATCACAAAGAAGCTGACCTTCTTTGTAAGCCATCTCGACCACTCGTCCCCCATCCTGACATCAGCCTCATACATTCCGAGGGGATGAAACTTTTCTCCACTGAACCCAATCAATGGGTGATGGTATGGGATGAGTCTGGCACGGTTGAGACCTAAATCTTTGAAGCATGTCCAAAACATTACATCTACGGATGAGCCCCCATCTACCAGGATCCTCGGTACCTCGCATCCGTGCACCCTGGTAGTGATGACGAGAGGGTCATCATGTGGGGCTAAGAGGCCTTTGAAGTCCATTCTTGAGAACCCTACTATCAGGGTGTCCATGTCGACCTTCTTCCTCTTTTTTGGCTTCTCCTCTAGAGAGGTTGAGTGTACCGTCTTCGTCACTGCCTTGTCCTCAGCCACATAGGATTTCCTGTCAGCGACCTCTGACCCTCCTCCTACTAGACCCCCAGAGATCATTCCCACTCCAAGCGAGATTATATTAAGCCTCTTGACAGGGCCTTGGTCGTCTCTCGGTGGGAGGTCAGGGTCGTCCTCATCATTAGAAGGGTCGTCCCCTCTTTTTTGAGGGCCTTCTCTACATGCATCACCTCACTTTTTTTTGGGGTCGTCCCCTCGGCCCCTCTTGAAGGCACCTTTGTCGACGTACTTTCTGAGCTTCCCTTCTTTCAGCATCTTCTCAATCTCATCTTTCGGAGAAAAGAATTTGTCTGTTATGTGGCCATGGTCTTGGTGAAATTCGCACCATAGGTTTTTATTCCTCTTGTTGGGGGTTGCCCTCAACTTCTCAGGCCACTTCAGAGACCGGTCACTCTTTATGTCTTTGAGAATATGTTCACAGCTGACCGTTAGAGGGGTGTAATCAGCGAACTTGTCATCCGTAGACCTGTTCTTCCCTTCTTTATTATTCTTAGGGTACTTACCCCCACTAGTGCCTCCTTTTTCGTCTTCGTATTTTACGGCCATCACCTCTTCGGCGTTCATCACCTTTCCTGCTATTGACAGCAATTCAGCCATCGTCCTCGAAGGGTCTTCAGCGAGCTTCCATAACAGCTTCCCATTTTGGAGACCTCCAATCAGGGCTGTCATAGCTATGCTCTCCTCATAGTCTTCCACCTATAACTTTTCTTTGTTGAATCTGGCTATGTAGTCCCTAAGACTCTCATTCTTCCCCTTCTTAACATAGAGCAGGTGTGTGGTCTTCTTTTGTGGTCTCACCCCAAAGCAAAAGTTGTGGATGAACCGGTCTGCCAGCTGCTTAAAGTTTTCAATGGAGTTTTTTGGGAGAGACATATACCAGACATGTACAGCCCCCGTCAGAGTACCAGAGAAGGCACGACACCTCATCTCATCTGAGATAGAGTAGATGTCTGTCGCTGATTGATACATCTCAATATGGTGGAAGGGTTGGTACTCCCGTCATATCTTGGGGTGATCGCAGGTGGCTTGAACTTTGATGACGTAGGGAAGTTGACTATCTTCGTCACAAAGGGTGAGCCTATGGAGTATCCTCTCTGAAGAGGGTCCCGGCTCTTTAGTATATCACCGATATTATCCTCTAGTCGCTAGATCGAGTCATTCTAGGGCCTCGTAGGGTCGGCCTGGCCGATGTTATCCCCTACCGCCTCTTTAAGGTGGACGGAGGGCTCTGCCATGGTAGGTCTGTGTCTGCTGTTCACTTCCTCCTAGTCGTCATCCCGTACTTAGGGTCGGCCCCCGTGAGGTCGGCCATCTGCTGCCTCCCTTCTGGACCTCGCGGAACTCCTTGATCTGAACAATTTTTTTCGCAGGTCATTTACTGGGCCCAGCCTTTCAAAGGCCGACCCCCTGCTCAGGCGATAAAAAGCAGAGCCTCTTGGGCAATCGTCAGGGTTTGGTCTCCTGCACTTTCCTCTACTTTCCTAGAGAGGTCACACAGTATTGTTGGAGACCTCATATGGTTCCTAGCATTCTATAGGGGCCTCCTCTCCCTCCAGATCGTTATACCTGTCCTCAGGGCAAAGGTTTCCTTGCCTCCCCAGGCGTAGACCCCGGGGGTCAGCAACATCCCTACGCCGCTGAGGGGGTGGCAGGTCTTTGCATGGTGCCTGGGGTGGTCCCCTGTCTTCATGCATTCCTGGAGCTGCTGCCGGAGTAATCATCTCAGGTGAAACCCCTGGTGGTCTTAGTATGGTTTGGCTTAGAGCTGTGAACTGTTCCTGCATGATCCGCTGGCTTGCTGCCAGAGACTTTAAGGCTGCCGCCACATCATCCATCTCAGACTGAGGTGGTGGCTGACTGGAACTGGGTCCTACTCCACTATCCGGTGGAGGGAGTGGTGGCGGTGGCATCTCTGGTTCCATGTGTTTGAGCTGCGAATAGCTAAACTGGAAAAAAGACTGGTGAGCTTGAGAACCTTAATGGGTCTCTTTCAATGGTGAAACATCTCTTCTCAGTGGGAGAGCTGGTTCACCACCAGAGTGCCCAGTGAGGTCAAGCTGTACAATGGAAGAGATATCTTCTTGTTCCCACAGACGGCGCCAAACTAATGATGCTAAAATCTAGCTCCACCAGATAAGTGATGATGAGCTCCAACTGTAAGTACCATGGCATCCATAGATGTATAAGTATGCATAAGTATATAGAAGGAGGTGAGTATAAGAGGAACAGGACAATGATGTATAATGGTTTAGCCAATTAGGCCTACATCCACTGTAAGTGTGTGATCCACTAAGTATGGGCACTAATGGACTTGGATACAATGCACATAAACTCCCTCTCTGTCTCTACTGTGTGTACAAGAAGAGTTTTGGCTAGGGGTACAGTGTTTTTCGATGGGATCCCCTTGTAGGGTTGTAGGTGATAAGTATATATAGGTCTTGGGGGGGAGTAGTGTACCCCCCAAGTATGCATGGTGCATGTGAATGGTGATCTATCCAATCCCCTGTTGACACCTGTAGATGCCACATGTGGCTAATGATGACATAATATTCCCTCACGTGAGGGGGTGATATTGTTATAACGGTCTTCCACGTGCCGCGGGAGCCTCACGCGCACTGTTCCACGCGTCTCCCAAACCACGCGATGTGGTGATGTCACCCTCGGCCCATGATATGAGGCCGATGGCAAAGTTCCCCCTGCAGTGTCTGGACTTATTTAGGCCTCGTACTATCGTACCCTCATAGGGTCGTCCGAGCTTGATGGAGGGTCGGCCCCATGGAGGGTCGTGTGGGCCTGATGGAGGGTCGGCCCCTTGGAGGGTCGTCTGGGCCTGATAAGGGGTCGGCCCCTTGGGGGGTCGTCTGAGCCTGATGGAGGGTCATCCCCTTGGAGGGTCGTCTGGGCCTGATGAGGTGTCGGCCCTTTAGAGGGTCGTCTGAGCCTTATGGAGGGTCGGTCCCTTGGAGGTTCGTCTGGGCCTGATGAGGGGGCGGCCCCTTGGAGGGTCGTCTAAGCCTGATGGAGGGTCGACCCCTTGGAGGGTCGTCTGAGCCTAATGGAGGGTTGGCCCCTTGGGGGGTCACGAGACCATCTTGGGCTCGTCTTGTTGGAGGGCTCCCTCGGCCTGGCCGAGGGTATATATGGGTATATCAGAGTTAAACATAGTTTTTTCCATTTTGGAATATCTACATTCACAATCATTTAGAAACCTACTAAGGTAATACACAACTTGTTCTTTGTAGTTCTACAAGTCTTGAGACAATAATACTCCAATTGATGCATCAAAGGCCGAAACGTACAACTTTACTAGCCTATCATCTCTTGGAGGTTCCAAATCAAGTGGCTTGACTAGGTTTTTCTTGAGTGCTTGGAAATTTTGCGCATGCTCCTCTTTCCAATTTAGATTCTCTTGGTCTTTTATCTTCAAAAAAGGACAAAACACTTCAATTTTTCATGATGCAATATATATAAATCTACAAAGGAAATTAACTTGACCCAAAAACCTTTATAACTCTTTCTTGTTTTGGGGGGTTGTGCTTCAATTATGGCTTTGGCTTTGTTACGATCGACTTGTATTCCCTTTATGTGTACCAAATACTCTATGAAATTTCCTACAAAAACTACGAAGGCACATTTCAAAGGATTCATTTTATGTTGACAAAGTCGCATATTTTCAAAAGATTTTTTAATATTGTGTTGTATGATTGGTTAATGTTTTAGAAATAATAATTAAGTCATCGATGTAACACTCCAAAAGGTGATAACCATGTCATGGGAAATGGTAGTCATTCCCTTTCAGTATGTATCCCATTAATTCATTAATCCAAATGGCATTTTTATCCATTCGAAGGTTCCCAAATTACCAGAGCGCCTAAAAGCGGTTTTATAAACATCTTCTTCAGCAATGCATATTTGTTTATAACTAGAATGACCATCCATCATAGACATGACAGCATAACCAGATGATCAATCAAACAATAAATCTCCTACTAGCATTGGATATTCATCTTTTGAAGTGGCTACCTTTAGATTTTTAAAATTAATGCACACTCTTAATTTACCCTTTTTCTTAATTATTAGCATTATATAGGAGAGCTTTTAAACATGCATATCAGTTTGAATGATTCCAACCTTCAAAGGCCTCTCTATTTCTTCTTTTATTTTGGTTGTGACCTCTGGAGTCATTTGTCTTTGCAATTTTTTAACTTGTTTATATCCTTATTTTATTGGTAGTCTATGCTCTACCAATTTCCTATCTAAGCCAGGTAGCTCATCATATTCCCAAGGAAAATAATCCTTGTGCTAATGTAAAAGGTCTATAATAAGTTGTTAGTATTATTTGCATAGGTTAGCACTCATGTAGATGACTCTTTTATTTTGTTCGGTTCCTAAGTTGATTTTTATCAAGGGATATCGTTGATTCACCATAATCTCTTCATACTCTATTGGTGATCTTGATAATTCACACCTATATTAAGGAATTTCATCATCCACATCTTCTTGGAAGGCATAATTAACCTAATTAATAGTATTTTCCTCACTAATTCTGGTGCTGAATTCCAAATCTCTGAACTTGTACAAAACCATGGTCAAACATTCATTGGCCTACTCAATGTCAATAACTGTTTGGTTTTCTTTAGTTAGCTCTATTATGACAAAAAATAAATCATCCAAAGCCTAATTTGATATCTCTTCCTCTGATGTTTCTGAAACCAAACTTCTTCTTTCACTAGTCCCACATTCTCCTGGTATAGTCCTGCCTCCATGCAGTTGGAGATAGTGTGAAACGATAATGGACCAGCTTCCATCTCTTCTACAATCCCATCCTCTTTTATCAAAAGCATCTTTTGATGCATAAAATAAGGAATACATTTATTTGAGTGAATCCATTCCCTACCAAGTAGCATTAAAGCTTGGTTTGCCATTAAAAATAAAGAATGTGGTTTTGGATTTTCTTATGCCTACTTCGATATTAATAGGCAACACACCTTTGGTTAACTTTTGATCTCCCGAAAATCTTGAGATAATTATTTGAGTCTCGACTAGTTTGGTGTTTTATAGGAAGCATGGAATATGGCATTATATTAACAGTTGAGCCATTATCTACTAATATTTCATTAATTAGAATTCTATTTATCCAATCTTTTATAATAAGGATTTTATATGATTAATCATATTCTTATTAGACTCTTTGAACCCATATGTTATATCTAGAGCAGTAAAAATAAGTCAAGTTGTCTACTATGACTTCTCTTCTTCATCCACCTCCATTACGGGGACTTCCCATCCTTCTTCAGCTTCGAACCTCTTTGGGAGGATTATAGCCATACTGGCTGGCATTTTCTGAGGCAGAGACCCAAATTGGATGAACTATTGTTGTTTTATCTCTTGTTCAAGAATTATAGCATCTACTTCCATCATTTCTTCCTTTTCTTCTTCACCAGAAGAACTATCTCCAGATGAATTGTCCCCATCCACACTCCCAACAAGCCTAAAGAGGAGTTACATGCTTCTGATTTCTGGTGAAACCTTGGATTTGGATTTGATGATGAGGAAGAAAATCCCTCTAATCCATTAGTACAGTACGCATAATATCCTCTTTCCATACCGTATACTTTCTATAGATCCTTCTCTGTTAGGTCCAAAAAAGCACCACCTTCTCTTTAACTTGGGTGGTTGCAGTACATGCCACAAACCTGGAGCCACTTGATGGGGCTTCACTGCCTTTAACCTCTTTGGAATTTCATCAAATTATTATACCACCTTTGGATACCAAAAAGAAATATGAATCTCCTTTCACCATTGGGATAAACTTTGGGACTTTTATGGGTGTTATAGCCTAAAATAATTAGGTCACGTGGACTAGTAAAGTGACACCTATAAACATTAGCACTGAATATATAATATCCAATAGACTTGGTCGGTTCAAATATCTTATGGTTGGCCACTTAGCCGACCACACCCATGAAGGTGAACAGTCATTAATGTGAACAGGCGAACAGGGGATATTCAACACTCACTATACACATGCAGGTGAATAAATATCCAACTGCCTATTATTGTGTAAAGATATAAATACCTAGTGTATAAAGGTATTCCATCTTCTCAACTTCCAACTACTATAAATAGACTACTACTTATCTCAAGTGGGGGACGAAACCACTTCGTTCTAACCCTAAACATTTCCCTTGAGATACTTGTATCAAACCCTAAAGATATAGTGACATTATCCCCGTAGATGTAAGCACCAAATTTGGGCTGAACTATGTAAAACATTTGTGTCTCTTTACACTTCTCTCATTTCTATAGTTTAACATATTTATCTGTGATTATATTGGGTAACTTGAGCTCAGATTATTCCAAAATATCAAACCCAAATTTAGACGTCAATAGATTGGCGACATCTATGGGAATCGACATGATATTATTGTCTCCTACCTATTTCTTTCAAGTTCTGGTTTTTAATTATACTATCGAAGTATAACAGACATCCCAAAAGGAAGTTTTGCTGGAGGCAACGCCTTTAATATTTTTGTCGCTCTTGGCATAGGATATCTTCAAGTAATCTTGTTAAACATCGCTAAGGGACAGAAATAATGATAGAAATAGTAAGGCATCTTACTCGAATGCTCCAAGCTAGGCCAGTTACTGCTCCATCTTTCAGAAGGGAAATGCCACGTCTAGCTCCAAGAAATGAAAGAAGGAGATCCAGATATTCTAAATCCTCAAATGATAGGTCTTACTGCACTGGCGTGACCTCATCTCTCAGATCTACTGATTACTATAATGTGCTCTCTATCTCTCAAGAGAGGCCGAGCACCCTAGATAGTCTAAGCAAAGGATCTACCTTCGATCGGCTAGGACCCCGAGCAAATAGGGGCTACATTCATAGAGTTCCATCCAGATCTCGAGACCTCCGAGAAGATTCTGTCAAGTTAAGAACCAGCGTGCTGAGCAGATATCCCAGGAAGAAAGCTCCGTACAAACACACGGCCAAGTCGTTAAAATCGCTTCCCATAAAACTAATATAGATGATAATCCCTAGAAGGGTTCAATCCAATTACTAGAAGATCATTTAGTATAAATGACCAAACCTAAAAATACCTTGCAAAGGAGTTTTGTGAAGAGATCACCATTTATTCTAGCTATCATGGACTTTCCAACACCTTCTAAATTCAAATCACCTGTGGTTAATCCTAAGTATGATGAAAAAAAGTGATCCTTTACTACATGTAGAGCAATACCAGACTGCAATCGACATGTACTCAGTCCCAAATGAGATGCGTTATCGAGCATTTTCAAGATCTATTACCAGATCGACACATATATGGTATAATAATTTGCCTCATGGGCATATGTCTATCTTCCAGTAACTTGTCGAGCTATTCATCAGTAATTTATGATTTTGAGTCAAACCCATCAAGAGAGTAGCTCATTTACTAAGTGTCCATTAGCGACCAACGGAAACCACTCGCGAATATAATACCCATTTTAACAACGAAAAGTTAGAAGTGGTAGATTATGAGGAAAAGGCAACAATAACTACTTTGATGAGCGATTTAATCCTTGAGAAGTTGGATTACGTTCTGGACAACTACCCCCTAAGATCATGACTAAATTAATGGCTAAATATGGAAAGATCATGAAAGTTGAGGAGGCTATGGCTAATAAGGCTGAAAAGCCTAAAAACTATGATGAATATACTCCCTCACTGTTGGGGTACATCACATCCTGGAGAAGATCAGGGGAAGCAATAAACTAAAATGGCCTAAAAAATTGAAATCTCTTCCTAACAGGAGAGATAAATCTCAATATTATGAATTTCACAAAGACCACGGACATACTAGGGTCAATTGCATAACTTTGAAGAATGAAATAGAAAATCTAATCCGACATGGTAAGATTTCTAAGTTCGTTAACAGGATAGAAAAAAGAGATACCATAAGACGACTGAAATATCATTGTAAAGGAAGAGAAAACAAGAAAAGAGGCAGAGACAATGACTCAGAGGAAGATCCAGACTTCCTAAAGAAAGCCCGAGAGATCGAGCTCGAGGTAAAAAATATTTATTTTGGTTGCCATTTCATTGCAGGAGGTGATGCTGGTGGAGGCGACAAAATTACCGAAATAAAAGCTGATGGAGGCGAGAAATTACCGAAATAAAAGCTTACATGAATAAAGCCAAAGCATGTTCATACATTCGACAAATCAATCTATCTGTTGACGTTAATGGTCTCAAGGAATGATCTATCTGGGGTGCTCTATCCCCATAATGATCTTTTAGTCATCACTATGAGAGTAAACGAAGGAAGGGTGGCCAGAATTTTAGTAGACAATGGTAGCTCCATCGACATCGACGTCATATTTTATAATTACTTCCAAGGATTGGGACTACGCGATAGAAAAATTGAGCCCTATCATAGACCCCTAATAGGATTCTGGAAGGAAATGGTATATCCTTTGGGAACTGTAAAGCTGGAAGTTCTTATTGGCACATGGACTGTCGGTCGAACTGAAAGGATTTATTTCTTTATCTTATACAAGAACATCCAATCAACCTACAATATGATCCTTGGTAGGGTTAGCTTGAAGAAGTTCGAAGTAGTAGCATCTATCGTCCACCAGTTCTTATAGTTCCCCACACATTATGGGGTCGACGTAGTCATGAGAAATCAAATTAAAGCTAGGGAATGTTGTTATACATCAGTCAACTAAGAGGAAGTGATGAAACTCACCACTACTTACCAGATTGAAACCATAGATCCCCGCGAGGAGGCTGATCTGGTTAAAGGAAATGGTATAAAAGCAAGAGAAATGATCATCCTAGATAATGATTCCCTAGAAAGGTCTATACAAATTGGCTCATCTCTAGAGACAACCCTCAAACAGGAATTAATAAAATACTTTAAAGAGTGAAAGAGTGTATTTCCTTGGAGCCAGGGATTGACCCAAAAATCATATGCCATGAACTAAATATCATTAAGGACGCCAAGCCAATTAAGTATAGAAGTGCGTGTTTAATCCCGAGAAAAACATGGCTATCCAAGAAAAGGTAGATAAATTATAGAAGGCAAAATTCAATGAAAATGGAAAATACCCTGTTTAATTGACCAATGTGGTAATGGTAAAGAAGAAGAAAAACAAATGGTGCATGTGTGTTGCATTTACGAATCTCAACAAAGCATGTCCAAAAGATCACTTCCCCATGCCTAGATTTGATAAATTAGTTGAAGCCATAACCAGGCATGAGTTTTTTAGTTTTATGGATGCCTACTCAAGATATAACCAAATCAAGATGAAGCCAGAGTACAAGGAGAAGACCTCATTTATCATCAGTCGAAGGACTTATTGCTACAACGTTATGCCCTTTGGTCTTAAAAAATGCTAGAACAACATACCTAAGGTTTGTGAATAAAGTTTTCGAAGAACAAATTGGCAAAAACATGGAATTGTATGTGGATGACGTGCTCACCAAATGCAAGAAAGTTGTCGACTACATTATGGACATGTGATAGACATTTGATCAGTTAGAGAAACACCATATAAAGCTCAATCCTACCAAATGCATATTAGGCATACAAGAAGAAATGTTCCTAGGATTCATAGGCATTGAGGCCAATCCAGACAAGATCAAGGCACTTATTGACCTGTAATCTCCATCAACTAAAAAGGATGTGCAGAAATAGACTAAAACAGTGGTAGACCTCAACAAGTTTATCTCTCAAGCTACTAACAAGTGCCTACCCTTATTCAAGGTGTTAAGAAAGACTTTTGAGTGGAATGAAGAATATGAGAATGCTTTTCTGGAATTTAAAAAATATTTAGGATCTCCACCATTACGCTCTCGACCACTCATGGGAGAGAAACTATACTTATACCTAGCAGGCTATGAGTCAGGAGTTATCTTGGCGCTTATTCGACTGGATAATGGAATACAGAAATCGGTCTATTATACCAACAAGGCCTTCTAAAGAGCAAAAATAGGTACTCGTTCTTAAAAATAATTTCTTTGGCCTTCATTGAAGCTTCGCGTAGAATGAAAGAATATTTCCAACCACACACTATTGTGGTCTACACGGAGTTACCATTGTGACAAGCCATTCACAAACCGAAAAAGTTAGGGTGGTTGATGGCATAGGCAGTGGAGTTTGAAGAATACGATATACACTATGAACCCATGACAATAGTAAAAGGCCAAACAATAGCAGATTTCATTGTTGAATCCACTTATGATAAAAATCCTCTCGACCAGATTCTGACAGAAGGAAAATCAGTCGAGAAGACTTCTTCAAAAGTGAAATCAAAGGAAAACCCTCCCAAGTAGACTTCTCCAAAAGATAGCTCCAAAATAAACCAACCAAAAACATTTACTATGCGAGAAGCTACCAAATGATATTGGGAGAAAAGATAAAAGTTTTTCAAGTATGGGTACCTCAGTGAAGGGAGATTTAATGGAGAATTACATGTATGGAAGATATACATAGACGAATCTTCGTGTGCTACTGGTAGTGGCGTAGGGTTGATCATCAATACTCTTGATAATATAGATGTGGAATACGCACTTCGGTTTCAATTTCAAGCTTTTAATAATGAGGTAGAATATGAAGTGCTAATTACATGCCTTGAATTGGCTCTTTCATTGGGAGCCGAGAAGGTCATATCTCACAGCGATTCCCTATTAATTATCAATTGGGTACTGGGGATATACCAAGTCAGAGGAGAATTAATGATAAGATACCTAGTAAAAGCTCAAGACCGAATATCTAAGTTTCCAGCAGTGAGAATGGTCAGGTACCCAGGATTAAAAGCGCCCTAGCAAATGCACTTGCTCGGCTAGCTTTAGCAACCAGGATAGAGCTAAGAAGGACCATTCCTGTAGAAATCCTAGCAAGCATGAGTATCGACGAAGAAAATATTAATCTGATCACAGTAGATTTGGGCCCCTTGTGGATGAATCCTATCATGGGATATGTTAAAAAAGGCAATCTACCAGACCATCCAAAAGAAGCAAGAAAGCTGAGGTATAAAGCAGTCATTTATGTGTTGGAAGGAGGATTCCTATAGAAGAGAGGATTTATTGTGTAATTTCTCAAATGTGTTCACCCTTCAGAAGTGTAAGACCTTATAAAGGAGGTACGTGAGGGATCTTACGAATCTCATTCAATAGGAAGATCATTGGTCCGACGAGTAAGCTCCCAAGTTATGCCAACCATGACAAAAGACAACGCTGCATATGTCAGACGGTGCGATAAATGTCAGAAGTTTTTCGCTATGAATAGGATATCGGGGGCTGCACTAACACCGATCACCTCTCCATAGCCTTTTGCTATATGGGGAATTGACCTGGTCGGCCCCCTACCGAAGATAAGAGGAAGTTTTAAATATTTGGTCTTTACTATAGATTACTTCACCAAATAGGTGGAGGTTGAGCCCTTGGTTGCACTACACCAAAATGGCCAAATTGTCACCTTTCAGCCGGTCACCCTTGTCAAGGTCATTGACCGTGACAAAAAACAC
Organism: Sambucus nigra; assembly: GCA_949130495.1. Lineage (NCBI taxonomy): Eukaryota > Viridiplantae > Streptophyta > Magnoliopsida > Dipsacales > Adoxaceae > Sambucus > Sambucus nigra. The sequence continues at coordinate 253,974,026 of OX422223.1, read as the reverse complement.
GCGTTTTATGTCACGGTCATTGACCTTGACACGATCGTGACAAAGAATTGTCACGGTCAATGACCTTGACACGACCGTGATAATGGTTCCAGCAAAAACCCTTTCCCCCTTATTTTTTCCCTCCCGCCGTTCCCTCCCTCTCTCTCTCTCTCGACGCTGCTCTCTCTCTCTCTCTACTTTCAGGTTTAATTCTCTCTCTCTCTCTCTTCCATTTATATATATGTTTGTGTGTATATATATGTGTGTATGTGTGTATATATGTGCGTGTGTGTGTGCATGTGTGGGGGGTGGGGTAGGGTGGGGGTAGGGGGTGGGGGTAGGGGGTGGGGGGGGGCAGGGTGGGGGTAGGGTGGGGGTAGGGGGTGGGGGGTTAACAATGTAAATAAATAAGTAATTTTCTATAAATTTCCAAAAATAATATCCAAAAATGTAAATGTAAATAATATCCAAAAATATTGGATAACAATTTATTTTCATTCAAAATAAATAAGTAATTTTCTACAAATTTCATAAAAAAATGAAGGCCGGCTTAATATGTGATTTAAGTTTGAAATAATCTCTATATACTTATACTAATGGAGAAAAAAACCATATATGGCGTTTTTTGTTGACTTTATATGGTGAAATAATCACATGACTTTATATCCATCAAATAAAAGCATGAAAACTAAAAAACTACAATAAGGGTTAAAATGGCATCCGAAGTTGCTAAAAGCATGAAAAATAAAATATTTTTTAAGATTTGTGGTGAATAACTAAAGTTAAAAAAAGTATTACTTTAGTCATTAAATTACTTTTTGAATTCGGGCGATGCGCATAAATTTGTAGTAATTGTCTTATAATAAAGATCAATTAGTCTATGTTGTTGAAAAATTTGATCAAATTGGTGAGCCCTTCATATTTTAAAAATGTTATTTTTATTCCTATTTAACTTTTCTTTCTATACACCCCTAATTATATTTAAAATTTAATAAAATAGGAGTTATAGAAAGAAAAGTGGGGTTTCCATAATCTTACTTTGTCACAATTAATTTATATATGCCTCAAAGTTATTTTATCACTCTTAGTTTATATTTGTGATAATACTTTATTAAAGATTTTTATGGGAGCTTGTTATACTAGAACTTAGATGAACACTAAGTGATGAAAATAGTCCTTAAAATTGAAAATTAAATAAAGTTTATAAAAGTAAAGATGCTGGTAATACATCAAAGATAAATTAATAAGGACTAAATAACTAAACATGATCAAGTGTATAACAAGAAAGAAAATGTGGTATTTAGATTGGGTAAAATTCTTACAGTAATGTTAAGGGACTAAAAAACCCAAGACAACTGGCCAGTAAGTCACGAACCGAAAAATTTATGACGGGTGATGAAAGCCCGTAAACATGTTGGGGTGGGGGTGGGGGTGGGTGGGGGTGGGGTATGATTTATAAAAAGCACAAAACAATAGTAGAAATTCAATACCTGAAATTAACATTGAGATTATTTTAAATAGACAGTCACTACTGTGTGTGTGTTTAAATTGAAAGAAGATATGATAATTTTATTAAAGATTTTTATGGGAACTTGTTATACTAGAACTTAGATGAACACTAAGTGATGAAAATAGTCCTTAAAATTGAAAATATTATATTTGTACTAATAACATTTTTTTACAGCAAATGTCTCCTTCAGATATTAAGGCGAAGATGATGATGCTGTTTATGATGATGTCATCTGGGGTCGGTGGTAGTGGAGGCGACGAGGGCTCTTCCACCCCTAGGCTCCCCAAATATGGGAAATATGGGATTACCGTCGAGAACAAACCGGAGATATTAGCGAGATCCCTCGTTCTGCTAAAGACGGTCATCGGCCCGGGGTTTATGAGTTGGAAGAAGGTGCCATATGAGCTCAAGTTAGCTGTTTGGGCGGCACTACAGGTAATATATTTATATTTATATGAATATTTCAATTTCAATTTCAATTTCAATTTCAAATTCAATTTCAATTTCAATTTCGATTTCATATTTATATTTATATTTATATTTATATTTATATTTATATTTATATTTATATTTATTCGCAACTAACATTGTATTTGTTGGACAGGAACAATTCAACTTGGATCCAAAGCTACGCGATCCCGTGTTGGAGCAGATTAGGGAGCAACTCAAGTCGTGGGAAAAAAATATGCGGGCACGGTACTTTGGGAAAACACGAGAGTCAATTATCCAATGGCGTGAATCTGTCCCCCCCCCCCCCAAGGAGCCGATCTCATTGGCATAATGGCAGAAGTTCATTGACAATGAGATCGAGGATCGACAATTGGCATCTCGCCAATCGGGGAGGGAAAATCGGGCAAAAAAGACGGACGTGCACTACTCCGGCCGGACCTCTTACGCCGAGGTGGAGCATAGGATGCAGGTAAGATTTAATTTTTCTATAACTACAGAAATATATTATTCTTCATTATTTTACTTTGCGGGGCCGATACTAATTTTTCTTTACTTTATTTTATTTTAGGGGGTAAGGAGTGGGCCAGGGGGTAAGCCACATAGGCTTGATACTTATGTGGGTCTTCGGATGAAGAAGGGGAAGGACAAGGAGGTGTCCCCGAGCATCGCGGCCACGATTTTAAGTAATCCGACAGTTTAATTTTTGTTAATTACGTTATAATTTTTTAGTTTACTTATTTTACTAATCATGTGCTTTTTGTCGTTTCAGGAAAAGCTTAAGGAAGTGCATGAGTCGCAGTCTGATGCCGACAAGGCATCTTTGTCCACAGATGCACTCAGCCAAGTGCTTGGCTCTGATCGCAAGGGGAGGACAAGGGGGGTGAGCTCGCGGGTGGCCAAATCTAGGATCATCGGATTGGAGACGAGCGACACCGGGTTGGCTCGAATGGTGGATTCACATGACGCGAAGATGTCCCGTTTGGAGGCGACAGTCCAAGATATGTATGCATTCATGAAGCGTACGTTGGGCGGAGACCGTAAAGGGAAAGGGAAAGGGAAGGAGAAGGCGGTGGAGGAGGAGGTGCGGGAGGACGAGGCGCAGGATGATGAGGATGTGGACCTCGCTGCTTCATCACCGACACGTTCGTACTTCGATGATCCACTTCCCTATTTGGTGCCCTTCAACAGACTAATGTCGACACTTGGTTGGCCGAGCGTGTTCATATTGGACGTATTTGATGGACAGCGGATAGGGCGGGGGTTGAGGGACCCGAATATCGTCCAGGGTGGAATAGTTCATGGACGTGCGCTTCAAGAGATGGAGTCCAGGGTGCTCGTCACACATGTCATACCCGGGAAGGAGAACTCCCTATTGTGGTTGCGCGAACAATGCTGCACGACGTATATTAGTGGGTGCGTCAATTCGTATGTCGTGTGGCCTACTCACCTCCTCAGTTTTAACAATACACCAGACATGTAGTGACATTGTTTTAAGTTTGAATTGAATTGTTTTAAGTTTGAATTGAATTGTTTTAAGTTGTTACATTTGAATTATATCGTGATGCATATTGTCTCTATTTGAATATATATTTTCATTATCTTTAGTTTGTTTGGATATATGATGTTTGGAACAGGTACAACGTTGCTATAACAGGTACAAATATACTGCTGGGTAGTGGCAGTGGCCATACTGCCCAGCAGATTTTTTTTAAATTCTGCCCAGAATTGTCACGGTCAATGACCGTGACAATTTTTTTAAAAAGGGTCACGACTTTGTCACGGTTTATAACCGTGATAAACGTGTCACGGTCATTGACCGCGACACGACCGTGACACGACCGTGATAAAAAAAGTTATCTCGCCTCGAAATGTCACGGTCATTGACCTTGACAAGTTGGATTTGTCAAGGTCAATGACCTTGATAATTCGGCAGATTTGGTGTAGTGTTGAGATGCCCTGTGATAGAGTCTTTCAATTTATATGGAAGAATATCATATGTCACTACGGTATGCCATATGCCTTCATCACGGACGATGGGACTCAATTGGATAATAAGGAATTTGAGAATTATTGCATTTAATTCAAAATCCAAAAAATGAACTCTTCACCTGGGCATCCTCAATGCAATGGCCAAACAAAGATATCCAATAAAACATTGCTCGATGGGTTGCAGAAAGGCCATATGATGCAAAAGGAAACTGGATTAATGAATTACACAATGTTCTTTGGTCCTACAGAACAATTCGAGCTGAAGAAACTCCTTATATACTGGCATTTGGGACATAAACTTTAGTCCCTATAGAATTTGGTCTACCCAGTCTTAGAGTCCTTAACTTTAACTCTCCTAAGAGCGACCTAACAAGAAAGTTGGATTTGGACTTAGTTGAAGAGGTAAAAGAAAATGCTTCACTACGTGTGGCGGCCTACGAGCAACTTTTGCAAGACTCTATAATAGGAGAGTGAAGTCGAGCAACTTAAAGGAGGGAGATTATGTTCTGAAGAAAGTACTCCAGAAAAGAAAAAAGTTAGATGCTAACTGGCATGGTCCTTACCGTGTTTCCGCGATCATCCGACCAAGTACTGATCGCCTAGAAATTGTGGAAGGAGAGAAGTTCAAGAATCGCTGGAATGCAAAACATTTTAAGAAACTTTACCAGTAATTATGAGTTGAAGTTTTTAATATCTTTGTAGAATGTCTTTTTCAGTCTTAATGAAAAAACATTAGTCTATCATTAATTGATTTCCTTTTTCGTATTTTTTTTTTTGGGGGGGGGGGGGGGGGGGGGGGGGATAGGAGATGTAACAACAAATCTCAAAAACAAAAAAAAAGCAAGCAAAAAGTCAATCTAAGGACAAAATTAATCCAAATCTTATAACCAACAAAAACAATCATAAAACTTCATGTATGACTTCGTCTTTGACAATCCAAGAATAAGAAGTTTCCAATCCTAAAGCTTCCAGTATGACTTCTTAAAGTAAAGAACTAGAAGTTTTACTCGACCAAATTAAGGAAAAATTCTGTAACATTTGGTCGCTAATGGTAACTAACATAAACACATGGTCAAACGACAAGATCTGTTAAGACGACCATAAAAGTGTTAGTAGAACCTAAGGCTAGACAACTTAGGTTCATCCAACAGGTAATCAGTTAAGAGGATTAGTCGGCCAAAAGCTGACCAACCACATAATCTAACATTTAAGCTATTGGTAGGCCACAATCATACACAAAAATATCATCAGCAACTCAAATTTTATTGAAGAAAAAGAAAAATATGACATTTTTTCAAATTCTTGTTCATCATTTCAAAAATTAACATAAGACCCACATAAGAGCGTCTCATTCCATCAGATGATTTCCTAAGGATTTATCTATGGCTTCAGGAGGGACATCCAAAGCCGAAGGAAGAGTAGTATATCCCAACTCCCAAAGATTATTTTTGCCTACTAGAGCTGAGTTTGCCCGCCAAATGCAGAGGTCAAATTAGAGTGTCTTCTCCATAAATTCCATAGTCTCCAATATATTTTATAACCAGGACTATGGGTATATCATCAGTGGGAATCCACTAGGTGTCCAGTTTAAAAGGAGGAGTAGGGTGATCCAAATAGCTAGGGTTATACCAATACCATAAAGTGTCTTTTTTGGCAACTTTAGTACTGTCAAAGCATTAAGCGAGCCCCATTTGTACCCTTCTCTCCTAGCCTGCGCCATTTCATCACCTATATATACCAAGGCTTAATTATACCCATTAACACAAATGTTTCATAGTTTCTTATGAAAATGGAAAGTATGAAAATTAACCTTTTCACTCATTTTTTTAATTCTAGCCGACTAGTTCTTTATTGAGTTAGTCTAGTCTGCCAACGTCTTCTTAGTCCTTTCCTCTTCAACTTTAGGACGATAAATAACATCCTATCCAGATGATTGGCCACCTTTAGATTTATTTAACCTCTCAATCTCCTCCATTAGCCTGGCATTCTCCTGCTCTAAAAAATAAACCCCTTTCACTATGATCGGCACTTGCAGACTTCTCCAATTCATCCCTCAATATGTTATTCTATTGCTCTAGCAAACTAGATACTTCCTGAGCACTATTTATCTCACACTTCATCACAAACTTTTTTTATTATAAGTTTAGGACATGTCCTATAACTTTTTATCAAAACCATTCTCACTACTCAACCGAGCAAACTTTTCCTCATAATTAACCTTGAAATTGGCAAGAGACTCCTTATGATCCTTTTGTATTTGAAGTATCATTTTGCATTAGCCGCCATAATCTGGTTGAACAACCTATGCAAATGAAGTTATGCCTCTATAACTTTATTGGAGGCATATAAGCTGAGCATTAATTCTAGCTCATCCTCTTCTATATCCTCATGCCAGCCCCAAAGATCTGAACACTCCTTTTATACAAGTCACTCTCGATAGCTTCCATAATGGACCTTCTAGAGTTAAACTAAAAAATAGAGCATGAGTATGAAAAGTTAAAGAAAAGGCACATCAGGCATCAACATCATTTGTATGAAAGAAAGAGTAATTTCATTAAAATGATTGAAGAGTATACAAAAAAAGGGGAACCGGTAAGGGTTACAAAAGGTTTAGTATTACAAGATAAAAATCATAGAAACAATCCTAGATGGCTACACCTTTTCCTTATCCTGAGAAACCATTTCCTTAGGAAGAATAATTATCACTTCCATTTCAGGGGCCATAGACGATTTGACCATTCATTCTTCATCAGTTATCTCCTCATCAACTAAGGGGGTACTAGGGTTGTACTACTGGAACATATCGGAGTCTAAAGTTATGCCGACCTTCTTTAGAGCAGTGTCCTATTCTTTCTTGAAGGATGAATTTTTCAAGAACTCCACTTGCACAGCAAGAGTAGAAAAGGACTTATCCTAGCCTCGAGGATAATTGTTCTCTTTCTCTTTCTTAAAATTTTCCTTCAAACCCTGATACTATCCGTTCATATGGATAACATCCTTCATAGCCTAGTCGACCTTCTTAACAACTTCCTCAATAGCTTTCAGTGCATTATTTTTATCTTTCTTGGACATCTCCACGATCCCTTTCCACTTCTCCTAGTCCTTAACATGTGCATTATAAGAAGCATTTAAGAAATCCTTTAAACCCTTAAAGGTTGATTTAACATCTGTCGAGGACTGCCTCGGTTGGTCATCTCTCCTTAGAATTTGATCATAGTCAACCAAAAATTACAAAATTCAAGAAAGGCAAGGGAGTTAGTAAACCATAACGTTAAGGCATAAACATATGAAATGAAGTCAAGAGATTGATATATTTTCTAAGGCCAATTTATGGCTAGCCCTCTCTAAAATTCTTGCCCTTGGAAGGGAAACAACAATAGACTCATGGACCGGATGGACTCCTGAACCTACCAATCTCCTAAGGAGACCATGGTTCACTGTAATAGAAGAAACACCAATAGCAACCTAGTCGTCTTAAATCTTTCATGGAAACTCTTGGCGGTTGCTAGTCCCCTTCGATAAACTCTTAAATCGAGGTTCGTAGATTTAACCTCATCAAGCACTACCATAACAGGGCATTTGGAATTTCCCTTATCAACATTCTTCTTCTCGATCAGTGAAGGAGACTGGGCTCTAGCAAGAAGGTTAGGAATCTTTCTCTTCACCATATTTTCTGAGGATGGAGTAATTATCAGCACCAAATTTATATCCAAAGATCAAAAGGAGGATGAGGTACCTTTAATAGCAAGATTCCTTTTTATTTTAGAGTGAGACTCTCAAGCGACGATCGAGGAAGAGGAGGTTAGCTCCTTTAAGTCTATGGGGGCTATAGGTATGTCTTTTGTCGATTGAGTAATAATAAAGTCATTAAGTTCTAGTAATCTAACAGAACTGAAGCCGAGAAAGATGAGGTGCTCCAAGTATTTGCTCGATGGACCACACAAGCTTCAAATTGCTAAAATCCAGCTTAGATTCAGGTGGAATATCTTTCTTCCTTCTATCTGCCAAAAACAAACACAGAAATATTGATAAGTAAATAGATGAGTTGAAAAGAGTAAAGTAGAAAATATGCAGATAATAAGGATGCCAACCTATGCCACGCCCTTCACTACACCAAAATGGGTAAATTGGCACCCTGGCTAGCTTTGTCACGGTCAATGACCATGACAAAAAAACACGCATTTTTTTCATGGTCATTGAATGTGACAAACAGAACTTGTCATGGTCAATGACCGTGATAATATTATCATGATCAATGACCGTGAGGGTCATTGACCCCTCCTTTTCTCTCTCTCTCTCTCTCTCTCTCTCTCTCTCTCTCTCTCTCTCTACGCTGCTCTCCCTCTCTCTCTATACTTTCAGGTTAGTTTCTCTCTCTCTCTCTCTTCCATTTATATATATATATATATATATATATATATATACACACACACACACACACATATATATATATATGTGTGTGTGTGTGTGTGTGTGTGTGTGTGTGTGTATGTGCGTGTGTGTGGTGGGTGGGGGTAGGGAGGGGAGGGAGTGGGTCCGTGTGTGTGGTGGGGGAAGGGGTGGGGCAGGGGGTGTGTGTGTGTGTGGTGAGGGATGGGGGTGGGGCAGGGTGTGTGTGCGTGTGTGTGTATTGGGGGGGTGGGGAGGGGGTGGGGCTATTTGTGTGTGTGTGGTGGGGGAAGGGGGTGGGGCAGGGGTGGGTGGGTGGATGGTGGGGTAGGGGTGGAGGGCTGCATGTGTGTGTGTGTGTGTATGTGCACGTGTGGGTATACGTGTGTGTAGTGTGCGTATATGTGCGTGTTTGTGCATAGTGTCCCTTATAAACGAATTGATTGATTATTAATTTTTTTAGTAAATTGATATATGATTGCCCCTCATTGTAAATTAGTAAATTAATATATGATTAATTATGAAAGCAGGATTGCCCCTCATTATAAATTAGTAAATTAATAATTATATACTTTAATTGATGAAAATAATTAATTGAGTAGATGAATTAGAAGGAGTACGGGATACACATTTGTTGTTGACATTGCTGTTGGATTATATTGGATTGATGTTGGGTTGATTAATTTTAAAAGTGGCATGACCACTAGATTATTGTCCATATGGGGGTGCATTTTTTTAACTTTTTTTTTAAAATTACTTTGTATATCGAACAATATATATATATATAATATGATAATTAAATGAAATATACTTGAAATTACATATAATGCTCATATATACTAGCCTTCTAGTTCTTATGCATACGCATTCGATAGCCCTTAGACCCGTTCGAGAGTCATTACCCCTGTAATGAGGTCCCTTGAATTTTCCGGTTTTGACAGTTTGGGACTGCATAATTTCTGTATAATATTCTTAGTGTCTTAAAGTTGTTACTTTGGGAGGAACTTTCTATTATAAATTTAATTTGAATTTGAATTTGAAATTTAAAAATCGAATATAAATAAGACATAATTAAATAAAACATACTATAAATCTAAGTTTTGTTTATACTAATCCATGAATATATGCTTCTTACCTTTAATAGGTGATTAGTACATAGTTATTTGGGGTGCCCTATTTGTGGAGAGGGGATTTAATCTCTTCTCTATCCTTTAGCTAAAAAAATGAAGCGAGAATTCTCTTCATATCCGAACACTAAGAAATGCCATAATCCTATGGAATGATGCTCTGCAAATTCCTTCCAATCATTGTGTAGCCAAACATCACCAGTTGAAGTTGTCAATTCCACTTTCCATACCCAACCACTTGGAACCTCTAGCAAAACATGGGAAAATATGGAAAGTGGAATTGACAACTTCAACTGGTGATGTTTGGCTACACAATGGTTGGAAGGAATTTGCAGAGCATAACTCCATAGGATTATGGCATTTCTTAGTGTTCAAATATGAAGGGAATTATATTTGATATGATTGTCCGGGGTTTATTAGTTGCAAGGAGGTTCCATATGAGCTCAAGTTAGCTGTTTGGGTGGCACTACAGGTAATCTATTTATATTTATATTTATATTTATATTTATATTTATATTTATATTTATATTTATATTTATATTTATATTTATATTTATATTTATATTTATATTTCAATTTCAATTTCAATTTCAATTTCGATTTCGATTTCGATTTCGATTTCGATTTCGATTTCGATTTCGATTTAGATTTTGATTTTGATTTAGTTTTATATTTACATTATATTATTTTGATTTCAATTTCATTTATTAAATTTTATTTATGATTGTGTTTGGTTAGGGATTTATTAAATCGAATCGCAACTCAATGCGAAATGAATTTCTTGTCGAATTCTTGTCTCTCTTTCTTTAACGGTAACTTACTTTGACTATGGATTTAGATTCTTTTGTAGATGGATATGAATCGTTAAAGACTCGTCTGCATAATTTTGGTAGAATTTTTTTGCACTCGATGAATTTGAATTGTTTTAAGATTAGTCATGCACAATTTCGATACATTTTAATTTTTATTGTGAATGAATTATAATATTAAACTATGCTTTGTCATTTTTTTTCTTCTTTTAGCTTAATTCTATTATTATGAATATTTGCTTGTTGTTAGCCCACCCCTTATGATAATCATGGCTCCGCCCTTGGTTATGCCACATGTTTATTTAAGCTTCTTCGAAGGATTTCCAACGTAAAGTCTCTTTCATTATCATGTTCTACCATGTTGGTAAGCTATAATATATCTACTATTGTTGCTTGCATAAATGACTATATTTTTTAAATATATTACTTTTCAATTCATTTATAAAATCTCTCTTGTGCAGTGTCTTGCAGTGGCTGATTCTTATAGTGGAACTGGAACTGGAAATTTGTGCTGGATTTTCTCAAAAGTTGTCCTCTTCTAGAGGTTCTTATCTTTGAGGTACGTCAAGGGTTCATAACATCACTTCCAGCTAAATAGTTTGTAGATTTGAGATAATTGATGGTGATGTTGTTTCTTCTTATATTAGGGTTTTTCATTTTATTGTGAACAAATCGGGACATCGTGGTTGGAATGGTATGTACCTGATTGTTTAAGATCACACCTAAAGACAATCGAAATTACGGGATTGGGGTCGAATAATGGAGTTGAACAGTTGAGTTACTTTGTAGAGAATACCAAAGTTTTGGAGAAAACTATAATAAAGATGAAGGGTGGTGTTGAACAATTAAAGTTTCCAATGTGTTCAAAGCACATGATTAGTAAAATAAGTAAATTAATAAGAACATTGAAACGATAAAAATATAGCATGACGCGAAGCTGTCCCGTTTGCATATTATTTCTATTTTGAATGTATATTTGAATTATCTCTAGTTTATTTGGATATATGATGTTTGAACAGGTAGAATGTTGCTATAACAGGTACAAATATACTGCTGGGCAGTGGCAGTGGCCATACTTCCCAACAGATTTTTTTCAATTCTGCCCAGAATTGTCACGGTCAATGACCGTGACAAAGGATAATTATCACGGACTTGTCATGGTCATTGACCGTGATAATTTTTTATAAACTGTCACGGGTTTGTCACGGTCATAAACCGTGACAAAAGTTGTCATGGCCAGGGATCATGACATGGCTGTGATAATTCTAACGAGCTTGTCACGGTCCATGACCGTGAAAAAAAAGTTGTCTTACCCAGAATTTTCACTGTCATTGACCTTGACAAGTTGAACTTGTCAAGGTCAATAACCGTGAAAATTCGTCAGATTTGGTGTAGTGCTTCTTGAGAGCAATGTGGCCCAGTGTATTCTTTACCCTCAAGAAGAGGGGAAAACTGCCAATTCTTAAAAATTAAATCGTAATCCCAATAATCTTTATTGGAATCACGAAAATAAACCACCAACACCCTATTGAAATATCTTGTCTTAGATAATATATGTTGTCAATAATGGTTCCCCAACTATAACAGGACATCAATTTTGTTATGCTTATAGGGGTTCCAAATAGTTCATTAATGCGGTTCACCCCATTTACCACTCTCCACGTATTTGGGGCCACTTGGGTTGGGATCACATCAAAATATTGATAAAATTAAAGAAATAAATGATTGGGCAGGAAAGTCACTCCACACTCTGCTATAAAAATAATGGGAATCCAATGGCCTTTATTCAAAGCACACAAGTCATATGGATCGATGACTAGTTTTGTTCCTACGTAGTGTTCTAAACTCCTCTAAATAGCTCTCATCCACAACATAAACCATTGTAAAAACTTAGAAACGAAAATACGAGAAGAAAAGGATTCTTACAATGAAAACTAACACTGAGCTGCAGTTCTCTTCTCAACTATAAAGGGAAAGATCAACAGTAAGGGAAGGAGTTTAAAATTTAAGATGAGATAAGACTGAAAGGGGAAGAGACCTTTCATAGGTGTGATGATGTACCATTAAGCTCTAAGTCTGAAATGATTAAATGTACTAATGTTTCAGATATCGACGGCATCCCATTTCCCTAGACGTCCAAAAGACCAGCGTACCCTTAGATGGTTCACAGTTTTCTTACTATTTAAAAAATTGCTACCGCCTTAATGTGACAGATTGAAATTAATAAGTCCTTGAGGTCAGCAGTCAACCAACACCTATCCAAGGCACCGAGCAACTTTTGTCGAAAATACTCCATCCTTCCACTACCTCATCAAGAATGAAGTCTTTAGGGCTTTTTTTAGTAGCCTAAAATAATTAAGCCATGTGGACCAGTGAAGTAGTGACAACTGTCAACATTGGCAATGAATCTCTAATAGAAAATAGGCTTGGTCGGCTTAGAAATCTTATGGTTGGCCACTTAGCCGACCATACCCATAAAGGTGAACAGTTAGTAATATGAAAAGGAACTCGTGGGATATTCAACAGTCACCATGCACATGCACGTGAAGAAATATCCAATTTCCTATTATTCTGTAAAGATGTAAATAACTAGTGTATAAAGGTATTTCATCTCCTCAACTTCCAACTGCTATAAATAAACTACTACTTCTCTCAGTTAGGGGACGAAACCACTTCTTTATAATACTATTCATTTCTCTTGAGAGACTTGTATCAAACCCTAAAGATATAGTGACATTACCCTCGTGGATGAAGGCACCAAATTTGGGCTGAAACGTAAAAACTTTGTATATCTTTACATTTCTCTCCTTTCTTTAGTTTAACATATTTATCCGTGATTATTGATATTGGGTAACTTGAGCTCAGATGGTTCCAAAATATCAAACCCAAATTTAGACATCAACAGTAGTCCTAGAGTTCCCTACAAGTTGATATGATCTAGCCTCATTAAATTCAAGCCTGATGTATTGGTTGTTTCATGGCATCTTAACATTCCTTTGAGGGTAATAAGGACCATTGAATGGCCTCACTAGTTAACAAAAACAAAATATAGATAGTGACTAGTTAACAAAAATAAAACATAGATAGTGACACTAATAACAACCTATTTGTACTCTATATTAACACATATAGAGATACATAAACAGACTTTTCCAGTAATTTATATTCTCATAGTGAGTCAACTTTTCTCTTTGCTAACCAATCAAAAGAAATTACACATGAAAATCAAGAATTCACTTGGGACAAACCAATTCAGAATAGTTCTAGATAAGTACTTTATTGAACTAGGATTCCACTAGAAGTATCTTAAAACGAAAGGACAAGAATAAAAATAATTTATGCAAAATAAAATATAATATAAATGCATGTGACGAATACAAACAACAATTGAGCCTACAAATGGATTTTTTTACATTAAAACTTTTAACAACGAGCATGCATGTTGTAACACCCCGACTCGGGTTTGGCTCACTGTTGTCTCAACACGTATCGATTCAAGGAGTTAAAGGGGGGAGGGAGAAGTCCAATTTTATTAAAAATAAAATTGGACTTTAAGTTGAAGATTAATTTACCATTTTTAAGTTGGAAAAATGGGGTGGTCACTTTAAGTAATTAGGTCAATCTTTAAGATTTATTTGTGAAAAATTCGGTTTAATTCACATTACTAATTAGCTAAGAAATAAACCATAATCATCTCTGTATTATTACAAACTATACCCAAAGGCCCGCATAAAATGTGTAAAGTCCCAAATTACCAATGTTCCAAAACATAATTTCATTAAAATTACAAAGCCACTAACGATGTTGATTACCCTCTGGGGTTTTACGGGTGTCCTTCCCGATGTCCCTACGTGAAGTACCTGGGGTGGGAGTGGGGATGGGGTTTTAAACATAAAAAGAAGGGGTGAGCGAACGCTCAGCAGGGTGGGTAATACTAAGCTATACGTTTTCTACAAAAATACTATATATATAACATATATTTTAATCAATTCCGAAAACGTTTAACAGTTTAGCTAGTATTAATGCAACTACTATGCAATGCACCCGAGCGATGAGCTCATACTCACACTCAACCATTTCCTGCTACCCTTTATCGGATCTAGACACTATTAACCATATTTTATGCGTTCATCTCCATTTATTTCATTTCATTAGGTAGTCTTACTTATGCATTTTCGAGTACAACCATTATTTCCATTTTTCATTATCTTTTCTCGAAATCTTTCAATAATCGCATACTTTAACGGGCTCTACACCGCCGGCTATGCTACCATATGCTTTGGCCAATGATTTTGGTTTTTCATCCCAGGGATCCGGACCCTTATTAATTATTTAGGTGTCATTCGATTACATATTAATGTGTGTGAATATTATAGTTAATGTCCACATTATTCCGTCATTATGCCGTTTTCATCATTTTACGGTCTTATCATCATTTCACCATGTTACGTGCCATTATATTTGCTTTATCCATTTTCACCAAAAACCGACCAACAATATATAACGAGGAGTCTAACCACAACGACTCTCAAGTTTGTCAAAATCGCCATTTTACTCTTTCTTTCATCACAACTTTGTGAAAAATATATTTAATTCATTATGGCACTAAAACTCAACATTTTCCTTTCCAAACATCTTTTTTGTGATTTTATGTCAAAAATCATGTTTATCATTTTATGTTTTACCACATAAAATACATTTAATCATTCAAGAATGTTTTTAACCAAATGTCCTTACTAGTCCTATATCACATGTGACTCCAAATATCATTTTTCTTCATTCTAACGATATTTAGGGTTGTTTTTCTACATGTAATCATTTTCTTATAAAACTCATTTCAACATGATTTATTAAGTCTAAAATGCCATTTTCTATCTTACTACATGATTCTACACATGTTAAAAATGATTTCAAGCCTAGAAATTCCTCGAAATGCACTAAATAAGATATAAATCACGGGTTTACATTTTTTCACTTTCTTCCATATTTCAAGGTAAAAATGCCATTTTATTCATAAAAGGCCCATATAGGGTTTGTCTTCTTCAAAAATTCATTTTGTAAGACTTTGATATGATAACAAATAACTTCATTTTTGGCATTAAATATTATCTAGTCTGCATCCTGTACATTTTTCATAGCTAAAAACTTTGTAATCTTAGGAAGAGGAAAACCCTACCCTATGGTTTGAAGAGTAGACATCTAAGAGGATGAATATGGAAGTTCCTAGCTCCAAGGACTCCAAAAGCTCTTCAAAATAACTCCAAAGTTCCTCCTACAAGTTTTAGCTCTACCCACTTCCACCCTTGATTAAAGCTTGAAGATGATAAATAAAGCTTGGAAATGGTGTGTAATGGTGTTTCAAAGTTGTGGCAAGGTGTGGATATGGTGTAAAAAGCTTGGGAAAGAAGATGGGTTCTTAGAACTTAAAGAGAGAGAGAGAGAGAAATGGTTAAGGAAAATGGTAGGGAGAAGACTCACCCCTTCTCTCCTCTCATGACCCAAAGAAACCCACACAAATAAATATAAACTCCCCCACACATATTATATACGTTTGTGATCATTTAGGTTCACCAGAAGTCAACTCGTCATCAATCTAAGGGCCCAAAATGTGACAGCACACAAGGATAACTCAAAATAATCAAATTAGGGTCCGGTCGTTCAAATTACTTTTAAGTCTCATTCGAACGAGATTGCTAGTTCTTTCAAACCAGCCCTTCTAATGAGATTCAAGATTGCGTGAGGAATTGATCAAACTCAAGTCGTCAGAAGTCCGTTCAAACGGCCTGTTCGAATGAGAATAACCCTCGTTCGAATGACTTCTGTTTTCCTTGAACTAAATGTTACATTATAGAACCACGATTTGATAAGCACGAAGGCTACAATGACGTTCAAATCTCATTATTCATACATAATTACAACTTTACAAAGAAGGGATAAAATCGGGGGCACGTGATTTACATTCTGGCCACCTTAGGAGATTTTATCCCCGAAATAAGAATAACTAACTAGGCAAAGCCCTGAAATTCCTAAAGAACCTTAGAATGACCTTATTCAGGACCTTGTCCTCACGGTCCAAAATGGCTATAGGTTGCATGGAAAATATAACACCATCCTCTAATTCGATAAGGTTCCAATCGATGACATGCGAAGGATCGTGAATATAATTCTTCAGCATATAGACATGAAACTGGTTATGAACTTTAGATATATGTGGAGGTAGCGCCAAGTGGTACGATACGTCCGCAATCCATAATCCGTTTTAGTATCTCAAAAGGATCGATATACCGTGGGGCCAACTTCCCCTTCTGGCCAAATCGTTTACTACAGGTTCTTGCTCTAACATTTATCATCATATGGTCACTTACACAAAACTCCAGGTGTGTTCGACGATTATCGAAGTAATTCTTATATCATATCTGTGTTGTCATGATTCTCTGACGAATTACCCTCTTCATCTTCTCAACCTCTATCTCACCTTCTACTACGAAGCTTTCAATATAGAAGTCCCGAATTCCTTAATCTTCCCCATCAATGGCTTCTTTAATTAGATTGTCTATGCCAATCCCTCAATTCCTTTAACTAGCCTTTTTTCCAATGCTATTCCCTCCGTACCCATCTTTTCATCTTTCTCTGCATTACATTAGGCATTTTTCTTATCCATGTTCAACTGTGTCATCTTTGATAGAGTGGTACATATTAGGCGGGTATTTTCATGTTGGGTTCATAGTGTTATCTAATTGAATGATTTCCAATTTCACCCTCACTCTATCATTGACTTGGAGTTTTAGAAATTATATTCCCATAAACCCTTGCCTAAACTTCTAAGGTTTCCAGGTTTAATAGAAAATCTATGCCTCAGTATTCTAGACATTTATCTTAATTTTAGTTATTTCATATGTATAATTCTTGGTTGATTAAATGAAATGGAAATAAATTTTTAGTTTACAGTTATATATTCCTTTTGGAAGTTAGAATAATATATGGATTTGTTGGGTACATAATATAAAAATATTATAAATTACAATAAAAATAATAAATTCTTGATTTTATTGTAAGTTTGGACTATAAAATTTAGGAAGGAATATATGAGCTCTCCTTTTGTTGGGGAGTGAAATCCTTTAGGATTTGTTAATTTTGATTAATGAAATTATATCCTAGTGGATGGTTTTAAGTAGTGTATCAAAGATGAAGTACATATGTTCATATTTGATGATAAGTCCAAAAGACTAAAAACTGTATGTTTAATTTATAAATTACGGTGGCTATGGTCTATGTATAATATTATATTTTACTTGAGTTTGCTATAAGGTAGATACATGGTCTCCTTTGATACAGAATAAATCCAGCGGATATGTGTAGGGTTCAAATTTTATTTTTACTTTTTTGGGCAAAAATATGAGGTTTTAACCATTGACGTTTTGTATTTACTCTATAATTCTAAGATAATTAGTTCATATAATTTCAAATTTCATGATTTTACGCACACAATATGTCTTTAGGAATGTACTTTGTAGTAGAAATTATTGAAATTTGTGATCAATAAAAATTTGTATTTCATTTGTTAATTGAGTTCTGGTTGAAATGTTTTCATTAAAAAAGCATTAATCTTTATCAAGATACAAAAGGCTAGGAAATAAGATCAGGCACATTAGTACACCAGGAGGCAGAACCCTCAATTTGGCCACTAAATTAAACAATGTGCGATTCTATTACATCCACGAGGGATATAGAGAAATGTCACGTGTATAGAAGTACATTATACAACTCACAAAAGCGTACATACAATGCAATATGGAGATATTGTTCATTACTAGATTATCCTAACAATATTGTTGTGTTTGTTTGGCATAAGTCTGATGGATTTAGTAGAAGAATTAGCTTTGAAGATGAGGGATTTCAATAACATATGTTGTTTTTATAACTTTTGGATTTTTTTAAATTATACCAGGGTACCTAGAAGAGGAAGATTATGCCTACTAAGTTTTCTATTAGTGTGCAGAGAATTCAAGAGGTATGTTACACATTGATTTGATATTAAGAAGTTTTCATACTATTTTAGTAATCTTGAGTTTTTGTTAAATGTGAAATTCTCCTATCTCATCTTTAAGCTTTTTGTCTTGACTTTTAATTATGGATACGAATATTACTTTAGTAACGGGCCTAAGGATTTTCACTGTGAGATCCGCATTATATGACATTGGAATTGGCTTATTTAACTTCATATTATGAACTGTATGCACTCATTCTTTGCGTAAAGTAGCTTAATTTATGCACTTGAGTAATATATTTTGGCACTTAATTGATGTTTTATATGCGCTCAATATCTTTTAAGTTTGTAGCGTTGTGAGTGAAACCATAGAAAAATATTTTTCATACTTATTTTCCTTTTCAAACATGAAAACTATACTTAAAAAAATGATTTATTTAAATGTTTTGTAACAACTTTGGTTAGAAAAAAATATTTTGATACTTAATTCCCTTTTTAAATGTAGAAACTATTATTTTTTTAGAAAATGTTTTTTAACTTGTTTATTTAAAGGGTTATTTATATTAAAAAAAGATTTTATATACACTTTTTTCCATTTTTATCATGAAAACTATACTTAAAAAAAATTGTTTTATGTAAACTACTTTGTAAGAATCTTTTTCAAGCTTATTACCCTTTAAATATAAAAACTTAAAAAAATAAAAAAATATTTTTTTTAAATTATCTTTATTTCTTACTTATTCCCTTTTAAATATTAAAAAAATTAAAAAAATATTTTGTTTAAATTATTTTTTCATGTTTTGGGTTTTCAAAAAATATTTTTATACATATGTTGATACCAAATTTAGTCTGCTGACGTGAACCAATCACTTGAAGACACGTGGCGGCCTACATGTCAAATACAAATACTTTAGACGAGCAACTCAAGCGTACTGAGCAACTCAAGCGTACCGAGCAACTTAAGCGTACCGAGCAACTCAGTCGGTCCAAGCTACTTAGCGTGCAGAGCATCACAATGAAAAGACAGCTATGCATTAAATGCGCATTATTATCGTACAGATGTATATGTCTACTGGATAACAGCGCATTATCCTTTCATATGTACAGCCTCATAAGAAGGGGACTTTGGATCTCTTGGTAAACCTATTATCGAGATTCCATTTAAACAGTCAACAATACAAAAACAGTGGGCGTAAGCCATTTTCATCAGGCTGAAACACTTTAAAAATCCTTTGTCTTATTAATTTATTTATCTGTGATTGATTAATTAGAGATAATCTAGTTTTTTAATCAACAGATTGGCGCCGTCTGTGGAAAACAACTGTACTTTGCGTTTTTCACCAAAACAATTCATCATCTATGGCTGATAATCCGGAATCTAGTAATTGGAATACTGGGATCCCTCTAAACCCTTCTACTCCCCCAAATGTTCAAGATCTGGCTGGTATAATGGCTGATTTAGCCCAAGGGCAAACGGCCATGCAGGAAACTATGCGTCAACTTATACAAACTGTTCAAGGTGGAGTGCCGGCCCAATCAGGACAACGAAGCATTCAGAGAAATACCCATTTGCCTTCTTCAAGAACTACATGAACGTTATTCCCGGAGGTCTCTCAATCTAGACATACTGACTCATATCGTACTGAAAGTTCTAGTGATCCTTCATATCAACCAGGCTGGACTTCATCAGTACGAGCTACTGATTCCCATCGAAATGTCACTCTCACCCCATAAAGGACTAGTGCTATAGAGATGTTGAGTATAGTATCTCATTTTTATCGATTGGGCCCTAGGAGGAATAGAAGTCCTCCTAGGATTGCGTCGAGGAACTCTCAACGACCATCCGACCTAAGGGAAGGCTCTGCTCAATCACTCCCAACAGGTCGTAATGGAAGGTCCCAAGAGGAAAACTCAACACGATCAGTTGCTCGAACCAATAGGCCCGAGGAAATGAAGCATGGAAAGGCTCTATTCAAAGGTTGGAGGACAAATTAAGGGAAATGGCTAAGGCCAAGAATCCTATATAAAGAACTTTTATCCAAGGAACACCATTCGTACAGGCAATTATGGATTTGCCCACACCATCAAAGTTCAAACCTCCTATGGTGACGCATAAATACGATGGAAAAACTGACCCTGTCCTCTATATAGAACAATATCAAGCTACTACCAATATCTATGTGGTCCCAGATGAGATGAGATGTAGGGTGTTTTCAGGAACTCTTACCGGGTCAGCCCAGATATGGAACAACAACCTTCCTCGGGGGAAGATTGCTACTTTCCTTCAACTGACAGAGCTGTTCATAGGGAATTTTGTTTTGGATCGAAACCAGTTAAACGAGTAGCACACTTACTGAGTGTTAGAAAGAAGCCAGAAAAAAGTATCAGGGACTACTTTACTCGTTTCAATAACCAGAAACTTAAGGTAATAGATTACGAGGAGAAAACAGCAATTACTGCTCTGATGAGTGGATTGTTACCAGATAAGCTGTATCATACTTTGGCCAAAGATCTGCCTAGGACCATGGCAGAATTGATGGCAAAGGCAGCCAAAATCATGAATGCCGAGGAGGCCATTGCTTCAAAGAAGAATATAGAAACTAAGGAGACCAAGGTTGAAGCTGGTAAAACTGAGAAGAAGGATCAGAAGAATAATGGTGGCAACAGGCCGTCAAAAGGAAACCAAGCACTGGAGCAAATGAGGAAATTTGGAAATTATACTCCCTTGAAGGTAGATATAAATCACATTCTGGAAGAGATCAAAAACAACGAGGAGTTAGTCTGGCCAGGGAAAATGAAAGCAGACCCTGACAAAAGGGACAAGTCCAAATACTACGAATTCCACAAAGACCATGGTCACACGACCAAACGTTGCATAGCTCTCCAAATGAAATTAAATCACTCATCAGGCGAGGAAAATTAGCTAAGTATGTTGATCGCCAAAATGGTGAAAAGACCAGTGACCAAGGAAGGCAAAGATCTAAATCTCCTCGTCAAGAAAAAGACCACTAAGATGATCCAGAAGATGAACCCGACCTTCCTAAAAGACCAAGATAGCCAGAGCGTGAGGTATTTTCAATCCATTTTAGATCCTTTGAATGTAATGTTATTACAGGTGGAGATGCAGGAGGTGGAGAACTTACTGCGGAGAGGAAAGCTTACCTCAATGAGGCTCAAGCCTACTCGTACATACAGCGAAAAAACTTGGCAGAAGATGATCGCCTGAGGAAGGTGAATAAAGACAAACTAGTCATTGGTTTCTCTAAAAATGACCTGGCAGGTGTACTATATCCTCATGATGACCCATTGGTAATCAAGATGAGAATAAAGGAAATGGTGATTTCACGGGTACTGGTGGATAATGGTAGCTCGGCAGACATCATGTTCTACCCATGCTTTGACAGTTTGAATCTGAAGTTAGCCCAGTTGGATCCCTATCATAGGCCCCTCCTCGATTTTACTGGAGAAAATGTTTTTCCACTTGGGACGATCAAGTTGGATATGCTTATCGGTACATGGCCTACTTGTCGAACAGAAAGAGTACGCTTTTTCGTAATAGATAAAAATGTCCAATCAGCGTACAATATCATCATGGGAAGGGTAGGTTTGAAAAAGTTCGAAGCAATACCATCAACTGTACATCAATGTTTAAAATTCCTAACTAATTTTGGAGTAGGAGTGGTGAAAGGCGACCAGAAAGTAGCTCGAAAATGATACTATTCATCTGTCGAACAGGAGGAATGCAAAGAATCCAGGAAGAAGACTACTACTTATCAAGTGGATGAAATAAAAGATGCAGATATTGAAACATTAGACCCTAGAGACGAGTCTCAGCTCGTGAAGGGACAGGTCATGGAAGCTATCGAAAGTATCATTCTGGACGACGAGAACCCAGATCGAACAACCCAAATTGATGCGTCATTAGATGTATTGATAAAATAAGAACTGATAGTTTTTCTAAGGCGCAGAAAATAGAATTTCGAATGGAGTCATGAAGACATGCCAGGGATAGACCCGAGTTTCCTGTGCCACGAGCTCAACGTGAACAAGGAGGTCAAGCCGGTGAAGCAGCGAAGAAGGGTGTTCAGCCCTGAAATGAACCAAGCTATACAGGAAGAAGTGGAGAAACTGTAAAAAGATTTCTTTATTAAGGACGTCAAGTATCCTGACTGGCTAGCAAATGTGGTAATGGTGAAGAAGAAAAACAATAAGTGGAGAATGTGTGTAGACTTCACTGATCTTAATAAGGCATGCCCAAAGGATCATTTTCCTTTGCCCCGAATCGATCAACTGGTGGATGCTACCTCGGGACATGAATTGTTGAGTTTCATGGATGCTTATTCTGGTTACAACCAGATTAAAATGAAGCCTGAGGACAGGGAAAGTACCTCTTTTATCACCCCAAGGGGAACTTATTGCTATAATGTTATGCCTTTTGGATTAAAAAATGCAGGTACGACGTATCAGCGGCTGATGAATAAGGTGTTTGCAGAGCAAATCAGTCATAACATGGAGGTTTATGTTGACGATATGCTGACGAAGAACAAGAAAGATGTTGATCATCTAGTTGACCTAGGTCAAACCGTTGATTAACTAGAGAAATATCAAATGAAGTTGAATCCCACCAAATGCATATTCGGAGTACGAGAAGGCATGTTTCTCGGATATATTGTTAATCAACGAGGTATCGAGGCAAACCCTGAAAAAATTAAAGCCCTATTGGAGTTGCGATCTCCAACTACGAAGAAGGAAGTGCAAAGTCTTACAGGACGAGTTGCATCACTCAACAGATTTGTATCACGAGCAACAGACAGATGTCTCCCATTCTTCAAAAGACTCCGAAAAACTTTTGAATGGAATGATGAATGCGAGGAGGCTTTTCAAGAATTGAAGAAATATTTGGGGACACCTCCATTGTTATCTAGACCAGTGATGGGAGAAAGATTATACTTGTATCTGGCAGTTTCAGAGAATGCAGTTAGTTCGATATTGATAAGAGTGGAGGACGGAGTACAAAAATCGGTCTACTACACCAGCAAGGCCTTCTGAGGATCAGAGATCAGATATCCTAGGCTGGAAAAGTTAGCACTAGTACTAATCGAAGCGAGCAGAAGGATGAGGCCATACTTCCAATCCCATACTATAGTGGTGTATACTGACATTCCATTAAGACAAGCTCTGCATAAACCAGAGAAATCGAGAAGATTGATGTATTGGGCAGTAGAACTTGGTGAATATAACATAGTTTATGAGCCTAGATCGTTGCTCAAGGGGCAGGCAGTAGCTGATTTTATGGCAGAGTTTAGTCGTTCGGATACCTTCGAAGAACATGAGTTTAATACAGATCAACCCGTGGATGTTACGGGATCATCAAAATTAACCCCCGACCAACCTCCATTCATAAATGATCAAGAGAAGATAATCAACGAGCAGTGATAAGTGTTGGGGGAAGACAAAAGGAAGCATCAAATATTTCACCGAGGAGCTCTATCTGACCAAGAGTTTGATAATGAAGTACATGTGTGGAATCTGCATGTGGATGGCTCTTCGTGCACTACGGGCAATGGAACAGGAATTATTTTAAACAGTCCGAATGAGATTGATATAGAGTATGCTATGTTCTTTCAATTTAAAGCCTCCAATAATGAAGCCGAATATGAGGCCATGATCGTTGGTCTAAGTTTGGCCAAAACCATGAAGGCAGAGCAGGTCGTGGTGTTCAGCGATTCACAGTTAATCATAAATCAAATTCTTGGATTTTATGTAGCAAAAGGAGAACTAATGGTCAAGTATCACTCAAAAGTAATGGAGGTTGTATCGAGTTTGACTGCAGTTCAGTTGATTAGAATACCGAGATTGGAAAATTCAAGAGCAGATGCCCTAGCTCGGTTAGCATCAGCCACACGCATCGGGCTGCGAAGAACAATTCCAATAGAAGTCCTGGCTGGTCGGAGCATAGACGAAGATTTAATGACGAATGTCATTGCCCTTGACTTGGGACCTTCCTGGATGGATCCCATTAGGGCCTATATCGAAGAAGGAATTCTTCCACCTGATAAACTCGCAGCTAAGAAACTAAAATTTAAAGTTGCTCGTTATGTATTGACCAGTGGTATTTTGTACAGAAGAGGAGTTATAGCAGAATTACAAAGATGTGTTCATCCCTATAAAGTTAAAGACTTGATCGAAGAGGTTCACGAAGGGTCTTGTGGAGCCCATGTAGCAGGTCAGACGCTTTTGCAAAAAAATAACAACGCAGGGGTATTACTGGCCAACGATGCGAGCTAATTGCACAGCTTATGATAAGAAGTCCGATAAATGCCAACGCTTCTCTTCCATCCGAAGAACTCCCCAAGCATTGCTAACACCGATAACGTCCCCTTGGCCATTCGCCATGTGGGGGATAGACTTGGTCGAACCACTTCCAACGACCAAAGGAAGATTCAAATACCTCGTGGTTGCTGTGGATTATTTTACTAAATGGGTGGAAGCTGAGCCTCTCATTGATATGACATATGACAAGGTCTATCAGTTTATTTGGAAGAATATTATGGTCTTCCCCATGCATTCATCACTGACCATGGAACCCAGTTTGACAACGATGAATTCGTTGAATATTGTCATCAATCCAATGTATTGAAAATCCATTCCGCACCAGGCCATCCCCAGAGCAATGGGCAAACTGAAGTGACGACCAGAACTCTACTAAATAGTTTGAAAAAATGGTTGGATGATGCAAAGGGAAACCGGATTAACGAGCTACACTCTGTGTTGTGGGCTTATCGCACTACACCACGAACAGTAACTGGGGAGTCTCCATACATGTTGACATTTTGAAGTGAGGCTGTCATACCTGATGAATTGGGTCTACCCACACATAGGGTGCTGAATTTCAGTCCTCCTGTCAGTGACTTGATGAGACGATTAGACCTGGATATGCTCGAAGAAGTTAGAGAAGAAGCAACAATCAGGAATATAGCATACCAACAACGAACATCTTTGTTCTACAATAAAAGAGTGAAGAAGTGTGATTTGAAAGAAGGGGATTTTGTTCTGAAGAAAGTGATCCAAAAGCATGACAATCTGGAAGCCAACTGGCATGGACCTTACAGAGTAACTGAAGTTGTTCGTCCAGGGACATATAAAATTGAAACTTTGGAGGGAGAAGAATTCAATAATGCATGGAGTACGGAACACCTGCGCAAGTACTATCAGTAATTAAAATTCCTATGTAATACAGTTTCCTCAATATGAATAAAGTGATGTTTTGCCCATATTTCATTCTTTGTTGAAATTTTTTGGAATATTAGTGCTACACACTACAAAGCAAACACCGCCAACTCCGGTTGGTCGGTAACTCAATACCACCAACTCCGGTTGGTCGGTATCTCATTACCACCAACTCCGGTTGGTCGGTATCTCATTACCACCAACTCCGGTTGGTCGGCGTCTCATTACCACAAACTCCGATTGGTCGGCAATTCAATTACCACCAACTCCAGTTGGTTGGTAACTCAATACCACTAACTTTGATTGGTCGGCGTCTCATTACCACCAACTCCGGTTGGTCGGCAATTCAATTACCACCAACTCCGATTGATCAAGAACTCATTACCCCCAACTCCGGTTGGTCGGTAACTCAATACCACCAACTCCGGTTGGTCGGCATCTCATTACCACCAACTCCGGTTGGTCGGCAATTAAATTACCACCAACTCCGGTTGGTCAAGAACTCATTACCCCCAACTTCGGTTGGTTGGTAACTCAATACCACCAACTCCGTTTGGTCGGCCATTAAATTACCACCAACTCCAGTTGGTCGGGAACTCATTACCCCCAACTCCGGTTGGTCGGTAACTCAATACCTCCAACTCCGGTTGGTCGGCATCTCATTACCACCAACTCCGGTTGGTTGGTACCAAACTAGGAAAAAAACTGGATGACCTCCCGGGGCATCCACTGTCTAGGCAACTAGGTAATCCATACGAGATTACTACAACTGAGCAGGAACATGGGATAAAAATCATTCCATTGCTTAGACCCAAAGAGTGACAAGTCACTATAATCAAACAACAAATGGGATAAGTATAGTATATACATTTATATTTACCAACCAACAAACAAGGATACAAAGTATTTCGAAGAAAATGAAATGGCAAAATACTAAAAATTTCTTCATTAAAATCAAGTAGATTACACAAGATAGGAAGTCTAATCCATTACATCAAATATCCTATTCTATTGGTTTCTTTCCCTCTGCTTTTGAAACAGGATCTACCCCAAGTGGAGGATTATCTAATGCATAAGGGGAATTTATAAAGTTTAGATCTGGCAGTATTCTAACATTCATTATGGATGGTCGATCAAGCAAGTGTTCTGGACGAGCTATCTCAAAATTTGCATGAAGACTGTAATCACCGAGATACTTGGAAATCAGGCATCGAGGAATTACACGAGCAGGAATCCAACTAATATCAAGCTTAAAAGGAGGCACGGGCAAATCGAGCACTCCAGGCTCATAATAATCCCATAAGTAGTGTCGTCGCTCCAATTTTAGCACACACATAGCGTTCAACCATCCCTGCTTGTACCCCTCATTATTCGATTATTGCAACCAAGCATCGAGATGGCGTAGAGCTTCATTATACCCAGCCAACCGAAATTCCCTAGGTTGTTTGTGAAATTGATAAGTTAACCTCTCCAGTTTCTCGTGGAGTTTCTTCATCAGAATTTCTTTACTTTCCAAAGCAGAACTTTGATTAGAAAGTTGCTCAGTGAAGTTCAGAATCTTCTTAGATATTTTTGCCAAAGCTTGATTCTTCGCCATCAACTGAACGGATTGATTCTCTAAAGCTGACTGAGTTCTCTCTTCTTCAATGGTGACCCGACCAGCCCTTGCTTGTCCACGAGAAGATCTTGCTCAACCACAAGTAGATGTGAAGGGTCCAGCTCATTTTAAAGTTTCTAACTCATGTCGTAAGTTAGCATTTTCTACCTCTAAGAAGGAAAAACCTTCATTATTAATGGGGACTAAGGCTCCTGAGGAAGAGGCAGCAGATTTGAGTTGTTTTATTTCCTCTTGCAAAGTAATGTTCTCCTGCTCCAACAACTTAACGATGTGTCTGTGCTCTTCAACTTCAAGCTTCAGAACACTATCCTTTTTCTCATGAGCAGAAATGAACTTCTCATATCCCTTGTCAGCACTCAATTGTTTGTACTTTTCTCATAGCCTTGATGCAGAAGTGTGGTGTATTCTTTGTACTTCTGTTGGAATTCCTCGATCGTTCCTTGGAGATCTTCAATCATCTCGTAGTAGGCCACATTATTGGCTACGACACGATCAAGTAAGCATTTCAAGTATTGGTAAGCTTCAACTGCTCAGTCAGAAGCACCTGATCCAAGGATGTCAGTTATCTGGGCCTCATTAAGGTCTACATGACCAGCCTTGAAATATTCATTGCATTTCTTCATCAACTCTAAATCATGAGCTGATAAAAGTTCCATCCTTGCCATAAACTAGCAAAGACAAAATGAAACACAAAATCAACAAGGGTGCGAACAGAACAAGTAAGAGAGAAATTTAAGATGAACAACTGAAGTTCAAATTTTATTCATCATGATAAAGGAAAACATAGTTCAAGGTTACATTCAAGAAAATAACAAAACACAAGACCCGAATAACTTTACACCTTCTCCTTATTTCCTATAACTTCTTCAGATGGTTTGGATGAAGGGGTTGGTTGCTCAGAGGGAAATGGTAGCTGCTCGGCAGATGTGCTGGCTGGTTGGAGTTGCTCTGAGGGTTGGGAAACAACAACAACAGGTACCTGCTCTCCTATCATCAAGGAAGACTCATTTGAAGCTGCTTTATCTTTTTCTTTTTCTCCAGGAGAGGGAGGAGGCCCATGAGTATGCTGCTGGAACAACTCAAAATTCTTAGCAACCTTTAACTCTTTTAATGCTGCTACCCATCCATCCCTAAAATATTTTACACTGGCGTACTCCATTTGAGAAGACATGACAGTCAGGCCCTTGTTCCACCCTTTGTCCCAGCCAGCACTGAATGATTTTTTAACTGCAGCTTTCCTTTTTGCCTTCTCCGAGGAGGTCCTTTCCCTAAGGAGCTCTTCGATAGACTTAAGCTTTTATTCCACCTCTGTCTAGTGTCGCTCAACATATTGAATTTTAGCAACATTTTCCTTAGCAGCTTTGAGCTTGAATTCAAGCTCGCTGTTATGTCGTTCGACCTCCTTCAATTTCTACTCCAGCTCTTTAGAGGCAGTCATAGCTTGATCTCGATTTGCTTTAACAGACTTGAATTGCTTCTCCCAATCAACTTTGTATTTCCCGTACTTCTGACGAGATTCCTTCAAAGACTGAGTTAGTCCAGCAAAAGCTTCTTCTACTCCACTCGAGGAGCTTGAAGCCCTGATAGCTTCATCCTTCTTCAAAATGCTGTTGAAACATGTCACAAACTGAAAAAAGAAAGAACTTTAAGTCAATACATGAACATAGTATTAAAAAAATAAAGGGGTCAAGCTAAAGATACTTACTGAAGTAATGTGTTGAGCAGCCAGCTTAGTAAGTTTCTCACGAGAAAAGGTGTCTTCAACACCTTGGGATTCTGGAACAGTCCAGGATCTTACCATGCTCACAGCAGAGCTCGGAGCAATAAGAGCTGGAACACTACCTTCACCATTTGAAGGTTGAGAGATAGGTTCAGCAGGTCTCTCAGAAGAACTTCTTTTTAATCTCCTCAGAGGAGCAGGAGCATTTTCAATTAAAGATATTGTCTCTATTGGGGAGATGACAACAGTCTTACTCAGAGGCACAGGGGGCTTCTCACCAGCTTCCTTGGCAGCAGTGGGAGGGGGTACATATATAGTCTTTGTCCCTTCTTCTGGAACATCTTGTTTACTTTTCTTTGCCTCCACAGTGGCAGAGGCAGACTTGTCAAAAAAGGTAGGAGCTCTTCTCTTCTTCATCAGATCAGTGATGGGAATACCTAATTCAGAAAAAGAACCTTCCACACTAGTTTTAGAGGTTGGTACTTGGTCAAGATCAACCACCACAGGACGAGGACGAGCAATAAAAAATGAAGTGTAGCTTTTTTATTGCAGCAAATAAGAGGCAGATCTAACATGCTCCTCAGCAACAGATTGATGCAAGCCCCAGATAAGTTTTAAATGCTTTATATTAACCTCGGTTTCTTTTGGAGGTTTCCTTTTACTGTCAACTGTAACAAACAAAAATCAAATGTCAATGATGCACTTTATCAAATACAAAGAAAATAAGATTTCAAAAATAAAATAACCTATCCCATTGCCATAAAGTGGACACCTGGGACCTTGGTATACATCATCTCCATTTAATGGAGGGTGTTGCCAATTTTTCATCACAACCCCATGATCAAAATAATCCCTATTGGCATCGGGAAGATTGACAACTAACGCTATATTCAAAAACCTAGTTTTTAAATAGACAGTACTATCACTGGTGACCCATCTGTAGCAATACATAATCTTTGGAATCCCTAAACGAGTTCCATAAAGTTGATTCAACCTATGTACGCCATTAACTATCCTCCACGTATTTGGAGCTACTCTGGCAGGTACAATATCGAAATATTGGCAAAACTCCAAACACAGGGGATTTGGCGGGAAAGAAAAGCCACATTCGGCTACAAAAAGACTTGGTAACAATTGTCCCTCAGCCAAAGAAAAATAATCAGAAGGACCAGAAATTTCTTCCAAGATAACCCACGAAGGGATTGAAAACTCAGACCGAAATTTGTCTAACAATTCAACAAGATAAACCATGGTGAATAAAGAAAATAAAGAAGAAGGAAGAAAATCTTACAGAGGAAATAAAGATCAGTTGTCAATGAATGATGGAAAGAAAGAAGGCATAAGATAGAGAAAAGATGAAGAGTTCAGAGATACAGATTTGAAAAGTGAAAAACGATAGGATTTCTGTCACATTTAAATACTTTACCTCGGGAATAGAGAAAAACAATGATTATAAGGAAAGACGTTTGCATTTTCGGCGGCTAAAAGAAGAAAAGGGCACAAATATCGAAGTGATCGTGAAAATTCAAAATATTTATGAAGTCTGATATTATGCGCTCAAAAAGTAATTATAAAATTTTCCTAAAATCCATGAAGATCCGTAATCCAAGCAGTTTTCAAGCAAAATGTTCCAAACTCTCCTTCAACCTCAACTGTGAAACATTGGGGGTTTATGTTGATACCAAATTTAGTCTGCTGACGTGAACCAGTCACTTGAAGACACGTGACGGCCTACATGTAAAATACAAATACTTTAGACGAGCAACTCAAGCGTACCGAGCAACTCAGGCGTACCGAGCAACTCTGGCGCCCCGAGCAACTTAAGTGTACCGAGCAACTCAGTCAGTCCGAGCTACTTAGCGTGCAGAGCATCAGAATGAAAAAATAGTTACGCATTATTATCGTACAAATATAGATGTCTACTGGATAACATTGCATTATCCTTTCATATGTACAACCTCAAGGCTATAAATACATTGTAACCTCCTCATAAGAAGGGGACTTTGGATCTCTTGATAAACCTATTATCGATATTCCAAATAAACAGTCAGCAATACAAAAATAGTGGACGTAGGCCATTTTCATCAGGCTGAACCACTTTAAAAATCCTTTGTCTTATTAATTTATTTATCTGTGATTGATTAATTAGAGATAATCTAGTTTTTTACATCAACAACATATTTCCCCTTTTAAACATAGAAGTGTTTTAAAAAAAGAGTTTAAAAAGGAAAATAATGACAAAAATACGAATTCCTCCAATTTTATAGTTTTGTATATGTAAGTATGAAAATTGGTTAGCCTCTGATATCTTGTTATGTTTATATTTTCCCCCTTTTATCAGCTCCGCTAAAGAATTTTGGTTATTAAAATTTGTTATTACGTTCACATTGAAACCTCTTATGAAAAGCCACTTCTCCTCCATATTATGATAAAAAAATATGTATAGTGCAATTTACAAACCTAATGCTACAAGTAATAAATATATCAAATACTCATTCTCCATTTGGTCAATATCTCAAGCACTTTGTAGGCATTTTAATAGCAATGGTAATTTTTCATTGGCAACTATTGTGTACTTTTAAAATAAAAAATATATAATACGACCTACAAAAGGAGGCACGCAAACAATTTTTAAAGGTAATCTTACCAACACCCATTATTTTCTTCAATCATCTTACTTATATATGTATTTGCAATTGTTGTTATGTTTTTGTACAATTTTTTATTTTATTTTGATCCATAATAACTAAATTTGTATATTCTTGGACCATACCGACTTTGTCGTGCGGCGTGATATTCGATTTTTCGAACTCAAGGATATTCTCAATTGCTTAACGAGGTAATTTTACAGTCATTTTATTTCGATTTGAATCCAGTTATTGATTTTATAAAATAGTTTTACTGATTAATAATGTGAATGTGGCATATGTGAAATTGTAAATAGGAGTTGTATTGTAAATATTGGTAACTTTATTCATTGTTCATGGGATTCTAGTATATTGGTTCATTGGTTTAAAATCCTATTTGCTTTGTCATTGATACCCCTAAGTAATGCATATTTCTTTATCTTCCTTTTCTGTTATTTTTTTTACGAGATGAATGATTAATATTGTGTGTTCAGTAAATATTATTTTGGTTATTTTA
This sequence comes from Sambucus nigra, assembly GCA_949130495.1. Classification (NCBI taxonomy): domain Eukaryota; kingdom Viridiplantae; phylum Streptophyta; class Magnoliopsida; order Dipsacales; family Adoxaceae; genus Sambucus; species Sambucus nigra. The sequence goes on along the minus strand of OX422223.1, from coordinate 253,942,074 downwards.
TTCTGTGGAGTTCAATAGGCTATCTTTTTAGGCGTGGCTATCTTTTGGTTATTTTATTTTGGTTATTTTTATTTTTATTTTTGTGATCGAACCTTAATTAGTTGCTTGGAATTTATTCATTTTCGATGAGGTGGTAATGGATCTCTATACTTATAATGTCTTAATCCTTACTTTTAATGTTTACATTAAATACTCAAATCTATTAAATACTATAAATTGGAGTACTCCACTATTTTTTTCTAATCATCTCACCACTCCACGTGGCAATGAACCTCTTAATAAATCATACATTTTCTCATTCATCTCCCTTTGCCTCCCTATTTGCGTTTCCCTATTCATCTTTCTTTAACTAAAATCTCTTCATCTTTCAGTTTAAATGCATTTAACATTCTCTCAAGAATCTCATCCGCCTACAATAGAGAAGCAAAAGCTGACCAGTTGTTCCAATAAATAACAGACTACATTCTTCTCTTGCAATCGCAAGTCTCGATCTTGCAGACAATGGTCACTTTTTAGGGATCTACTAATCACACCCAAAATGCTAGGCCCTGTTTGATTGTCCCAAAATTGTAAATTGGATCATTAATAAATTGTCTCATTTACAAATTGATTCATTAATTGTGTTTGATTTCATTAATGAAATGATTCATTAATTGTCCCATTTTAGCTCATGTGCAAAATCTGAAATTAGATCATTTCACAAAAAATGTGAAATGAATCCATTTGAAATATGAGTCACATTAAGTGCATGTTCCCTCTCCCCCCTCCTCTTCCCCTCCCCCTCTCCCTCTCTCTTTCCCTCCCCCTTCTATCTTGATTTGTTTTTATATTTTTTTCATAGAACCTTAACATCAATTTCAAATTACCAAACATCATGTAAAATTGGATTTAACTCATTTCAAATTCACTCATTTCAAATTCACTAATTCACAATGAAACAATTTACAGGCCCTGTTTGGTTGCGCAAATTGTTTGATTATGTAAATTGGTTCATTGCGAATTAATGAATTGTAAATGAGTAGATTTGAAATGAGTTTAAATCCAATTTTACACAATGTTTGGTAATCTGAAATTGATGTTAAGGTTTTATGAGAAAAAAAAGATTAAAACAAATTAGGTGTGTGTGAGAGTGTGTGTGTTGGGAAGGGAAGGAAAGAGAGAAATGAGTATGCACATTATGTGACTCCTATTTCAAATGGATGCATTTCACGTTTTTTGTGAAATGATTCAATTTCAGATTTTACACATGAGCTAAAATGAGGCAATTATTGAATCATTTCATTAATGAAACCAAACACAATTAATGGATCAATTTGTAAATGGATCAATTTATAAATGAGGTAATTTACAATTTTGGGACAACCAAACAGGGCCATAATCAAATAATTTGCGCAATCAAACTGCGCCTTATTGTATAGTAAAATTAAATCATAGATGAGGATAAAGAAAGCTAGAGATCGCTCCTTTTTTTTGGTTATGTAATCTTTCATTGGACTGTATGGATACCCATTACAACTTATAGCTGTTGTTTTCTAACAAAATGTCTCTCTAATTTATTGACTCTCCAACTTTTTTTAGGTCTTAGTATGGATTTTTTTATGGGTTCACGTTAAAGGTATGAAATTTACATGAAATGTTCCAAATTATTTTGTCTTGAACATTATTCGATTTAGCTCTCTCCCCTTCGGTATCTAGAAGCATGTGTTTTCAGTTCTATTGTTGTAAATAGTTATAATTAAGTCTCTATATGTTAATGACAACTTTTATTTAGTAACTGATAATACATAATTTAAAGAATTTTTTCAAGAACGAGAAGTTCAACCTTGGTTTGTATTTTGTTGTCAATGTGTTAAGAAGTCAAATATACAATGCCTGTGAGGTGCGTGTGTCGACATGAATTCAGACATGTCCTTTCCTCTTATTTTTCTTTATTGTCCGTTTTTCTCCCCATCTCTTATATATTTACCACTTGAAGCTTTTACCCCTGTTAAATATGTAGTTCCACTCTTCATTAATTGAAATTGTATTTTCTTTCTTATTCTTATGGGGGTCATCCTTTTATTTGTAGGATTTACTTTTTGTGGTGGTGGTGATGATGATGATGATGATGATGGGGTCATTTTCTTTGTTTACATTTTTTTTATTTCCTTTCATATTGTCGTTCATCATTAGTTTATTTTTCGACTTCTTTTTCTCGAGATTTTAGATTCCCTCCTTATTAAACCATTTTTAAATAACACTGCAGATATTTATAGATGAGTCTGATGAAAATTAAATCTCGAAATTCTGTAACCTTAATCTCTGTATCTTTACGTATTGCTATATAATTTTGGTGTGAAAAGGTTTTCTAAAATATTTTTCACTATTTTATACAAATTGAGTTTTTCTCATGGGCTACTATGAAACTTTATGGATTAAATTACAACAGGACATGATCCCTTTCAAAAACTGCTTTTGAAGTCTAGTAGAACTCTTCTTTATAAAACTAAATTGTTATAAACAGTTGTGAGGATGTTTAAAACGCCTTGAAAACATCCCCAAGGTCGCCAAATATGAATGATGGTAAACACTGGATTTCTGATTTTAGCTTCGAAAATTGAGGATAAACATTTACCGAGGAGAAATCTAATGGTGCCAATTAATAAATCTTTTGACACTATTTTTTTGAGTGGGAGTATTCTCCTTTTAATTATGGTGTTTTCAAGTTATCCTTCCTTTAAGGTTGTTCTTATCAGCTTATACGTATGTGAATTAATGATGAATAAAATAATTCTTTGTGATGGATGTTTTGGAAGTAAAATTTCCTGATGTATTTTCTTCAAGGGAAATCAATTTGTGGGATACAAGTAGGGAGGGAGTTAGGATTTCCTAAGAGGGGGCTAATTTAATGGTGATTTTTGGAGGTTCGGGAGTGGGAGCGCCCAAGTTGAATTTTTTTAGGTTATTTCTGAGACTTTTACCAAATAAATTACTTAAATATTTATTTAATAGAATATAAATAGAAACAAATATTGATTTATTAAAGATTTTAAACCCTGAAAATAGAAGGTCAAATAAAAATTTTAATTTATAATTTAAACCGGAAATTCCTAAAATTAATTATAACATCAACCCTAAAATTAATCCTAACAACATTTAACCTTAAAATTAATCCCAAAAAATAATTTCATCAATCTAAAAACAAACACTAACCATTTAACCCTAAATTGTCTTGAAAAAAATTATAATTTATTTTTCACATCTATATTTAGAAAAAGCTTATATATATATAAAAAAAATATAGTTTTGAAGGCTGAAGCCCCCAATGGGCCTCACTTGCCTCCATCCATAGATATAACTCACCGACGAATCTATAGTTCAGTGGAATTTGTGCGACAAAGGGTTAATATGAACTTTAGAAGTTAGATCGATTAAGGAAGAGTTTGAGTGGGTATTTTATGTTTATTTCCTTATATGAATTCTGAAGTATTTGAGTCTTTGGGTTGTGGCTGAAATAAAAGTCATGGAATTACTTTTATGTACTTAAAGTGTGAGCCCATACAATTCTTACTTGCTTTTACAAAATAAAGTTTATTCCTGCTAGATGACATATGAAAAAATTGAGAGGAATGGCCAAAGTAATGTACTGGCCTTTTAAATTTAATGCACGTACAAAAAATTACAATTATGTCTTCATATTCTTTTTATTATATAGATTACATCAACGTTGTTGAGTATGCAATACTCCCTTTGTGTGTAGGTTTAATTTTATATATTTCTTTAGGTCAATGAAAATTTAACTAAGGGTGTGTGTGAAACGGTGTACGAAAGAAGTATAATGTGTGAAGCTGGTGTGTCGTGGGGATAATTACAACAAACTTGAAGTAAGGTATTATACTTGGTGATATAGATGATTTTGAGGAAAAAAAAGAGCACGGGTATGTATGAGACAAGTCAATTCTCTATGTAAATGAAAATAGGCGTTTAAACGCATTTATGGGTGTTAGTGAGACTTATTACAATTTAAAAATATATGAGATGAATATTCGCTAAAACTTTAGAAATGGAATCAAATCCTATAAAAAATAATTATCAAAATTTGTAGAAGAAGTTGTAAAACTGTGATTATCAAAATGTATAAATATAGCACCTGATAAATTTATATAAATATTGTATGTGACATTGAATATAAAAGAATGTTAATGGAAGTCGTTCTTATCTATATTATACCTCTACTATGATAGTATTAGAGGTATAAATGATAATTAATGCCCCCCTTACATATAATGTAAATAATAATTAATACTCTATATTGTGTTCTTTAAAACTAAAAAATAAATACATAAAAAATCTCTTTAAAATAATAAAAATGAACAAATCAAGTCTTTTAAAACTAAAAAAGATGATCCATTCTAAACTCCATAAATTAATCTCTCAATCTATATTCAATTCATCTCTTTTCATCATTTTTCACTCAAATCACATTACACAATGTTACTAATGATACTACATCTATATAATGTTTTTATTTCTAAAAAAGGTTAAAAACTTTTGAAATTGTTTTTATATATGTATTTATAGAAAAACATAAAGTTTTTATCTATAAATAACGTAAATTTTTTTAAACTATAAGCAAATAAAAATATGTATAATTTTTGTATATAAATACGTATAATTTTTTGAAGTTTTTGTTTATTAAAAATAGTTTTTGAGCTAAAAAAAATTCAAACTTTTGATATTTTATTAATATGAATAGAAAAAAATGGTTATAAGAACATTTTTAACGTTTTATTTATAGAAAAAACTTTAAGTTTGCATTTATAAATGATATATAGTTTTTAAAAATAAAATAAAAATATGTATAATTGTTTTATATAAAATACGTACAGGTGTTTTAAAGTTTTTATTTATAAAAAATAATTTTTTTTTCGTCATTTTTCACTCAAATCACATTACACAATGCTACTAATAATACTACATCTGCATAACGTTTTAATTTCTAAACAAAGTTTAAAAACTTTCAAAATTTAAAAATTGCTTTATATAGAAATAAGAAAAGTTTATGGTTTTAAAAAAAATTTAACGTTGTATTTATAGAAAAAAGTTTTATTCCATAAATGACATAAAGTTTTGTAAACTGAAAACGAATAATTATATATATTATTTTTGTATATATAATAAGTATAATTTTTTTGAAGTTTTTATTTATTAAAAATAGTTTTTAAAGTTAAAAAAAGTTTTCAAAATTTCAAAATTGTTTTCTATATGAATAAAAAAATGGTTATAAGAACATTTTTAATGTTTTATTTATAGAAAAAACTTTAAGTTCGTATATATAAATGATATACAATTTTTTAAACTAAAAATATTTATAATTTTTTTTTATATTAAATACGTACAATTGTTTTGAAGTTTTTATTTAACAAAAATAGTTTTTATATAATAAAAATGTTTAAAAATAATAGACATTTTATTTATGAAAAAAATATTTTTTATAAAGACTTTAAAATAAAATATTTAATTTAAAATATATACTATTTTTTATAATTATTATCATATTTATTTATTGTACATGGTTCGTGCATTCCACGATTTATATGCTTGTAATAATTAATGAGGCGTTGTAAAATAAATGGGACATAGAGAGAATTTTAGGGAGAGTGAGTCTTTCATTTCATTCATCTATAAATACTAAAGGGACATGACCCATATTTATAGTACAAAATAAGGTAATCTAATAGACACCTTAATAATTGTGGAATAAAATAGGTATAGAATACAAGTGGACATCCACTTTAATAAACATTTTATAACACTCCCCCTTGGATGTACACTATATCCACCATTCAATGATTGTTGCCTCGTTAAAACCTTACTAAGGAACAACCTAGTGGGAAAAAAATCAATGTGAAGGAAAAAAAGTACAACTTTTGTGAGCATCAGTGTTGGACGTGCTTAGTGCTGCCTCGTTAAAACCTTTAACTGGAAAACCCAATGTGAAAAAACCTAGTTAAAGAAAAAAGAGTACAACGTACATATGTCCAAAATATCATGATCTTAGATTCTCCCCCTCAACAAATGTTCCACCTAATTGGATACTCCTCCTGATTATAGTATTTCTCTGACGATTGGGTCGATGCACATCAGTCTCATAACAACCTCCTGAAATGTTACTTTGATGTGATGAATATATTTGATTGGCTATTACTTCAATTTCATTTTTCTTTATAATCTCGACTTTCATAAGACTTAGGTGAAGAGGGATGGACATGCCAAATTAGGGAAGTGTGGATTCTGGCTTCGGGAGGTACAGTTCCTTGGTCACGTCGTGTCAGATCAGGGTATTGCAGTGGATCCGAATAAGGTGTCGGCGGTGAGGGAGTGGGGACAGCCCACGACACCGACCGAGGTGCGCAGTTTTCTGGGTTTGGCCGGTTACTACAGGCGATTCATTAAAGGATTCTCTAAGATTGCAGGACCTTTGACGAATCTGACTCGGAAAGGGGTACCTTTCAAGTGGGATGATAGTTGTCAATTAGCGTTCGACGAGCTAAAGGATAAGTTGACATCTGCACCCGTGCTTGCATTGCCAAAGGGAGGGCTAGAGTATCGGGTTTACACAGACGCATCCTTACGGGGTCTTGGGGGTGTGCTCCAGCAGGAGGAAAGGGCTATAGCTTATGCTTCCAGGAAGCTAAAGCCCCACGAGAGGAATTACCCCACTCACGACCTAGAGTTGGCAGCAGTCGTTTTTGCTTTGAGGATATGGAGGCATTATCTTCTAGGAGAGCAGTTTACTCTATTCACGGATCACAAGTCACTTCAGTATCTCTTCACACAGAAGGATCTGAATATGAGGCAGAGGCGGTGGCTAGAATTCGTGAAGGACTACCAGTTTGATATTCAGTATCATCCTGGTAAGGCCAATGTGGTAGCAGACGCATTGAGCCGAAGACCGACTGGGGAGATATCAGAGGTATGGAAAGCGAAGTGGAGAGAGCTCCAATATGAGGATGACATAGCCAAGGCTTGCATGTCAGCTTTATCCATCACACCCGAGATCATTATGCGAGTTGTGAAGGCTCAGGCGGAGGATCAGATTTGACGGGATAGGGTGGGCCAGTTGTTAGCTGAGGGAGCAGAGGGTTACTCGATTAGCTCAGAAGGAGCCCTACGCTTTAATGGGAGGTTAATGGTGCCAGAGGATGAGGATTTGAAGCACGCTGTTATGACAGAATCCCATGGTTCGAAATTTGCGGTACATCCCGGTGGGGATAAAATGTACCAAGATATGAGGAGGCAGTATTGGTGGGCAGGAATGAAACGGGACATAGCGGAGTTTGTTTCGAAATGTGCCACGTGTCAGCTTGTGAAAGTTGACCACCAGAGACCATCAGGGATGCTTGATGCGAGGAAAACCGAGTGTTCGTGTCGGGACACTATCGTTGATTTCGGCTCCCGCTCGACATGCAAAAGAACCTAAACTACAACTACACTTGACAAGCAAGTAAAGCGGTAAGTCGGGTATCGAAAATCCACAGGGAGTGATTGAATTTTAGACTTTAATTGTTTTATAACTTCAGGAATAAAAATGGTGTAAAAGAAATAAGAAAAGGTGATAGGGTGGTTGTGGTAACAAAAGAAAAGAGAAGTTAAAGCTAAATTAAAGTAAAGCGAGGATCGGGATCGCATACACACATTCACGGGCCGAAACAACTACTAATTAGAATTAAGGCTCCAAAGCATTTAATCGAGCATTTTCAATTAAGCATAAACATCACGCAAGAAGGAATTTAACCCAAAGTTGCGAGATAAAACATTTAACTGAAAAATGATCACACGCGGATTAAATTCGGATAATCGCTATAAACACTAGCGTTGCATGACAAAGAAAGTTAAACGCATAATAATCCGACTTTAATACGCGAGGTTTCAATTAAACGCAATTTTACGCAAAACCTAGTTTTCGGAGCTCGGGGCCCGAAAATGGCGGAAAACAATCCCGACCCTATTTATCTAAGGGTACATAATGAATTAACTAAATTAAACTAGAAAAGCAATAAATAAACACAATAAACCTAATTAGAAAGCATGAAACTAATCTACAAAGCAAGAATAAAAGAAATACACACTATATAAATGGAGAGGGAATATGAAAATACCAATTACAAACCCAAATGGGTGTCAAACCAAGAGAGGAAGAAGAGCTCTCAAATCCCCCCAAAACTAAGCTAAAATCTGATTATATTGGTCTCAAATGAGAGAGAATTGGGTTTATACAAAATATCCCATGGCAAACTTGTAATAAAAGGGAAGAAAACCAAAAATCTGGAGGCCCGAATCGATTCGGAAATGGTCCGAATCGATTCGGAAACAGGGGAAGTTCGAATCTGCAATTCTGCAGCATTCCGAATCGATTCGGTTTTGGGCCGAATCGATTCGCAACCTACAGGTCTGAATTCTGCAGCTTTGTCCAGTTTTACGGAAAATGCCGCCATTTCTTCGTTATAGCTCGGAATGAGGCACAGTCAGAGGCTACGCGAAGATAACTCAAAGGAATACAACATCCAAGAAGACATTAGGCTAAAAAACCAAAATATGAAATGACTAAAATGCCCTTGAATGTGACCTTGAGTGTGAATTTGAAGTAAAAACCATCCTAAAAATGCCATAACTCCATCATTACAACTCGGAATCATGCACCGTCGGTGGCCACGCGAAGAGAAATCAAAGGTCTTCAACTTCCGTGAAGAGCTCGGGATTCAAACCCGAATGCTGAAATTACTAAAATGCCCCCGAAGCTGCAAAAGTCGACGAAACATTTCCGGAAAGCGTCCGAACTTCATACTAAGCATCCAAATACCTACAAAAGCTCAATTAACCCCTGCAAAACATGTTAACATAGAAATTCGAGGTTGTCTGGTTAACGAGCATAAGTATAGGGATTAAGATACCCAAGGGGGCTAATAAGGCGTAGGTTAACGGGTGAAATACGCAATATTTGCGTCGTATTGCGTCGTATCACACCCCCTAACTTACACATTGCTAGTCCCTAGCAATGAAATAAGAAACTACAAGAACTACAAGCAGACCAAAAGTTGGAGAAGTACAAAAGTATGGTATAAAAGCAAAAGGCCACTTTCGCGGGCGATTCGATTGCATTTAGCGTATGCAATAAGCCGTTAAACCCCTAGGTTACCCTAGTGGACGAGTGTCGTCTCGTGAGGGTTTTCAGGGATGAAACCCACAAACATCATAAAGTTTCCTCAAAATATGCCCAATCAAACATGCGACAAGCCCAATAATGGCGAAAAGGATTTCATACGCATTATTATCATATTGAACGAATTCAAGCTAAAGTCCGTTGTTATTAACAAGTTGAATGCACCTCGTAGAATTGAAACTTTAAAAGTGGGAGGGGGGAAAGCACATGCATAGTGTGATTTGGTGAAAAACTTATATAAACCGGATACTAATCAAAGCAAGCATACATTCAATCCTCACGGGCATTACGCTCAACAAATGAATTCACTATGAAAAGGGAGGTAATACACAGGACATGCGGGCATAAAGAGTAAATGTAAATGGAAACTAGGCCGCGCACATGTCACAAATGAGGAACGCTATATATAAACTGAAAAATTATAATCTCAATGAAAGATACCACTCATCAAAAGAGGCGAAATGCATTTTCACAGATTATCAAAACTATTATGACTTTTAAATTAAATGCACCCTAAGATCACATAGGACTTTATAGGGTTGTAATGTAGGATAGGCTAGGGTACGAAATGAAGGAATGTATGTACGGATTCAAAGTGTTCGGGATGAAAACTCGGGATAATGGGAGAATGCGTGCAATAACAAAATTGGAAAAACAAGTTCCAAAACAAGCATTAAATGTATCATTTGGAGAGTAATCAAAGCTTATTGAACACAAAATACACAACATATACAACTTTCTCTTTCTTTTCTTTTCTTCTTTTTCTCATTTTTCTCTTTTGTTTTCTTTTGCTTTTTGCTTTCTCTTTTTCTTCACTTTTTTCACTACTTTCTTTTCTTTGCTTATCAAACTCTCATATGCCTAAAATTGCAACCGCAATACAACAACAGCATTCAATCCCAAGTAACATTCCAAACAAAGGTATGGAAAGTGTATGTATGGTTTATAACTCCAATTTAGAGTTGGTTATGGGATTTTGGGTAATGAAAAGAAAGGCTATATTTAGGCTCAAAGGGGTTAACGAGGGTAAACATATAAGGGTGAGGTCAAGGCTAATATGGGTGATATATCAAAGATGGCCTATGATCATTTCCAAAAGTTTACGCAATTCTCGAATCAAAACAATATATGAAAATCATGCTCAAGTAACACATTTCAAGCATGAACTCAATTAATGAACGGTCAAATGAAAGATTAGAGAGATTACCAACGAATTCAACATTTTCAAAGAGGAAAGAATAGTGTATAACACTCACAAACGACGAAAGGTACAAAGCTTACACGGTGTAAGTATATACAATGCAACAAAAGATTACCGAGTTATAAAAATCTTAAACCAAATCAATATAACAAGGAAAGTGCATATGCTCATGGGATAAAGTTTAATTCATGAAGTTATTCACAATATCAATGATTTGAGGACTAAAGTCTAATAACTTCTAAAATCGAGAACATGCATCATTGAGTTGTCTATTGGATCGGGCAATTATTAAAATTTGTCATCGAAAACAAGGCAAAATGCCCAACATAGGAGAAAAAAGAAAGAAAATATTTTTGAAATTTTTCAAAATTTTCACAAAAAGGCATACTTAGTAACTAAAAGTAAGCAAATCAATGGACTACACATGAAATGGATAGAATATCCTACACCCCCTAACTTAAATGTTGCATTGTCCTCAATGCGCATTAAGAACACAACACAAAGAGAGGAAAAGAACGATATTACCCAAAATAGCGATCTCCATAAGCACGAGTCCAATGAAATCTACAAAACAAGTTAGTACCGAGTATAGCAAAAACAAATAACAAAAAGTTAACTAATTACACTAGACTAAATTAAAAGGAAAGAAAAATAGGAAATAAAGAAAATTAAAAAGCTAACTATTTACAACCTACTATTTAGACTTCACACTAACTATACACTAGAAGTCTAAATAGTTGAGGGTCCACCCAAAAAGGGATTTGACTTTGAAAGATCAACGGTGGACCCTCCAAAGTGAACATGCCTCCCGAAAGATATGAATTCCGTTTGAACAACGGAAGGCATGTGGGTGGTGAAAAAAGTGAACCATCGCCAATTTGAAATTTTGGGCGGACGATGGGGGATTTGGATAATAAGGGGGAAAGGTACACTAGAGATCCAAGAAAAATCGACTCATCTCCCAAAGGTTTTTCAAGTGGAATGGGAGATGGTGCACACATGAGGATAGGATCCATCGAAAACAAGTCCGGTAAAGAGTCCTCATCGGCAAGAAGTGTAGAAGTTTTAAAATTTTCTACCGACTCATAGGAATCAACCGGTAATTCTAATGGTTCAATGACGGAAAACGTATATGGTGATGAAACAAATTCAATCTCAATCGACTCATCGTCGGAAGGAGATTGAATTTCGGAGGAGAAAGTTCACATTCGATGAGAAATTCTCTGAAAAAGTGAGGTGAAACACAAGTTTCCACCTCCTCGTTGTTTTGTGCATAAGAATTCATCTCATCGCAAAGTGCACCAAGTCTCATTCCAGCATCATTTAGGCTTTCCAAACCTTGGGAGTAAAGAAGCAAAGTCTCTTCCAAAGTAGGCTTCTTCGGCTCAAGAGCCTCGGACTCCTCATTTGGTTGAAACTCATCTTCGAAAGTAATGAAATGAAAATCATCATTGGATTCGAATAATGAATCCAACTCAAGCTCCCAATAACGATTTTCATTCCGATAAATGTTTTCAAGTCTTTCATTTTCAAGAAAATCTTGAAAATGGAAAACTTGAAAACTATCCCCAAAGTAAGAATCATTAGAATGACCGCTATAACTATAATAGTAGGACATGATTACCTCATTGTTTGTAGATGGAGAATCCGAGCAAGAAAGTGAGCAACCGCGAATCAAAGTTTCTTAGCGCTCAAGTATGCTATCCTGCAAAAAAGGTTAAAACAAAGAATACAAATGCAAAAGGAAAAATACTACGAAATAATAAAACAATTACAATCTAAAACACACTCCCCGGCAACGGCGCCATTTTGATCATTTTGATCGAGCGGAAAAAGTGTGTTCGTGTGAGGACACAATCGTTGTGTGTTTCGCCGCCGCGATACAAAAAACCTAAGCTACTACTACACTTGTGAGGCAAGCACAGCGGTAAGTCGGGTATCGTAAGAAATCCACAGGGAGTGATTAAATTTTAGACTTTAATTGTTTTAAAACTTCAAAAAATAAAAGGGTGTAAAAGAAATAAGAAAAGGTGATATGGTGTTTATGGTGACTAAATAAAAGAGAAGTTACGCTAAAATAAAGTAAAGCGAGGATCGGGATCGCATTCCACCACACGGGCTAAACAACTACTAATTAGAATTACGGTTCGAAAACATTTAATCGAGCATTTACAATTAAGCATAAACATCACACAAGAAAGAATTTAACCCAAAGTTGCGAGATTAAACATTTAACTGAAAATGGTCACACGCGGATTAAATTCGGATTGTCGCTATAAACACTAAAGTTGCGTGACAAATAAAGTTAAACGCATAACAATCCAACTTTAATACACGCGGTTTCAATTAAACGCAATTTTACACAAAACCTAATTTTCGAGGTCCAAACCCGTAAATGGCGGAAATGCAATCCCGACCCTATTTATCTAAGGGCAAGACATAAATGAAACTAATTAACAAAGCTATAAACTAATTAAGCAAGGAATAAATAACTAAAACTAATTATCTAAGCATGAAAGTAAACAACAACAATGGAAATAAACTAGAACAACTATATTAATGGTAAAGGAAATGAAAAGTTGAACTTACAAACCCCAAATGGTTATCATCCCAAAGAGAAATGAAGAAAACCTCTCCAAACCAAAACCCTAAACTAAGCTAAAAATGAAGAGATTTCTCTTCAAAATGAAGAAAAAGTGTTATATACCAAATATCCTATGGCAAACTTGTAATAAAAGGGAAGAAAACCAAAAATCTGGAGGGCCGAATCGATTCGAAAATGGTCCGAATCGATTCGGAAACAGGGGAAGTTCGAACTGCAATTCTGCAGCAGTTCCGAATCGATTCGGTTTTGGGCCGAATCGATTCGCAACCTACAGGTCTGAATTTTGCAGCTTTGTCCTGTTTTACGGAAAATGCCGCCATTTCTTCGTTATAGCTCGGAATGAGGCACGGTCGGAGGCTACGCGAAGATAACTCAGAGGAATACAACATCCAAGAAGACATTGGGCCAAAAATCCAAAATATGAAATGACTAAAATGCCCTTGAATGTGACCTTGAGTGTACTTTTCATGTAAAAATCATCCTAAAAATGCCATAACTGCATCGATACAACTCGGAATCATGCACCGTCGGCGGCCACGCGAAGAGAAATCAAAGGGATTCAATTTCCGTGAAGAGATCGGGATTCAAACCCGAATGATGGAATTACTAAAATGCCCCCGAAGCTGCAAAAGTCGACGAAACATTTCCGGAAAGCGTCCGAACTTCATACTAAGCATCCAAATACCTACAAAAGCTCAATTAACCCCTGCAAAACATGTTAACATAGAAATCCGAGGTTGTCTGGTTAACGAGCATAAATATAGGGATTAAGATACCCAAGGGGGCTAATAAGGTGTAGGTTAACGGGTGAAATACGTAATATTTGCGTCGTATCAATGCTACAGCCGTTAGAAATTCCCGTGTGGAAGTGGGAGAGCATCTCCATGGACTTCATCACAGGGTTACCTGTATCGCAGAGGGGTCACGACTCCATATGGGTTATTGTGGATCGGTTGACTAAGGTGGCCCACTTTTTGCCGGTACGCACAGACTTCGAGACGATGCGTTATGCACAACTATTCATAGCAGAGATTGTTAAGCTGCATGGAGTGCCGATAAATATTGTATCCGACCGAGACAAAATCTTTATCGCCCACTTTTGGCAGAGCTTTCAGGAGGCAATGGGCACGGAGTTGCGCTTGAGTACAGCATATCACCCACAGACTGACGGACAGACTGAGAGAGTTAATCAGATGCTGAAGGACATGCTCAGAATGTGCATTTTGGACTTCGGGGGAGGATGGGAGAAATATCTTCCTTTGGTAGAGTTTGCGTATAACAACTCTTACCAATTCACGATTGGCATGGGACCGTTTGAGGCACTGTACGGGAGACCTTGTCGTTCACCCGTTTGTTGGTTAGAAGTGGGGGATAATAAGCTCTTGGGGCTGGAGATTGTCCAGGAGACATCTGCCAAGATAGAGTTGATTCGAGGAAGAATTCGGATAGCTCAGGACAGGCAAAAGAGTTATGCTGATGCTTCTCGAAGACATGTGGAGCTAGAAGTTGGGGACCAGGTTTTAGTCCAGGTATCCCCAATGAAAGGGGTGATGAGGTTCGGCAAGAAGGGTAAGTTAGCACCACGATACGTAGGACCTTTACCTATTATTGAGAGGGTGGGACCGGTGGCGTATAAGCTTGGGTTACCAGAACATCTTCAGCGGATACACGATGTATTCCATGTGGCATCGCTGAAGAAATATCGAAGGAGCGAAAGAGCCTTTTGGCACATTCCACTCGAGGAGATCGACTTACAGCCAGACATCTCGTATGAGGAGAGGCCGGTAGCTATTCTGGATCATAGTGAGCGGAAATTACGATCCAAGGTTGTTCCATTGGTTAGAGTACAGTGGGGTCATCACAATGTTGACGAGTCTACCTGGGAGCGAGAGGAGGATATGCGGGAACAATATCCAGAGCTTTTCAACGCAGGTACAATCTAATTTCGGGGATGAAATTCCTTTATAAGGGGGGGAGTATGTAACACCCCGTATTTTTGGTACATTTAAATTTAATTAATTCAGAAATTCTAAATTACTAGTGTGTTGTAATTTAATGAATTAATTATGATAGAATATTATATAAATATTAATCTGGGATTGAATAGTTAATATTTAGGGAAAATTTATTTACTAAGTGAATAGTAATAATGTAATTTCGTCGTTTCGAGTATTAATGACGAGGTATGTACTTATCACATCCGGAAGTCGATATAGACTACATTGGGTGGGGGATAAGTATTTTTATAAATTAATTCGGATGCAAATTTTGAGGGTACAGTTGAGTCCAGATGGGCCGAGATAGTCGGAAAAGTGTACCCGGGGGTAGTAAACGGGTCACGGGACGTTTTTAGACATAGTCGGGCCCACTCGGGGGCATTTTGGTCACTTGGGCTTGGCCCATTAGTCAAAAAACGGGAATTGAAAAATTAACCTAATAAAAAGAAATTAGGGCATGGCTGAGCTTAATTAGAAAAAAGAACTAAAGGGTTAGGAAACCCTAGCAGCAGCCAAAGCCATTTTGGGGATCTCAAAGAACCAACAAGGTCATCTTCAACCTTGGAATCCATCACAAATTCAGACACTACGAAACCTAAGGCAAGTGAATAACTTCCAATAGCATGAAAACTGTCTTTCAATTCATATTTGTGTGCTGTTATGAATTTAAAATTCGTTTTGGGGTCCATGGTATAAACATGGGGCTTTGATAATTCTAAAGAAAACATGAATCTGTTTTGGCCGAAATTATGAGGAGTTATGTAAAATCTGATATTGGAATATTGATGTGTATCTGTTAGAATGATATCCAGATAAATTAGAACAAATTTGATGAAGAAATTTGGAGTAAAAATGTGTTTAAGGAAAAAGATGGATTTTCCCCAAAAAATTTATGAATCAGTTGTTTATGGACGAATTGATGGTTGTTGTAGTCTTTCTGGGTTATCCTAATAAGGTTTCTAGTATACTCTGGTGTTAAGAGGGCTTAAAACTCATGTTAGAAGAGATTAGGGTTTAAGAAAATCCATCCATGGCTGCCCTGTCTTCGCGAAGAAGACGAAGACCTGTTCGATCGATCGATCGACGGTCTGGGTCGATCGATCGACGGTCGCCAGAATCTGGCAGTTCCGCCAGTTGGTTATATAAGAGGGAATATTTATATAAAAATCTTATGTAATTAATTATTGAGAAATTAAATACATGAGTTTGAATCTAATTAATTGTAGATAGATTAATTAGGGTTTGAGGCTAATAAATTAGAGTCGGGAATTGTGACTCGGGTAAATTTATTTTGGGCTACGGGAGTAAGTCCAAATTTATGGTGGGGGCGACACCAAAAATAACTAAATTAATTAAAGTGCAATTTAATTAATACTTAGAGTTGGACCATAAACTCTTAATAATTTTAATAGGCTTATGTTACGGATTTTAGTGAACGGTATAGCCCGGACTTTTATATTTATATATACGGAGGCGTTAGTATATATATATATATATGGTGTGCTCAATTAATATCAGTGATTAGATATTTGTTACTATAGTGCTATAGGGGGAGGTTGCGCGTAGTGGATGAATCCCCTAGCTTGAGGAGTAGGGTGAGTATATTCCCGAGGTCATAGCGTCCGTTATATGGGTGAGGGACATCTCACTTTCAGGGAAGGAATATGACCGCCTCCAATTATTTATTTTTATCAAGTTGGTGTGAAAATTCTGACTTGGGATAACTAGGCTATGTGATTATACCTAGTGGGATAGCACTTTATAGTATTTACATTCCGGGAGTATTTTACTCGGGAGGTTGCAAGTTATTATATATATATTACAGTATGATTGTGAATGCTGAAATATGATTATAAGTATATAATTTTATAATTAATTATATACGGAATATTAATGAAAAGTGAGTGATTTCACAGGTATAACGAGTGTAGAAGTTATATGAATATAAAAAGGGAAATGATTTAGTTAAGTTGATGTTACCAATAACTTATATATCAAAATCACTACATACTCAGTTAGAGTAGGGTGGGTATAAAGGAACTTTGTTAATTATCTAGTCATGAGATGAGTAACTAGGTAATTTAATTAAAGCATTCGTAGGGTATAATAGAGGAAGGGTAAGGAAGTCCTCAAGAGAGTGCGATATTAACTAAAAATAAGAAGAGCATGCATATTTATTTATTACTGCAAGTTAATCATTTGTTAAATGTTTTTCAAATGTTTTGGGTACTAACCCTTGCTATAAAAACTTTTAAAAACCTTTTAGGTGTCCAACCACAGGGACGCCAGCCTTGACTATATTCCAGGGATCCGTTGCTGCAGCATATGTGGATGTTGCGGGGTTTTGATAGACGCCTCATTCTTCATTCTTGAATGTAGAAATTCATGATTAGTATTCGAGCATGTTGCTCACTTTCCATTTATTTGTATTAGACTTGTTGAGAGTTTATTCTTATCTTTATGGGATTTATTATTTGGACCGTTGGTTTATTCGGTCAATTATTTTTACTTGTGAATGATTAATTCAGTTATCTGTGATTGTTATATAGTTTTATTTTCCGCATGGGTGTGTGTTAAATAATGAAAGATAAAAATTGGCACCAGTCTACTTTTCTCACTTAGGTGGTTAGTAATTAAATAAAACGACAGTGATGCTAAGAATGGACCAAATGAGAAACCTGTTCTAACTTGATTTAGGACTGATCACTCGGGATTAATTAGGCGGGGTGTCACAACAGGCCGGTCGATCGGTCCTCTGTTTTTAGCCTAAGAATGGAATTTTCTTTAACCACCTTTCCCTTTGGGTTTAAAACTTAGTGACCTTATTAGTGAATATCTTATAGAGGGTTATGTTTTAATATTAAGGGATTGGTGCCTTAGGGTGACTAGGGGCATTCAAAACTATTTTACAAATGGATTATGAGGGTATGATGCCTCTTTTAGTAAGGAAAAGATTGTGGGACTTAAAGATAGTCGGATAACAGTAATGTAATTGTGGTGGGCTATCATGAAATAGCTATAAGTTATAGAGATAGTCCCTTTTTTCTTATGTGCAATTAATAATAGATATTTCGAGGTATGATGGGGTTATAAGAAATGAATTGAGATTGAGCTCGTAGATTACCGACTAATAGGTTGTATTTATACTTATAGCCGGAATGATTATTGTGTACTGGTATGCATCTGGTTATAGATGGTATGGGTATGATGATGGATATATACGTTTGATGTTAAGGGTTTATAGGAGCAATTGAATCGAAGGCAGAATTGAGAACAATTAGACTGTACTATCAACTAGCATAGGTTGTGATGTAATGTTCACCGGGATAGTTACTATATATCTATGTGCGAGTAATAATGGAGAATCCATACTTGATGGGATCATGGAATGAATTTTGGATGAAGCTTGAGGTTTGTAGACTATTAGTTAGGTGTAAACCAATAGTCAGAATTATTACTAGATATATTGATGTGCTTATGGATATAGATGGGATGTGTAGTGATTGTTACATACATTAAACTTTGGGTTGATAACCTTAATGTTGGATATATTGGAAGACTATTCATATCATAGGGGTAATGAGTGAATATGCTTCAAGTGAGGGATCATATTAATATACCGAATTAAGTTAATACGCTTGGAACGACGGCTAGTATATTGAGGATGATGTACACTTATAGCCGAGTTTATAAATTTCATACATATGGACGAGAGATGGAATGTATATATGTATATATGTATGTATATATTTGTATATATGTGTATACTTATGGCATGAATATCTATACCGTATGTGATGGTTTGATTACATGATGTGATCATCTATCTATATCCATCTATCTATATCCATCTATCTATCTATCTATCTATCTATCTATCTATCTATCTATCTATCTATCTATCTATCTATCTATCTATCTATCTATCTATCTATCTATCTATCTATCTATCTATCTATCTATCTATCTATCTATCTATCTATCTATCTATCTATCTATCTATCTATCTATCTATCTATCTATCTATCTATCTATCTATCTATCTATCTATCTATCTATCTATCTATCTATCTATCTATCTATCTATCTATCTATCTATCTATCTATCTATCTATCTATCTATCTATCTATCTATCTATCTATCTATCTATCTATCTATCTATCTATCTATCTATCTATCTATCTATCTATCTATCTATCTATCCATCTATCCATCTATCCATCTATCCATCCATCTATCCATCTATCCATCTATCCATCTATCCATCTATCCATCTATCCATCTATCCATCCATCTATCTATCTATCCATCTATCCATCTATCTATCTATCTATCTATCTATCTATCTATCTATCTATCTATCTATCTATCTATCTATCTATCTATCTATCTATCTATCTATCTATCTATCTATCTATCTATCTATCTATCTATCTATCTATCTATCTATCTATCTATCTATCTATCTATCTATCTATCTATCTATCTATCTATCTATCTATCTATCTATCTATCTATCTATCTATCTATCTCTATATATATGTGTGTAGTGTGTGAATGATATATATACTTAATGTGTGAAGCATACTCGGGACATGCTATTATGGGAGTTGCACGATGAGGGTGATCCCCTGGCTTGAGGAGCAGGGTGTGGATAGTCCCCAGGTCATAGTTGTCCATTTTTATTTGTGTGATTTTATTTTGGGGGTGAGAAGTCTTGGGTATGAGTTGTTCTCACTTTTCGCTAGGAACTATGATAGCTTCCCATACGTTAGGTTTGATTTTGTCGCCATGGCGGTGTGATAATAGTCCGATAGGTGGTGACCCCGGGAGAAAGTGAGTAATTCCTGGAAGATGATAGCATGGTGCAGTATTTTGGTACCCTATAACCGTTTATGTTATGTGTATTGCAAAGTGTACATTATGTGTGTTATGTATACGTGGTTATAGAAATGAATGATTGCATATATATATTTAGAGTAAATATGTATTTATCTATCCTATAGGTGAAGAGCATATGGAGTTTCTATGGTGTACATCTTGTGGGATTTCGGTGTACTAATTTATCAGGGTCGAAGGATCGTCCTAAGAGATAATTGCGGTTATAATGACCCCAAGGAGTTAGATAGAGATTCTAATTATGTTCTTATATATAGTACGATATATTTAGGTAGTTGAAGTAATAGGATTTGTGTGGATGACATAATGGATCCCTACGATCAACATTGTCAAGGAGTAGTGTATCGGGGGATTCCTTGTTAGGATTTCGCTTTACGCCCCACGCACGAAACGTAGTGCAATGTTGGGAGTGGAGAGAAGTTATGTCCTAAATACTTGGATGTAGGCTGTTTAGAGAATGAATCCTTCTTATGTAAACTAATGTAAATGTGTGTCATGCTAATACTAATAAATAGTTTAAGCTAATAACTAGAACCAATAAAACCTATTAGGGCATATTCACATAGGTGCATATATATATATTTTTGTGTGATAAATATGAGAAGAGGGTTTTGGGTTATGTTAAGATGGCGGGTCATATGTGTATAGGCCATACATACAGTTTAGTAGATTGTCCTTAAATTGTGCCGAGTAGCTTAATTAAGGTTCCAGGACGCGATTAGATGCGCGTTGTAGATGAGAGGAGAGTTTGGGGTTTCACGAGAGCCCGACTCCACTTTAATTATGAAATAGTGCATTTATATTTATTATGCACGGTTAACACAATTGCTGCAAGCATTTTTACACCTCGGGCTCTGACCCTTTTATATTTCTCTTTTGCTATATATATACACTATAGGTGTCCTACCGCAAGGATATCGGATGCTTTTCTATCCAGAGTATTGGGAGCCGTAGTAGTTACAGATTATGGTGAGATTTAGATTGTTGTCTCTTTCTATTCCTTTGAAAATATAGATAGGATTCATGTGGTGTATCGGGTTTATACCCAAGAGTTATATGTAGATGTTTATATTTCCTCCTTATGGTTGTTGTAGTGTCTGTGACCCTACATCTTATTTGGGTATATTTCCTTTTTGTGTACTCACTTTATTTTAATTCTAGTACTTTCTTTTATCATGGTACTTGTGTGCATTCTACCTTTTTAGTAGTTTTATATTGTTGGGTTGATATCTATTGCATGTTTTATTTAAATTTTGGCATCCGCTTTTATAGTTTTGGGTAGTTAGCCTTATTTATTTTTGTTTCGTCAGTTGATGCTAAGAGTGATCCATTTGATATTCCTGTTTTAATTTAGTATAAGGCTCGCCACCCGTTATTATTTAAAGTTGTGTGTCACAGATGGTATCAGAGCATCAGGTTCTAGTGTCATTAGGATCTGTGCGGGTTTTCTACGTTCCTCTGCAAGCGTTCTTGATGTAGAGACCTACTACTTGGATTGTTGTGTTCACTACGTCTATTTCCTTATGAGAGGTGTACTCACTTGAACGACATTCTGATGCAGTTGCTCTCACCTCAGAAGTCGCTAATAATAAGTCGTCCAGGAAGGGGCAAGATAAGAGATGCAATACCCATAACAGATTTTGGGTACGCTTTGACGGGAGGTATTTTTTTTTCGCGACTCAGGCGAAGATAAGGAGGAGAATTCTAGCGGTGATTCCAAGTGATCTGATGGTGGTCGAGTAAGAAGGAGAATTTACTCAAATGGCAAAATTTGTGCTCGATCAGGTGAGTACTTAGGATAAGGGAATAGTGAAGCCCGTGGGAGGTTTAGATTGATGAATTTGCTAGCATTTGTTAGGGAAAAACTGATGTTGCTGACTTTTTGCCGATGTGAGGTGCGTGGGGTTGTCCAAATGTAGGGAGTATCACCTTCTTGGAAGAGGGAGTTAGAAATTAGGAGACTTCGGTTCATTGAGTAGGACGGAAGGATTTTTCGGAGTTCACA
The DNA here is from genome assembly GCA_949130495.1 of Sambucus nigra. Classification (NCBI taxonomy): domain Eukaryota; kingdom Viridiplantae; phylum Streptophyta; class Magnoliopsida; order Dipsacales; family Adoxaceae; genus Sambucus; species Sambucus nigra. Next base: position 253,920,164 of record OX422223.1, on the reverse strand, counting down.
ATAGAGACTTGTCCTTCAGGATGGGTAGGAAGGATTTTTGGAAGGATGTTTCTTTGAGGAAAATTAGGACTTAGGAAGAAGGGCTTGTCCCGGAAAGATTAGAGGGACCCAGGGATGGAGTGAAACAATTTGATTATGGAAGTGTAAGGTAGAATACCTTTCTTTGGGTTTAGGTCAAGCTTTATGTGGTATTAGGAGCGTCGCATGTACGGTATGATGAGGAATTAGCCGCCATAACCATAGTGTTTACAGATCTTTCTTGGAGGAAGGAGTGAGTAAGTGTGGCCTTTATATGGCATCTTTTGGGATAATAGATTGTTTTGCAATGAGCTAGTAGAGAGCCGCGCTATTGATTTCCAAAACTGCGGATTGTTAAGGTTTGTTGAGTAGTGGTTATAAGGTTATTGTTTTATAGATAGGCTAGGGAAGGTAATTGTGGTGTTCCAACGAGGGAATCACTTACATTACGACAAAGTTTTGATGTGATGTAAAGGGATATATATATAACTGAGGAGGTTCAGAGTTTAGAAGATTCATTATTGAGTAGGGAATTCAGCTCAGGGTTGTACTAGTTTTGAGATCTCGTTGGTTGGTGAGAATATTGTATTTATTGGGGCCTTATGTCTTGTACCTAAGGTGTTTGATTGGTGTGTCGAAAGACATGAAATTATTTTATATTATATTGTTATATAGGCCTCCGAGCCATATCTATAATTCGAAAACATTTTATAAAGCCTTAACCCTGGTTCACCTGATCTCAATCCCCGACATAGCTACATAGTAGTGTATTAGGAGGGTTCCTTGTTCGGATTTCACTTGCGAGACCTCCCCCGCATGAAGGTAGCGAATGTCAGGAATTGAGAAGAGTTCAACCACTGGGAATTTTAAAATTATATTATACTGAATATGTTACTGTAGATAAATTTGTTGAGAGTTACATTACGACTTGAGACTAGTGGAGCCGGGTTATGTTTTTACGAGTGGAGCTCGGGTACAGGGTGTATGGGTGCCCTGGGTAGCTAGTTTGACTTTAAAGTTTGAATGATTCGATGTGAGAAGTGGGAGAGATAGGTATATCGATGTTGAGGGTAGATGTAAGGACTATATGAGATTCAAAGTCCTAGGCATAACTCAAATTTCGAGGACGAAATTTTTGTAAGGGGGGAAGTCTGTAATACCCCGCAACTTTGGGACTGAGAAATATAATTTTTGAGAGAAATAAAATTTATTTAAATTGGGGAATTTTAAAATTTGGAAAGTGAGGTTCAAAATTTTAGGACGTTATAAATTATTTCAGATGAAGATCTTGAGTGCGCTATTGGTTCCGGATAGGTCAAGATAGTCGAAATGATTGTCCTTGGGTTTTATTTCAATTCTAGAATACTTTTAAGTTAGTTGACTCGAGTTGGAGTAAACGAGTCATATAAAGTGTGTATTACAGTTTAAAGTAGGGTATTTTGGGATATTAGGCTTATAAAGCCTTTGAGAGATTGAAAATCTCATTTTTTAGCTTAAGAGAGGGAGATAAAACCCTAGAGAGAGAAGAGAAGAGGAAAAGAAAGAAGAGAGAGGGGAAATCTTGGGGCTTGGGGATTTTTGGCCAATATGCGATCTCGATGATGAGTCGACCTCTACAATTTTGAGGGAAGTGTTTAATCTTGCTAAATAATTCATTTGTGTATTTTATTTCATAAATTGTGGAAAAAAGAATTGGATTTTGGGTTATATGTCAAAACCTAGCTTTTGAGTATTTTATCTTGCATTTGATGTTTATGCATGGATTTGAGGTTGTATAATTAGTGGGGTTGATTTCTATATGAGTTTTGATGTTGGAAACCTAATTGGGTGGAAGATAAATGGTTGGAAGTGGATAAATTTGGGTGTTTGGAGAGCTAGGGTTTGTACAAAAATGGACAATGGCGAAGATATCTAATATGGCTGGTCGATCGTGGCCAGGAGACCGGTCGACCGCGCCTCAAAGGAAAAGCCTACTGCATTCTTCGTAGGGCGAAATTTAGAACCGCGGTCGATCGGGAGTCAGGTGCCGGTCGACCGGTCCTCTGTTTTTAGCCTAAGAATGGAATTTTCTTTAACCACCTTTTCCTTTGGGTTTAAAACTTAGTGAACTTCTTAGTGAATGTCTTATAGAGGGTTATGTTATAAAATTAAGGGATTGGTGCCTTAGGTTGATTAGGGGCATTCGGACCTATGTTAGAAATGGATTATGATGGTATGATGCCTCTTTTAGTAAGGAAAATATTATGGGACTTAAAGATAGTCGGATAACAGTAATGTAATTGTGGTGGGCTATCATGAAATAACTATAAGTTATAGAGCTAGTATCCTTTTGCTTATGTGCAATTAATAATTGATATTCCGAGGTATGATGGGTTTATATGAAATGAATTGGGATTAAGATCGTAGATTACCGACTAATAGGTTGTATTTATACTTATAGCCGGAATGATTATTGTGTATTGGTATGCATCTAGTTATAGATGGTATGGGTATGATGATGGATATGTACGTTCGATGTTAAGGGTTCATCGGAGTAATTGAATCGTCGGCAGAATTGAGAACGATTGGATTGTACTATCAACTAGCATAGGTTGTGATGTAATGTTCGTCGGGATAGTTACTATATATCTATGTGTGAGTAATAATGGAGAATTCCATACTTGATGGGATCATGGAATTAATCTAGGATGAAGCTTGAGGTTTGCAGACTATTAGTTAGGTGTAAACCAATAGTCAAAATTATTTCTAGATATATCGATGTGCTTACGGATATAGATGGAATGTGTAGTGATTGTTACATACATTAAACTTTGGGTTGATAACCTTAATGTTGGATATATTGGAAGACTATTCATATCATAGGGGTAATGAGTGAATATGCTTCAAGTAAGGGATCGTATTTATATACATAATTAAGTTAATACGCTTAAAATTACGGCTAGTATATTGAGGATTATGTACACTTATAGCCGAGTTTATAAATTTCATACATACGGACGAGAGATGGTATGTGTATATATATATATATATATATATGTATATGTGTGTACTTATGGCGTGAATATCTACACCGTGTGTGATGATTTGATTATATGATGTGATCATATGGATGTATATATATAGTGTGAATGATATATATACTTAATGTGTGAAGCATACCCATCACATGCTATCATGGGAAGTTACGTGATGAGGGTGAGCCCCTGGCTTGAGGAGCAGGGTGTGGATAGTCCTTAGGTCATAGTCGTCCATTTTTATTTGAGTGATTTTATTTTTGGGGGTGAGAAGGCTTGGGTATGAGTCGTTCTCACTTTTCGGTAGGAACTATGACCGCTTCCCATACGTTAGGTTTGATTTTGTCACCATGGCGGTGTGATAATAGTTTGATAGGTGGTGACCCCGGGAGAAAGTGAGTAATTCCTGGAAGATGATTGCATGGTGCATTATTTTAGTATCCTATAACCGTTTATGTTATGTGTATTGCAAAGTGTACATTATGTGTGTTATGTATACGTGGTTATAGAAATGAATGATTGCATATATATATATATATATATATATATATATATATATATATATATAGAGAGAGAGAGAGAGAGAGAGAGAGAGAGTAAATATATATTTATCTATCATATAGGTGAAGAGGATATGGTGTTTATATGGTGTACATCTTGTGTGATTTCGGTGTACTAATTTATCAGGGTCGAAGCATCGTCCTAAGAGGCAATTGCGGTTATAACGACCCCAAGGAGTTAGATAGAGATTCTAATTATGTTCTTATATATAGTACGATATATTTATGTAGTTGCAGTAAAAAGATTTGTGTGGATGACATAATGGATCCCTACGATCAACATTGTTAAGGAGTAGTGTATCGGGGGGGGGGGAGGGGTTCCTTATTAGGATTTCGCTTTGCGAGACGCCCCACGCACGAAACGTAGTGCAATGTTGGGAGTGGAGAGAAGTTATGTTCTAAATACTTGGATGTATGTTGTTTAGATAATGAATCCTTCTTATGTAAACTAATGTAAATGTGTGTCGTGCTAAGACTAATAACTAGTTTAAGCTAATGACTATAACCAATAAAACCTTGTAGGGCATATTGACATAGGTGCATATATATATTTTTTTGAGATGAGAATGAGAAGGGGTTTTTGGGTTATGTTAAGATGGCAGGTCATATGGGTATATGCCATACATACAGTTTAGTAGATTGTCCTTAAATTATGTCGGGTAGCTTAATTAAGGTTCCAGGATGCAATTAGATGCGCGCTGTAGATGATAGGAGAGTTTGGGGTTTCACGAGAGCGTGACTCCACTTTAATTAAGAAATCGTGCATTTATATTTATTATGCACGGTTAACACACTTGCTGCAAACATTTTTACACCTCGGGATTTGACCCATTTATATTTCTCTTTTGCTATATATATATATATATATATTGTTTACTAAAGGTCTCCTACCGTAAGGATACCAGATGATTTTTTATCCGGAGTATTGGGAGCCATAGCATTTGGGGACTGTGGCGGGATTTAGATTGTAGTTGCTTTCTATTCCTTTGAAAATCTAGATAGGATTCATGTTGTGTATCGAGTTTATACCCAAGAGTTATATGTAGATGTTTATATTTCTTCCTTATGCTTGTTGTAGTGTCTGTGACCCGACAGCTTATTCGGGTATATTTTCTTTTTGTGTACTCATTTTATTTTAATTCTAGCACTTTTTTACCATGGTACTTGTGTGCATTCTACCTTTTTAGTAGTTCTATATTATTGGGTTGATATCTATTGCATGTTTTATTTAAATTTTGGCATCCGCTTTTATAGTTTTGGGTAGTTATCCTTATTTATTTTTGTTTTGTCAGTTGATGCTAAGAGTGATCCATTTTAGATTCCTGTTTTAATTTAGTATAGGTCTAGCCACCCGTTATTATTTAAAGTGGGGTATCACATATGGTATTAGAGAATCAGGTTCTAGTGTCATTAGGATCTGTGCGGGTTTTCTACGTTCCTCCGCAAGCATTCTTGATGTACAGCCCTACTACTAGGATTGTTGTGTTCACTACGTCTATTTCCTTCTACGAGGTGTACTCACTTTAACGACGTTCTAATGCAGTTGCTCTCGTCTCAAACGTCGTTGATAATAAGTCATCTAGGAAGGGGCAAGATGAGAGATGAAATACCCATAACAGATTTTGGGTACGCTTTGATGGGCGGTATTCTCTTTCCATGTCTCAGGCGGAGATAAGGAGGAGAATTCTAGCTGTGATTCCAGGTGATCTGGCGGTGGTTGAGTAAGAAGGACAATTTACTCGAATGGCAAATTTTGTGCTCGATGAGGTGAGTACTGAGGAGAAGTGAATAGTGAAGCCCGTGGGAGGTTTAGATTGATGAATTTGCTGGCATTTGTTAGGGAAAAACCGATGTTGCTAACGTTTTATCAATGTGAGGTGTGCGGGGTTGTCCCAATATAGGGAGTATTGCCTTCTTGGAAGAGGGAGTAAGAAATTTGGAAACTTGGGTTCATTGACTAGGACAAAAGGATTTATCGGGGTTCACAATAGCACCTTTTCCTTCGGGATGGTTTGGAAGGATTTTTGGAAGGATATTTCTTTGAGGAGAATTAGGCCTTAGGAAGAAGGGCTTGTCCTGGAAAGAGTAGAGGGACCCAGGGATGGAGTAAAACAATTGTATTATGGAAGTGTAAGGTAGAATACCTTTCTTTGGGTTTAGTTCACGCTTTATGTGGTATTAGGAGCGTCGCATGTACGGTATGATGAGGAATTAGCCGCCATAACCATAGTGTTTACAGAACTTCCTTGGAGGAAGGAGTGAGTAAGTGTGGCCTTTGTATGGCATCTTTTGGGATAGTAGATCGTTTCACAATGAGCTAGTAGAGAGCCGCGCTATTGATTTCCGGAAGTGAGGATTGTTAATGTTTGTTGAGTAGTGGTTATAAGGTTATTGTTTTATAGATAGGCTAGGGAAGGTAATTGTGGTATTCCAACGAGGGAAGGACTTACTTTATGACAATGTTTTGATGTGATGTAAAGGGATTTATATATAACTGAGGAGGTTCAGAGTTTAGAAGATTCATTATTGTGCAAGGAATTTAGCTCATGGTTGTACTAGTTTTGAGATCTCGTTGGTTGATGAGAATATTGTATTTATTGCGGCCTTTTGTCTTGTACCTAAGGTGTTTGATTGGTGTGTCGAAATACATAAAATTATTTTATATTCTATTGTTATATAGGCCTCCGGGCCATATCTATAATTCGAAAACCTTTTATAAAGCCTTAACCTTGGTTCAACTAATCTCAATCCCCGACATAGCTACATAGTAGTGTACTGGGAGGGTTTCTTGTTTAGATTTCGCTTGCGAGACCTCCCCCGCATGAAGGTAGCGAATGTCAGGAATTGCGAAGAGTTCAACCACTAGGAATTTCAAACTTATATATATACTGAATATGTTACTATAGATAAATTTGTTGAGAGTTACATTATGACTTGAGACTATTGGAGCCGGGTTATGTTTTTACGAATGGAGATCGGGTATAGGGTGTATGGGCGCCGTGGGTAGCTAGTTTGATTTTAAATTTTAAATGATTCGATGTGAGAAGTGGGAGAGATAATTATAGCGATGTTGAGGGTAGATGTAAGGACTATACGAGATTCGAAGTCCTAGGCATAACTCAAATTTCGAGGACAAAATTTTTGTAAGGGGGGAAGTCTGTAATACCCCGTGACTTTGGGACTAGGAAATTAAATTTTTGAGAGAAATAAAAATTATACAAATTGGGGAATTTTAAAATTTGGAAACTGAGGTCCAAAAATTTAGGACGTTATAAAGTATTCCAGATGAAGATTTTGAGTGCGCTATTGGTTCCAGATAGGTCGAGATAGTCGAAATGACTGTCTTTGGGTTTTATTTCGGTTCCGGAATATTTTTAAGTTAGTTGACTCGAGTTGGAGTAAACGAGTCATTTAAAGTGTGTATTACCGTTTAAAGTAGGGTATTTTGGGATATTAGGTTATAAAGCCTTTGAGAGATTGAAAATCTCATTTTTGAGATTAAAAGAGGGAGAGAAAACCCTAGAGAGAGAAGAGAAGAGGAAAAGAAAGAAGAGAGAGGAGAAAGCTTGGGGCTTGGGGATTTCCGGCCAATACGCGATCTCGAGGATGATTCAACCTCTACAATTTTGAGGCAAGTGTTTAATCTTGCTAAATAATTCATTTGTGTATTTTATTTCATAAATTGTGGGAAAAAGAATTGGATGTTGGGTTATATGTCAAAACCTAGCTTTTGGGTATTTTATCTTGAATTTGATGTTTATGCATCGATTTGAGGTTGTATAATGAGTGGGGTTTATTTCTATATGAGTTTTGATGTTGGAAACCTAATTGGGTGGAAGATAAATGGTTAGAAGTGGATAAATTTGGGTGTTTGGAGAGCTAGGGTTTGTCCAAAAATGAAAAATGGCGAAGATATCTGGTATGGCCGGTCGATCGCGACCAGGGGAGCGGTCGATCGTGCCTCAAAGGAAAATCCTACTGCATTCTTCGTAGGGAAAAATTTAGAACCGCGGTCGATCGAGAGTCAGGGGTCGGTCGACCGGTCCTCTGTTTTTAACCTAAGAATGGAATTTTCTTTAACCACCTTTTCCTTTGGGTTTAAAACTTAGTGAACTTCTTAGTGAATGTCTTATAGAGGGTTATGTTATAATATTAAGGGATTGGTGCCTCAGGGTGATTAGGGGCATTCGGACCTATATTAGAAATGGATTATGAGGGTATGATGCCTCATTTAGAAAGGAAAAGATTGTGGGACTCAAAGATAGTCGGAAACATTAATGTAATTGTGGTGGGCTATCATGAAATAGCTATGAGTTATAGAGATAGTCCCTTTTTGCTTATGTGCAATTAATAATAGATATTTCGAGGTATGGTGAAGTTATAAGAAATGAATTGGGATTGAGATCGTAGATTACCAACTAATAGGTTGTATTTATACTTATAGCCAGAATGATTATTGTGTACTGGTATGCATCTGGTTATAGATGGTATGGGTATGATTATGGATATGTACGTTCGATGTTAAGGGTTCATAGGAGCAATTGAGTCGTAGGCAGAATTGAGAACGATTGGACTGTACTATCAACTAGCATATGTTGTGATGTAATGTTCGTCGGGATAGTTACTATATATCTATGTGTGAGTAATAATGGAGAATCCCATACTTGATGGGATAATGGAATGAATCTAGGATGAATCTTGAGGTTTGCAGACTATTAGTTAGGTGTAAACCAATAGTCGGAATTATTACTAGATATATCGATGTGCTTACGGATATAGATGGGATGTGTAGTGATTGTTACATACATTAAACTTTGGGTTGATAACCTTAATGTTGGATATATTGGAAGACTATTCATATCATAGGGGTAATGAGTGAATATGCTTCAAGTGAGGGATTGTATTTATATACCGAATTAAGTTAATACACTTAAAACGACGGCTAGTATATTGAGGATTATGTACACTTATAGCCGAGTTTATAAATTTCATACATACGGACGAGAGATGGTATGTATATATGTGTATATATATATATATATATATGTATATATGTGCGTACTTATGGCGTGAATATCTATACCGTGTGTCATGGTTTGATTATATGATGTGATCATATGGATGTATATATATAGTGTGAATGATATGTATACTTAATGTGTGAAGCATACCCGGCACATGCTATCATGGGAAATTGCGCGATGAGGGTGAGCCCCTGTCTTGAGGAGCAGGGTGTGGATAGTCCTCAGGTCATAGTCGTCCAGTTTTATTTTTGTGATTTTTTTAGGGGGGTGAGAAGTCTTTGGTATGAGTCGTTCTCACTTTTCGGTAGGAACTATGATCACTTCCCATACGTTAGGTTTGATTTTGTCGCCATGGCGGTGTGATAATAGTCCGATAGGTGGTGACCCTGGGAGAAAGTGAGTAATTCCTGGAAGATGATAACATGGTGCATCATTTTGATATCCTATAACCGTTTATGTTATGTGTATTGCAAAGTGTACATTATGTGTGTTATGTATACGTGGTCATAGAAATGAATGATTGCATATATATATATATATATATATATATATATATATATATATATATATTTATAGTAAATATATATTTATCTATCCTATAGGTGAAGAGGATATGGAGTTTCTATGGTGTACATCTTGTGTGATTTCGGTGTACTAATTTATCGTGGTCGAAGGATCGTCCTAAGAGATAATTGCAGTTATAACGACCCCAAGGAGTTAGATAGAGATTCTAATTATGTTCTTATATATAGTACGATATATTTAGGTAGTTGAAGTAATAGGATTTATGTGGATGACATAATGGATCCCTACGATCAACATTGTCAAGGAGTAGTGTATCGTGGGGGTTTCTTGTTAGGATTTTGCTTTACGAGACGCCCCACTCACGAAACGTAGTGCAATGTTGGAAGTGGAGAGAAGTTATGTCCTAAATACTTGGATGTATGTTGTTTAGAGAATGAATCCTTCTTATGTAAACTAATGTAAATGTGCGTCGTGCTAAGACTAATAACTAGTTTAAGCTAATAACTAGAACCAATAAAACCTTGTAGGGCATATTCACATAGGTGAATATATATATATATATTTTTGTGTGATGAGAATGAGAAGAGATTTTTGGGTTATGTTAAGATGGCGGATGATATGGGTATAGTCCATACATACAGTTTAGTAGATTGTCCTTAAATTGTGCCGGGTAGCTTAATTAAGGTTCCAGGAGAGGAGAGTTTGGGGTTTCACGAGAGCGCGACTCCACTTTAATTATGAAATAGTTCATTTATATTTTGTATGCACGGTTAACACACTTGCTGCAAACATTTTTACACCTCGGGCTCTGACCCGTTTATATTTCTCTTTTGCTTTATATATATATATATATATATATATATATATATATTGTTTACTCTAGGTGTCCTACCGCAAAGATACCGAATGCTTTTCTATCCAGAGTATTGGGAGCCGTAGCAGTTGCGTACTGTGGCAGGATTTAGATTATAGTCGCTTTCTATTCCTTTAAAATCTAGATAGGATTCATGCGGTGTATCGGGTTTATACCCAAGAGTTATATGTAGATTTTTATATTTCTTCCTTATGGTTGTTGTGGTGTCTGTAACCCAACAGCTTATTCGGGTATATTTCCTTTTTGTGTACCCATTTTATTTTAATTCTCTCACTTTCTTTTATCATGGTACTTGTGTGAATTCTACCATTTTAGTAGTTCTATATTGTTGGGTTGATATCTATTTCATGTTTTATTTAAATTTTGGCATCCGCTTTTATAGTTTTGAGTAGTTAGCCTTATTTATTTTTGTTTCGTCAGTTGTTGCTAAGAGTGATCCATTTGAGATTCCTATTTTAATTTAGTATAGTGCTGGCCACCCGTTATTATTTAAAGCGGGGTGTCACAACTATGTGCCAAAACATCAAATTTGAGATTCTAACCGCACAACAAAAATTTCAACCATAAATCCATGGTTATAATGATGTGCACCGACATCATCAATAACACATAAATTTGAATCGCACGAATCATATGTCGATGCATCACATCGGGGTAGCAAATTAAAATAAAATATCAAATATAGTATCCATTTTTCTAAAATAATTAGGTAAAATTGGGGATGCATACTCCACTCCTAAATGTGAGATTTTATGAAAAGCACGAGAAGAAAAGGTATCACAGGGTGATACACTTTCTTCATAAAAAATAGGAGGACCGTTATAAATATTTAAGTATCACTAAAATCGAATGACGAATTCTCAAATAAATTTTCCCACATATAAAAATAATAAACATTTTTCTCAATTAAATTAGGAGAAAAATCTCCACCAGAATCAACATCCAAATCATCACAAGTATGACATGTGTCGAGATTGTTAATTTTTTTCTCCTCACAAATTGATTATCCCCATTTATTTTATGATAATTTTTGGAAATAGCATCATTATACCGTTTGTTTACCTTTTTCCAATTGATATACTTTTGGTGGAAAAATAGTTATTAAAGGGGTTAGATTCTCATCCATACCTCCTTTAGTTTTTAAAATGATTTCAAACCCATAAATTTTTAGTATTTTGTAAAAACACGTCCACAGGATTAATAGAGGAATATGAGAAAGATGACAGGATAACAATATGAGTATCTCCTATTGTAATTTACAATGGGTGATTTTTTTTAATGAAAAAGCAATTATAATTGACTCAAAATCACGTAAACTAACACAAAGCAATTTTGATTTATCTAATTAAACAACTCCTACTCTTTGACAAGGGAGAATTTAAAAGACGACCAACTACGTTATCACCTCAAATCCCCATTTTACCTCCAGGTAGGTGGTCGGTAAGCAAAATCATTAAAAACCATCAATACTAGACAAGGTTAAACGTAATCGATTTGACAATTTCGCTTTGGAGTAGCTTTTAATTCTAGCCTCGTTAAGAGTTTTCCTATAAGCTATGTGATCCTCTAAGGCCAACGTCTACTTGATTTTAAATTAAATGTGATGGCTCGGGATATACAAAGGCTTGGTTGATTAGTGAATTTCGGGCCAAAGAAGGGTGATGAAATCCCCACCTTATCTTTTACACGTTTTTTTTAAACATTTTACCAACAAAAATGCGAAAAAAGAACTAATCCAAAAGTCACAACTTCTTTTAAAAAAGAAAAATCAAACAAATTCCCGGCAACGTCACGAAAAATTTGTTTGTCAATTTTATTAAATACCGCAAGTGCACAGGCTATTATAGAATGGCGAGTGTAAGTACGGGTTGAACCCACAGAGATTTATGAATTTTAATTATTAAAAGAATTGCAACTGTCCAACTAGATAAAATGGGGTAGAGAATAATTAAAACTACACTAAATAAAAGTAACTACGATAAATGAGAGTAACACATGAGATTATAAACAATTAGGATTCAAGGTTCATTTATCACGTAACTAATTTTGCACACTAATTTAATGTTGTCATTCCCTTTTTATAACTCAAATTAAACCGACTCTCGTCGCGTTTAATTCGGAAAATATGAAAGTTATGTTAGAAATATTTTTAACGTCTCTAATAGACCGCTAAAATACCAATTCCCTTAGAAAATACAAGTTTTAAAGTTCGCAAATATATTTAAGCATGGATTATCAAAACAATCAAAGTGCAAGCATAATCCATGAAAAATACTATTTTTAAATCTGAAAACTTGGTTGACCAAAGAATTTTGAAGGTTTTAAAACACACGCTCATATCGCATTAAAATGAATATCGAATCTTTGAAAACAATTAAAACGAGTAGCGAATAAACAACAATCAGATTAATGCGACAATATTAGCTAACTATGATAAACTTCACCATAATCCTGATATAAGAATCAAGCTACCATAATGAAAGAGAAATTGCAAGAATAAGTGGAGACTTTTATTGATATATCAAACTTACAATAAGTGCTCTCACAAATAGTCTTCAATCCTAAAAAAAATGATAAAAACTCGGCCCTCAAATTGATTACAATCACTCAAAATTGCTCCCTGAAATTCTCCTAAAATTATGAACCCAAGGGTCCTTTTTATAGGACAAGTGGTCAGGTATTTGAGTTGTGGTGAGACTCTCCCTTATTGGCCGAATGGTGTTGGAAGTTATCATTCCACCTCTTCAATCGTTAGATTGGGATAAGGGGCCGAATTTCTCCCCACTCGAAAAGTCTTAGATTTGCTTGCTGAACACGCATGCCAAATTTCATCCAAATCGGAGAATACAAATTCTCGACTTTTTTTAAAACAACTTTTTTTCGAACGACCGTAAAAATCAGCCTTTTTGCGTTTTTTTCGAGTTGATCATCAATTTGCACAAAATTCTTTCATTACCTGCAAAATTTTCACTAGGCAACTTTTTCCACAAATTATCACAAGAATATTATAAAATTATCGAATTGCCCATTTTTCACTTAGAATTGTCGTTTTTAATTCAAATTCAATCATTCTCGCATATTTTCCTCTTGTTAATCAAATAGTCCGAAGAACTTATTAAATAAATTAAAATGGGACTAACAAAGTATACATTCGGGTATAAAATATACAAAATAATGCACTCATCCAATATCCCCAAACCTAAACTTTACTAGTCCTCGAGCATAACTAAAATTTTAAAATATAACTCACTTTCTTTGGAATCACGATTACACTTAGGATGTGCAACAAGATGTTAAACCCCTAGGTTACCCTAGTTGACAAGTTTTTTCCCGTGAGGATTTGTAGTGAATATACGCACAAAATTCAAAAACTTTACTCGATACAAAAGACAGAAAAGTAATATAACCAGGTTTGAATGCAAAATTCATATATATGGTAGAAATTCACTTCTCAATCTCAACTTATCGCGCGCGTGTGTGTGTGCATAGCCAATATAACCGTCCATTTCAAAAGATTTGGTCATTACATTTCTTATCTGAAAGTTCGTCTTGATCACTCACAATCGAACACTCAGAACGGGTTATTTTCTCTCGGTATATGTGAATGAAAGAGTAAATTTATGTGAGCAAATTTCACATATACATGATAAAAGATGGATTTTTTTTTATAATGGATGAATATCATCTCATAATCGAAAAATCAATTACTTTTTGAAAATATTGAATCATACCATAGATCCTATTCATCTTCTCTCCACACTATAATTAGCTTCACTTGAGATCGCTTATGACCTTTTTTTTGTTGTATTGTAGGCTCGGATTTGGCTAGAAAGAATGTTTCTTTTTAATTCAAAATTTCTGAGAGTATAGAGGTTTTTTTCGGTATTTTGAATTTTTGGCACTTTTTCTCACCCCCATTTCTTTTCTCTCTTTCCATTTTCTTTCGACTCACATTTTTTTCATCTTTTTTTTTTTCTTTTTTTTCACACATCATTCTTTTGCGAATTTTTAGTTTGGCCTTTTTTTTCAACCGTAATTTCACCCTAGTGTTCTTAGAAAATGGGTATGGCTTCTTTTTATGGGCTTTAAACTCCCAGTTGGAGTTATGAAGGATAATGGGTTTTCAACAAAAGACTTATTTTCTTTTTGGATCAAATAGGATTGAAACTGAATAATGCAAAAGTTTTGGAGTTAGGCTTACTTTTGGGGTTTGAAACGATGACCTAATCTCATTTCTCAAGTTTCTTTAAATTGATTTGTGTCTCAAGATGACTCACTAACACTTCTAGTGCTTAAGATTCACATTTTGACTTTTTGTTTTCAGTAATCGAACAAAACAATGAATTTGAGATCATCAATGAATTTATCACTGAAGGAAAGTTTGAGTTATTTTAAATCGGATTGATTTAAGTCTCTAAAAAATGACGAATGACACAATATCTCAACGGGATAAAATCTCCACATTTATTCATTAAGCATATTAACTTTCGTCTCAATATCCTTTTTCGATCAGATTGTATGGCTAATGTGTAAAAAAATCCTAAGTTGAGAGATCCATGAATTAATTCTATATTAAGAAATCGTTTTAACACTCAATTATATTGAAAATCTTTATGGATTGTTGAAATTTTTTCTTTTTATTTAAATATCATCCTTACCCCCAAACTTAAATTTTACATTGTCCTCAATGTATTCTCAAATAAAATTATGGACAAAGAAAATAAAAAAAATAAGTAAAATGATGATACACGTTAACTAAAAAAATGACAAAAAAAAGGAAAAAAAATACACAAATAATATACAGACCCATGACAATTACCATCATCACCATAAATTAATAATCGAAATAGTTATGGGTCATTTCAATTATAAACTTTATAGCACTAAGTGCCAAAACATCATAAATTTGAGAGTGTATCCGCACAACACAAATTTCAAACTTAAATCCATGGTCATAATGATGTGCACCGACATCATCAATAACACATAAATTTGAATCGCACGAATCATATATCGATGCATCACATCGGGGTAGCAAATTACAATAAAAATTCAAATATACTTTCCATTTTTCGAAATAGTCAGGTAAAATTGGGGATGCATACTCCACTTTAAATGTGAGACTTTTTGAAAAGCACGAGAAGAAAAGGTATTACGGGGTGATACACTTTCTTCATTAAAAATAGGAGGATCGTCATAAATACTTAAAGTATCACTAAAATCGGATGACGAATTATCAAATAAATTTTTCCACATATAAAAATAATCAACATTTTTCTCAATTAAATTAGGAGAAAAATCTCCACAAGAATCAACATCCAAATCCTCACAAGTATGACATGTGTCAAGATTGTCAATTTTTTTCTCCTCACAAATTGATTATCGCCGTTTAATTTATGATAATTTTTTAAAATAGCATCATTATACCGTTTGTTTCCCTCTTTCCAATTGATATACTTTTGGTGGACAAATATTAATTAAAGGGGTTGGATTCTCATCCATACCTCCTTTAGTTTTTAAAATGAGTACGGACCCATCTAACTCAAATTGAAATTTGTAATCATCTAAATTTTCAGTATTTTTTAAAAACATGTCCACAGGATTAATAAAGGAATATAAGAAAGATGACGGGATAATAATATGGGGATCACCCATTGTAATTTATAATGGATGATTTTTTTTAACGAAAAAACAATTATAATTGACTCAAAATCACGTAAACTAACACAAAGTAATTTTGATTTATCTAATTAGACAACTCCTACTCTTTGACAAGGGAGAATTTTAAAGACGACCAACTACGGTTATAGACTCAAATCTCGATTTTACCTCCACGTAGGTGGTCGGTAAGTAGACTCATTAAAAACCACCAATCCTAGACAAGGTAAAACGGAATCGACTTGACAAATTCGCTTTGGAGTAGCTTTTAATTCTAGCCTCGTTAAGAGTTTTCCCGTGAGCTATGTGATCCTCTAAGGCCAACGTCTACTTAATTATAAATTAAATATGATGGCTCGGGATATACAAAGGCTTGGTTGATTAGTGAATTTTGGGCCATAGAAGGGTGATGAAATCTCCACCTTATCTTTTACACGTTTTTTTTTTAAAATTACTAACAAAAATGCGAAAAAAAACTAATCCGAAAGTCACAACTTCTTTTAAAAAAGAAAAATCAAACAATTTCTTGGCAACGGCACAAAAAACTTGTTTGTCAATGTTATAAAATACCGCAAGTGCACAGGCAATTATAGAATAGTGAGTGTAATTACGGGTCGAACCCACAGAGATTTGTCAATTTTAGTTATTAAAAGAATTACAACTGTCCAACTAGATAAAATGGGGTAGAGAATAATTATGAACTACACTAAATAAAAGTAAGTACGATAAATGAGAGTAACACATAAGATTTGTAAACAATTAGGTTTCGGGGTTCATTTATCACGTAAATAATTTTGCACACTAATTTAATATTGTCATTCCCTTTTTATAACTCAAATTACACCGACTTTCGTTGCGTTTAATTCAAAAAATATGAAAGGTATGTTAGAAATATTTTTCACGTCTCTAATAGACCGCTAAAATCCCTATTCCCTTAGAAAATACAAGTTTTAAAGTTTGCAAATATATTTAAGCATGGACTATCTAAAAAATCAAAGTGCAAGCATAATCCATAAAAAAAATACTATTTTTAAATCTCAAAACTTGGTTGACAAAAGAATTTTGAAGGTTTTAAAACACACGCTCATGGCTCTTTAAAATGAATATCAAATCTTTGCTAACAATTAAAACGAGTAGCGAATAAACAACAATCAGATTAATGCGACAATATTAGCTAACTGTGATAAACTTCACCATAATCATGATATAAGAATCAAGCTAGCATAATGAAAGAGAAATTGCAAGAATAAGTGGAGACTTTTATTGATATATCAAAATTACAATAAGTTCTTTCACAAATAGTCTTCAATCCTAAAAAAAGGGATAAAACCTCGACCCTCAAATTGATTACAATCACTCAAAATTGCTCCCCGAAATTCTCCTAAAATTGTGAACCCAAGGGTCCTTTTGATAGGACAAGTGGTGAGGTATTTGAGTTGTGGTGAGACTCTCCCTAATTGGACGAATAGTGTTGGAAGCTATCATTCCACCTCTTCAATTGTTAGATGGGGATAAGGGGACAAATTTCTCCCCAGTCAAAAAGTCTTAGATTTGCTTCTTGAACACGCATGCCAAATTTCATCCAAATCGGAGAATAAAAATTCCCGACTTTTTTTAAAATAACTTTTTTTCGAACGATCGTAAAAATCAACTTTTTTGCGCCTTTTTCGAGTTGACCATCAATTTTTACAAAATTCTATCATTACCTACAAAACTTTCACTGGGCAACTTTTTTCGAAAATTAGCAAAAGGATATTATAAAATTATCAAATTGCCCATTTTTCACTTAGACTTGCCGATTTTTTTCCTCTTGTTATTCAAATTGTCCTCAGAACTTATTAAATAAACTAAAATGGGACTAATAAAGTATAAATTCGGTTATAAAATATACAAAATAATGCACTCATCAAATATCCCTAAACCTAAACTTTGCTAGTCCTCGAGCAAAACTGCAATTTTAAAATATAACTCACTTTCGTAGGAATCACAATGGCCTTTAGGATGTGCAACAAGCCATTAAACCCCTAGGTTACCTTAGCGGACGAGTTTTGTCCTGTGAGGGTTTGTAGTGAATATACCCACAAAATTCAAAAATTGTATTCGACATAAAAGACACAAAAGTAATATAACCAAGTTTGAATGTAAACTTCATAAATACGGTAGAAATTCACTTCTCAATCTCAACTTATCGCGCGTGTGTGTGCATAGCCAATATAACCGTCCATTTCAAATGATTTAATCATTACATTTCTTATCTGAAAGTTCGTCTTGATTTCAAAATCTCACAGAATGCACTCACAAATGAACACTCGGAAACGGGTTATTTTCTCTCGGTATATGTGAATAAAAGAGTAAATTTAGGTGAGCAAATTTCACATATACATAATAAAAAATGGATTTTTTTTATAATGGATGAATATCATCTCATCAACGGAAAATCAATTACTTTTTAAAAATATTGAATCACACCATAGATCCTATTCATCTTCTCTCTACACTATAAATAACTTCACTTGAGATCGATTAGGACCTTTGTTTGTTGTATTCTAGGCTCGAATTTGTCTAGAAAGAATGTTTCTTTTAATTAAAAATTTCTGAGAGTATAGATATTTTTTCGTTATTTTGAATATTTGACACTTTTTCTCACCCCCATTTCTTTTCTCTCTTTCCATTTTCTTTCGACTCACATTTTTTTTCATTTTTTTCACACATCATTCTTTTGCGAACTTTTTTTTTGGCCTTTTTTTCAACCTTAATTTCACCCCAGTGTTCTCAGAAAATGGGTATGGCTTCTTTTTATGGGCTTTAAACTCCCAGTTGGAGTTAGGAAGGATAATGGGTTTTCAACAAAAGACTTATTTTCTTTTTGACTCAAATGGGCTTGCAATTGAATAATGCAAAAATTATGGAGTCAAGCTTAATTTTGGGGTTTGAAACGATGGCCTAATCTCATTTCTCAAGTTTAGGTAAATTGATTTGTGTCTCAAGACGACTTACTAAGACTTCTAGTGCTTAAGATTCACATTTTAACTTTTTGTTTTCAGTAATGGAATAAAACAATGAATTTGAGATCATCAATGAATTTATCACTGAAGGAAAGTTTGAGTTATTTTAACTCGGATTGATTTAAATCTCTCGAAAACTATGAATAACACAATATATCAATGGGATAAAATCTCCACATTTATTCGTTAAGCATATTAACTTTCCCCTCAATATCCATTTTTGATCATATTGTATGGCTAATGTGTAAAACATTCATAAGTTGAGAGATCCATAAATTAATTTTATATTAGGAAATCGTTTTAACACTCAATTATATTGAAAATCTTTATGGAATTTAATTTTTTTTTTCTTTTTATTTAAATATCATCCTTACCCCCAAACCTAAATTTTACATTGTCCCCAATGTATTCTCAAATAAAATTATGGACAAAAAAAATAATGTAAAGAAGTAAAATGATGATACACGTTGTTGATACCAAATTTAATCTGCTGACGTGGCCCAATTGAATGAAGACACGTGGCAATTTGCACAGTAACAACAAATACTTTCGAGGAACCCACATGCTCCGAGGAACCATACTACAACGAGGAGCACTACTTCTGCAAGGAACTCATACGCTCCGAGGAACTCATACGCTCCGAGGAACAAGACCTCTCCGAGGAGCTCCTTAGTACCGAGAAGCTTAGGCGGTCCGAGCAACTCAAGCGGTCTGAGATGCATCTCGAACAAAGCCTTAATAACAGGATAACCAACAGTTTGACTGTTCATTAAATGCTCATCATCCAGACGCACACGCTAAAGGGGCATTGAATGTATTACCTCTTCATATGTACATCATTTAATGTATTACCCTTTCACATTACAGCCTCAAGGCTATAAATACATTGTACAATCCTCATTGTAAGGGGACGGGAATTTCCTGATAGAACTTGTAATCGAGAATTCCTAAACACTCAGCAATAACAAAACAGTGGACGTAGGCCATTCTTATAAGGATGAACCACTTTAAAATTCTTTGTCTCATTTATTTATCCGTGATAGAATAATTAGAGTGATCTAATTTTTTACATCAACAGATTGGCGCCGTCTGTGGGAAGTGACTGGTAATATCGTTTTCTCACCAAAAATAATCCATTACAAATGGCTGATATTCCGGAATCCAGTAATCGAAATGCTGGAACCCCTCCAAATCCATCTGCTTCGCCTAATATTCCAGATCTGGCTGGAATAATGACAAATCTGGCCCAGAGCCAGACCGTCATTCAAGAAATAATGCGACAACTCATCCAAACTCTCCATGGCGGTGCATCAGCCCATTCAGGACCACGAAGCATTCAAAGGAATACTCGTGCACTATCTTCACGTACTAGGCGTACCAATTCATATCGTAATGAGGAATCTGAAGATTTTTCTTATCAACCTGGATGAACTTCGTCAGTGCGAGCCACAGATACTGAACAACGTGTCACTCTCTCTCCAGAAAGGACTAGTGCCCTAGAAAGATTAAGTAGAGTCTCTCCTTTCGATCGATTAGGTCATAGGAGGAACAAAAGTCCTCCTAGAGCCCCGTCGAGGAGCACATCGAGGAGCTTTTGACGGCCATCAAACTTAAGGGAAGGATCTGCCCAGTCGCGGCCAGCTGCTCGTCAAGATAGATCATATGATCGACCATCTGCTCGCCAAGATAGATCTCAGGAAGCCACATCAACGCGATCAGTTGCTCGAACCAATAGGCTCGAGGAAGGAAATGATGCATGGAAAGGCTCTATTCAGAGGCTAGAAAGATAGATTAGGGGAAATGGCTAAGGCCAAGAATCCTCTACAACGAACCTTTATTCGAGGAACACCTTTTGTCCAGGCCATTGTTGACTTTCCAACACCATCAAAGTTCAAAGCACCTGTTGTGACCCCCAAATATGATGGAAAGACTGACCCTGTCCTTCATATAGAACAATACCAAGCTGCAGCCGACATCTATGCTGTTCCAGATGAGATGAGATGTAGAGCATTCTCGGGAACTCTTACCGGATCTGCTCAAATATGGTATAATAATCTTCCTCGGGGTAAGATTTTAACCTTTCTGCAATTGGCCGAGTTATTCATTGGGAATTTCTGTTTCGGGGCAAAGCCAGTTAAACGAGTAGCACATTTGTTAAGTGTTAGACAAAAAGCTGGTGAAAGTACCAGAGATTATATAACTCATTTTAATAACAAGAAACTCGAAGTCATTGATTATGAGGAGAAGACAACGATTACTGCCTTGATGAGTGGACTACTGCCAAACAAGTTGTACTACACTTTGGCCAAAGATCCACCTAGAACCATGTCCGACCTGATGGGAAAAGCGTCCAAAATTATGAATGCCGAGGAGGCTATGGCTGCGAAGAAAAATATGGATGCTAAAGATACCAATGTGGAAGGTGATAAAGCTAAGAAGAAAGAGCATAAGAACAATGGTAATGAAAAACATTCAAAAAATAGGTCAGTTTGGGATGTAATGAAGAAATATGATAATTATACTCCTTTGAAGAAGGATATCAACCATGTTCTAGAAGAAATCAAGAACAACGAGGAACTAAACTGGCCAGAGAAAATGAAGGCAGACCCTGACAAGAGGAATAAAGCGAAGTATTGCGAGTTTCATAAAGATCATGGCCATATAACCAAAAATTGCATAGCTCTTCAAAATGAGATTGAAACACTCATCCGACGAGGAAAGCTGTCAAAGTATGTTGATCGTGGAAACGAAAGAAGAAATAATGACCGAACAAGAGAGAGGTCTGGATCTCCTCGTCGGGCAGAGGAGAACAAGAAAAGAAACCATGAAGTTGATCCAGAAGACGACCTCGATCTTCCCAAAAGACCAAGGCAGCCATAACGAGAGGTATTTTTAATACGCTTTGGGTCATTTGACTGTAATGTTATAACAGGTGGAGATGCGGGAGGAGGAGACGTTACTGCAGAGAGAAAAGATTACCTCGGTGAGGCTCAAGCTTGCTCGTACATTCAGCGAATAAATATGGCTGAGGATGACCGCCCGAGAAAGGTGAACAAAGAGAAGTTGGTCATTGGGTTCTCAAAGAACGATCTCGCAGGTGTTCTATATCCTCATGATGACCCATTGGTGATCAAAATGAGGATGAAGGAAGTAATGATTTCAAGAGTACTTGTCGACAATGGTAGCTCGACAGACATCATGTTCTACTCGTGCTTCGATAGTTTAAATCTAAAGTTATCTCAACTGGAGCCTTATCATAGACCCCTCATCAGTTTTGCTGGCGAGAAAGTATTTCCACTTGGGACGATTAAGTTGGATATATTCATTGGTACGTGGCCTGCTTGTCGGACAGAAAGAATACGCTTCTTCGTGATGGATAAGAATGTTCAATCATCATACAATATCATCATGGGAAGAGTGGGATTGAAAAAATTTGAGGCTGTACCATCTACAACGCATCAATGCTTAAAATTTCCAACAAATTTTGGAGTAGGAGTTGTGAAAGGTGACTAGAAAGTAGCTCGGGAATGCTATTATTCATCCGCCGAGCAAGAAGAGCTGGAGGAATCAAAGAAAAAGACTACTACCTATCAAGTGGATGAAGGTGCAGAAATTGAAACATTAGATCCTAGAGATGAGTCACAGCTCGTGAAGGGTCAAGTGGTGGAAGCTACTAAAAACATCATTCTGGACAACGAGCACCCTGAACGAATTACTCAAGTAGGTTCGTCGTTGGAAGCATCATTGAAACAGGAATTGATAACTTTCCTTAGAAGCAAAAAGAAAACTTTTGCATGGAGTCATGAAGATATGCCTGGGATAGACCCACATTTCTTATGTCACGAACTCAATGTGAATAAGGAGATCAAGCCAGTAAAGCAGAAAAGAAGAGTGTTCATCCCCGAGAAGAACCAAGCTATACAGGAGGAAGTCGAGAAGCTCCAGAAAGCTTGTTTTATTGAAGATGTTAAATATCCAGACTGGTTAGCCAATGTGGTGATGGTAAAGAAGAAGAACAACAAGTGGAGGATGTGTGTAGACTTCACCGACCTCAACAAAGCATGTCCAAAAGATCACTTTCCATTGCTCCGAATTGATCAACTAGTAGATGCCACCTCGGGACACGAGCTACTGAGCTTCATGGATGCTTATTCTGGCTACAATCAAATTAAAATGAAACCTGAAGACAGGGAGAGTACTTCTTTCATTACCCCTAGAGGAACTTATTGTTATAATGTTATGCCTTTTGGTTTTAAAAATGCAGGTGCGACATATCAGCGGCTGATGAACAAAGTCTTTGCTGAACAAATCAGTTGCAACATGGAAGGCTATGTTGATGACATGCTGACAATGAGAAGGAAAGCTGCCGATCATCTAGTTGATTTAAGTTAAACTTTTGATCAACTCGATAAATATCAAATGAAGCTGAACCCGACGAAGTGCATATTTGGAGTACGAGAAGGCATGTTCCTTGGGTACATTATCAATCAGCGAGGCATTGAAGAAAATCCTGAAAAGATCAAAGCTTTATTAGGGCTGCGATCTCCAACGACGAAGAAGGAAGTACAAAGTCTCACAGGACGAGTAGCAGCACTCAACAGATTTGTGTCATGAGCAACTGATAGATGTCTCCCATTCTTCAAGACACTCCGAAAGACTTTTGAGTGGAATGATGAATGTGAGAAGGACTTTCAAGACTTGAAGAAATACTTGGGAGCACCACCACTGTTATCCAGGCCAGTGATGGGAGAAAAATTATACTTATATCTTGCAGTGTCCGGGAATGCAGTTAGTTCGGCGTTGATCAGAGTGGAGAATGGAGTGCAAAAACCAATCTACTACACAAGTAAAGCCTTCCGAGGAGCAGAGATCAGATATCCAAGGCTAGAAAAATTAGCACTGGCGTTGATTGAAGCGAGTAGGAGAATGAGGCCATACTTTCAGGCTCATACCATAGTCGTATATACTAATATGCCTTTGAGGCAAGCCCTTTATAAACCAGAAAAATTAGGAAGATTGATGTACTGGGCAATAGAGCTCGGTGAATATGATATAGTCTATGAACCCAGATCATCGCTAAAAGGGCAGGCTGTAGCAGATTTTATAGCAGAGTTCACCTATCCTGATACCCCCGAGGAGCAAAAGTTGCTTGTTGATCAACCTGTGGATGTTACAGGATCAACAAACACAAGCTCGGACCAATTTCGATTGGTAAAAGGGAAAGTGGATGTTACAAGATCATCAAATTCGAGCTCAGACCAATTCCGATTGGTAAAAGGGCAAGAAAAGATGATCGACGAAGAGCAAGAAATATCCCGGGAGGATGAAAGGAAGCAACAAATATTTCATAGAGGAACTCTGACTGATCAGAAATAGACGAGTTACCTACATGGAGGCTATATGTAGATGGCTCATCTTTCACTACAGGATGTGGCGCGGGGATAGTTTTGATCACTTCGGATGAGATCGACATGGAATATGCCCTATGTTTCCAATTTAAAGCTTCCAATAATGAGGCTGAGTATGAGGCCATGATTGCAGGTCTTAATCTGGAAAAAATTATGGAGGCGCAGCAGGTTATGGTCTTCAATGATTCTCAATTAATCGTAAACCAAATGATGGGAGTATATGCAGTCAAAGGAGAATTAATGATCAAGTATCAAGCAAAGGTGATGGAGTTAGTAGAAGAATTTGCTGCTATTCAGGTGGTCAGGATACCAAGAATGGAGAATGCAAGAGCAGATGCCTTAGCTCGATTAGCATCAAATACTCGTACCGAGCTATGACGAACAATCCCAATTGAAGTTTTAACTGGTCGGAGCATAGATGAAGGCCTGACGACAAACTTTATTACCCTTGATTTAGGACCATCTTGGATGGATCCTATCAGGGCATATATTGAGGAGGGAAAATTACCAAGTGACAAGCTCGCGGCCAAGAAATTGAAGTTTAAAGCTGATCGGTACGTATTAACTAATGGTATTTTATATAGACGGGAAATTATGGCAGGTTTGCATAAATGTGTACATCCCACCGAGGTGAAAGATTTGATTGAAGAGATCCATGAAGGGTCCTGTGGAGCACATGTAGCAGGTCGGAGTCTTTTGCAAAGGGTGATGACGCAGGGATACTACTGGCCGACGATGAGGGCTGATTATATAGCCTATGCCAAGAAATATGACAAGTGCCAACGTTTTTCCTCCATCCGAAGAACTCCACAAGAATTGTTGACACCTATAACTTCCCCTTGGACATTTGCCATGTGGGGAATAGATTTGGTTGGACCACTGCCAATAACCAGAGGAAGATTCAAATACCTCGTCGTCGCAGTTGATTATTTTACTAAATGGGTAGAAGCTGAGCCTCTTATCGATATGACGTACAAGAAGGTGTACCAATTTGTTTGGAAGAACATCATTTGTCGATATGGTCTTCCTCATGCTTTCATCACAGATCATGGAACACAGTTTGATAACGAGGAGTTCGCCGCCTATTGCCATCAGTCAAATATTTTGAAGGTCCATTCAGCGCCAGGCCATCCTCAAAGCAATGGATAAACTGAAGTGACAAACAGAACGTTGTTAAATGGTTTGAAGAAAAGATTGGATGATGAGAAAGCGAATTGGATCAACGAGCTACAATCAGTACTTTGGGCTTACCGAACTACTACCCGAGTAGCAACTGGAGAATCACCATATATGTTGGCGTTCGAAAGTGAAGCCGTTATACTTACCAAGTTGGGCCTCCCAACACACAGGGTACTGAATTTCAATTCCCCTGTCAGCGACTTAATGAGAAGGCTGGATTTAGACATGCTCGAGGAAGTTAGAGAAGAAGCAGCCATTAAAAATGCTGCTTACCAATAACGAACAACTTTGTTCTACAACAAGAGGGTGAAGAAGTGCGATTTGAAAGAAGGAGATTATGTGCTAAAGAAGGTGATTCAAAAGCATAACAAATTGGAGGCAAACTGGCATGGACCATACCGAGTTACATAAGTTATTCGACCAGGAACTTATCGAATAGCAACTTTAGAAGGGGAGGAGTTTAAGAATGCATGGAATGCAGAGCACCTACGCAAGTATTATCAATGATAAATAAAATGAAGATATTATGCCAAATTCTTTCTTTTTATTGAAAGTTTTTCGGGGAATACTAGTGGTACACTACTCGGGGCAAAACTCAGCAAAGCTCAGGCTACTCAATTTTTTTCTCGAAAACACCAACTAAGGTTGGTCAAAAAACCTATATTCCTCCGGGAAGTAAAGCTACCAATATTCCTCCGGGAAGTAAAGCTACCTATATTCCTCCGGGAAGTAAAGCTACCAATATTCCTCCGGGAAGTAAAGCTACCAATATTCCTCCGAGAAGTAAAGCTACCTATATTCCTCCGATAAGTAAAGCTACCTATATTCCTCCGGGAAGTAAAACTACTTGTATTCCTTCGGGAAGTAAAACTATGTGTTTCTCGTGAAATAAAAGTATTCCTAAAAATGCCAATTTGTGTTGGTTAGGAAGTAAATAGATTCTCGAAAATGCCAACTTGATTTGGTCGGGAGGTAAAATTATTCCAAAAAGTACCAACTATGACTGGTCGAGGATAAAAACCCACCAGCTGTAGTTGGTCGACAAGGAAATTTTATCGACCTTGGTTGGTCGGAAACATTTTATGAAAAAAAGTACCAACTATGAATGGTCGGGGATAAAAACCCACCATCTGTAGTTGGTCGACAAGGAAATTTTACCGACCTTGGTTGGTCGGAAACATTTTATGAAAAAAAGTACCAACTATGGCTGGTCGGGGATAAAAACCCACCAACTATAGTTGGTCGACAAGGAAATTTTACCGACCTTGGTTGGTCGGAAACATTTTATGAAAAAAATCTACTAACTATGGCTGGTCAGGGATAAAAACCCACTAACTGTAGTTGGTCGACAAGGAAAATTTATCGACCTTGGTTGATCGGAAACATTTTATGAAAACGATAAAGTGATCAAACAATAATTTTTATACTCGTAACTTTTATTAAGATGGTCGATAAACAAAACATTATGTTTGCCAGATGATTATCACAACATTTT
Organism: Sambucus nigra; assembly: GCA_949130495.1. Classification (NCBI taxonomy): domain Eukaryota; kingdom Viridiplantae; phylum Streptophyta; class Magnoliopsida; order Dipsacales; family Adoxaceae; genus Sambucus; species Sambucus nigra. The sequence continues at coordinate 253,893,404 of OX422223.1, read as the reverse complement.
TTGTACTAGTAACTTTTTAATTATTACTGAGTTAGTCGAGAAACAAAACTTGGGTAAACAAGAGATTCACACTACTCGACAATAAGTTGGTCGACAAACTACACAATATTATTAACAGATACACATGCACAGGTGTAAAGTATTACAATACAATAGCGATTAAGATTGCAAACAAAAATGAAAGTCTTTCATTAAATTCAAAATAAGTTACATTGATAAGGAAATGAAAGTTACATTGATATTGAAATGTATACTAACAACTACATATTCCTATTCTACTGGTCTTTTCCCCTCTGCTTTTGACACAGGTTCCTCGCCAGCAGGCGGCTCATTTAAAGCCAGAGGAGAATTTATGAAGTTGAGATCCTTCAACATCCTGACATTCATCACGGATGGTCGATCTAGGAGATGCTCGGGACGAGATATCTCGGCTTGAGAATGTAGATTGTAGTCATCGAGATACTTTGAAATCAAGCTCCGAGGAATGGCCCTTGTAGGGATCCAAATCATATCCAATTTATACGGTGGCATAGGTAAGTCGAGCAGCCCGGGATCATGGTAGTCCCACAGGTAATGACCATGTTCGAGCTGTAGCACACCTAAGGCATTCAACCAGTCTTGCTTGTAGCCTTCATTATTGGCATTCTGGATACGATCGTCCAAGTGGTAGAGCGCTTCGTTGTATACATCCATCCAGAATTCCCTGGGCTGTTTGTGGAACTGATATGTTAGTCTGTCTAGCTGCTCGTGGAGAATTTTGATGAAGATTTCTTTGTTCTCCAAGGTATACTTCTGCGTGGAGAGCTACTCTTCCAGGTCTCTGATCTTCTTTGACATTTCATCCAAAGCTCGGTTCTTCGCCATCAGCTGGAAGGCCTAGTTTTCTAATGCAGACTGAGTCCTCTACTCCTCGACAGGAACCCGAGCTGTTCTTGCTCATCCCTGAGGAGCTCTTGCTCGTCCACGAGATGATGTATAGGGCCCAGCTCTCTTCAAGGTTTCCAACTCGTCCCTCAAGTTGGCATTCTCGAATTCTAGGAACGAAAATCCCTCATCAGTCACTGGGATCAAGGCTTTTGAAGAAGAGGCTGCAGACTTAACCCGTGATAGATCTTTTCGCAAGTTGTTGTTCTCTTCCTCTAGCAACTCAGCAATCTGTCTACATTCCTCGACCTCACCCCTCAAGGTTCTCTCCCTCACATCATACCCAGCAAAAAGCTTCTCATAGACCTTATCGGCAATGATCAACTTGTACTTTTTCTCGTACCCCTCATACAACAGGGCAGTTGATTCTTTGTATTATAGCTGGAGGTCTTCGAGGGTGCCTTGGAGATCCTCAATCATATCATAGTAGGCCACATTATTGGCCACTGCTCGATCAAGTAGACACTTCAGATATTGATATGCTTCAACTGCCTGTTCTGAAGCATCTTGGCCCAGGATGTCGATAACTTGTGCTACACTCAGGTCTGTATGACCAGCCTTAAAGTATTCATTGCATTGTCGCAGCAGCTTTGTATCATGGGTAGATAACAATTCCATCCTGGTCAAAAATGAGCAAAAAAAAAAGAAAGAGCAATCATCAATAAAAAGTACAAACAGAGTATGAATAGAAGATAGACAACAGTATGCAAAAAAGTCCAAGTTTTATTAGATCACAAGGTTCAGAATTACATGTTGAAGATTACATAAGACAAAAGAAAAATATAAAGATAAACACGACCAACTCTACACCTTCTCCTTGTCTCCCAAAACCTTCTCGGGAGGCTGGGATGAAGAGGTAGGTTGCTCGGAGGGAATGGATAGTTACTCGGGGAGAACAGGCAGTTTCTCGGAGGAAGTAACGATTTACTGAACTTCCTCGTTAGCAGGATGGATGGCTGGGGGATGATCTCCCATCACCATTAAAGACTCTTCTGAGGAAACTTCGTCCTCTTCTTCATCTTCTGGAGTTGGAGGGGGACCAGGGATATGTCTCTGGAAGAGCTCGGAAGACTCGTCGACCTTCATCTCCTGAAGAGCTGCGACCCATCCGTCTCGAAAGTACTTTAGGCTTCCATATTCAACTTATGACATCATGGCAGCCAACCCCTTGTTCCACCCCTTATCCCAGCCAGCGCTGAAGGACTTCTTCACAGCCATCTTCCTCTTCAGCTTCTCCGAGGAAAGCTTCTCGGACAGAAGGTTCTCGGGAGTCTTCAGTTTGTTCTCAATCTCCTCCTTCTGCCGACCTACTTCCTGAAGCTGGCCCAACCTCTCCTCAGTAACCCTGAGCTTATCTTCAAGCTCCCCAACAGCTTTGAGCTTCTCTTCTAGCTCTTTATTTTCCTTCTCCAGGGCATTATTTTTCTTCTCCAACTCCTTAGAGACTTCAACAACTCGAGCTTTCTCCTGCTCGATAGAGGTAAGCTTCTTCTCCCAGGCAGCCTTGTTAGTGGCATATGTCTGGCGAGAATCTGCCAGAGATTTGGTAGCTTCCTCCAAAGCTCCCTCCACACTGGACGAGGAGCATGAAGTTTTAATTACTTTATCCTTCTTCAAAATTATATTGAAGAAGCTCATCAACTATGAAAGTAAAAAGAAAGCAAGTCAGAAACAGAAATGACAAAAGAAATATAGAAAGTTCAAAGTAAAAAGACTTACTGAAGCAAGGTGACGAGCAGTTAAGGAAGTGACCATGTCCCGAGTAAGGTTTTCTTCAGTACCTTGGACCTCGGGAATGATCCAGGACTTTATCGAGATCATGGCAGAGCTCGAGGGAACAAAGGTAGGAACCCCAGTTCCAGTGGTTGGGGGCTGAGCAATGGTTTCAGCCAAATTGATCGAGGAGCTTTTCTTCAGCCTCCTCGGGGGAACATGGACAGACTCAACCAAGGAAGAACCCTTGGTCGGTGATATTACAATCACCTCTCCAGGAGCAGCAGACCTGCTCGGAGCCACTGTGGGCTTCTCGGCAACCTTCACAACAGCAGCTGAGGAAGGTGCATCAGTCTTCTTCGTCCCTTCTGAGACATCAACCTTACTTCTTTTTGCCTCCCCAGCACCAGAGGCAGGCTTCTCGAAGAGAGTGGGAGGTCTTCTCTTCTTCATTCTTTCACTCAAAGGGAAGTGAGATTCAGGTGAAGAGCTGGTGGAAGCTGGTACTGGCTCTGATTCACTTATCACTGGACGAGCAGTGAAAGAAGTGGTGTAGCTCTTGTACTGCAACATATACGAGGCCGACCTAATATGATCGTCGGCAACAGATTGATGTAGACTCTAGATAAGTTTCAAGTGTTTTATGTTAACGTCTGCTTCCTTTGGACACTTTCTTTTACTGTCAACTGCAAATAAATAAACATTGCCATTAGTGACACATTTTATCAAACATAAAAGAAGCATGATTTAAAAATAAATAAAATGAAATAAAAATAACCTATCCCATTGCCATAAGGAGGGCATCTGGGACCCTGATAAACTTCATCTCCTGATAAAGGAGCATGTTGCCATTTTTTTATGACAACCACGTGCTCAAAATAATCCCTATTGGCATCAGGGAGATTTACTACTAAGGCCCTATTCAAAATTCTAGTTTTTAAATAAAAAATGTCATCATTAACTGCCCATCTATAACAAAACATAATCTCAGGAATTCCTATGCGAGTTCCATGGATTTGATTTTATCTGTACACCCCATTAACTATTCTTCATGTGTTGGGGGCTATTCTCGCAGGAACAACGTCAAAGTAATGACAGAATTCCAGACATAAGGGATTTGGTGGAAAAGAAAATCCACACTCAGCAATAAAGAGGCTGGGGAGCCAATGTCCCTCAGCCAAATGGAAATAATCAGAAGGCTCAGAAAGCTCTTCCAAGACAATCCAAGAGGGAATGGAAAAATTAGATCGAAATTTATCAAGAGATTCAATAGGGTAAACCATGGTGAATAAAGGAAATGAAGAAGAAGGAAGAAGATCTTACATAAAAAAGACTGAAGCTGTTGACAACGAACGACGGAAGAGATGAATACACAAGAGAGAAATAAATGATGGAAAACTGGAAAATACAAATTTGAAAAGGTAGAAGACGATGGGATGGTTTGTGAAGCTTAAGTACTTTGCCTTGGGAAAAGGAAAAAGAAATGATTACGAAAAGAAATGATTACGCTATCGGCGGCTAAAAGGACAAAAAAGATGCAGAGATCGAGGCGGTTATAAAAAATATGATTCTACGAATTTGGAAGGAGAAATAAATACAAATGACTCCTAAATATCGGGAGGATAATTTAAAAATACCATATACCGAGAAAGAATGTTCCATACTCCTCAAATTTCGAACTATGAAACATTGGGGGCTTCTGTTGATACCAAATTTAATCTGCTGACGTGGCCCAATTGAATGAAGACGCGTGGCAATCTGCACAGTAACAACAAATACTTCCGAGGAACCCACATGCTCCGAGGAACCATACTACAACGAGGAGCACTACTTCCCCGAGGAACTCATACGCTCCGAGGAACAAGACCTCTCCGAGGAGCCCCTTAGTACCGAGAAGCTTAGGCGGTCCGAGCAACTCAAGCGGTCCGAGCTGCATCTCGAACAAAGCCTTCGTAACAGGATAACCAACAGTTTGACTGTTCATTAAATGCTCATCATCCAAACGCACACGCTAAAGGGGCATTGAATGTATTACCTCTTCATATGTACATCATTTAATGTATTACCCTTTCACATTACAGCCTCAAGGCTATAAATACATTCTACAATCCTCATTGTAAGGGGACGGGAATTTCTTGATAGAACTTGTAATCGAGAATTCCTAAACACTCAGCAATAACAAAACAGTGGACGTAGGCCATTCTTATAAGGCTGAACCACTTTAAAATTCTTTGTCTCATTTATTTATTTGTGATTGAATAATTAGAGTGATCTAATTTTTTAATCAACACACGTTAACTAAAAAAATGACAAAAAAAAGAAAAAAATACACAAATAATATACAGACCCATGACAATTACCATCATCACCATAAATTAATAATCAAAATAGTTGTGGGTCATTCCAATTAATAAATTTTATAGCACTAAGTTCCAAAACATCATAAAATATATAAAATAATGCACTCATAATTATGCATCGAGTTTCGTGTATTTCTCTTACATTTTACAGGTATTTTATACAAGTGAAGAAAGGAGAAAACTCAAAATGAGTAAAGAACGAAAAGAAGAAAAGTCAAGGGCAATATAGTAATTTTACACCATGAATTCGAAGATGGAACCTAAAGGAAAGTTTAAGATCTCGAGTCCATGAGCACGCAGGAAGAAACAACTTTCAAATCCGAGTCCCGATTGAAACGTTATGAAGCTTCAAAGTTGAGAAGAAATAAAGGAAGAGAAATGAAGAAAAAAATTTAAAGAACTGAACCGATGAAAAAAATAAGGGAATCGGTCTGACAAACTGGAAAATCCAAAATGAACCGATGGAAAATCCTCAGAACCAGTCCCCCTACCTAGAATCGGTCGAACCTGTTTGCCCAATAAAGAAGGAAAAAATCGGACCGATTCGGCTGGACAAAATCTACAATTTTTATTTCTTAAAATTAGAGTTGTGCATGGTTCAAACACTTAATAAAAATGTGAGAGTTATATTCTATTTTATGACCAGGCATTAAAAAGAAGTTTTTACATAGTTTTGAGATATTCTTGGAGGCAATAACCCTAGCATTCACCATCTTCATTAGTTGTTCAATATTTACATTCAATCTAAGGGTTTTTACAAGTATAGTTCCTTAATTTCTTTCACGTTCTCTTACATTTTTGGTTTATGATTGACTATTTCTTAGTTAGAATTCTCTTTCTCATGTTTGATCACACTTTTAGCATAAGAATGATTTCGTGCAAGGTAGATCTCATGTTTAGTCGTATTTACACCATGTCCGACTAAGTTTTTAGCGGGTTGGGGTACATGAATCCAATCTAGGTAACACATATGGATTTAAAAGTGAATAGAAAGTAATCCCTCATTCAAAGGTTTGAACATTATCAAGATAAATATTATAGGCCTTTTAATTCTGTTTGTCCCAGGTAACCGGAATGTTTAAGGGTTCAATTGACATTTTGATAACTTCTCGTCAAATACAATTTTTGATTCGATATTGTGCGGCATTTAGTCCTCGTACGTCGAATTCTTAAAGAGTATTTGATGTCTCTTTGAATGGAGAATTAGATTTTTGAAGCTTTTATGTTCTATGTAAACACCAACGGTTCGGTTGTGTACCCGAACTCCATTTTCTCTCATATAGTCAAAGTTTAACTTAGTCCATTTTCCATATTTAGTTAGTTCTTAATTTAATTAAAATTTCATTAATTGATAGGTATAGTCACAACTCATCACCTTTTTCTTTCTTTTTCTGAGTCATTCTAGGGTTAAGCGTCTTTCCTATCCGTCGTCACGATTCTTCGTCCTATTCCCCGTGTTTGATACCCATTTATCGGATTATTACTTGAGCGACCAAATTACACTTGAGTCTATAGAAGCACGGACTAGAAACACTTTTAGAGTCGCGTCGTAGATCAAATACTATAATAACATGCACATATGGTATTTCAGGACCAAATTTATTTTTGTCATCCTTTTTAGGATGATATGGATAATTTAATATCCAAATATCGAAGACCATGGGTATAATAAAATTGTATTATTAATATATGCTACAACATTGATGGACTTTTCAATCCATTTTGTCAAATGGATATGAGTTTAATATAAATTGTGCTCGATCTGCAGGCCGAGACAATAACTAGTCACCCTAAAGTAATTCATTTTTTTATCTTATTTTGATATTTTGCATTTTAGTTGAGCTCTTCAGGAGCACATTCATTTTAGGATATTTTTTCATTTCAGTTGAGCTTTTCAGAAGCACATCCATTAAGGATATTTTATGATAGAACATTTGCATATATGACTGTTTTCGTATCCTTCCTTAGACAAATATTTACTTAGATTGTTTTACATATATCCATTTAGATTGTCTATTGTACGATGAACATCTTAGTGCATTTGAGTACATACTCCTTATCTTTGCTTCTGGTAAAGAAAATCCTTCTAGGATTTTTAGATGTATTCTTTCACTAAGTCTCGTATATATAAGCAGTTATAATATTCACGAGTCTCATATAATATATTTTAAAAACTGCTAAGCTAGTTAAATATCTAAAAATTATTTACGGTTGTAACGGGTTGGTATGTTAAGATATAATCGATCTTCGATTTCTTCAAGAAGCCGTATGCCATCGGTCGTGAACTTTTTAGAGAGTTTATAACTTCACTTTCTTATTAACACCCATCTATAATCTTCAGGGTTAATATCTTATATAGTTTGTACTATAGGTCTAAATACACCACGTATATTAAGAGACTCAAATTATGCCATCATGACATTTTGACATTTTGGCCAATATGTTCTTTGTAGACACTCATTCATACGTACATGGATTTGTAGTATCATCGCCCTTTGATTTTTATGTAGCTACAACATATATACTTATATCGTCGATGATCATTTTTATTGATCCCACTTTTCTCTTGTATATCTATAAAACATATAGATCTCATTTAATATTAGGTACCTTTGCTGACTTCATGGGCTTTAATTCACTTCAGGGACTCATGTCTTTTCATAGACAATAATATCTTATGGTATTTTAGAGAAAATGGATCTTTTGTTCATAAAACATTATTTGGGCACGATTTTGTTCAACATCCACTATTAGGGAGTCAAGTAGTTAGGACCTATAGGTTGTAACAACCTAGTGTTTTGAGCGACTATTTTATATTATTTTGCCCGATGGAAAAATTATATAAAATAGAGGAAGTTGGAGTAAATATTGTTTCTCGCGAGTTATGGGATAATATTTACCATGTTTTGCCTATTTACTGTTATGAGAAGGTAAATAGCGTTATGTTGTGTTTTATTGCGTCGTTGTATTTTAAATGATGGTTATGACTTAAATGTAAGTTGTAGCAAGTTTGATAAACTGAAATGAAATTGGAACACAAAAATATTGTACGTTACTCCGAATGCCAAAATAGGGGGTGCGATTGGTTTTAGAATAGTCGAGATATTCAAAATAAGTGCCAAGTTGTATTTTTGAGTTTTGGGCACTTTTGATGGGGTAAGACTCAATTATGTAGTTACGAGTCATTTTAATGGTGTATTAACATTTAAAAGAGGGGAATTAATGTTTAGAACCCGGTCCCTACCCCTTTTATTTCTTCATTTTGTGTTATAATCCAATAGAGAGAGAGAGAGAAGAGAGAGAGAGCTTGGGAGAAATAAGAGAAAAGAGAGAAAAATGGGGGAGTTGGAATTCGTTGCTTCGGGAAGAGAATCCGAGCCTACAAACTTGAGGCAAGTTTCTTACTTGCTAGGTACTGATTTAATGTGATAAATTGCACGTATAGTTAGTTTTGGGGAGATTTAAACCATTTTTGGGGGGTTTTGGTGTTTAATCCCTTAATCTTTGATTTAATTTGATTTGAGGAATATATATATATATATATATATATATATATATATATATATATATATATATTAGTGATAAATTGTGGAGAAGTGATTTGGGAAAATAAATTGTGGTTGTTGTTGAAAGAAATTGGAAGATTAGGGTTTTTGGGATTTTAGGGTTCTTAAACCCTGTAGCCCAAATTGGGCAAATTCGCAGGGCCGAATCGATTCCCAGGCGAATCAATTCAGTTAGGGGGTAGGATACAGGTCTGGGAGACCGAATTGATTCGGACTAAGGCTGAATCGATTCGGCTGAGACAGAATGTGGTTTTACTCACCAAATCGATTCTCTTTTGGGCGAATCAATTCGCAACAGGGGGCAAATCGATTCGACCCTAGGGCGAATCGATTCGGATGCCCTGTTTTGTGAGATTTCTCTAGTTTTGTTTTAGCCCTTTTCTTTTAGGTTATAGGTTTATAAACCTTCCTTTGGGAAGTAATGAGGAGTCCTAGAGGGTTGTGTTGGGTAGACAAATGCCCTAGGTTAGTATGGGGTTAACGAGCTCATTCTAAAGGTTAGATTACATAGGTTAATGTCCGAATTATATAGGAAGTTAACCAAAAAAAATTAATAGAAGATAAAATAATAATGTTGGGACTTTTGGGAGACAATTATTGAGGGAGACTCACTTTGATGACTTAGGATATCGTTGTAGGCTCTTGGAGACGAGTTTGAGGATATTGGCACTTCGGGTCTTAGGTCCTAAATAAATTATGACCAAAAGAATAAGAAATACACATTCAAAAATTAGTATTTCATCATTGAGAATAAATGGTTTTGAAAATGTAAAAGTGAACGGTTTCAAAATGGGAAAAAATGATTTTTTTATATAATTGATAAATTATGTGAACACACCTCTCTAAATCGCTATCATAAGGGAAGTTGCACGTGTGAAATGAGGTCCCCTAGCTAATGAATGCAGGGTGAATATAGTCCTCGACCATATGACCGGTTATTGTATATTTGTTCTGCGCTAGTGAGGTAATTCTGGGTGTGGTTATGACTCCCTCGCAGGGTATGGCCGCTTTCCGATGTTTTAGTAGGATCCCAGATTGTCTTATTTGATAGGCCCTGGAAGATGATAGCCATTTAGGGGTGCGTCCAGTGGGGAAACTCGGAGGGACGTTCTTAGAATCGTTATATGTATGTGAATATAACTATTCTTAATAATGTGGGACATTATTGATGTTAAAGCATTTTATGATAATAAAATGGCTTTAAATACATTTCCTGGATGGAAGAAGGAAAATGGGAAGTTAAATACATTTCCTGGATGGAAGAAGGGAAATGGGACGTTATGAAATGAAAAAGCATTTTTATGATAATAAAACTTGATTTATATATATATTTTCTTGGATGGAAGAAAGGAAATAAAAAAATTGGTAAAGAAAGTATGAGATAAAATTGTTTTGGTAAACATTTGATAAAATCAATTTCCATTTATATATATTCCTTAAAGAGGAACAAGAACTGTGCATGTAGAGTTGAGAATAATGGATTTGAAGTCTCCTTGAGTATATGTAGATGAGTTCTCCCATGCTTATATGATATTTGAGCATTGCATTGATATTGCGCTAAGTTTTGCTTCTATATTAAGCGGTAAGAAATTGTATGATTTATATTGCAAGAGATAATTACGTTCATAACTGTCATGCATTTTAGTCACATGGTAATCATATCAAATCGGGCCCTGACCCGTATATATTTCTTTGTTTTGCATGCACTTCTTTGTCCGTTCAGGTTCTCCTCCACAAGGACTCCCGTTGTCCTAGAGCTATAGCATTTTACGGATGGTATAGTGTACTTGTTATAAACGCTTTTTTTCCCATTGTACTCTAGTTATGTTCAGTTTACTTATTAGGGCGTGTTGCCCATGCTTTGTACTCATTTATTATAATGTGACATTTAATTTGTAATACTCGGTGTAACTATTGTATTAGTCTGTTAACCGACAGCTTATTCGGTTATTGATTTATGCATATTGTATTTACTTGCTCGTTGATTTTTGATATCCACCATTTTTGCAAATGGGATTATCTAAGTGTTTTTCTTTTACTTATAAAATTTAATTTGACAGTCCGTTTTCTAAAATAATTGGTGGTTATCTCATACTATTATTTTAATCGACAGTGATGCTAAGAATGGACCATCTATAATTCCTGTGATTATTGGAGTATCGGGCTGGCCACCTCTTATTTTAGTAGGCGGGTTATCACAGATGGTATCAGAGCATCAGGTTCTAGAGTTCTTAGGAATTTGTGCGGACGTACTACGCCTTCAGCATTACTCTTGATTTGTTATAGAGATTTAGGATTAAGAACGTTGATTTCTGTTGTGAGATTTCGTTCTCCTGTCATAATGTAAGAACCCAAAAAATCTTTTTCGCATTCGTGTGAGATTCGCAAGCCGAATGAGGTAGGGCATTAGGGAAGGCCATTACGAAGGCATCACGAGACGGGATTACTAAGAACTGTAAGCTGTAGTCGGGGATGAGGGCCGCTTTGGAGGTTTCTCCTTTCGTAGCATTATCTTGTATTGCTACCGCGACTACTAAGTACAGTAGATATAGTTTTCCCAAGTATCGCTGCCAGAAAGAGTGGTACTAAGTTTGTAATTCCTAGCGATGTTAATTTAAGGTTGAAAGGTCCTTGACAAGGACCACATGTTGTAGTCAAGTGAGATGGAGGAAGTGTAATTTCATTCAGTGGAGCAGGAAGTTTCGCCCATAGAGAAATCCGGTAGATATTTTCAACTGCGAGTTTCTCTGGGTTATTGGGAATGATGAGAAGGTAGATTCGTAACTATTCACACGAGTTTCAGTCAGAGGTCGACCATGAATAAAGAGTGGTACGGTTAAGGAAACTGTGCACCGAAATAAGGTTGGTATAATGGAGAAAGAACCCTTAAGTGGGATGATAGGCTCCTGAATAAGTGTCGTTAACACTTCTGGAGAAATAGCGTTCATGAGACCCCATTGGTGGATATCCACTAGGGGAAGATTCATTGAATTAAGGCCGGGGAGGCTAGTGGCATGTTCTATTTTACTGAGGAAGTTAAGGGAACTACGCGGGAAATCTCCAGATAGCTAAAGATGGAGAAATAGTTTCGATGTGGAATGGAGAACCATGCACTTTGACCTTGTCGATTGTAGAACAAGGGCAAGAATAAGATGCCTAATCGGGGCATTGAGGGGAAGTAGTTGGGTTCAGATAAGGTTAGAATACTGTGTCTGAGAACCATTAGTGTTGGCCTGGGGTGATTGGCAAAAATGTTGCCCGAAGTTTCACCTTAGTAGAGGGTGGTGCATTCTGTATGATAAGATGGAGTAGTGTGGTATTAACCCTAGATTCGGGTGTGTAAATTAAGTTTGTGGTAGTATCGATGTTATTACAAAGAATGTTTCTATACGACATCCATGATAGGGAAGTTCTATATTTTCCCTTTACTCGTTATAATGGGAGTGATGATATATTAAAAGTATGTGGGGTATGTGCTACTCATATTATATGTGATATACGAGTGGGAAATATTCTTGGTTTGGTTGGATCGATAGCAAGCGAATAAATTACGAGGCTATCATAATTGTAGTTCCAGAATGGAACTCGTTGTTCTATAATATCTCTCCTCGATACAGGTTGAGACTTTATGGAAGTGGTTTAAGGTAGGTAAGAAACTCCCATTATTTGTTTTGTTTATTTTGTTTAATTGTATATTTGTTTTGCATGTGTGATGTTGCCTTATCTCCACGACCGACAAAGTTAAGTAGTAATGCATAGGAGGGGTTCCTTGTTTGGATTTCGCTTTGTGAGACGCTCCACGCGTGAACCTTAACGACGTTGGAAGTGGAGAGATGCTGTATATTTTTTCTTTCTTTATTTTGTTCTTTTCTTTCTTTCGGTTGGTAGAGTGATGGGTTGGAAGGTTTAGCCGAGAATCACGTGATTGAGTGATTAAAGGGCTATTAAAGTGCGATATAGAGGAACTGTGAATAGTTCTCTCCTCTGATCATTGTGAGGGAGACTGAGATAAGAAAATTCGAATTGAGACTTATGGTTATGCCTTGATGAGAAGGCCATTTAAAAAGATATGTGTATATATTGGGATAAAGTATTTGTGAGACATTACAGAAAGTAAACGTCCGATTAGTTGAAATTTTCAATTATTTAAAATGGTAAGACATAGATGTAGAAGCTTATTAGTAGGGTTACGAGTTAGAAACTTAGCAGTCCCGATCATGTGTCTTAGGCCGTTATATCTTGATGACCGACGATGCGAGGTAGTAGTGTAACGGGAGGGTACCTTGTTTGGATTTCTCTTTTGCGAGATGCCCCACGCATGAAACCGAGAAAATGTTAAAAGTTGGGAAAGGTCTTGGACACTAGGGATATAATTAGTATAATATTTATACGATTTGATTAGGATATGTATCGACCTTAGGATTACTAGGACGTAAGGCCTTTAGGGCATGCGGCGTTATTTTAAGAAGGCTGTAGGGAGTTGACCACGAATAGGTTTGTGGGTTAAGTCTAAGAAGGATTAGGTCCCCAGGAGTAGAAGTATGAGATCTCAAGTGATTCCTAATGTTAGGCCAAGGAGGTGAGGCTTCTTTTAGATAGAGTGTTACATCGGTGACCTAACTTTTGGGGAGTCAAAAGGACGAGCTGACTTTTACTCCCGCACTCGTGTTGTTATGATCAATAATGGATTTAACGAACGAGTCTCTGCAAGGAACGGGAAGTATTAATATGAGAGCATGGACCTATTGTTTATGCGTCTCACAAACTTAAACACTGTGAGAAGTATTATCCCACGCTTAATGAAGAGTTCATAGCGGTAGTATTTGCCTTAAAGAAATAGAGGCACTACTTTATGGGTAGGAAATTTGGTCTTTTTACGAACAATAAGTTGTTGTAATATGTTATCGGAGCTTCAGAGTTGGTGTTTGGAGTTCGTAAAGGACTATCAATTGGCTGTTCCCTTTCACTAAGGAAATGCGAATGGGGTAGCTGATGCGCCGAGTGGAAAACCCGTCGGAGAGATTAGTGAATGCATGGAAAGTTAAGTAGAACGAGCCTAACTGGAAGGGCTTTGTAGCAAGAGCATTCATGTCCGTGATTGACCATTTCACCTACAAGTATGAAGAGAGTAGTGGTGGAACAAGGAAGGGTATATTCATAGACATCTTCATTGAATTACCGGCACCGTAATGGTCATGATCCTATTTGACTAAAGCGTTGCATTTCCAATCGATATGGGCGGACTATTTATGGATGAGTACGCCCATCTCTTTATGGTGAAGTTATGGGACTGTATAGGGTGCCTATCAATAGAGTGATGGATTGAGACTAGAATTTTTGTGTCTAAGTTCTGGTAAAGTTTCCAGAAAGAAATGGGAACCGTATGGAAATGAGGTATATCCTATGACCTCAAGGTGGATGAATGAACTGAGAAAGTCAACCAAATGCCGAAAGGCATGCTTTGAATGGGAGTAGTAACTTTTATAAATTGAAGTTCCGTGAAATAATTCGGATCATTTTTCTAAGGTATGGCACCGTGGGTTGCCTGGTGTAGTCGGTTGAGTAGTTCGCCTACTCGTTGGATGGAATCAGTGGACAATATATTCCTTGGACTTGGAGTGGTCCCGAAATATTTCTCTAATGATTGGGCTCATTGAGCTGCATACTTTGTAGGGATACGCCGACTCGAATAGAGATCATGTAGTATTGGAGGTAGGGAGTTAGTTTTAAAGAGGCATTCCCTCAGAGGGATATAAATCGCTTCAGGAGGAAAGGTAACTTGTGCCGGGTTTTGTCGACGTCTTTCTTTCGTCATAGAAAGGTAGGATCAATAGTTCTTGAGGAACGACTAGATGCTATTTTAGAGCACGAAAAATGTAGACTAAGATAGAATAGTGACGACCTTAGTCCAAGTCCAATGGGGACGCCACATTGCTGAGGAATTTGCTAAGGATGAAAGAAGGATATTTTAGAATAGTGCAACCTTTATATGATTATAGGGTTACGCCTGAATTTTGAGGGCAAAATTCCCTTCTAAGGGGGGAGTATGTAACAACCTAGTCTTTTGAGCGACTTTTTTATATTATTTTCCCGATGGGCAAATTATATAAAATAGAGGAAGTTGGAGTAAATATTATTTCCCATGAGTTAAGGGATAATATTCACCATGTTTTGCCTATTTACCGTTATGAGAAGGTAAATAGCGCTATGTTGTGTTTTATTGCGTCGTCGTATTTTAAATGACGGTTATGACTTAAATGTAAGTTGTAGCAAAATTGATAAACTGAAATGAAATTGGAACACAAAAATATTGTACGTTACTCCGAATGCCAAAATAGGGGGTGCGGTTGGTTTTAGAATATTTGAGATATTCAAAATAAGTGCCAAGTTGTATTTTTGAGTTTTGGGCACTTTTGACGGGGTAAGACTCAATTATGTAGTTGCGAGTCATTTTAATGGTGTATTAACATTTAAAAGAGGGGAATTAATGTTTAGAACCCGGTCCCTATCCCTTTTATTTCTTCATTTTGTGTTATAATCCAAGAGAGAGAGAGAGAGAGAAGAGAGAGCTTGGGAGAAATAAGAGAAAAGAGAGAAAAATGGGGGAGCTGGAATTCGTTGCTTCGGGAAGAGAATCCGAGCCTACAAACTTGAGGCAAGTTTCTTACTTGCTAGGTACTGATTTAATATGATAAATTGCATGTATAGTTAGTTTTTGGGAGATTTAAACCATTTTTGGGTTTTGGGGGTTTTTGGTGTTTAATCCCTTAATCTTTGAAATAATTTGTTTTAAGGAATATATATATATATATATATATTAGTGATAAATTGTGGAGAAGTGATTTGGGAAAATAAATTGTGGTCTTTGTTGAAAGAAATTGGAAGATTAGGGTTTTTGGGATTTTAGGGTTCTTAAACCCGTAGCCAAAATTGGTAAAATTCGCAGGGCCGAATCGATTCGGCTCCCAGGCGAATCAATTCGGTTAGGGGGTAGGATACAGTTCTGGGAGACCGAATCGATTCAGACTAAGTTCGAATCGATTCGGTTGAGGCAGAATGTGGTTTTTACTCACCGAATCGATTTGCTTTTGGGTGAATCGATTCGCAACCAGGGGCGAATCGATTCTGATGCCCTGTTTTCTGAGATTTCTCTAGTTTTGTTTTAGCCCTTTTATTTTAGGTTCGAGGTTTAGGAACCTTCCTTTGGGAAGTAATGAGGAGTCTTAGAGGGTTGTGTTGGGTAGAAAAATGCCCTAGGTTAGTATAGGGTTAATTAGGCTCATTCTAAAGATTTGATTACGTAGGTTAATGTCCGAATGATAAAAAAAGTTAACCAAAAAAAATTAATAGAAGACAAAATGATAATGTTGGTACTTTTGGGAGACAATTATTGAGGGAGACTCACTTTGATGACTTAGGATATCGTTGTGGGCTCTTGGAGACGATTTTGAGGATATTCGCACTTCGGGTCTTAGGTCCTAAATAAATTATGACCTTAAGAATAAGAAATGCACATTCAAAAATTAGTATTTCATCATTGAGAATAAATGGTTTTGAAAATGTAAAAGTGAATGGTTTCAAAATGGGAAAAAATGATTTTTTTTATATAATTGATAAATTATGTGAGGACACCTCTCTAAATCGCTATCATAAGGGAAGTTGCGCGCGTGAGGTGAAGTCCCCTGGATAATGAATGCAGGGTGAATATAGTCCTCGGCCATATGACCGGTTATTGTATATGTGTTCTGCGCTAGTGAGGTAATTCTGGGTGTGGTTATGACTCACTCGCAGGGTATGGCCGCTTCCTGATGTTTTGGTAGGATCCCATATTGTCTTGTTTGATAGGCCTTGGAAGATGATAGCCATTTAGGGGCGCGTCCAGTGGGGAAACTCGGAGGGACGGTCTTAGAATCGTTATATGTATGTGAATATAACAATTCTTAATAATGTGGGACATTATTGATGTTAAAGAATTTTATGATAATAAAATGGCTTTAAATACATTTCCTGGATGGAAGAAGTAAAATGGGAAGTTAAATACACTTCCTGGATGGAAGAAGGGAAATGGGACGTTATGAAACAGAAAAGCATTTTCATGATAATAAAACTTGCTTTATATATATATTTTCCTGGATGGAAGAAAGGAAATAATAAAATTGGTAAAGAAAGTTATGAGATAAAATTGTTTTGGTAAACATTTGATAAAATCAATTTTCATTTATATATATTCCTTAAAGTGGAACAAGAACTGTGCATGTAGAGTTGAGAATAATGGATTTGAAGTCTCCTTGAGTAGATGTAGATGGGTTCTCCCATGCTTATATGATATTTGAGCATTGTATTGATATTGCGCTACGTTTTGCTTCTAGATTGAGAGGTGAGAAATTGTATGATTTATATTGCTAGAGATAATTACGTTCATAACTTTCATGCATTTTAGTCACATGGTAATCATATCAAACCGGGCCCTGACCCCTATATATTTCTTTGTTTTGCATGCACCTCTTTGTCCGTTCAGGTGCTCCTCCGCAAGGACTCCTGTATTGACCTTTCCATTCCAGTTTTCCTAGAGCTATAGCATTTTATGAATGTTATAGGGTACTTGTTATAGATGATTTTTTTTCCATTGTACTCTAGTTATGTTCAGTTTACTTATTCGGGCGTGTTGCCCATGCTTTGTAATCATTTGTTATAATGTTACATTTAATTTGTAATACTCGGCGTAACTATTTTATTAGTCTATTAACCGACAGCTTATTCGGTTATTGATTTAAGCATATTGTATTTACTTGCTCATTGATTTTTGATATCCACTGTTTTTGCAAATGGGATTGTCTAAGTGTTTTTCTTTTACTTATAAAATTTAATTTGACAGTCCGTTTTCTAAAATAATTGGTGGTTATCTCATACTATTATTTTAATCGACAGTGATGCTAAGAATGGGCCATCTATGATTCCTGTGATTATTGGAGTATCGGGCTGGACACCTCTTATTTTAGTAGGCGGGTTGTCACATAGGTTTGCCATGCGTCTGGCGTGCAATAAATTTATTTTTTTTCGAATTTATTTTATCCTTATGGGATAATGATTTTGGCAAGAAAAGTTGCAATTAGTCCATGTGACATTTGTTGTTGCAGTATATTTTTTCATTTCATTTTCGCAGTGAGAGTTGCAGGGGATTATATGAGACAATGTGGAAGTAATCCACGTTAATTCTCATCATTCTTCAGGAATGGATCGTTCTTTAAGTATAATTTTTACTCTTGGTACGTTCTATCCTCCCCCTAATGGTGAGAATAATGTCTCTTCAAAATAAAATTGCACATATACCATAAACATTGTATTTATCAATGGTTAGATGGAGGGTGAATCTTAAGCACCATATATACCATTGTGATAGATATCATTTTCATTCACCACATCTTATGAATAACAATTGAGGTGACCAAAATGGTCATTGAATAATAATAAGTAATTTAATCATGAAGCTGTAGGCTAATGAAAAAGTGTTATTTTACAATGTGAAATATTGTATAGTATAACCCCTCGAAGAATGTAATGATTGTTCGTTGGTGTAAGCTTCTGATTTCTAACACTAGAAGTAACACAAAATTACTTTTCACTATTTATTTAAATATGGTATTCATGTATACTGATGCCCATAAAACAAAGAAAAATACTTCAGGAATTTCTTTCATATAAATCATCGCATATGTATGGGACGATACCAAATAACAACATCACGGAGGCTCTTCTAGAGCCTTAGATTCAACTATGGTTGAAACCTTTACTATATTAAACACCATATCAGAAAAAAAACTTATGGTTTTTCATAATAGCACGAGTTATTCATTATCTACTAGTCAAATGTCATCAGATGATGATTGTTCACACTTTCCACTTTTAAGAGTCAAGATTGAAATTATGAGATGCTGAAGAATACAATAATATAATTTATGATCAAACATTTGCTGGCCAAACTTTAAGAAGTGAGAGTATTTAAAAAAATTGAACCAGATAATTATCAGATATTAAAAGAATGGGATAGATAACAAAAATTTTGCCAATTTAAAGTTTAAAACTTTGGGTTGATAACTGATGAATCAAAATTTCATAATCTTATGAGGTGTGAGAGACTTCAGGCTCGAAATTGAGAAACTTTAGGTTTATAATATATAACTAGGGCCACAAAAAATAATTATGGCAAACATTTCGTTTCAAAAAGTAATGAGAACATAAGGTTCACTATTTAATGTCACGTATATATGAGTCTCCAGGTTCATATCTAATGTCACATATATATGAATCTTCTACCTAGTGAGAGCTATATATAAAACTTCAAGATTTTATCATTTGTATGTGAAAACCTTTGATTCTACACAAATAGTTGAAATGAAAGTTCCATATTATTAATTTTGAAGGACATTAATTCTCTACCCTTTTTGTATCAAAACATCAGATTTGATTAGTTGGTAAAAATGTGAGAGAATCTTCCAAACAAATGCCAAATAATTTTTATTAATTCCTACTGATAATAATTCAATCTTTTTTAAAAAAAATGAAGGGCTTAATTCTTCACATTATCTATACATTCCCAAAGCTCCCATGTATATTAACCAATTAGAGTGTGAAAATGTATTAAAATCAAATACCATTAAAAGTAATTTAATACTCAAATGAAGCGAAACACCAAGAGACAAAGGTTTAATGGTGAAAACATTAATATGATAGTTAAAGGGACAATAGAGTATTTAGAGAGACATTTCCTTTAATAAAGAAAATGAAAAGCCAAGAACTTGAAAAGATATGTTTAAATATCCAATTTATTTTGAAACTAATCCCATCAAAAATAATATATTTGGAGTTTTAAGTCCAAACTATAAATACGTATTTGAGAACTTTCAAAATTCATACCCTATGAATAATAAAAACTTAAGTTTTAATTTATGGTATATTTAGTTGGAGCTTCAAGTCTAAATAACCATAAATAACATGAGATCTTTCGACTTCATATTTTATATCCCAAGTAAAAAAATATTTTGTGAACTTCTGGTCGCAATAATGAATATGAATCTTCATATCACAAATCAATGACAATTGATAAAACACTGGTCTATACTCTGTTCAAAACTTCAGGTTTGATTGTGATATATTTTCTTTTGACACTTTAGGTTCAAATAATTGAGGAACTTCAGGTTCCATAATATGAATAGGAAAATTTCAATTTCCATATATGAATAATGATTACGGAACGTCAGGTCCCAATTGTAAATAAGTAAGGTAACTTCATATCACAACATTAAATCCCCAATTATATTCAAACTTTCAAGTTTAATAAAGGTAAAATTGTTTTAAATTACAAGTCCAAAAGATAAATTATCCTTATAGAACATTTAATATCCTTACCCTTATTATATAAATAATCAAAACTTCAGGTTTGATTACAAAATTATGGGAGCTTCGAATCCCAATTATAAATAATTGTTATTGGACTTATAGTATCCTTTGCCCTATTAAAAAATAATCAAAACTTCGGGTTTGATTTTAGGCTATATTTCATTATCATGTCCAAAAATTTGAACAATAATTGAGAACTTTATGTCCCAATATAAAATGAATTGGTAACTTGTGGTCCCAAATGAAAGTTTTACTTGGGATCTTCTTTCCCTAAATGAAAAATTTTACATGGGAACTTCAGGTCCCAAATTAAAATCGCTATATGAAAACGCTGGGTCCCAAATTTAAATAGCTATATGGGAACGTCGAGTCCTAACAATGAATGATAATTAGGAACTCTGGGTCCTAATAACAAAATATGGAACTTTTGGTTCCAAAATTTAATTTTCTTGTGACTTGTAAACAAGCATAAGAGTCATAACAAATTCCCCAAAAATTGTAACTCGAATATAATTGTGAAAATTTGTAGAATGAAAATGGCTCAATTTGAAAATAAGGATGTGAAACCATATTGAGATAATTATAAGTAAGGCAGTATTTATATTTCACAATTTATTGTGCAAAAGTTGTAAATTATATATCAAGCAGAATTTCAATTCATAAATATAAGATAATACACAATAAGATTTTGTATAAAAATTTACCAATTAATCTTAATAAAATGACGATGCAAGAGTGAGGGGAAAAAATGATGGCCAATTAGATCAATAAGTGGATTTGCATTCACAGCCATTCCTTAGAAATAAGCATGAACTAAGCTATTAAGAAATTGATAGTTTAGTATGAACAATTTTGACAAAAGACTCAGACCATATTCATATACATGATTTAAATATATATGGGATGATAATTCATAATGATTGCATCTAAGAGCAATTCAAAGGTTTATGTTCATGTGCATTTAAAAAATATAAAAATTATATGACTTTTACTATTCATATACAGAAGTATCACATAAGACTTATGCTTACTTGAACATAATTTCTTTCGAAAAGAAAGGAACTTGTTAATTCCACAAAACAAAAAAGTTTTTTTACGGGTTTCGTTCTAGCGCTTGAAAATAATATTCCAAACCTTTCATATGTTCTCCGTTACTTGTGTGGATAAGTCCTGTGTTATAGAGTATATAACTTCGATCATAGGGATCAATTTCTAGTCGCATAGTTTCATAATAATTCTGTAAAGCTTCAGCATAATTTCCTCCAGATTGATCTGACATTCGTTACGGTCATCATTCAATTCAATGAATCTCCTATAATATCTATATGGGCCCACAATGCATTGCCACTAGAAATCAAGATACTGAGATTGGACTTATAAATCAATTCATATTTCCGTTGAACTACGCAATATTATTTATTTGACATGAATAGTTGAAGGGAGTTTTTCGAAGAGAAAATGGATTATGGGAGTGTGTGATTTGAACTATTGATTGGTTCGTGCTTGTCTAAAACTACCTATAGGGGTAGGGGTCGGGTTATTGATGTGATATGGATCCAGAAAAAGGGGAGTTCGATTTATAATCCAGAAATGATGGGACTTAAGGAATGATATAAAAAAGGAGAGGGAAAAATATTCCTATTAAATAAAAAATAAATAAAAATGAAGCAGAAGAACCCAGATTCCAAATGAACAAATTCAAATATTTTGGGGATAAACATCAATTGTAAGGTCCGAGATGACCCAAAAATCACTTGATCATATCACGATCAACTTTGTAAGCCTACTTGGGTATTGAGTATTTACTTATAAGAACCGAATTCTTTGCACTGGATAGTTGCAAAGCATTCAGTTCTTACAAGTGGAGCTTATATGTTGTTCTATATCGCCATAAATCTAGTAACTTTTGTTTGCATTGTATTATTTGGTCTACGTACCGGAACTGATAACATCTGAGATTATGCAGGATTATACACAAAAGATCCTTTTTTGTCTTTCTCTTTAGCCATATGTCTCTTATCCCTAGGAGGTATTCCTCCACTAGAAGTTTTTTTTGGAAAACTCTATTTATTCTGGTGTGGATGGCAGGCATGCCTATAATTCTGGGTTTTAACAGGACTCCTTACAAGCGTTCTTTCTCTCTACTATTATCTAAAAATAATCAAGTTATTAGTGACTGGACGAGACCAAGAAATAACCCCTCACATGCAAAATTATAGAAGATCTCGTTTCAGATTAAACAATTTGATGATAAGACTTACATGTGCTTTGATAATGGAAGAAACAGATTTCTTAGATGATGAGATACTATATTAACAAGAGCATGATTTCTATCATGATTTGATTTGTCGGAACGATATTTGGGAACGGCCATGCTGATAACGTGTTGTAAAATAAATGGGACATAGAGAGAATTTTAGGTAGAGTGATAAAAGAACATGATCCATATTTATAATACAAAATAAAATAATTCAATAAACATCTTAATAATTATGAAATATAAAAAATTTAGAATACAAATGTAGATCCACTTATATTGGACGTGGATCTAGTAATAATAAAACGGTGGTGATATTCCCACCCCAAAAAGTTCTCATTAACACCACTTACTTCAAAACACCATTAAAATCAATTATACATATCACTAACACCAAAAAACTTAACACCACAATTTCATAACTCCATTATATAAACCCAAATTAAAAAATACTTCATTTTTTCATCACTCTCTCTCTCTCTACTGTTTTCTCTCTACTAAGCACATCCTCTATAACCCTAACTCCATAACTTTTTTTTACTAACACTCCAAAATCCAACCCTAACTCCATAACTACACAACCAAACACATCCTCACTCTATAACCCACAATACGTTGGTATATATTTCAAATCTATATACTTGTGTTTTTCTACATGATTAATTTATATACTTGTATTTATAGATGTGTAAATTATAAACTTGGTATTTATACATGTCTACTCCATAATCAAACCCTAGTTTTTGTCGAAAATGAACCCTAAGTTACTTACCAAAACCAAACCCTAGTTTTTATACATGCCTGTTGAAACTGGATCCTCACGGTCTCCCGCAACAGTATGATATGGATTTCCACGGCCACTTTCAGTCGTTACCATAAAATTCATGACTAAAAACAATAATAAAATTTCCCTAACAATGGTTTAAGTTATCCGTAATTATTTAATAACTAACGGTTTAGATTAGCCGTAATTTTCAACAATTCACGGTCTAACTAGGCCGTGTGATCCTTCCTAGTTTAATTTGTTAACTTTAGACGATTATTATCATTTTAAATTCTTATTCCCATATTTTATTTCAGATCCATTAAACCGGGAGAGCTAGTAGACCACATATGACTGCATTGATGACTGCATCGGTGTTTAGGTGCTAGGTAACGAGGTGTGCTAGGTATACTCGTTTAATATCTAAACGTTCATTTGTAATCACAGTTGTTTAAATTTAATTTTTCAAACACTAGTGTGTCAGTTAATAGTTATCTTTATAATACTATTATGTCAAATATTAATAAATTTATTATTAATTTTGCTTTTCCTCTGGATGATCTTGCTCACTTAGCAACATTTGGTACCCGATATTATGTAAAGTGAGATGCTTCTGAAAATAGACTCATTTTCAAAAGCATCTCACTTTACATAATATCGGGTCCCAAATGCTGCTAAGTGAGCAAGATCATTCAGAGGAAAAGAAAAATTAATAATAAATTTATTAATGTTTGACAAAATAGTATTATAAAGAGAATGGTAGGTAACTATTAATTGACACAGTAGTGTTTAAAAAATTATATTTAAATAGATGGGATCACAAACGTAACTATATATATGAATGAGTACGCCGAGCAAACAAAGTCACCTACCACAGAAGGAGAACGACGAAGCAAACCAAGTCACCAGACCCTAACATAAGGAGGAGGAGGAGAAGGACGAACCGGACCCCAACTTTATTACTTTGTTAAAAAATATGATTTTTTTATTACATAACAGTGTGGTAAATGTTTTGGTTGTTAATAAATGTGATTGTTGCTACAGTGTGGTAAATATTATGTTTGTTATTTGTCAAATCAGATTGTATGTAAGCGTATTATTTTATGGAAAGGTATATGCATTTGGGTGTGAATTTTTATTTGGAAGTAACTTTTTATTGTTGGAAACAAAATAAACATGCACAACACTATAAATGTCATGGAAACCAAATAAACATCTCGTGGATTATCGGATGTCATGAAAACAAAATATACACTTACCATCTTCCATCGGAAAACAAAATAAACATGAACAACACTATAAAGGTCATGGAAACCAAATAAACATCTCATGGATTATCTAATGTCATGAAAACAAAACAAACACTTACCATCTTCCATCGGGAAACAAAATAAACATGCATAACACTATAAATTTAATGGAAACCAAATAAACATCGGATGAAAACCACGATTAGGTTAAGCCGTGAAGTGCCTTTTCACGACCAGGTTAAGCCGTGGTTTCCCAAAGCATAAAACAAAATAAAACACAATATCACGACCAACCCAAATCGTGAAATGCGTGTTCACGATCGGGTTAAGATGCTACATACCATATTTCACGGCCAGATTAGGACGTGATATACCGTATTTAACGGCCAGATTAAGCCGTTATATTGTGTTACTCCAAAACACCACAAAATTAAAACTTTTTTCTCACTAACACCACAAACCCCAACACCAAAATTTGAACGTTCATACTCATTTCCCTCCTTCGTCTATCTCTACTCTTTTCTCTCTACTACCATTTGCAATTCTACTCAAACTAAATCCGTATTCCATCACTCCAACATAAGCTGGTATGTAATCCAAAACTATCTCATTGTGCATTTATATCCAATACCTGCTTTCAATATAAGAAACCCCATAAAATCCTAATTTCTAAATGTTAAAAAAACTTAATATTAACTTAAACCTGCCTAAAACCCTAATTTCTTGAAAAATAAACTTAATATTAACTTAAACCTGCCTAAAACCCTAATTTATTAATATTAACCATGGTAATTATTCGGTCACCCATCACCGTAAATGATGATATATTCTTAGGCCGTGTATTGTAATTTGACAGCTACAATACACCGTCAACTTTGAAGAACACACGATATAAGTAAACCGTGTAATTCCCTTTTTTGCGGTGATGGAGGGTCATGGGTATGGGTTTTCAAATATATTCATTTCTGTATTGAAGATCATAAATGGGGAGAGAGGGTAGACAACCCATGATTGCATCAGAAAGGAAAAGAAAATAAGATAGAATTTCAAGTAATGATGTGATTGGTGATGAGGGGGTTGGTGAGGGGGTTATAGGTGAGGGGAATGTTAGTGAGGGGGTTGTTGGTGAGGGGAATGTTGGTGAGGGGGTTATTAGTGAGGGGAATGTTTGTGTGGGGAATGTTAGTGAGGGGGTTGTGGGTGTGGGGGGGGGGGGGGTTATGGGCCAGGGGGTTGTTGGTAAGGGGAATGTTTGTGAGGGAGTTGTTGTTCAGGGGGTTGTTGGTGAGGGGGTTATGGTTCAGGGGGTTGTTGGTGAGGGGAATGTTGGTGAGGGGTTTTGGGTCAAGGGGTTGTGGGTTATGAAGGTGCTAGCAGGATTGGTAGCTCTAGTACATCAAGTGATTCATCTACATCGTTATCGTCTGATGATGATGACCTACTCAGAGGGGCATCTTCTTCAGCCTCGATTGAAAAGAAAATAACTAGGACAAAACCAACAAGATCCAATGCAGAGCCATTATAGGGGTCCAATCCTAACAACCCCGAGTTGTTAACGCATTTTTGTAACCATATGTCATACGGTATTTGGAACCACGATGAAGAACGAGTTATAATGAAGTGTGTATACCATTATAATAAATTCGTTGAGTGGAATATTGATGAAGAGGATGAGAGGGTGGTGTGGGTACCCAGAATTAAGACCATGGGCCTGGATGAGTAGCCCAGTTCTGGCGGCCCAAAGTCCAGGCCCCCCACCTCTTATTTTGATCCGGTCTCTTCCCACGTTCCCCTGAGGGGAAGTTATAGGAGAGATGGAAGACGTGGGGGAACCCATCACCCCCACTCACCTTAATGTACATGTATATATTAAACCCTAGGTCTAGGGCAAAATGACAAGTTGTATTCTCTGTAATCACTCCCCGGAGTATATAGAAATAAAACCAACTGCACCACCGTGGACGTAGGCACTTCTTTGCTGAACCAAGTACATCCTTTGTTGTGTGATTGTCATTTTACATTCCTTCTTCCTACTTGGTGATTGCCTTTCTCTTATCTATTTGTGTTGCATAATAATCAGTATCCACAATTGGCGCCGTCTGTGGGAAGCGTTCATCTTTCCCTGAGAAGAGCCCACGCCAAGAAAGGAGTTTAAAATGTCTGGTCACAGTTCAATGCCCCTAGGCAGGGGATATTCAAGAACCATATGCTCCTCGCAGGATCAGGTCTGAAGTTCGACGTTCAGATCCGAGGGCTCGCTTGGAAAGGCCAACCTCAGAAGAAAGCCAGGTACCAACGAGGTCCACACAAATATCCAGATTGATTGATGCATATGAGGCAAGGCTCCACGAGCAGAGGGAGTCTTCTCCCAGGTACGAGGCTGAGAATGCTCGCCTAAAAAGAAGAAAAGAAAGATTGGATAGGGAGCTTCGTCCTGATAACAGGAGACGTCCATATCGCACTCCTAGCCCTCAGGCGAGCAAGTCTCGCAGCAGAGGAAGGAGCCCTAGGCGAGGATCTCAAAAGGTCGAGGGAGACGAATTAGACGACGACCTCCACGAGCAGCTGCGAAGAGCTCGTCATTACCAGAGCCCTTCTCACAGCGATGAGAACATACGAAATCTGGTCCACAAGGAAATGGACCAACATCCTTCCCACCACGGTACCAGATCAACCAGAGAACTCGCGAGGCGAGCTCTCAAAACCCAGATGAAGTCACCCTTCACGAGGTAAATCGAAGAAGAAGCCCCCAAGAAATTTGCCATTCCAAGGTTTAAGATTTATGACGGTAAGACTGATCCCATCGATCACGTCAGGCAATACCGACAGGCCATGACCCTCTGGAATCACCGGGATGCACTGATGTGCCGTATTTTTCCCTTGAGCCTGCATGATGTGGCGTAGAAATGGTTCGAAAAACTCCCCCACTGGTCCATCAGAAGTTTTAAATCCCTGGTCAAGATCTTTACGGCCCGGTTCATCACTAGCAGCTCCCATCCCAAAAGGATGGATGCTATACTGACAATGAAGAAAATGCCTCAAGAGACACTCCGAGACTACGCGAAGAGGTACTGAGAGTTATTCAACGAGATCGAAGATTGCTTGGAATAAGTGGCAGTGGCCTCTTTCAAAATCGGGCTACCCAGCTCCTCCCTTCTATACCTGTCCCTAACAAAGAAGGAAGCTATTACTATTGACGACCTAATGGCTCGCATCGAGAAGTACACTAAGGTGGAGGACGTCACCCGCCTCAGCATAGGAGAAAACGGTCAAGCTAAACTCACTACCAAGGGAAGTGAGAAAACTGAGAACGAGAAGAAAGGAGGAAAGAACGGGGGCAAAAATGGCTCCAAGAACGGAGGGAACCATGATGCATCGAAAGCATTCCTGGTGGTCAACACCGTCTTCAAAGAACCGATTTACAAAATTCTCGCGAAGATCAAAGATGAGCCATTTATCAAGTGGCCCAGGAAGATGGGAGGAGATCCCTCGAAGAGGAACAATGCATTAAGATGCGCTTTTCACAAAGAGGGAGGATATAAGACCAAGCACTGCAAAGATCTTAAGTCTCACCTCGAGGAGTTGGCCCAGTCTGGGCATTTGAACGAGTTTGTGGAAAAGAGGGTAGAAAAAGCGGCTGCCAACAGAGAGGTGAGACCTGACAACGTTCTGGAAGATGACGCTGGACATGAGTTCGCGGTAATCCATGGGGCATCTGACGCCAAGCAGATACAAGGAAACTTAGCTCAAATGGAAATGAAAAAACTCACAGCGGTAATGCAGGCCTTTCAGATTGATCCAACAAAGTTACAGTCAGGAAAATGTTGACGAGCAGATGACGTCGACTATAACAAGCATATTATCTTCACAGATGAAGATCTGGTGGGAGTGAGAACCCCACATCATGATGCTCTGATCATTACACTCAGGATAGCTAACTTTGATGTCGACAAATTGCTCGTCGATTAGGGAAGCTCTTCTGAAGTAATGTATCTCGACCTATTTAGAAAATTGAAGTTGAGCGTTGTCGACTTAAAGGAAGCTACTGTCCTTTTAGTTGGCTTCGCTGGAAAAATAATTGTGCCCATGGGGAAGATTATACTACCGGTGCGAGCTGGAAACATCTCCAAGATGATCGAGTTTTTGGTAGTTGATATCGACTCACCATACCAGGCCATCCTCGGTAGGGGATGGCTCCATGCGATGAAGGCAGTCTCCTCGACCTACCATTAGAAACTCAAATATGTAACTGAGCGAGGAGTAATGGAGATCCACGGTTATCAGGCAATGGCGAGAAGGTGCTTCATAGCAGCCATCCGACCGAAGCCAGAAAAGAGGGCCGAGCAGCCCAGCGAGAAGGTTGAAGAGGGTCTAACACCTTCTAAATAGCAATTAAAGTACGGAAGACCTGGAGTAGAGGAGACTAAACTCCTCCCCTCCGAACGGGTCGTCAAAGACCTGGTAGAAGTGACGACTAGGGAAAGCGACAGTAACAGAGTCTTCTTCATTGGAGCATCTCTCACCGACCAAGAACATAAGGAGTTGACAACCTTGCTGAGGCTCAATGTAGATGTTTTTGCATGGGAACCATACGAGCTGCCTGTAATCGATCCCACTATGGTCTGTCATCAGCTGCATGTCGACCCCACATTCAAGCCAATCACGCAGAAGGCACGACGAACTGCACCCAAGAAGGCTAAAGCGGTAAAAAAAGAAGTTGAAAAACTGCTGGATGCAGGATCTATACGGGAAGTACAATTCCCCAAGTGGCTATCCAACCCAGTAGTAATTCCGAAGAGCAATGGGAAGTGGAGAGTTTGCATCGACTTCACTGACCTCAACAAAGCATGCCCTAAAGATAGTTTCCCCCTCCCGAAGATAGACCAACTAGTAAACGCCACCGCAGCTCACGAGCGAATGAGTTTCCTGGACGCATACTCAGGGTATCACCAAATCCCCTTATATTCCCCAGACCAGGACAAAACATCGTTCATCACTACAGTTGGGTTATACTGCTACACAGTTATGCCCTTTGGGCTCAAGAATGCAGGGGCAACATATCAGCGGCTGGTTACCAGGATGTTCAAGGATCAGATGGGAGACACCATGGAGGTCTACATCGATGACATGATCGCTAAAATCAAGAAGAAAGAGAATCACCTCTCAGACCTGTTAAACACCTTCGAAATTCTCAGGAAGTACCGAATGAAACTTAATGCAAGCAAGTGTTCTTTCGGTGTCCAGTCAGGAAAATTTCTTGGGTACTTGGTCAGTAAGAGAGGCATAGAGGATAATCCAGACCAGATCGATGCAATCAACAGGGTACAACCCCCTCGCACAATCCGGGACGTACAAAAGCTCACTGGTATGCTCGCTGCCTTAAATCGCTTCATCTCCAAATCCTCCGAGAAGTGCAAGCCTTTTTTCCAGCTTCTAAAGGGGAGCAAAATGATAGAGTGGAGCCCAGATTGCTCGCGAGCATTGGTCGAGCTCAAGTCTTACTTAAGCTCTCCACCACTGCTCGTCATACCACAGCAGACAAATTCTTTGTACCTGTACCTCTCCGTGTCCAATCACACTGTCAGCTATGCGCTAATATGCGAGGTTGCAGGAATCCAGTACCCTATTTATTACGCGAGCAAGACCTTACTGGACGCCGAGCAAAGGTACCCACCATTGGAGAAGCTCGCCTTTACACTAGTAATAGCCTCGAGGAAGCTAAAGAATTATTTCAAAGTTCATACTATCATCGTCCTTACATCGCATCCCCTTAAGGCAGTCCTAAGGAAAGCGGATTTTTTTCAGTCGAGCTCGATCGATTTGACATCCAATTTCAACCAAGGACAGCTATCAAGGGTAAGATTCTTGCTGATTTCATAGCCGAATTCACGGGCGAAGAACCCTTCGACCAACATCAAACAATAAGGCAAAAGGAGAACCCAGTAAAAAAGGAAACTTGGAAACTGTTTGTTGATGGAGCCTCCAACTCAAAGGGGGCATGGGTGGGCATTGTCCTCATTACTCCAGAGAACACAATCCTTGAACAAGGAATCGGGCTTGGATTTGCAGCCTCCAACAACGAAGCAGAATACGAAGCCCTAATAGCCGGCCTCCAAAAGGCGCATACTTTGGGAGTAAAACATTTACAGGTGTTCGGCGATTCCCAACTGGTCTCCAATCAGATAAGTGGAGATTACAATGCAAAGAATGAAAGAATGGCAGCCTACCTCGCCTTAGTGAAAAAACTGATGTCAAGATTTAAAGAGATCAACATCCAACAGTTTTTCAGGGGGCAAAATAGTCATGCTGATGCCTTAGTAGCCCTTAGTTCGGCAGTTGACTCCGACCTAAAAAGATTCATCCCCATCGATTTCCTCACTTGTCCGAGCATCGACAACAATCCACCAAGCATGGAACAGGTACTCCAGGTGGGGTCAGCCCCCAGCTGGATGGACCCCTTAAGAGAATATTTAAAAAATGGCACGCTCCCGGATGACAAGAAGACTTCCCACCAGATAAGAGTCAAAGCTGCTCGCTTTCACTTATCCCCATAAGGCAACTTGTATAAGAAATCCTTCTCCGATCCCTACCTCTGATGCGTCCACCCAGGGGATGTCGAGCAAGTGCTACGCGAGCTTCACGAAGGAATCTGTGGAAGCCACACCGAAGGAAGGTATCTAGCCTTTCGAGCAATGAAGGAGGGCTATTGGTGGCCATATATGCAAAAAGACTCTGCAGTGTATGTCCGCAAATGCCTGAAATGCCAAATCTACGCTCCTATGGTCCACTAACCCGCCAGCGATCTAAAGTCCCTGTCCAGCCCATGGCCATCCACCTAATAGGGAATGGACATCGTGGGACCATTGCCTACCACTACCGGCAATCGCAAATATCTGTTGGTTGCGACTGACTACTTCACCAAATGGATTGAGGCAGAACCCCTGGCAAACATCTGAGACGCTGATATGATAAGGTTCATATGGAGGAATATAATCACCCATTTTGGAATCCCCAGAACCATCATCACCGACAATGGAACACAGTTCGAAAGTGGCTCCTTTCAGAACTTCTGTGATGAACACGGTATCAGACACCACTACAGTTCGATGGCCTACCCTCAGAGAAATGCCCAAGATGAGGCCTACAACAAAACCATTATCAATGGATTGAAGAAGTGATTGGAGCGAGCCAAAGACGCATGGGTAAATGAACTACCTCACATCCTATGGTCATATCGTACCACTCCTCAGCGGGCAACAGGAGAAACCCCATTTTCGCTGACATATGGCATGGAGGTAGTCATCCCGCTCAAAGCAGGTTTGCCGACAATGAGGTCCAACCTTGTCGACCAAGGCCATAATGATGTAACATTACTCGCTGAGCTCGACCTAGCCGATGAGCACCGGGAACTAGCCCTAGTGAAACTAGCGAGCTACCAGCAACAGCTCGTGAGGCATTACAACAAAAGGGTTAATCCGAGGGCATTCCGAATTGGGGACTATGTTTTAAGGAAAGTCCTGGGTAGCGCGGTGAAACCATCAGACGGCAAGATAGGTCCCAACTGGAAAAGACCCTTTAAGGTAACTAGAGATGACCTACAGGTGCCTATCACTTAGAAACTATGGAAGGAAGAGAAATACCACGAGCATGGAACGCAACTAATCTCAAGAGATTCTATTTTTAGATCTTTCTATTGTATTCTTTTATACAAGTGCATTTCCCTTATTATTAATGAAAAGTATTTAATTGGTTACACTCTGATTAGTAACAACTGCATTTATCGCACATCTTTTCCAAGTAACAGGCACATTGATCACTGTACTATAGTAGGGGAATACCCCTCCTCAGGTCATCGTCATGAAACACGAAGAACCTCTTAGCATTGCCCCTGGCAATATATGAAGCCCTACAGGGGATCCTTAGGCAATACGACCAAGTTTTATACTGGTCATCAAAACTCCTTTGATTGAGTAAAATCCTGATCGGATGGAACATCCAACCTTAGGTGTGTCCTCACCAATTGCCCCACTTAGGCCTAAGGGAGTGTGACGACACAACCTAAAAGGTAAAGTGATGCACAATGGTATCTCGATATTATACTGGACTGGGAAGACACATGCATGACAAAACAAACTT
This sequence comes from Sambucus nigra, assembly GCA_949130495.1. Classification (NCBI taxonomy): domain Eukaryota; kingdom Viridiplantae; phylum Streptophyta; class Magnoliopsida; order Dipsacales; family Adoxaceae; genus Sambucus; species Sambucus nigra. The sequence goes on along the minus strand of OX422223.1, from coordinate 253,861,038 downwards.
AGAAGATTATAAAGCAGCAAGAATATGAAGAATATGATGCACACGTTTAATCGGCAAAGTTTCCCAAAACACAAACTTTCATTGATTCATCATATTTACAACAATGGTGATACATGTTTAGTCGGCGAGCTCTCCCAAAGCATTTACATTACCAAAAAGAACAAAAAAATAACAACTGGAAAAATCTCAATGGGGGGGAGGCCTTCGAGCAAGATAGTCAGCCACTCGAGCTCTTCGTCCATCATCAGGAGCGGGAGATAACTCTTCCACAACCTCATTTGCATCCGACTCCAATAACTACAAAGGGATAACATCGATGGGGATCCATCGATCATCCCTCCGGAAGGGGTTAGGCATCAGGGTAGATGGAGACATCTCATGGAAATACCAGAGCATCGAGTTCCTCGAGACTTGTAGTTCCTTCAAGGCACTTAGCCATCCCCTAATAAAATAAAGCTCCTCGAACTCAAACAACCTTGTTGGAGCATCTGACCAACCCTGATCATAGCCGTTAGCCCACGCTTGCCGAGGACCTTTCTTGAACAAGTGCCGCAACCAAGTGACATCCCTTTAAAGCCCGACAACAATCATATAGGCTCGCTGGATATCACCACGGAGTTCTTCCATTTCCCTATCTCGAAGTTCTTCCGCTTCCCTGTTTCTGCTCCTGGTGCTCCTACCAGCTCGCGGAATGGGTGGGCGAGTGGAACCCCGCGACAAAGGAGGAGTAACATTTTGACCAACTCTAGTTTGCAATGATGAGGAACCTTGTAATACTGTTGGAATAGTGCTTGACGCATGCTCCCTAAGTCGTAAGACATCTCTCCTCAGGTCCTCATTCTCCTGCTGAAGAACCTCCCTAACATGGTTGATCTCGGAGGCCTCTAATAGTTTTGTTCTCAGCGCATTGACCTCCTATTGTACTGAAGCACCAATTTCCTCCATCTCCTGGAGCATGTCCTTCAGCTTGGCCACAAGTTCAGATTGCTCCTTATACTTCTGATTCCTAGATCTAAGGGATTTGTAAAGTTTAACGAAGGCCTGGAAAACTTCGGGACTCGCATTGGGACCAAGGGTCCTGCCCAATTGGGAAGTAGCAGGAATGTAATCATCCACATCAACTAACTACAAGAGAGAGAAAGATAAAGGAGAGAAAGAGACAAATTAGTGCGAGCAGAAAATAAAGCCTTTTCATTAATAAAGGATTGGAGTTACATCGAACAGTAAAGAAAAAATTTACAGACAGAAAAAACCAACAGTACAGAACAATCCTAGTAGATAACTAGTGGACAACCTCAGGTGTCCCAGAGGTCGATGGCCCCTTCCCCTTATCAACATCAGTAGGAGCACCTCCCTCAGCAGGGGTAATCTTTGTCCCCACAGCCAGAGAAACGTTAGCAGGGGTCGCTTGAGGAACAGGATCAGCGCCTTCAACGGCTGGGGCAGGAACTTCATCCACGGTTGGCTTCGGACCTGGGCCATGCTCGTCAAACAAAGGAGAATCGATGTCGATGCCAGCAGCCAAAAGGTCCTTGTTCCAAACTTTCTTGAAGTTCAGACAACTAATATAGCCTATTTGAACTTCAGCATCCTCATATGCTGCAGCCCAACCGGAATTGTATGAGTCCTCCTTGGCAGTAATAACCTCAGACTCCTTCTTCTTTAGCTCTTCGAAGAGAACCTTGTTATCCTCCACAATAGCAAGTTTGATCGAACCAACCAGGTCGTAGGCCTGCCTCAGCTCCTTCAGATCCTTGACTGACGCGTCCTTCTCCTTATTGGCAGTGGCAAGAGCCAAGTTGGATGAAATCTGAGAAACATCAACAGCTCTAAAATTAGCCTCGAGATCTTTACCCTTAAGCTTCAGGGTGGAGTTCTCTTGCTCTAGCTCGTTATTTCTCTTCACCATCTCATCGCGTGAACGATACAGCACGGCGAAGTCAGTAACAAACTGCAGAAAAAAGAAGGCATTAGAAGAGGAAAATGAGGGAATTCAGAATAACATAGAAGAAAAGGGAAAAATGTTGCCAGAGCAAGCCTTTGACTAGCCTGAAGGGCCAACTACTCTGACCCTACCGCCCTTTGGCGATCAGCCGAGAGGACAGCTCTCTCAAGCAGAGCTGGAGCCAACTGGGGAGAAATTTCCACAAAGGCCCCCTCGAGCAGCGCGGGCACCGGGACTAAGGCCTGCCCGGCCTTCGTCCTCGCTTTTACCCTCCTCCTTTCCTCCTCCTTCTCACTCTCCTTCTTCTTCCTCTCCTTTACCCTCATTTTCTCTTCCATCTTTTTCCTCTCTTCTTCCTTTTTCCTCTCTCTCTCTCTCACCTGCTCCTCTTCCTCTCCTGCTCCTGAGCAGAGGACTGGGAACCAGTAGCCACAGCCCCAAGATAGATTTTTGCTTCTTTGACCTTTGTGCGAGAAGCATATGGTCTTCATCATCATTATCCCTGATCAAGTTCTTCCTTGGAGAAACCATCTCCTCACTCGAACTACTAGAAGTGCTCGACGATCCTTTAGATTCAAAAACCTCCCTACGATCAGAGGAACTGCTACTGCTAGAGCTCTCTCCCCGCAAATCACCTACAACTCCTACAATGTCACTCCCAGAGCTGCTCTCTTCCTCATCCAACTGGATAGGACCCGCAACAGTCTCTTCGAATAAATCAAACTCTGGGATACTATCCACATGCCTTGTTATGAAGCTGGAGCCAACGTTCTTGTACTCGAGAAGAAAGGCAGCAGATCTGGGATGCTCGTCGTCACCCAAAGGCACCTTGATATTCCAAGCCTTAACCAATTCCGAGATACGAACCTCGCTGAGAGCAGGCTCCAAGTTCTTTGACCTCGCTGTGGAAGTAAAAGCAAAGAGGAGTTAGAAAGATCACAAATCAACAAAAGTCAAAACAACAGTACAATGTCTACCTATGTATTCCTCCCCATAAAAGGGAACAGAGAACCTCTCAGACCTCGACCCTTCAAATTGGGGAGAAAACTGCCAATTTCTAACAAGGAAACCTTCTTGCCAGTAGTCCTTATGGGAATCAAGTAGACTTACTACCAATACCCTGTCAGGGCTCCTAGCTTTGAGGTAAAGGACACCAGAGCTAGTTCGAGAAAAGGAGTAGCAAAAACAGACCTCGGCGAGCCCTAACCTAGTACCATACAATTGATTTATTTTATGTACTCCATTTACTATTTTCCACACATTGGGCGAGCATTGCACAGGAACAATATTAAAATAGCCAAAAAAATGCAAAAATAAATCATTAGGAGGAAAAGTGAGTCCCCCCTGAGAAAGCAACAAGACGTGGATCCAGTGGGCATCATTTATATCTCTAACATTTCTAGGAGGGGAGGCACATAACTCAATATCTACCCTCTCAGGGATGTTGTAAAACTTCCTAAATTCAGAGATTGACCTATTTCCAATCTTCTCCATTGGAAAAACCCTAGAAAAACTACAAACCCAAAGAGAAACTACAAACAAAGGGCACATGAAACTTACAAAATAGAAGATCGATTCAAGCGATGAAGAAGCACGAGCCCAAACAACTAAGAAGCAATGAGAATGGAGATTGAGAGAAGAAGGTACGAAGCGCTAGAGCTCACAGAAAATAAAAGAATGCTGGAAAGACTGAAGCGACGGTAGAAAAGTGTCTATTCTAACAATCCTTCAAATTCTGCTAATCATAGTGCACAAGAAACGAAGCGGGTGCCGCTAAAATCAACTTCACAACTTTTGAAGAATTGCAAAAAAGCCATTATGGCTAATCATTTAAATTTATTGAGCCCATGAACATGGCCCAAAAAACTTAGAGGCAATTGTGCGTACCTAGAATTAAGACCATGGGCCTGGACGAGTAGCCTAGTTCTGGCGGCCCAAAGTCCAGGACCCCCACCTCTTATTTTGATCCGGTCTCTTCCCACATTCCCCTGAGGGGAAGTTATAGGAGAGATGGAAGACGTGGGGGAACCCATCACCATCACTCACCTAAATGTACATGTATATATTAAACCCTAGGTCCGGGGCAAAAGGACAAGTTGTATTCTCTGTAATCACTCCCCGGAGTATATAGAAATAAAACCAACTGCACCACCATGGACGTAGGCACTTCTTTGTTGAACCACGTACATCCTTTGTTGTGTGATTATTATTTTACATTCCTTCTTCCTACTTGGTGATTGCCTTTCTCTTATCTATTTGTGTTGCATAATAATCAGCATCCACAGGTGGTGAATGCGGTGAAGGCCTCCGAATTTGTAGGTGGAAGGTACCAATGGTTGCGGGTGACTCTAACGAGTAATTGCTTGCTATGAGGGAGACATTGGATGATTTAAAAGTTCATGATGTGAGTATCACTACTATTTTTACTTACTAGATATGTTTATAATGAATTTTACTTACATGATGATTCAAAATGTAGGCTATATGGGATCCATGCCAAGAAAATGTTGAGGCCTTTCCATTCCAGGAGATAACGTGGTACAACTCTATTCTCATATGCTATGACATTGCTGAGCCATACTATCCTGAGAGAGTGCTTCGTCAATTCAGCAGGGTCCAAACTATTCCACGCCTTATCATGCGACCGATTAAAGAAGAGAGTGGTAAGACACAAGCCATGTACAAGTTGGCGTATGACAATGAGAAATGGTACCAGGAGAACTGGGTTGACCATGTCTTAAATGATGGTAGATGATCTACACCCATAAGCAACAACCCTTGGGAGTGTGTTGAAGTCTACGTGGCGTGGTACAATGAAAGATCACATCCCTTGGTCTGCAATCCTATTCACCGAAAGGTCAACCCAGGAGTGAACGCTACGAAAAAATTGGTATGATACCTAACATCAATATTTAAAGTTTGGTAACATATATTCGTAGTATTAATTACATTCGTTGTGGCAGCATGAACAGGAGTCGGGGGTCGACGTAAACATTAATCTCTTGGAAGAGGCGCTTAAATATACAAGGGAAGAACCCTCGGCTGAAGATTATCAGGCTCTCTATGATGCTGCTCGGGCAGCATGTGATGCCCTGTTAGAGCCTAAAGGCGGTCGTGGAAGAAAAGGAAAGCGCAAGGAGAGCTATGAACATGACCTAGAGCGACGAACGAAATGTCAATTCGACCATCACCAGCAATGTGCACCTACAACTACAAGGAAAAGCCCGAGAAAAGGAGACAACAAAGGAAGAAATATTAATGTCGGTTGTTTGAATATTTTTATGGTTATTTGTTTGGTTGGTTGTAGTAAACACTTATCATAACTCTGTTTGTTTCACTTATAACCGTTTCATTCATAATGTTGGTTATTTGTTGTAGTTAATATAGTTGGTTGTTTGTTATAGTTAAGAATGTTGTTTGTTTGTTATACTTAACAATGTTATCCAACTAAACTGTCTCATTTTCACGACCCTAGTTTACCGTGTTCCATATTTACACGGTGACAATTAACCGTGTAAATATGATTCACGGCCATAAGTAACCGTATCAAGGCCTTGAAAATTATCCAACTAAACTGTCTCATTTTCATGACCCTAGTTAACCGTGACTTTTTTATGACGACCCTAGTAACCGTATTCCATATTTACATAGGGACAATTAATCGTGTAAATATGATTCACGACCACAAGTAACCGTATCAGGCCTTGAAAATTATCTAACTAAACTATCTCATTTTCACGACCCTAGTTAACCGTGACTTTGTTATGACGGCCCTAGTTAACCGTGTTCCATATTTACACGGTTGACAATTAACCGTGTAAATATGATTCATGGCCACAAGTAACCGTATCAAGGTCTCGAAAGTTATCCAACTAAACTGTCTCATTTTCACGACCCTAGTTAACCGTGACTTTGTTATGACGGCCCTAGTTAACCGTGTTCCATATTTACACGGTGATAATTAACTGTGTAAATATGATTCACGGCCATAAGTAACCGTATCAAGGCTTTGAAAATTATCCATCTAAACTAACTCATTTTCATGACCCTAGTTAACCGTGACTTTGTTATGACGGATAGAGTTAACCATGTTCCATATTTACACGGTTACAATTAACCGTGTAAATATGATTCACGGCCACAAGTAACCGTACCAAGGCATTGAAAATAATCACAATTAATACATACACATTTATATCCAATAGTTGACATGTAAATAAAAATAGACATTAATAATCACATACAAATACACTGTACATTTCATATCCAAAATGATTGTTTGTAATAATCATTCAGAAAAAATTACACGTAATGTTAGAAATGCTTTACATACGATGTTACAAAAAATTACAATTCCCCGTCGATCATGATTTAGACAAATCAACTTCGTCATCCGATTCAATCAAAACCGATTCATCCCTTGTCACTACGTCTTTCAGACACAATCCCTGGAATACATTCAGACGTTGTTTGAATAAATCGTCCCAGCGTAGTGCATCGACCGATGCCTTTGACATCCAATTTGATGAAATAAGGGGGGTATGGGGGAAAATTGGGTGCACTTCATAGTCACCTAATGACAATTAGATATGTTCAGTAAGTAAACAATCCTGTTATCCTATTGAATGGGTTTTGGACCGACATCAAATGGCAAAAAAGTTAGGCATTGGAGCATCGATATCAGGACCACCATTACTTTGATCGCATTTGCAGCTAGATAGCTAAAATTCAACATTATGAAACAGTGACTCATCGTGACCGAATGCTTGAACAGGTTCAATCTTCTTTCATACTCACCGATGGTATATGATTTCATGGTAGAGGCATATAATTCCTTGTTCCGACGTAGCTCAGTTAACATTTGACTACGTATAACTTGAGAGTGACTAAGAGATTCCCCAATACCCATCCCCCGGGCCAAGGCGGAGAAGCCGCAATTACCATCCGACCTAACTTCATATATGTCATCCATAAATGATTGGATGAAGTCAAGTACGTTCTTCATATATAGATTCTTATAGGTGGACCACAACTTCGGTTTCTTAGCTGTATAAGGTGGCCTCGCATTGATCCTCTTGCACGAAGTTCACTCAAATTTGGAGGATCCTTATCCCACACACATGGGATTCGCTTGGTAGGTATACTTTTTCAACTGTGCATGGGTGCCCTCGGACCTAATTGTGGTTTGGTTCCCCCGATGTTGAATCTTATTCATCCATGGATGCGCATACATTAAACGGTATGGCAACCACATATTTTTGTGGTCCGCAATCATATGAGGACATTGATGCTTCCAAGTTGATTGAAAATATGACCACGCCCTATCATATTTAGCATGCGTTTCTGAATCGATGGTTTCATTTTGCTCATGATGCCGATGTTAATGCACATAATGTTTATCAAAAAGTAAATGCTTGAGTTGTTGCATTGTGTTCCTCCTGGCATGCTCCCCTACTTTCGTCTTGTGTTTCACGTTGTATACGCTTCTCACCGAGGAGCAATTGTAAGGATTCAATTATTTTAATGTGTGCAGGACCTCATTCGGACGAATATTATTAGAACCTAACTCCCTTGTGACATTCCATTCCTCCTCATTTAAGCATCCGTCATATGGGTGTCCAACTAACGAATCGGAGACCTGGTGATTATGTAGACCGCACAAAACTTTTACACCCCACTTACCATCTTCCATCAGGACACCCTTAAGTCTAAATGGACAATCACACTTGCGGGTGACAACATTATGCTTTCTTTTCTTTTCTGTTTCCTCCTCCTTTTCCCATTGGTGCAATGAGTTCTTTCACATCCAAGAATTATAAGTGACTTTCGTCCCGATTTCTCCTTCTCGAATTTGAGTATAATCACGATAGCCTTCATTTTTAAACCAATTATCTGGAACAATTCTACCATTTTACTTCTACTATGAAATACATGTGAAGTTTGAAAATAAATAATTAGCCATTTTGTGTATATGACTAAACACTACAACATAAAATTGAGTAAGAAAAAAGGCAACCTCTCCGGTAGAAAATTCGGAGGTATGATCCTGAGAAATGGCACTGTGAGAAGATCCCGTATCAGCCTAAGTTGAATAAAATTAAAGAAAATATTTATACTTAATAACACATTATGTAATATTCAACGGATATCTTAGGAATGTTGGGGAAAATTACCATGGGTATAGTCAAGTCTGGAAATTCACCCCGCAGGCAATGACCAGTTGTGTTATGCACTTCTACAAAAGATTGTTCAACAGTAGATTGCTCATGCGCACCACTTGGAACTTCACCCTTTCATGGTGTACCCGATGATTATCCGTCATTACAAGTCGCACTAGCACTTGGTACGAAAAATTTAACAATCTCCCCCCAATCAATTGAGTTTATTATTGAGCCATTTAACTGCAATTTTAGATAATAATAAATTGAGTTTAATATTAAGTCAACCCAAAGGTAAACCGTGAATAAGGTTATCCCGACCACAATTAGCCATGATATCCTTGTATCCACGACTACAAGTAACCGTAAAATCCCAAAATTAACGGTTATGATAAATCATAAAATTGATTATAACGGCCACTTAAGACCGTGATATTCCGTCTTCTTCGGTTACGGGAAACCGCGTAAAGGTATATCAATTTTTTCCAAAGTTATTTTAGTACTTCTTATGCATGATTTTTTAGTGTGTAATGATTAAATGCATTGTATGCAAGTATTTAGTACCTCAAATGAGTCCGACGTAGGAGTGAAATCTACACTTTCAGCATCTTTTGTATCTTGGGTGTTTGGATCATCTATGGTCATTCTTGTTGGTGTAAACCTGTAAAAAATGCAGCCCACAACCACATAACCTATCCCAAATAAAATGCAGATGATAGAAAGAAGTTTGGATTGAGAATAACAAGGTTGAGTTTTTGAGGGTTTTGGCCGTGATATAGGGTTTCACGGTTTGGATTTTGAATGTTTTGGGGTGTTTGAAAAGTTAGAGATTAAAATTAGTGTTATTATGTTTGAGGGCATTTTAGATTTCTAATAGTTTTTTAAGTGTTAAATTTGTGGTGTTTAATAATAGAAAAAGTGATTTTTTGTTTTGTTGTGTTATGGAGATTATTTTGGGGTGAGAATATCACCACCCATAATAAAAGTGTGTTGAGTCACCAATCTTGCATCTACTTGTACACAACTCTTAGTGGCTCTAAATAATTTCTCTCCACACGCTTTCTGTGTCGATGCAGACTGAGGTGAAGCGCAGAATCAGAGCTCTTCTCATTACATGGACTCCCTTTTCACAAATTCGTTATTCATCCAAACCTTCAGTTTCAGCCTCTTTAATAGTAATCCTACACCAACAATGAACAAACTCAAAACGTATCCAATATTCGTTTGTCATAAGCCTCACTCACAATGCCACCACATAAACATAAACATAAAGGCTCCTCCCCATGCACACTTTTCCTCTTTGTTAAACATCATCAAAGCAACTTGTACAAAATGATTGGATTGGGATGGCAATAATAACGGCCAAGGTCCAAATTAGCCCCTTGGTGTCCACACGCGAACCCTACTTTGGTGTCGGGTTTGTCCAAATTAGCCCCTTGAAATTATTGTTGCATTTCTACTTTGAGAAAAAATGGCATTTTAGAATTATTTGTGCTTCAGGGGGAATGCCTTCCTCTCATTCAGCGCTTTGTACGGCCTTGACCACTTGGGTGGCTATTTGTCACGGAGTAGCTGATTCTTTGCTTCCTATGTGTTTGGGGTTTAGTTTGATCGACGCAATCGGTGTTAGGCGACATGCTGGAATGCAAACATAGGTAACTGTAGGAGGGTAGTGAGACTGGGGTCTATGAATAACTGGAAAGGGTGAGGCATGACCCACTCCAATGGACGTTGTCTGCAAGTCTTCAAGGTCTCCTGGTGCAACTTCTGAAGAAAACTTCTCCTTCTGGTAAAAATGGAACTCAAGCTTCAACTCACTCCCTGCAAGAAGATGAACTTTCACAGCAAAAATAGCAATTTTCTCAAGGGAAACACCTGAGAGTGATGGCTGTCAGTGGGGAGTGAAGGAACAAGGCACTCAGCACTAAGAGAATGAGCAGGGAGAGAATACTAGGTAGGTCTGGTGATATTTTAGCAGAGTAACAGTGCAATTTCTATTTTCTATCTTATCCTCCCTATGACCTTGCCCAGGGGTCCTATTTATACTTGGGCACTAAGGCTGGGTTGGCACTTTTGGCGCCAAAACTTAGAGGGTTGGTGAGGGACAAAGTCTGCAGTGTACTATTTGTCCCTACTTGCAGGCAGGTCTGCCTGTCCCCTCTGGCAGATGCCCCCTGACGCCGACTAAAGTTCAAAAGCAAGTATGTCTTCTAATGGAGACAAAATATCTGATTTGCTAAATATCTTTTGAAACGGTAACTTTGATACAAACTTTGTAAACTCGAGGGGGGGTCTCGAGGACCACCTCCTCTAAAATACATGCAAGCTTGAGGGGGGTCTCGAGGACCCCCTTCTAAAATCATTTTTCTTGAGAGGGGTTTAGAGGACCCTCTCCTTTAAAATCATTTTATAAACAGTTCTTTTCTTGTGAGCAGCCAGCCCTTTGGCTGCTCACTTCACTTGTGACTAAGTGTGAGGTGTGTGAGGACTGGGTGACCCTAGGGTCCCCTACTAGTATTCTCTCAATCCTATAGTGCTAAGTGGTTGAGCTTGCTCAACATACCTTGTCCCTCAGCCGCCAAGCCAAAACTCCCAGGAGGTCCCAACGCGCCTGTTCGAGCTCTGCTTGCTCGACTAGGCAACCTATACAAGAAAGTAAAGTGTTAGTGCTGTTGTTCATTTAGGCACTTCTCGAATAACATTTCTGCAGTGACCCTTATTGTAGTAGCGCTCACGCTTGAAGCGGCGCTGACCCTTGTAGCGACGCTGACACTTGGAGCGGTGCGAACACTTGCAGTGGCGCCGACCCTGGTAGCGATGCTGACTTGCAGCGGCGCTGGTACCTGAAACGGCGCCGACACTTGCAGCGGCGCGGACACTTGCGGCGGCGTAGCCACTTGTAGTGGCACTGACACTTGCAGCGGCGCGGACACTTGAAGCGGCGCTGGCACTTGAAGTGGCACCGACCCTTGCGGCGGCGCGGACACTTTCAGCGGCGCTGGTACTTAAAACGGCACCGACACTTGCGGCGGCGTAGACACTTGTAGTGGCGCTGGCACTTGCAGCGGCGCAAACAATTAGAAGCGGCGCTGGCACTTGAAGTGGCGCCGACCCTTGCGGCGGCGCGGACACTTGCAGCGACGCTGGTACTTGAAGTGGCGTCGACCCTTACGGCGACGCTGACACTAGCAGCGACGTTTTTACTTGAAGCGGCACCGACACTTGCAGCGGCGCGGACACTTGCGGCGGCGCTGACCCTTGCAGCGGCGTAGACGCTTGCAGCGACGCTAACACTTGAAGCGGTGCTGGCCCTAGAAGTGGCGTCGACACTTGCAGCGGCGCGGACACTTGCGGCGGCGTTGGCATGAGAAACGGCGTTGGCACTTGAAGCGGCACCGACCCTTGCGACGGTGCGGACACTTGAAGTGGTGCTGATACTTGAAGTGGAGCTGACGCTTGAAGTGGCACTGACACTTGAAGCGGCGCTGATACTTGAGGCGGCACTAGCATTTGAAGTGGCACCGACCCTTGCGGCGGCGCGGACACTTGCAGCGGCGCTGGTACTTGAAGCGGCGCCGACACTTGCAGTGGCGCGGACGCTTGAAGCGGCGCTGACTCTTGCGGCGGCGCTGACACTTGCAGCGACGTTGGTAATTAAAGAGACGCCGACACTTGCAGCGGCGCGGACACTTGCGGTGGCGCGGACGCTTGAAGCGGCGCTGACCCTTGCAGCGGCGTAGACGCTTGCAGCGATGCTAACACTTGAAGCGGCGCTGGCCCTTGAAGTGGCGTCGACACTTGCAGCGGCGCGGACACTTCCGGTGGCACTGGCATGAGAAACGGTGCTGGCACTTGAAGCGGCGCCGACCCTTACGGCGGCGCGGACACTTGAAGTGGCGCTGACGCTTGAAGCGGCGCTGATACTTGAGGCGGCGCCGACCCTTATTGCGGTGCCGACACTTGAAGCGGCGCTGACGCTTGAAGTGGAGCTGATGCTTGCAACGACGTCGACACTTGAAGTGGCGTTGACGCTTGAAGTGGCGCTGATACTTGAGGTAGCGCTGATGCTTGAAGTGGCGCTGACACTTGAAGCGGCGCTGATGCTTGAAGTGGCGCTGATACTTGAAGCGGCGCTTACGCTTGAAGCGGTGCTGGCACTTCACCCGGTGCAGGTACTTGGAGCGGCGCCGACACTTGCGGCGGTGCTGACCCTTGTGTCGGCGCTGGTACTTGAAGCGGCGCCGACACTTGCAGCGACGCTGACACTTTCAGTGTCGTTGACACTTCAGGGGCGCTGGCACTTGCAGCGGCGCTGATACTTGCAGTGGCGCTGGGGGTTCCTGCTGAATATGAGTTTCTGTCGGGACCCTGGGGTGGTTCCTTCTCAATTATGAGTTTCTGTCGGGACCCTAGGTGGGTTCCTTCTCAATTATGAGTTTCTGTCGGGACCCTAGGTGGGTTCCTTCTTAATATAAGTTTCTGCCGGGACCCTGGGGGGTTCCTGCCCAATATGAGTTTCTGCCGGGACCCCGGGGGGGTTCCTGCTCAATATGAGTTTCTACCGGGACCCCGGGGGGTTCCTGCTCAATATGAGTTTCTGTCGGGACCCTGGGTTTCTTCTCATTATTTCCAATAAAATAATATTTTTACTTTTTTATAGGTAGACACCCTTCTACATTAGCCCCTCGTGCAAAGATTTTTTGGTTGGGTAGACTAAAAAAACTTTGTACGCCATAAATCTGGTTTTTATTTTTTTATTTTGGGGGACCCTAGGATTCCTTCATCATTCCCCCTTAGGGTCATTAAATGTCCTGTCACTTCATCCCAAGTTTTGTAGATGAGGCTACTTATAGTGGACCTCCTTATCTGGGTATCAACTTGGGTGGAGGGGTTACTCGCGGTGAGCCCCTCATTTTGGCCTGCTTTTGTGGCATTTTTTTCTAGGGCGGAGGGGTTGTGCGCCGTGAGCCCCTCACCCTTGGCCTTCTTCTGTGGCCTTCCATCTTGGGCGGAAGGGTTGCTCGCGGTGAGCCCCTCGCCCTTGGCCTTCTTCTGTGGCCTTCTATCTTGGGCGGAGGGGTAACTCGCGGTGAGCCCTCGCCATTGGCCTTTTTCTGTGGCCTTCTATCTTGGGCTGAGGGGTAGCTCGCGGTGAGCCCTTGCCCTTGGCCTTCTTCTGTGGCCTTCCATCTTGGGCGGATGGGTTTCTCGCCGTGAGCCCCTCGCCCTTGGCCTTCTTCTGCGACCTTCTTTCTTGGGCGTAGGGGTTACTCGCGGTGAGCCCCTCGCCCTTGGCCTTCTTCTGTGGCCTTTCGTCTCGGGCGGAGGGGTTGTTCGCGGTGAGCCCCTCACCCTTGGCCTTATTCTGTGGCCTTCTTTCTTGGGAAGAGGGGTAACTCGCGGTGAGCCCCTCGCCCTTGGCCTTCTTCTGTGGCCTTCCATCTTGGGCGGAGGGGTTTCTCGCGGTGAGCCCTCGCCCTTGGCCTTCTTCTGCGGCCTTCCATCTTGGGCGGAGGGGTTTCTCGCTGTGAGCCCCTCGCCCTTGGCCTTATTCTGTGGCCTTCTTTCTTGGGCGTAGGGGTTACTCGCGGTGAGCCCCTCACCATTGGCCTTCTTCTATGGCCTTCTATTTTGGGCGGAGGGGTTACTCGCGGTGAGCCCCTCTCCCTTGGCCTTCTCCTGTGGCCTTCTATCTTGGGCGGAGGGGTTACTTGCGGTGAGCCCCTCGCCCTTGGCCTTCTTCTGTGGCCTTTTATCTTGGGCGAAGGGGTTACTCGCGGTGAGCCCCTCGCCTTGAGTGATTTTCTGCAGTATCAAGTTCGGGAAGAGAGGGCACTCAAGGTGGATCCCCCCGCCCTAGGCTATTTTATTTCAAACTTGCAATCTTGGGAACGTGGAGCCACTATAAATGGAACCCCACACTCTAAGTTATTTTACTATTTGTTCACTTGCTTGAGGACTTCTCAATATTAGCCCCCTCATGCAGAAGTGTCTTGTAATGTCGAGAGACTTATGCACGAAACTATCGTACCTTTTATTTATACTTGGCAGTTGCTCAAGACTGTGAGCACTCCGGTGCCCTTGGAGCCTTAGGTTCTAAACTGTCGCACTTTATATTTATACTTGATGCTTGCTCAAGACTGTGAGCGCTCCGGTGCCCTTAGAGCCTTAGGTGCTAAACTGTCGCACTTTATATTTATACTTGACGCTTGCTCAAGACTGTGAGCGCTCCGGTGCCCTTAGAGCCTTAGGTGCTCAACTGGTGCACCTTATGTTTATACTTGACGCTTGCTCAAGACTGTGAGCGCTCCGGTGTCCTTGGAGCCTTAGGTGCTCATCTGGAGCACGTTACGTTTGTACGTGGCATTTGCTCAAGACTGTGAGCACTCCGATGCCCTTGGAGCCTTAGGTGCTCAATTGGCGCACCTTATATTTATACTTGGCACTTGCTCAAGACTGTGAGCGCTCCGGTGCCCTTGGAGCCTTACGTTTATACTTGGCATTTGCTCAATACTGTGAGCGCTCCGATGCCCTTGGAGCCTTAGGTGCTCATCTGGAGCACCTTATGTTTATACTTGGCACTTGCTCAATACTGTGAGCGCTCCGATGCCCTTGGAGCCTTAGGTTCTCAACTGGCGCACCTTATATTTATACTTGGCATTTGCTCATAGACTGTGAGCGCTCCGGTGCCCTTGGAGCCTTAGGTGCTAAACTGTCGCACCTTATATTTATACTTGGCACTTGCTCATGACTGTGAGTGCTCCGGTGCCCTTGGAGCCTTAGGTACTAAACTGTTGTACCTTATGTTTATACTTGGCACTTGCTCAAGACTGTGAGCGCTCCGGTGCCGTTGGAGCCTTAGGTACTAAACTTTCGTACCTTATATTGATACTTGGCAGTTGCTCAAGACTGTGAGCGCTCTGATTCCCTTGGAGCCTTAGGCGCTAAACTGTCGCACCTTATATTTATACTTGGCAGTCGCTCAAGATTGTGAGCGCTCCGATGCCCTTGGAGTCTTAGGTGCTCAACTGGCGCACCTTTGATTTATAGCTTTATAAATATTTTTTGTGTTATCACACCTATTGCCTTATTTTATTAGGTGGAGATATACTATCGAGTACAAAATGCATAGGGAGGCACCTTGACCCATATAGAATAACTTGTCATTTCATAAGCATTAAACTTTGCTAAGAATGAATAATTAATACCTCATACTTTTTGTTACTAGATCTTGCCTTCCACATTAAGTGAGAATGCTCATGAAGCATGTTGGAGTCAAGTATGCTTCCATAAAGTCAATTTGAGACTTGAACCTTTTATCAAGGCTTCATACATTTGCTTGCTAGCCCCACTGCTTGAATCCAAGCATGTGAGAGAATAAAATGTTCACTAAAGCAACAATGATCTTTTAGCTGCACAACATAACTTTTTGGACTGTATATCAATAGTGAACATCTTAAAACAATTAATATGACTAAAATAATGATGCCCGTGGTATAGTAATAAATACTTTCAAAGTCATTTATACTTTGAACAAATGGGACAAACGTGTTCGAGGGAAGGATTAGGAGGTCTTGTCCTTCCTCACATAATGAATTACTCTTATTCAAACTATTTAACATTAATGAAATGTGAAATTACTCACATGAACTATTCTGAATAATTAAATCTAAGGCTTTTAGGATTATCGATCGAAACTCGAATATTCCTAAAACAAACTTTGTTACAACACGCAAATATGGGAGCTATGAGTTTGGGCAACACTATTCTCGTGCCCTCAAGTGTGCAAACTTGCTTTGTAAATTCGAGCAACCCCTGGCCACATAAACGCTCGGGTCATAAATTCAAGAGACCTCTATTTTTTTTATATGAACTTAAAAGCATAAAAACATGGATTGTAAATTCGAGCAATCCTTATCTGTGATACTTTCTTATAAATGAACACTTATATTTTTTTCTAGGAAGTTTATATCGAGAAAATCACAAGTGTATGTACTTGGGCTTCTTTCCATTTTACCCTGCATTTGAAATCAAATATTATGTGAAATTAATCACATACACTATTTCAAGGATACAACTTGAGAAATTCTAAAGTATCACAATTATTGAACAATAATAATAATTTTATTATTATATCAATTATCTTGCGCGATACAAAGTATTTCATATTCTACGGGTGTCTCGCTTGTATTTCGAGCAATGGGTAATAAACATACCAATCTGGTCTTAGTTTTGAGGAAGACAACTGTCTTAATAAAGGACAAATGACTTTCGTAGAAAACTACTCTTTTAAACAGATGGCACTTGCCAAGACACTTATCTTATCATATCTTTCATGTTATAAGACCAAAAAATATGAGGGCTGTATTTGGGCAATCCCTTACTTTTTTATAACAATAAGTGGAGTGATGTACCCTTGTTTCGATATATATATTTTATAAAATGTCATAAAATAGACGAGAGGGCTATTTTTGAACTCAACTTTTAAAACTGTTTGCCCTTATTCGAAACAAGGGGAATTGTTTGTGCATTTCTTAGAACCCCAGTTTTTTTTCTTTTACATCCAATAAAGTAGATGAGTTCATAAAAGAAACATGCTTCGAGAGATGGTAGGAAATTAGAGTGTCTCGCTCCAATACATTTTTGTGCTACTAATATATATAAATATATATATATATATATTTTTGTACTGGGTTCGTAGTGGTTCCTCGCACACTTTTAACTTTTTAAACCCTTGATATTTCTTTTGTAGCTTTAGAAATATATTCTGAGAAAACAGTAGTTGGGTTCCTTGTCTAGGGTTCCTCGCACACTTGCTTTTTATACCCATTGAGCACACGCATATGTTTGGTTCCTCGTCTGCTCATTCTTTAAACACATGAGAGAAGCGATAAAAAGAGCAAGTGAGATGTGCAAGGGAGGGTCTCGACTATAAACCCATTGGAGCAGGTGAGAGTATAGTAAAACCAACTCTCTTATATTAAGATCTGTAGGGATTTTTTTTTGGACTGATCTTTAAGATCTGTGAGCAATCGATCTTTACAGAAATTAACCCCCCTTTTTTTATTATTATTATAGCACAAGGTGTTGGTTCCTCGTCTAGTATTTATTAAGATCGGTAGGGATTCTAGGGCTTGACATTTTTTTATCAAGCTATGTTTGTGATCTTAACTGGGTGAGAGGTTTGAAGCTTAAATTTCTAAGAGATTTTTTTTTAGAATTGTATTGCGAGAGGATACGATCTGTTGGACACGGCTATTCCTCGTTAAGGGGGCCTGTGTTTCTCCATTACCACACTCAACATTTGTTCCCCCAAATAAATTTTGAGGATTCTAAAACATTGGGAGAGTTTGCGTTCTAAAAGTCTTCTCACGTCTGTTGATCAAACCGTAATAATCTGCTTCTTGTTTTATCAGTTGTAGTCAGAGTTTATCTTGTAAGACTTCTCACAACCTTTGATAATCCACTCGAGTCTCTTATTAATGGAGAGAAAGTCTTTGTCTGATCCTTTGATTTTTTTTTCCAGCTTGTGAAATTGATTAATCAAAACGATATGGTGCTATCTTAGTCCTGGTTCGTGAAAATCAGCCAACAACCCTTGACAATACCTAGATTTTCTTGTATATGGGATTTTCTTGTATATGGGATTTTCTTGTAAACGAGGGGTATTATTTTCTTTGATAGTTGGAGGTATACTCAAGTCTCCACTTTCTTTTATAATAAAGTAAGTGGAGAAAGTCAAGTGGTTTTACCGACTTTTTTTCTTTTTCAAGTGGGTTTCAACCTTCTTTGTCCTCTTAACGCAATGTGTATATATATATATATATATATTTTTTTTTTGTACTTTTATAATTCGAGCAGTAGTGTTTGTCTGAGAAGTCGAGCAGTACCTACTAGTACTAACATGTTTGGTTTCAAAGCAAACCCAAGAAAGTGTCTAGTTCCTCGCACGCTGTAATTTCTTTTTTAATTTTTTTTAGAAATGATTAGTGAGAAGACGTATCTGTTGGGTACCCCATCTTGGGTTCCTCGTCATCTTAAAAAAAACTTCACCTCTGTTGGGTTCCTCGCACGCTGAGGAAAACCCACTCGCCCCTTCTTTTCATCTTCTATTACACTATTGTCTGCTTTTTATTCATTATAAACTCTCAAGGCCAACACGTGTGAGATGTAAGGATCTGTTAGTTTCTTGCTCGCCTCTTTTCAAGCCAAGATTTCTTTAGTCGAGAAATTAGGACTTATGGGTTCCTCGCGATCTGTGTTGGTCGAAAAGGGTTCCTCGCGACCCTTGTTAACTGAGGATAGTTTGAGATCTGTGGATTCCTCATCAAAAAATAAATTTTTTATGAGGGTCCCTCGTGACCGCTGCTGGTTTTCAATTTGAGGGTTCCTCGACTGATTCTAATGAGTCTTTGATTCTTGTATTCCCTCAATGCTCAGGGGTTCCTCGCCTGTTGGGATCCTCACCGCTAGCGAGGGTTCCTCGTCTGTATGCATCCCCTCAATACTTGGGATTCCTCACGCGCGACTGGGTTATGATTTATGGGTTGTTCGACGAACAGAACTTTAACTATGGGACCCATTGTCAAGGCTCCCTCGCCAATAACTACTGTTGCCATGGGTTATTCGTGATGAATTTTTAGACATGGGGGTATGGGGGGTCCTCGTCAGACACCCGTTCTAATTCCGCGTCAGAGGTATTTCTCATTTGAAAGGGGATCTTGGTGATAAATTGACCAGGGTACTTGGCGATAGGTTGACTAGTGGGTCTTTTGTTTAATTATCGAGCAACCCAAACTAGGCTCAGCTGGTTTTATATTTTATTTAATTGTCGAGCAACTCAACCTTTTGTGATAAAGCAGCCTGAGAGAGGATATCTATAAAGCTGCTAACATTTATTTTTAATCAGCTTGTGTATACTTTTTAGACTTGTCTCAATACATGGTATTATTATGAGTATAATAAATGTACTCTAAAATCTATATGTAATTACACCAATGCTTGCCATAATCAACGGATGATTCCACTTGAATTGGTCTTTGCCTCTCTATTTTATATTATTTTATTTATTGTAATATAAATAAAATATCAAACATTTATGTGGATAAAATCCATAAAATTAATTATGGATTTTTTTTTGAGTGAGTTATACCAACAAAGAACTATTATGGATGTTCTTGAATTTTATCATTGGGCATCTCAAGAAATCATAGCATGTGTGACTTTTTTTACCAACTAAATCATTTGGCTTATATATGAAATGCTTAGTAAAACATAAATAAAGACTTGTGAAATGAACATATTCAGCAAGTTATAAAGCAAGGTAGTTTACTTAGCTGATGGGGAGGAAGATATGTCCTGCAAGTGAGTAGTCTCTCTTTTAAGGTGTCCTTGAGGATGAATCCTCCACTACCACTTTTTTTTAGAGGGTTACTTAGTCATCACTTTTATTATTATTTTTTTTTTGTCGGCGCCACCTCTAGCACCGCTGCTTTCTCTCGTGTGAATCACCACTGGTATAACTATTTGTTCCGGCACCGCCACTGGCAGAGGAGCCAACTCCACTATTATTGGTGCTGCAGAGGCTGCCCCTTACAGAGGGGCCTGCTCCTGTCAATGGAGCAACTGCTATTACATTAGTATGTCCTCCATGAGGAGCAGGTTCCGTAGCTCCGGTCACTACCACCTCCTTTTGGGTGTTCTGGTCATTCTGAACTCCATTTCCAGCTAGAGTGTCTTCCAATACAAGATTCTTAGAAACCTTATAACCTTCTCTGTCCATGGAAGTGAGGATACCTCCCCAGCAGAGTCGCCAAATGTAGGAGGGTAGTGAGACTGGGGTCTATGAATAACTGGAAAGGGTGAGGTGTGACCCACTCCAATGGACGCTATCTACAAGTCTTCAAGGTCTCCTGGTGCAACTTCTGAAGAAAACTTCTCCTTCTGGTAACAATGGAACTCAAGCTTCAACTCACTCCCTGCAAGAAGATGAACTTTCACAGCAAAAATAGCAATTTTCTCAAGGGAAACATCTGAGAGTGATGGCTGTCAGTGGGGAGTGAAGGAACAAGGCACTCAGCACTAAGAGAATGAGCAGGGAGAGAATACTAGGTAGGTCTGGTGATATTTGAGTAGAGTAATAGTGCAATTTCTATTGTCTATCTTATCCTCCCTATGACCTTGCCCAGGGGTCCTATTTATACTTGGGCACTAAGGCTGGGTTGGCACTTTTGGCGCCAAAACTTATAGGGTTGGTGAGGGACAAAGTCTGCAGTGTACTATTTGTCCCTACCTGCAGGAAAGTCTGCCTGTCCCCTCTGGCAGATGCCCCCTGACGCCGACCAAAGTTCAAAATCAAGTATGTCTTCTAATGGAGACAAAATATCTGATTTGCTAAATATCTTTTGAAACGGTAACTTTGATACAAACTTTGTAAACTTGAGGGGGGGTCTCGAGGACCACCTCCTCTAAAATACATGAAAGCTTGAGGGGGGTCTCGAGGACCCCCTTCTAAAATCATTTTTCTTGAGAGGGGTTTAGAGGACCCTCTCCTTTAAAATCATTTTATAAACAGTTCTTTTCTTGTGAGCAGCCAGCCCTTTGGCTGCTCACTTCACTTGTGACTAAGTGTGAGGTGTGTGAGGACTGGGTGACCCTAGGGTCTCCTACTAGTATTCTCTCAATCCTATAGTGCTAAGTGGTTGAGCTTGCTCAACATACCTTGTCCCTCAGCCGCCAATCCAAAACTCCCAGGAAGTCCCAACGCGCCTGTTCGAGCCCTGCTTGCTCGACTAGGCAACATGTACAAGAAAGTAAAGTGTTAGTGCTGTTGTTCATTTAGGCACTTCTCGAATAAAATTTCTGCAGTGACCCTTGTTGTAGTAGCGCTGACGCTTGAAGCGGCGCTGACCCTTGTAGTGGCGCTGACACTTGGAGCAGCGCGGACACTTGTAGTGGCGCCGACCCTGGTAGCGGTGCTGACTTGCAGCGGCGCTGGTACCTGAAACGGCGCCGACACTTGCAGCGGCGCGGACACTTGGGGTGGCGTAGCCACTTGTAGTGGCACTGACACTTGCAGCGGCGCGGACACTTGAAGTGGCGCTGGCACTTGAAGTGGCGCCGACCCTTGCGGCGGCGCGGACACTTTCAGCGGCGCCGACACTTGCGGCGGCGTAGACACTTGTAGTGGCGCTGACACTTGCAGCGGCGCAGACAATCAGAAGCGGCGCTGACACTTGAAGTGGCGCCGACCCTTGCGGCGGCGCGGACACTTGCAGCGGCGCTAGTACTTGAAGCGGCGCCGACCCTTGCAGCGACGCTGACACTAGCAGCGACGTTGTTACTTGAAGCGGTGCCGACACTTGCAGCGGCGCGGACACTTGCGGCGGCGCTGACCCTTGCAGCGGCGTAGACGCTTGCAGCGACGCTAACACTTGAAGCGGCGCTGGCCCTTGAAGTGGCGTCGACACTTGCAGCGGCGCGGACACTTGCGGCGGCGTTGGCATGAGAAACGGCGCTGGCACTTGAAGTGGCACCGACCCTTGCGGTGGCGCGGACACTTGAAGTGGCGCTGATACTTGAAGTGGCGCTGATGCTTGAAGTGGTGCTGACACTTGAAGCGGCACTGATACTTGAGGCGGCGCTGGCACTTGAAGTGGCGTCGACCCTTGTGGCGGCGCGGACACTTGCAGCGGCGCTGGTACTTGAAGCGGCGCCGACACTTACAGTGGCGCGGACGCTTGAAGTGGTGCTGACTCTTGTGGCGGCGCTGACACTTGCAGCGACGTTGGTAATTGAAGCGGCGCTGGCACTTGCAGCGGCGCGAACACTTGCGGTGGCGCGGACGCTTGAAGCGGCGCTGACCCTTGCAGCGGCGTAGACGCTTGCAGCGACGCTAACACTTGAAGCGGCGCTGGCCCTTGAAGTGGCGTCGACACTTGCAGCGGCGCGAACACTTGCGGCGGCGCTGATACTCGCGGCGGCGCTGGCATGAGAAACGGCGCTGGCACTTGAAGTGGCGCCGACCCTTGCGGCGGTGCGGACACTTGAAGTGGCGCTGACGCTTGAAGCGACGCTGATACTTGAGGCGGCGCCGACCCTTGTTGCGACGCCGACACTTGAAGCGGCGCTGACGCTTGAAGTGGAGCTGACGCTTGCAACGGCGTCGACACTTGAAGTGGCGTTGATGCTTGAAGCGGCGCTGATACTTGAGGTAGCGCTGACGCTTGAAGTGGCGCTGACACTTGAAGCGGCGCTGATGCTTGAAGTGGCACTGATACTTGAAGCGGCGCTTACGCTTGAAGCGGTGCTGGCACTTCACCCGGTCCAGGTACTTGGAGTGGCGCCGACACTTGCGGCGGTGCTGACCCTTATGTCGGCGCTGGTACTTGAAGCGGCGCTGGCCCTTGCAGCGGCGCTGACACTTGCAGTGTCGTTGACACTTGCAGTGTCGTTGACACTTCAGGGGCGCTGGCACTTGCAGCGGCGCTGATACTTGTAGTGGCGCTGGGGGTTCCTACTGAATATGAGTTTCTGTCGGTACCCTGGGGTGGTTCCTTCTCAATTATGAGTTTCTGTCGGGACCCTAGGTGGGTTCCTTCTCAATTATGAGTTTCAATCGGGACCCTAGGTGGGTTCCTTCTTAATATAAGTTTCTGCCGGGACCCTGGGTGGTTCCTGCCCAATATGAGTTTCTGCCGGGACCCCGGGGGGGGGGGGGGGGAAGGTTCCTGCTCAATATGAGTTTCTACCGGGACCCCGGGGGGTTCCTGCTCAATATGAGTTTCTGTCGGGACCCTGGGTTTCTTCTCAGTTTTTCTAATAAAATAATATTTTTACTTTTTTATAGGTAGACACCCTTCTACAGCGTTATAGGGAGAAAACTCGAAACAGCCCCTAAACGACCCCGTGGGTGGCACCAACACCTCCCACGGGACCAATGTAACTCGTAGGAACTGACCCCGCAGCCGCGGGACTCCCGGTTTGAGAATACGACGATAATTTGCATATTTTTAGAGTTAGGCTTAAAATAAGGCGTTAGAGGGTGAAAATTCAAAACATCCCTCTAACGGTCACGTGGGTGGCACCAACACCTCCCACGGGACCAATGTAACTCGTAGGAACAGACCCCGTAGCCGCGGGACTCCCGGTTTGAGAATACGACGATAATTTGCATATTTCTAGACTTAAATAAAACATGGCGTTAGAGGGTGAAAACTCGAAACAGCCCGCTAACGGTCCCGTGGGTGGTACCAACTCCTCCCACGGGACCAATGTAACTCATAGGAACTGACCCCGTAGCCGCGGGACTCACGATTTGAGAATACGACGATAATTGGCATATTTCTAGACTTAGGCTTAAAAACATGACGTTAGAGGGTGAGAACTAGAATTATCCCCCGAACGTCCCCGTGGGTGGAAGCAACACCACCCACGGGACCAATGAACTCGTATGGACTGACCCCGTAGCCGCGGGACTCCCGGTTTGAGAATTCGACAGCAATTTGCATATTTCTAGACTTAGGCTTAAAAACATGGCTTTAGAGGGGGAGAACTAGAAATAGCCCCCGAACGTCCTCGTGGGTGGAACCAACACCTCCAACGGGACCAATGTAACTCGTAGGAACTGACCCCGTAGTCGCGGGACTCCCGATTTTAGAATACGACGGTAATTTGCATATTTCTAGACTTAAACAAAACATGGTGTTAGAGGGTGAAAACTCGAAACAGCCCGCTAACGGCCCCGTGGGTGGCACCAACTCCTCCCACGGGACCAATGTAACTCGTAGGAACTGACCCCGCAGCCGCGTGACTCCTTGTTTGAGAATACAACGATAATTTGCATATTTCTAGACTTAGGCATAAAAACATGACGTTAGAGGGTGAGAACTAGAATTATCCGCCGAACGTCCCCGTGGGTGGCAGCAACACCACCCACGGGACCAATGTAACTCGTAGGAACTGACCCCGTAGCCGCGGGACTCCCGGTTTGAGAATTCGATGATAATTAGCATATTTCTAGACTTAGGCTTAAAAACATGGCGTTAGAGGGTGAGAACTAGAAACAGCCCCCGAACGTCCCCGTGGGTGGCACCAACACCTCCCACGGGACCAATGTAACTCGTAGGAATTGACCCCGCAGCCGCGGGACTCCCGATTTTAGAATACGACGGTAATTAGAATATTTCTAGACTTAAACAAAACATGGCATTAGAGGGTGAAAACTCGAAACAGCCCCCTAACGTCCCCGTGGGTGGCACCAACACCTCCCACGGGACCAATGTAACTCGTAGGAACTGACCCCGCAGCCACGGGACTCCCAGTTTGAGAATACGAATACGTTTTGCATATTTCTAGACTTAGGCTTAAAAACATGGCGTTAAAGGGTGAGAACTAGAAACAACCCCCGAACGTCCCCGTGGGTGGCACTAACACCTCCCACGGGACCAATGTAACTCGTAGGAAGTGACCCCGCAGCCGCGGGACTCCCGGTTTGAGAATACGATGATAATTTGCATATTTCTAGACTTAAGCAAAACACGAAGTTAGAGGGTGAAAACTCGAAACAGCCCCTGAACGGCCCCGTGGGTGGTACCAACACCTCCCACGGGACCAATATAACTTGTAGGAACTGACCCCGTAGTCGCGGGACTCCCTATTTGAGAATACGACTACAATTAGCATATTTCTAGACTTAAACAAAACATGGCGTTAGAGGGTGAAAACTCGAAACAGCCCCTGAACGACGCCGTGGGTGGAACCAACACCTCCCATGGGACCAATGTAACTCGTAGGAACTGACCCCGCGACCGCGGGACTCCCATTTTAATTATACGACGATAATTTTCATATTTTTAGACTTAGGCTTAAAAATAAGGCGTTAGAGGTTGAAAACTCAAAACAGCCCTCTAACGGCCACGTGGGTGGCACCAACACCTCCCACAGGACCAATGTAACTCATATGAACTGCCCCGCAGCCGCGGGACTCCCGATTTGAGAATACGATGATAATTTGCGTATTTTAAGACTTAGGCTTCAAAACATGGCGTTAGAGAGTGAAAACTCAAAACATCCCGCTAACGGCACCGTGGGTGGCACCAACACCTCCCACGGGACCAATGTAACACGTAGGAACTGACCCCGCAGCCACGGGACTCCCGGTTTTAGAATAAAATGATAATTTGCATATTTCTTGACTTACGGTTAAAAAAATGGCATTAGAGGGCGAGAACTAGAAACAGCCCCCCGAACGTCCCCATGGGTGGCACCAACACCTCCCACGGGACCAATATAACTCGTAGGAACTGACCCCGCAGCCGCAGGACTCCCGGTTTGAGAATACGACCGTAATTTTCATATATCTAGACTTAAGCTTAAAAACATGGGGTTAGAGGGTGTGGACTCGAAACAACCCCCGAACGTCCTCGTGGGTGGCACCAACACCTTCCACGGGACCAATGTAATTCGTAGGAACTGACCCCGCTGCCGCGGGACTCTCGATTTGACAGTATGACGGAAATTTGCATATTTCAAGACTTAAGTAAAACATGGCGTTATAGGGAGAAAACTCGAAACAACCCCTAAACGGCCCCGTGGGTGGCACCAACACCTCCCACGGGACCAATGTAACTCGTAGGAACTGACCCTGTAGCCACGGGACTCCCGGTTTTAGAATACGACGATAATTTGCATATTTTTAGAGTTAGGCTTAAAACAAGGCGTTAGAGGGTGAAAATTCAAAACATCCCTCTAACGGTCACGTGGGTGGCACCAACACCTCCCACGGGACCAATGTAACTCGTAGGAACAGACCCCGCAGCCGCGGGACTCCCGATTTGAGAATACGATGATAATTTGCATATTTTTAGACTTAGGTTTAAAAACATGGCGTTAGAGGGTGAGAACTAGAAACAGCCCCCGAACGTCCCCGTGGGTGGAACCAATACCTCCAACGGGACCAATGTAACTCGTAAGAACTGACCCCGTAGCCGCGGGACTCCCGATTTTAGAATACGACGATAATTTGCATATTTTTAGACTTAAACAAAACATGGCGTTAGAGGGTGTAAACTCAAAACAGCCCGCTAACGGCCCCGTGGGTTGTACCAACTCCTCCCACGGGACCAATGTAACTCGTAGGAACTGACCCCGCAGCCGCGGGACTCCCAATTTGAGAATACGACGATAATTTGCATATTTCTAGACTTTGGCTTAAAAACATGACGTTAGAGGGTGAGAACTAGAATTATCCCCCGAACGTCCCCGTGGGTGGCAGCAACACCACCCAGGGGACCAATGTAACTCGTATGGACTGACCCCGTAGCCGCGGGACTCCCGGTTTGAGAATTAGACGATAATTTGCATATTTCTAGACTTATGCTTAAAAACATGGCGTTAGAGGGTGAGAACTAGAAACAACCCCCGAACGTCCCCGTGGGTGGCACCAACACCTCCCACGAGACCAATGTAACTCGTAGGAACTGAACCCGCAGCCGAGGGACTCCCGATTTGAGAATACGACGGTAATTAGCATATTTTTAGACTTAAATAAAACATGGCGATAGAGGGTGAAAACTCGAACCAGCCCTGTAACGGCCCCGTGGGTGGTACCAATACCTCCCACGGGACCAATGTAACTCGTAGGAACTGACCCCGCAGCCACGAGACTCCCGGTTTGAGAATACGACGATAATTTGCATATTTTTAGACTTAGGCTTAAAAACATGGCATTAGAGGGTGAGAACTAGAAACAACCCCGAACGTCCCCGTGGGTGGCACAAACACCTCCCACGGGACCTATGAAACTGGTAGGAAGTGACCCTGCAGCCACGGGACTCTCGGTTTGAGAATACGACGATAATTTGCATATGTTTAGACTTAGGCTTAAAAACATGGCGTTAGAGGGTGAGAACTAGTAACAGCCCCCGAACGTCCCCGTGGGTGGCACCAACACCTCCCACGGGACCAATGTAACTCGGAGGAACTGACCCCGCAGCCGCAGGACTCTCGGTTTGATAATACGACGGTAATTTGCATATTTCTAGATTTAATCAAAACATGGAGTTAGAGGGTGAAAACTCGAAACTGCCCCCGAACGTCCCCGTGGGTGGCAGCAACACCACCGATGGGACCAATGTAACTAGTAGGAAGTGACCCCGTAGCCGCGGGACTCCCGGTTTGAGAATTTGACCATAATGTGCATATTTCTAGACTTAGGCTTAAAAACATGGCGTTAGAGGGTGAGAACTAGAAACAGCCCCCGAACGTCCCCGTGGGTGGCACCAACACCTCCCACGGGACCAATGTAACTCGTAGGAACTGACCCCCAGCCGCGGGACTCCCTATTTGAGAATACGATTGTAATTATCATATTTCTAGACTTAAACAAAACATGGCATTAGAGGGTGAAAACTCGAAACAGCCCCCTAACGTCCCCGTGGGTGGCACCAACACCTCCCACGGGACCAATGTAACTTGTAGGAACTGACCCAGCAGCCGCGGGACTCCCAGTTTGAGAATACGAATATGTTTTGCATATTTCTAGACTTAGGCTTAAAAACATGGCGTTCAAGGGTGAGAACTAGAAACAACCCCCGAACATCCCCGTGGGTGGCACTAACACCTCCCACGGGACCAATGTAACTCGTAGGAAGTGACCCCGCAGCCGCGGGACTCCCAGTTTGAGAATATGATGATAATTTGCATATTTATAGACTTAGGCTTAAAAACATGGCGTTAGAGGGTGAGAACTAGTAACATCCCCCGAACGTCCCCGTGGGTGGAACCAACACCTCCCACAGGACCAATGTACCTCGTAGGACATGACCCCGCAGTCGCGGGACTCCCGGTTTGAGAATACGATGGTAATTTGCATATTTCTAGACTTAAGCAAAATATGGCGTTATAGGGTGAAAACTCAAAACTGCCCCCGAACATCCTCGTGGGTGGCACTAACACCTCCCATGGGACCAATGTAACTCGTAGGAACTGACCCCGCTGCCGCGGGTCTCCCGGTTTGAGAATACGAAGGTAATTTGCATATTTCTAGACTTAAGCAAAACATGGAGTTAGAGGGTGAAAACACGAAACAACCCCTGAACGGCCCCGTGGGTGGCACCAACACCTCCCACGGGACCAATGCAACTCGTAGGAACTGACTCCGCAGCCGCGGGACTCTCGGTTTGAGAATACGACGATAATTTGCATATTTCTATACTTACGCTTAAAACATGGTGTTAGAGGGTGAAAACTAGAAACAGCCCCCGAACGTCCCCGTGGGTGGCATCTACACCTCCCACGGGACCAATGTAACTCGTAGGAACTGACCCCGCAACCGCGGGACTCCTGGTTTGAGAATATAACGGTAATTTTCATATTTCTAGACTTAGGCTTAAAAACATGACGTTAGAGGGTGAGAACTAGAAACAACCCCCGAACGTCCCCGTGGGTGGCACCAACACCTCCCACGGGACCAATGTTACTCGTAGGAACTGACCCCGCATCCGCGGGACTCCCGGTTAGAGAATACGACGATAATTTGGATATTTCTAGACTTAGTCTTAAAAACATGGCGTTAGAGGGTGAGAACTAGTAACAGACCCCGAACGTCCCCGTGGGTGGAACCAACTCCTCCCACGGGACCAATGTAACTCGTAGGAAGTGACCCCGCAGCCGTAGGACTCCAAATTTGAGAATACGACTGTAATTTGCATAGTTTTAGACTTAAACAAAACATGGCATTAGAGAGTGAAAACTCGAAACAGCCCCCAAACGGCCCCGTGGGTGGCACCAACACCTCCCACGGGACCAATGTAACCCGTAGGAACTGAACCCGCAGCCGCGGGACTCCCGGTTTGAGAATACGATGATAATTTGCATATTTCTAGACTTAGGCTTAAAAACATGGCGTTAGAGGGTGAGAACTAGAAACAACCCCCGAATGTCCCCGTGGGTGGCACCAACACCTCCCACGGGACCAATGTAACTCATAGGAACTGACCTCACAGCCACGGGACTCTCGATTTGAGAATAGGACGGTAATTTGCATATTTGTAGACTGAAACAAAACATGGCGTTAGAGGGTGAAAACTCGAAAAAACCCTCTAACTGCCACGTGGGTGGCACTCACACCTCCCACAGGACCAATGTAACCCGTAGGAATTGACCCCGCAGCCGCGGGACTCCCAGTTTGAGAATACGATGGTAATTTGCATATTTCTAGACTTTGGCTTAAAAACATGGCGTTAGAGGGTGAGAACTAGAAACAACCCCCGAATGTCCTCGTGGGTGGCACTAACACCTTCCACGGGACCAATGTAACTCGTAGGAACTGACCCTGCAGTCGCGGGACTCCCGATTTGAGAATACGACGGTAATTAGCATATTTCTAGACTTAAATAAAACATGGCGTTAGAGGGTGAAAACTCGAAACAGCCCCCTAACGACCCCGTGGGTGGTACCAACTCCTCCCACGGGACCAATGTAACTCGTAGGAATTGACCCCGCAGTCACGGGACTCCCGATTTGAGAATACGACGATGATTTGCATATTTTTAGACTTAGGCTTAAAAACATGGCGTTAGAGGGTGAGAACTAGAAACAACCCCGAACGTCCCCGTGGGTGGCACCAACACCTCCCACGGGACCAATGTAACTCGTAGGAAGTGACCCTGCAGCCGCGGGACTCCCGATTTGAGAATACGATGATAATTTGCATATTTCTAGACTTAGGCTTAAAAACATGGCATTAGAGGGTGAGAACTAGTAACATACCCCGAACGTCCCCGTGGGTGGCACCAACACCTCCCACGGGACCAATGTAACTCGTAGGAACTGACCCCGCAGCCGCGGGACTCCCGGTTTGATAATACGACAGTAATTTGCATATTTCTAGACTTAATCAAAACATGACGTTAGAGGGTGAAAACTCGAAACTGCCCCCGAACGTCACCGTGAGTGGCACAAACACCTCCCACGGGACCAATGTAACTCTTAGGAACTGACACCGCTACCGTGGGTCTCCCGGTTTGAGAATACGCTGGTAATTTGCATATTTCTACACTTAAGCAAAACATGGCGTTAAACAGCCCCCGAACGACGCCATGGGTGGCACTGACACCTCCCACGGGACCAATGTAACTCGTAGGAACTGACCCCGCAGCCGCGGGACTCTCGGTTTAAGAATAGGACGATAATTTGTATATTTCTACTTGGGTATTGATAATTTTAACTCATATACTCAATTTTTCAGCTTGATTAATTTTTTTGTAAAACTACTTGGTTACTGATATTTTTTTTATGTATCCTATCATTTGTAGGATTTTTGCACGCGGATCAAACGAAGGAGGCAATGGTCTACAGCATGAAGATTGTTTATATGTTGAGGACAATCAGGATTTTGTCAGCCATGCGGGCTTTTATGGTTTAGTTTTATGGCCGTGCGGGTTTTTATAATTTGATTGTTGAATTTTATGGCCGTGCAGGCTTTATAATAAGTAGGTTTTACATTTACAGGTTTTGGAATGTCAAGAAAATAGAGGAAACTCTGCCCAATTTTTTTTTTTGGTCTGTGAATTATTAAGACGTGTAATATTTATAAGTTTGTATATATATTTGTTTATTAACAACGTTCTCGATTCGCAATTTGTGATTTTTTTATTGTTTTGCCAATAATAAATATTTGTAACACCTCGTACGCGTCAAACGTTACACGTAGCAACTGATGGTGCACTCGCAGGACCCCCAGTTTTAGGATTGGACCAAAACAATACATTTTTTTTAAATTATAGTTAAATATGGTCATGGACTTTGTCCATGACCATTTTTATTTTTTCGTCACGCATAAAAATGGTCGCGGCCAAAGTCCGCGACCATTTTTTTCGTCACGGTTGTGGGTCACGGACTTGGGCCGCGACCATTTTTTTTATTTTTTTTGTCACAGTTGTGGGTCACGGACTTTGGCCGCGACCAATTTGTTACGGTTGTGGGTCACGGATTAGGACCACGACCAATTTTTTTATATTTTTTTGTCACGGTAATGAGTCGCGGACTTTGGCCGCGACCAATTTGTCACGGATCAGGGCCGCGACCAATTTTTTTTTAATTTTTTTGTCACGGTCGTGGGTCGCGGACTTTGGCAGCGACCCGTCACGACATGGGTCATGGCCTAAGTCCGCGACCATCTGCCGTGACCCCTCTCGGCCGTGACCATTTTTTGGTCACGGACTTGGGCCGCGACTCACGAAAATGGTCACGCTCGAAATGGTCACGAGCCAAGTCCGCGACCCACAACTTTGGTCAGGGATTTTGGCCGTGACCAATCGCCAGTTTTGGTGTAGTGAATGTGACTCGTAGGAACTGACCGCATAGCCGCGGGACTCCCAATTTAAGAATACGATGATAATTTGTATATTTCTAAATTCAGGCTTAAAAACACGGCGTTAGAGGGTGAAAACTCGAAATAGCCCCTGAACGTCTCCGTGGGTGGCACCAACAATCCCCCGGGACCAATGTAGCTCGTAGGAACTGACCGCGCAATCGCGGGACTCCCGATTTGAGAATATGACGGTAATTTGCATATTTCTGGACTTATGATTAAAAACATCGCGTTGGAGGCCGAAAACTCGAAACATCCCCCGAACGTCCCCATGGGTGGCACCAACACCTCACACGGGACCAACGTAGCTCGTAGAAACTGACCACGCAGCCGCGGGACTCCCGGTTTGAGAATACGACGGTTATTTGTATATTTCTAGACTTAGGCTTAAAAACATGGCATTAGAGGGTGAAAACCCGAAATAGCCCTCGAACGGCCCTGTGGGTGGCACCAACACCTCCCACGGGACCAATTTAACTTGTAGGAACTGACTGCACAGTCGCGGGACTCCCGGTGTGGGAATAGGATGATAAATTGCATATTTCTAGACTTAGGCTTAAAAACGTGGCATTAGAGGGTGAAAATCCAAAACAGCCCCTGACCGGCCCCGTGTGTGGCACAAACACCTCCCACGGGACTAATGTCACTCATAGGAGTTGACCACGCAGCCGCGGGACTCCCAGTTTGAGAATACGACGGTAATTTGAATATTTCTAGAATTAGGATTAAAAACATGGCATTAGAGGGTGAAAACTCGAAACAGCCCTCGAGCGGCCCCATGGGTGGAACCAACACCTCCCACGGGACAATGTGAACTGACTGCGGAGCCCCGATACTCCTGGTTTGAGAATACAATAGTAATTTGAATATTTCTAGACTTAGGCTTAAAAAGATGGTATTAGTGGGTGAAAACGGGAAACAACCCTCGTACGACACTGTGGGTGGCACCAACACCTGCTACGGGACCAATGTGATAAGTCGGAACTGACCGCACAGCCCTGAGACTGCCGATTTGAGAATACGACGATAATTTGAATATTTTTAGACTTAGGCTAAAAAACATGGCTTTAGAGGGTGAAAACTCTAAACAGCCCCCGAACGGCCGCGTGGGTGGCACCAACACTTCCTACATGACCAATGTGACTCGTAAGAACTGAGCGCGCAGCCGCAGGACTCCCGGTTTGAGAATACTATGGTAATTTGAAAATTTTGAGACTTAGGCTTAAAAACATGGCGTTAGAGGGTGAAAACAAAAAATAGCCCCCGAACGGCCCTGTGGGTGGCACCAACACCTCCCACGAGACCAATTTAACTCGTAGGAACTGACTCCGCAGTCACGGGACTCCCGGTGTGAGAATACGATGATAAATTGCATATTTCTAGACTTATGATTAAAAATGTGGCTTTAGTGGGTGAAAATCCAAAATAGCCCCCGATCGGCCCCCATGGGTGGCACAAAGACCTCTCACGAGACTAATGTGACTCGTAGGAACTGACCGCATAGCCGCGGGACTCCCAGTTTAAGAATACGATGAAAATTTGTATATTTCTAAATTTAGGCTTAAAAACACGGCGTTAGAGGGTGAAAACTGGAAATAGCCCCAGAACGTCCCCGTGGGTGGCACCAACAACTCCCACGGGACCAAGGAAGCTCGTAGGAACTGACCGCGTACCCCCGGGACTCCCAATTTGAGAATACGACGGTAATTTGTATATTTCTAGACTTAGGCTTAAAAACATGGCGTTTGTGCGTGAAAACTAGAAACAACCCTCGAACGGCCCCGTAGGTGGCACCAACACCTCTCACGGGACCAATGTAACTAGTAGGAACTGATCGCGCAACCCCGGGACTCCTGGTTTGCGAATACAAAGATAATTTGCATATTTCTAGACTTAGAACTAAAAACCTGGCTTTTGAGGGTGAAAACCCGAAACAGACCCCGAACGACCCTATGGGTGGCACCAACACCTCCCACGAGACCAATGTGAATCATAGGAACTGACCGCGCAGTCGCGGGACTCTCAGTTTTGAGAATACGAGGATAATTTACATATTTCGAGACTTAGGCTTAAAAACATGGCGTTAGAGTGTGAAAGCTCGAAACAGCCCCGAACGTCCCCGTGGGTGGCGACAACACCTTCCACGGGACCAATATAACTCGTAGGAATTGACCTCATAGACGTGGGACTCCCAGTTTGAGAATACGATGATAATTTACATATTTCTAGACATAGGCTTAAAAACATGGTTTTAGGGGGTGAAAACCCGAAATAGCCCCCGAACGGCCCACTGGGTGGCACCACCACCTCCCACGGGACCAATGCGACTCGTAGGAACCGACCGCGCAACCGCGGGACTCCCGATTTTGAGAATACGATGATAATTTGCATATTTCTAGACTTAGGCTTAAAAACATGGCATTAGAGGGCGAAAACTCGAAACAGCCCCCGAACGTCCCCGTGGGTGGCACCAACACCTCCCACGGGACCAATGTAACTCATAGGAATTGACACCGCAGCCGCGGGAATCCCGATTTGAGAATATGATGGTAATTTTCATATTTCTAGACTTACGCAAAACATGGTGTTAGAGGGTGAAAACTCAAAACAGCCCCCGAACGTCCACGTGGGTGGCACCAACACCTCACACGGGACCAATGTAACTTATAGGAAATCACCACGCAGCCGTGGGACTCTCGGTTTGAGAATACGACGGTAATTGTCAAATTTCTAGACTTAGGCTTAAAAACATGGCGTTAGAGTGTGAAAGGTCGAAATAGCCCCCGAACGTCCCCGTGGGTGGCAACAACACCTTCCACGGGACCAATGTAACTCGTAGAAATTGACCTCATAGCCGCGGGACTCCCGGTCTGAGAATACGATGATAATTTGTATATTTCTAGACATAGTCTTAAAAACATGGTTTTAGAGGGTGAAAACCCGAAATAGCCCCCGAACGCCCCTGTGGGTGGCACCACCACCTCCCACGGGACCAATGTGACTCGTAGGAACCGACCGCGCAACTGCGGGACACCTGGTTTTGAGAATACGATGACAATTTGCATATTTCTAAACTTAGGCTTAAAAACATGGCATTAGAGGGTGAAAACTCGAAACAGCCCCCGAACGTCCCCGTGGGTGGCACCAACATCTCCCACGGGACCAATGTAACTCA
Source organism: Sambucus nigra (assembly GCA_949130495.1). NCBI lineage: Eukaryota > Viridiplantae > Streptophyta > Magnoliopsida > Dipsacales > Adoxaceae > Sambucus > Sambucus nigra. Next base: position 253,826,386 of record OX422223.1, on the reverse strand, counting down.
TAGGAACTAACACCGCAGCCGTGGGACTCCCGATTTGAGAATACGATGGTAATTTGCATATTTCTAGACTTACGCAAAATATGGTGTTAGAGGGTGAAAACTCGAAACAGCCCCCGAACGTCCAAGTGGGTGGCACCAACACCTCCCATGGGACCAATGTAACTTATAGGAACTGACCACGCAGCCGGGGGACTCCCGGTTTGAGAATACGACGGTAATTGTGAAATTTCTAGACTTAGGCTTGAAAACATGGCGTTAGAGGGTGAAAACTCGAAAGAGTGCCCGAACGTCCCCATGGGTGGCACCAACATCTCCCACGGGACCATTATAGCTCGTAGGAACTAACCACGCAGCCGAGGGACTTACGGTTTAAGAATACGATGGTAATTTGCATATTTCTAGACATATGCTAAAAAACATGGTGTTAGAGGATGAAAACCCAAAATAGCCCCCGAACGGCCCTGTGGGTGGCACCAACACCTCCCATGGGACCAATTTAACTCGTAGGAACTGACTGCGCAACCGCGGGACTTCGGGTTTGAGAATACGATGATAAATTGTATATTTCTAGACTTAGGCTTAAAAACACGGATTTAGAGGGTGAAAATCCAAAACAGCCCCCGACCGGCCCCGTGGGTGGCACAAATACCTCCCACGGGACTAATTGAAAAACGTTGCTAATGCCGTTTAATACAAGATTAAACTGTATAAGGAACTCCGAGATGTTTGTTCAAGAAGCCCTTTTCTTTTGAAAATAAAAATTATAAACAACAAGATGTGTTTACAAAAACTTATGTACAAGAGTAATCAAGACTTTGTAATCAGTTTTAAAACTAAGACAGTTTCAAAAAAATCAGCACACTATAGAATGAGATGAGTAGATGAAGATAATCAAAACACACAGTTTTTAACGTGGTAAAACCTCTCCCAATAGAGGAAACATCCACGGTGACTTCTAAGTCACGAAAGTAAAAATCCACTTACAACAAATAACAGTTACAAACAATACAACATACATGCACACAAATCAACCTATTCTAAGTTTAGGAATATACCCCACTTGGTGTCCTTCTAACTTCTTATAGATCTGATTGTTGATGATGTCCTTCCAGTTTGATAACTTCCTTTGCTTTAGCTTCCTTACGTCGACTCAATAATCTTAGATCTCATTCAGAACACTTCCAGTGTAGTAGTGTGTTAAGTGTTTGTGATGTGATTCCTATTCACATGCATGAACTCACACACACTTAGTTTTACAGACAGTCCTAGAAAATTACATATAAAGACTATATGCTGTGATTTTCTTTTCTTTCTTTCTTACAGAACTAGAAACCTTTTTGACCTTTAATATATCCCAGATTCCACGGATATCTTGCTTCAAAATCGGTTAAGATCTTAATCAATCTCGGTTTTAAAAATATTTTTGAGATTGAAAATCTCCAAGTGCGAATCCAACTAGGTCAAGGTTAAGTTTCGTAAGAATAGAAACCATAAAACATTTTCAAAACTAAATCAGGAAAGATTTTCTTAAATCAAGAAAGAAATATGCAGATCTAGTGAAATGTAACATGCAGTGTGTAGATCTACAGTTTCTATGAAAAAGAAATACAGATCTTCACATGAATGTTTAAGTTGTTAACAAGATCATAGACAAAGAGGTTACAGCTTCAATATGAACAAACCACTCTCTCTCAAACACTCAATATTGTGTTTGGGGTTGTGAATATACGAAGGTTTGATTCAGAGTTTGAAGTGTTTAGGGTTAGGGTTAGGGTTAGGGTTAGGGTTAGGCTAACACAGTTTCTTTTCTCTCTCTTCTCTCTTTTCTTTTCTCTCTTCTCTCTTTTCTTTTCTCTCTTCTCTCTAACGTCTCTCTTCTCTCTATTTTTTTTTCTCTCAGAAATGACGAATGCCCAAAAGTCTTGAAAGGCTGAGAAGTGGAGGGTTTATATAGGAGTGTAGGAATATTCTGGAGAGTCGAAGGGAATCAAGGGCTGAGATTAGGTCTTCCTAATCTTGACTTGATCTAAGGGTTATAAAACAACGGTGGTTAAGTCGAATGTGATTGGTTCATAGGATGGCACAAGGATAGATTTAAAACACATGCAGACCATCGATAAGTTTTGATCCAACGATCAACAATCCACCATCCAACCCTCTCACATAACAAATACAAATAGATACATCAGGAGGATGACAAGTGTTGACGTATGAGTGGCTCACAAACGCGCGTCAAACTTAATTACAGGGAGCACCCTGAAGTCTCTAGCGCATTTACATTCTACCCAAACAAACATTCGAATGAAATATGAAGTTTCCAAAATAGAATATTAACCCCACAAATTTTATAATCACATTTTTATTAATGAAAACATTATTTAAAAAAATGTTTAAAAATTCCCAAAAAATAATTAAAACCACATTTTAAGGGGAATTAATCACACAATCAATTTTAAGCAATATATACACATGTATGCACTTCTAATTGTGTGTAGTGTGATTCAATTTATACCTTCTTGGATTATTGAAGAGGATTAGGGAGAATTATTCTGAGGTTCTTTGGATTCTAGGTTGGTCAACCAATTTTGTCACTATTTCCATATTAGTTGAGCACTTATACAATATAGACTTAAGTAAGTCAAAGGTATAAGGTGCTTCACTAATGTCACTCGTAGGAACTAACCGTGCAGCTACGGGACTCCCAGTTTGAGAATACGATGATAATTTCCATATTTCTAGACTTAGGCTTAAAAATATGCTGTTAGAGGGTGAAAAGACAAAACTGTACCCGAACGGCCCCGTGGGTGGAACCAACACCTCCCACGGGACCAATGTGACTCGTAGGAACTGACCCCGCAGCCTCGGGACTCCTGGTTTGAGAATACAATAGTAATTTGAATACTTCTAGGCTTAGGCTTAAAAAGAAGGCGTTAGTGGGTGAAAACGGGAAACATCCCCCGTACGACCCCGTGGGTGGCACCAACGCCTCCCACGGGACCAATGTGACTCGTCGGAACTGACCGCGCAGCCCCAAGACTGCCAATTTGAGAATACCACGATAATTTGAATATTTTTAGACTTATGCTAAAAAACATGGCTTTTGAGGGTGAAAACTCGAAATAGCCCCCGAACGGTAGCGTAGGTGGCTACATCACTTCCCACGGGACCAATGTGACGCGTAGGAACTGACCGCGCAGCCGCAGGATTCCCAGTTTGAGAATGCTACGGTAATTTGAAAATTTCGAGACTTAGGCTTATAAACATGGCGTTAGAGGGTGAAAAGAAAAAATAGCCCCTGAACGGCGTTGTGGGTGGCACCAACACCTCCCACGAGACCAATTTAACTCGTAGGAACTAACTGCGCAGCCGCGGAACTCCCGGTGTGAGAATAAGATGATAAATTGTAAATTTATGGACATAGGATTAAAAATGTGGCTTTGGAGGGTGAAAATCCAAAACAACCCCGACCGGCCTCCGTGGGTAGCACAAACACCTCTCACGAGACTAATGTGACTCGTACGAACTGACAGCGTAGCCGCGGGACTCCCAGTTTAAGAATACGATGATAATTTGCATATTTCTAAACTTAGGCTTAAAAACACGGCGTTAGAGGGTGAAAACTCGAAATAGCCCCCGAATGTCCCCGTGGGTGGCACCAATAACTCCCACGGGACCAATGTAGCTCATAGGAACTAACCGCGTAGCCTCGGGACTCCCGATTTGAGAATACGACGGTAATTTGTATATTTCTAGACTTAGGCTTAAAAACATGGCATTAGTGCGTGAAAACTAGAAACAGCCCCCGAACGGCCCCGTGGGTGGCACCAACACCTCTCACGGGACCAATGTAACTCGTAGGAACTGATCGCGCAACCACGGAACTCCCGGTTTGAGAATACGATGATAGTTTGCATATTTCTAGACTTAGGATTAAAAACCTGGCTTTAGAGGGTGGAAACCCGATACAGCCCCCGAACAGCCCTGTGGGTGGCACCAACACCTCCCACAGGACCAATGTGACTCGTAGGAACCGACCCCGCAACTGCGGGACTCTTATTTTGAGAATACGATGGTGATTTGCATATTTTGAGACTTAGGCTTAAAAACATGGCGTGAGAGGGTGAAAACTCGAAACAACGCTCGAACGTCCCCGTGGGTGGCAGCAACACCTCCCACGGGACCAATGTAGCTAGTAGGAACTGACCACGCATTCGCGGGACTCCCAGTTTGAGAATATGACGGTAATTTGCATATTTCTAGACTTAGGCTTAAAAACATGGCGTTAGAGCGTGAAAACCAAAAATGGCCCCCGAACGGCCCTGTGGGTGACACCAACACCTCCCACGGGACCAATTTAACTCGTAGGAACTGACAGCGCAGTCGCGTGACTCCCGGTGTGAGAATACAATGATAAATTGCACATTTCTAGACTTAAGCCTAAAAGCGTGGCTTTAAAGGGTGAAAATCCAAAACAGCCCCCGACCGGCCCCGTGGGTGGCACAAACACCTCCCACGGGACTAATGTCACTCGTAGGAACTGATCGCGCAGTCGCGGGACACCTAGTTTGAGAATACGACGATAATTTTAATATTTCTAAACTTAGTCTTAAAAACATGGCGTTAGAGGGTGAAAACCTGAAACAGCCCACGAACGGCCCCGTGGGTGGAACTAGCACCTCCCACGGGACTAATCTGACTCGTAGGAACTGACCGTGCAACCCCGGGACTCCTGGTTTGAGAATACAATAGTAATTTTAATGTTTCTAGACTTAGGCTTAAAAAGATGGCGTTAGTGGGTGAAAATGGGAAACATCCCCCGTACAGCCCCGTGGGTGGCACCAACACCTCCCACGGGACTAATGTGACTCGTCAGAACTGACCGCGCAGCCCCGAGACTGCCGATTTGAGAATACGATAGTAATTTGAATATTTTTAGACTTAGGCTAAAAAAATGGCTTTAGAGGGTGAAAAATCGAAACAAGCCCCAAACGACCGCGTGGGCGGCACCAACACTTCCCACGGGACCAATGTGACTCGTAGGAACTGACCGCACAGTCGTAGGACTCCCGGTTTGAGAATACTACGATAATTTGTAAATTTCAGGACTTAAGCTTAATAACATGGCGTTAGAGGGTGAAAACTAAAAATGGCCCCCGAACGGCCCTGTGGGTGGCATTAACACCTCCCACGAGACCAATTTAACTCGTAGGAACTGACTATGCGGCCGCGGGACTCTCGGTGTGATAATACGATGATAAATTGCATATTTCTAGACTTAGGATTAAAAATGTGGCTTTAGAGGGTGAAAATCCAAAACAGCCCTCGATCGGCCCCCGTGGGTGGCACAAACACCTCTCACGAGACTAATGTGACTCGAAGGAACTGACCGCGTAGCCGCGGGACTCCCAATTTGAGAATACGACGATAATTTGCATATTTCTAAACTTAGGCTTAAAAACACGGTGTTAGAGGGTTAAACTCGAAATAGCCCCCGAATGTCCCCGTGGGTGGCACCAACAACTCCCACGGGACCAATGTAGCTCATAGGAACTGACCGCGTAGCCCCAGGACTCCCGATTTGAGAATACAACGATAATTTGTATATTTCTAGACTTAGGCTTAAAAACATGGCGTTAGTGCGTGAAAACTAGAAACAACCCCAGAACGGCCCCGTGGGTGGAACCAACACCTCTCACGGGACCAATGTAACTCGTAGGAACTGACCGCGCAGCCACAGAACTCCAGGTTTGAGAATACGATGATAGTTTGCATATTTCTAGACTTAGGATTAAAAACCTGGATTTAGAGGGTGGAAACCCAATAAAGCCCCCAAACAGCCCTGTGAGTGGCACCAACACCTCCCACGGGACCAATATGACTCGTAGGATTCGACACCGCAGCCCTGAGACTCACAGTTTTGAGAATACGACGATAATTTGCATATTTCTAGACTTAGGCTTAAAAACATGGCGTTAGAGGGTGAAAGCTCGAAACAGCCCCGAATGTCCCCGTGGGTGACGCCAACACCTCCCACGGGACCAATGTAACTCATAGGAATTGACCCTACCGCCGCGGGACTCCCGGTTTGAGAATACGACGGTAATTAGCATATTTCTAGACTTAGGCTTAAAAGCCTGGCTTTAGAGGGTGAAAACCAGAAACAACCCTTGAACGGCCCTGTGGGTGGCACCAACCCCTCCCACGGGACCAATGTGACACGTAGGAATCGACCCTGTAGCTGCGGGGCTCCCGTTTTGAGAATACGATGGTAATTTGCAAATTTTGAGAATTTGGAGTAAAAACATGCCGTTAGAGGGTGAAAACTCGAAATAGCCCCCGAACATCCCCGTGGGTGGCACCAACACCTCCCATGGGACCAATGTTGCTCGTAGGAACATACCACACACTCCCGGTTTTAGAATACAATGGTAATTTGCATATTTCTAGACTGAAGCAAAACATGGCGTTAGAGGGTGAAAACTTAAAACAGCCCCCGAACTTCCCCGTGGGTGGCACCAACACCTCCCACGGGACCAATGTAACTTGTAGAAACTGACATCGCAACCGCGAAACTCCGGGTTTGTGAATACGATGATAATTTGTATATTTATAGACTTATGATTAATAACATGGCTTTGGATGGTGAAAACTTAAAAAAGCCCCCGTACGTCCCCGTGGGTGGCACCAACACCACACACGGGACCAATGTAGCTTGTGGGAACTGAGAACGCATCCGCGGGACTTCCGGTTTGAGAATACGAGGGTAATTTGAAAATTTCTAGACTTAGGCTTAAAAACATGGCGTTAGAGGGTGAAAACTCGAAACAGCCCCCGAATGTCCTCGTGGGTGGCACCAACACCTCCCGCGGGACCAATGTAGCTCGTAGGAACTGACCACGTAGCCGCCGGACTCCTAGTTTGAGTATACGACGTTAATTTGCATATTTCTAGACTTAGGCTTAAAAACATGGCGTTAGAGGGTGAAAACACGAAACATCCCCCGAATGTCCCCGTGGGTGGCACCAACATATCCCACGGGACCAATGTAACTCGTAGGTATGGACCACACAGCCGCAGGACTCCTGATTTGATAATACGATGGTAATTTTCATATTTTTAGACTTACGCAAAACATGGTGTTAGAGGATGAAAACTCGAAACAGCCCCCGAACGTCCACGTGGGTGGCACCAACACCTCCCACGGGACCAATGTAACTTCTAGGAACTGACCACGCAGCCGCGGGACTCCCGATTTGAGAATACGATGGTAATTTGCATATTTTTAGACTTAGGCTTAAAAACATGGCGTTAGAGGGTGAAAATTCAAAACAGTCCCAGAACGTCCCCGTGGATGACACCAACACCTCCCAGGGGACAAATGTAACTCGTAGGAACTGACCCCACAGTTGCGGGACTCCAGGTTTGAGAATATGACTGTAATTTGCATATTTCTAGACTTAGGGTTAAAAACCTGGCTTTAGAGGGTAAGAACTAGAAACAACCCCGAACGTCCTCGTGGGTGGCACCAACACCTCCCACGAGACCAATGTAACTCGGAGGAACTGACCCCGCATCTGCAGGACTCTCGGTTTGAGAATACGACGATAATTCACATATTTCTAGACTTAGTCTTAAAAACATGGCGTTAAAGGTTGAGAACTAGTAACAGCCCCCGAACGTCCTCGTGGGTGGCACCAACACCTCCCACGGGACCAATGTAACTCGTAGAAACTAACCCCGCAGCCGCGGGACTCCCGATTTGAGAATACGACGATAATTTCCATATTTTTAGACTTAAACAAAACATGGTGTTAGAGGGTGAAAAATTGAGACAGCCCCCGAATGTCCCCGTTACTTGGTGGCACCAACACATCCCACGGGACCAATGTAACTCGTAGGAACTGACACCGCAGTTGCAGGACTCCCGATTTGAGAATACGAGGGAAATTTGCATATTTCAAAACTTAGGCTTAAAAACATGGCGTTAGTGGGTGAAAACTCGAAACATCCCTCAAACGTCCCCGTGGGTGGCACCAACACGTCCCGCGGAAAAATTGTAGCTTGTAGGAACAAACCACGCAGCCGCGGGACTCCCGATTTGAGAATACAACGGTAATTTGTATATTTCTAAACCTAAGCAAAACATGACGTTAGAGGGTGAAAACTTGAAACAGCCCCCGAACGTCCCCATGGGTGGCACCACCCCCTCTCACGGGACAAATGTAGCTCGTAGGAACTGAAACCGCAACCGTGGGACTCCCGATTTGAGAATATGATGGTAATTTGCTTATTTCTAGACTTATGATTAAAAACATGGCGTTAGAGGGTGAAAACTTGAAATAACCCCCGAACGTCCCCGTGGGTGGCACCAACACCTCACACGGGACCAATGTAACTCATAGGAACTGACCCCGCAGCTGCGCGACTCCTGTTTTTAGAATATGATGGTAATTTGCATATTTCTAGACTTTGGCTTAAAAACTAAGCGTTAGAGGGTGAAAACTCGAAAAAGCCCTCGAACGTCCTCGTGGGTGGCACCCACACCTCCCACGGGACCAATGTAACTCGTAGGAACTGACCTCGTTGTCGCGGGACTCTCGGTTTGAGAATACAATAATAATTTGGATATTTCTATACTTGAGTAAAACATGGCGTTAGAGGGTGAAAACTCGAAACAGCCCCCGAACGTCCCCGTGGGTGGCACCAACACCTCCCACATGACCAATGTAAGTTGTAGGAACTACCACGTAGATGCGGGTCTCCCAGTTTGAGTATACGACAGTAATTTGCATATTTCTAGACTTAAGCAAAACATGACGTTAGAGGGCAAAAACTCGAAACAGCCCCCGAAAGTCCCTGTGGGTGGCACCAACACCTCCCACGGGACTAATGTAACTCGTAGGAACGAACCCCACAACCGCGGGACTCCCGATTTGAGAATACGACAGTAATTTGCGTATTTCTAGACTTGGTCTTAAAAACATTGTGTTAGAGGGTGAAAACTCGAAACAGGCCCCGAACGACCCCGTGGGTGGCACCAACACCTCCCACATGACCAATGTAATTTGTAGGAACTACCACGTAGATGCGGGTCTCCCAGTTTGAGAATACGACAGCAATTTGCATATTTTTAGACTTAAGCAAAACATGACGTTAGAGGGCAAAAACTCGAAACAGCCCCCGAAAGTCCCTGTGGGTGGCACCAACACCTCCCACGGGACTAATGTAACTCGTAGGAACGAACCCCACAGCCGCGGGACTCCCGATTTGAGAATACGACAGTAATTTGCGTATTTCTAGACTTGGTCTTAAAAACATTGTGTTAGAGGGTGAAAACTCGAAACAGGCCCCGAACGACCCCGTGGGTGGCACCAACACCTCCCACGGAACCAATGTAACTCGTAGGAACTGACCACGTAGACGCGGGTCTCCCGGTTTGAGAATACGATGGTAATTTGTATATTTCTAGACTTAAGCAAAACATGGCGTTAGAGGGTGAAAACTAGAAACAACCCCAGAACATCCTCGTGGGTGGCACCAACACCTCCCACGGGACCAAAGTAACTCGTAGGAACTGATCCCGCAGCTGTGGGACTCCCGGTTTGGGAATATGATGGTTATTTACATATTTCGAGACTTAGGCTTAAAAACATGACGTTAGAGGGAGAAAACTCAAAACAGCCTCCGAATGGGCCCGTGGGTGACACTAACACCTCCCATGGGACCAATGTGACTCGCAGGAACTGACCGCGTAGCCCCGGGACTCCCAGTTTGAGAATATGCCAATAATTTGCAAATTTTTAGACTTAGGATTAAAAACATGGCGTTAGAGGGTGAAAACTCGAAACAGCCCCCGAACGGCCCTATGGCTGGCACCAACACCTCGCACGGGACCAATTTATCTCGTAGGAACTGACTGCGCAGCCGTGGGACTCCCGATGTTAGAATAGGATGATACATTGCACATTTCTAGACTTAGGCTTAAAACCATGGCTTTAGAGGGTGAAAATCAAAAATAGCCCCCGACCGGCCCCGTGGGTGGAACCAACACCTCCTACAGGACCAATGTGACTCGTAGGAACTGAATGCATAGCCCCGGGACTGCCAGTTTGAGAATACAATAGTAATTTCAATATTTCTATACTTAGGCTTAAAAAGATGGCGTTAGTGGGTGAAAATAAGAAACAACCCCCGTACGGCCCCGTGGGTGGCACCAATACCTCCCACGCGACCAATGTGACTCATCGGAACTGACCGTGCGGCCTCGGGACTCCCAGTTTGAGAATACGATGGTAATTTGAATATTTTTAGACTTAGGCTAAAAAACGTGGCTTTAGAGGGTGAAAACTCGAAACGACCCCGAAAGGCCGCGTGGGTGGAACCAACCCTTCCCACGGGACCAATGTGACTCGTAGGAACTGACCGCGGAGCCGCGGGACTCCCTGTTTGAGAATTCTATGGTAATTTGTAAATTTTGAGACTTAGGCTTAAAAACATGGCGTTAGAGGGTGAAAACCCAAAACATCCCCCGAACGGCCCTGTGGGTGGCACCAACACCTCCCACGGGACCAATGTGACTCGTAGGAACTGACCCCGTAGCCGTGGGACTCCGAGTTTGAGAACACGATGATCATTTGCGTATTTTGAGACTTAGGCTTAAAAACGTGGCTTTAGAGGGTGAACCTAAAACAGCCCCCGAACGACCCCGTGGGTGGCACCAACACCTGCCACGGGACCAATGTAATAGGTAGGAACTGACTGCGCAGCTGCGGGACTCCCGGTTTGAGAATATGATGGTAATTTCATATTTCTAAACTTAGGCTTAAAAACAGGACGTTAGAGGGTGAAAACCCAAAATAGCCCTCGAACGGCCCTATGGGTGGCACCAACACCTCCCATGGGACCAATTTAACTCGTAGGAACTGACTGCATAGACGAGGACTCCCAGTGTGAGAATATGATGATAAATTGCATATTTATAGACTTAATCTTAGAAATGTGGCTTTAAAGGGTGAAAACCAAAAACAACCCCCGACTAGCCTCGTGGGTGGCACAAACACCTCCCACGAGACTAATGTGACACATAGGAACTGACCATGTATCCGCGGGACTCCTAGTTTGAGAATACGATGATTATATTCATATTTCTAAACTTAATCTTAAAAACATGGCATTGGGGGGGAAACCCCTAAATAGCCCTCGAATGGCCCCGTGGGTGGAACCAACACATCCTACGGGACCAATGTGACTCGTAGGAACTGACCGCGCAGCACTGGGACTCTCGATTTGCGATTACAATAGTAAGTTGAATATTTCTAGACTTAGTCTTAAAAAGACGGCATTATTGGGTGAAAACACGAAACAACCCCCGTACGGCCCCGTGGGTGGCACCAACACCTCCCACGGGACCATTGTGACTCGTCGAAACTGACCGCACAGCCCCGGGACTCTCGGTTTGAGAATACTATGGTAATTTGAATATTTTTAGACTTAGGCTAAAAAACATGGCTTTAGAGGGTCAAAACCCAAAACGGCCCCCGAACGGCCGCGTGGGTGGCACCAACACTTCCCACAGAACCAATGTGACTCGTAGGAACTGACCGCACAGCCGCGGGACTCCCAGTTTTAGAATATGATGATAATTTGCATATTTCTAGACTTTGGTTTAAAAACATGGCTTTAGAGGATGAAAACCCAAAACACCCCCCGAACGGCCCCGTGGGTGGAACCAATACCTCCCACGGGACCAATGTACCTCGTAGGAACTGACCGCACAGTCGTTGGACTCCCGATTTGAGAATACGACCGTAATTTGTATATTTTTAGACTTAGGATTTAAAACGTGGCTTTAGAGGGTAAACACCCAAAATAGCCCCCGAACGGCCCCATGGATGGCACTAACACCTCCCACGGGACCAATGTGACTCGTAGGAACTGATCGCGTAGCCCCGGGACTCCCGATTTGAGAATACGACGATAATTTATATATTTATGGGCTTAGCTTAAAAACATGGCGTTAGTGCATGAAAACCCGAAATAGGCCCCGAACGGCCCCGTGGGTGGCACCAACACCTCTCATGGGACCAATGTAACTCGTAGGAACAGACCGCGCAGTCTCGGGACTCCCAGTTTGAGAATACAATGATAATTTGCAGATTTTTAGCCTTAAGCTTAAAAAACTGGCATTGAGGGTGAAAACCCGAAATAGCCCCTGAATGGCCCTGTGGGTGACCCAACACCTCCCACGGGACCAATGTGACTCGTCGGAACTGACCGCGTAGCCTCGGGACTCCCCGTTTGAGAATACGATGATAATTTAAATATTTTTAGACTTAGACTAAAAAACATGGCTTTAGAGTGTGAAAACTCGAAACAGCCCCCGAACGAACGCGTGGGTGGAACCAACACTTCCCATGGGACCAATGTGACTCGTAGGAACAGACCGCGCATTCGCAGGACTCCCGTTTTGAGAATACGACGATAATTTGCATATTTCTAGACTTAGGCTTAAAAACGTGGCTTTAGAGAGTGAAAACCCGAAATAGCCCCTGAATGGCCCAGTGGGTGGCACCAACACCTCCCATAGAACCAATGTGACTCGTACGAATCGAACGCGCAGCCGCGGGACTCCCGATTTTGAGAATACGACGATAATTTGTATATTTCTAGACTTAGGCTTAAAAACGTGGCTTTAGATGGTGAAAACCCAAAACAGCCCCCGAACGGCCCCGCGAGTGTCATCAACACCTCCCCCGGAAGAAATGTAACTCGTAGGAAATGACCGCGCAGCCGCGGGACTCCCGGTTTGATAATATGATGAAAATTTGCATATTTCTAGACTTAGGGTTAAAAAGATGGCTTTTGAGGGTGAAAACCCAAAATAGCCCCCCGAACGGCCCCATGGGTGGCACCAACACCTCCCACGGGACCAATGTAACTCGTAGGAACTGACCGCGTAGCCCCAGGACTCCCAATTTGAGAATATGATGGTAATTTGCTTATTTCTAGACTTATGATTAAAAACATGGCGTTAGAGGGTGAAAACTTAAAACAGCCCCCGAACGCCCCGTGGGTGGCACCAACACCTCACACGGGACCAATGTAACTCGTAGGAACTGACCCCGCAGCTGGGCGACTCCTGTTTTGAGAATATGATGGTAATTTGCATATTTCTAGACTTTGGCTTAAAAACAAAGCGTTAGAGGGTGAAAACTCGAAACAACCCCCGAACGTTCCCGTGGATGGCACCAACACCTCCCACGTGACCAATGTAATTTGTAGGAACTGACCCCATAGCCGTGGGACTCCGAGTTTGAGAATATGATGATAATTTGCATATTTTGAGAGTTAGGCTTAAAAACATGGCTTTAGAGGGTGAAAACCTAAAACAGCCCCCGAACGGCCCCGTGTGTGGCACCAACACCTGCCACGGGACCAATGTAATAGGTAGGAATTGACTGCGCAGCTATGGGACTCTCGGTTTGAGAATATGACGGTAATTTCATATTTCTAAACTTAGGCTTAAACACAGGACGGTAGAGGGTGAAAACCCAAAATAGCCCTCGAACGGCCCTATGGGTGGCACCAACACCTCCCACGGGACCAATTTAACTCGTAGGAACTGACTGCGTAGCCGCAGGACTCCCAGTGTGAGAATACGATGATAAATTGCATATTTATAGACTTAATCTTAGAAATGTGGCTTTAGAGGGTGAAAATAAAAAATAGCCCCCGACTAGCCTCGTGGGTGGCAAAAACACCTCCCACGAGACTAATGTGACTCGTAGGAACTGACCATGTATCCGTGGGACTCCTAGTTTGAGAATACGATGATTATATTCATATTTCTAAACTTAATCTTAAAAACATGGCATTGGGGGGGAAACCCCTAAATAGCCCTCGAATGGCCCCGTGGGTGGAACCAACACATCCTACGGGACCAATGTGACTCGTAGGAACTGACCGCGCAGCACTGGGACTCTCGATTTGCGATTACAATAGTAAGTTGAATATTTCTAGACTTAGTCTTAACAAGATGGCATTATTGGGTGAAAACACGAAACAACCCCCGTACGACCCCGTGGGTGGCACCAACACCTCCCACGGGACCATTGTGACTCGTCGGAACTAATCGCACAGCCCCGGGACTCCCGGTTTGAGAATACGACGGTAATTTGAATATTTTTAGACTTAAGCAAAAAAACATGGCTTTAGAGGGTCAAAACCCAAAACGGCCCCCGAACGGCCGCGTGGGTGGCACCAACACTTCCCACAGAACCAATGTGACTCGTAGGAACTGACCGCGCAGCCGCGGGACTCCCAGTTTTGGAATACGATGATAATTTGCATATTTCTAGACTTTGACTTAAAAACATGGCTTTAGAGGATGAAAACCCAAAACACCCCCCGAACGGCCCCATGGGTGGCACAAACACCTACCACGGGACCAATGTACCTCGTAGGAACTGACCGCACAGCCGTAGGACTCCATATTTGAGAATACGACCATAATTTGTATATTTTTAGACTTAGGCTTAAAAATGTGGCTTTAGAGGGTAAACACCCAAAATAGCCCCCCGAACGGCCCCATGGATGGCACTAACACCTCCCACGGGACCAATGTGACTCGTAGGAACTGATCGCGTAGCCCCGGGACTCCCGATTTGAGAATACGACGATAATTTGTATATTTATGGACTTAGCTTAAAAAATGGCGTTAGTGCATGAAAACCCGAAATAGCCCCTGAACGGCCCTGTGGGTGACCCAACACCTCCCACGGGACCAATGTGACTCGTCGGAACTGACCGCGTAGCCTCGGGACTCCCCGTTTGAGAATACGATGATAATTTGAATATTTTTAGACTTAGACTAAAAAACATGGCTTTAGAGGGTGAAAACTCGAAACAGCCCCCGAACGACCGCGTGAGTGGCACCAACACTTCCTATGGGACGAATGTGACTCATAGGAACAGATCTCGCATCCGCAGGACTCCCGATTTGAGAATACGATGATAATTTGCATATTTCTAGACTTAGGCTTAAAAACGTGGCTTTCGAGGGTGAAAACGCAAAATAGCCCCCGAATGGCCCAGTGGGTGGCACCAACACCTCCCACAGGACCAATGTGACTCGTACGAATCGAACGCGCAGCCGCGGGACTCCCGATTTTGAGAATACGACGATAATTTGCATATTTCTAGACTTAGGCTTAAAAACGTGGCTTTAGAGGGTGAAAACCCAAAACAACCCTCGAACGGCCCCGCGAGTGTCATTAACACCTCCCTCGGAACAAATGTAACTCGTAGGAACTGACCGCGCAGCCGCGGGACTCCCGATTTGAGAATATGATGAAAATTTTCATATTTCTAGACTTAGGGTTAAAAAGATGGCTTTTGAGGGTGAAAACCCAAAATAGCCCCCGAACGGTCCCGTGGGTGGCACCAACACCTCCCACGGGACCAATGTAACTCGTAGGAACTGACTGCGCAGCCTCGGGACTCCCAGTTTGATAATACGATGATAA
Organism: Sambucus nigra; assembly: GCA_949130495.1. Taxonomy (NCBI): domain Eukaryota; kingdom Viridiplantae; phylum Streptophyta; class Magnoliopsida; order Dipsacales; family Adoxaceae; genus Sambucus; species Sambucus nigra. The sequence goes on along the minus strand of OX422223.1, from coordinate 253,810,862 downwards.
TTTGCATATTTTTAGATTTAGGCTTAAAAATGTGGCTTTAGAGGGTGAAAACCCAAAACAGCCCCCGAACGGCCCCGTGGATGGCACCAACACCTTCCACGGGACCAATGTGACTCGTAGGAACTGACCCCGTAGCCTCGGGACTCCCGATTTGAGAATACAACAATGATTTGCATATTTCTAGACTTAGGCTAAAAAACATGGCGTTAGAGGGTGAAAACCCAAAATAGCCTCCGAACGGCCCTGTGGCTGGCACCAACACCTCGCACGGGACCAATTTATCTCGTAGGAACTGATTGCGCAGCCGCGGGACTCTGGGTTTGAGAATACGATGATAATTTTCATATTTCTAGACTTAGGCTAAAAAAATGTGGCGTTAGAGGGTGAAAACCCAAAATACCCCTGACGGCCCTGTGGGTGGCACCAACACCTCCCACGGGACCAATGTGACTCGTAGGAACCGACCGCGCAGACGCGGGACTCCCGATTACGAGAATACAATGATAATTTGCATATTTCTAGACTTAGGCTTAAAATCATGGTGTTAGAGAGTGTAAACTCGAAATAGTCCCCGAACGTTCTCGTAAGTGGCACCAACACCTCCTACAGGACCAATGTAGCTCATAGGAACTGACCACGTAATCGTAGGACTCCCGGTTTGAGAATACGACGGTAATTTGTATATTTCTAGATTTAGGCTTAAAAACATGGCGCTAGAGGGTGAAAACCCAAAAGAGCCCCCGAACGGCCCTGTGGGTGGCACCAACACCTCCAACGGGACCAATTTAACTCGTAGGAATTGACAGCGCAGCCGCGGGACTCCCGGTGTTAGAATACGACGATAATTGCATATTTTTAGCTTACGCTTAAAATGTGGCTTTAGAGGGTGAAAATCCAAAACAGCTCCCGATCGGCCTCGTGGGTGCCACAAAAACCACCCACGAGACTAATGTGACTCCTAGGAACTGACTGCACAGCCGCGGGACTCTGGGTTTGAGAATACAATGATAATTTACATATTTCTAAACTTAGGCTTAAAAACTTGGCGTTAGAGGGTGAAAACCCGAAACTGCCCCCAAACGGCCCCATGGGTGGAACCGACACCTCCTACAGGACCAATGTGACTCTTAGGAACTGACCGCGCAACCCTAGGAATCCCCGTTTGAGAATACAATATTAATTTGAATATTTCTAGGCTTAGGCTTAAAAAGATGGCGTTACTGGGTGAAAACGTGAAAAAAACCCCACACAGCCCCGTGGGAGGCACCAACATCTCCCACGAAACCAATGCGACTCGTCGGAACTGACCGCGCAGCCCCAAGACTCTCGGTTTGAGAATACGATGGTAATTTGAATATTTTCACACTTAGGCTAAAAAACACGGCTTTAGAGGGTGAACAGTCGCGTGGATGGCACCAACACCTCCCACGGGACCAATGTGACTAGTAGGAATAGACCGCGCAGCTGCAGGACTACTGGTTTGAGAATACGATGATAATTTTCATATTTTTAGACTTTGGCTTAAAAACGTGGCTTTAGAGGATGAAAACCCGAAATAGCCCCGAACGGCCCTGTGGGTGGCACCAATACCTCCCACAGGACCAATGTGACTCGTAGGAATCGACCGCGCAAGCCCGGGGCTCCCGATTTTAAGAATACGACGATAATTTGCATATTTCTAGACTTAGGCTTAAAAACGTGGCTTTAGTGGGTGAAAACCCAAAACAGTCCGCGAACGGCCCTGTGGGTGGCACTAACACCTCCCCCGGAACCAATGTAACTCGTAGGAACTGACCGCGCACCAGCGGGACTCCCGATTTGAGAATACGATGAAAATTTGCATATTTCTAGACTTAGGCTTAAAAACATGGCTTTTGACGGTGAAAACCCAAAACATCCCCCCAAACGGCCCCGTGGGTGGCACCAACACCTCCCACGGGACCAATGTAACTCGTAGGAACTGACCGCGTAGCCCCAGGACTCCCGATTTGAGAATACGACGATAATTTGCATATTTTAAGACTTAGGCTTAAAAACCTGGATTTAGAGGGTGAAAACCCGAAACAGCCCCCGAACAGCCCAGTGGGTGGCACCAATACCTCCCACGGGACCAATGTGACTCGTAGGAACCGACCTCGCAGCCGCGGGACTCCCGGTTTTAAGAATACGATGATAATTTGCATAGTTTTGGACTTAGGCATAAAAACATGGCGTTAGAGGGTGAAAACTCGAAACAGCCCCCGAATGTTCTCGTGGGTGGCACCAACATGTCCCACGGGACCAATGTAACTCGTAGGAACTGACCCCACGGTCGCGGGACTCCCAGTTTCATAATATGACGGTAATTTGCATATTTATAGACTTAGGTTTAAAAACATGGCGTTAGAGTGTGAAAACTTGAAATAGCCCCCGAACGCCCCCGTGGGTGGCACCAACACTTCTCACAGAACCAATGTGACTCGTAGGAACTCACCACGTAGCTGCGGGACTCTCGGTTTGAGAATACGACGGTAATTTGCATATTTATAGACTTAGTCTTAAAAACATGGAATTAGAGGGGGAAAAGCCAAAATAGCCACCGAACGGCCTTGTGGGTGGCTCCAACACCTCCCACAGGACCAATTTAACTCATAAGAACTGACTGCACAGCCGCGGGACTCCCGGTGTGAGAATACGATGATGATTTGCATATTTCTAGAATTAGGCTTAAAAACGTGGGTTTAGAGGGTGAAAATCAAAAAAGCCCCTGACCGGCCCCGTGGATGGCACAAACACCTCCCGCGGGACTCCCAGTTTGATAATACGATGATAATTTGCATATTTCTATATTTAGTGTTAAAAATATGGCGTTAGAGGGTGAAAGCCCGAAACAGCCCCTGAACGGCCCTGTGGGTGGAACCAACACCTCCCACGGGACCAATGTGACTCGTAAGAACTGACGACGCAGCCGCGGGACTCCCGATTTGAGAATACGATGATAATTTGCATATTTCTAGACTTAAGCAAAATATGGGGTTAGAGGGTGAAAGCTCGAAACAACCACCGAATGTCCCCGTGGGTGGCACCAACACCTCCCACGGGACCAATGTAACTCGTAGGAACTGACACCGCAGACGCGAGACTCGCGGTTTGAGAATATGATGGTAATTTGCTAATTTCTAGACTTATGATTAAAAACATGGCATTAGAGTGTGAAAACTTGAAACAGCCCCCGAATGTCCCCGTGGGTGGCACCAACACCTCACACAGGACCAATCTAACTAGTAGGAACTGACCCCGCAGCTGGGGGACTCCCGGTTTGAGAATTCAACGATAATTTGCATATTTATAGACTAATGTTTGAAAACATGGCGTTAGAGGGTGAAAACTCGAAATAGCCACCGAACGTCCCCGTGGGTGGCACCAACACCTCCCACAGGACCAATCTAACTCGTAGGAACTGACAGCGTAGCCGCGGGACTCCTGGTTTGAGAATATGATGAAAATTTGCAAATTTCTCGACTTAGGGTTAAAAACATGGCTTTTGAGGGTGAGAACCCAAAATAGACCCCGAACGGCCTCGTGGGTGGCACCAACACCTCCCACGGGACCCATGTAGCTCGTAGGAACTGACCACGTAGCCGCGGGACTCCCGGTTTGAGAATACGACGGAAATTTGCATATTTCTAGACTTGGGCTTAAAAACATGGCGTTGGAGGGTGAAAACCCAAAATATACCCCGAACGTCCTTGTGGGTGGCACCAAGACCTTCCACGGGACTAATATAACTCGTAGGAACTGACTGCACAGCCTCGGGACTCCCGGTGTGAGAATACGATGATAATTTACATATTTCTAGACTTAAGCTTAAAAATGTGGCTTTAGAGGGTGAATATCCAAAACAGCCCCTGACCGGCCCCGTGGGTGGCACAAACACCTTCCACGGGACTAATGTGACTTGTAGGAACTGACCGTGCAGTTGCGGGACTCCCAATTTTATAATACGATGAAAATTTGTGTATTTCTATACTTAGGGTTAAAAATATGGCGTTAGAGGGTGAAAACCCGAAACAGCCCCTAAACGGCCCCGTGGGTGGAACCAACACCACCCACAGGACCAATATGACTTGTAAGAACTGACCATGCAGCGGTGGGACTCCCGATTTGAGAATACGATGGTAATTTGCAAATTTCTAGACTTAAGCAAAACATGACGTTAGAGGGTGAAAACTCTAAACAACCCCCGAACGTCCCCGTGGGTGGCACCATCACCTCCCATGGGACCAATGTAACTTGTAGGAACTGACCCAGCAGCCGCGGGACTCCCGTTTGAGAATAGGACAATAATTTGCATATTTCTTAACTTAAGCAAAACATGGTGTTAGAGGGTGAAAACTCGAAACAGCCCCCGAACATCCCCGTGGGTGGCACCAACACCTCCCACGGGACCAATGTAGCTCGTAGGAACTGACCACGCAGCCGCGGGACTCCCGGTGTGAGAATTCGATTATAATTTGCATATTTCTAGACTTAGGCTTAAAAACATGGCTTTAGAGGGAGAAAATCCAAAACAGCCCCTGACCAGCCCTGTGGGTGGGTCAACCACCTGCTACGGGACTAATGTAACTCATAGGAACTGACCGCGCAGCCGCAGGACTCCCAGTTTTAGAATACGATGATAATTTGCATACTTCTAAATTTAGTGTTAAAAATATAGCGTTAGAGGGTGAAAACTCGAAACAGCCCCTGAACGGCCCCGTGGGTGGAACCAACACCTTCCACGGGACCAATGTGACTCGTAAGAACTTACCACGCAGCCGTGGGACTCCCGATTTGAGAATACAACGGTAATTTGCATATTTTTAGACTTAAAAAAAATATGGCGTTAGAGGGTGAAAACTCGAAACAGCCCCCGAACGTCCCCGTGGGTGGCACCAACACCTCCCACGGGACCAATGTAACTCATAGGAACTGACTGCGCAGCCGCAGGACTCCCGATGTGAGAATACATCAATAATTTGTATATTTATAGACCTAGGCTTAAAAACGTGGCTTTAGAGGGTGAAAATCGAAAAAGCCCCTGAACGGCCCCATGGGTGGCACAAACACCTCCCACGGGACTAATGTGACTCATAGGAACCGACCGCGCAGTCGCGGGACTCCCTGTTTGAGAATACGATGATAATTTGCATATTTCTAAACTTAGGCTTAAAAATATGGCATTAGATGGTGAAAACCTGAAACAGCCCTCGAATGGCCTCGTGGGTGGAACCAACACCTTCCACGGGACCAATGTGACTTGCAAGAACTGACCACGCAGCCGCGGAACTCTCGGTTTGAGAATACGACCGTAAGTTGCATATTTCTAGATTTAAGCAAAACATGGCGTTAGAGGGTGAAAACTCGAATCATCCCCCGAACATCCCCATGGGTGGCACCAACACCACCCACGGGACCAATGTAAGTCGTAGGAACTGACACCGCAGACCCGAGACTCCCGATTTAATAATATGACGGTAATTTGCTTATTTCTATACTTATGATTAAAAACATGGCGTTAGAGGGTGAAAACTCGAAACAACCCCCGAACGTCCCCGTGGGTGGCACTAACACCTACCACGAGACCAATGTAGCTCGTAGGAACTGTCCACGCAGCCACGGGACTCCCGGTTTGAGAATACAACGGTAATTTGCATATTTCTAGACTTAGGCATAAAAACATGGCGTTAGAGTGTGAAAAACCAAAATATCCCTCGAACGGCCCTCTGGGTGGTACCAACACCTCCTAAGGGACCATTTTAACTCGTAGGAACTGACTGCGCTGCCGCAGGACTCTCGGTGTGAGAATACGATGATAATTTACATACTTCTAGACTTAGGCTTAAAACGTGGCTCTAGAGGGTGAAAATCAAAAATAGCCCCCGATTGGCCCCGTGGGTGGCACAAACACCTCGCACGGGACTAATGTGACTCGTAAGAACTGACCGCGCAGTCACGGGACTCCCAGTTTGAGAATACTACGATAATTTGCATATTTCTAAACTTAGGGTTAAAAACATGGCGTTAGAGGGTGAAAACCCGAAACAGCCCCCGAACGGCCCCGTGGGTGGAACCAACACCACCCACGAGACTAATGTGACTCGTAAGAACTGAACACGCAGCCGTAGGACTCCTGGTTTGAGAATACGGTGGTAATTTGTATATTTCTAGACATAATCAAAACACGTCGTTAGAGGGTGAAAACTCAAAACAGCCTCCGACCAATGTAACTCGTAGGAACTGACACCGCAGACGCGGGACTCCCGATTTGACAATATGTCGGTAATTTGCATATTTCTAGACTTATGATTAAAAACATGACGTTAGAGGGTGAAAACTTGAACCAATCCCCAAATTTCCCCGTGGGTGGCACCAACACCTCACACGGGACCAATGTAACTCGTAGGAACTGACCCCGCAGCTGGGGGACTCCGGGTTTGAGAATACGACGGCAATTTGCATATTTCTAGACTTAGGCTTAATAACATGGCATTAGAGGGTGAAAACTCGTAATAGCAGCCGACCGCCCCCGTGGGTGACACCAACACCTCCTACGGGACCAATGTAACTCGTAGGAACTGACCTATCAGCCGCAGGACTCCTGGTTTGAGAATACGACGGTAATTTGCATATTTCTAGACTTAGGCTTAAAAACATGGCGTTAGAGGGTGAAAACTCGAAATAGCCCCCGAACTTCCCCGTGGGTGACACCAACACCTCCCACGGGACCAATTTAACTCATAGGAACTGATCACGCATCTGCGGGACTCCCAGTTTGTGAATACGATGGTAATTTGCATATTTCAAGACTTAAGCAAAATATGGTGTTAAAGGGTGAAAACTCAAAACTGCCCTCGAACGTCCTCGTGGGTGGCACCAATACCTCCCACGGGACCAATGTAACTCGTAGGAACTGACCATGCAGTCGCGGGACTCCCAATTTTAGAATATGACGGTAATTTGCGTATTTCTAGACTTAGGTTTAAAAACATGGCGTTAGAGGATGAAAACCCAAAATAGCGCCCGAACGGTCCTGTGGGTGGCACCAACACCTCCCACGGGACCAATTTAACTCGTACGAACTGACTGCGCAGCCGCGGGACTCCATCTGTGAGAATACGATGATAATTTGCATATTTCTAGACTTATGCTTAAAAACGTGGCTTTAGAGGGTGAAAATCCAAAATAACCCCCGACCGGCCACGTGGGTGGCACAAACACCTCCCACGAGACTAATGTGACTCGTAGGAACTGACAGCGCAGCCACGGGACTCCTTGTTTGAGAATACGATGATAATTTGTCTATTTCTAAATGTAGGCTTAAAAACATGGTATTAGAGGGTGAAAACCCGAAACAGCTCCCGAACGGCGCCGTGGGTGGAACCAACACCTCCCACGGGACCAATGTGACTCGTAAGAACTGACCACGCAGCCGCGGAACTCCCGGTTTGAGAATACGATGGTAATTTGCATATTTTTAGATTTAAGCAAAACATGGCGTTAGAGGGTGAAAACTCAAAACAACCCCCGAACTTCCCCGTGGGTGGCACCAACACCTCCCACGGGACCAATGTAACTCGTAGGAACTGACACCACAGACACGGGACTCCCGATTTGAGAATATGATGGTAATCTGCTTGTTTCTAGGTTTATTATTAAAAACATGGCGTTAGAGGGTGAAAACTTGAAACAACCCCTGAACTTCCCCTTGGGTGGCAGCAACCCCTCACACGGGACCATTGAAACTCGTAGGAACTGACCCCGCAGCTGAGGGACTCCCGGTTTGAGAATACGACGGTAATTTGGATATTTCTAGACATAGGCTTAAAAACATGGTGTTAGAGGGTGAAAACCCAAAATAGCCCCCGAACGGCCCAGTGGGAGGCTCCAACACCTCCCATGGGACCAATTTAACATGTAGGAATTGACTGCGCAGCCGCGGGACTCCCGTAGGCTTAAAAACATGGTGTTAGAGGGTGAGAACCCAAAATGGCCTCCGAACGGCCCAGTGGGATGCTCCAACACCTCCCATGGGACCAATCTAACATGTAGTAATTGACTGCGCAGCCGCGGGACTCCCGATGTGAGAATACGATGATAATTTGCATATTTCTAGACTTAGGCTTAAAAAAGTGGCTTTAGAGCGTGAAAACTCGAAATAGCCCCCAACCGGCCCCGTGGGTGATAGAAACACCTCCCACGGGACTAATGTGACTCGTAGGAACTGACCGCGCAGTCCCGGGACTCCCAGTTTGAGAATACGACGATAATTTGCATATTTCTAAACATAGTCTTACAAACATGGCATTAGAGGGTGAAAACACGAAATAGCCCCCTAACGGCCCCGTGGGTGGAACCAACACCTCCCATAGGACAATTGTGACTCGTAAGAACTGACCACGCAGTCGCGAGACTCCCGGTTTGAGAATACGACGGTAATTTGCATATTTCTAGACTTAAGCAAAACATGGCGTTAGCGGGTGAAAACTCGAAACATCCCCCGAACATCCCCGTGGGTGGCACCAACACGTCCCACGGGACCAATGTAAGTCGTAGGAACTGACACCGCAGACGCGGGACTCCCAATTTAAAAATATGATGATAATTTGCTTATTTCTATACTTATCATTAAAAACATGGCGTTAGAGGGTGAAAACTTGAAACAGCCCCTGAACGTCCCCGTGGGTGGCACCAACACCTCCCACGGACCAATGTAACTCGTAGGAATGGACCCCGCAGCTGGGGGACTCCTGGTTTGAGAATACGATGGTAATTTGCATATTTCTAGACTTAGGCTTAAAAACATGGCGTTAGAGGGTGAAATCCCAAAAAAAAACCCTGAACGACCCTGTGGGTGGCACCAACACCTCCCGCGGGACCAGTTTAACTCGTAGGAACTGATTGCGCAGCCGCGGGACTGTCGGTGTGAGAATATGACAATAATTTGCATATTTATAGACTTAGGCTTAAAAATGTGGCGTTAGAGGGTGAAAATACAAAAAGCCCTCGATCGGCCCCGTGGGTGGCCCAAACACCTCCCACGGGACTAATGTGACTCGTAGGAAATGACCGCGCAAATGCGGGACTCCCAGTTTGAGAATACGATGATAATTTGCATATTTCTAGACTTAGGCTTAAAAATATGGTGTTAGAGGATGAAAATCCAAAATAGCCCCCGAACGGCCCCGTGGGTGGAACCAACACCTCCCACGGGACTGTTGTGACTCGTAAGAACTGACCACACAGCCGCGAGACTCCCGATTGGAGAATACGACAGTAATTTGCATATTTCAAGACTTAAGAAAAACATGGCCTTAGAGGGTGAAAACTCGAAACAGCCCCCGAACGTCCCCGTGGGTGGCACCAACACCTCCCACAGGACCAATGTAACTCACAGGAACTGACACCGCAGACGCGGGACTCCCGCATTGAAAATATGACCGTAATTTGCATATTTCTATACTTATGATAAAAAACATGGCGTTAGAGGGTGAAAACACGAAACAGCCCCCGAATGTTCCCGTGGGTGGCGCCAACACCTCACACGGGACCCATGTAACTTGTAGCAACTGACCCCACAGCTGGGGGACTTCCGATTTGAGAATACGATGGTAGTTTGAATATTTCTTGACTTAGGCTTAAAAACAAAGCGTTAGACGGTGAAAACTCGAAACAGCCCCCGAACGTCCCCGTGGGTGGCACCAATACCTCCCACAGGACCAATAAAACTAGTAGGAACTAACCCCGAAGCCGCGGGACTCCCGGTTTGAGAATACGAGGATAATTTGCATATTTCTAGACTTAGGTTTTAAAACATGGGGTTAGAGGGGGAAAACTCAAAACAGCCCCCGAACGTCCCCGTGGGTGGCATCAACACCTCCCACGGGATCAATGTAACTCATTGGGACTGACCACACAGACGCGGGATTCCCAGTTTGAGAATACGATGGTAATTTGCATATTTCTAGACTTAGGTTTAAAAACATGGGGTTAGAGGGTGAAAACTCGAAATAGCCATCGAATGTCCCCGTGGGTGGCATCAACACCCCCCACGGGATCAATGTAACTAGTTGGGACTGACCTTGCAATCGCGGGACTCCCAGTTTGAGAATACGATAATAATTTGCATATTCTTATACCTAAGCAAAACATGGTGTTAGAGCGTGAAAACTCGAAACAGCCCCCGACCGGCCCCGTGGGTGGAAGAAACACCTCCCACGGGACTAATGTGACTCGTAGGAACTGACCACGCAGTCGCGGGACTCCCAGTTTGAGAATACGGCGATAATTTGCATATTTCTAAACATAGTCTTAAAAACATGGCATTAGAGGGTGAAAACCCGAAATAGCCACCTAACGGCCCCGTGGGTGGAACCAACACCTCCCACAGGACAATTGTGACTCCTAAGAACTGACCACGCAGCCGCGAGACTCCCTGTTTGAGAATACGAAGGTAATTTGCATATTTCTAAACTTAAGCAAAACATGACGTTAGCGGGTGAAAACTCGAAACATCACCCGAGCATCCCCGTGGGTGGCACCAACACCTCCCACGAGACCAATGTAAGTCGTGGGAACTGACACCGCAGATGCGGGACTCCCGATTTAAAAATATGATGATAATTTGCTTATTTCTATACTTATCATTAAAAACATGGTGTTAGAGGGTGAAAACTTGAAATATCCCCTGAACGTCCCCGTGGGTGGCACCAACACCTCCCATGGACCAATGTAACTCGTAGGAATGGACCCCGCAGCTGGGGGACTCCTGGTTTGAGAAAACGATGGTAATTTGCATATTTCTAGACTTAGGCTTAAAAACATGGCGTTAGAGGGCGAAATCCCAAAAAAAACCCGAACGGCCCTGTGGGTGGCACCAACACCTCCCGCGGGACCAATTTAACTCGTAGTAACTGATTGCGCAGCCGCGGGACTGTCGGTGTGAGAATATGACAATAATTTGCATATTTATAGACTTAGGCTTAAAAACGTGGCTTTAGAGGGTGAAAATACAAAAAGCCCCCGATCGGCCCCGTGGGTGGCACAAACACCTCCCACGGGACTAATGTGACTCGTAGGAACTGACCGCGCAGCCGCGGACTCCCAGTTTGAGAATACGATGATAATTTGCATATTTCTAAACTTAGGCTTAAAAATATGGTGTTAGAGGGTGAAAACCCAAAATATCCCCCGAACGGCCCCATGGGTGGAACCAACACCTCCCACGGGACTGTTGTGACTCTTAAGAACTGACCACACAGCCGCGAGACTCCCGATTGGAGAATACGATAGTAATTTGCATATTTCAAGACTTAAGAAAAACATGGCCTTAGAGGGTGAAAACTCGAAACAGCCCCCGAACGTCCCCGTGGGTGGCACCAACACCTCCCACGGGACCAATGTAACTCGCAGGAACTGACACCGCAGACGCGGGACTCCCGCATTGAAAATAAGATCGTAATTTGCATATTTCTATACTTATGACAAAAAACATGGCGTTAGAGGGTGAAAACACGAAAAATCCCCTGAATGTTCCCGTGGGTGGCACCAACACCTCACACGGGACCAATGTAACTTGTAGGAACTGACCCCACAGCTGGGGGACTCCTGATTTGAGAATACGATGGTAGTTTGAATATTTCTTGACTTAGGCTTAAAAACATAGCGTTAGAGGGTGAAAACTCGAAACAGCCCCCGAACGTCCCCGTGGGTGGCACCAACACCTCCCATAGGACCAATAAACTCGTAGAAACTAACCCCGCAGCCGCATGACTCTCGGTTTGAGAATACGATGGTAATTTGCATATTTCTAGACTTAGGTTTAAAAACATGGGGTTAGAGGGTGAAAACTCAAAATAGTCGTCGAACGTCCTCGTGGGTGGCATCAACACCTCCCACGGGATCAATGTAACTCGTTGGGACTGACCAAACAGTCGCGGGACTCCCAGTTTGAGAATACGATAATAATTTGCATATTCTTATACTTAAGGAAAACATGGTGTTAGAGGGTGAAAACACGAAACCGCCCCCGAACATCCCCGTCGGTGGCACCAACACCTCCCACGGGACCAATGTAACTCATAGGAACTGACCACGCAACTACGAGACTTCCGATTTGAGAATACGGCTGTAATTTATGTTTTTCTAGACTTAGTCTAAAAAGCATTGCGTTAAAAGGTGAAAACTCGAAATAGCCCCCGAACGTCCCCGTGGGTGGCACCAGCACCTCCCACGGTGCCAATGTGACTCGTAAGAACTGACCACGTAGATGGGGGGCTCCCGGTTTGAGAATACGACGGTAATTTGCATATATCTAGACTTAGGCTTAAAAACATGGCGTTAGAGGGTGAAAACTCATAACAGCACCCAAACGTCCCCATGGGTGGCACCAACACCTCCCACGGGACCAATGTAACTCGTAGGAACTCACCCCGCAGCCTCGGTACTCCCGTTTGAGAATACGACGATAATTTGCATATTTCTAGACTTAAGCAAAACATAGTGTTAGAGGGTGAAAACACGAAACAACCCCTGAACGTCCCTGTGGGTGGCACCAACACCTCCCACGGGACCAATGTAGCTCGTAGGAACTGACCACACAGCCGCAGGACTCCCGGTTTTTTTAATACGACGGTAATTTACATATTTCTAGACTTAGGCTTAAAAACATTGCGTTAGAGGGTGAAAACCCAAAATAGCCCCCGGACGGCGCTGTGGGTGGCACTAATACCTCCCACGGGACCAATTTAACTCGTACGAACTGACTGCGCAGCTCAGGACTCCCTCTGTGAGAATACGATGATAATTTGCATATTTCTAGACTTAAGCAAAACATGGTGTTAGGGGGTGAAAACTCGAAACAGCCCCCGAACGTCCCCGTGAGTGGCACCAACACCTCCCACGGGACCAATGTAACTCATAGGAACAGACCACGTAGTCGCGGAACTCCCAATTTGAGAATACGATGGTAATTTGAATATTTTTAGACCTGAGCAAAACATGGAGTTAGAGGGTGAAAACACAAAACAGCCCCCGAACATCCCCGTGGGTGGCACCAACACCTCCCACGGGACCAATGTAACTCGTAGGAACTGACCGTGCAGCCGCGGGACTTCCGATTTGAGAATACGACGGTAATTTGCATATTTCTAGACTTAGGCTTAAAAACATTGCGTTAGAGGGTGAAAACTCGAAACAGCCCCCGAATGTCCCCGTGGGTGCACCAACACCTCCCACGGGACCAATATAACTGGTAGGAACGGACCACGTAGACGTGAGTCTCCCGGTTTGAGAATACAATGGTAATTTGCATGTTTCTACACTTGAGCAAAACATGGCGTTAGAGGGTGAAAACTCAAAACAGCCCCAGGACGACCCCGTGGGTGGCACCAACACCTCCCACGGGACCAATATAACTCGTAGGAACTGACCCCGTAACCGTGGGACTCCCGGTTTGAGAATACGATGGTAATTAACATATTTCTAGATTTAGGCTTAAAAACATGTTGTTAGAGGTTGAAAAGTCAAAACTGCCCCCGAAAGTCCCCGTGGGTGACATCAACACCTCCCATGGGACCAATGTAACTCGTAGGTATTGTCCAGACAGCCACGGGACTCTCGGTTTGAGAATATGACAATAATTTGCATATTTCTAGACTTGAGAAAAACATGGCGTTAGATGGTGAAAACTCGAAATAGCCCCCGAACGTCCCCGTGGGTGGTACCAACACCTCCCACGGGATCTATGTAACTCGTAGGAACTGACCACATAGCTACGGGGCTCCCGATTTCAGAATGCGATGGTAGTTTGCGTATTTCTAGACTTAGGCTTAAAGACATTGCGCTAGAGAGTGAAAAGTCGAAACAGCCCCCGAACGTCCCTGTGGGTGGCACCAACACCTCCCACGGGACCAATATAACTCGTAGGAACTGACCACGTAGATGCGGGTCTCCCGATTTGAGAATACGACAGTAATTTGCATATTTCTAGACTTAAGCAAAACATGGCGTTAATGGCGTTAAAACTCGAAACAGCCCCAGAAGGTCCCCGTGGGTGCCACCAACACCTCCCACGGGACCAATGTAACTCGTAGGATCTGACCCCGCAGCCGCGGGACTCCTAGTTTGAGAATACGACGATAATTTGTATGTTTCTAGACTTAGGCATAAAAACATGGCATTAGAGGGTGAAAACTTAAAACAGCCACCGAACGTCCCCGTGGGTGACACCAAGACCTCCCACGGCACCAATGTAACTCGTAGGAAGTGAACACGCAACCGCAGGACTCCCGGTTTGAGAATACGACGGTAATTTGCATATTTTAGACTTAGGCTAAAAAATATGGCGTTAGAGGGTGAAAACTCGAAATAGGCCCCGAACGTCCCCATGGGTGACACCAACACCTCCCACGGGACCAATGTAACTCGTAGGAACTGACCATGCATCTGCGCGACTCCCGGTTTGAGAATATGATGGTAATTGGCATATTTCTAGACTTAAGCAAAACATGGTGTTAATGGGTGAGAACTCAAAACGGACCTCGAAAGTCCCCGTGGGTGGCACCAATACCTCCCACAGGACCAATATAACTCGTAGGAACTGACCACGTAGCTGCGGGACTCCCGATTTGAGAATGCGATGGTAATTTGCGTATTTCTAGACTTAGGCTTAAAAACATTGCGTTAGACGGTGAAAACTCGAAACAGCCCCCGAATGTCCCAGTGGGTGGCTCCAACACCTCCCACGGGACCAGTGTAAGTCATAGGAACTGACACCGCAGACGCGGGACTCCCGGTTTGATAATAAGACGGTAATTTCCTTTTTTCTATACTTATCATTAAAAACGTGGCTTTGGAGGGTGAAAATCCAAAGCAGCCCCCGATCAGCCCCGTGGGTGGCACAAACACCTCCCACAGGACTAATGTGACTCATAGGAACTGACCGCGCAGCCGCGGGACTCCCTGTTTGAGAATATGACGATAATTTGCATATTTCTAAACTTTGCGTTAAAAACATGGCGTTAGAGGGTGAAAACCCAAAACAGCCCCTGAGCGGCCCCGCGGGTGGAACCAACACCTCCCACGGGGCCAATGTGACTCGTAAGAACTGAACACGCATCCGCAGGACTCTCGATTTGAGAATACAGCGGTTATTTGTATATTTCTAGATATAAGCAAAACATGGCGTTAGAGGGTGAAAACTCGAAACAACCCCCGACCAATGTAACTCATAGGAACTGACACCGCAGATGCGGGATTCCCGATTTGAGAATATGACGGTAATTTGCATATTTCTAGACTTATGATTAAAAACATGGCGTTAGAGGGTGAAAACTTGAAACAACCCCCAAATGTCCCCGTGGGTGGCACCAACACCTCACACGGGACCAATGTAACTCGGAGGAACTGACCCCGCAGATGGGGGACTCCCGGTTTGAGAATACGACGGTAATTTGCATATATCTAGACTTAGGCTTAAAAACATGGCGTTAGAGGGTGAAAACTCATAAAAGCACCCAAACGTCCCCATGGGTGCCACCAACACCTCCCACGGGACCAATGTAACTCGTAGGAACTCACCCCGCAGCCTCGGTACTCCCGTTTGAGAATACGGCAATAATTTGCATATTTCTAGACTTAAGCAAAACATAGTGTTAGAGGGTGAAAACACGAAACAGCCCCTGAACGTCCCCGTGGGTGGCACCAACACCTCCCACGGGACCAATGTAGCTCGTAGGAACTGACCACACAGCCGCGGGACTCCCGGTTTTTTTAATACGACGATAATTTACATATTTCTAGACTTAGGCTTAAAAACATTGCGTTAGAGGGTGAAAACCCAAAATAGCCCCCGAACGGCGCTGTGGGTGGCTCTAATACCTCCCACGGGACCAATTTAACTCGTACGAACTGACTGCGCAGCCGCAGGACTCCCTCTGTGAGAATACGATGATAATTTGCATATTTCTAGACTTAAGCAAAACATGGTGTTAGGGGGTGAAAACTCAAAACAGCCCCCGAACGTCCCCGTGAGTGGCACCAACACCTCCCACGGGACCAATGTAACTCATAGGAACAGACCACGCAGTCGCGGAACTCTGAATTTGAGAATACGATGGTAATTTGAATATTTTTAGACCTGAGCAAAACATGCAGTTAGAGGGTGAAAACACAAAACAGCCCCCGAACATCCCCGTGGGTGGCACCAACACCTCCCACGGGACCAATGTAACTCGTAGGAACTGACTGTGTAGCCGCGGGACTTCCGATTTGAGAATACGACGGTAATTTGCATATTTCTAGACTTAGGCTTAAAAACATTGCGTTAGAGGGTGAAAACTCGAAACAGCCCCCGAACGTCCCCGTGGGTGCACCAACACCTCCCACGGAACCAATATAACTCGTAGGAACTGACCCCGTAACCGCGGGACTCCCGGTTTGAGAATACAATGGTAATTAACATATTTCTAGATTTAGGCTTAAAAACATGCTGTTAGAGGGTGAAAAGTCAAAACTGCCCCCGAAAGTCCCCGTGGGTGACATCAATACCTCCCATGGGACCAATGTAACTCGTAGGTACTGTCCAGGCAGCCACGAGACTCCCGGTTTGATATTATGACAATAATTTGCATATTTCTAGACTTGAGAAAAACATGGCGTTAGATGGTGAAAACTCGAAATAGCCCCCGAACGTCCCCGTGGGTGGTACCAACACCTCCCACGGGATCAATGTAACTCGTAGGAACTGACCACATAGGTACGAGGCTCCCGATTTGAGAATGCGATGGTAGTTTGCGTATTTCTAGACTTAGGCTTAAAGACATTGCGCTAGAGAGTGAAAAGTCGAAATAGCCCCCGAACGTCCCTGTGGGTGGCACCAACACCTCTCACGGGACCAATATAACTCGTAGGAACTGACCACGTAGATGCGGGTCTCCCGATTTGAGAATACGACGGTAATTTGCATATTTCTAGACTTAAGCAAAACATGGCGTTAATGGCGTTAAAACTCGAAACAGCCCTAGAAGGTCCCCGTGGGTGCCACCAACACCTCCCACGGGACCAATGTAACTCGTAGGATCTGACCCCGCAGCCGCGGGACTCCTAGTTTGAGAATACGACGATAATTTGTATATTTCTAGACTTAGGCATAAAAACATGGCATTAGAGGGTGAAAACTTAAAACAGCCACCGAACGTCCCCGTGGGT
Source organism: Sambucus nigra (assembly GCA_949130495.1). Taxonomy (NCBI): domain Eukaryota; kingdom Viridiplantae; phylum Streptophyta; class Magnoliopsida; order Dipsacales; family Adoxaceae; genus Sambucus; species Sambucus nigra. Next base: position 253,793,636 of record OX422223.1, on the reverse strand, counting down.
GACACCAACACCTCCCACGGCACCAATGTAACTCGTAGGAAGTGAACACGCAACCGCGGGACTCCCGGTTTGAGAATACGATGGTAATTTGCATATTTTAGACTTAGGCTAAAAAATATGGCGTTAGAGGGTGAAAACTCGAAATAGGCCCCGAACGTCCCCATGGGTGACACCAACACCTCCCACGGGACCGATGTAACTCGTAGGAACTGACCATGCATCTGCGGGACTCCCGGTTTGAGAATATGATGGTAATTGGCATATTTCTAGACTTAAGCAAAACATGGTGTTAATGGGTGAGAACTCAAAACGGCCCTCGAAGTCCCCGTGGGTGGCACCAATACCTCCCACGGGACAAATATAACTCGTAGGAACTGACCACGTAGCTGCGGGACTCCCGATTTGAGAATACGATGGTAATTTGCGTATTTCTAGACTTAGGCTTAAAAACATTGCGTTAGACGGTGAAAACTCGAAACAGCCCCCGAACGTCCCAGCGGGTGGCTCCAACACCTCCCACGGGACCAGTGTAAGTCATAGGAACTGACACCGCAGACGCGGGACTCCCGGTTTGATAATAAGACGGTAATTTCCTTTTTTCTATACTTATCATTAAAAATGTGGCTTTGGAGGGTGAAAATCCAAAGCAGCCCCCGATCAGCCCCGTGGGTGGCACAAACACCTCCCACGGGACTAATGTGACTCATAGGAACTGACCGCGCAGTCGCGGGACTCCCTGTTTGAGAATATGATGATAATTTGCATATTTCTAAACTTTGCGTTAAAAACATGGCGTTAGAGGGTGAAAACCCAAAACAGCCCCTGAGCGGCCCTGTGGGTGGAACCAACACCTCCCACGGGGACAATGTGACTCGTAAGAACTGAACACGCATCCGCGGGACTCTCGATTTGAGAATACAGCGGTTATTTGTATATTTCTAGATATAAGCAAAACATGGCGTTAGAGGGTGAAAACTCGAAACGGCCCCCGACCAATGTAACTCAAAGGAACTGACACCACAGATGCGGGATTCCCGATTTGAGAATATGACGGTAATTTGCATATTTCTAGACTTATGATTAAAAACATGGCGTTAGATGGTGAAAACTTGAAACAACCCCCAAATGTCCCCGTGGGTGGCACCAACACCTCACACGGGACCAATGTAACTCGTAGGAACTGACCCCGCAGATGGGGGACTCCCGATTTGAGAATACGACGGTAATTTGCATATATCTAGACTTAGGCTTAAAAACATGGCGTTAGAGGGTGAAAACTCATAACAACACCCAAACGTCCCCATGGGTGGCACCAACACCTCCCACAGGACCAATGTAATTCGTAGGAACTCACCCCGCAGCCTCGGGACTCCCGTTTTAGAATACGGCGATAATTTGCATATTTCTAGACTTACGCAAAACATAGTGTTAGAGGGTGAAAACACGAAACAACCCCTGAACGTCCCTATGGGTGGCACCAACACCTCCCACGGGACCAATGTAGCTCGTAGGAACTGACAACACAGCCGCGAGACTCCCGTTTTTAGAATACGACGATAATTTGCATATTTCTAGACTTAGGCTTAAAAACATGGCGTTAGAGGGTGAAAACCCAAAATAGCCCCCGAACGGCCCTGTGGGTGGCACCAACACCTCCCACGGGACCAATTTAACTTGTACGAACTGACTGCGCAGCCGCGGGACTCCCTCTATGAGAATACGATGATAATTTGCATATTTATAAACTTAGGCTTAAAAACGTGGCTTTAGAGAGTGAAAATCCAAAACAGCCCCCGACCGGCCATGTGGGTGGCATAAACACCTCCCACGGGACTAATGTGACTCGTAGGAACTGACTGTGCAGCCGCGGGACTCCCAGTTTTAGAATACGATGATAATTTACATATTCCTAAACTTAGGGTTAAAAATATGGCGTTAGAGGGTGAAAACCCGAAATAGCCCCCGAACGGCCTCGTGGGTGGAACCAACACCTCCCACGGGACCAATGTGCTCGTAAGAACTGACCACGCAGCCGCAGAACTCTCAGTTTGAGAATACGACAGTAATTTGCATATTTCTAGATTTAAGCAAAACATGGCGTTAGAGGGTGATAACTCGAAACAGCCCCTGAACGTCCCCTTGGGTGGCACCAACACCTCCCACGGGACCAATGTAACTCGTAGGAACTGACCGTGCAGCCGCGGGACTCCCGATTTGAGAATACGATGGTAATTTGCTTATTTCTAGACTTAGTCTTAAAAACATTCCGTTAGAGGGTGAAAACTCGAAACAGCCCCCAAACGTTCCCGTGGGTGGCACCAACACCTCCCACAGGACCAATATAACTGGTAGGAACTGACCACGTAGAAGCGAGTCTCCCGGTTTGAGAATACAACGGTAATTTTCATATTTCTACACGAGCAAAATATGGCGTTAGAGGGTGAAAACTCGAAACAGCCCTAGAATGACCCCGTGGGTGGCACCAACACCTCCCACGGGACCAATATAACTCGTAGGAACTAACCCCGCAACCGCGGGACTCCCAGTTCGAGAATATGATGGTAATTTGCATATTTCTGGACTTAGGCTTAAAAACGTGGTGTTAGAGGGTGAAAACTCGAAACAGCCCCCGAACGTCCCCGTGGGTGACACCAACACCTCCCATGGGACCAATGTAACTCGTAGGAACTGACCACGCTGCCGCGGGACTCCCGGTCTGAGAATACGACGGTAATTTGCATATTTTTAGACTTAAGCAAAACATGGTGTTAGAGGGTGATAACTCGAAACAGCCCCCGAATGTCCCCGTGGGTGACACCAACACCTCCCATAGGACCAATGTAACTCGTAGGAGTTGTCCATGCAGCCGCGGGACTCCCGGTCTGAGAATACGACGGTAATTAGCATATTTCTAGACTTAGGCTTAAAAACATGGCGTTAGAGGGTGAAAACTCAAAATAGTCCCTGAACGTCCCCGTGGGTGGCACCAACACCTCCCACGGGATCAATGTAACTCGTGGAAACTGACCACGTAGCTGCGGGACTCCCGATTTGAGAATGCGACGGTAATTTGTGTATTTCTAGATTTCGGCTTAAAGACATTGCGTTAGAGAGTGAAAACTCGAAACAGCCCACAAATGTCCCTGTGGGTGGCACCAACACCTCCCACGGGACCAATATAACTCATAGGAACTGACCACGTAGACGCAAGTCTCTCGGTTTGAGAATATGATGGTAATTTGCATATTTCTAGACTTAAGCAATACATGGCGTTAGAGGGTGAAAACTCGAAACAGCCCCATAACGTCCCCGTGGGTGGCATTAACACCTCCCACGGGATCAATGTAACTCGTTGGGACTGACCACACAGTCGCGGGACTCCCAGTTTGAGAATACGATAATAATTTGCATATTCTTATACTTAAGCAAAACATGGTGTTAGAGGGTGAAAACACGAAACCGCCCCCGAACATCCCCGTCGGTGGCACCAACACCTCCCACGGGACCAATGTAACTCATAGGAACTGACCACGCAACTACGAGACTCCCGATTTGAGAATACGACTATAATTTATGTTTTTCTAGCCTTAGTCTAAAAAGCATTGCGTTAAAAGGTGAAAACTCGAAACAACCCCCGAACGTCCCCGTGGGTGGCACCAACACCTCCCACGGGACCAATGTAACTCGTTAGAACTGACCACGTAGATGTGGGTCTCTCGGTTTGAGAATACGACGGTTATTTATATATTTTTAGACATAAACAAAACATGGAGTTAGAGGGTGAAAACTCGAAACATCCCCCGACCAATGTAACTCATAGGAACTAACACTGCAGACGCGGGACTCTCGGTTTGAGAATATGACGGTAATTTGCATATTTCTAGACTTATGATTAAAAACATGGCGTTAGAGGGTGAAAACTTGAAACAACCCCCAAATGTCCCCGTGGGTGGCACCAACACCTCACACGGGACCAATGTAACTCGTAGGAATTGAACCCGCAGATGGGGGACTCCCGGTTTGAGAATACGATGATAATTTGCAAATTTCTAGATTTAGGCTTAAAAACATGGCGTTACAGGGTGAAAACTCGTAACAGCCCCCTTACGTCCCCGTGGGTGGTACCAACACCTCCCACTGGACCAATGTAACTCGTAGGAACTGACCCCGCAACCGCGGGACTCCCGTTTGAGAATACGACGGTAATTTGCATATTTCTAAACTTAAGCAAAACATGGTGTTAGAGGGTTAAAACATGAAACTGCTCCCGAACGTCCCTGTGGGTGGCACCAACACCTCCCACGGGACCAATGTAGCTCGTAGGAACTGACCACACAGCCGCGGGACTCCCGGTTTTTTAATACGACGGTAATTTACATATTTCTAGACTTAGGCTTAAAAACATGGCGTTAGAGGGTGAAAACCCAAAATAGCCCCCGAACGGCGCTGTGGGTGGCACCAATACCTCCCACGGGACCAATTTAACTCGTACGAACTGACTGCGCAGCCGCAGGACTCCCTCTGTGAGAATACGATGATAATTTGCATATTTCTAGACTTAAGCAAAACATGGTGTTAGGGGGTGAAAACTCGAAATAGCCCCCGAACGTCCCCGTGAGTGGCACCACCACCTCCCACGGGACCAATGTAACTCATAGGAACTGACCACGCAGTCGCGGGACTCCAAATTTGAGAATACGATGGTAATTTGAATATTTTTAGACCTGAGCAAAACATGCAGTTAGAGGGTGAAAACTCAAAACAGCCCCCGAACATCCCCGTGGGTGGCACCAACACCTCCCACGGGACCAATGTAACTCGTAGGAACTGACCGTGCACCCCGCGGGACTTCTGATTTGAGAATACGATGGTAATTTGCATATTTCTAGACTTAGGCTTAAAAACATTGCGTTAGAGGGTGAAAACTCGAAACAGCCCCCGAACGTCCCCGTGGGTGCACCAACACCTCCCACGGGACCAATATAACTGGTAGGAATGGACCACGTAGACGTGAGTCTCCCGGTTTGGGAATACAATGGTAATTTGCATGTTTCTACCCTTGAGCAAAACATGGCGTTAGAGGGTGAAAACTCAAAACAGCCCCAGGACGACCCCGTAGGTGGCACCAACACCTACCACGGGACCAATATAACTCGTAGGAACTGACCCCGTAACCGCGGGACTCCCGTTTTGATAATACGATGGTAATTAACATATTTCTAGATTTATGCTTAAAAACATGCTGTTAGAGGGTGAAAAGTCAAAACTGCCCCCGAACGTCCCCGTGGGTGACATCAACACCGCCCATGGGACCAATGTAACTCGTAGGTACTGTCCAGGCAGCCACGGGACTTCCGGTTTGAGAATATGACAATAATTTGCATATTTTTAGACTTGAGATAAACATGGCGTTAGATGGTGAAAACTCAAAATAGCCCCCGAACGTCCCCGTGGGTGGTACCAACACCTCCCACGGGACCAATGTAACTCGTAGGAACTGACCACATAGCTACGGGGCTCCCGATTTGAGAATGCGATGGTAGTTTGCGTATTTCTAGACTTAGGCTTAAAGACATTGCGCTAGAGGGTGAAAACTCGAAACAGCCCCCGAACATCCCTGTGGGTGGCACCAACACCTCCCACGGGACCAATAAACTCGTAGGAACTGACCACATAGACGCGGGTCTCCCGATTTGAGAATACGACGGTAATTTGCATATTTCTAGACTTAAGCAAAACATGGCGTTAATGGCGTTAAAACTCGAAATAGCCCCAGAAGGTTCCCGTGGGTGCCACCAACACCTCCCACCGGACCAATGTAACTCATAGGATCTGACCCCGCAGCCGCGGGACTCCTAGTTTGAGAATACGACGATAATTTGTATGTTTCCAGACTTAGGCATAAAAACATGGCATTAGAGGGTGAAAACTTAAAACAGCCACCGAACGTCCCCATGGGTGACACCAACACCTCCCACGGCACCAATGTAACTCGTAGGAAGTGAACACGCAACCGCGGGACTCCTGGTTTGAGAATACGACGGTAATTTGCATATTTTAGACTTAGGCTAAAAAATATGTCGTTAGAGGGTGAAAACTCAAAATAGGCCCCGAACGTCCCCATGGGTGACACCAACACCTCCCACGAGACCAATGTAACTCGTAGGAACTGACCATGCATCTGAGGGACTCCCGGTTTGAGAATATGATGGTAATTGGCATATTTCTAGACTTAAGAAAAACATGGTGTTAATGGGTGAGAACTCAAAACGGCCCTCGAAAGTCCCCGTGGGTGGCACCAATACCTCCCACGGGACCAATATAACTCGTTGGAACTGACCATGTAGCTGCAGGACTCCCGATTTGAGAATGTGATGGTAATTTGTGTATTTCTAGACTTAGGCTTGAAAACATTGCGTTAGATGGTGAAAACTCGAAACAGCCCCCGAACGTCCCAGTGGGTGGCTCCAACACCTCCCACGGGACCAGTGTAAGTCATAGGAACTGACACCGCAGACGCGGGACTCCCGGTTTGATAATAAGACGGTAATTTCCTTTTTTCTATACTTATCATTAATAACGTGGCTTTGGAGGGTGAAAATCCAAAGCAGCCCCTGATCAGCCCCGTGGGTGGCACAAACACCTCCCACAGGACTAATGTGACTCATAGGAACTGACCGCGCAGCCGCGGGACTCCCTCTTTGAGAATATGACGATAATTTGCATATTTCTAAACTTTGGGTTAAAAACATGGCGTTAGAGGGTGAAAACCCAAAATAGCCCCTGAGCGGCCCCGTGGGTGGAACCAACACCTCCCACGGGGCCAATGTGACTCGTAAGAACTGAACACGCATCCGCGGGACTCCCGATTTGAGAATACATCGGTTATTTGTATATTTCTAGATATAAGCAAAACATGGCATTAGAGGGTGAAAACTCGAAACATCCCCCGACCAATGTAACTCGTAGGAACTGACACCGCAGATACGGGATTCCCGATTTGAGAATATGACGGTAATTTGCATATTTCTAGACTTATGATTAAAAACATGGCGTTAGAGGGTGAAAACTTGAAACAACCCCCAAATGTCCCCGTGGGTAGCACCAACACCTCACATGGGACCAATGTAACTCGTAGGAACTGACCCCGCAGATGGGGGACTCCCGGTTTGAGAATACGACGCTAATTTGCATATATCTAGACTTAGGCTTAAAAACATGGCGTTAGAGGGTGAAAACTCATAACAGCACCCAAACGTCCCCGCGGGTGGCACCAACACCTCCCACGGGACCAATGTAACTCGTAGGAACTCACCCCGCAGCCTCGGGACTCCCGTTTGAGAATACGACGATAATTTGCATATTTCTAGACTTAAGCAAAACATAGTGTTAGAGGGTGAAAACACGAAACAGCCCCTGAACGTCCCTGTGGGTGGCACAAACACCTCCCACGGGACCAATGTAGCTCGTAGGAACTGACAACACAGCCGCGAGACTCCCGGTTTTAGAATACGATGATAATTTGCATATTTCTAGACTTAGGCTTAAAAACATGGCGTTAGAGGGTGAAAACCCAAAATAGCCCCCGAACGGCCCTGTGGGTGGCACCAACACCTCCCACGGGACAAATTTAACTTGTACGAACTGACTGCGCAGCCGCGGGACTCCCTCTATGAGAATACGATGATAATTTGCATATTTATAAACTTAGGCTTAAAAACGTGGCTTTAGAGAGTGAAAATCCAAAACAGCCCCCGACCGGCCACGTGGGTGGCATAAACACCTCCCACGGGACTAATGTGACTCGTAGGAACTGACTGCGCAGCCGCGGGACTCCCAGTTTTAGAATACGATGATAATTTGCATATTTCTAAACTTAGGGTTAAAAATATGGCGTTAGAGGGTGAAGACCCGAAACAGCCCCCGAACGGCCTCGTGGGTGGAACCAACACCTCCCACGGGACCAATGTGACTTGTAAGAACTGACCACGCAGCCGCAGAACTCTCAGTTTGAGAATACGACAGTAATTTGCATATTTCTAGATTTAAGCAAAACATGGCGTTAGAGGGTGATAACTCGAAACAGCCCTTGAACGTCCCCTTGGGTGGCACCAACACCTCCCACGGGACCAATGTAACTCGTAGGAACTGACCGTGCAGCCGCGGGACTCCCGATTTGAGAATACGATGGTAATTTGCGTATTTCTAGACTTAGGCTTAAAAACATTCCGTTAGAGGGTGAAAACTCGAAACAGCCCCCGAACGTTCCCGTGGGTGGCACCAACACCTCCCACAGGACCAATGTAACTCATAGGAACTGACCACGTAGACGCGAGTCTCCCGGTTTGAGAATACAACGGTAATTTTCATATTTCTACACGAGCAAAATATGGCGTTAGAGGGTGAAAACTCGAAACGTCCCTAGAATGACCCCGTGGGTGGCACGAACACCTCCCACGGGACCAATATAACTCGTAGGAACTAACCCCGCAACCGCGGGACTCCCAGTTCGAGAATACGATGGTAATTTGCATATTTCTGGACTTAGGCTTAAAAACGTGGTGTTAGAGGGTGAAAACTCGAAACAGCCCCCGAACGTCCCCGTGGGTGACACCAACACCTCCCATGGGACCAATGTAACTCGTAGGAACTGACCACGCTGCCGCGGGACTCCCGGTTTGAGAATACGACGGTAATTTACCTATTTTTAGACTTAAGCAAAACATGGTGTTAGAGGGTGATAACTCGAAACAGCCCCCGAATGTCCCCGTGGGTGACACCAACACCTCCCATAGGACCAATGTAACTCGTAGGAGTTGTCCATGCAGCCGCGGGACTCCCGGTCTGAGAATTCGACGGTAATTAGCATATTTCTAGACTTAAGATTAAAAACATGGCGTTAGAGGGTGAAAACTCAAAACAGTCCCTGAACATCCCCGTGGGTGGCACCAACACCTCCCTCGGGATCAATGTAACTCGTGGGAACTGACCACGTAGCTGCGGGACTCCCGGTTTGAGAATGCGACGGTAATTTGTGTATTTCTAGATTTTGGCTTAAAGACATTGCGTTAGAGAGTGAAAACTCGAAACAGCCCATGAACGTCCCTATGGGTAGCACCAACACCTCCCATGGGACCAATATATTTCATAGGAACTGACCACGTAGACGCGAGTCTCTCGGTTTGAGAATATGATGGTAATTTGCATATTTCTAGACTTAAGCAATACATGGCGTTAGAGGGTGAAAACTTGAAACATCCCCATAACGTCCCTGTGGGTGACACCAACACCTCCCACGGGACCAATGTAACTCGTAGGATCTGACCCCGCAGCCACGGCGCTCCCAATTTGAGAATACGACGGTAATTCGCATGTTTCTAGGCTTAGGCTTAAAAATATGGCGTTAGAGGGTGAAAACCCGAAACAGCCCCGAACGTCCCCGTGGGTGACACCAACACCTACAACGGGACCAATGTAACTCATAGGAACTGACCACGCAGCTGTGGGACGCCCAGTTTGAGAATACGATGGTAATTTCCATATTACTAGACTTGAGCAAAGCATGGCGTTAGAGGGTGAAAACTCGAAATAGCCCCCGAACGTCCCATGGGTGGCACCAACACCTCCCATGGGACCAATGTAACTTGTAGAAACTGACCATGTAGCTGCGGGACTCCCGATTTGAGAATACGACGGTAATTTGCGTATTTTTAGACTTAGGCTTAAAGACATTGCGTTAGAGGGTGAAAACTCGAAGCAGCCCCCAAACGTCCCCGTGGGTGGCACCAACACCTCCCACGGGACTAATGTAAGTTATAGGAACTAACACCGCAGACGCGGGACTCCCGGTTTGATAATAAGACGGTAATTTGCTTATTTCTATACTAATCATTAAAAACGTGGATTTAGAGGGTGAAAATCCAAAACAGCCCCCGATCGGCCCCGTGGGTGGCACAAACACCTCCCACGGGACTAGTGTGACTCGTGCGAACTGACTGCGCAGCCGCGGGACTCTCAGTTTAAGAATATGACAATAATTTGCATATTTCTAAACTTAGGGTTAAAAACATGGCGTTAAAGGGTGAAAACCCAAAACAGCCCCTGAACGGCCCCGTGGGTGGAACCAACACCTCCCACGGGGCCAATGTGACTCGTAAGAACTGAACACGCAGTCGCGGGACTCCCGGTTTGAGAATACAATGGTTATTTGCATATTTCTAGACATAAGCAAAACATGGCATTAGAGGGTGAAAACTCGAAACATCCCCCGAATAAAGTAACTCATAGGAACTGATACCGCAGACGCGGGACTCCCGGTTTGAGAATATGACGGTAATTTGCATATTTCTAGACATATGATTAAAAATATGGCGTTAGAGGGTGAAAATTTGAAACAACCCCCAAATGTCCCCGTGGGTGGAACCAACACCTCACACGGGACCAATGTAACTCGTAGGTTCTGACCTCGCAGATGGGGGACTCTCGGTTTGAGAATACGACGGTAATTTGCATATTTCTAGACTTAGGCTTAAAAACATGGCGTTAGAGGGTGAAAACTCGTAACATCCCCTGAACGTCCCCGTGGTTGGCACCAACACCTCCCACGAGACCAATGTAACTCGTAGGAACTGACCCCGCAGCCGCGGGACTCCCGTTTGAGAATACAGCGGTAATTTCCATATTTCTAGACTTAAGCAAAACATGGTGTTAGAGGGTGAAAAATCAAAACAGCCCCCGAACGGCCCTGTGGGTTGCACAAACACCTCCCACGGATCCAATGAAGCTCGTAGGAACTGACCACGCACCCTCGGGACTCCCGGTTTTTGAATACGACGGTAATTTTCATATTTCTAGACTTAGGCTTAAAAACATGGCGTTAGAGGGTGAAAACCCAAAATAGCCCCCGAACGGCCCTGTGGGTGGCACCAACACCTCCCACGGGACCAATTTAACTCGTACGAACTGACTGCGCAGCCGCGGGACTCCCTCTGTGAGAATACGATGATAATTTGCATATTTCTAAACTTAGGCTTAAAAACGTTGCTTTAGAGAGTGAAAATCCAAAACAGGCCCCGACCGACCACGTGGGTGGCATAAACACCTCCCACGGGACTAATGTGACTCGTAGGAACTGACTGCGCAGCCGCGGGACTCCCAGTTTTAGAATACGACGATAATTTGCATATTTCTAAACTTATGGTTAAAAATATGGCGTTAGAGGGTGAAAACCCGAAACAACCATCGGATGGCCTCGTGGGTGGAACCAACACCTCCCACGGGACCAATGTGACTCGTAAGAACTGACCACGCAGCCGCGGAACTCTCGGTTTGAGAATACGACGGTAATTTGCATATTTCTGGATTTAAGCAAAACATGGCGTTAGAGGATGAGAACTCGAAACAACCCACGAACGTCCCCGTGGGTGGTACCAACACATCCCACGGGACCAATGTAACTCGTAGGAACTGACACCACAGACGCGGGACTCCCGGTTTGAGAATATGATGGTAATTTGCTTATTTCTAGACTTATGATTAAAAACATGGCGTTAGAGGGTGAAAACTTAAAACAACCCCGAACTTCCTCGTGGGTGGCATCAACACCTCACACGGGACCAATGTAACTCGTAGGAACTGACCCCGTAGCTGGGGGACTCTCGGTTTGAGAATACGACGATAATTTGCATATTTCTAGACTTAGGCTTAAAAACATGGCATTAGAGGGTGAAAACACAAAATAGCCCCCAAACGGCCCTGTGGATGGCACCAACACCTCCCACGGGACCAATTTAACTCGTACGAACAGACTGCGCAGCCGCGGGACTCCCTCTGTGAGAATATGATGATAATTTACATATTTCTAGACTTATGCTTAAAAACGTGGCTTTAGAGGGTGAAAATCTAAAACAGCCCCCGACCGGCCACGTGGGTGGCCCAAACACCTCCCACGGGACTAATGTGACTTGTAGGAACTGACCGTGCAACCACGGGACTCCCTATTTAAGAATACGATGATAATTTGCATATTTCTAAATGTAGGCTTAAAAACATGGTATTAGAGGGTGAAAACCCGAAATAGTCCCCGAACGGCGCCGTGGGTGGATCAAACACCTCCCACGGGACCAATGTGACTCGTAAGAACTGAACACGCAGCCGCGGGACTCCCGGTTTGAGAATACGGTGGTAATTTGTTAGTTCTAGACATAAGCAAAACATGTCGTTAGAGGGTGAAAACTCGAAACAGCCCCCGAACATCCCCGTGGGTGGCACCAACACCTCCCACCGGACCAATATAACTCATAGTTACTGACCGTGCAGCCGCGGGACTTCTGATTTGATAATACGACGATAATTTACGTATTTCTAGACTTAGGCTTAAAAACATTGCGTTAGAGGGTGAAAACTCAAAACAGCCCCCGAACGTCCCCGTGGGTGCACCAACACCTCCCACGGGACCAATATAACTTGTAGGAACGGACCACATAGACGCGAGTCTCTTGGTTTGAGAATATAACGGTAATTTGCATGTTTCTACACTTGAGCAAAACATGGCGTTAGAGGGTGAAAACTCGAAATAGCCCCAGGACGACCCTGTGGGTGGCACCAACACCTCCCACGGGACCAATATAACTCGTAGGAACTGACCCCGTAACCGCGGGACTCCCGGTTTGAGAAAACAGTGGTAATTTACATATTTCTAGACTTAAGCTTAAAAACATGGCGTTAGAGGGTGAAAAGTCAAAACTGCCCCCGAACGTCCCCGTGGGTGACATCAACACCTTCCACGGGACCAATGTAACTTGTAGGTACTGTCCAGGCAGCCACGGGACTCTCGGTTTGAGAATATGACAATAATTTGCATATTTCTAGACAGGAGCAAAACATGGCGTTAGAGGGTGAAAACTCGAAATATCCCCCGAACGTCCCCGTGGGTGGTACCAACACCTCCCACGGGACCAATGTAACTCGTAGGAACTGACCACGTAGCTGCGGGACTCCCGATTTGATAATGCGATGGTAATTTTTGTATTTCTAGACTTAGGCTTAAAGACATTACGTTAGAGGGTGAAAACTCGAAACAGCCCCCGAACGTTCCTGTGGGTGGTACCAACACCTCCCACGGGACCAATATAACTCGTAGGAACTGACCACGTAGACGCGGGTTTCCCGGTTTGAGAATACGACGGTAATTTGCATATTTCTAGACTTAAGCAAAACATGGCGTTAGAGGGTTAAAACTCGAAACAGCCCCGGAACGTCCCCGTGGGTGCCACCAACACCTCCCACGGGACCAATGTAACTCATAGGATCTGACCCCGCAGCCGCGGGACTCCCAATTTGAGAATACGATGATAATTTGCATGTTTCTAGACTTAGGCTTAAAAACATGGCATTAGAGGGTGAAAACTCAAAACAGCCTCCGAACGTCCCCGTGGGTGACACCAACACCTCCCACGGCACAAATGTAACTCGTAGGAAGTGACCACGCAACCACGGGACTCCCGGTTTGAGAATACGATGGTAATTTGCATATTTCTAGACTTAGGCTTAAAAACATGGCGTTAGAGGGTGAAAACTCGAAACATCCCCCGAACGTCCCCGTGGGTGGCACCAACACCTCCCACGGGACCAATGTAAGTCGTAGGAACTGACACCGCAGACGCGAGACTCCCGGTTTGACAATAAGACGATAATTTGCTTATTTCTATACTTATCATTAAAAACATGGCGTTAGAAGGTGAAAACTTGAAACAACCCCTGAACGTCCCAATGGGTGGCACCAACACCTCCCACAGGACCAAGTAACTCTTAGGAACTGACACCACAGCCGCAGGACTCTCGGTTTGAGAATACAACGGTAATTTGCAAATTTCTTGACTTAAGCAAAACATGGTGTTAGATGGTGAAAACTCGAAAGAGCCCCCGAACGTCCCCGTGGGTGGTACCAACAACTCCCACGAGACCAATGTAACTCGTAGGAACTGACCACGCAGCCGCGGGACTCGCGGTTTTAGAATACGACGATAATTTTAATATTTTTAGACTTAGGCTTAAAAACATGGGGTTAGAGGGTGAAAACTCGAAACAGCCCCCGAACGTCCCCGTGGGTGGCACCAACAACTCCCACAGGACCAATGTAACTCGTAGGTATTGACCACGCAGCCGCGGGACTCCCGATTTGAGAATACGATGGTAATTTTCATATTTCTAGACGTAGGCTTAAAAATATTGATATGTTGATAATTATAACTCATATATGAAATTTTTCAGCTTGATTAATTTTTTTGTAAAACTACTTGGTTAGTGATATTTTTTTTATGTATCCTATCATTTGTAGGATTTTTGCACGCGGAACAAATGAAGGAGGCAACGGTTTACAACATGAAGATTATTTATATGTTGTGGACATTCAGGATTTTGTTTTTTGTGTTACCGTCGTGCGGGCTTTTATTTTTTAATTTTATGGTCGTGCGGGCTTTTATAATTTGATTGTTGAATTTTATGGCTGTGCGGGCTTTGTAGTAAGCATGTTTTACATTTACAGGTTTTGGAATGTCAAGAAAATAGAGGAAACTCCGCCCAATTTTTTTTTGGTCTGTGAATTATTAAGACGTGTAATATTTATAAGTTTGTATATATATTTGTTTATTAACAACGTTCTCGATTCGTAATTTGTGATTTTTTTTATTGTTTTGCCAATAATAAATATTTGTAACACCTCATACACGTCAAACATTACACGTAGCAACCGATGGTGCACTCACAGGACCCCTAATTTTAGGATTGCACCAAAAAAAACATTTTTTTAAATTATAGTTAAATATGGTCATGGACTTTGTCCATGACCATTTTTATTTTTTCCGTCACGCATAAAAATGGTCGCGAACTTGGGCCGCAACCATTTTTTTCATCACGGTTGTGGGTCACGGGCTTGGGCTGCGACCATTTTTTATATTTGTTGGTCACGGTTGTGGGTCACGGATAAAGTCTGCGACCATTTTTTTTATTTTTTTGTCACGGTTGTGTGTCACAGACTTTGGCCGCGACCTTTTTTTTTTTTTGGTCACGGTTGTGGGTCACGGACAAAGTTCGTGACCATTTTTTTTTAATTTTTTTGTCATGGTAAAGGGTCACGGACTTGGGCTGCGACCATTTTTTTTATAATTTGTTTGTCACGATCATTGGTCGCGGACTTTGACCGCGACCAATTTGTCACAGTTATGGGTCACGGATGAGGGCCGCGACCAAATTTTTTTTTTGTCACGGTTGTGGGATGCAGACTTTGGCCGCAACCAATTTGTCATGGTTGTGGGTTAAGACCCGTCACGGCATGGGTCACGGCTCAAGTTTGCGACCATTTGCTGTGACCCTTCTCGATCGTGACCATTTTTTGATCACGGACTTGGGCCCCGCCTGAAATGGTCACGGCCCAAGTCCGCGACCCACAGCTTTGGTCAGGGATTTTGTCCTTGACCAATCTCTAGTTTTGGTGTAGTGGCGTGCTAAGATTTCGGACTAGGGGTACAATTTCTTGAGACGGTCCAGGTTGACTGGACAAGCCATCTCTTCCCCATCTAAGTGAGTGAGAATGGAGGAACCACCGGACAAGATCTTCTTGACAATGTAGGGGCCGATCCATTTGGGCTTGAATTTCCCTTTGAGGTTCCAGATGGGTTCTATGATTTATTTGAGGGATAGGTCCCCCTCTCGGACACCATGGTCCTTGACTCTCTTGTTTAATGATTGCGCTATTCGGCAATGATAGCCTTGTATGTGGTATAGATCTTTCAATCTCCTTTTGTCTAAGAGGGTCAGCTCGTCAAGACAGCTTTGGCACCAGTCTTCTTCACTGACCTTGCTTTCAAGCATGATGCATAGCGAGGGTATTTCCAAATCCACAGGTAGGACGGCTTCCATGCAGTAGACCGGAGAGTAAAGGGTAGCCCCAGTAGAGGTTCGGATTGAGGTTCGGTATCCCCAGAGGGCGTACGAGATTTAATCGAACCAATATCGATAGCTTTCGATCATCTTACTGATGATGGCCTTGAGGTTCTTGTTGGCGGTAGGGAGAAGATTTGTGTCTCTGAATCCCATACTCGTTGACCACTTCTATGACTTATGCCTCGAAATGTAACCCGTTATCTGACACTAGATCGTATGGGACCCCATATCGACAGATGATATTTTTCTTGATGAATTTGGCCACTTTCTTAGCATTTAACACTACGTATGACTCAGCTTCGACCCATTTGGTGAAGTAATCAATGGCAACTAGGATGAACTCACTCCCATTGGAATCCTTCAGTGTAACCTTCCCTATGATGTTGATGCCCTAAGTGGAGAACGGCTAGGGAGAGGTCATGTTGTATAATTTACGTGGAGGCATATGTTGAAAGTTAGAGAATTATTGGCATTTGAGACATCTCTGTACATAGGCAGTGCAATCCTAGGTCATGGTGGTCCAGTAGTAACCTTGTCGAATCTGCTTTTTGATAAGCATGTGACCGTTCATGTGATGTTCGCATTATCCGCTGTGGGTTTTCTGGATTATTTTTTCAATGTCAGCCCCTGTGATGCAGTGCAGATGAGTTCCACCAAAGTTCCTTTTGAGCAGTGCTTTGTGACAGATGATGTACTGCGCAGCCAGTTTTTGAAGGGTTGCTCAATCTTTCTTGTTGGAACCCTCGGGATACCTACCATTCTTGAGGAGGTGCCAGATATCATATTACCAGTAATTGGCTAGCTCGGGATCTTCTATGGTGATGAGCTCAATGTGGTAATAGTGGGTTGGTTTGTCTTGCTTTTGAACTAGGAAGGGGGTCATAGTTATTCCTTCGGGCATGTCGACCATGGAGGCCAAGGTAGCGAGAGCATCATCTAGGTTATTCTTTGCTCGGGGTAGGTAATGGAAGGTGATATCTTGGAATTGGCAGGCTAGTTCTTCTAAGTGGGCATGGAAGGGTTGGAGTTTCTCATCCTTGACTCTCCATTTTCTGAGCACTTAATCGATGATGAGGGCGGAATCCCCGTAGACATATAGGCATTGAATATCTTTCTCGAGAGAAACTTTGAGGCCTACTATGCATTCCTCATATTCAGTCATGTTATTGGTGCAAGGGAAATCATATTTGATGGCGATGGGAGTATGGGAGTCATCAGGGGCGATCAGGAGTATCCCAATGCCAAATCCCTTTTTATTGGCAGCGCCGTCAAAGAACATTTGTCATCGGAGGTTATCTTGAGCAGTGCAAAGGATGTTTTTATCTGGGAATTCTGAGATCCAGACATCGACTTCATCCACGGGGTAATTAGCGAGGTATTCAGAGATGGATATTCATTTCATGGCTTTCTGCGTGACGTACACGATATCGAACTCATCTAGGAGCATCAACCATCGAGCCATTTGGATGAATAAAGCGATTTTCTTAAGCAGGTAATTGATGGGGTCTGTTCGGGATACAAGTTTGATATGGAAGGCAAGCATGTAGTGCCGTAACTTTTGGGTGACCCAGACAAGTGTGATACATGCCTTTTCCAAATGAGTGTAGTTGACCTCGTACCCAGCCAATTGCGACTGGCGTAATAGATGGCTCTTTCTTTATGGGAATCTTCAAGGTATTGGGATAGCGTAGCCCTAGCTGTAGTGTTGGTTATGGTTAAGTATAGGAGCAAGGGGAGACCAGGCTGTGGTGGCATGAGTACCGGGGGTTGGATCAGATATTGTTTGATTTGGTGAAAGGCTTCTTGGCAAGCATCATTCCAAAATTTAGTAGAATCTTTTCGAAGGAGTTTGAAGATAGGTTCGCAGATGAAGGTTAACTGGATGATGAACCGGCTGATGTATTGCAATTTTGCAAGGAAACTTCGGACGTCTTTCTCTGTTCGGGGAGGTGGTATATCAAGTATGGCTTTCATCTTGGCGGGATCTGCTTCTATCCCCTTCTCACTGACCATGAATCCTAAGAGTTTTCTCTTTGTAACATCGAAGATACATTTCTGTGGAGTGAGTCTCATTTGATACTGTCGCAGTCGTTCAAAGAAGTTTTGGAGAGCAAGAACATGACCTTCTATAGTCTTGGATTTGAGAATCATATCATCCACAAAGTCCTTCAAACTCTTTGGGAATCAGATCGTGCAGTATGGTTGCGATAGCCCTCTGGTAGGTAGCCCCAGCATTCTAGAGAACAAATGGCATGACAATGTAGCAAAAGGTTCCCCATGGGGTGATGAATGCGATTTTTTCTTGGTGGTCTGGGTGCATTTTTATTTGGTTGTATCCGACAAACCCGTCGACGAATGACTTGAGAGCATGACTGGTTGTGTTGTCCACGATCATGTCGATATTGGGTAGAAGATAATCATCCTTTGTAGAGGCTTTGTTCAAATCCTGATAGTCAATACACATCTGAACTTTTCCCCTTGATTTCGGTACGGGAACTATATTGGCTAGCCATGTGGGATATTTGATCACACGAATGAAGCCTACGTTCAACTATTTTACCACCTCTTCTTTGAACTTGAGCGAACATTTGGTGTGGAGCTTTCTCAACTTTTGTTTCACAGGCTTGTAATCTGGGAGAGTGGGAATCTCGTGCTGATCTATTTCAGGATCAATGCCAGGCATATCGTCGTAGGACCATACAAAGACATCCATGAATTCCTTTAGAAATTCTTCGAGTTGTGCACGCTCACGCTCGTCGAGGGTAGTCCCTATCCTAATCTCACACAGTTGGTTACTAGAACCGAGGTTAATAACAACCGTCTCTTTTTAATTAACTTGAACACGATTATGTTGTTTATTATTAACCTTATTTAGATCAGTTAAGAATTGTTCATTTGCAAAATCATCATCATCAAAAGTTTGATTAGAATCCAAGAAGTTAATGTAAGGCACAGCAAGATACTCAAAATCTTCTTTTATTTCATTGATAGGAAAAACAGCATTGAGAGCCTCATCAAAAGAGGGCTTGATTACCTTTGAATAAGGATAGACAATAGAAGAAGAAAGGGGGTAAACATTAGGATTAGGGGAGATTTTAGCAAGTAGAACGGGCGCAACATGATAGTTGAGGAGAGGTGTATCAGCATCTTTAATCAGTTGGGATGGATCCAGTGATGTAGTACCTTAATGAACCATGCAGATGTCAGACCTAGTGTTTGTAGGTTGAAGGAATCTTCGGAGTCACTTTCCTCAGTCTCTTAGGTATCTTTGATGAGCGGTTGTATATGGTGTTGGGAACTTTTGTCCCATAAGTAGCTGTCTTGGAAAAAGATCTCCATTCTAGGCTTCATCTTCTTGTCTGTAGGGTCATACCATGGTTCAAGAAAGCCGTAAAAGCGGAAGTCTTCACCCTCTTTAATGAATCGTATGTTCAAAGAGTCATCTGGGATAGTTCGGACGCAGTCTAGTCCTCTCTTTGATCGAGATAGGCGAATCATTCTAAGCTCTTGTTCTAATGGTTGATACCCCAAACCACTAGGAGGGAAGGCCTTCTCTAGTTTAATTGGCTCGAGTATATCTTGTTCTCTTTGTCCTAGCCCCAGTTCGGGCATGAAGTGCATGTTTCTGAACATTTGAATCACATTTATGTTGCCATGAGGGTCGTATTCTGGACAAACCCTTTCTTTGAAGTCGTCCCTTACCGGGAGTAGAAGTGATTCAACTCAAAATCCTGATAGGAGCATATCATTTGACCCATGATCTTTCTCAAGGATTGGACTGTTGGTACTTGCACCATCGTCATTGTCGACGTCGCCTAACATAGTAATGACTCTCCCGTCGATGAAGAATTTTAATTTTTGATGGAGCGAGGAAGACACGCCCTTGATACTGTGGAGCCAAGGTCATCCGAGTAATAGATTGATACAAGCTGGGATGTCAATAACTTGGAATTCAATGACATGGTTTATAGGGCCAACCCCTATTAGAATCTTTATGGATCCCATCACCTCCCGATGGGTATTATCGTAGGCATGCAAAGCGGTGGAAGTTGGAGCTAGGTTGCTTTGTTTCAGTCCTAAACATTTAAAGGTTCGCAATGGTCAGACATTCAGGGAGGATCCATTATCAACAAGAGAGAGTGGTACAACCATCCTCATGACTTCTATGGAGATGTTGAGTGCATGATTATGGTTTGGTCCAATCTTGGGGATTTTCTCTTCGGAAAAGGACAACATTCGGGTAGAGGTCAAGGATCCGACTAAATTTGCCTATTCTTATGGTGTGGTAGATGGATGAACTGTGCATCCAGTGAGAAACTTGATCAAAGCGTTCATATGCATATACCTACGTGTGGACAAGACATTTGATATACCTAAGTGTACGTGAATTGCCTCACCATATACCTAATGGGGATGGTACGTGAGAGAGCGAATTTGATATACTCGGGGTACGTGAATGAATTCAATACGATATACCTCCCGTCATGACTTCGATCAAGTGGTATGATGAGGGGGAACCATTCGATATACGTCGAAGGTGCTTGGCTAATGGAAGGTAAGAGTGATATCGCTTAGGCTAACTGCGCCCTACCGAACCAGCGCCCATCAGAAGTGACCCTCCAGTTACTTGGGTAAAATTTGGTCAATAGCAATGCTCTTTGGTGATGTCGTGTGAATCATGCATGATCCTCTTATTAGTATCTAATGATGAGAGTATCTTTCTTGATTATGCCAAACAGGGAGCAAAGTACAAGTACCAATGGTACACCAAGTATGGGTGATGCATGCAACATGTGGATATATGTGACCGTAGGTGCACGTGGTGCGAAGTGTACATGGAGAATTTTCTACAAGTGTGAATAGAAGCATAAGCATAAGGTACACATGAGTAGTAAAGGGGAACATGCGAAATGGGGGAGAATATAAGCAAACATAACACCC
This sequence comes from Sambucus nigra, assembly GCA_949130495.1. Lineage (NCBI taxonomy): Eukaryota > Viridiplantae > Streptophyta > Magnoliopsida > Dipsacales > Adoxaceae > Sambucus > Sambucus nigra. The sequence continues at coordinate 253,772,753 of OX422223.1, read as the reverse complement.
ATGTAAATAGAGTCTAGTCCTCAAAATAAACATACACATCCACAACAGAGTCGCCACTGTGGCCATACCTGTTCCGGATCCCGATACTCGTGGGGGGAGGGCCGCGCTAGAGTGAGGATCCTTAGGTCCCGCGCCTCCCTCTCGGGAGAGCTTCGACCGACGTCATTTGAGGTGAGGTGAAAAAATATAGAGAGTTTAGAGTCGCCGGTCTATTTTACTCATAACAGACAAAAGAAAAAAGGGAATCCATTCTGAGGGACAGCATCCAAAGACATACTGGTGCGTACGAAACCAAAATGATTCGACAAGGGTCCAGAGGCTATGTTACGAAATGGGAAGGTGTTAGACACCCATTTCTCCCTTTCGATCTCTCATGGGTTTTTTCTATTTTTCTTTTATTTTCTCCATTATATGTGTTCATGTGTATATATAGTGAAGATAGGAATCATCAACTTGTACCATGGAAAGGTAAAGCGATTCGTGCGTAGGAAAGTGTAAAAAGTATTAGAAAATAAGATTTAGGCGATCATCACTACGTTAATCGTTATAAGGGAATGATAACGTATGTGGTATAATACGCCACTAAGAACAAATATATGTATATATATAATATAAGAGAATGGAGATTAGAGAAATAAAAAATGAGAGGAAAAGTAAAAATTGGACTCGAGTCTCGAGTTTTACCCCGAGATGCCTACGTAGCCTATAGAGGCATCAAAGTCCACGTAGTTCGCATACAAAATGAGGGGTGGGGTTTATCCCATAAATCTAACGGGGGATTCTCTTATTTGTGTGTGTAGACAAAGTGTTTTAGTTGTGAGAGAAGTGTAAGAAAAGTATGAGAATTCCCGTTTGGAATTTATGAGCAAACCCTCTTTTTTTTTTTTTATTTATATGAAAATAAGAGATGTGAAATAATAATAAATAAAAACTATATTAGGATGTGTGAAATGAGATAATAAAAGCACTAAATAATAAAACAAGTTATTGCAAATTTATGAGAATTTAAGGAGAGAGTTGAAAAAATTGGACCTTCTTGAAGATCTTGAGCTTGATCTTGAATGTTGGAGAGCACCCCTTAGACTTTGATGATGATGGAGGGTAGTGAATTCACCAAGTTTGATTAAAAGGATGATGAAAAGTGAAGGTTGTAAAGGGATTTGGGTGTGGAAATCAGACTAACTTCGAGAGAGGTTTTCGGAGTTTGCTGAGAATGATATTTATCAGATCTGGGCTCTCCTACAAGTGAGATCAGGCCTCTTTTTTATAGGCCCAGGACATAGACGATTGGCATAGCCCTGGTCCTGTCGTTCGACATGTGCGTTTAGGCACACTGTCGATAGGCAGGGTCTGGGACCTGCCGTTTGGCAGTGTCTTTCAGGCCTTTTGGGAAATTCGGTCGCCCAATGCAAACCGTTGATCAGAATCGCGCATGGGGTGGACCATTAGAAAGGTAATTCAGAGATCTTTGAAAATCCTTTGGACTGCCCCCGACTTCGGGAGTTGACTCTGGGTCAAATATGGCCCGAAAGCATTTCTCAGTCCATTGGACGGGGGATCGTTGGATGCAAATGGATCGTTCGTCTGCATGGTAAGTCTAAATCGTGCACGGGGCAGACCGTTGGAAAGGTTAGGAGATGGACTATGACAGTCCAAAGTGTTTGATCAGGTTTGGGGAGTTGACTTTGGTCAACCAAGCCTTGGAAGCATTCGGTGACTTTTAGAGTCAAATGGATCGTTCGTCCATATCGTAAGTCAGAATCGTGCATGGATCGGACCGTTCGAAAGGGGATTCAGTGAACTTTGAAGATTCATTTAGCCTCGATCGAGCTGAAGAGTTTGACTTTGGTCAAATGGTTCCTGGGAGCGCCCGACGACCACCTAATTGAGTTTTGGGGAAAATTAGTCGTTCGTTTTCATGGTAGGGCAGAATCTTGCATGTGATGGATAGTTGGAAAGGAGTTTCAGTGCCCTTTGAAGATTCATTAGGCCTCAGTCGAGTTGAAGAGTTTTACTTTTGGTCAAAAGGAGCCTGGGAGTGCTCGATGGTTTCTAAGTCAGTACTCGGGGTATGACTTGGATCTGTAGTGATAAGGGGAGGTGCTAGGGACCTAAGGAGAGTTAGGGGGTAATAGAATAGGGTGTCTACAGTGTTCTAGGTGAATTTTGCAAAAGATAAAATAACCAAATAAACCATATTTTATCAAATAAAGTAAATGACTTGAACTAAATTAATTTAAACATTACCCAAATTAATTTAGGCACCAAATTATGTAAATAGTGATTTAAACTCGATTTTAGGTGAATTTTGCAATTTTGCATTCTAGGTGAATTTTGCAGCAAATAAACCAAATTATGCGTTCTAGGTGAATTTTGCAAAAGATAAAATAACCAAATAAATCACTACGCCACGATGTACGAGGAAAAACACACAATGGTTAAAACCCTCGGACGGCCCCAGCCACAAATTCACTAAGTATGATTTTACAAGTACAAGACACGAAAGACTTACAACACTCGACTTGACTCCGTCCAAGTCCCGACGCTTCTTCTTTGTACACACCTTTGCCTAGAGAATAACCACGGAGCTCCACCGCGGTCTCGGATTCCACCGATCGAACTTTTTCGGTCATCGCCACCCGGACAAGGAGCCTTTCTCTAAGTGGGTAAGTCAACGCAAACGAACTTCTTCTTTGTGGGATTTAGAAGCAAAAACAAACTTATCTTCAACACAATAGAGAAAAACCCGGTGCCAAACACTCCAAGCAACGATATTTATATATTGAAACTTGGAATAAACAATATGGTTGAAAACAAGAGTGTTTTATGATTTTTTTCTTGAAAAATAGACACTCAAAAACATGAAATTTTTCTTGAAAACTTGAACTCTCAAATCTCTCTCTAGGAGATGGAGGACAGTTGAAAAGTTAGTTCCAAATAGTTGGTTCCCGCACTACATAAGTCAGTCAAAAGTTAGTGGGGAAAAGTAGTGGGAAAAACTGTAAAAAAAAACCCAAAACTGCCATTTTAATTTCCTGATGGAAATCTCGTTCGAACGAGATTTTCATTCGAACGAAGTATCATTCGAACGACCTTCTAACGATGTTCCATTCGCCTAATGGGAAATATCATTGCCAAACTCATTCGAACGAGATTCTCGTTTGAATAAACAAACTCGTTTGAATGACAATATAGAGCAAGTTCTAGAGGCAAAATCGTTGGCAAACCTCGTTCGAACAATATTCTCATTCGAAGGAAAAACTCATTCGAAAGACAATATCGAATGACTTTCCAGAATGTTCAAAGATTCAATTTTCGCTCAGAAACTTTATTTTAAAGTTTTAAAAAAACTTTCTGAAAATAAACAACAGTTTAAACAAAACTTACTACAAATTATTTCAAGCTCCTATATATATATGTTAAAATGCATTCATACCTTAGGATCTACCTTAGGAGCAAAGGAACCAATGTTGGTGACGTAGAAACAAGGCACAATAAACTCGACAGTTTGATGAAGCTTTAAACTTGCCCGCTATGTCTTCAACTTTTGTATGTCATAGGCTTGAAGGATGGTCAAGAACACTATCCTATAACTCAAACGTTTTAGTCCGGAATTGAGCCAAAACAACAAAGGACTCAATTGAGAATTTGTGTCCTTACAAATCTCCCCCTTTGGCTATTCCAGAACAAAAACTAACAAAAATCCTAAAGGGTCGTCAAGCTCTACTAGACATAAAAAAATGTCCCACCCAAGATAAAAAAATACACAGCTTTACTCAAACAACCCAAGGATCAATATCTTTGACGATGATGAAATTTGCCACTTAGAAGAATTCCTGCACGCTTAAGCAAACTATCAAACACATAGGGAATATCAAGAATATTAAATGCAATTAAATAAATACTCCCCCTAAATTAATTCTCCCCTTTATCAACTATGATCAACCTAAGAAGATAGCGCTCTCCCCCTAAGTTAAATCTCCTAAACTTAGATAAGATTACAATAGGATTAGATACCATTTCTCCCCCTCTCATTCTCCCCCTTTTTGTTCACAAATAGACAAAGGCTAAAGAATCAAAAAATAACTTATCTCCCCTAATTAAAGCATATACTCCCCCTAAACTAAACAAGGGATGAATAGAATGGGATAGCAAGATAAACATGCAATTATGCATAAAGTGATGAGAACATTAAAGTACATGGGCAACAAAATCATAACTAATCCAACAAAAATAACGGATACCAACTATGATGCTAAAACAAATGATACCAAATTGACAAATAAGATTCTAAGCTTGTGATATGAAACAGTGTATGCAACAAGATAGATACCAATTATGAATTAACGCATAGATCGACTAGAAAGCAAGGCAAAGAAAAAATAGAATACCTCGTATATGATAACATAATTAATATCATTAATGCACATGCACATATACTAGGTATAAATACCACACATGACACAAAATAAAATATGCTTTTCACACTCGTATGGCAAAAATGTGTCATATGGAAACGCAAGTGTTGGGGTGTGAACTAGCAACAATTAAATTTAGACCCAATCACTTAAAACATGTTCACGGAGTTCTCAATTGATTGCAAACTTCATCACATTTGAATAAAACCTCATGTGACAATATAAATTGAACTCAATGAACAAACATACACAATGCATACAAGCCTAGACTTTTGATGATTCTACAAACAAATAGAGTCATGACATTGAAAGTACAACTAGGATAAACAGACATTGTACAAACCGTTGATATACCATCCAAATTCACTCAATTTAAGCATATACAGTTTAATCTTTTGAATGAAAAGATCAACTAAACAAAATAGGCCTTGGAAAATATTTTCTTTTAATGGCATTATTCTTTAGGCCTTTGGACCACGTATTTCTTTTAGGTCCATTCCAAACGGTGGCTTACTATCGCAAAGGATAATAATTCCTTTCGGAGTCTTTCCCCGTGCACATTTATATATAACATATTTATATCTCACAAATCTCACGTGCAACGGATTTTGACATGCACTAGTCCTCCTAGGTCACATAACATGTAGATGAGTAGATTGGTAGGACAACACCTCACAAAGCTCAAATATAACATGTGAAGTTAAGATTTCAAGTGAGCTCGTGCATGTGTGAATTGAGGCATATAAAAATAGAATTCATTTAAGCAACACAAAATCCAACTACTTCTTGTAAGTAGGGTAAAGAACATAATAAGGATTGACAATCTAACTAAAACTTCTAGCCACATGAGAGCGAAAAAGATGGGATTCTAACACAAGTGTATGCCATATAGAGTGTGTCAAACTAAAATACACACAAAATAAAAATCTTTTTGAGTTTTTGAAATTTTTAAACCAAACAACAAAAATATTTACTCAAAAGACACTCAAAAATCATTTGTATTTTTCATTAATCTTAAATTAATAAAAAGGTAAAACACAAATGATAAACAAAATCTTTTTGTATTTTTCATTTAATGCCAACTAAAATGAAAGAAGTATAATACTAAAGATAAACAAAAATCATAATTCTAGCATGTGATTAAGAATGGAACATAGACTAAAAAATGATTAAACAAGCATACAATTGGCATGGGTGATATAGCATGAAGCACAAAAGCTAAAGTATGCACACAAAACTTACACATTCAACCTTTAGATTTTGCAAGGGAGGAAGTACGTGAATGTAAATGAGAATAAACAAATCTATTATCTAGCGCATCTAAAAATGATTTCCTAACTCATATAGATGTATATTTAAAATGATGGGATTTGGGAACTAATAAAATGCTAGACATAGAGTTCCTAGGACTTCTTTTAAGATAAAAAAATGACCTAAGGTGACCTTTCCTACCACAATGCAACCATATGAAAACACGAGGAATGATACATAAGGTGTGACCTTTTCTAAAGTTTTTGGATAAAGTCGACCCTCTAAACCAAAAATGGTCTTAGCTTTAGCAGAAGAAATATTTGAACAAGATGGACTAAAACCATTACAACTACTCCTCGAGTCTTGTAAGTCAATTATTATTTTTAAAATTTTGGACTCAAGTATATATTAGACTCCTTAATTTTACGGGACTCCTTCTTTAAGTTTTCTATAACTCCTAGAAGGTTATCACGCTCCCCCTCAATGTGAGCAAACATGTCCCTAAGAGTCTTTTCTCGACAATCACTTTCTTTCTTGGACTTTTTTAAAATATTAAAATTGTAATTTATGTCCATGAGCTTTTCACAAAAAATATCTTTTTGAGATAGGAAGTTTTGCAAAAACTCAACTTTAGCTTTGCAACAAGAATTTTCATCTTCAAGAAATTTAATTCTTTTTGCAAATATCAAATTTAATTCTATTAATTTTTCATTACACTTGTTAAGCCCATTAAATTCCTCTCGAATAGTAAAAACTTCATTCTCATTAGAAATGGACAAATTATCATTAAGACGTCCCATCGAGAGATACAAACAAAAAATGAGAGTGAGTAAAAAAATGAACCACCTAAAAATACAAGGAGCGCAAAAATTATAGAAGCCGAAAAATGGATCTTTGATGCGATAAATTAGCGCTCCGGCTTTAATACCAATTTAAAAAGGATAGGACCCCCAATTTTTAAAGTCTTTCAAAAAATGTAATTTTCAATTTCCTTTTAAAGAGATGCGGAAGCGAGATGGTTCAATAAAATAAGTACACACCAAATTTTAATTTATCTCAAATTAAAATTAAACAAGGTGAAATTAAATTAAACACACACTTATGTTAATTTCACTTAATCCAAATTAACTCAACTCAAGTCCTTGAAATATGCCTAACGATATTAATTCATTTTTGCAAATTAGGCCAAACCATATTTTATCAAATTAAAGTAAATGACTTGAACTAAATTAATTTAAGCACCAAATTATGTAAATAGTTATTTAAACTCGATTTTATCTTTTTACCTAAGCATGCGTTCTAGGTGAATTTTGCAAAAGGAAAAATAACCAAATAAACCACTACGCCGCGATGTACGAGGAAAACCCCACAACGGGAAAAAACCTCGGACGACCCTAGCCATAAATTCACTAAGTTTGGTTTTACAAGCACAAGACATAAAAGACTTACAACACTTGACTTGACTCCGTACTAGCCCCGGCGCTTCTTCTTGTACACACCTCTGCCTAGCGAAAAACCACGGAGTTCCACGGCGGTCTCGAAATCCACCGATCGGACTTTTTCGGTCACCACCACCCGAACAAGGAGCCTTTCTCCAAGTGGGTAAGTCAACGCAAACGAACTTCATCTTTGTGGGATTTAGAAGCAAACCCAAACTTCTCTTCAACATGGTAGAGAAAAACCCGGTGCCAAACACTCCAAGCAATGATATATCTATTGAAATTTGGAATAAACAATATGGGTGAAAACAAGGGTGTTTTATGATTTTTTTCTTGAAAAATAGACACTCAAAAACTGAACTTTTTCTTGAAAACTTGAACTCTCAAATCTCTCTCTAGGAGATGGAGGACAGTGAAAAAGTTAGTTCCAAATAGTTGGTTCCCACACTACATAAGTCAGTCAAAAGTTAGTGGGGAAACGTAGTGGGAAAAACTGTCAAAAGCTGCCCCAAACTGCCATTTTAATTTCCCACCGAAAATCTTGTTCGAACGAGATTTTCGTTCAAACGAAGTCTCGTTCGAACGACCCTTCTAACGAAGTTCTAGTAGCCTGATGGGAAATCTCGTTGACAAACTCATTCGAATGACATTCTCGTTTGAATAAACCAACTCGTTCGAACGACAATATCTAACGAAGTTCCAGAGGCAAGATTGTTGGCAAATCTCGTTCAAACGACAATATCGAACGACTTTCCAGAAAGTTCAAAGATTCAATTTTAGCCCATAAATTTTATTTTAAAGTTTTAATGAAACTTTTTGAAAATAAACAACAGTTTAAATAAAACTTACACCCATTACAAATTGTTCTAAACTCTTATATATATGTTTAAAATGCATCCATACCTTAGGAGCAAAGGAACCAATGATGGTGACGTAGAAATAAGGCACAATATACTCGACAGTTTGATGAAGCTTTAAACATGGCTGTTACATCTTCAACTTTAGTATGTCATAGGCTTGAAGGATGGTCAAGAACTCTATCCTATGACTCAAACGTTTTTGTCTGGAATTGAGCCAAAACAACAAAGGACTCAATTGGAAATTTGTGTCCTTACAACTTTTATAATTGATAAGCAGATTATAATTAATAATATTAATGACAACATGAATAACTTGTTTTGCAAATTGTGAAATTATTTTGCAAATTATGACTTATCATCAATAGCGTTAAAAACATGTTTGCAACTTATTTTGCAAATTCGAATATTTCTAGGCTTAGGCTTAAAAACATGGCGTTAGAGGCTGAGAACTAGTAACAGCCCCCGAACGTCCACATGGGTGGCACCAACAAATCACATGGGACCAATATAACTCATAGGAACTGACTCCGGTGTCGCGGGACTCCCGATTTGAGAGTACGACGGTAATTTGCATATTTCATGACTTAAGCAAAACATGGCGTTAGAGGGTGAAAACTCAAAACAGTCCTCTAACGGCCCCTTGGGTGGAACCAACACCTCCCACGGGACCAATGTAACTCATAGGAACTGACCTCGCAGCCGCGTCACTCCCGGTTTGAGAATACGATGATAATTTTCATATTTATAGAGTTAGGATTAAAAACATGGCGTTAGAGGGTGAGAACTAGATACAGCCCTCAAACGTCCCCGTGGGTGCCACCAACACCTCCCACGAGACCAATGTAACTCATAGGAACTGACCCCGCAGCCGCGGGACTCCTGATTTTGGAATACGACGGTAATTTGTATATTTCTAGACTTAAGCAAAACATGGCGTTAGAGGGAGAAAAATCGAAACAACCCCTGAACGACGCCGTGGGTGGCACCAACACCTCCCACGGGACTAATGTAACTCGTAGGCACTGACCCCACAGCCGCGGGACTCCCATTTTAAGAATATGACGATAATTTGCAAATTTTTAGACTTAGGCTTAAAAACAAGGTGTTAGAGGTTGAAAACTCGAAACAACCCTCTAACGGCCACGTGGGTGGCACCAACACCTCCCACGGGACCAATGTAACTCGTATGAACTGACCCCGCAGCCGCGGGACTCCCGGTTTGAGAATACGACGATAATTTGTGTATTTTTAGACTTAGGCTTCACAACATGGCGTTATAGGGTGAAAACTCAAAGCATCCCGCTAACGGCACCGTGGGTGGCACCATCACCTCCCACGGGACCAATGTAACTCGTAGGAACTAACCCCGCAGCCACGGGACTCCCGGTTTGAGAATACAATGATAATTTGCATATTTCTAGACTTACGATTAAAAACATGGCGTTAGAGGCCGAGAACTAGAAACAGCCCCCCGAACGTCCCCATGGGTGGCACCAACACCTCCCACGGGACCAATGTAACTCGTAGGAACTGACCCCGCAGCCGTGGGACTCCCGGTTTGAGAATACGACGATAATTTGCATATTTCTAGACTTAGGCTTAAAAACATGGCGTTAGAGGGTGTGGACTCGAAACAACCCCCGAACGTCCCCGTGGGTGGCACCAACAACTTCCACGGGACTAATGTAATTCGTAGGAACTGACCCCGCTGCCGCGGGACTCCCGATTTGAGAGTATGACAGAAATTTGCATATTTCTAGACTTAAGCAAAACATGGCGTTATAGGGAGAAAATTCGAAACAGCCCCTAAACGGCCCCGTGGGTGGCACCAACACCTCCCACGGGACTAATGTAACTCGTAGGAACTGACCCGGCAGCCGCGGGACTCCCGGTTTGAGAATACGATGATAATTTGCATATTTTTAGAGTTAAGCTTAAAACAAGATGTTAGATGGTGAAAACTCGAAACATCCCTCTAACGGCCACCTGGGTGGCACCAACACCTCCCACGGGACCAATGTAACTCGTAGGAACAGACCCCGCAGTCGCGGGACTCCCGGTTTGAGAATACGATGATAATTTGCATATTTCTAGACTTAGATTTAAAAACATGGCGTTAGAGGGTGAGAACTAGAAACAACCCCCGAACGTCCCCGTGGGTGGCACCAACACCTCCAACGGGACCAATGTAACTCGTAGGAACTGACCCCGTAGCCGCGGGACTCCCGATTTGACAATACGACGATAATTTGCATATTTCTAGACTTAAACAAAACATGGCATTAGAGGGTGAAAACTCAAAACAGCCCGCTAACGGCCCCGAGGGTGGCACCAACTCCTCCCACGGGACCAATATAACTCGTAGGAACTGACCCCGCAGCCGCGGGACTCCCGATTTGAGAATACGATGATAATTTGCATATTTTTAGACTTAAGCTTAAAAATATGGCATTAGAGGGTGAGAACTAGAATTATCCCCCGAACGTCCCCGTGGGTGGCACCAACACCACCCACGGGACCAATGTAACTCGTAGGAACTGACCCCGTAGCCGCGGGACTCCCGGTTTGAGAATTCGATGATAATTTGCATATTTCTAGACTTAGTCTTAAAAACATGGCGTTAGAGGGTGAGAACTAGAAACAGCCCCCGAACGACCCCGTGGGTGGCACCAACACCTCCCACGGGACCAATGTAACTCGTAGGAACTGACCCCGCAGCCGCGGGACTCCCGATTTGAGAATACGACGGTAATTAGCATATTTTTAAACTTAAACAAAGCATGCCATTAGAGGGTGAAAACTCAAAATAGCCCCCTAACGGCCCCGTGGGTGGTACCAACACCTCCCACGGGACCAATATAACTCGTAGTAACTGACCCCGCAGCCGCGGGACTCCCAGTTTGAGAATACGAATATGTTTTGCATATTTTTAAACTTAGGCTTAAAAACATGGCGTTAAAGGGTGAGAACTAGAAACAACCCCCAAACGTCGCCGTGGGTGGCACTAACACCTCCCATTCGACCAATGTAACTCGTAGGAAGTGACCCCGCAGCCGCGGGACTCCCGGTTTGAGAATACGACGATAATTTGCATATATATAGACTTAGGCTTAAAAACATGGCGTTAGAGGGTGAGAACTAGTAACAGCCCCCGAACGTCCCCGTGGGTGGAACCAACACCTCCCACAAGACCAATGTAACTCGTAGGAACTGACCCCGCAGCCGCAGGACTCCCGATTTGAGAATACGATGGTAATTTGAATATTTCTAGACTTAAGCAAAACATGGCGTTAGAGGGTGAAAACTCAAAAATGCCCCCGAACATCCCCGTGGGTGGCACTAACACCTCCCACGGGACCAATGTAACTCGTAGAAACTGACCCCGCTACCTCGGGTCTCCCAGTTTGAGTATACGACGGTAATTTGCATATTTTTAGACTTAAGCAAAACATGGCGTTAGAGGGCGAAAACTCGAAACAGCCCCTGAACGGCCCCGTGGGTGGCACCAACACCTCCCACGGGACGAAGGTAACTCGTAGGAACTGACTCTGCAGCCGCGGGACTCCCGATTTGAGAATATAACGGCAATTTGCATATTTCTAGACTTAGCCTTAAAAACATGGCGTTAGAGGGTGAGAACAAGAAACAACCCCCGAACGTCCCCGTGGGTGGCACCAACACCTCTCACGGGACTAATGTTACTCGTAGGAACTGACCCCGCATCCGCGGGACTCCCGGTTTGAGAATGCGACGATAATTTGCATATTTCTAGACTTAGTCTTAAAAACATGGCGTTAGAGGGTGAGAACTAGTAACAGCCCCCAAACGGCCCCGTGGGTGGCACCAACACCTCCCACGGGACCAATGTTACTCGTAGGAACTGACCCCGCAGTCGCGGCACTCCCGGTTTGAGAATACGACGGTAATTTGCATATTTCTAGACTTAGACTTAAAAATATGGTGTTAGAGGGTGAGAACTAGAAACATCCCACGAACGTCCCCGTGGTTGGCACCAACACCTCCCACGGGACCAATGTAGCTCATAGGAATTGACCCCGCAGCCGCGGGACTCCCGATTTGAGAATACGATGGTAATTTGCATATTTTTAGACTTAAACAGAACATGGCGTTAGAGGGTGAAAACTCGAAATAGCCCCCTACCGGCCCCGTGGGTGGCACCAACACCTCCCACGGGACCAATGTAACTCATAGGAACTGACCTCGCAGCCGCGGGACTCCCGGTTTGAGAATACGATGATAATTTGCATATTTCTATACTTAGGCTTAAAAACATGGCGTTAGAGGGTGAGAACTAGAAACAGCCCCCGAACGTCCCCCTCGGTGGCACAAACACCTCCCACGGGGCCATGTAACTCGTGGAACTGATCCCGCAGCCGCGGGACTCCCGATTTGAGAATACGACGGTAATTTTTATATATCTAGACTTAAACAAAACATGGCGTTAGAGGGTGAAAACTCGAAACAGCCCCCTAACGGCCCCGTGGGTGGCACCAACACCTCCCACGGTACCAATGTAACTCGTAGGAACTGACCCCACAGCCGCGGGACTCCCAGTTTGAGAATACGATGATAATTTGCATATTTGTAGACTTAAGCTTAAAAACATGGCGTTAAAGGGTGATAACTAGAAAGAACCCCCAAACAACCACGTGGGTGGTACCAACAGCTCCCACGGGACCAATGTAACTCGTAGGAACTGACCCCGCAATCGCGGGACTCCCGGTTTGAGAATACGACAATAATTTGCATATTTCTAGACTTAGGCTTAAAAACAAGGAGTTAGAGGGTGAGAACTAGTAACAGCCCCCAAATGTCCCCGTGGGTGGCACCAACACCTCCCACGGGACTAATGAAACTCTTAGGAACTGGCCTCGCAACTGCGGGACTCCCGATTTGAGAATAGGATGGTAATTTTCATATTTCTCGACTTAAACAAAACATGGCGTTAGAGGGTGAAAACTCGAAACAACCCTCTAACGGCCACGTGGGTGGCACCAACACCTCCCACGGGACCAATGTAACCCGTAGGAACAGACCCCGTAGCCACGGGACTCCCAGTTTGAGAATACGATGATAATTTGCATATTTCTAGACTTTGGCTTAAAAACATGGCGTTAGAGGGTGTGAACAAGAAACAGCCCCTGAACGTCCCCGTGGGTGGCACCAACACCTCCCACGAGACCAATGTAACTCGTAGGAACTGACCCCGCAGCCGCGGGACTCCCGATTTGAGAATACGACATAATTAGCATATTTCTAGACTTAAATAAAACATGGCGTTAGAAGGTGAAAACTCGAAACAGCCCCCTAATGGCCCCGTGGGTGGTACCAACACCTCCCTCGGGACCAATGTAACTCGTAGGAACTGCCCCCGCAGCTACGGGACTCCCGGTTTGAGAATACGACGATAATTTGCATAGTTCTAGACTTAGGCTTAAAAACATGGCGTTAGAGGGTCAGAACTAGAAACAACCCCGAACATCCCCGTGGGTGGTACCAACACCTCCCACGGGACCAATGTAACTCGTAGGAAGTGACCCTGCATCCGCGGGACTCCCAGTTTGACAATACGACGATAATTTGCATATTTCTAGACTTAGGCTTAAAAATAAGGCGTTATAGGGTGAGAACTAGTAACAGCCCCCGAACGTCCCCGTGGGTGGCACCAACACCTCCCACGGGACCAATGTAACTCGTAGGAACTGACCTCGCAGCCGCGGGACTCCCGGTTTGATATTACGACGGTAATTTGCATATTTCTAGACTTAATCAAAACATGGCGTTAGAGGGTGAAAACTCGAAACTGCCCCCGAACTTCCCCGTGGGTGGCACAAACACCTCCCACGGGACCAATGTAACTCGTAGGAACTGACCCCGCTGCCGCGGGTCTCCCGATTTCAGAATACGACGGTAATTTGCATATTTCTAGACTTAAGCAAAACATGGCGTTAAACAGCCCCCGAACAGCTCCGTGGGTACCGCCGACACCTCCCACGGGACCAATGTAACTCGTAGGAACTGACCCCGCAGCCGCGGGACTCCCGGTTTGAGAATACGACGATAATTTGTATATTTCTACTTGGTTACTGATAATTTTAACTCATATACTCAATTTTTCAGCTTGATTAAATTTTTTGTAAAACTACTTGGTTACTGATATTTTTTTTTTGTATCCTATCATTTGTAGGATTTTTGCACGCGGATCAAACGAAGGAGGCAATGGTCTACAGCATGAAGATTGTTTATATGTTGAGGAGAATCAGGATTTTGTCAGCCATGCGGGCTTTTATTGTTTAGTTTTATGGTCGTGCAGGCTTTTATAATTTGATTGTTGAATTTTATGGCCGTGCAGGCTTTATAATAAGTAGGTTTTACATTTACAGGTTTTGGAATGTCAAGAAAATAGAGGAAACTCTGCCCAATTTTTTTTTTGGTCTGTGAATTATTAAGACGTGTAATATTTATAATTTGTATATATATTTGTTTATTAACAACGTTCTCGATTCACAATTTGTGATTTTTTTATTGTTTAGCCAATTATAAATATTTGTAACACCTCGTACGCGTCAAACGTTACACGTAGCAACTGATGGTGCACTCGCAGGACCCCCAGTTTTAGGATTGGACCAAAACAATACATTTTTTTAAGTTATAGTTAAATATGGTCATGGACTTTGTCCATGACCATTTTTATTTTTTCGTCCCGCATAAAAATGGTCGCGGCCAAAGTCCGCGGCCATTTTTTTTTATTTGTTTTGTCACGGTTGTGGGTCGCGGACTTTGGACGCGACCAATTTGTTACGGTTGTGGGTCACGGATTAGGACCGCGACCAATTTTTTTTAATATTTTTTTATCACGGTAATGAGTCGCGGACTTTGGCCGCGACCAATTTGTCACGGTTGTGGGTCACGGATCAGGGCCGCGACCAATTTTTTTTTACTTTTTTTGTCACGGTCATGGGTCGCGGACTTTGGCCGCGACCCGTCACGACATGGGTCACGGCCTAAGTCCGCGACCATCTGCCGTGACCCCTCTCGGTCGTGACCATTTTTTGGTCACGGACTTGGGTCGCAACCCACGAAAATGGTCACGCCCGAAATGGTCACGGCCCAAGTCCACGACCCACAGATTTGGTCAGGGATTTTGGCCGTGACCAATCGCCACTTTTGGTGTAGTGAATGTGACTCGTAGGAACTGGCCGCATAGCCGCGGGACTCCCAGTTTCAGAATACGATGATAATTTGTATATTTCTAAATTTAGGCTTAAAAACACCGCGTTAGAGGGTGAAAACTGGAAATAGTCCCTGAACGTCCACGTGGGTGACACCAACAATCCCACGAGACCAATGTAGCTCGTAGGAACTGATCGCGCAACCGCGGGACTCCCGATTTGAGAATATGACGGTAATTTGCATATTTCTGGACTTATGATTAAAAACATGGCGTTGGAGGCAGAAAACTCGAAACAGCCCCCGAACGTCCCCGTGGGTGGCACCAACACCTCACACGGGACCCATGTAGCTCGTAGGAACTGACCACGCAGTCGTGGGACTCCCAGTTTGAGAATACGACGGTTATTTGCATATTTCTAGACTTAGGAAGGTGAAAACCGAAATAGCCCCCGAACGGTCCTATGGGTGGCACCAACACCTCTCTCACGGGACCAATTTAACTCGTAGGAACTGACTACACAGTCGCGGGACTCCCGGTGTGAGAATAGGTTAATAAATTGCATATTTCTAGACTTAGGCTTAAAAACGTGGCTTTAGAGGTTGAAAATCCAAAACAGCCCCCGACCGGCCCGGTGTGTGGCACAAACACCTTCCACGGGACTAATGTCACTCGTAGGAACTGACCACGCAGTCGCGGGACTCCCAGTTTGAGAATACAACAGTAGTTTGAATATTTCTAGATTTAGGATTAAAAACATGGCGTTAGAGGGTGAAAACTCGAAACAGCCCTCGAACGGCCCCATGGGTGGAACCAACACCTCCCACTGGACAATGTGACTCATTGGAACTGACCGCGGAGCCCCGATACTCCTGGTTTGAGAATATAATAGTAATTTGAATATTTCTAGACTTAGGCTTAAAAAGATGGCATTAGTGGGTGAAAACAGGAAATAACCCCCGTACGACCCTGTGGGTGGCACCAACACCTGCTACGGGACCAATGTGACAAGTCGAAACTGACCGCGCAGCCCTGAGACTGCCGAATTGAGAATACGATGATAATTTAAATATTTTTAGACTTAGGCTAAAAAACATGGCTTTAGAGGGTGAAAACTCTAAATAGCCCCCGAACAGCCGTGTGGGTGGCACCAACACTTCCTACATGACCAATGTGACTCGTAAGAACTGAGCGCGCAGCCGCAGGACTCTCGGTTTGAGAATACTATGGTAATTTGAAAATTTTGAGACTTAGGCTTAAAAACATGGCGTTAGAGGGTGAAAACAAAAAATAGCCCCCGAACGGCCCTGTGGGTGGCACCAACACCTCCCACGAGACCAATTTAACTCATAGGAACTGACTCCGCAGTCGCGGGACTCCCAGTGTGAGAATACGATGATAAATTGCATATTTCTAGACTTAGGATTAAAAACGTGGCTTTAGAGGGTGGAAATCCAAAGCAGCCCCCGATCGGCCCCCATGGGTGGCACAAAGACCTCTCACGAGACTAATGTGACTCGTAGGAACTGACCGCATAGCCGCGGGACTCCCAATTTAAGAATACGATGATAATTTGTATATTTCTAAATTTAGGCTTAAAAGCACGGCGTTAGAGGGTGAAAACTGGAAATAGCCCCAGAACGTCCCCGTGGGTGGCACCAACAACTCCCACGGGACCAATGTAGCTCGTAGATACTGACCGCGTAGCCCCGGGACTCTCAATTTGAGAATACGACGGTAATTTGTATATTTCTAGACTTAGGCTTAAAAACATGGCGTTAGTGCGTGAAAACTAGAAACAACCCCCGAACGGCCCCGTAGGTGGCACCAACACCTCTCACGGGACCAATGTAACTCGTAGAAACTGACCGCACAGCCCCGGGACTCTCGGTTTGAGAATACGAAGATAATTTGCATATTTCTAGACATATAATTAAAAACCTCACTTTTGAGGGTGAAAACCCGAAACAGACCCCGAACGACCCTGTGGGTGGCACCAACACCTCCCACGAGACCAATGTGAATCGTAGGAACTGACCGCGCAGCCGCGGAACTCTCGGTTTTGAGAATATGAGGATAATTTATATATTTCTAGACATAGGCTTAAAAACATGGCGTTAGAGTGTGAAAGCTCGAAACAGCCCCGAACGTCCCCGTGGGTGGCGGCAACACCTTCCACGGGACCAATGTAACTCGTAGGAATTGAGCTCACAGCCGCTGGACTACCAGTTTGAGAATACGATGATAATTTGCATATTTCTAGACATAGGCTTTAAAACATAGTTTTAGAGGGTGAAAACCCGAAATAGCCCCCGAAAGGCCCACTGGGTGGCACCACCACCTCCCACGGGACCAATGTGACTCGTAGGAACCGACCGCGCAACCGCGGGACTCCCGATTTTGAGAATACGATGACACTTTGCATATTTCTAGACTTAGGCTTAAAAACATGGCATTAGAGGCTGAAAACTCGAAACAGCCCCTGAACGTCCCCGTGGGTGGCACCAACACCTCCCACGGGACCAATGTAACTCGTAGCAACTGACACCGCAGCCGCGGGACTCCCGATTTGAGAATATGATGGTAATTTGCATATTTCTAGACTTACGCAAAACATGGTGTTAGAGGGTGAAAACTCAAAATAGCCCCCGAACGTCCACGTGGGTGGCACCAACACCTCCAACGGGACCAATGTAACTTATAGGAACTGACCACGCAGCCGCGGGACTCCTGGTTTGAGAATACGACGGTAATTGTCAAATTTCTAGACTTAGGCTTAAAACATGGCATTAGAGTGTGAAAGCTCAAAATAGCCCCCGAACGTCCCCGTGGGTGGCAGCAACACCTTCCACGGGACCAATGTAACTCTTAGAAATTGACCTCGTAGCCGCGGGACTCCCGGTCTGAGAATACGATGATAATTTGCATATTTCTAGACATAGGCTTAAAAACATGGTTTTAGAGGGTGAAAACCCGAAATAGCCCCCGAACGGCCCTGTGGGTGGAACCACCACCTCCAACAGGACCAATGTGACTCGTAGGAATCGACCGCGCAACCGCGGGACTCCCGATTTTGAGAATACGATGACAATTTGCATATTTCTAGACTTCGGCTTAAAAACATGGCATTAGAGGGTGAAAACTCGAAACAGCCCCCGAATGTCCCCGTGGGTGGCACCAACACCTCCCACGGGACCAATGTAACTCATAGGAACTAACACCGCAACCGTGGGACTCCCGATTTGAGAATATGACGGTAATTTGCATATTTCTAGACATACGCAAAACATGGTGTTAGAAGGTGAAAACTCGAAACAGCCCCCGAACGTCCACGTGGGAGTCACCAACACCTCCCACAGGACCAATGTAACTTATAGGAACTGACCACGCAGCCGCGGGACTCCCGGTTTGAGAATACGACGGTAATTGTGAAATTTCTAGACTTAGGCTTAAAAACATGACGTTAGAGGGTGAAAACTCGAAAGAGTGCCCGAACATCCCTGTGGGTGGCACCAACATCTCCCACGGGACCAATGTAGCTCGTAGGAACTGACCACGCAGCCGAGGGACTCCCGGTTTAAGAATACGACGGTAATTTGCATATTTCTAGACTTAGGTTAAAAAACATGACGTTAAAGGGTGAAAACCCAAAATAGCCCCCGAACGGCCTTGTGGGTGGCACCAACACCTCTCACAGGACCAATTTAACTCGTAGGAATTAACTGTGCAACCGTGGGACTTCCGGTGTGAGAATATGATGATAAATTGTATATTTCTAGACTTAGGCTTAAAAACGCGGCTTTAGAGGGTGAAAATCCAAAACAACCCCCGACTGGCCCCGTGGGTGGCACAAACACCTCCCACGGGACTAATGTCACTCGTAGGAACTAACCGTGCAGCCACGGGACGCCCAATTTGAGAATACGACGATAACTTCCATATTTCTAGACTTAGGCTTAAAAATATGGCGTTAGAGGGTGAAAACACGAAACAGTCCTCGAACGGCCCCGTGGGTGGAACCAACACCTCCCACGGGACCAATGTGACTCGTAGGAACTAACCCCGCAGCCCCGGGACTCCTGGTTTGAGAATAAAATAGTAATTTGAATATTTCAAGACTTAGCCTTAAAAAGAAGGCGTTAGTGGGTGAAAACGGGAAACATCCCCCGTACGACCCCGTGGGTGGCACCAACACCTCCCACGGGACCAATGTGACTCGTCGGAACTGACCGCACAGCCTCGAGACTGCCAATTTGAGAATACCATGATAATTTGAATATTTTTAGACTTATGCTAAAAAACATGGCTTTAGAGGGTGAAAACTCGAAATAGCCCCCGAACGGTCGCGTAGGTGGCACCAACACTTCCCACGGGACCAATGTGACGCGTAGGAACTGACCGCGCAGTCACAGGACTCCCGGTTTGAGAATACTACGGTAATTTGCAAATTTCAAGACTTAGGCTTAAAAACATGGCGTTAGACGGTGACAACAAAAAATAGCCCCCGAACGGCCCTGTGGGTGGCACCAACACCTCCCACGAGACCAATTTAACTCGTAGGAACTAACTGCACAGCTGCGGGACTCCCGGTGAGAGAATACGATGATAAATTGTATATTTCTGGACTTAGGATTAAAAATGTGGCTTTAGAGGGTGAAAATCCCAAATAGCCCCCGACCGGCGCCCGTGGGTAGCACAAACACCTCTCACGAGACTATTGTGACTCGTAGGAACTGACTACGTAGCCGCGGGACTCCCAGTTTAAGAATACGATGATAATTTGCATATTTCTAAACTTAGGCTTAAAAACACGGTGTTAGAGGGTGAAAACTCGAAATAGCGCCCGAACGTCCTCGTGGGTGGCACCAACAACTCCCACGGGACCAATGTAGCTCGTAGGAACTGACCGCGTAGCCCCGGTACTCCTGATTTGAGAATACGATGGTAATTTGTATATTTTTAGACTTAGGCTTAAAAACATGGTGTTAGTGTGTGAAAACTAGAAACAGCCCCCGAACGGCCCCGCGGGTGGCGCTAACACCTCTCACGGGACCAATGTAACTGATAGGAATTGACCGCACACCCACGGAACTCCCGGTTTGAGAATACGACGATAATTTCCATATTTCTAGACTTAGGATTAAAAACCTGACTTTAGAGGGTGAAAACCCGATACAGCCCCCGAACGGCCCTATGGGTGGCACCAACACCTCCCACAGGACCAATGTGACTCGTAGGAACCGACCCCGCAACTGTGGGATTCTTGTTTTGAGAATACGACGGTAATTTTCATATTTCGAGACTTAGGCTTAAAAACATGGCATGATAGGGTGAAAGCTCGAAACAGCGCTCGAACGTCCCCATGGATGGCACCAACACCTCCCACGGGACCAATGTGACTCGTAGGAACTGATCGCGTAGCCCCGGGACTCCCGATTTGAGAATACGACGATAATTTGTATATTTATGGACTTAACTTAAAAACATGGCGTTAGTGCATGAAAACCAGAAATAGCCCCCGAACGGCCCCGTGGGTGGCACCAACACCTCCCATGGGACCAATTTAACTCGTAGGAATTGACAGCGCAACCGCGCGACTCCCGGTGTGAGAATACAATGATAAATTGCACATTTCTAGACTTAGGCTTAAAAGCGTGGCTTTAGAGGGTGAAAATCCAAAACAGCCCCCGACCGGCCCCGTGGGTGGCACAAACACCTCCCACGGGACTAATGTCACTCGTAGGAACTGACTGCGCAGTCGCGGGACTCCCAGTTTGATAATACGACGATAATTTCCAAATTTCTAAACTTAGGCTTAAAAACATGGCGTTAGAGGGTGAAAACCTGAAATAGCCCATGAACGGCCCCGTGGGTGGAACTAACACCTCCCACGGGACTAATCTGACTCGTAGGAACTGATCGTGTAACCCTGGGACTCCTAGTTTGAGAATACAATAGTAATTTTAATGTTTCTATACTTAGGCTTAAAAAGATGGCGTTAGTGGGTGAAAATGGGAAACAGTCCCCGTACAGCCCCGTGGGTGGCACCAACACCTCCCACGGGACTAATGTGACTCGTCGGAATTGACCGTGCAGCCTCGAGACTGCCGATTTGAGAATACGATAGTAATTTGAATATTTTTAGACTTATGCTAAAAAAATGGCTTTAGAGGGTGCAAACTCGAAACAGCCCCTGAACGACCGCGTGGGTGGCACCAACACTTCCCACGGGACCAATGTGACTCTTAGGAACTGACCGCACAGTCGTAGGACTCCCGGTTTGAGAATACTATGGTAATTTGCAAATTTCAGGACTTCAGCTTAATAACATGGCGTTAGAGGGTGAATACCAAAAATAGCCCCCGAACGGCCCTGTGGGTGGCATTAACAGCTCCCACGAGACCAATTTAACTCGTAGGAACTGACTACGCGGCCGCGGGACTCCCGGTGTGATAATACGATGATAAATTGTATATTTCTAGACTTAGGATTAAAAATGTGGCTTTAGAGGGTGAAAATCCAAAACAACCCTCGATCGGCCCCCGTGGGTGGCACAAACACCTCTCACGAGACTAATGTGACTCGAAGGAACTGACCGCGTAGCTGCGGGACTCCCAGTTTGAGAATACGACGATAATTTGCATATTTCTATACTTAGGCTTAAAAACACGGTGTTAGAGGGTTAAACTCGAAATATCCCCCGAACGTCCCTGTGGGTGGCACCAACAACTCCCATGGGACCAATGTAGCTCATAGGAACTGACCGCGTAGCCCCGGGACTCCCGATTTGAGAATACGATGGTAATTTATATATTTCTAGACTTAGGCTTAAAAACATGGCGTTAGTGCGTGACAGCTAGAAATAGCCCCCGAACGGCCCCGTGGGTGGCACCAACACCTCTCACGGGACCAATGTAACTCATAGGAACTGACCGCGCAGCCACAGAACTCCCAGTTTGAGAATACAATGATAGTTTGCATATTTCTAGACTTAGGATTAAAAACATGGCTTTAGTGGGTGGAAACCCGATACAGCCCCCGAACAGCCCTGTGAGTGGCACTAACACCTCCCACGGGACCAATGTGACTCGTAGGAACCGACACCGCAGCCGTGAGACTCTCGGTTTTGAGAATATGATGATAATTTGCATATTTTTAGACTTAGGCTTAAAAACATGGCGTTAGAGGGTGAAAGCTCGAAACAGCCCCTAACGTCCCCGTGGGTGACACCAACACCTCCCACGGGACCAATGTAACTCATAGGAATTGACCCTACAACCGTGGGACTCCCGGTCTGAGAATACGACGGTAATTAGCATATTTCTAGACTTAGGCTTAAAAACCTGGCTTTAGAGGGTGAAAACCAGAAATAGCCCTCGAATGGCCCTGTGGGTGGCACCAACCCCTCCCACGGGACCAATGTGACACGTAGGAATCGACCCCACAACTGCGGGACTCCCGTTTTGAGAATACGACGGTAATTTGCATATTCTGAGACTTTGGCTTAAAAACATGCCGTTAGAGGGTGAAAACTCAAAATAGCCCCCGAACGTCCCCGTGGGTGGCACCAACACCTCCCATGGGACCAATGTTGCTCGTAGGAACATACCACACAGCCACGAGACTCCAGGTTTGAGAATACAACGGTAATTTGCATATTTCTAGACTGAAGCAAAACATGGCGTTAGAGGGTAAAAACTTGAAGCAGCCCCCAAACTTCCCCGTGGGTGGTACCAACACCTCCCACGGGACCAATGTAACTCGTAGGAACTGACACCGCAGTCGGGAAACTCCATGTTTGAGAATACAATGATAATTTGTATATTTATAGACTTATGATTAATAATATGACTTTGGATGGTGAAAACTTGAAAAAGCCCTCGTACGTCCCCGTGGGTGGCACCAACACCACACACGGGACCAATGTAGCTCGTTGGAATTGAGCACGCATCCGCGGGACTCCTAGTTTGAGAATACGACGTTAATTTGCATATTTCTAGACTTAGGCTTAAAAACATGGTGTTAGAGGGTGAAAACTCGATACATCCCCCGAATGTCCCCGTGGGTGGCACCAACATCTCCCACAGGACCAATGTAACTCGTAGGTATTGACCACGCAGCCGCAGGACTCCCGATTTGAGAATATGATGGTAATTTGCGTATTTCTAGACTTACGCAAAACATGGTGTTAGAGGATGAAAACTCAAAACAGCCCCCGAACGTCCACGTGGGTGGCACCAACACCTCCCACGGGACCAATGTAACTTCTAGGAACTGACCACGCAGCCGCGGGACTCCCGGTTTGAAAATACGACGGTAATTTGCATATTTCTAAACTTAGGCTTAAAAGCATGGCGTTAGAGGGTGAAAATTCAAAACAGCCCCCGAACCTCCCTGTGGGTGGCACCAACACCTCCCACGGGACCAATGTAACTAGTAGGAACTGACCACGTAGACGTGGGTCTCCCGATTTAAGAATACGACGGCAATTTGCATATTTCTAGACTTAAGCAAAACATGGCGTTAGAGGGTGAAAACTCGAAACAGCCCCAGAACATCCCCATGGATGACAGCAACACCTCCCACGGGACCAATGTAACTCGTAGGAACTGACCCTGCAGTCGCGGGACTCCAGGTTTGAGAATATGACCGTAATTTGCATATTTCTAGACTTAGGCTTAGAAACCTGGCTTTAGAGGGTAAGAACTAGAAACAACCCCGAACGTCCTCGTGGGTGCCACCAACACCTCTCACGGGACCAATGTTACTCGTAGGAACTGACCCCGCATCCGCGGGACTCCCGGTTTGAGAATACGACGATAATTTGCATATTTCTAGACTTAGTCTTAAAAACATGGCGTTAGAGGGTGAGAACTAGTAACAGCCCCCGAACGTCCCCGTGGGTGGCACCAACACCTCCAATGGGAAAAATGTAACTCATAGGAACTGACCTCGCAGCCACGGGACTCCCTATTTGAGAATACGACAGTAATTTGCATATTTTTAGACTTAAGCAAAACATGGCGTTAGAGGGTGAAAAATTGAAACAGCTCCCGAACGTCCCCATGGGTGGCACCAACATATCCCACGGGACCAATGTAACTCGTAGGAACTGACACTGCAGCTGTGGGACTCCCGGTTTGAGAATACGAGGGCAATTTGCATATTTCAAAACTTAGGCTTAAAAAGATGGCGTTAGAGGGTGAAAACTCGAAACAACCCTCAAACGTCCCCGTGGGTGGCACCAACACCTCCCGCGGAAAAATTGTAGCTCGTAGGAACTGACCACACAACAGCGGCACTCCTGATTTGAGAATACAACGGTAAGTTGCATATTTCTAAACCTAAGCAAAACATGACGTTAGAGGGTGAAAACTTGAA
Organism: Sambucus nigra; assembly: GCA_949130495.1. Classification (NCBI taxonomy): domain Eukaryota; kingdom Viridiplantae; phylum Streptophyta; class Magnoliopsida; order Dipsacales; family Adoxaceae; genus Sambucus; species Sambucus nigra. The sequence continues at coordinate 253,748,212 of OX422223.1, read as the reverse complement.
ACAGCCCCCGAACGTCCCCATGGGTGGCACCACCACCTCCCACGGGACAAATGTAACTCGTAGGAACTGAAACCGCAGCTGTGGGACTCCCGATTTGAGAATATGACGGTAATTTGCTTATTTCTAGACTTGTGATTAAAAACATGGCGTTAGAGGGTGAAAACTTGAAACAACCCCCGAACGTCCCTGTGGGTGGAACCAACACCTCACACGGGACCAATGTAACTCGTAGGAACTGACCCCGCAGCTGGGCGACTCCTGTTTTGAGAATACGATGGTAATTTTCATATTTTTAGACTTTGGCTTAAAAACAAAGCATTAGAGGGTGAAAACTCGAAACAGCCCCCGAACGTCCTCGTGGGTGGCACCCACACCTCCCAAGGGACCAATATAACTCGTGGGAACTGACCCCGTTGTCATGGGGCTCTCGGTTTGAGAATACGATAATAATTTGGATATTTCTATACTTGAGCAAAATATGGCGTTAGAGGGTAAAAACTCGAAATAGCCCCCGAACGTCCACGTGGGTGGCACCAACACTTCCCATGTGACCAAGGTAACTCGTAGGAACTGACCACGCAGTCGCGGGACTCCCAATTTGAGAATAAGATGGAAATTTGTATATTTCTAGACTTAGGCTTAAAAACATTGCGTTAGAGGGTGAAAACTTGAAACAGCCCCCGAACATCCCCGTGGGTGGCACCAACACCTCCCACGGGACCAATGTAATTTTTAGGAACTACCACGTAGACGCGGGTCTCCCAGTTTGAGAATACGACAGTAATTTGCATATTTCTATACTTAAGCAAAACCTGACCTTAGAGGGCGAAAACTCGAAATAGCCCCCAAAAGTCCCTGTGGGTGGCACCAACACTCCCACGGGACTAATGTAACTCGTAGGAGTGAACCCCACAGCCGCGGGACTCCCGATTTGAGAATACGACAGTAATTTGCGTATTTCTAGACTATGTCTTAAAAACATTGTGTTAGAGGGTGAAAACTCGAAACAAGCCCCGAACGACCCCGTGGGTGGCACCAACACCTCCCACGGAACCAATGTAACTCATAGGAACTGACCACGTAGACGTGAGTCTCCCGGTTTGAGAATACAATGGTAATTTTTATATTTCTAGACTTAAGCAAAACATGGCGTTAGAGGGTGAAAACTCGAAACAGCCCCAGAACGTCCTCGTGGGTGGCACCAACACCTCCCACAGGACCAAAGTAACTCGTAGGAACTGACCCCGCAGCTGTGGGACTCTCGATAATAGAATACGACGGTTATTTGCATATTTCGAGACTTAGGCTTAAAAACATGGCGTTAGAGGGAGAACACTCAAAACAGCCTCCGAATGGGCCCGTGGGTGGCACTAACACCTGCCATGGGACCAATGTGACTCGCAGGAACTGACCGCGTAGCCCCGGGACTCCTAGTTTGAGAATACGACAATAATTTTCAAATTTCTAGACTTAGGATTAAAAACATGGCGTTAGAGGGTGAAAACTAGAAACAACCCCCGAACGTCCCTGTGGGTGGCACCAACACCTCCCACGGGACCAATGTAGCGCGTAGGAACTGACCACGCAGCCACGGGAGTCCCGATTAAAGAATACGATGGTAATTTGCATATTTATAGACTTAGGCTTAAAAACATGGCGTTAGAGGGTGAAAACCCAAAATAGCCCCCGAACGGCCCTGTGGCTGGCACCAACACCTCGCACGGGACCAATTTATCTCGTAGGAACTGATTGCGCAGCCGCGAGACTCTGGGTTTGAGAATACGATGATAATTTTCATATTTCTAGACTTAGGCAAAACAAATGTGGCGTTAGAGGGTGAAAATCCAAAATAGCCCCCGAACGGCCCTATGGGTGGCACCAACACCTCCCACAGTACCAATTTAACTCGTAGGAACTGACTGCGCAGTCGCGGGACTCCCGGTGTTAGAATACGATGATAAATTGCATATTTCTATACTTAGGCTTAAAACCATGGCTTTAGAGGGTGAAAATCCAAAACAGCCCCCGACCGACCCCGTGGGTGGAACCAACACCTCCTACAGGACCAATGTGACTCATAGGAACTAACTGCGTAGCCCCGGGATTGCCAGTTTGAGAATACAATAGTAATTTTAATATTTCTAGACTTAGGCTTAAAAAGATGGCGTTAGTGGGTGAAAATAAGAAACAGCCCCCGTACGGCCCCGTGGGTGGCACCAATACCTCCCACTCGACCAATGTCACTCATCGGAACTGACCGTGCGGCCCCGGGACTCCCAGTTTGAGAATACGATGGTAATTTGAATATTTTTAGACTTAGGCCAAAAAACATGGATTTAGAGGGTGAAAACTCGAAACGACCCCCGAACGGCCGCGTGGGTGGAACCAACACTTCCCACGGGACCAATGTGACTCGTAGGAACTGACCGCGGAGCCGCGGGACTACCTATTTGAGAATTCTATGGTAATTTGCAAATTTCGAGACTTAGGCTTGAAAACATAGCGTTAGAGGGTGAAAACCCAAAACATCCCCCGAACAGCCCCGTGGGTGGCACCAACACCTCCCACGGAACCAATGTGACTCGTAGGAACTAACCGCGCAGCTGTGGGACTCTGAGTTTGAGAATACGATGATAATTTGCATATTTTGAGACTTAGGCTTAAAAACGTGGCTTTAGAGGGTGAAAACCTAAAACAACCCCCGAACGGCCCCGTGGGTGGCACCAACACCTGCCACGGGACCAATGTAATAGGTAGGAACTGACTGCGTAGCTGCGGGACTCCCGATTTGAGAATATGACGGTAATTTGCATATTTCTAAACTTAGGCTTAAGAACATGGCGTTAGAGGGTTAAAACCCAAAATAGCCCCCGAACGGCCCTATGGGTGGCACCACACCTCCCACGGGACCAATTTAACTCGTAGGAACTGACTGCGCAGCCGCAGGACTCCCAGTGTGAGAATACGATGATAAATTGCATATTTATAGACTTAAGCTTAGAAACGTGGCTTTAGAGGGTGAAAATAAAAAATAGCCCCCGACTAGCCTCGTGGGTGGCACAAACACCTCCCACGAGACCAATGTGACTCGTAGGAACTGAGCATGTATCCGCGGGACTCCCAGTTTGAGAATACGATGATTATTTTCATATTTCTTAACTTAATTTTAAAAACACGGCATTAGGGGGGAACCCCTAAACAGCCCTCGAACGGCCCCGTGGGTGGAACCAACACATCCTACGGGACAAATGTGACTCGTAGGAACTGACCGCGCAGCCCTGGGACTCTCGGTTTGTGAATACAATAGTAATTTGAATATTTCTAGACTTAGGCTTAAAAAGATGGCGTTATTGGGTGAAAACACGAAACAAGCCCCGTACGGCCCCATGGGTGGCACCAACACCTCCCACGGGACCAATGCGACTCGTCGGAACTGACCGCACAGCCCTGGGACTCCCAGTTTGAGAATACGATGGTAATTTGAATATTTTTAGACTTAGGATAAAAAACATGGCTTTAGAGGGTCAAAACCCAAAAAGACTCCCGAACGGCCGTGTGGGTGGCACCAACACTTCTCACAGAACCAATGTGACTAGTAGGAACTGACCGCGCAGCCGCGGGACTCCCAGTTTTAGAATACGATGATAATTTGCATATTTCTAGACTTTGGCTTAAAAACATGGCTTCAGAGGATGAAAAACCAAAACACCCCCCGACCGGCCCCGTGGGTGGCACCAACACCTCCCACGGGACCAATGTACCTCGTAGGAACTGATCGCGCAGCCGTAGGACTCCCGATTTGAGAATACGACAATAATTTGTATATTTTTAGACTTAGGCTTAAAAACGTGGCTTTAGAGGGTGAACACCCAAAATAGCCCGTGAACGGCCCCATGGATGGCACCAACACCTCCCACGGAACCAATGTGACTCGTAGGAACTGATCGCGTAGCCCCGGGACTCCCGATTTGAGAATACGACGATAATTTGTATATTTATGGACTTAACTTAAAAACATGGCGTTAGTGCATGAAAACCAGAAATAGCCCCCGAACGGCCCCGTGGGTGGCACCAACACCTCTCTTGGGACCAATGTAACTCGTAGGAACAGACCGCGCAGTCCCGGGACTCTCGATTTGAGAATATGACGGTAATTTGCATATTTCTAGACTTAGGCTTAGAAACATGGCGTTAGAGGGGGAAACCCAAAATAGCCACCGAACTGCCTTGTGGGTGGCACCAACACCTCCCACGGGACCAATTTAACTCATAAGAACTGACTGCACAGCCGCGGGACTCTCGGTGTGAGAATACGATGATAATTTGCATATTTCTAGACTTAGGCTTAAAAACGTGGGTTTAGAGGGTGAAAACCCAAAACAGCCCCCGAACGGCCCCGCGGTTGTCATCAACACCTCCCCAGGAACAAATGTAACTCGTAGGAACTGACCGCGCAGCCGCGGGACTCCCGGTTTCAGAATATGATGAAAATTTGTATATTTCTAGACTTAGGGTTAAAAACATGACTTTTGAGGGTGAAAACCCAAAATAGCCCCCGAACGGCCCCGTGGGTGGCACCAACACCTCCGACGGGACCAATGTAACTCGTAGGAACTGACTGCGCAGCCTCGGGACTCCCGGTTTGATAATACGATGATAATTTGCATATTTTTAGACTTAGGCTTAAAAATGTGGCTTTAGAGGGTGAAAACCCAAAACAACCCCCGAACGGACCCGTGGATGGCACCAACACCTCCCACGGGACCAATGTGACTCGTAGGAACTGACCCCATAGCCCCGAGACTCCCGCTTTGAGAATACAACGGTGATTTGCATATTTCTAGACTTAGGCTAAAGAACATGGCGTTGGTGCATGAAAACCAGAAACATCCCCCGAACGGCCCCGTGGGTGGAACCAACACCTCTCATGGGACCAATGTAACTCGTAGGAACTGACCGCGCAATCCCAAGATTCCGAGTTTGAGAATACAATGATAATTTTCATAATTTTAGACTTAAGCTTAAAAACGTGGCTTTAGAGGGTGAAAACCCGAAAGAGCCCTCGAGCGGCCTTGTGGGTGGCACCAACACCTCCCACGGAACCGATCGCACAGCCGCGGGACTCCCGATTTATGAGAATACAATGATAATTTGCATATTTATAGACTTAGGCTTAAAAGCATGGTGTTAGAGGGTGTAAACTCCAAACAGTCCCCGAACGTTCTCGTAAGTGGCACCAACACCTCTTACGGGACCAATGTAGCTCGTAGGAACTGACCACGCAATCGCGGGACTCCCAGTTTGAGAATACGACGGTAATTTGTATATTTATAGATTTAGGCTTAAATACATGGCGCTAGAGGGTGAAAACCCAAAATAGCCCCCGAACGGCCCTGTGGGTGGCACCAACACCTCCAACGAGACTAATTTAACTCGTAGGAATTGACAGCGCAGCCGCGGGACTCCCGGTGTTAGAATACGATGATAATTGCATATTTTTAGCTTACGCTTAAAATGTGGCTTTAGAGGGTGAAAATCCAAAATAGCCCCCGACCGGCCTCGTGGGTGGCACAAAAACATCCCACGAGACTAATGTGACTCGTAGGAACTGACTGCACAGTCGCGGGACTCTGGGTTTGAGAATACAATGATAATTTACATATTTCTAAACTTAGGCTTAAAAACATGGCGTTAGAGGGTGAAAACTCGAAACAGCCCCCGAACGGCCCCATGGGTGGAACCGACACCTCCTACAGGACCAATGTGACTCGTAGGAACTGACCGCGCAACCCTGGGAATCTCGGTTTGAGAATACAATATTAATTTGCATATTTCTAGACTTAGGCTTAAAAAGATGGCGTTAGTGGGTGAAAATGCGAAACAAACCCCATACAGCCCCGTAGGTGGCACCAACACCTCCCACGAAACCAATGCGACTTGTCGGAACTGACCGTGTAGCCCCGAGACTCTCGATTTGAGAATACGATGGTAATTCGAATATTTTTACACTTAGGCTAAAAAACATAGCTTTAGAGGGTGAACAGTCGCGTGGATGGCACCAACACTTCCCACGGGACCAATGTGACTCGTAGGAACAGACCGCGCAGCCGCAGGAATCCTAGTTTGAGAATACGACGATAATTTTCATATTTTTAGACTTTGGCTTAAAAACGTGGCTTTAGAGGGTGAAAACCGGAAATAGCCCCCGAACGGCCCTGTGGGTGGCACCAATACCTCCCACGGGACCAATGTGACTCGTAGGAATCGACCGCGCAACCCCGGGGCTCCCGATTTTAAGAATACGGCGATAATTTGCATATTTCTAGACTTAGGATTAAAAATGTGGCTTTAGTGGGTGAAAACCCAAAACAGTCCCCGAACAGCCCTGTGGGTGGCACCAACACCTCCCCCGGAACCAATGTAACTCGTAGGAACTGACCGCGCACCCGCGTGACTCCCGGTTTGAGAATACGATGAAAATTTGCATATTTCTAGACTAAGGCTTAAAAACATGGTTTTTGAGGGTGAAAACCCAAAACATCCCCCAAACGGCCCCGTGGGTGGCACCAACACCTCCCACGGGACCAATGTAACTCGTAGGAACTGACCGCGTAGCCCCAGGACTCCCGATTTGAGAATACGATGATAATTTGCATATTTCAAGACTTAGGCTTAAAAATGTGGATTTAGAGGGTGAAAACCCGAAACAGCTCCCGAACGGCCCAGTGGGTGGCACCAATACCTCCCACGGGAGCAATGTGACTCGTAGGAACCGACCTCGCAGCCGCGAGACTCCCGGTTTTGAGAATACGATGATAATTTGTTTAGTTTTGGACTTAGGCATAAAAACATGGCGTTAGAGGGTGAAAACTCGAAACAACCCCCGAACGTCCCCGTGGGTGGTACCAACACGTCCCACGGGACCAATGTAACTCGTAGGAACTGACCCCGCGGTCACGGGACTCCCGATTTGATAATATGATGGTAATTTGCATATTTCTAGACTTGGGTTTAAAAACATGGCGTTAGAGGGTGAAAACTTGAAATAGCCCCGGAACGCCCCCGTGGGTGGCACCAACACCTCCCACGGGACTAATGTAGCTCGTAGGAACTGACCACGCAGCCGCGGGACTCTCGGTTTGAGAATACGACGATAATTTGCATATTTCTAGACTTAGGCTTAAAAACATGGCGTTAGAGGGGGAAAACCCAAAATAGACACCGAACGGCCTTGTGGGTGGCACCAACACCTCCCACGGGACCAGTTTAACTCATAAGAACTGACTGCACAACCGCGGGACTCCCGGTGTGAGAATACGATGATAATTTGCATATTTCTAGACTTAGGCTTAAAAACGTGGGTTTAGAGGGTGAAAACCAAAAACAGCCCCTGACCGGACCCGTGGATGGCCCAAACACCTCCCACGGGACTAATGTGACTCGTAGGAACTGACCGCGCAGCTGCGGGACTCCCAGTTTGAGAATACAATGATAATTTGCATATTTCTAAATTTAGGGTTAAAAATATGGCGTTAGAGGGTGAAAGCCCGAAACAACCCCTGAACGGCCCCGTGGGTGGAACCAACACCTCCCACGGGACCAATGTGACTCGTAAGAACTGACCACGCAGCCGCGGGACTCCCGATTTGAGAATACGATGATAATTTGCAAATTTCTAGACTTAAGCAAAATATGGCGTTAGAGGGTGAAAGCTCGAAACAACCACTGAATGTCCCCGTGGGTGGCACCAACACCTCCCATGGGACCAATGTAACTCGTAGGAACTGGCACCGCAGACGCGAGACTCCCGGTTTGAGAATATGACGGTAATTTGCTAATTTCTAGACTTATGATTAAAAACATGGCGTTAGAGTGTGAAAACTTGAAATAGCCCCCGAATATCCCCGTGGGTGGCACCAACACCTCACACAGGACCAATCTAACTCGTAGGAACTGACCCCGCAGCTGGGGGACTCCCAATTTGAGAATTCGACGATAATTTGCATATTTATAGACTTAGGTTTAAAAACATGGCGTTAGAGGGTGAAAACTCGAAATAGCCCCCGAACGTCCCCGTGGGTGGCACCAACACCTCCCACGGGACCAATGTAACTCATAGGAACTGACCCCAAAGCCGCGGGACTCCTGTTTGAGAATACGACGATAATTTGCAAATTTCTAGACTTAAGCAAAACATGGTGTTAGAGGGTGAAAACTTGAAACAACCCCTGAAAGTCCCCGTGGGTGGCACCAACACCTCCCACGGGACCAATGTAGCTCGTAGGAACTGACCACGCAGCCGCGGCACTCCCGGTTTGAGAATACGACGATAATTTGCATATTTCTAGACTTAGGCTTAAAAACATGGAATTGGAGGGTGAAAATCCAAAATAGCCCCCGAACGTCCCTTTGGGTGGCACCAAGACCTTCTACTGGACCAATATAACTCGTAGGAACTAACTGCGCAGCTGCGGGACTCCCGGTGTGAGAATACGATGATAATTTGCATATTTATAGACTTAAGCTTAAAATTGTGGCTTTAGAGGGTGAAAATCCAAAACAGCCCCTGACCGGCCCCATGGGTGGCATAAACACCTCCCACGGGACCAATGTGACTTGTAGGAACTGACCGTGGAGCCGCGGGACTCCCAATTTTAGAATACGATGATAATATGCATATTTCTAAACTTAGGGTTAAAAATATGGCGTTAGGGGTGAAAACCCGAAACAGCCCCTGAACGGCCCCGTGGGTGGAACCAACACCTGCCACAGGACCAATGTGACTCGTAAGAACTGACCATGCAGCTACGGGACTCCCGATTTGAGAATACGATGGTAATTTGCAAATGTCTAGACTTAAGCAAAACATGACGTTAGAGGGTGAAAACTCGAAACAACCCCCGAACGTCCCCGTGCGTGGCACCATCACCTCCCATGGGACCAATGTAACTTGTAGGAACTGACCCCGCAGCCGCGGGACTCCCGTTTGAGAATAGGACAATAATTTGAATATTTCTTAACTTAAGCAAAACATGGTGTTAGAGGGTGAAAACTCGAAACAGCCCCCGAACATCCCCATGGGTGGCACCAACACCTCCCACGGGACCAATGTAGCTCGTAGGAACTGACCACGCAGCCGCGGGACTCCCGGTGTGAGAATTCGATTATAATTTGCATATTTCTAGACTTAGGCTTAAAAACATGGCTTTAGAGGGAGAAAATCCAAAACAACCCCTGACCAGCCCTGTGGGTGGGACAACCACCTGCTACGGGACTAATGTAACTCATAGGAACTGACCGCGCAGCCGCGGGACTCCCAGTTTTAGAATACGATGATAATTTGCATACTTCTAAATTTAGTGTTAAAAATATAGCGTTAGAGGATGAAAACTCGAAACAGCCCCTGAACGGCCCCGTGGGTGGAACCAACACCTTCCACGGGACCAATGTGACTCGTAAGAACTTACCACGCAGTCGTGGGACTCCCGATTTGAGAATACAACGGTAATTTCCATATTTTTAGGCTTAAAAAAAAATATGGCGTTAGAGGGTGAAAACTCGAAACAGCCCCCGAACGTCCCCGTGGGTGGCACCAACACCTCCCACGGGACCAATGTAACTCATAGGAACTGACACCGCAGACGCGGGACTCCTGGTTTAAGAATATGATGGTGATTTTCTTATTTCTAGACTTATGATTAAAAACATGGCGTTAGAGGGTGAAAAATTAAAACAACCCCCGAACGTCCCCGTGGGTGGCACCAACACCTCACACGGGACCCCGCAGCTGGGGTATTACCAGTTTGAGAATACGATGGTAATTTGCATATTTCTAGACTTAGGCTTTAAAACATGGCGTTAGAGGGTGAAATCCCAAAATAGCCCCCGAACAGCCCTGTGGGTGGCACTAACACCTCCCGCGGAACCAATTTAACTCGTAGGAACTGACTGCACAGCCGCAGGACTCCCGATGTGAGAATACATCAATTATTTGTATATTTCTAGACTTAGGCTTAAAAATGTGGCTTTAGAGGGTGAAAATACAAAAAGCCCCCGATCGGCCCCGTGGGTGGAACAAACACCTCCCACGGGACTAATGTTACTCGTAGGAACTGACCGCGCAGCCGCGGGACTCCCAGTTTGAGAATACGATGATAATTTGCATATTTCTAAACTTAGGCTTAAAAATATGGCGTTAGAGGGTGAAAACCCAAAATAGCCCCCGAACGGCCCCGTGGGTGGAACCAACACCTCCCACGGGACTGTTGTGACTCGTAAGAACTGGCCACGCAGCCGCGAGACTCCCGATTGGAGAATACGACAGTAATTTGCATATTTCAAGACTTAAGAAAAACATGGCCTTAGAGGGTGAAAACTCGAAACAGCCCCCGAACGTCCCCGTGGGTGGCACCAACACCTCCCACGGGACCAATGTAACTCGCAGGAACTGACACCGCAGACGCGGGACTCCCGGATTGAGAATATGATAGTAATTTGCATATTTCTATACTTATGATAAAAAAAACATGGCGTTAGAGGGCGAAAACACGAAACAGGCCCCAAATGTTCCCGTGGGTGGCACCAACACCTTACACGGGACCAATGTAACTTGTAGGAACTGACCCCGCAGTTGGGGGACTCCCGATTTGAGAATACGATGGTAATTGAATTTTTCTTGACTTAGGCTTAAAAACATAGCGTTAGAGGGTGAAAACTCGAAACAGCCCCCGAATGTCCCCGTGGGTGGCACCAACACCTCCTGCAGGACCAATAAAACTCATAGGAACTGACCCCATAGCTGCGGGACTCTCGGTTTGAGAATACGAGGGTAATTTTAATATTTCTAGACTTAAGCAAAACATGGTGTTAGAGGGTGAAAACTCGAAACAGCCCCCGAACGTCCCCGTGGGTGGCACCAACACTCCCACGGGACTAATGTAACTCATAGGAACTGACCACGCAGCCGCATGACTCCCGGTTTGAGAATACACGGTAATTTGCATATTTCTAGACTTAGGTTTAAAAACATGGGGTTAGAGGGTGAAAACTCAAAATAGCCATCGAACGTCCCCGTGGGTGGCACCAACACCTCCCACGGGATCAATGTAACTCATTGGGACTGACCACGCAGTCGCGGGACTCCCAGTTTGAGAATACGATAATAATTTGCATATTTTTATACTTAAGCAAAACATGGTGTTAGAGGGTGAAAACACGAAACAGCCCCCGAACATCCCCGTCGGTGGCACCAACACCTCCCATTGGACCAATGAAACTCACAGTAACTGACCACGCAACTACGGGACTCCCGATTTGAGAATACGATGGTAATTTACGTTTTTCTAGACTTAGGCTAAAAAACATTGCGTTAGAAGGTGAAAACTCAAAACAAACCCCCGAACGTCCCCGTGGGTGGCACCAACACCTCCCACGGGACCAATGTAACTCGTTAGAACTGACCACGTAGATGTGGGTCTCCCAGTTTGAGAATACGACGGTTATTTATATATTTTTAGACATAACCAAAACATGGCGTTAGAGGGTGAAAACTCGAAACAGCCCCCGACCAATGTAACTCATAGGAACTGACACCGCAGACGCTGGACTCCCGGTTTGAGAATATGACGTTAATTTGCATATTTCTGGACTTATGATTGAAAACATGGTGTTAGAGGGTGAAAACTTGAAACAACCCCCAAATGTCCCCGTGGGTGGCACCAACACCTCACACGGGACCAATGTAACTCGTAGGAACTGACCCCGCAGATGGGGGACTCCCGGTTTGAGAATACGAAGGTAATTTGCATATTTCTAGATTTAGGCTTAAAAACAGGGCGTTACAGGGTGAAAACTCGTAACAGCCCTCGAACGTCCCCGTGGGTGGCACCAACACCTCCTACAGGACCAATAAAACTCGTAGGAACTGACCCCGTAGCCACAAGACTCCCGGTTTGAGAATACGAGGGTAATTTGAATATTTCTAGACTTAAGCAAAACATGGTGTTGGAGGGTGAAAACTCGAAACAGCCCCCGAACGTCCCCGTGGGTGGCACCAACACTCCCACGGGACCAATGTCTCATAGGAACTGACCACACAGCCGCAAGACTCCCGGTTTGAGAATACGATGGTAATTTGCATATTTCTAGACTTAGGTTTAAAAATATGGGTTAGAGGGTGAAAACTCGAATTAGCCATCGAACGTCCCCGTGGGTGGCACCAACACCTCCCACGGGATCAATGTAACTCGTTGGGACTGACCACGCAGTCGCGGGACTCCCAGTTTAAGAATACGATAATCATTTGCATATTTTTATACTTATGCAAAACATGGTGTTAGAGGGTGAAAACAAGAAACAACCCCCGAACATCCCCGTCGATGGCACCAACACCTCCCACGGGACCAATGTAACTCATAGGAACTGACCACACAACTACGTGACTCCCGATTTTAGAATACGAGGGTAATTTACATTTTTCTAGACTTAGGCTAAAAAACATTGCGTTAGAAGGTGAAAACTCGAAATAGCCCCCGAACGTCCCCGTGGGTGGCACCAACACTCCTACGGGACCAATGTAACTCATAGGATCTGACCACGCAGCCGCAAGACTCCCGGTTTGAGAATACGATGGTAATTTGCATATTTCTAGACTTAGGTTTAAAAACATGGGGTTAGAGGGTGAAAACTCGAATTAGCCGTCGAATGTCCCCGTGGGTGGCACCAACACCTCCCACGGGATCAATGTAACTCGTTGGGACTGACCACGCAGTCGCGAGACTCCCAGTTTGAGAATACGATAATAATTTGCATATTTTTATACTTATGCAAAACATGGTGTTAGAGGGTGAAAACACGAAACAGCCCCCGAACATCCCCGTCGGTGGCACAAACACCTCCCACGGGACCAATGTAACTCATAGGAACTGACCACGCAACTACGGGACTCCTGATTTTAGAATACGACGGTAATTTACGTTTTTTAGACTTAGGCTAAAAAACATTGCGTTAGAAGGTGAAAACTCGAAATAGCCCCCGAACGTCCCCGTGGGTGGCACCAACACCTCCCACGGAACCAATGTAACTCGTTAGAACTGACCACGTAGATGTGGGTCTCCCGGTTTGAGAATACGACGGTTATTTATATATTTTTAAACATAAGCAAAACATGGCGTTAGAGGGTGAAGACTCGAAACAGCCCCCGACCAATGTAACTCATAGGAACTGACACCGTAGATGCGGGACTCCCGATTTGAGAATATGACGGTAATTTGAATATTTCTAGACTTGTGATTAAAAACATGGCGTTAGAGGGTGAAAACTTGAAACAACCCCCAAATGTCCCCGTGGGTGACACCAACACCTCACACGGGACCAATGTAACTCGTAGGAACTAACCACGTAGCTGTGGGACTCCCGATTTGAGAATGCAATGGTAATTTGCATATTTCTAGATTTAGGCTTAATGCCATTGCGTTAGAGGGTGAAAACTCGAAACAGCCCACGAACGTCCCTGTGGGTGGTACCAACACCTCCCACGGGACCAATATAACTCATAGGAACTGACCACGTAGACGTGAGTCTCCCGGTTTGAGAATATGATGATAATTTGCATATTTCTAGACTTAAGAAAAACATGGCGTTAGAGAGTGAAAACTCGAAACAGCCCCATAACGTCCCCGTGGGTGGCACCAACACCTCCCATGGGACCAATGTAACTCGTAGGATCTGACCCCGCAGCTGCGGGACTCCTGATTTGAGAATACGACGGTAATTTGCATGTTTCTAGGTTTAGGCTTAAAAACATGGTGTTAGAGGGTGAAAACTCGAAACAGCCCCCGAACGTCCCCATGGGTGACACCAACACCTCCAACGGGACCAATGTAACTCGTAGGAACTGACCATGCAGCTGTGGGACTCCCGGTTTGAGAATACGATGGTAATTTGCATATTTCTAGACTTGAGAAAAACATGGCGTTAGAGGGTGAAAACTCGAAATAGCCCCCGAATGTCCCCGGGGGTGGCACCAACACCTCCCATGGGACCAATGTAACTCGTAGGAACTGACCACGTAGCTGCGGGACTCCCGATTTGAGAATGCGACTGTAATTTTCGTATTTCTAGACTTAGGCTTAAAGACATTGCGTTAGAGGGTGAAAACTCGAAACAGCCCCCTAACGTCCCCGTGGGTGGCACCAACACCTCCCACGGGATCATTGTAAGTTGTAGGAACTGACACCGCAGACGCGGGACTCCCGGTTTGATAATAAGATGGTAATTTGCTTATTTCTATACTAATCATTAAAAATGTGGATTTAGAGGGTGAAAATCCAAAACAGCCCCCGATCGGCCCCGTGGGTGGCACAAACACCTCCCACAGGACTAATGTGACTCGTGCGAACTGACTGCGTAGCCGCGGGACTCTCAGTTTGAGAATATGACGATAATTTGCATATTTCAAAACATAGGGTTAAAAACATGGCGTTAGAGGGTGAAAACCCGAAACAGCCCCTGAACGGCCCCGTGGGTGGAACCAACACCTCCGACGGGGCCAATGTGACTCGTAAGATCTGAACACGCAGTCGCGGGACTCCCGAATTGAGAATACAGCGGTTACTTGCATATTTCTAGACATAAGCAAAACATGGCATTAGAGGGTGAAAACTCAAAACATCCCCCGAACAATGTAACTCATAGGAACTGACACCGCAGACGCGGGACTCCCGGTTTGAGAATATGATGATAATTTGCACATTTCTAGACTTATGATTAAAAATATGGCGTTAGGGGGTGAAAATTTGAAACAACCCCCAAATGTTCCCATGGGTGGCACCAACACCTCACACGGGACCAATGTAACTCGTAGGTACTGACCTCGCAGATGGGGGACTCTCGGTTTGAGAATACGACGGTAATTTGCATATTTCTAGACTTAGGCTTAAAAATATGGCGTTACACCCCGTGGTTGGCACCAACACCTCCCACGGGACCAATGTAACTCGTAGGAACTGACCCCGCAGCCGCGGGACTCTCGTTTGAGAATACGGCGGTAATTTGCATATTTCTAGACTTAAGCAAAACATGGTGTTAGAGGGTGAAAAATCAAAACAGCCCCCGAACGGCCCTGTCGGTGGCACCAACACCTCCCACGGAACCAATGAAGCTCGTAGGAACTGACCACACAGCCGTGGGACTCTCGGTTTTTTAATACGACGGTAATTTTCATATTTCTAGACTTAGGCTTAAAAACATGGGGTTAGAGGGTGAAAACCCAAAATAGCCCCCGAACGGCCCTGCGGGTGGCACCAACACCTCCCACGGGACCGATTTAACTCGTACGAACTGACTGCGCCGCCGCGGGACTCCCTCTGTGAGAATACGATGATAATTTGCATATTTCTAAACTTAGGCTTAAAAACGTGGCTTTAGAGAGTAAAAATCCAAAACAGGCCCCGACCGACCACGTGAGAGGCATAAACACCTCCCACGGGACTAATGTGACTCGTAGGAACTGACTGCGCAGCCGCGGGACTCCCAGTTTTAGAATACGACGATAATTCGCATATTTATAAACTTAGGGTTAAAAATATGGCGTTAGAGGGTGAAAACCCGAAATAGCCCTCGGACGGCCTCGTGGGTGGAACCAACACCTCCCACGGGACCAATGTGACTTGTAAGAACTGACAATGCAGCCGCGGAACTCTCGGTTTGAGAATACAACGGTAATTTGCATATTTCTAGATTTAAGCAAAACATGGCGTTAGAGGGTGAAAACTCAAAATAGCTCCCGAACGTCCCCGTGGGTGGCACCAACACATCCCATGGGACGAATGTAACTCATAGGAACTGACACTGCAGACGCGGGACTCTCGGTTTGAGAATATGACGGTAATTTTCTTATTTCTAGACTTATGATTAAAAACATGGCGTTAGAGGGTGAAAAATTAAAACAACCCCGAACTTCCCCGTGGGTGGCACCAATACCTCACACGGGACCAATGTAACTCGAAGGAACTGACCCCGCTGCTGGGCGACTCCCGGTTTGAGAATACGATGATAATTTGCATATTTCTAGACTTAGGCTTAAAACATGGCATTAGAGGGTGGAAACACAAAACAGCCCCCGAACGGCCCTGTGGGTGGCACTAACACCTCCCACGGGACCAATTTAACTCGTACGAACTGAATGCGCAGCCGCGGGACTCCCTCTATGAGAATACGATGATAATTTGCATATTTCTAGACTTATGCTTAAAAACGTGGCTTTAGAGGGTGAAAATCCAAAACAGCCCCCGACCGGCCACATGGGTGGCACAAACACCTCCCACGGGACTAATGTGACTCGTAGGAACTTACCACGCATCCACGGGACTCCCTATTTGAGAATACGATGATAATTTGTATATTTCTAAACGTAGGCTTAAAAACATGGTATTAGAGGGTGAAAACCCAAAACAGCCACCGAACGGCGCCGTGGGTGGAACCAACACCTCCCACGGGACCAATGTGACTCGTAAGAACTGAACACGTAGCCGCGAGACTCCCGGTTTGAGAATACGGCGGTAATTTGTTAGTTCTATACATAAGCACAACATGTCGTTAGAGGGTGAAAACTCGAAACAGCCCCCGAACATTCCCGTGGGTGGCACCAACACCTCCCACGGGACCAATGTAACTCGTTGGAACTGACCGTGCAACCGCGGGACTTCCGATTTGAGAATACGATGGTAATTTTGTATTTCTAGACTTAGGCTTAAAAATATTGCGTTAGAGGGTGAAAACTCGAAACAGCCCCAGAACGTCCCCGTGGGTGCACCAACACCTCCCACGGGACCAATATAACTGGTAGGAACGGACCACCTAGACGCGAGTCTCCCGATTTGAGAATAAAACGGTAATTTGCATGTTTCTACACTTGAGCAAAACATGGCGTTAGAGGGTGAAAACTTGAAATAGCCCCAGGACGACCCCGTGGGTGGCACCAACACCTCCCACGGGACCAATATAACTCGTAGGAACTGACACCGTAACCGCGGGACTCCCGGTTTGAGAATACGATGGTAATTTGCATATTTCTAGACTTAGGCTTAAAAACATGGTGTTAGAGGGTGAAAAGTCAAAACTGTCCCCGAACGTCCCCGTGGGTGACATCAACACCTCCCACGGGACCAATGTAACTCGTAAATACTGTCCAGGCAGCCACGGGACTCCCGGTTTGAGAATATGACAATAATTTGCATATTTTTAGACTTGAGCAAAACATGTCGTTAGAGGGTGAAAACTCGAAATATCCCCCGAACATCCCCGTGGGTGGTACCAACACCTCCCACGGGACCAATGTAACTCGTAGGAACTGACCACGTAGCTGCGGGACTCCCGATTTGAGAATGCGATGGTAATTTGCGTATTTTTAATCTTAGGCTTAAAGACATTGTGTTAGAGGGTGAAAACTCGAAACAGCCCCTGAACCTCCCTGTGGGTGGCACCAACACCTCCCACGGGACCAATATAACTCGTAGGAACTGACCACGTAGACACGGGTCTCCCGGTTTGAGAATACGATGGTAATTTGCATATTTCTAGACTTAAGTAAAACATGGCGTTAGAGGGTTAAAACTCGAAACAGCCCCAGAACGTCCCCGTGGGTCCCACCAACACCTCCCACGGGACCAATGTAACTCGTAGGATCTGACCCCGCAGTCGCGGGACTCCCGGTTTGAGAATACGACGGTAATTTGCATGTTTCTAGACTTAGGCTTAAAAACATGGTAATAGAGGGTGAAAACTCAAAACAGCCTCCGAACGTCCCCGTGGGTGACACCAACACCTCCCACGGCACCAATGTAACTCGTAGGAAGTGACCACGCAACCGCGGGACTCTCTATTTGAGAATACGATGGTAATTTGCATATTTCTAGACTTAGGCTTAAAAACATGGCGTTAGAGGGTGAAAACTCAAAACACCCCCCCGAATGTCCTCGTGGGTGGCACCAACACCTCCCACGGGACCAATGTAAGTCGTAGGAACTGACACTGCAGACGCGGGACTCCTGGTTTGACAATAAGACGGTAATTTTCTTATTTCTATACTTATCATTAAAAACATGGCGTTAGAAGGTGAAAGCTTGAAACAACCCCTGAACGTCCCCGTGGGTGGCACCAACACCTCCCACAGGACCAAGTAACTCGTAGGAACTGACCCCACAGCCGCAGGACTCTCGGTTTGAGAATACGACGGTAATTTGCATATTTCTAGACTTAAGCAAAACATGGTGTTAGAGGGTGAAAACTCGAAACAGCCCCTGAACGTCCCCGTGGGTGGTACCAACACCTCCCACGGGGCCAATGTAACTCGTAGGAACTGACCACGCAGCCGCGGGACTCGCAGTTTTAGAATACGACAATAATTTCAATATTTCTAGACTTAGGCTTAAAAACATGGGGTTAGAGGGTGAAAACTCGAAAAATCCCCCGAACGTCCCCGTGGGTGGCACCAACACCTCCCACAGGACCAATGTAACTCGTAGGTATTGACCACGCAACCGCGGGACTCCCGATTTGAGAATACGATGGTAATTTTCATATTTCTAGACGTAGGCTTAAAAGTATTAATATGTTGATAATTGTAACTCATATATGCAATTTTTCAGCTTGATTAATTTTTTTGTAAAACTACTTGGTTACAGATTTTTTTTTATGTATCCAATCATTTGTAGGATTTTTGCACGCGGAACAAATGAAGGAGGCAACGATTTACAACAAGAAGATTGTTTATATGTTGTGGACATTCAGGATTTTGTTTTTTGTGTTAAAGTCGTGCGGGCTTTTATTGTTTAGTTTTATGGTCATGCGGGCTTTTATAATTTGAGTGTTGAATTTTATGGCTGTGCGGGCTTTATAATAAGCATGTTTTACATTTACAGGTTTTGGAATGTCAAGAAAATAGAGGAAACTCCGCCCAATTTTTTTTTGGTCTGTGAATTATTAAGACGTGTAATATTTATAAGTTTGTATATATATTTGTTTATTAACAACGTTTTCGATTCATAATTTGTGATTTTTTTTATTGTTTTGCCAATAATAAATATTTGTAACACCTCATACGCGTCAAACATTACACGTAGCAACCGATGGTGCACTCACAGGACCCCTAATTTTAGGATTGGACCAAAAAACAATATTTTTTTAAATTATAGTTAAATATGGTCATGGACTTTCTCCATGACCATTTTTATTTTTTCCGTCACGCATAAAAATGGTCGCGAACTTAGGCCGCGACCATTTTTTTCGTCACGGTTGTGGGTCACGGGCTTGGGCCGCGACCATTTTTTTTATTTTTTGGTCACGGTTGTGGGTCATGGATAAAGTCTGCGACCATTTTTTTTATTTTTTTTGTCACGGTTATGTGTCACAGACTTGGGCCGCGACCATTTTTTTTTTTTTGGTCACGGTTGTGGGTCACGGACAAAGTTCGTGACCATTTTTTTTAATTTTTTTGTCACGGAAAAGGGTCACGGACTTGGGCTGCGACCATTTTTTTTAAAATTTATTTGTCATGATCATTGGTCGCGGACTTTGACCGCGACCAATTTGTCACAGTTATGGGTCACGGATGAGGGCCACGACCAAATTTTTTTTTTGGCACGGTTGTGGGATGCGGACTTTGGCCGCGACCAATTTGTCACTGTTGTGGGTTACGACCCATCACGGCATGGGTCACGGCTCAAGTTTGCGACCATTTGCTGTGACCCTTCTCGGTCGTGACCATTTTTTGATCACGGACTTGGGGCGCGACCCACGAACATGGCCACGCCTGAAATGGTCACGGCCCAAGTCTGCGACCCACAGCTTTGGTCAGGGATTTTAGCCGTAACCAATCGCCAGTTTTGGTGTAGTGGCATGCTGAGATTTCGGAGTACTGGTACAATTTCTTGAGACGGTCCAGGTTGACTGGACAAGCCATCTCTTCCCCATCTAAGTGAGTGAGCATGGCGAAACCACCGGACAAGATTTTCTTGACAATGTAGGGGCCGCTCCATTTGGGCTTGAATTTCCCTTTGAGGTTCCAGATGGGTTCTATGATTTCTTTGAGGGATAGGTTCCCCTCTCAGACACCATGGTCCTTGACTCTCTTGTTTAATGATTGCGTTATTCGGTAATGATAGCCTTGTATGTGGTATAGATCTTTCAATCTCCTTTTGTCTAAGAGGGTCATCTCGTCAAGACAGCTTTGGCACCAATCTTCTTCACTGACCTTGCTTTCAAGCATGACGCATAGAGAGGGTATTTCCAAATCCATAGGTAGGACTGCTTCCATGCAGTAGACCAGAGAGTAAGGGGTATCCCCAGTAGAGGTTCGGATTGAGGTTCGGTATCCCCAGAGGGCGTACGAGATTTAATCGACCCAATCTCGATAGCTTTCTATCATCTTACTGATGATGGCCTTGAGGTTCTTGTTGGCGGCTTCAACTGCACCATTGGTCTGAGGTCGGTAGGGAGAATATTTGTGTCTCTAAATCCCATACTCGTTGACCACTTCTGTGACGTATGCCTCTAAATGTAACCCGTTATCTGACACTAGATCATATGGGACCCCATATCGACAGATGATATTTTTCTTGATGAATTTGGCCACTTTCTTAGCATTCAACACTGCGTATGACTCAGCTTCGACCCATTTGGTGAAGTAATCAATGGCAACTAGGATGAACTCACTCCCATTGGAATCCTTCAGTGTAACCTTCCCTATGATGTTGATGCCCTAAGTGGAGAACGGCCAGGGAGAGGTCATGTTGTATAATTTACGTGGAGGCATATGTTGAACATTAGAGAATTATTGGCATTGAGAAATCTCTAGACATAGGCGGTGCAATCCTAGGTGATGGTGGTCCATTAGTAACCTTGTCGAATCAACATTTTGACAAGCATTTAACGTTCATGTGGTGTTCGCATTCTCCGCTGTGGGTTTTCTGGATTGTTTTTTCAATGTCTGCCCCTGTGACGCAGTGCAGATGAGTTCCATCGAAGTTCCTTCGGAGCAGTGCTTTGTGACAGATGACGTACTGGGCAGCCAGTTTTTGAAGGGTTGCTCGATCTTTCTTGTTAGAACCCTCGGTATACCTACCATGCTTGAGGAGGTGCCAGATATCATAGTACCAGTAATTGGCTAGCTCGGGATCTTCTATGGTGATGAGCTCAATGTGGTAATAGTGGGTTGGTTTGTCTTGCTTTTGAACTAGGAAGGGGGTCATAGTTATTCCTTCGGGCATGTCGACCATGGAGGCCAAGGTAGCGAGATCATCGGCTAGGTTATTCTTTGCTCGGGGTAGGTAATGGAAGGTGATATCTTGGAATTGGCAGGCTAGTTCTTCTAAGTGGGCATGGAAGGGTTGGAGTTTCTCATCCTTGACTCTCCATTTTCTGAGCACTTAATCGATGATGAGGGGGGAATCCCCGTAGATATATAGGCATTGAATATCTTTCTCGAGAGCAACTTTGAGGCCTACTATGCATGCCTCGTATCCAGTCATGTTATTGGTGCAAGGGAAATCCAATTTGATGGCGATGGGAGTGTGGGAGTCATCAGGGGCGATCAGGAGTATCCCAATGCCAAATCCCTTTTTGTTGGCAGCACCGTCAAAGAACATTTGTCATCGGAGTTTGTCTTGAGCAGTGCAAAGGATGTTTTTATCTGGGAAATCTAAGATCCATACATCGACTTCATCCACGGGGTAATCAGCAAGGTATTTAGAGATGGATCTTCCTTTCATGGCTTTCTGCGTGACGTACACGATATCGAACTCATCTAGGAGCATCAACCATCGAGCCATTTGGATGGATAAAGCGATTTTCTTAAGTAGGTAATTGATGGGGTCTGTTCGGGATACAAGTTTGATATAGAAGGCAATCATGTAGTGCCGTAACTTTTGGGTGACCTAGACAAGTGTGATACATGCCTTTTCCAAATGAGTGTAGTTGACCTCGTACCCAGCCAATTTGCGACTGGCGTAATAGATGGCTCTTTCTTTATGGGAATCTTCAAGGTATTGGGATAGCGTAGCCCTAGCTGTAGTGTTGGTTATGGTTAGGTATAGGAGCAAGGGGAGACCAGGCTGTGGTGGCATGAGTACCGGGGGTTGGATCAAATATTGTTTGATTTGGTCAAAGGCTTCTTGGCAAGCATCATTCCAAACTTTAGTCGAATCTTTTCGAAGGAGTTTGAAGATAGGTTCGCAGATGAAGGTTAACTGGATGATGAACCGGCTGATGTATTGCAATTTTCCAAGGAAACTTCGAACTTCTTTCTCTGTTCGGGGAGGTGGCATCTCAAGTATGGCGTTCATGTTGGCGGTATCTGCTTATATCCCCTTCTCACTGACCATGAATCCTAAGAGTTTTCCCTTTGTAACATCGAAGATTCATTTCTGTGGAGTGAGTCTCATTTGATACTGTCGCAGTCGTTCAAAGAAGTTTTGGAGAGCAGGAACATGACCTTCTTTAGTCTTGGATTTGATAATCATATCATCCACATAGTCCTTCAACCTCTTTGGGAATCAGATTGTGCAGTATGGTTGCGATAGCCCTCTAGTAGGTAGCCCCAACATTCTAGAGATCAAATGGCATGACAATGTATCAAAAGGTTCCCCATGGGGTGATGAATGCGGTTTTTTATTGGTGGTATGGGTGCATTTTGATTTGGTTGTATCCGACAAACCCGTCGACGAATGACTTGAGAGCATGACTGGTTGTGTTGTCCACGATCATGTCGATATTGGGTAGAAGATAATCATACTTTGTAGAGGCTTTGTTCAAATCCTAATAGTCTATACACATCTGAACTTTTCCTCATGATTTCGGTACGGGAACTATATTGGCTAGCCACGTGGGATATTTGATCACACGAATGAAGCCTACGTTCAACTATTTTACCACCTCTTCTTTGAACTTGAGCGACCATTTGGTGCGGAGCTTTCTCAACTTTTGTTTCACAGGCTTGTAATCTGGGAGAGTGGGAATCTCGTGCTGATCTATTTCAGGATCAATGCCAGGCATATCGTCGTAGGACCATATGAAGACATCCATGAATTCCTTTAGAAATTCTTCGAGTTGTGCACGCTCACGCTCGTCGAGGGTAGTCCCTATCCTAATCTCACGCAGTTGGTTACTAGAACCGAGGTTAATAACAACAGTCTCTTTTTCATTAACTTGAACACGATTATGTTATTTATTATTAACCTTATTTAGATCAGTTAAGAATTGTTCATTTGCAAAATCATCATCATCAAAAGTTTGATTAGAATCCAAGAAGTTAATGTAAGGCACAGCAAGATACTCAAAATCTTTGTTTATTTCATTGATAGGAAAAACAGCATTGAGAGCCTCATAAAAAGAGGACTTGATTACCTTTGAATAAGGATAGACAATAGAAGAAGAAAGGGGGTAAACATTAGGATTAGGGGAGATTTTAGCAGTAGAACGGGCGCAACATGAAAGTTGAGGAGAGGTGTATCAGGATCTTTAATCAGTTGGGATGGATCCAGTGATGTAGTACCTTAATGAACCATGCAGATGTCAGACCTAGTGTTTGTAAGTTGAAGGAATCTTCGGAGTCACTTTCCTCAGTCTCTTAGGTATCTTTGATGAGCGGTTGTACATAGTGTTGGGAACTTTTGTCCCATAAGTAGCTGTCTTGGAAAAAGATCTCCATTCTAGGCTTCATCTTCTTGTCTGTAGGGTCATACCATGGTTCAAGAAAGCCGTAAAAGCGGAAGTCTTCACCCTCTTTAATGAATCGTATGTTCAAAGAGCCATCTGGGATAGTTTGGACGCAATCTAGTCCTCTCTTTGATTGAGACATGCGAATCATTCTGAGCTCTTGTTCTAATGGTTGATACCCCAAACCACAAGTAGGGAAGGCCTTCTCTAGTTTAATTGGCTCGAGTATATCTTGTTGTCTTTGTCCTAGCCCCAGTTCGGGCATGAAGTGCATGTTTCTGAACATTTGAATCACATTCATGTTGCCATGAGGGTCGTATTATGGACAAACCCTTTCTTTGAAGTCGTCCCTTACCGGGAGTAGAAGTGGTTCAACTCAAAATCCTATTAGGAGCATATCATTTGACCCATGATGTTTCTCAAGGATTGGACTGTTGGTACTTGCACCATTGTCATTGTCGACGTTTCCCAAGATAGTAATGACTCGCCCGTCGATGAAGAATTTTAATTTTTGATGGAGCGAGGAAGACACGCCCTTGATATTGTGGAGCCAAGATCATCCGAGTAATAGATTGATACAAGCTGGGATGTCAATAACTTGGAATTGAACGACATGGTTTATAGGGCCAGCCCCTATTACAAGCTTTATGGATCCCATCACCTCCCGACGGGTATTATCGTAGGCACGCACAGCGGTGGAAGTTGGAGCGAGGTTGCTTTGTTTCAGTCCTAAACATTTAAAGGTTCTTAATGGTCAGACATTCAAGGCGGATCCATTATCAACAAGAGAGAGTTGTACAACCTTCCTCATGACTTCGATGGAGATGTTGAGTGCATGATTATGGTTTGGTCCAATCTTGGGGATTTTTTCTTCGGAAAAGGATAGCATTTGGGTAGAGGTCAAGGATCCGACTAAATTTGCCTATTCTTATGGTGTGGTAGACGGATGAACTGTGGGTCCAGTGAGAAACTTGATCAAAGCGTTCCTATGCAGCTGAGAAGACATGAAAAGCCCCCATAGAGTGATGTTAGCTTGAGTTTTCTTTACTTGATCGAGGATCTTACTCTCATTAAGGGTCATCTCTGGCATAGGAAGATTTTCCACGCCCTTCCCCTTGTCATTTGTTAGTAGTGATCTTGGAATCTGGTAATGCCTCCCTGATCTAGTCATGTGATTTACCGAAGAAGGGAAAAACATGAATCCCATTTCCTTGTCGATCTCGGGTTGTTCTGATACCTTGTCTATTTTTCCGAGGAGTTATTTAAATGATATCATTCCACAAATGTCGGCCACCGGGCCAGTTCTCTCTGAAGCTTGCTCTTTATTCAAATCTTTGAATTCTTCCCCCCATTCGATTGGCAATAATTTTGTCTTTCCATGTAAAGTCGATGCATTCCATAACTTCAATGACTTCTTCATACAGGTCATCCCATTTTACGGGGATGTGTAAGGGTGAGGTGACCAGGCGCCCCTGTAGCTTCAAAACATTGAATAACTCGGTGACACTGCAAATGTTGTTGGTCTTCCTGAAGAATTCTGCTATAATCTGAACCACATCATCCAGCCTGACTTTATCGGTCAGTACTACCCAATTATCTGACTCTCGGGCCCATTTTCGTGCTTCCAAGAACAACGTACTAAATCTCTGGCAATCAATGATCATTTGTGAGGGAAATTTTAGCCCGAACTCTAGGAGTTGGTTTAAGACCTATGATAATTCCATACCTCTATTTTCAGAACGGATACAGACAGCGATGCATGCTCTGGTGAGGAGTGAAATTTCCTGATCAGTGAGGCTAGCAGGGTGTAGGAGGAAATATGGGCAAATTCAAAGAGGTTTAAGAGAGTATATTGGCGTGATTTGAGTTGAGGGATCGAATTTTGGGTTCTCTTCTAAGAAGATGGCATTGGTATGATTTGGAAGTGGGTTATGAGTAGTGTTTGGCTTAGGATTGGCTGGTGGGGCAATGGTACCCCAGTCAATCAGACCTTGGATCATGTTTCGGAGGTGAAAGCATTGGTCGGTTGTATGGCCAGCTGTTTGGTGATAGGAGCAATGGGCATATGACTTGAAGTTGCTTGGGAGTGTATTTGGAAATGGATGGGGATCCAAGGGTTTGATGAGGTTTCGGCTTAGTAGGGCTTGATAGACTTTGGAGAGGGGAGCATGGAGCTCAATGTATTCCTTTTGGACTGGGACAGGGAGGCTTTCTGGTGACCATGATGTGGTTGGTTGAGAGATGTTATTAATGGTTGAGACTGTAGCACTGGCAGGTTTATCATATTTTCTGGGGGTGAACTATTCAGACACCTTCTTTGGGTTAACTTCTGTTTTGGCAAGACATTCCTCGATCTCGACTCCTGCTATTTTGAGAGCTCGAAAGTGGGGTAGTATTGACCTCCCATCGTTGCTCGAACATGGGGTAAGAAGTTCTTCTTTACTTTGCTGACTTGTTCTTCCTCGGAAGGCCGATTGGTCATAGTTGCTGCTTTTTCCCTCCATCGGGCGATGAAGTTACTGACTGATTCTCCAAGGTTCTGCTTGGGAAGCTCTAAATCATGGCGGGCGACCTCAAGCTCTTCATTGTATTATTCTGTGATATGAATTCTCGGGCTACATCCTCCCAGCTACGAATTCTGGACTCTTCAAGAGACAAAAACCATTAGAGGGCGCTATCCTTGAGAGTTTGCTGAAACAATTGGGCCATCACCTCTTCAGAAGCCCCTAGTAGAGTCATGGAACGGTGATAACTTCAGATATGAACAATTGGGGGTCCACTTCCTTCGAATTTCTCGATATTTGGTGTCTTAAACTTCTCAGGTAACCTCGATTTAGGATAAGGAGACATGTGGGTGTAGTCCATGTAATTTCCTAAAATTTTGACTTGGTCAAACTTCTTAGTGAGCATCTTGAGGTCCTCTTTGAATTTGTTCAACTCTTCTTCCTTCGGATCAACGATCATAGGCAAGTTAGCCCCATGCTGGGCAAGATTCGGCATCGAAAGCTGGGCAGGCGGTGGCCCATTGACAGGAGGGGCATGTGGATCATGCCGATACTCTTTGCGAACCCAGATAGGCTCGGGTGGATCCACAACGCGAGGAAAAAGGGCCTCAGGCTCTTGAGGAACAGGAACCTAGTTTCATTGCATCTCTCGAACCTCGATCTGGAGGTTGTCAATCTTGGACACAAGCTAATCTAGGACTGCCGTCAGATTCGACTGCACATCGTGTACTTGATCTGTGTTCTCCATGGAAAGTGGATGGATTCCGAACTCGAAAGGAGTAATAGGGGAATGGACGGAACTCCGGGGTGACTTGACTGAAGATCGAAGCCAATAAGGAGCCAGGCCAAGGGCTTGCTATCGACCTGAGAAGGCGTAAAATGGGATTTATTTTTGAGAAAAAGGGATGAAATTTTTCTTTTGAGATTGAAAGACGAAATATTTTTGGATTTTTGATAAAGAGGGGAGAAATGTTTTTTTTTGATAAATAAGGGAGAAATGTTTTTCTTTTTTTTTTATTTTGATTTTTTTTTCTCCAGGAGACAGATCTCAGCATGGTTATTTATTATTATTATGTTTTCACTTGTATTAAATTCTCATAAATGCAAAATGAAATGCCGGACGGGACCCGAGCCTAAAAAAAATGGGTTTGTAATATATGCAAAGCTATGGCTGGACTTGTGACCAGGCTCACGGACAGGGTCCCGTTTTGAAAATTAGCGAGAATTCGAGCGGCAGGCCGACCCAGAATTTCGACAGAGTTTCGGGTTTCGGGTTGAAATCGGCAATCTAACATGTGTGTCCTAGGGTTGACACCTATATATTGGGTATGCAGTTGGTTGGGTGAATCGAAAAGGGTTCCCCTCTTTGGCGTGACTCCCACGATATATGTCTTGCTCTTACGGGCAATCGGTACGTGTGGACAAGCCATTTGATATACCTAAGTGTACGTGAATTGCCTCACCATATACCTCGTGGGGATGGTACGTGAGAGAGCGAATTTGATATACTCGGGGTACGTGAATGAATTCAATACGATATACCTCCCGTCATGACTTCGATAAAGTGGTATGATGCGGGGGAACCGTTCGATATACGTCGAAGGTGCTTGGCCAATGGAAGGTAAGAGTGATATCGCTTAGGCTAACTGTGCCCTACCGATCCAGCGCCCATCACGAAGTGACCCTCCAGTTACTTGGGTAAAATTTGGTCAATAGCAATGCTCTTTGGTGATGTCGTGTGAATCATTCATGATCCTTGTTGATACCAAAATTAGTATGCTGATGTGGACGAATCAGACGAAGACACGTGTCAATATACGTGGCACAATAGTAACGAGGAAGTTCATTTCCTCGACCAATTCATGTTCTCCCCGAGCAACGAGGATATACAGAGGAACTTCAGCACTCCGAGGTACTCTAGCGCTCCGAGGAACTCCTGAGCAACGCACAACTAAGGCGGTCCGAGCTGCATCTCGACCATATTATTAATTGCCAGAATGTCAATAGTTTAACTATTCATTGAATGTTCATTATCTTGACGCACACGCTGCATTAAATGTATTACCCTTTCATATGTATATCATTTAATGTATCAACCCATTCATGTACAGGCTAAGGGCTATAAATACCTTGTATCGCCCTCATTCAAAGGGACCGGAATTTCTGGATTGAACTTGTAATCGAGAATTCCCAAACACTCAGCAATAACATAACAGTGGACGTAGGCCATTCTTATAAGGCTGAACCACTTTAAAAATCTGTGTCTCATTTTATTTATCTGTGATTGAATAATTAGAGCGATCTAATTTTTTACATCAACAGATTGGCGCCGTCTGTGGGAAACGACTGTTGTTATCGTTTTTTACAAAAATCATTCATCAACAATGGCGAATAACCCAGAATCTAGCAATCGAAATGCTGGAAATGCTGGAAATTCCCCAAATCCCTCTGCACCTCCAGATCTGGCCGGGATTATGACGAATTTGTCTCAAGGACAAACCGCCATGCAGGAGACAATACGTCAACTCATACAAACCCTTCATGGCGGCGCACCTGCACAGTCAGGACATCGAAGTGGTCAGAGGCAAACCTATTTACTTTCTTCGCGATCCAGGCGTACTGAATCATATCGTAATGAGGAATCTGATGATTTCTCTTATCAACCTGGACAAACTTCATCGATACGGGCCACAGATACTGAGCAACGTGTCACTCTTTCTCCGGAGAGAGCCAGTGCTTTGGAAAGACTGAGTAGGATATCTCCTTTCAGTCGATTAGGCCCGAGAAGGAATAAGAGTCCACCTAAAGTCGCGTCGAGGAGTTTTCGACCGCCATCAGGTTTAAGAGAAGGATCAGCCCAGTCGCGACCCGCTACTCGTCGAGATAAATCCCAGGAAGCCACTTCAAAACAATCAATTGCTCGGACTAATAGGCCCGAGGAAGGAAATGATGCGTGGAAAGGTTCCATTCAGCGGTTGGAGGATAGATTGGGAGAAATGGCTAAAGCCAAGAACCCCCTACAACGAACCTTTGTTCAAGGAACACCTTTTGTCCAGGATATTGTTGATTTTCCTACTCCGTCAAAGTTTAAAGCTCCTGTGGTGACCCCCAAATACGATGGAAAGACAGATCCTGTTCTTCACATAGAGCAATATCAAGCTGCTGCCGACATCTATGTTGTCCCCGATGAGATGAGATGCAGAGCATTCTCAGGAACTCTTACTGGATCTGCCCAGATGTGGTACAACAATCTTCCTCGGGGTAAGATTTCAACTTTCTTGCAATTGGCCGAATTGTTCATTGGCAATTTCTGTTTTGGAGCAAAGCCAGTAAAACGAATAGCACACTTGTTAAGTGTTAGACAAAAACCTGGTGAGAGTATTAGAGATTACATAACTCGTTTCAATAATGAGAAACTGGAAGTCATAGATTATGAAGAAAAGACAGCAATCACCGCCTTGATGAGTGGGTTGTTGCCTAACAAGTTGTACTACACGTTGGCCAAAGACCCTCCTCGAACCATGTCAGACCTAATGAGAAAAGCGTCCAAGATTATGAATGCCGAGGAAGCCATGTCTGCGAAGAAGAATATAGACACCAAAGAAACCAAAGTGGAAGATGATAAAGCGAAGAAGAAAAGTATCCAGACCCGAGAAGAATCAAGCTATACAAGAGGAAATGAAGACCGAGAAAGAGAGAGATCTAGATCTCCTCGTCGGGAAGAAGAAAAACAATAAATTAAGAATGTGTGTTGATTTCACCGATCTCAACAAGGCAGAGGATGCTACTTCGGGACACGAGCTGATCATGGATACTTACTCTAGCTACAGCCAGATCAAAATGAAACCTGAAGACAGGGAACGACATACCAGCAGCTGATGAACAAGGTTTTTGCTGAAAAAATCAGTGGCAGTATGGAAGTCTATGTCAACGATATGCTGACAAAAAGCAAGAAAGCTGTTGTTCATCTAGTTGACTTAGATCAGACCATTGATCAACTGGATAAATTATCAAATGAAACTCAATTCGACGAAGTGCACGTTTGGAGTAAGAGAAGGAATGTTCCTCGGGTACATCATCAACCAGCGAAACGTTGAAGCAAATCCAGACAAGATCAAAGCCCTTTTAGGGTTATGATCTCCAACGACGAAGGAAGAGGTGCTGAGATCAGATACCCAAAGCTGAAAAAATTGGCAGTGGCATTAATTAAAGCAAGTAGAAGAATGAGGCTATGTTGACAGGCCCATACCATGCATACCGACATGCCATTAATACAAGCTATAGCAGAGTTTACTGATCTTAATACTCCCGAGAAACAAAAGTTGCTCGCTGATCAACCTGTGGATGTTACAGGATCAACAAAAAATACTCCTTTGGTTAGGAGATGACACTAGCGTGATCAACTACGGTTGGTAAGATAACTAGTGGACAGTTCGAAAGAACCAAAAAATACTCCTTTGGTTAGGAGATGACACTAGCGTGATCAACTACGGTTGGTAAGATAACTAGTGGACAGTTCGAAAGAACCAAAAAATACTCCTTTGGTTAGGAGATGACACTAGCGTGATCAATTACGGTTGGTAAGATAACTAGTGGACAGTTCGAAAGAACCAAAAAATACTCCTTTGGATAGGAGATGACACTAGCGTGATCAACTACGGTTGGTAAGATAA
The DNA here is from genome assembly GCA_949130495.1 of Sambucus nigra. NCBI lineage: Eukaryota > Viridiplantae > Streptophyta > Magnoliopsida > Dipsacales > Adoxaceae > Sambucus > Sambucus nigra. Next base: position 253,717,323 of record OX422223.1, on the reverse strand, counting down.
CTAGTGGACAGTTCGAAAGAACCAAAAAATACTCCTTTGGTTTGGAGGTGACACTAGTGTGACAAACTACGGTTGGTAAGATATCTAGTGGACAGTTCGAAAGAACCACTACTCCTTTGGTTAGGAGGCGTACACTAGCGTGATCAACTACGGTTGGTAAGATAACTAGTGGACAATATTATTAAAAACGCCAATTTTGGTTGATTTGATTTGAAAAAATATTCCAAACTGTACCAAGTATGGTTCGTCGGGGATAAAAACTGTACCAACGTAGTTGGTCGACGAGGAAAAAATATTCCAAAAATTTATCAAGTATAGTTAGTTGGGGATAAACTCTCACTAACTATATTTGGTCGACGAGCACAATTTAACAACCTTGGTTGGTTGGAAAAATTTTAGAGATTTTTATACTCATTACTTTATTATTAAGTGATCGAGCAACATTACTAATACTTGTAACTTTTTTATTACTAAGTTGGTCGATGAACAACACAATATTATTATCTTCTTAACTTATACATATGCACAGATGTAGAGTATTTTACAAGACAATAGCAATTAAGATTGCGAACAAAAATGAAAGTCTTTCATTAAAATCAAAAACAAAATACATTGAGAATGAAAATGTATACTAACTATTACATTGAGATTCCTACTCTATTGGTTTCTTTCCCTCTTCTTTTGAAACAGGTTCCTCACCAGCAGGAGGTTCATCCAAAGCATAAGGGGAGTTTATGAAGTTAAAATCTTTCATCATTCTGATGTTCATCACAGATGGTCTGTCCGAGCAGCTCTTGCTCGTCCCCGAGAAGCTCTTGCTCGTCCCCGAGCAGGAAGTTGCTCTTCAAGACGCATGATCTTCTCGGACATCTCAGCCAAGGCCTGGTTCTTTGTCATTAGTTGGAAGGCTTGATTCTCCAAAGAAGATTGAGTTCTCTGTTCTTCGACAGTTACCCGAGCAGCTCTTGCTCGTCCTAGAGAACCTCTTGCTCGTCCCCGAGCAAAGGTAGAAGTCAAAATCAGCATCTACAGCACTGAGATCTTTGCTACTACTGTCTCGATGAATAATGAAGAAGAAGTTGTGTGAAAATGTTTTGAAGTCCACCACTAGCTTGGTACTAATCAGATTGAAGAGTTGGGTTCAAAAGCTAGTATGTTACTCGACAAAGTATTCAGAGGATAATAAATCAGAAGAATCAAGCACGTGAAGTTAGCACTCAGTTACTCGGCACAGGAGGCATTTGGTCGGCTAACAAACTAATCAACATACTTGAATATTATGATAAGCTACAAGCGGCATCATATGTCGTCCAGAAGATAATGCACTTTATGTTGAACAAATCAAGAAGGTAGATCAAGAATTTCACGAGCACCGAGCAACACTACAGAATAAATACTCCATCCTTTCAAGTAACCCATCAAGCATGAAGCATTGGGGTCTTCTGTTGATACCAAAATTAATATGCTGATGTGGACGAATCAGACGAAGACACGTGTCAATATACGTGGCACAATAGTAACGAGGAAGTTCATTTCCTCGACCAACTCATGTTCTCCCCGAGCAACGAGGATATACCGAGGAACTTCAGCACTCCGAGGTACTCTAGCGCGCCGAGGAACTCCTGAGCAACGCGCAACTAAGGCGGTCCGAGCTGCATCTCGGCCGTATTATTAATTGCCAGAATGTCAACAGTTCAACTATTCATTGAATGTTCATTATCTTAACGCACACGCTGCATTAAATGTATTACCCTTTCATATGTATATCATTTAATGTATCAACCCATTCATGTACAGCCTAAGGGCTATAAATACCTTGTATCGCCCTCATTCAAGGGGACCGGAATTTCTGGATTGAACTTGTAATCGAGAATTCCCAAACACTCAGCAATAACATAACAATGGACATAGGCCATTCTTATAAGGCTGAACCACTTTAAAAATCTGTGTCTCATTTTATTTATCTGTGATTGAATAATTAGAGAGATCTAATTTTTTACATGAACAATCCTCTTATTAGTATCTTATTATGAGAGTATCTTTCTTGATTATGCCAAACAGGGAACAAAGTACATGTACCAATGGTACACCAAGTTTGGGTGATGCGTGAAACATGTGGATATATGTGACCGTAGGTGCACGTGGTGCGAAGTGTACATGGAGAATTTTCTACAAGTGTGAATAGAAGCATAAGCATAAGGTACACATGAGTAGTAAAGGGGAACATGAAAAATGGGGGAGAATATAAGCAAACATAACACCCATGTAAATAGAGTCTAGTCCTCAAAATAAACATACACATCCCCAAGAGAGTCGCCACTGTGGCCATCCCTGTTCCGGATCCCGATACTCGTGGGGGGAGGGCCACGCTAGAGTGAGGATCCTTAGGTCCCGTGCGTCCCTCTCGGGAGAGCTTCGGCCGGCGTCATTTAAGGTGAGGTGAAAAAATATAGAGAGATTAGAGTCGCCGGTCTATTTTACTCATAACAGATAAAAGAAAAAAGGGAATCCATTCCGAGGGACAGCATCCAAAGATATACTGGTCCATACGAAACCAAAATGATTCGACAAGGTTCCAGAGACATACCTGTTCCTGTCGTTCGGAATGTGCGTTTAGGCACACTTCGATAGGCAGGGTCTGGGACCTGCCGTTTGGCAGTGTCTTTCAGGCCTTTTTGGAAATTCGGTCGCCCAACACAAACCGTTGATCAGAATCGCGCACGGGGTGAACCATTAGAAAGATAATTCAGAGATCTTTGAAAATCCTTTGGACTGCCCCCGACTTCGGGAGTTGACTCTGGGTCAAATATGGCCCGAAAGCATTTCTCAGTCCATTGGACGGGGGATCGTTGGGCGTAAACGGATCGTTCGTCTGCATGGTAAGTCTAAATCGTGCACGAGGCAGACCGTTGGAAAGGTTAGGAGATGTACTATGACAGTCCAAAGTGTTCGATCAGGTTTGGGGAGTTGACTTTGGTCAACCAAGCCTTGGAAGCATTCGATGACTTTCGGAGTCAAATGGATCGTTCGTCCATACCGTAAGTCAGAATCATGCATGGATTGGACCGTTGGAAAGGGTATTCAGTGAACTTTGAAGATTCATTTAGCCTCGGTCGAGCTGAAGAGTTTGACCTTGGTCAAATGGTTCCTGGGAGCGCCCGGTGACCTCCTAATTGAGTTTTGGGGAAAATTGGTCGTTCGTTTGCATGGTAGGTCAGAATCGTGCATGTGATGGATAGTTGGAAAGGAGTTTCAAAGCCCTTTGAAGATTCATTGAGCCTCAGTCGAGTTGAAGAGTTTGACTTTTGGTCAAATGGACCCTGGGAGTGCTCGATGGCTTCTAAGTCAGTACTCGGGGTATGACTTGGATCTGTAGTGATGAGGGGAGGTGCTGGGGACCTAAGGAGAGTTAGGGGGTAATAGAATAGGGTATCTACAGCGTTCTAGGTGAATTTTACAAAAGATAAAATAACCAAATAAACCATATTTTATCAAATAAAGTAAATGACTTGAACTAAATTAATTTAAACATTACCCAAATTAATTTAGCCACCAAATTATGTAAATAGTGATTTAAACTCGATTTTAGGTGAATTTTGCAATTTTGCATTCTAGGTGAATTTTGCAGCAAATAAACCAAATTATGCGTTCTAGGTGAATTTTACAAAAGTTAAAATAACCAAATAAATCACTACGCCACGATGTACGAGGAAAAACCCACAACGGTTAAAACCCTCGGACGGCCCCAGCCATACATTCACTAAGTATGATTTTCCAAGTACAAGACACGAAAGACTTACAACACTCGACTTGACTCCGTCCAAGCCTCGACACTTCTTCTTGTACACATCTTTGCCTAGAGAATAACCACGGAGCTCCACCGCGGTCTCGGATTCCACCAATCGGACTTTTTCGGTCATCGCCACCCGAACAAGGAGCCTTTCTCTAAGTGGGTAAGTCAACGCAAACGAACTTTTTCTTTGTGGGATTTAGAAGCAAAAACAAACTTCTCTTCAACATGATAGAGAAAAACCCGGTGCCAAACACTCCAAGCAATGATATTTATATATTGAAACTTGGAATAAACAATATGGTTGAAAACAAGAGTGTTTTATGAATTTTTTCTTGAAAAATAGACACTCAAAAACATGAAATTTTTCTTGAAAACTTGAACTCTCAAATCTCTCTCTAGGAGATGGAGGACAGTTGAAAAGTTAGTTCCAAATAGTTGGTTCCCGTACTACATAAGTCAGTCAAAAGTTAGTGGGGAAAAGTAGTGGGAAAAACTGTCAAAAAAAAACCAAAACTGCCATTTTAATTTCCTGATTGAAATCTCGTTGGAACGAGATTTTCATTCGAACGAAGTCTCATTCGAACGACCTTCTAACGATGTTCCAGTCGCCTGACGGGAAATCTCATTGCCAAACTCATTCGAACGAGATTCTCGTTTGAACAAACCAACTCGTTTGAATGACAATATAGAACAAGTTCTAGAGGCAAAATCGTTGGCAAACCTCGTTCGAACAATATTCTCATTCGAACGAAAATCTCGTTCGAAAGACAATATCGAATGACTTTCCAGAATGTTCAAAGCTCTACTAGACATAAAAAAATCTTTGGCTATTCCGGGACAAAAACCAACAAAAATCCTAAAGGGCCTTCAAGCTCTGCTAGACATAAAAAAATGTCCCACCCAAGATAAAAAAATACACAGCTTTACTCAAACAACCCAAGGATCAATATCTTTGACGATGATGAAAGTTGCCAATTAGAAGAATTCCTGCACACTTAAGCAAACTATCAAACGCATAGGGAATATCAAGAATATTAAATGCAATTAAATAATTACTCCCCCTAAATTAATTCTCCCCTTTATCAACTATGATCAACCTAAGAAGATAGCGCTCTCCCCCTAAGTTAAATCTCCTAAACTTAGATAAGATTATAATATGATTAGATACAATGTCTCCCCCTCTCATTCTCCCCCTTTTTGTTCACAAATAGACAAAGGCTAAAGAATCAAAACATAACTTATGTCCGCTAATTAAAGCATATACTCCCCCTAAACTAGACAAGGGATGAATAGAATGGGATAGTAAGCTAAACATGCAATTATGCATAAAGTGATGAGAACATTAAAGTACATGGGCAACAAAATCATAACTAATCCAACAAAAATAATGGATACCAACTCTGATGCTAAAACAAATGATACCAACTCTGATGCTAAAACAAATGATACCAAATTGACAAATAAGATTTTAAGCTTGTGATATGAAACAGTGTATGCAACAAGATAGATACCAATTATGAATTAACGTATAGATGGACTAGAAAGCAAGGCAAAGACAAAATAGAATACCTCGTATATGATAACATAATAAATATCATTAACGCACATGCACATATACTAGGTATAAATACCACACATGACACAAAATAAAATATGCTTTTCACACTCGTATGGCAAAAATGTGTCATATGGAAACGTAAGTATTGGGGTGTGAACTAGCAACAACTAAATTTAGACCCAATCACTTAAAACATGTTCACGGAGTTCTCAATTGATTGCAAACTTCAACACATTTGAATAAAACCTCATGTGACAATATAAATTGAACTCAATGAACAAACATACACAATGCATACAAGCCTAGACTTTTGATGGTTCTATAAACAAATAGAGTCATGACATTGAAAGTACAACTAGGATAAACAGAAATTGTGCAAACCGTTGATATACCATCCAAATTCACTCAATTTAAGCATATACAGTTTAATCTTTTGAATGAAAAGATCAACTAAACAAAATAGGCCTTGGAAAATATTTTCTTTTAATGGCATTATTCTTTAGGTCTTTAGACCACGTATTTCTTTTAGGTCCATTCCAAACGGTGGCTTACTATCGCAAAGGATAATAATTCCTTTCGGAGTCTTTCCTCGTGCACATTTATATATAACATATTTATATCTCACAAATCTCACGTGCAACGGATTTTGACATGCACTAGTCCTCCTAGGTCACATAACATGTAGATGACTAGATTGGTAGGACAACACCTCACAAAGCTCAAATATAACATGTGAAGTTAAGATTTCAAGTGAGCGCGTGCATGTGTGAATTGAGGCATATCAAAATAGAATCCATTTAAGCAACACAAAATCCAACTACTTCTTGTAAGCAGGGTAAAGAACATAATAAGGATTGACAATCTAACTAAAACTTCTAGCCACATGAGAGCGAAAAAGATGGGATTCTAACACAAGTGTATGCCACATAGAGTGTGTCAAACTAAAATACACACAAAATAAAAATCTTTTTGAGTTTTTGAAATTTTTAAACCAAACAACAAAAATATTTACTGAAAAGACACTCAAAGATCATTTGTATTTTTCATTAATCTTAAATTAATAAAAAGGTAAAACACAAATGATAAACAAAATCTTTTTGTATTTTTCATTTAATGCCAACTAAAATGAAAGAAGTATAATACTAAAGATAAACAAAAATCATAATTCTAGCATGTGATTAAGAATGGAGCATAGACTAGAAAATGATTAAACAAGCATACAATTGGCATGGGTGATATAGCATGAAGCACAAAAGCTAAAGTATGCACACAAAACTTACACATTCAACCTTTAGATTTTTCAAGGGAGGAAGTGCGTGAAAGTAAATGAGAATAAACAAATCTATTATCTAGCGCATCTAAAAATGATTTCCTAACTCATATAGATGTATATTTAAAATGATGGGATTTGGGAACTAATGAAATGCTAGACATAGAGTTCCTAGGACTTCTTTTAAGATAAAAAAAATGACCTAAGGTGACCTTTCCTACCACAATGCAACCATATGAAAACACGAGGAATGATACATACGGTGTGACCTTTTCTAAAGTTTTTGGATAAAGTCGACCCTCTAAAACAAAAATGGTCTTAACTTTAGCAACAGAAATATTTGAACAAGATGGACTAAAACCATTACAACTACTACTCGAGTCTTGTAAGTCAATTATTATTTTTAAAATTTTGGACTCAATTAATATATTAGACTCCTTAATTTTACGGGACTCCTTCTTTAAGTTTTCTATAACTCCTAGAAGGTTATCACGCTCCCCCTCAATGTGAGCAAACATGTCCCTAAGAGTCTTTTCTCGACAATCACTCTCTTTCTTGGACTTTTTTAAAATATTAAAATTGTAATTTATGTCCATGAGCTTTTCACGAAAAATATCTTTTTGAGATAGGAAGTTTTGCAAAAACTCAACTTTAGCTTCACAACAAGAATTTTCATCTTCAAGAAATTTAATTCTTTTTGCAAATATCAAATTTAATTCTATTAATTTTTCATTACACATGTTAAGCCCATTAAATTCCTCTCGAATAGTAAAAACTTCGTTGTCATTAAAAATGGACAAATTATCATTAAGACGTCCCATCAAGAGATACAAACAAAAAATGAGAGCGAGTAAAAAAATGAACCACCTAAAAATACAAGGAGCGCAAAAATTATAGAAGCCGAAAAACGAATCTTTCATGCGATAAATTAGCGCTCCGGCTTTAATACCAATTTAAAAAGGATAGGACCCCCAATTTTTAAAGTCTTTCAAAAAATGTAATTTTCAATTTCCTTTTAAAGAGATGCGTAAGAGAGATGGTTCAATAAAATAAGTACACACCAAATTTTAATTTATCTCAAATTAAAATTAAACAACGTGAAATTAAATTAAACACACACTTATGTTAATTTCACTTAATCCAAATTAACTCAACTCAAGTCCTAGAAATATGCCTAACGATATTAATTCATTTTTGCAAATTAGGCCAAACCATATTTTATCAAATTAAAGTAAATGACTTGAACAAAATTAATTTAAACATTACCCAAATTAATTTAAGCACCAAATTATGTAAATAGTTATTTAAACTCGATTTTATCTTTTTACCTAAGCATGCGTTCTAGGTGAATTTTACAAAAGGAAAAATAACCAAATAAACCAATACGCCGCGATGTACGAGGAAAACCCCACAACGGGAAAAAACTCAGACGACCCTAGCCACAAATTCACTAAGTTTGGTTTTACAAGCACAAGACATAAAAGACTTACAACACTTGACTTGACTCCGTACTAGCCCCGGCGCTTCTTCTTGTACACACCTCTGCCTAGAGAAAAACCACGGAGCTCCACCGCGGTCTCGAAATCCACCGATCGGACTTTTTCGGTCACCACCACCCGAACAAGGAGCCTTTCTCCAAGTGGGTAAGTCAACGCAAATGAACTTATTCTTTGTGGGATTTAGAAGAAAACCCAAACTTCTCTTCAACATGGTAGAGAAAAACCCGGTGCCAAACACTCCAAGCAATGATATATTTATTGAAATTTGGAATAAACAATATGGGTGAAAACAAGGGTGTTTTATGAATTTTTTCTTGAAAAATAGACACTCAAAAACTGAACTTTTTCTTGAAAACTTGAACTCTCAAATCTCTCTCTAGGAGACGGAGGATAGTGAAAAAGTTAGTTCCAAATAGTTGGTTCCCACACTACATAAGTCAGTCAAAAGTTAGTGGGGAAAAGTAGTGGGAAAAACTGTCAAAAACTGCCCCAAACTGCCATTTTAATTTCCCACCGAAAATCTTGTTCGAACGAGATTTTCGTTCAAACAAAGTCTCGTTCGAACGACCCTTCTAACGAAGTTCCAGTGGCCTAATGGGAAATCTTGTTGCCAAACTCATTCGAACGACATTCTCTTTTGAATAAACCAACTCGTTCGAACGACAATATCTAACGAAGTTCTAGAGGCAAGATTGTTGGCAAATCTCGTTCGAACGACAATATCGAATGACTTTCCAGAAAGTTCAAAGATTCAATTTTAGCCCATAAATTTTATTTTAAAGTTTCAATGACTTTTTGAAAATAAACAACAGTTTAAACAAAACTTACACCCATTACAAATTGTTCTAAACACTTATATATATGTTTAAAATGCATCCATACCTTAGGAGCAAAGGAACCAATGATGGTGACGTAGAAACAAGGCACAATATACTCGACAGTTTGATGAAGCTTTAAACTTGGACGTTACATCTTCAACTTTAGTATGTCATAGGCTTGAAGGATGGTCAAGAACTCTATCCTATGACTCAAACGTTTTTGTCTGGAATTGAGCCAAAATAACAAAGGACTGAATTGGAAATTTGTGTCCTTACAACTTTTATAATTGATAAATAGATTATAATAAATAATATTAATGACAACATGAATAACTTGTTTTGCAAATTCTGAAATTATTTTGCAAATTGTGACTTATCATCAATAACATCACTAATAAGAAGGGAAAAAAGTTGTCCCAAAATAATTTCTTGTGGAGATAAAATTATAGTGACAAGCATAAAAATTGTCACTAAAATACCAACATTTAGTGACGATGTCAATTTTTGTCACTAATAACTTGTTTTTAGTGGCGAAATTCAACTTCGGATTGGCCTTATTCAGTGACAATATAATTATTTTTAGTGATGAAATATTCATCTATTTGTGACAAAATTAGTTGTCACTATTTCATAAATATTTAGTTGTAAGGACACAAATTTCCAATTGAGTCCTTTGTAGTTTTGGCTCAATTCCGGACAAAAACATTTGAGTCATAGGATAGAGTTCAAGTTTATCCATTCAAGCCTATGACGTGTTTGTTGAAGACGTAGAGGCCAAGATATTAAAGATTCATCAAATGCCGTGTGTGTTGTGCCTCGTTTCTACGTCATCAACATGGTTCCATTGCTCCTAAGGTATGAATGCATTTTAATATATATATATATATATATAGGAGCTTGGAACATTATTTATTGGGTGTATTTTAGAAATTTATTTTGGGTGTTAGTATTTTTTTGTTAAACTTTTTTTGAATTCATAGTTCTAAATATTTTGTTCTCGGACACCTTTCAGTAGAAAAATCATATCAAATCCAAAAAAAATCAGAATGACACGAAACTGGCGGCCACACGTTCGCATCGAAATTATATAGAACCATGGCCTAAGATCTCGTTAGATAGGTCGTTCGAACGACTTAGTTTGAACGAGAAGTCGTTCGAACGAGTTTTCAAACGAGAATTTTTTTTCCTTTCTGTCTCTTCGATAGAAGTCTCGTTCGAACGAGATTTCTAACGAAAAAAACAGCGGGAACAGTTTTAAGCCAGTTTTTTCCCCTTTTACACTACTTTACCCCACTTCCTTTTTGACATACTTCTTAAGTGCGGGAACTAACTTTTTGAAGACAACTTTTTCACATTCTAAGAGTCTTTTGAGAGCAAAACTTTTAAGAAAAATTCCATGTTTTGTGTTTGATTTTTATGGATTAAACTCATCAAAAATTACATACACACCCATTTATTTAGTTTATTCCAAGTAGATATTGATATATCATTGCTTGGAGACTTTTGGCACCTGGTTTTCTCTACACCAACAAGAAGAGAGTTTGGGTTCTTCTCTACCCCAAAAAAGGAGAAAAGTTTATTGCGGTGTTCTCACTCGAAGAAGGGCTTCGCGTGTGGGTTGACGGTGACCATAGCCCCATCGATGGAGTTCGAGACTATGGAGGAGTCCACGGTTATACACTAGGCGGAGGTTGAAGACCGAAGGAGCGCGTCAAGGCTTGGACGGACTCAAGTCAGTTTGTGTAAGTCCTCTTGTGTCGAGTCTTTGTAAAAACTACCATACTTAGTGAATTCGTGGCTAGGGCCGTCCAAGGTTTTTCCCATTTGGGTTTTCCTCATACATCCGGCGTAGTGCGATTGATATTTATTTTATCTTGCTATATCACTTAGATGCATGCTTAGGACTAAAAGATAAAATTAGTTCAAAATCAAAATCTATTTAATTTGGTGAAAATTTAATGTTTGGGTATGTTCAATTTAATTCAAGTGCAAAATTACTTTATCTTGATAGCATGCAAGTTTAACTTGAATTGGATTAATGTGTGTTTAAGTCTAAATGAAAATTGTGTGTGTAGTGTAATTTCACTTTTCGTTTAGTTTTAATTTTTTCATAAGTTGGTTTGTTCTCTTTAAGAAAAGAAAATTTTAAATAACTTTTGAAAAATTAAAATTTGAACCATTTCATTATATTTGAATTTAAAAATTGGGGGCTTCCGCACTTTCAAATTGGTATCAGAGCCAAAGCGATAAATTATTTCGTTAAAGATCTTTTAAATAATTTTTGGCTAAAATGGAATTTTCCCCATTTTCAAAATTTCCTATTTTCGATGGTTCAAACTACGCGTATTGGAAAGCGCGAATGAAATCGGCACTAAAATCTATCGATGAGAGAGTTTGGATGTCTGTTGTTAACCGGTGGTCCCCACCTACTCATTTAGTAGATATTGAGCGTGTTCCCAAACCCACCGATAGATGGAGTGAGGGTGAATTTAAACTTTCTAACTTTAATTCCCGAGGTTTAAATGCCTTATTTAGCGTTGTCACACCAGATGAATTTCGACGCATTATGACGTGTGAGACCGCTAAAGAAGCGTGGGATATTTTGCAACTCACTCATGAAGGTACTAGTGTCGTTAAAGCTTCGAAACTTCAAAACCTCACCACTCAATTTGAAACTATCAAAATGAATGAAAAAGAAACTTTTGATGAATTTTATGCTAGACTTTCTGATATTGTTAATTCATCTTTTAACTTGGGAGAGAAAATACCCGACAACCGAATTGTAAAGAAAATTTTAAGGTCCCTTCCCGATAGATTTATTCCAAAAGTGACCGTTTTAAATTCTTTACCAACTTTAGCCTCTACGAAATTAGAAGAGCTTGTAGATGATTTACAAACCTATGAACTAGACATGTTCCCCTCTAAAACTGAAAAGAAAATTGAAAAGGGCATTGCTTTGAAAGCCCGAAAAGAGGTCAAACAAGTAGTAGAGAGCGAGAGTGATAGTGATTCGGAAGACATGACTTTGTTTGCTCATAAATATAGAAAATTTCTTAAATTTAACAAAGATAAATTTAAAAATGATTTTAAGAAATTTGAAACTTCTAAGTATGACAAAGTCGAGAAGATCTCTAAACCCATTAATGAAAATTTAAATAGGGACGAGTCAAATAGGTGTTTTGGTTGTGAGGGTTATGGCCATAGGGCTTTTGAGTGCCCCACTAAACTAAGGAAAGAGGGTAAGCGACCCATTTCATATAATGCGACCCTTAGTGATAGTGATAAGGAAGAGGGACCCGATTCCCCCACTAAGCCCAACTTTGTGGCTTTTATGGCTAGTCATGTGAGTGATAGTGAGAACTCGTCGATTGATGAAACTTTAACACATGACACTTCCGAGGTCAAAGTTTTTTATTCCCTTGATTTTTATGATAATGAGAGTGGAGAAGAAAGAGAGAGTGAAAATGAAGAATAGGTTAATGTGAGTGAACTTCAAAATTCTTTTCAAGAACTTTATAAAGAATCTATTAAATTGAAAAGAGCTAATTTGAAGTTAGAAGCTAGTTTAAAAGAACGTGTCAAGGTCGTTGATAATAGCATGTTGGTTGAAGACCTTAGGAGACGAGAGAAAGCTCTTCTAGACAAGCTTGAACATATAGAAGGCGAGAGAGATAGCCTTAGGGGTTTAATGGAATCCTTGAAAAAGGAGCTTCTTGCTTTTAAAGAGCGAAATGTTTTATTAGAGTCTAACATTTTAGAATTGCAAAATTAATTAAAAGACTCTAGTAATGTCAAATTTGATTGGGAGTGTCGTTCGGAAAAATTAGATAAAATATTAGGAACGGTCCAAATTAAAAATGACACTTTTGGTTTAGGCTTCAATACTTGTAATGAATTTACTCATAACGCCAAAACCAATGTTTTAGGAGAATCTACTAGGAAAGTCTTTAGAGATCACTCCTTAGGTAAATCTTTTCGACATGTTTTTACTTGTACACATTGTGGTCGAAAAGGTCATCTTAGAAAATTTGTTTTGATCTTAAACGTATTCCTAGAAAATCCCAACGTAAAGAAACCAAGGTAGTTAAAATTCCTACACCCCAAGATAGTCATTCTTCATTAATTTGGGTTAGGAAATCCGACTTGATTGCCTTGAAAAATGGGGTTTTTGATTCTCATTTACTTTCACATGCTTCCTCCCTTGCTAAATCTAAAATATGAATGTGTCAGTGTTTACATACTTTAGCTTTTGTACTTCATGCTATATTCACATGCTAAATGTATGCTTGTTTAATCATTTTCTAGTCTATGCTCCATGCTTATCACATGCTATAATTATGATTTTTGTTTATCTTTTGTATTATATTTCCTTCATTTTGTTTGCATTAATTGAAAAATACAAAAAGATTTGTGTTTATCATTTGGATTTTATCTCTTGGTAATTTAAGCTTAATAAAAAAATTCAAATGATTTTTCTTTGACTTTTGAGTATATATTATTTATTTTGGTTCAAAATTTCAAAAACTCAAAAAGATTTTATTTTGTGTGTAGTTTAGTTTGACACACTTTATGTGGCATACACTTGTGTTTGAATCCCTCCTTTAACGCTCCCACGTGTCTAGAACTTTTGGTTTAGATTGTCAATCCTTAAAATGTTCTTTACCATATTTTTTGTGGAGAAGTTGAATTTTGTGTTGGTCAAATGGATTCTATTTTTATATGCCTCTATTCACACATGCACGAGCTCTTTTGAAATTTTAACTTCATATGTATATTTGAGCTATGTGAGGTGTTCTCCTACCAATCTTGTCATCTACATATTTGTGACTTAGGAGGACTAGTGCATGTCAAAATCCGTTGCTTGTGAGATTTGTGTGAAAAATGAAAACATGATAAATAAAAATGTTCACGGGGAAGGGCTCCGAAAGGACTAAGTGATCCTTTGCGATTATAAGCCACCGTTTTGAATGGACCTAAAAGAAATACGTGGTCCAAAGGCCTAAAAATAGAAAATACGACATTAACAAGAAAAATAATTTGCCAAGGCCTATGTTTGATTGATATATTCATTCAAATTTAATATAAATGCATATTGAGGGAGATTGGATGGTATATCAACGGTTTGCACAATGTCCGTTTATCCTAGTTGCGTATTTCATGTCATGACTCTATTGGTTTGTATAATCATCAATATGCTAGGCTTGTATGCATTGTGTATGTTTGTTCATTGAGTTCAATTTATATTGTCACATGAGGTTGTATTCAAATGTGATGAAGTTTGCAATCAATTGAGAACTCCGCGAACATGTTTTAAGTGATTGGGTCTAAACTTAATCGTTACTAGTTCACACCCCAACACTTCCATTTCCATATGACACATTTTTGCCATACGAGTGTGAAAGACTCCTATTATATTTAGTGTGTGTCATTTGTGTGTTTATATCTATATATGTGTACTTGAGTCTCTTTGATATATATTATGTATACATATATTTGATATTGTTGTTTAGTCTTTGCTTTGATTTCTAATCCATATATGCTTTAATTCATACTTGGTATCCATCTTATTGCATTCTTTGTTGATATCACATGCTTAATAATTTATGTATCATATTGGTATCATTTTATTGCATCCTAGTTAGTATCCGATGTTATTGTTTGGATTAGTTGAACTTTTGTTGCCCATATTCTTTAACGTTCTCATCACTATATGCACAATTACATGTTTTAGCTTGTTATCCCTTGCTTAGTTTAGAGGGTTTATATGCTTTATTTGGGGGATGTAAGTTACTGCTTTGATTCTTTAGCCTTTGTCTATTCCTGAACAAAAAGGGGGAGAATGATAGGTGGAGAAATGGTATCTAATCCTATTATTATCATATCTTAGTTTGGGGGAGATTTATCTTGGGGGGGACGTCTTTCTAAGTAGGTCATTTGTTTGATAAAGGGGAGAATTAATTTAGGGGGACTAATTATTTAATTGCATTTAATATTTTGATATTCCCTATGTGTTTGATAGTTTGATTAAGTGTGAAGGAATACTTTTAAATGGCAAAATTCAACATCGGCAAAGATATTGATCCTTGGGTTGTTTGCGTCAAGCATTGTATTTTAATTTCGGGTGGGACATTGTTTTTGAGTCTAGTGAGCTTGACGGCCCTTTAGGATTTTTATTTAGTTTTTGTCCCGAAATAGCCAAAGGGGGAGATTTGTAAGGACACAAATTTCCAATTGAGTCCTTTGTAGTTTTGGCTCAATTCCGGACAAAAACATTTGAGTCATAGGATAGAGTTCAAGTTTATCCATTCAAGCCTATGACGTGTTTGTGGAAGATGTAGCGGCCAAGATATTAAAGATTCATCAAATGCCGTGTGTGTTGTGCCTCGTTTCTACGTCATCAACATGGTTCCATTGCTCCTAAGGTATGAATGCATTTTAATATATATATATATATATATAGGAGCTTGGAACATTATTTATTGGGTGTATTTTAGAAATTTATTTTGGGTGTTAGTATTTTTTTGTTAAACTTTTTTTGAATTCATAGTTCTAAATATTTTGTTCTCGGACACCTTTCAGTAGAAAAATCATATCAAATCCAAAAAAAATCAGAATGACACGAAACTGGCGGCCACGCGTTCGCATCGAAATTATCTAGAACCATGGCCTAAAATCTTGTTAGATAGGTCATTTGAACAATGTCGTTCGAACGAGTTTTCAAACGAGAATTTTTTTTCCTTTCTGTCTCTTCGTTAGAAGTCTCGTTCGAACGAGATTTCTAACGAAAAAAACAGCGGGAACAGTTTTAAGCCAGTTTTTCCCCCTTTACACTACTTTACCCCACTTCCTCTTTGACATACTTCTTAAATGCGGAAACTAACTTTTTGAAGAAAACTTTTTCACATTCTAAGAGTCTTTTGAGAGCAAAACTTTTAAGAAAAAGTTCCATGTTTTGTGTTTGATTTTTATGGATTAAACTCATCAAAAATTACATACACACCCATTTATTTAGTTTATTCCAAGTACCTATTGATATATCATTGCTTGGAGAATTTTGGCACCTGGTTTTCTCTACACCAACAAGAAGAGAGTTTGGGTTCTTCTCTACCCCAAAAAGGAGAAAAGTTTATTGCGGTGTTCTCACTCGAAGAAGGGCTTCGCGTGTGGGTTGACGGTGACCATAGCCCCATCAATGGAGTTCGAGACTGTGGAGGAGTCCACGGTTATACACTAGGCGGAGGTTGAAGACCGAAGGAGCGCGTCAAGGCTTGGACGGACTCAAGTCAGTTTGTGTAAGTCCTCTTATGTCGAGTCTTTGTAAAAACTACCATACTTAGTGAATTCGTGGCTAGGGTCGTCCGAGGTTTTTCCCATTTGGGTTTTCCTCGTACATCCGGCGTAGTGCGATTGATATTTATTTTATCTTGCTATATCACCTAGATGCATGCTTAGGACTAAAAGATAAAATTAGTTCAAAATCAAAATCTATTTAATTTGGTGAAAATTTAATGTTTGGGTATGTTCAATTTAATTCAAGTGCAAAATTACTTTATCTTGATAGCATGAAAGTTTAACTTGAATTGGATTAATGTGTGTTTAAGTCTAAATGAAAATTGTGTGTGTAGTTTAATTTCACTTTTCATTTAGTTTTAATTTTTTCATAAGTTGGTTTGTTCTCTTTAAGAAAAGAAAATTTTAAATAACTTTTGAAAAATTAAAATTTGAACCATTTCATTATATTTGAATTTAAAAATTGGGGGCTTCCGCACTTTCAATATTTAGTGACAAGTTATTGGCCTCTAGTTATGCCAATAACTCTAGTGGCAATTTGAGAAAGTGGCCACTATTAACATTTAGTGACTGCCTATAGTCACAACTTTGTGGCAACTAATATGTTGTCACTAAATATGTTTAGTGACAAAAAAAGTTCCACTAAATTCCAAATATCTTGTAGTGTTTCATTGCATACTTTGATAGAGTTTGGCCTTTAAGGGTTCATACTAAGTTTTTTCTACATAAATTCCCTAACTTTTGTATTTTAGATAAAAGCATGCGCACGTGAGACATTTATTTTGTTCACACGGAGGTACAAAATTAGTTTTTTAATCTTTTTGTCCAAATTTGTTCGCATAGATGAGTTTTCCATGGATTTGTCATTGGCACCACTTAGTATTCTTGAGGAAGGTTTGTAGGCTATTTACATGACTTAAAATTCCACTGTGCACATTAGTGTGCCCAATGACTATTGAGTTACCCTGTTTGACTTGAGAGAGTTTCAAACCTCATTTTCTCTTTCCATATTTTAACTTATGTGAGGTTTCATATATAATTTTTATTTTCTTCACTAATTTATGGATTCAAAAGACTTTTGATTTTTTATTTTAAGATCTAGGGTTTCAAACTCATTGCTCATAAAATTGGTAGGCAATCCTTCAAAATCATCTATTTGAGTTTCCATTGGTTTGTTTTAGGTTTCTTGTGGTATTTTTATCATAATCTTAGGATCTTAAGACCTTCTGATTCATTCTTATAGCTTTTTATACTTAAGTGCATATTTTCAATACTTTGATCCCTGTGTTCATTAGTTTGGCACTTGATTGAGTATTTTTAAAGATTATTTTTTTTTTTTTTTTGGGGGGGGGGGGGGGGGTTGTATACTTATTTTGATGTTGATTCTGATTTTCTTGATTTCCCATGATAGGATTCAAGAAGTTAGCGACCAAGAGATCCCCAAGTGTTCCTGGTAGCACATCTGTGTATCCTAACAACCCTAGTGACCCCATTGACACAACTGACATATGCACCCACCATCATACTGAGAGTGTCACTAATCCAGCCATTGAATCATCATTGATCCATCTTTTATTAATCCTACTCATGACGGTACACCATTACGGGAGAGTTTGAATTATCGCTCCCATACATATTTAGATAGATGTGGAACTAACACATCTTAAGAGGAATCCGAACTCCCTCTGTGAGGAGTGCATTCAAAATTTATTTACTTCACGCGTCTTCTCATTGCATCCCCCGATGAATATTCTTGTTGTATCTGATGCACATTTGACTCTTACATATTTTTTCTGAGGTGTGAGGATTATTTTAACTGAGTATGTTCTTTCATCCTATCATTAACTAACTAGATTCAATGATCCTTAGTTTGTCCCATTTTCATACGGAGGTATTTATCATAATAACCTTGCTATTTTCTTAGCGCGTAGGGATACTCAGTGGGTAAGATCTTTATTTGATCAGATAGATCTTAGTCCTCGATATTTTATGTTTCATTTTGTTGTGACCTATTATCTATTCCTAAGATGTAGGACAAGAGACTTTCTTATTGATCTTTCTAGGTTGATGCATGCCATTATAGCTTATAAATCGGAGTGAGTCTGATGCATCTCACGAGGCTTTGTCATTTGGATGTACAATTATCGCTTGCGTCTATTCTGTTGGGGTTCTGAGGGTCATAGGTGACGCACCCACTCGCGTTATCAATGAGATCACAAGAACATTCGTGTCTCGTTATGGCGATCAAACAACTAGAAGACCACCTGCACCGCAAACGATTGATTTAAAGACTGACATAGTTTCACAAGTCACAACTCAGCATGGCCCAAATATAGAACAAGCATCAACACATGAACCAGCACCAATACCGACCACCCATTCCAGATCTAGTGGGTTTGAGAGTCCATCGATGTACAATAGATTTTATGCAGATGTAGTTCAATTTGATTCGAGCCACATGATCTTATCATGAGATGGCATGATCATTTCAAAGATCATGTAGATGCCCACTAAATTATGATTTAACATGACCATGATGTCCTGATCCGAGGATTTACTGCACCATCTTGCTATAATTCGACTACACCACCTCCTCCTTCTACTTATGCTCGTGCTCCTACCACTTCTGCACAAGCCGAGTGAGTGATTGTCCTCGTCTCAGATGAGGATTATGACCCTGAGGCTACTCGGTCTGATAACTCTTTTTCTAATTAGATATATGATTATATTTTTTTATCCAATGTTTTATATAGAAGAGAGTAGTGGTTTATGGATGTATGTAATTTGCTGATAGATTATTTAGATTGATCATGTATTTTGATCACCTATTCTACTTTGGAGTTGATACACTTATACTTGGAGAATTTTATTACCGTTGATATATATATATATATATATATATATATATATATAATATGGAGTAAAAATTTGTGCACTATTCCATAAGTTAACAACTTAATGAGAGGTGAGGATTCAACCACATGTTAAGATCTAACGGTTCAAAATAAAATGGCATCCTGGTAATTAAAGTCAATAAAGAAGGCACTTAGTAAACTAAACCACGTGGGGGAGAGACGTGCACAGCCCCACTCAGCACAAGTTTCACTCTCTCTCTCGCTTTGATTTGAAAACCAACTTTCCACCTTCTCTAGCTTTGAGGAAGCTTCGTACCTCAATGTCACAGACTCACTTTTCAAGATACCAACCTCTACACTTTCTCTCTCAAACCAAACGTCAAGCTCTCTATGTCTCTCTCTCACACACACAGAGACATCTTCTTCCCACTAAGGCAGCATTGTACCCGGCTCCGAATGGTATTTTAATTTAATGCCGCATTCGTGTTTTAATTTCACATTTGGGGATTTTGATTTCTCCCGATTTGTGATTTCACAATTGTTTTTTTTTTTATTTCCCATTTGGGTTTTGATTTCACATGGGTTTGTCTCTAATGTCTTATTTTTGTTTGTTTCATTCAGCACATACCCAAGCAAGATCTATTGAAGAGCTCAATGACTGATCACCTCGAAGAACCCCCAAAGCATCATCACAGGGTATGTATCTCTTTTTCCCTTTTGTTTTCTTACTCAATTTATTTATGTTTTTCTTGCGTTTGAATTTTTTTCTCCATCTTAATCTCTTATTCACAGGTTTATAGAATGCTGGAATTTGGGGTGAGTTTAAGCTTTGAGTTTTAGGGTTCTCAAATTTGAGTTTTCCTTTTTTTACTCTCTCTATCTATTTTCTTTTCTTTTGTTTGCCCCGAATAAGAGGTATCCTACTTATTTAGACCTTTTATTTATAGTACAAGTTTTTAATTTACAACTGATGAATACCTTGATTACATTTTTGCAATTTTGGTTAGCCATTTCTTATTTTGATTCATGATCGAATGTTTATAGGGCTTCCCATTTAACCATAATTGTTCTTGAATTTAGTTTGTGTATTTTAATAACTATTTTGAATATAGTAAACCCCTTGTATCCATGTTTTAATTGAGCTATAATGATTATAAGTTTAATCATGAAGGGTTTTACTGTTCTTTGTTTTGATTATATGAATCGTAAATTATTCATTTGTGTTTTAAGTTTAAAGTACATCTTTTCTTCTCCTGGTTAGTTGCAATTGAATTTTTTTTATCTCTTGATTCATTTTATTTTTCCTTTTTAACATTATTCTACTGGAATTACATCCATGTCCACCTCTTACAGATTGTCAATCCAGTGACAAGGATGTGATGCATGAACAATAGATGTGATGAACGAACAAGTCATTCCTGCCCATCGGTGTTTGATTAAATGATTGGGTCGATTTGTAATTTTCTCGGACCAAATAGATAATTTTTCTTCAACATCTTATACACATTGATTTTATACTTTATACTTTGATCTCACCATTGTTTATTTAGCTGATTGAATTTATACATTGTTAATGGCACAATTGTGATTAAAGGACTATTTAGCTGGTTAAAGATTGAAGTAAGGTTACTGTTTCTATTGTTTATGCTTAGAGGATTGTTTATACTAATTTTTATGATTTTTTTTTTTAAAATCTGAATTCATTTACATCATATTAGGGAAGATTAGTAATTTAAAGTTAAAATCCTTCATTTTGAGTGTCTATTAGGGGATTTCCACCTAAAATATTCCACGTGCTTGAAGAGGAATGGGAATTTAATTGTATTAATTTCCTTCGGTATTCCGATTTGTCATAGGTATGTTATAGGTACTGGGTATTGGCAGAAGATAGATTATGAAGAATTACCAAGCTTGTGTTGTTATTGTGGTAAAAAAGGCCATGAAGAGAATGAGTGTTTTATAAATAAGGAAAAGGGTGTAAATAAACAGATGAATCAGCAACAAGAAGTTGGCAAGAATGTTTCAACCAAGGAATGGGTTAAGAAAGCCTTTCATACTAATGTGGATAGTTAAAAGGAAGAAGAGAATGATGTAGAAGAAGGAGAAGTTGTTGAAAATATAAAGGTAAATATCAAGCCTAAAGTGCAGACTTATATAACGTCCTTCTTTAAGGAGAAAGGTATATCAACCCAACTTAAGCTTATTTCTAGTACAGTGAAGAATTCTAAATCTAAACAGATGTATGAGGCTGATAGCAGAGATGCAAATGAGTCTCCTTATGTATGTGAGGAGGGAGCAGTCAACAATGAGAAGGAGCTTGTTTGTTCAGATTTGAAGAACAATGAAGACTGTGATGCGGGTTCTAAGAAGGGAGAGGCAGCAATTGTGAAGGAGGATAGCACTAATGTTAGTAAGGCACAACTTGAAGTTGCTACAGATATTACTCTTGTGAAGAATGTGAGACAAAATAATGAATTCTCTCTAGTTAAAAAGAAGAAGAAAGGGAGGAAAAAGATGGAGAATGATAAGTCTAATTCTGATGGGAGTATTAGAGTTCTAAGATCCAACACAAATACTGATACAAGTAAATTCTCTAAATGATTGAAGCGCTCATATGGAATATAAGGGGCATTTCAAAGCGAGGTGCTATTAGAAGGTTGAAAAGGTTAAATAGATTCATAAGTTGGATATTTTAGCTATTTTGGAACCTAAACATGGGGTAGAGAAGATTAGTCAGTACTGTATCAAGATGGGGTTTACTTATTATGCGGCTAATACCTCTAATAAGATCTGGTGTTTTTTTAAAGAAGGAGTTATGTGGACGCTTGCTCATGATTATGATCAATGTCTTACGATGTCTGTTCAAGTTTCTGGATGTTCTAGGCCTGTTCAAATGAGTGTGATTTATGCTAGCTGCTTGAGGAATGTTAGAAGAGATCTATGGGATCACTTGTCTCATATTTATACAGATTCCCCTTGGTTAATTAGAGGAGATTTTAACATTATTGTTAATTCCTCAGAGAAAGTAGGTGGAAATGAGGTGAATATAGGGGCTATGTTTGAATTTATGGAATGCATAGAGACTAAGGCTATATCTGATATTGGTTACTCTGGATCTAAGTATACTTGGTCTAATAATAGGAGTACTGATCAGGTCATTTGGTGTCGATTAGACAGAGTTCTTATGAATCAAGCTTGTATAGATATTGGTGTGGATTGGCATCTATCCCACTTGAATAGAACTATGTCAGACCATACTCCTTTATTATTGTGTGTTGATACCTCTGTTAGTACTATGTCTAAAAGATTTAGATTCTATGATTTTTGGACTGAACAACAATCATGTGTAGACTTGGTGAAGGATGTTTGGTCCTCCGTTCAATGTCATAACCTTATTGCAGTGATTTCATTGAAATTAAAGGAATTGAGGCATAAGCTGAGTAGGTGGAGTAGGGATACATATGGGGACACTGCTCAAACTGCTAGGGATGCAGAGGATGCAGTTCTTTGTGCTAAAATAGAATATAAGGAAGATCCTAGTGAGGATAATAGAGTGGCTCTTTCTAGAGCTATGTCTTAACGTAACTTCAGTCTCAAAGTTGAAAATGATTTCTGGTGTCAAAAAGAAAATAAAAAATGGGCTTTAGATGGTGATAGGAATACTTTCTATTTTCATAAGGTAGTTAAGAGCAAGCATAAAAGGCTATTCATTTCTAGAATTCAGAATGAGGATGGCAATTGGATTGATTCTCCCAGTCAGGTTAGAGATGCTACTATAGACTTTTTTAAGAATCAATTCAGATCTGATGAATTGGATTTTCATGAGAAGGAAGAAGAGGTGCTTCAACATGTTCCGAAATTTGTCACTCCTGCTATGAATGAGCTGCTGACAAAATGGCCCAATGAATACGAAATAGAGATGGCTGTGAAAGGGCTCAGTTCTTCCAGTTCTCCAGGGGTGGATGGTTTTGGAGGCTTCTTCTATACATTTTTCTGGGATACTATCAAAAAGGATATTAATGCTGTTGTTTGGGGTTTCTTTTTTGGGATGACCCTTCCTAAGATGTCTACAACTACTCTGTTAGCTCTTATTCCTAAAGTTGAATCTCCCACTAATTTTGGTCATTTTAGGCCAATTAGTATGCAGAACTTTGTTAATAAGATTGTCTCTAGAATTTTGACCAGCAGACTTGCTAATCTTCTTCCTAATCTGATTGCCCATAATCAATCTGGCTTTATTAAAGGCAGGTCTATATCTGAAAATGTGATGTTAGCTCAAGAATGCTTGTCTAAATTAAATGCCAAGAATTATGGTGGAAATGTAGTAATGAAGTTGGATATGGCCAAGGCTTATGACAGGGTATATTGGTTATTTTTTATTAAAGTCTTGAGGAGGTTTGGTTTTAATGAAACATGGATTGACTATATATGGAGAATCATTTCAAATTGCTAGTTTTCTTTGGTGCTAAATGGTGAAGTCATGGTCCCTCTTCTAGAGGTTTGAGGCAGGGAGACCCGCTCTCTCCCTCCTTCTTTGTGTTGATGGCAGATGCTCTATCCAGGTAGTTAAATCACCTGACTTCTTCTCCTTCTTATGTGGGATACAAGCACCCCATTGGGAGTATAAAATTTAATCACTTGGCTATTGCTGATGATCTAATTATATTTTGATCAGGTTCCAAGAGGGAATTATCCACTATTCTTAATGTTCTATCTCAATATGAAGCATGTTCTGGACAGTTGATTAACAAAGGCAAAAGTATTCTGATGCTATCCAATAAGATTCCTATCTCCAGAGTAGCTGCTAATAGAAGTCAAACTGGTATGCAATTGAGAGTAGGATGTATTACCTATCTTGGGTGCCCCATCTTCTCTAGTAGGAAGAAGATTATATTCTTTGAACCTCTCATCCATAAGATTAAAAAGAGGTTGTTGGGATGGAAAGCAAAGCTTCTAAGCTCCGGAGTAAAGTTAACTCTTATCAAATCTGTTTTATCCTCTATGCCTATGTTCCTTTTGAACTCAATTTATCCTCCTAAAGCAGTTCTAAGAAGAGTTGAATATTTATTTTCTCAGTTTTTCTGGAATACATCTCATGCGGTTTCTAGGCATCATTGGTGCAAATGGGAGCTAATTTCTAGACCTGTGGAGGAAGGGGGTTTGGGAATTAGATCAATCACTGATGTATCTAAGGCTATCCATATAAAATTATGGTGGAAGCTTAGGACCTCAAATTCTATGTGGGCGTCATATATGATTTCTAAGTATTGTAGAAATAGTCACCCGGTTAAAACTTCTAATAGAGTTACTTCCTCATCATGGAAAAGAATCTATGCAGCGAGAGATGTTGCTAAGGATCACATTTTATGCCATGTCAGTACGGGTCTTGTAGTATGTACTATGACAATTGGTGTGTTGGTCCAGTTAGAGATAATCAAGTGCAGGATGATGTTAGGGTTAATTGGTTTTGGAATGAGTACCATATATGGGATAATGCTAAATTGCAGCAATTTTTCTCTACCTCAATATGTAATCAGATTAAATATACTCTTCTATGTACCTATGACTCTGATGTAGCAGTATGGGACCTAACATGTTCTGGAGAATTCTCTTTAAAATCTGCATGGAATCTATGTAGGAATACTTATGCAAACCATTAGAGCTCTTCATTTATTTGGGATAAATCCATCCCTTATAAAATGTCTATTCTTGTATGGAAACTCTTACATCACCTTCTTCCCACGGATGATAGCATTAGCCGATTAGGTATTTGTGGTCCTTCTATTTGTCATTGTTGCCCTCTCCATGAAGAGGAAATAATTGATCATGTTTTTGATCAAGGTGATATTGCATCCAAAGTGTGGGATTTCTACTGCAAAGAATATGGGGTTTCTAGAGTTCAGAATGGAGTGAGAGGTCAACTTATGAACTGGTGGCTCAATTGCAGTAGGAGTATATCAATGCATAAATCCATCCCTATCTTTATATGTTGGAGTTTGTGGATTCATAGAAATAAATGCAAATATGAGGGGATAAAAGGAAGTACTTCAGCTGTATTTCATAATGTCAAGTACCTTCTGTAGTTATATCACATCCCTACTATGAGTAAAGTTGTCAAGCCTATGTTGGTTAAATGGATGGTTCCTCCTTCTGGGGTTTTAAAACTAAATGTTGATGGGATCTCAGTGGGAAAACCCGGTATGGGAGGAGCAGGGGGTATTCTTAGAAATTGTAAAGGTGAAATTCGGTGGGCTTTTTCCAGCAATCTGGGACAGGTATCTAATATTGAAGCTAAAGTTTGGGCATTGTTCAAAGGCATCTCATATTAAAGAGATTTAAAAGACTATGTTGTGGAGATTGAAAGTGATTCTAAGATTGTGGTCGATATTCTTCAAGGAAAAGTGAGATCCCCATGGAGGGTAAGATGGCCTATTGATAAGATAACATCTATGTTAACTGACTATACCTTCTCATTGTGGCATATATATAGAGAAGAGAACTATGTGGCTGATTATTTGGCCAAATTGGGTAGCAAAGAATCGTTTAATATGTTTTCTTTCCATACTTCTGACTTTCCTAAACACCTGGTAGGATTTTTAAAAGTGGATAGGTGGGGTTTACCATCAATCAGACAGGGCTAGATGGTATTCGGGTGTCTCCTCCTTTTGGAGGCTTGTAAGCTCTCAGTTCCTATTAATCATGTCCTAAATTTTGTAGATGCCATGAGTGAGGCGTTTTCACTCCTATATATTTGATATATATTTCATTTAAAAAAAACATAGGTATGTTATATCAGTTCATTTTCATTAGTTTTGTAATTAGATATCATAATTTGACTTGGTGTTACTGTAAACCTCATATCTAAGTATTGTTTTTTGAACTCTTTTTCATTTCTTAACAAGTTTGGGTGTAACTGTTTACTCCGATGTTATTGTTTATAATTGGATATAGAATTTGAGGTTGTGTTATTGTTTACGATTAAATCCATTGACAAGTTTTGTTTCAGTTCCCTCCATTCATAAAAGCAATGAGAGGTCGCGTCTTATCTGATCTTTATCTCATTTATGAATATTTTTTCATCCTTGATGTATTAGGAATGGGTGTTTGGATAAATGACAGATATTATCACATGGGGTGCTTATATCATATTCAAAGCGAATTTTTAGAGCTATTGGCTCTTACAGAGGTTAGTTAAGGTTTTGATCAGTTGTATTTTTATTTGTATTATATGAAATAATTGGTTATGTTGGAGGAAACAAATAGTTTATTATACACTCTCTTTGTTACCGCTTTCCCATTATATTAAACATGTTTATTAAACTATTTGTTAGTATGTTGCCATATATTCTCATTATATTCTTCAGGTGACTTTATAACATAAGTTGCCCAGGGCTAGGTTTTATAACGATGGTGTATTAGTGGAAGAAAGAGTCTTTATACCCATATTGTAATTCTATATGGATGGTGCCATTTGAGAAAGGAATTTTAATAAAAGAATACTTTCTTTGCAATTCTGTATCGATTTTGTATATTTATATTTTTTATATAATTTTGATATTAGATCTTAATGTGTTGTTTCTTATGCTAAGATTAGTGATCCCCATTTTGATATTATATCTTAATATACAATTTATTTGCATCGACGGGATAAAGTGTGTAGGCACAACACATTTGATACTAAAGTTGTGACGTACCTTGGCAACTTGCATGTAACGTAGTGTTTAATTTTGCTATGTTGATTGATTTTAATAAAGTTTTTAGTTGCCACTTGCTTTATATATAAAAATAAGAATCCCGTTAGTTTTTAAGTTTGAAATTAACTGTTAGTTTACAAGTTCTAAGTTGGAGATGTATGCTTATTGAATCTCTTTTATCTAACAATGCATGTGCATGTGTATTGAATTTCTTTAACGATTTTTGTTTTGTTTTGTTAATTCCCTCTTTATTCATGTGTGTATTTGAAACCCCTGTTTCCCAGAGTTATACTGAGTTGTTTATTCGCCGCATTAAATTGACTTAGTTTAATATAAAGGGGAAAACTATTTTGTCCATCTTTATTTTTGTTCGTTGGTTTTAATTTAGGAGTGAAACGGCCGAACTGAATTGTTTTGGTTTGTACTACTTTGATTAGATAATATTCTGATTTATGTTATTGTCATGAGCGTTTCAGGTTTGTGATACACTGACCACATGCACGGACAAATCTTGGAGGTAAATGAATATGTTGAATGTTAATATACTTGAACTAATAAGATTATAACTATATTTTTATTAAATGGGCTCTCTCGGTTAGTGGACTATTAAATTGTAACTTCTTTTAATTATCGAAGCGTTGGAAGATTGGGGTGGGATGGTCAGGGCATATAGTTGTAAATCATTTGTTCTCACACCTATATTTGTGTTCATGCAATTACAATATTAGTTTTGATGGAGTTTCATTTGGTTGATTATAGTTTAAATGTACTCTCTCTACCATATTCAGTTCCTTTTCCAATTGAATAGATATTGAAATTAGAAGATAGGCTTGGTGTTATCTTTGGTATTTTTTTGTATCTCTCTCTTGGATTCACCAAACTATGGTTTGGGTCATGTATACTCTGTCTTATTTTTTTTTTATGTATAAAATGGTACTTTTAATCTTATTTTTTGTTTTTCTAAACATCAAGTTTTTATCAACTTTAAAATGCAAGAGGGCATTGAATTGTATCCATTAGTTTTGTCATTGCTAATTTATAGTAAGAGTACTATCCATTAGTTTCATCACCAGGGTTGTCTAATATTAAAAATAGTCTCTTTACTGTGTCTCTTATATAGGACTTATGGAGCAATATGAGCTAGCTGAAATTGAGAAAGTGAGATTCATCGAGTTCTGAAAAAGGTTAGAGAGTGCATCGATCTCTTCGATAGAAATTAGAACATGATCTCCTTTGAGGTTCCACCATAACTGATTTCAATTGTGTATGCTCTATTTCTTTGTACAAACGAATTGCTTAATGATAAATTTTTATGTTTTATGCATATTTGTTTCAAGCAGATGTCCAAGAATGGCAAATCAATAAAATAACTTTACTGATCTTTAAAAATGATCTGAATTTAAAAAAAATTATATTGTAATGTGTTCAATTAATGTACTATTGTAATTTATTCAATTATTGTGCTTACATGTTTGTGTTTTGCAGATCAATACCCAATTACTCTTCAAAATTTCAACCAAGTATATTTGTTCATGCTCTGTTTATGCGAAAAATTAGAAAAACAATGGTTTGTTTATATTAGAAAAATAAAGCTTTGTTCATGCTTATGCAAATAAGGCTTTGCTCATGCTTTGATTATGATTTTTTAGTTATTGTTGTTATTTTGTTGTTGGCCATTGATACTAAAGGAGGTAAATATTTGAGGATTCACACTTGCCCTGATAATGAATGTATCCCTATTTTGAGGATTCACACTTACTTTTGGCAGATTATGAGCACAAGCCTCTATTCATGGCAACTGGATTTCAAAACGATTAGTGGTTGTATCCTCCATAGCTGAAGGTTTTAGCGACCCGCCCTCCTGTTTTGAAATCATGGTATTTTGGAAGATGTTGGTGTTGTGTAAGATGTGCCAAAGGTCTCCTTGCCACCACAGTTTGGTGATGGTTTTGATGCAATCCACTGAATTGGATTCTGCTCTATAGTTTATGGGTGAAACAAACCTGGGTTCTATTTAATGTAGTAAAAGGATTGATATATATATATATATATATATATATATATATATATATATATATATATATATATATATATATATATATATATGCATTCTTCTAAAACCTACATTTTCTTATTCTTCAGAGACAATCTCCCCGTTGATGAGTCTTTAAAATTAATTGGTATTAGAGGCCCTTCCAACTGTATTTGTTATAAAAACTACACAGTTGAAACGGTGGTCCATTTATTTGGTAAAAGTGATTTATCTACTAATGTTTGCACCTACTTCAGAGATCACTATGGTATTTGTATGCAAAAAATTTCAGTTTTGGAAGATTTCTTACAAGATGAATATGGGGTTTTATTGAAGGGAAGCTAAAACACCACGAGGTTAACTGGTATGGAAACCTGAAACTTCTGGGATTTTTCGATAAAATCTTCTTGGGATTTAGTTAGGTAAGAAAAAAGTTTGTCTTGGTCCAATAACTTTACTTGGAATAAATGCATTCTTCTAAAATCTACGTTTTCTTATTCTTGAGAGACTATCTCCCCGTTGATGAGTCTTTAAAATGAATTTGTATTAGAGGCCCTTCCAATTGTATTTGTTATAAAAACTACACAGTTGAAACGGTGGTCCATTTATTTGGTGAAAGTGATTTATCTTCTAATGTTTGCACCTACTTCAGAGATCGTTATGGTATTTTTATATAGAATTTTTCAGTTCTGGAAGATTTCTTACAAGATGAATATGGGGTTTCATTAAAGGGAAGCTAAAACACCACTGGATAATTGAATATTTCAGTAACTTCTTGATATATTTCTTACTAATGCTCATGTTCCTGTATGAACCTAAATTAAGGGCTTAAAAAGTAATTACCATATTTTTTATTGTTAGGTGAATTTAATGGCGCGGAAAGAATATCCATATTACATCTAACGGTGAAGATATGACTTTATTTAAAAGTCTTAATTTTGGTCCTTACAAGTTGGAAGAAGCAAGAAGCTCCCTAGAAATAATGACGTGAAAACTTGGAAGAAGCAACACTCTCTTCAAATATGTAAAATTTTTATTTCCTAAGTTTTCTGGATGTAATCCTTCCTGGTTGTGAAAACTTGGAAAAGCGAACAGTTTCCACTATCTTATCCCACCATAACCTTGAAAGTCGCCTTTTTTACTTCGCATTTTCAAAAGTAAAGACATAGTCATGTACCAATGGTTTTTCAGATGGAAGAATTACTGTCTCCCTTATATAATCGAGACGTAATTAGGACCGATCATATCATGTGTTTTCAACCTTATATGTTTTTGAAATTGTTAGTGTAGGAATTTCATAGCATGTGACTGGTGGAAGATCAAAAATGGCATCACGATGAAGGATAGCTTCTTCTAGATCCCGAGGTTGGACTTCATCATAACCTACAGTATTTTGCTAAGAGCATACCTTGCTTGGTTTGTTCAAATTTTAGGACTTTTAGTTTGTTCAAATTTTAGTCCTTACTTTTTGTATTTCTTTTGTTTTTAAGCACTAATAGATCTCAATTATTGCTTTCTAGGAATTAACAGATCTAAGATTTTAGTCATTAACATATCTCAAATTATAGGCATCAACATATCCCAATTATTATCTTATTATTTATTGTTCAAGACATGTGAATTTTGGGGCTAATGTGTTACTACATGTTTTTGTAGGGATTGCGACTCATTTTTAAGATCTAACTTTTTCAGAGACCCGTGAAGGTACCATATGCCAACATTTTTTTTCCTTTTATGTTACTGGATGATTTTTGAAAAGGTTCCCCCACGTATATCATATGCAGTTTTTCTTTGGAGAAGCTATGGTGACTTTTAGATGTGTCTCCAATAACTCTATTTTGGATCTCAGAAAGGTGGCGGGGGGGGGGGGGGGGGGGGGGGGGGAAGATATCAGTGATTTAGGCGACTGATTAGGACTTACAGTATGCCCAACCAGATAGTTTCCAATCAATTGACCAAACATCTTAGAGCAAACTTCCCTCTGAAATTTACATCAACATAAATACATTAGGAAGAGTCTCAACCAATTTCCACGTCTCTCACACTGTCTTAAAGAAACACCAACACAAAAAATGTTGCTTATATTTTGCTTCACTTTCCCACATAAGTAAACATCTCTTCTTTGGTCACTCCAAACTTTGCATGCTTCAAAATCCATTCACACTCTAATGAAGTAATCATCTTTATTTATTTGCATGTTTTTCTCCTCAACCTCACATTCAATCTGTTGTTACTTTCTAACAAAGTTTTATTATTTGCAGATGTTTCAAGTTAGTGGGTTTTGTTCCAATTGGGTGTTTATACTCTTATGTGAGGATGCAAAAAGAAAAAAAAGATAGAAAAAAAGGTTGAACATAACGCCTTAGCTTATG
The DNA here is from genome assembly GCA_949130495.1 of Sambucus nigra. Classification (NCBI taxonomy): domain Eukaryota; kingdom Viridiplantae; phylum Streptophyta; class Magnoliopsida; order Dipsacales; family Adoxaceae; genus Sambucus; species Sambucus nigra. The sequence goes on along the minus strand of OX422223.1, from coordinate 253,686,142 downwards.
GGTCTTCTGAGGACACTTCTGGTGATTAGTGGGATGAGTTTTCCTCAGTCTCATATTCAATCTGTTCATTATGTTGTTTTGGTCTTACTAACTGTTGTGAGCTGATAACCATTTCTTGATATACTTATATGGATTGGTCTTCTTTATCAGGTTTTATATATAATCATTTGAGTTTTGATATATGGGTTGAATTCAATCTAATTTATTTAATTAGACTGTTGTTTTAACTCTTATCGAAATTAAATGCATCTGTAATGCAAATGTATTTTAAATTTATTTTGGTATACGCAAGAACAATCCTTAATATGACATTGTATACCCTTATATGGTCACCCTTAAAATAGCGAGCGATCAGATAATCTTGTGTTATCTTCGCCGCTTTTTTTCAGTTCTTTACTGAGTTATCTGCGCCACTTTTACTGATATAAATTGCTCATGATAGGTAGGGAATCAGATAATCCCGTGTTATTTTTTGGCTCTCCATTATTGTTTTACAATCCATATGCAATGTCATAGGTGTTCTTTCATCTCAAAATCCTAATAAAAAACAATTTTCATATTTGGCTTTCATGACCTTATCAAATATAGCCATCACGTATTTTGTTGTGGGATTTAAGGTCATTTGGTATTTTTCTATATTTATCTTATGATGTCATCGTGGATTTTTAAATTATTTGAATGAATTTTGTGCACCGTTCCATCAGTTCATTACCTTACTCATTTATCTTCAGTTCTCTTCGGTTTTAAAGGTTTTATCTTCTGTTTTTTTCTTCTAATTTTGATTATTGACATCGAATATAAATATTCTATTTAGTTTTTCAGAATTTGATTATTTACATCGGTAATTTTCCTTTATATGATGTTCAAATACTTCAAGCAGTGTGCTAGTGTCATTTCAATTGCAACATTATATATAGTCACTGTAAAATTAGTTTAATATTTTAATTGATGTTTCATTATTGCCTACTTTCTGTACAGAATGGGTTATTTGGACCTGTTGAGTGACCTTCAGTAACCACATACTCCCATTATGACTTCTAGATACCATCGCACTACCATCTCATTACCGCAACAAAGTCCCAAAGAAGTCAATAATGTTGTCGAGGCCAACTTTCCAAAACTCACTACCGCAACACTGTCCGAAATAAGTGAATAATGTTGTCGAGGACAACTTTCCAAAGGATGCAGTTGGTGAATGGCATTCACCGAAGCAAATCCACTATTTTTATATCATGAAGTATCCATCATTTGATGACCGAAAACTGAGTCAAAATTCACATGTACCGGACGACCAGAATGATACAGTCGTTTCATTTCATGAGCGGGGGATCAGTTTTCGAGTAACATAGTGATCAAAATTTGTTATTACGTATTGTTAAAACATTATAGCTCCTGTTTTCATGAGCAGTGGATTTGTTTTCATACAAATTGTAATGCATTAAAACTCCTTTTCATATACAATGGTCTACAAGATTCTGCAACATCACAGTTTTTTTTCGTATCTAGAGATATATTCTTTTTACCATGTTCTGGCTCCTGTTAAATGAGAGGAACTATAAGTAAAGGAACTTATGCCTAAATTTTGTTCGGGAACAAAATTTTGTTGGGAACGAAATTTTGTTAGAGAATTCTTTCCCCTAATTGTTGGGGAATGAAATTTTTTTCGTTTTGTAATTATATATTTTGGAAATTTTTGCTATTTTACGATTACGTACTTTGTATATTATATTCCCGTTTGAGGACCCTGAATGAGGTCCATTTTTTAAAATAGTAAAAGATATATTTTTGGGCTGATTTTTTTTTAGATTTTCAAACATTTCAATAGGACCATAAAAAAATAATCAACTCAAAATGAATTTTTTTGCTATTTTAAAAAAAATGGTAAAACTTTGTCAGTTTTTAAGTTGTTAAAAACTGACAAAGTTTGACCTATTTTTTTAAAATAATAAAAAAATTCATTTTGAGATGATATTTTTTATATGGTCCTATTGAAATGTTTAAAATCTATTAAAAAAATTATCCCAAAAATATTTTTTAACTATTTTATCAAAATTGGTCCGCGCCAACAGTATGGAAACAGAGGTCCTCATGAGATTCTCTCTCTCTCTCTGTCTCTCTCTCTCTCTCTCGATGGAGAGAGAGAGAGAGAGAGAGAGAGAGAGAGGGAGATTCTCATGCATACCCCATTGTGCATACCCCTCGTGCGGGCCATTTTTATAAAATAGTAAAAAAAAATATTCTTGGGCTGATGTCTTTTATAATATTTACACATTTTAGGACACCTTTGAAAAGCAAATCAACTTAAAAAAAAAAAAATTGCCATTTTAAAAAAATGTCATACTATATCAATTTTTAATAGCTTAGAAACTAATATAGTTTCACCAAATTTTTTAAAATAGCATACAAATTCATTTTGAGATGATTTTTTCTGGGTCCCTTAAAATGTTTGAATACCATTAAAAAATAAGTCCAAAACTTTATTTTCTACTATTTTAAAAAATGTTATGCATACTGGGTATGTATGAGACCCCCCCTTCTCAATCTCTCTTTCTCTTTATATATATATATTATATCTTTGTGTGTTGTGATCTTATTTTAGATATACTTGTGGAAAATATCTTACTTTATCATTCTTAGATATTCTATACTTGGTTTATGTCATGAGATTTACATCTTTATTATAATGTTATAGCCTTATTATACCATGTTAGTGTCATTCATGTTGTTATCCCCATGATGTACCCCTTGTTTCTCGCATTAGCATTGGTTTATCATATGCTCTCCAGCTTCTGTCTTGCTAGTTTTTCTGATCATTATATTTTGCTTCTTACCATTATATATGCTTGTTATTTTTTTTCTACTTCTCATTGGCATTTTCGTGTCAAAAAGGGGAAGAAACTTCCAAGATAGAAGGATTTATTACTCAGACACTTTCATTTGTATCTAAGGGAGTAACATTGCTTTGGGGGAAGAAACGTTTTATTGAGGGGGAGTTACATCATTTTATACACTAGTGATTTTCATATTGATCACAATACGATTTAATGGGAAATTCCACGTTGACATACATTTCTTACACACATATTTATCACTTTATTCTTTATACTGATATATTTTCAAAGGATTCCCAAGTAGGGGGAATTACTCTTTATGCATGTCATATCTGCACGATTTTTTGGTGTTGTTCATGCTTTTGTAAGTATCGTCATGAGAGTGCGACTCAACCCAGCCCGGAATCAAATTTGGTTATGTTGTCGGTCTATTGGATTTCATGTGCATTACAATATACGTATCTCATTGTTTTGTTAATGTGGAGTGGGCTTTGTTTGTCGTAATAATGTGTTTTTGAGTTTGATGGTTTTGCCAAAGAATATCCAAAGGGGGAGACTAAAAATATATGTATTCATTTTATATAATAATATTTTCTTAATTTTGTGTCAAGGCATTTGAGTCATGCATTATCAAGACAAAATATTAGATTTCATATGGACGTTTGTTATAGGGAGTCTTATTCATGATACATCGGTGAAATTAAACATTGAAGATCATACACACCTCCTTTACATAAAAAAACATCATTTCCCTCTTATTTGAAGATGTGTCATTTTTATGGATTAATGATTGAACATATACAGTTATGCACACACACAGTTTTTCATTTAACTTTGATAAATCATTGTTTTTGTATGAACAAGTGACAATATTTTGAGATGTGTTGTGTTTAATCTAAGGGGAAGTCCATATTTGTTAAACGCAACTTGTTTAGGACGAAAATTGTTTCTGCCCAAAACCGTTCGCACGGAAGGTTTTGGTCAAGTGCTTAAAATCATGCGCACGTACAACTAAATTTTGTGCCCGTGGGCGGCACAACTGCACATTTTTTGAGTGACTCACTACTAAAAACTATGCGTACAGACCCATTTTTAAACAAGCACATGATGCTACAAGATTTATAAATAAAATCTATGAATTGAGACTTTTCCCTTTATTTCAAAATTTCGAATTCCTCTATACTTTTCCTATAGTGATAGGGTATTTTTGAGATTATAGAGCATATTATTTACATCTCGTTAAACAAAATCACTTGTTCCTTTCATAATTGAGAGAAAACCTAGATGTATTCTTGATATACTTTTTAATAGGAATTAAGAATGTTTAATGGCCAAATCCACTTATATTAGATTCAGTCTAATTAAACAATATCAGAATTGAAGATCAAAATTCAAATCTAAAAGAGGTGTTTGAGCTATTGGGGAGTTGAAGTATGCTGTGATTCTAAGGAGAAGAATATGATTTCCTCGTTCATCCAATTGCGCTATATAGGGAACAAGAAAGATGTATCTTCCTGCATTGTATAAAATATTTTCAAGTTGAATGAGAGATTAGGATGGATCAAATTTTTTTATCCCTAGGTGGGATCTTTTCCTCATAAGTCTGTGTTTATCTTCATATACCTTGATTATCATTTGTCACACAAAACTGGATCTAGAATGGATATATGAAGATCCATTGAAACTTAACCTATGAATTTCATATAGTTAATTTTATCCACAAGAAAAATCCAAGAGAAGGTGAGGAGGAGCAATCCGGTTAGAGAATGGGAGCAATTTCAGGCTTAGAAGAATTGCGTAAAGAAGATTAAAAAAGAATAAATCATAATTCCTTTGATAAAGGAAAGTGTTTATCATGCTTTTCTAGTTCATGTAGTTTCAATATTTCAAATCAAACTTTGGTATAAGAACACAAATTTTGGGGTGGGATTCACATGTTAAACGGGATTTGGGGAATGAAATTATAAAGAAATAATTTGAATGTAATACTAGATTAGAACTGGGATGATTTAAGTTAAAAAGATGTGATCTTGAATGATTAATACGAGAGTTAATGGAATCTTGGAATAGAATTAAGAAAGTGAACAATTCCTGACAAACTATTATAAATCCCATGAATTGATATGATTTTGAGTAAATCTAGACATAAAACGTGTAGAATTACATTTAGGATTGACGAGAAGGTATGATTTTGGGTTTGAATAATGTTGGATGTTCATATGATCGATGGGGGGTATAAGAAACACGTCAAATTTTGGCTCACAACTCAAGGGAACCAAATTCGTTCGTTAAGCAGGGGGCAAACCGGTTCACCCACCGGACTGTTTTGGATAGCCTTGCGAACCGATTCACTAGGAAAAGTTGTCTCACCTTTTTCTTTGTGGTTTTTTGGACGCTGTTGAGAGTTTGGCTTGGTTATCAAAGTTCGATAGGTGATTTAGGACTCATGGGAACCCATAGGAGACAGACTATAACCTACTCAGGATTACACGGGAATAAATCTAGGTACAGAATTTTGGGTGTTTTGGGGTGAATGAAACTCGCGATACAATTTATGAAATCGGTTTGGGATTTAGGAAAGAGTCACGCTACGGGCTGAGTATAATAGCTTAGTGGCCGGAATAATGATATTTATGAATTTATATAAGTAACTGAATACTTGAATATTCAGGAGTCAAAGGTAGACTCGAGAATTATGGGCTAGTGCTACGAGTGATTTATGCACGTTTAGACGAATATATATATATATATATATATATATATATATATATATATATATATATATATATATATATATATATATATATATATAAGTGAACATACCTACTCTATAGATGTTATCGTTACAAGTTATGCGTACTGGGATGTTCACCCTGGCGTGACCAATAGGTGTTGGGTCGTTTTCCTAGGTCATAGGATTGTTGCATGACCAATGTATGTGAGTTTAGAGTCTAGTGGTCTAATATGGTATGGTTATGACCCGCGGATATATGATTATGACCGCTTTCAGTTATGTGTTTACGATTTGGGTTCGGTGTTGAGATTCTGACCCGGTGGCCCAGGAGTGGGACATGAGGTACCAGGAGCCTGGTAGCATGCTAGAGAATGCATCCATGAGGATAGCTCGAGGATGTTATGTATATTCGTATATAAGAGTGATATAAGTATGTGTGTGAATTAAACGAATGTGTGAACATTGAAATTATAACTAGTGTAAAGTTGTGTGATTCAGTTAATAATACAATTATAATTGAAAATTATAATGATATAACTTATGTGATAGCTCATTGTGAATCAAAGTAAAGTAAAATATTCATAACACGGTTTGGCTAGAATTTTAGCGTGTGGGGCTAAGATAACTGATGGTACTAGTTAGGGAGGGTAGCATAACTAGGGTGTTAAAATACATACGTTCGGAGTGCACTATAGATGAGGGGAGAGGATTATCTCATGTGAGTATGACAAAAACTTAATTATGATAAATTATGTTGTTGTTCATTATTGCATTTCAAACACATGAAAAATATTTTCAAATGATTCTAGGCTCTGACCCGTATCAAAATCTTTTTTAGTTTCTCAGTTACAAGGATGTCGAGCATAGTTCTCCTTTCAATCAATCGATGTTGCAACATCTAGATAAGATTTCATTTTAGTTATTTACTTCGGGCGTGTTGCCCATTGTTAGATAGTTTTATTATTCGGATTGTATGTTGTTATTTCCTTATCAGTTAGATGATTGTACTTAGAGATTATCGAGGTTTATTCGGTGATTTATTTTATTTCATCATCATCATACGAATTATTATTATGGTGAATGTTTATTTATATGGTGGCATGGTTATTTGAATGGTTGAATGTTTTAATAAGCCATGTTGTTAAGTTTTAAAATTTTTGACACCCAACCTAATAAGTTATTAGTAATTAATTTGATTTTTGATAGTGATGCTAAAAATGAACCAGACTGAGATTCCTATTTTATTTTAGTAGAGGTGTGATCACCCATTGTTAGAATAAGAGGTTCATCACAAATGGTATTAGAGCATTAGGCTCTAGTGTCCTTAGGATCTGTGCGACTTATTACGTTTCCAGTGTAGCGTTCTTTGATATTGAGCCCTATGATTATGATTATTGCATTCGTATTTACGAATTTATGTTCTTATAGTGTTGTGATATATTTTACTTATTATCTCATACAAATTTAGTTTGGCTTCAGATTCCAAATAGGAGAGGACGACTAGCTAGGGCCACTAGGAGGGCCACCGAAGGAGAGGGTTATCCAGAGATGCAGGTGCAATAGGGGATGGTCATAGACACTGAGGCAACCACTATAGTTTCTTAGGCGGTTAATGTCATTATGACCAGCATAACACAACAGTTACCACAAACTCAACCGCAATAGCTGGTGGCACTAGTTATCCAAGTCCACCTAGTGTCATCGGTGTGGGAGACAACTAGGGATGCCTTTCAGAAAGGCCAGTAGCCAGAGTTCTAGGGCAATGCAGATGTTATTGCTACCAATCAGTGGAAGAAGGATATACAGCGACTTCTCCATATGGTTGAGTGCGGCGACACTCAGAAATAGATCTTGGCTATTTTCAAGTTGGTGGGAGATACATTGCTGTGATAGGAGTCAGTCACCACATCTGAGGAGAGGGATAACATGACCATAGGGGATTTCGAGGTGAGGTTCAACCACAAGTTCTTTCCATCTGCGATTCAGAGACCAGGGCAACCCTAACATAGCCAACAGGGATAGAGGCAGGTGGATATCACTGGATGATGTTTTATATGTGGAAATTCAGCACATATGCAGAGAGCTTGTCCACAGTGAGATAGGGGACAACAGTAGAGTGCCCAACAGGGACCGTATGCACCATTATTACTTGCACCACCACCTACACCAGCGGTCCCACCTCAGTCGGGATAGTTATAGTATGAATGTGTTTACAGCTTCTAGAATGCTATGATTCCAGAGGAAACGCAAGCTCCGTTAGTTGTAGAGAGTACGTTCCTTATCCATGGACATATGGGTTGGCTTTTATTTGACACACGGGCATCACATTCATTTATTTATACTAGATTTACATGATCGGTTTGTTTAATAGGTACATTCGACAATATTATTATGTGTGTCGATTCATCGTTGGGTAGCAGGGCCTTTCTCCATTCCATTTGTAGAGGAGTGGGGATAGATTTAGGGTGATTTTGCTTAGCAACCTATTTATTGGTGCTAGATATGATGGGCTATGATGTCATTCCTGGCATGGACTGGTTAGCAATTTATAGGGCAATGATGGGCTATTTTAGTAGGATCGTCGTGTTCACCATTGTAGAGAAGAAGATGTTTTTGGTGGCAATGACTCTTCCCGGGGAGGATCGAGCATGCACCTTTTTATATCTAGGAGGAGACCTCACAGAGTGTGGTTATCTCATTAGATTCAATCGTAGTGGTTAGGGAGTTTTTGCACATTTTCTAAGAGATACTAATTTTACCACCGAGTTGAGAGATTGAGTTTGTCATTAATTTAGCGCAGAGGCCTAGGTCCATAGCATGTGTGCCCTATAACATGGCTCCCTAGAGATGCAGGAGTTAAGGGACCAGATTAGTAGCTCCTGGGGCTCGGCTTTATCTACTGGAGTACGTTACCGTGGGGTGCCTTGGCAAAGTTTGTAAAGAAAAAGGATGGATCACTAAGGTTATGTGTTGACTACAGAGAGTTGAAAAAGCACACGGTCTAAAATAATTACCCATTACCTTGTATTGATAACCCTGTTTGACCAATTGAGAGGAGAAACTTACTTCTAGAAGATAGACTTGAGATCTAGATATCATCAGTTACACATTAGGGAGCAGGATGTCCCTAAGACCGCACTCCTGATGCGGTATGGATCGTATGAGTTTAGAGTTATGCCGTTTAGGCTAACCATTGCATGCTGTATTCATGGATCTTATGGACAGGGTGTTCATAGATTTTTTAGACCAGTTTATGATTATTTTTTTAGATAACATTCTAGTCTATTCTCGAATTGAGGGTGAGCAAGCATAGCATTTGCGTATGGTTTTGAAGACTTTACGGGACCTTCACTTATATGCCATGTTCAAAAAATGTGGGTTCTTATTGTAAGAGGTGCAGTTCTTAGGCCATATTGTATTTGATTGAGGCATTTTAGTGGACCCGAGTAATGTATCAATGACGAGGGAGTCGAGTCAGCCCTTGATACCGATAGATATTCGTAGCTTTTTAGGATTAGCCGGGATACTATTTTAATTTTATTAAGGGTTTTTTGAAGATTACTGGTCCATCGATGAATCTGATTGGCAAGGGGGTGCCATTTATGTGGGATAACCATTGCAGTTAGACTTTAATGAGATAAAGGACAAATTAACTTCGACACCAGTACTCACATTACTTAGAGGAGCAGTGGATTACTTTATTTTCACAGATGCATCTTTGTAGGGACTTTGGGGTGTGCTACAGTAGGAGGACCGCACTATAGCATATTCTTCTCAGAAGCTTAAGCCTCACGAGAGGAATTGCCCATGCACAATCTGGAGCTAAAAATGGTAGTTTTTGCCTTAAGTATATGGATGCACTATCTCCTGGGGAGAAATTAATTTATTCACAAATCACAAGTTCCTTCCATATCTGTCCATGCAAAATGAGCTTAACATGAGGCATCTTAAGTGTCTCCAGTTCATGAAAGACTATCATTTTGATATCCATTACCACCCGATGAAGGCTGACATAGTGGCAAATGCGTTGACTCGATGGCCTGCAGGGGAGTTAGTAGAGGTCTGGAAAGCAAAGTGGAGTGAGCTTCGACAGGATGATGTAGTGGCTAGAGCTTATAGGGAAATGTTGACTATCACATCGAAAAACATTATCAGGGTTATAAAGACACAAGTAAAGAATTAGTTATGACAGTAAATAATGCGTCAGTTAGTGGCAAAGGGGGCGAAGTCTTACTCGTTCACTTCAAAGGGATGGGGAGGCTTATAGTCCCATAGGATAGGTAATTACAACATGCAATAACGAAATAGTCTCACGGATCACGATTTTTGGTACATCCTCATGGGGATAAAATGTACATGACATTAGGAGACAGTATTCGAGGGCTAGGATGAAGTGCGACATTATTGAGTTTGTCTCTAAGTGAACCACTTATAAGTTAGTGGAGGTAGACCATCAGAGACCAAATAGGATACTACAACCGTTGGAGATTCTGATTTGGAAATGATAGAGTATATTGATGGACTTCATTACGGGGCTGTCAGCATCACAGATGGGTCACAATTCCATATGGGTTATTATGGATCGTGTGGGTACCCCGATTTTATCACCATAAGGCCTGGACGAGTAGCCCATCCTCAGCGGCCCAAAACCCAGGCCCATCACCTCTGGTATTCATCCATTTACTCCACGATGCCATGAAGAGAAGTTGTGGGGGTACACGATCCCATGAAAGGGAGATGGCTAATAAAGAGGAACCTATCACCCCCACTACTCCAACACATACATGTATAAATTAAACCCCAAGTCCGGGGCAAAGGACAAGTTGTATTCTCTGTACTTACTTTTCAGAATATAGAGAAATAACACTGACTGAACCACCGTGGACGTAGGCACTTCCTTGTTGAACCACGTACCCCCGTTGTTGTGTGATTGGCCCTTTATTTGTTTTTTCTTGGTTGTCACCTCTTTCATATTTATTTGTGTTGCATAATAATTGCCTCCACAATTGGCGCCGTCTGTGGGAAACGTTTATCTTTCCTTGAGAAGAGCCCACACCGAGAAAAAATCTAAGATGTCTGGTCACAGCAGCAACGCTCCTCAAGCAGGAGACATTCAGGAGCCACCCGCTCCTCGCAGGATCAGGTCTGAAGTCCGACGTTCCGATCAAGGGGCTCGCTTAGAAAGGCCAGCCTCAGAAGAAAGTCAAAGACCAGCGAGGTCCACTCAGATATACGAAGTAAGGCTCCACGAGCAGAGGGAGTCTTCTCGCAGGTATGAGGCTGAGAATGCTCGCCTAAAAAGAAGACTGGAAAAACTGGAAAAAGAACTACGTCCTGATACCAGGAGACGCCCCTATCGCACTCCTAGCCCTCAGGCGAGCAAATCTCGCAGCCGAGGAAGGAGCCCTAGGCGGCAACATCAAGGATTCGAAAGTGGCGACTCAGACGACGACCTCCGCGAGCAACTAAGAAAAGCTCGCCGCTATCAGAGTCCTGCTCGCAGCGACGACAACATACGGAACCTAGTCCGCAGAGAAATGGACCAACATCCAGCTCACCGCGGCACCAGGTCAACCAGAGAACTCGCCAGGAGAGCCCTCAAGACCCAGATGAAATCGCCCTTCACAAGGGAAATTGAAGAAGAAGAAGCTCCCAAAAACTTTTCTATTCCAAGGTTCAAGATTTATAACGGAAAGACTGATCCCATTGATCATGTCAGGCAGTACCGGCAGGCTATGACCCTCTGGAATCATCGAGATGCATTGATGTGCCGTATTTTCCCCTCAAGCCTTCATGACGTGGCCCAGAAATGGTTCGAGAAACTCCCTCACCGATCCATCAGAAATTTCAAATCCCTGGCCGAGCTCTTTACGGCCAGGTTCATCACCAGCAGCTCCCATCCCAAAAGGATGGATGCTCTATTGACGATGAAGAAAACTCCTCAGGAGACACTTCAAGACTACGCGAAAAGGTACTGGGAGTTATTCAACGAAGTCGAAGACTGCGCAGAAGAGGTGGCAGTGGCTTCATTCAAAATTGGGCTACCTAGCTCTTCCCTCCTCTACCAGTCCTTGACAAAGAAGGAAGCAACCACCATTGATGACCTGATGGCCCGGATTGAGAAATACGCAAAGGTGGAAGATGTCACCCGCCTTAACGTAGATGAGAACGGTCGAGCCAAGCTCGCCACGAAGGGAAGTGAGAAAGTTGATAACCAGAAAAAAGGAGGAAAGAATGGGAGAAAGAATGGCCCCAAGAACGGAGGGAGCCCTGACGTTGCAAAGTCGTTCCAGGCAGTCAACACCGTCTTCAAAGAACCAATTTACAAGATTCTCGCTAAGATCAAGGATGAGCCGTTCATCAAATGGCCCCGGAAAATGGGAGGAGACCCCTCGAAAAGAAACAATGCACTGAGATGCACCTTCCACAAAGAGGGAGGACATAAGACCGAGCACTGCAAGGCTCTTAAGTCCCACCTCGAAGAGTTGGCCCAATCCGGACATTTGAATGACTTTGTGGAAAGGAAGGTAGAGAGAGTGACTGTCTACAAGGAGGCAAAACCCGACAACGTATTAGAAGACGACACCGGACACGAATTCGCAGTAATCCATGGAGTATCCGATGTTAAGCAAATCCAGGGCAACTCAGCTCGGATGGAGGTAAAAAAGCTAACAGCAGTAATGTAAGCTTTTCAAATTGATCCAGCGAAATCACAGGCAGGAAAACGCCGCCGAGCAGAGGACATCAACTACAACAAGCATATTGTCTTCACGGATGAAGATCTTGTGGGAGTGAGGACCCCACATCACGATGCCTTAGTCATTACACTCAGGATAGCCAACTTTGATATCGACAAACTGCTCGTCGATCAAGGAAGCTCATCCGAAGTAATGTACATCGACCTGTTCAGGAAATTGAAGTTGGACATCGCCGACCTTAAGGAAACCACTGTCCCTCTGGTCGGCTTCGCTGGAAAAATGACCATGCCTTTGGGCAAGATAGTACTACCAGTGCTCGCTGGGAGTGTTTCAAAAATGATCGAATTCTTGGTGGTCGACATCGACTCACCGTATCAAGCCATCCTCGACAGGGGATGGCTCCATGCAATGAAGGCAGTCTCCTCGACCTACCACCAGAAACTCAAATATATCACCGAGCGGGGAGTGATGGAGATACATGGCGACCAGGCGATGGCGAGAAAGTGCTTCATAGAGGCTATCCGACCAAAGCCAGAGAAAAAAGATGTTCGAACCAGCGAGAAAGTGGAGGAAGATGCAATCCCTTCCAAATAGTAATTAAAATATGGAAGGCCCAGAGTGGAAGAGACCAGGCTCCTCCCCTCCGAACGGGTTGTAGAAGACCTGGTAGAAGTCATTGCTAGGGAAGGCGATAACAGCAGAGTCTTCCTGATCGGGACTTCACTCACTAACGAAGAGCAAAAGGATTTGTTAACCTTACTCAGAAGCAACATAGATGTTTTCGCCTGGGAACCCTACGAGCTGCCAGGGATCGATCCCAATATGGTCTGCCATCAGTTGCACGTCAATCCCACATTCAAACCGATAGCACAAAAGGCACGACGAACTGCTCCCGAGAAAGACAAAGCAATAGAACAGGAAGTCGAAAAACTGCTGGATGCAGGATCCATACGGGAAGTGCAGTTCCCCAAATGGTTATCCAACCCAGTGGTAGTTCCAAAAAGCAACGGTAAGTGGAGAGTTTGCATAGACTTCACTGACCTCAACAAAGCCTGCCCCAAGGATAGTTTCCCTCTTCCAAAAATAGACCAACTAGTAGACGCCACTGCAGCTCACGAGCGAATGAGTTTCCTGGACGCATACTCGGGCTATCACTAGATTCCCTTATATGCCCCAGATCAGGATAAAACGGCGTTTATCACGACGATTGGTTTATACTGTTACAAGGTCATGCCTTTCGGGCTAAAAAATGCAGGGGCAACCTATCAGCGACTGGTTACTAAAATGTTCAAAAATCAAATGGGAAACACGATGGAGGTCTACATCGACGACATGCTCGTCAAAAGCAAGGAGAAAGAAAACCACCTTTCTGGCCTGGCAAGTACCTTCGAAATCCTCAGGAAATACCGAATGAAACTCAACGCGAGCAAGTGTTCCTTCGGTGTCCAGTCAGGAAAGTTTCTTGGGTATTTGGTCAGCAAGCGTGGCATATAAGCAAATCCGGACCAGATTGAGGCAATGAAACGGGTGCAACCTCCTAGCACAATCCGCGATGTACAAAAGCTCACTGGAATGCTCGCTGCTCTGAATCGTTTCATTTCTAAATCCTCCGAGAGATGCAAGCCCTTCTTCCAACTCTTAAAAGGCAGCAAAACGGTAGAATGGACCCCAGATTGCTCGCAAGCATTAGGTGAGCTCAAATCCTACCTAAGCTCCCCACCACTGCCCGTCATGCCACAGCAAATGGACCCTTTGTACCTCTACCTCTCTGTATCCAGCCATACTATCAGCTCAGCGCTAATGTGTGAAGTCACAGGGATCCAACATCCAGTCTATTACGCGAGCAAAACCTTACTAGACGCCGAGCAGAGATACCTTCCATTGGAAAAGCTCGCATTCGCCCTAGTAATGTCATCGAGGAAACTAAAGCATTACTTCGAAGCTCACACGATCATCGTCCTTACATCACACCCCCTCAAGGCTGTCCTAAGGAAGGCGGATTTGTCAGGCAGGCTGTCTAAGTGGTCAGTCGAGCTCGGTCGGTTTGACATCCAATTTCAACCAAGGACCGCTATCAAGGGTCAAGGCCTCGCTGACTTCATAGCGGAATTCACGGGCGAAGAACCTCTCGACCAGCCTAAACCAACAGAACAAAACAGCCAGGCTACAGGGGGGAGCTGGAAGCTATTCGTTGATGGAGCCTCCAACTCAAAGGGGGCAGGAGTAGGAATTGTTCTCATCACTCCAAAAAATGCAGTCCTCGAGCAAGGAATTAGGCTGGGATTTGCAGCCTCCAACAACGAAGCAGAATATGAAGCCTTAATTGCAGGTCTCCAAAGGGCGCAAACTCTAGGAGCAAAACATTTACAGGTATTCGGAGACTCGCAACTAGTTTCCAATCAGATAAGTGGAGACTACAACGCGAAGGACGAGAGGATGGCAGCCTACCTCTCGTTGGTAAGAAACTTGATGACAAACTTTGAAGAAATCAACATCCAGCAGTTTCCCAGGGGGCAGAACAGCCACGCTGACGCTTTGGCAGCCCTGAGCTCGGCAGTTGATTCTAGACTTAAAAGGATAATCCCTATCGATTTCCTTAGCTACCCGAGCATTCACCGCGAGCTAACAAAAGCGAAACAAATACTCCAATTGGAACCAACCCCTAGCTGGATGGATCCCTTAAGAGGCTATTTGAAGAACGGAACGCTCCCAGATGATAAAAGGACCGCCCACCAGATAAGAGTCAAAGCTGCTCGCTTTCACTTATCCACGGGAGGCTACTTGTATAAAAGATCTTTCTCCGGCCCCTACCTTAGATGCGTCCACCCAGGCGAGGTCGAGACAGTGCTTCACGAGCTTCACGAAGGAATCTGCGGAAGTCACGTCGGAGGAAGATCTCTAGCCTTCCGAGCAATGAAGGAAGGTTACTGGTGGCCGTATATGCAAAGGGACTCCGCAGATGCCTAAAATGCCAGCTTCACGCCCCCATGGTCCACCAGCCTGCCAGCGAATTGAAATCCCTGACCAGCCCCTGGCCTTTTGCCTAGTGGGGAATGGACATCGTGGGACCTCTACCCACCGCTGCCGGCAATCGCAAATACCTGTTGGTCGCCACCGATTACTTTACCAAGTGGATCGAGGCAGAACCTCTGGCGAACATCCGAGATGCTGACATGATGAAATTCATATGGAAAAATATAATCACTCGATTCGGGATCCCCAGAACCATCATCACTGACAATGGGACACAGTTCGAAAGTGGCCCCTTTCAGGACTTCTGCGACCAACACGGAATCAGGCACCACTTCAGCTCGGTAGCTTATCCTCAGAGCAACGGACAAGCTGAGGCTTCCAACAAAACAGTGATCTCTAGATTAAAAAAGCGGTTAGAACG
Organism: Sambucus nigra; assembly: GCA_949130495.1. Classification (NCBI taxonomy): domain Eukaryota; kingdom Viridiplantae; phylum Streptophyta; class Magnoliopsida; order Dipsacales; family Adoxaceae; genus Sambucus; species Sambucus nigra. The sequence goes on along the minus strand of OX422223.1, from coordinate 253,670,485 downwards.
AGCAAAAGGCGCGTGGACTACCGAGCTACCACATGTCCTATGGGCATACAGAATGACTCCCAGACGAGCCACAGGTCAGACGCCATTCTCACTAGCATATGGTATGGAAGCGGTCATCCCATTAGAAGTAGGATTGCCTACAATGAGATCCGACCTTGTCGAGCAGAATCAGAACGATCAGGCTTTGCTCGCTGAACTCGACTTGGCCGACGAGCGCAGGGAACTTGCCCTAGTAAAACTAGCTAGTTATCAGCAACAGCTCGCGAAGCACTACAGCAAAAAGGTCAATCCGAGGAAGTTCGAAACTGGAGACTATGTCCTAAGAAAGGTCCTGGGCAACACAGTGAAGCCATCAGATGGTAAACTGGGCCCAAACTGGGAAGGACCTTATGAAATAATTAGAGACGACCTACAAGGTGCCTATCATTTGAAAACGATGGAGGGCAGAGAGATACCACGAGCATGGAACGCAGCTAATCTCAAGAAATTCTACTTTTAGGAGTTCTATTGTTAGATCTTTTATTGTACTCATTTTGGGAAAAGACAGTTTATTTCTCTACTCACCAATAAAAATCTCTCAGTTGATTACTCTCTAAAAGTATAACAATTATATCTTATTGCACATCCTTTTCAAATCACAGGTATAATAGTTGACATAGCAGGGGAACACCCCTCCTCAGGTCATCGTCACTAAGCACGACAGACCTCTTAGCATTGCCCATGGCAATATATGAAGCCCTACAGAGTATTCGTAGGCATCAAACCTACTTCGGTTAAACAAAATCCTGACCGGATGAAGACATCCAAAAACCGGTGTGTCCTCGCCAATTGCCCCTCTTAGACCTAAGGGAGTGTGACGACATGACCTAAAAGGTAAAGAGAGAGCACAATGGTATTCTTAATACTGGACTGGGCGGACACTCACATGACAAGATAAAGATTGTGAAGCTGCAAAAATATAACAGAGATTGGATAAACACGTTTAGTCGGCAAAAACGCCCAAAACTCAAACTTTCCATTAATCTTTTATATTTACAAACAATAATGGTACATGTTTAGTCGGCAAAGACTCGCCCAAAGCATTTACAATTATTAAAAAACAAAATATCCAGAAGGGGGACGCCTCCGAGCAAGGTAATCAGCAACCTTAGCTCTCCTCCCGTCATCAGGGGCAGGATTGAATTCCTCAACAACTTCATTTGTGTCCAACTCCAGTAGCCGCCGAGGAATAGCATCGATAGGAATCCATCGGTCATCTCGCCTAAATGGATTGGGCATCAGAGTAGAGGGAGACATCTCATGCCGATACCACAATATCGAATTTCTCGGCACCTGCAGCTCTTTGAGAGCACTCAACCACCCCTTGATGAAGGAAAGCTCCTCGAACTCTGATAACCTTGTGGGAGCATCTAGCCAGCCCTGATCATAGACATCAGTCCACACTTGGCGAGGGCCCTTCTTAAATAAATGCCGCAGTCGGGTGACGTCCCTCTAAAGCCCAGCAGCAGTTACGTAAGCTCGTTGAACATCGTCGCACAGCTCCTCCATCTCCCTCTCACGCTGCTCCTCAGCTTCTCTACTCCTACCCCACGTACTCCTGCCAGCTCGCGGGAGGGGTGGCCGAGCAGCTCGCGGCGAGGAAGAACCTTGCAGGACTGCCGAAGCGGTGCTCGGCGAATGCTCCTTAAGCTTCAAGACCTCCCGCCTCAGGTCGTCATTCTCCCGCTGAAGAAACTCCACGACCTGATTGATCTCGGTAGCCTCCAGTAACTTTACTCTCAGCTCGCTGAATTCTTCTTGCACTGAAGCTCCGATCTCTCCCATTTCCTAGAGCCTGTCCTTCAATTTAGCCACCAGCTCGGACTGATCCTTATACTTCTGGTTCCTTGATTTAGCAAACTTACAGAGCCTAGCAAAAGCCTGGTGAACTGCAGGACTTGCATTAGGACCCAGAGTCCTACCCAATTGGGAGGTAACAGGAATATAATCATCAACATCAACCAACTACAAAGAAAGGAAGAGAACAAAAAGAAATCAGCATAAACAAAAACGAAGCCTTTTTATTGATAATAAGCGAGGTTACATCAGAACAAAAAAAGGAAAAAATTACAAAGAAATCCCTATCACTTAGCAACCTCGGTGGACGGACCCTTGTCCTTATCAGCATCAGCAGGGGCATTACCCTCTGCAGAGGTGTGCACTACCCCCTCGACCAAGGAAGCATCAGCAAGAGTCGCCTGAGAAGCAGGATTGACCCCTTCAGCAGTTGGGGCTGGCTCCTCATCCACAACTGGCTTGGGCCCTGGATCATGTTCGTCAACAAGTGGGGATGCAACATCCACCCCTGCAGCCACAAGGGCCTTATTCCACCCCTTCTTGAAGTTCAGACGGCTAATATAGCCTATCTGAACCTCGGCGTCTTCATACGCAGCAGCCCATCCAGAATTGTATGAATCTTCTTTAACAGTGGCTGCCTGGGCCTTCTCCGCTTCCAGCTGCTCGACAAGAACCCTGTTCTTCTCCACAAAGTCCAGCTTGCTAGAGCAGACCTGTTCATAAGACTTCCTTAGCTCGCCGAGCTCCCTGACAGCATTATCTCTCTCGCGAGCAGAATTAGCAAGGGCCAAGTTAGAAGAAGCTCGAGCCGCATCAGCAGCCTTTAGATTGGCATCCAGCTAAGAACCCTTGGCCACCAGGGTAGACTTCTGTTGCTCCAGCTCGCTGTTCCTTCTCAACAGCTCGTCGCGAGAGCGATATAGCACAGCGAAGTCAGTCACAAACTGCAGAAAACAAGGGAAAGATCAGAAAGAAGAAACCATCAAAACAGATTAGAAGAAGTTGGGAAGTAGAAAAGAAACCTCACCAAGGCGAGCCTCTGGCTAGCTTGCAAGGCCAGTTGATCAGACCCTGACGCCCTCTCGCGATCTGCAGGGAGGACTTCCCTCTCAAGCAGCGCAGGGGTGAGTTGAGGAGAGGTGGCCACCGAAGCCCCCTCAGGCAAAGCAGATACTGGGACCAAGGCTTGACCAGTCTTGGTCCTCAGTTCCATCTTCCTCCTCTCCTCCTCCTTCTCTTTCTCCCTCCTCTTTCTCTCTTCCACCTTCTTCCTCTCCTCCTCCTTTTTCTTCTCCCTCTCCCTCGCCTGCTCCTCCTCTCTCTTCTTCTTCTCTTGTTCTTGAGAGGGAGGCCGAGAACCAGTAGTTATGGCCTCGGAGACAGTCTTCGATTTCTTGGACCTCTGTGCAAGAAGCACATCATCATCATCATCATCATCCCGGATTAAATTCTTCCTGGGAGGCATTTCTTCACCTGGACTGCTGGTAGTACTCGATGAACTGCTACTATCAGCACTGCCTCCACCCAAGTTACTCACAACACCTGTAGGCTCGCTCTCCGAGCTGCTCTCCTCCTCGTCCAATTGGATGGGCTCAGCTGAAATCTCTTCGAAAGAGTCAAAGTTCGGAACACTTTCCACAGGTCGGGCTATGAAGCTGGAGCCTGTGTTCTTGTATTCAAGCAGAAAAGAAGCAGACCTAGGATGCTCGCCGTCACCCAAAGGTTCCCTGATGTTCCAAGCTTTCACCAGTTCCGAGATACGAACCTCGCTGAGAGCTGGCTCCAAGTTCTTTATCTTCGCTGAAAAGGAGAAAGCAAGGAGGAGTTAGAAAAATCACAAAGTTAGCAAAGGTTGAAACAACAATACAACATCTACCTATATATTCTTCCCCATAAAAGGGAATAGTGAACCTCTCGGACCTCGACCCTTCAAATTGAGGGGAGTATTGCCAGTTCCTAACGAGAAAACCTTCTTGCCAGTAGTCCTTATGGGAATCAGGTAAATTTACTACCAATACGCTATCAGGGCTCCTGGCCTTAAGGTACAAGACACCTGAACTCGTTCGAGAAAAAGAATAACAAAAACAGACCTTGGCAAGCCTTAACCTTGTGTCGTACAATTGATTTATCCTGTGCACACCGTTCACTATTTTCCATACATTGGGTGAACATTGTGCAGGCACAATACCAAAATAACTAAAAAAGTGTAGAAACAAACCATTAGAGGGAAAGGTGAGACCCCCCTGGGAGAGCAACAGGACGTGAATCCAATGTGCATCCTCTATGTCCCTAACGTTCCTAGGCGGCGAGGCACAACACTCAATCTCTACCGACTCAGGAATACCGTAGAATTTTCTAAACTCAGTTACCGACCTATTTCCAATCTTCGCCATTGGAAAAATATAAGAAAAACTATAAACTCAAGAAAAAGGGCACGAAAGACTTAGAGGACAGAAGATCAGATCAAAAGGCGAAGAAGCGACGAGAGTGGAGACCAAAAACAGAAGGTACAAAACTCAAGAGTTCTCAGAAGATAGAAGATTGCTGGAAGAGCTGGAACGACGAAGAAAAAATGTATCTTATTCCAACAAGCCTTCAAAACTAATCATAACGCACAGATAGCGAAGCGGGTGCCGCCAAAGCAACTTCACAGTTTTCAAAGAAATCAACCATCATTGCTGATCATTTAAATTCATCGGACCCATAAAGAACGGCCCAACAAATTCAGGGGCAATTGTGGGTACCCCAATTTTATCACCATAAGGCCTGGACGAGTAGCCCATCCTCAGCGGCCCAAAACCCAGGCCCATCACCTCTGGTATTCATCCATTTACTCCACGATGCCATGAAGAGAAGTTGTGGGGGTACACGATCCCATGAAAGGGAGATGGCTAATAAAGAGGAACCTATCACCCCCACTACTCCAACACATACATGTATAAATTAAACCCCAAGTCCGGGGCAAAGGACAAGTTGTATTCTCTGTACTTACTTTTCAGAATATAGAGAAATAACACTGACTGAACCACCGTGGACGTAGGCACTTCCTTGCTGAACCACGTACCCCCGTTGTTGTGTGATTGGCCCTTTATTTGTTTTTTCTTGGTTGTCACCTCTTTCATATTTATTTGTGTTGCATAATAATTGCCTCCACAGATCGCTAGACCAAGGTTCTCCAATTTTTTCTAGTTCGAACGGATTATACAATAGGAAATTACACCTAACTTGTTATATCCAAGATAGTGAGGTTGCATGGGGTACCAATTTATATTATGTCCGATCGGGACAAGATCTTCGTATCCTATTTTTAGCAAAATTTCTAGGAGGCTGTGGTGACTGAGTTGCAGTTGGATACAGCTTACCGCCCATAGACATATGGGTAGACTGAGATGGTCAATCATATTATGAAGGTTATGCTAAGGATGTGCATATTGAATTTCAGGGAAGGTTGAGAGTAGTACCTTCTACTGGTAGAGTTTGCTTATAATAACTCTTTTTCGTTCACTATAGGCATGGAACCTTTTGACGCATTGTATGGACGACCTTATCATTTGCTTGCTTATTGGTTAAAGCTGGGGGAGAATAAGCTTCTCTTACTGGAGAGGATCTAAGACAGTTCTTCTAAGATCGACCTAATTCGAGGTCGTATATGAATAGTTCACAACTGGCAGAAGAGTTATGCAGATGCATATAGGAGGCACGTGGAGCTTTAGGTGGGTGACTAGGTATTGTTGTGAGTGTCTCCTATGAAAGGGGTTACGCGGTTTGAGAATAAGGGGAAGTTGACATCGAGATATGTGGGGCTTTTCCCAAGTATTTATAGCATATGACCAATTGACTATAGGCTCGTCTTGCTATAGCACTTGTAGAGGATTCCAACGTGTTTCACGTGTCGTCATTGAAGAATTACTAGAGGAGTGAGATGGCATATTGGCACATTTTGTTAGATAAGTTTGATTTGCAGCTCGACATCGCATATAAGGAGAGATCGATTACTATCTTTGATCGTAGAATGCATAAGTTGTGGTCAAAGGTACTGTCATTAGTTCGTGTTCAGTAAGGGCATCATAATGCTGATTAGTTGACATGGGAGCGGGAGGATGATATGTGATAAAAAAATATCCGGATTTGTTTATGCCAAGTATGTTCTAATTTTGGGGACGAAATTACGTTGTAAGGGGGGAAGTATGTAACACCCCATATTTTTTAGCATTTAATTTTGGGCATTTTTAAATTACACTTGTGTATGTAATTTAATTAAATTGAGAAATAAAGTGAATTAAATAAATATTAATTAGTGAATAAAATGATTAATATTTATGTGATTTTTATATTTACTTGTGTGATAAGTAAACAAAATTATGATAAATATTATTACATCATAAGTGAGTAAAATCGACGGGGTTGACGCTATCTCATTCGGGTTGCACGTGTAGGGTCCTGATGGGAATGAAATTGAAAATTGGTGTTAGATAACTCAGATGATGATTTCGAGTTCACCAATGATTCGGTATGGGTTGAGATAGTCAGAATTAGGTACTCGGGGGTTGTATTTGGGTTTCGAGTACTTTTTAGGCTAAATGGGGCCTACATAGGGGTATTCGAGTCATTTTACAAATAGATCGTATCCTAATTTCGGGATTAATGAGTTTTGAAGTTATATCTAGGTAAGGTGGATGGAGTGGGAAACCATTCCACCATTCCAAAGAACCTAGGGCTTGAGAGAGGAGAGAAAAGAGAAGGAAAATCCAAGAGAATGTGATGAGAAGTAATCCGGGAAGAGAATTGGAGCAATTTCGGGCTTGGAACTATTACGTAAAGAAGATTCAAAGAGAAGAAATATGAATTTCTATCTTAAAAGGAAAGTCTTTATCTTGATTTGATAGTCCATGTAGTTTCAATATTTCATATCAAAATTTGGTGTACGAATTCAAATTTTGGGTTGGGATTCACATGTAAAATAGGATTTTGGGAATGAAATTATAGATAAATAATTTGAATGTAATCTCACATTATATCTAAGATGATTGAAGTTAAAAATATGCAATCTTGAATGATTAATATGAGAACTGGTGAAATCTAGAAAAATAATTTAAAAAGCTAATAATTTTTTACAAACTATTGTAAATCCCATGAATTGATATGATTTTGGGTAAATCTAGACATAAAAATGTGTAGTATTACGTTTAGGATTGATAAGAAGGTGTGATTTTAGGTTTGAATATTGTTGGATGTTCATATGATTGATGGTAGGTAGAAGAAACCCATCAAATTTTGGCTCATTGCTTAGGGGAACCGAACAAGTTCATTGAGCACGGGGCGAACTGGTTCAAGCAGCCTTGCGAACTGGTTCGCAGGCCAGGGCTGCCTCACTTTTTTCTTTGTGATTTTTTGGATTCCATTAAGGGTTTGGATTGGTTATTGAAGTTCGATAGGTGGTTTAAGACTTATGGGAATTCACTGGAGAGACTATAACCTACCTAGGTTTGGACGGGAAGAAAATTCGGGTACGGGATTTCGAGTGTTTTAGGGTGAATGACGCTCTAGATATAATTTATGAAATCGGTTTGGGATTTTGGAAAGAGTCAGGATACGGGCTGGAGTAGAGTATCTTCATGTCCGGAATTATGATATTTATGAATTTATATAAACAAGTGAATACTTGAATATTCAACAGTTAGAGGTACAGTCGGGAATTGTGGGCTAGTGCTACAAGGGATTTATGCACATTTAATCGGTTATATATATATATATATATATATATATATATATATATATATATATATGTGTGTGTGTGTGTGTGTGTGTGTGTGTGTGTGTGTGTGTGTGTCATTGATATATGTGAACATATATATTCTGTGGATGCTATCATTGGAGGTTGCATGTAGTGGGCGGTCCACTCGGGTAAGACCAGAAGGTCTTTGGTCATTTTTCCAGGTCATAGGAATGTTGCATGACCATCGTATGTGAGTTTAGAGTCTATTGGGGTAATGTGGTATTGTTATGACCTATGAATTTATGTTTATGCCCGCCTCCAGTTATGTGTTTACGATTTGGTTTTGGTGGTGAGATTTCGACCCGGTGGATCAGAAGTGGTACATGAGGTACCTGGAGCCTAGTAGCTTGCTAGAGAATGCATCCAAAAAGATATCTTAGGGATGCTATGCATATACATATATAAGAGTGATATATGTATATGTGTGAATTAAACGAATGTATGAGCATTGAAATTATAACTAGTGTAAGGTTATGTGAATCGGTGAATGATAAGATTATAATTGAGAATTATAATGATATAACTCATGTGACAGCTCATTGTGAATCAAATTGAAATAAAATATTCGTAGAACATTTTGGCTAGAAGTTTAGCGTGTGGGCATAAGATAAGTGATGGTGCTAGTTAGGGAGGGTAGCATGACTAGGGTGTTAAAATACATGCGTTAGGTGTGCACTATAGATGAGGTGCGAGGATTATCTCATATGAGTGCGACACTAGTTTAAATATGATAAAATGTTGCTACTTGTTTATTATTGCATTTTAAACACTTGAAAAATATTTTCAAATGGTTTTGGGCTCTGACCCATATCAAAATCCTTTTTAGGTGCTTAGTCACAGGGACGTCGAGCGTAGCTATCCTTTCAATCAGCCGATGTTGAAGCATCTGTGGATGACTGTAGGCCTTGATTAAAAGTTTATATCTTTGTCATCCATATATGATTTCCTTTTAGTTATTTACTTCGGGCGTGTTTCCCATTGCTAGACAATTTGGTAAGAGGGTACTTTAGATTAGATGGAGGCGTAACCCCTTTTGAGTACAGTAATGAAAAGTTAACCGAGACCACTCCTGATTGATTTCAAGACACATGATCACTATCCAGTAAAGATAAACTAAGTTTGAACTCACAAATATCTCATGTATAACTCAGAAGATAATAATGAACTCAGAAGTAACTCGTTTAGAGGGAGAGAGAGGTAATCACCCTAGATACACCTTGGCAGGAAGCCGAACGCACCAACCCCAAAGATCTCTAGTCAGATATTAAAAGCTTCGTAATAAATGATAATGGTGGGTGAGTAAAAACTTTGGTTCGCAATCAATCTCTCTCTGATCATTTTCTTTTCTCTAATAATTCTCTCTCTAGTCATAAATCTAAAAAGAACAACTCTACCCCCCTCAGAAGTGGTTGAGTCCCATAAATACCCCCCCCCCCCCCGCCCACACACACACCACTCTAGAGGTGCCTCAATCTTTTATAGCTGTGAAATACATTCCTCATACTTTATGTCACAAACATTAAATGCCTAATGGACTAGTCAGGTCCACGTCATAAACATTAAATGCCAAGACATGCCTTTTGCCTCATCACTGTGCGTCAGGGGGCTGTCACCACAGAGGTGGCTCACCAACTATCTGACAGCCCCAAATACCATAGTGTTTTACTCAAATGTAGACTTAACCTTGCTTAGTTGGCTACTGACATCACCTAAAGTAGATGTAACATTAAGTAGAAGGCACAAGTGGTTTACAATTCAACGCGCGATTGGACTCAAGGCTGCTCCGTCCAAGGTTCCACGATTAAGGTCTTTTGGTGTTTTACCAGGTGTATCTAAGATGGTCAGTACAAGTCCCAATGGTGCCTCACTTCTCAATCCTCTAAACCAAGCCCCTTTGAAGTTCCCACGATGAGGTCATTCGATAGAGCATAAAAGCTCTCCCAGGCCCTGCCAGGCCTGGTCTCTCGTGAGTACCATTTGACCTCACACTGAATAATCATTATAATATTTACATCTCATAGTTAATATAAACAAAAGATACAACGTAACTAAGTAAGACAACAAAGCTAAAGGATGAGCACTCTCGACCAGTTTCCTCGCTAAAAGATCTCCCTGGGCTGCCACGCTGAGTTGCCTTGCTACCTTAATCCCTTGAGTCTGTTGTATTTATCCTGGGGGGATTATCTCTAATCTCGCGATTATCTTCAACCCCCCTACAATTTTTAGTATTCGGATTGTATTACGTTATTTCTTTTTCAGTTGGAAGATTGTACTTAGAGAGTACTGAGATTTATTCGATTATTTATTTTATTTCATCATCAGTATTCGAATTATTATTTTGAAAGTTTATTTATATGGTGACATGGTTATTTGAATGGTTGAATGTTTTAATAAGTCATGTTGTTAAGTTTTAAAATTTTAACCCGCGGTCGAAAAAGTTATTAGTAATTAATTTGATTTTCGATAGTGATGCTAAAAATAAACCACTGAGATTTCTGTTTTATTTTAGTAGAGAACTGATCACCCATTGTTAGAATAGACGGGGTGTCACATTAAACTAATTCCATTGATAAATATATGCACCCTATATTGGTTTATTTGACACACGCTTGCAAAACCCTCAAATACAATTCTAACTTTGATTTGAAATCTTCTCTCTAGTGTTGTAACTTTTTAAAATGCTAAAGAGAGTGTTTTGAGTTTTTCTTTCAGTTTTATTGATAGATATTACAAAACCAATGATAATATGAACACATAATAATAAATCACCATCATATAAATCATATTTAGACTTAGTTTTAATCAAGCTTGGTGAGCCTTTCTTGAGGATTCAAGTATGTGTTTGATAATATCATGAGGATTCATGTGGGTGTATCCTATTCATAGTTAGAGATCAGTGGATACTGAAGGTTGAGAGTTGGGCAATGTGAGTCATGGACTAACTAATTTCTAGTATGAGCAGAGGAGTTATAGAAGAACCTGTGGATTAAGACTTCGTGATAGGAAATTTTTATCTTGTAAGTAAGACGAGTTTATGTCCATATAAGTCTGTAAGAATATAGTTATGTTCGTTGTCGATGTTTTAGATCCAAAATGTATTTTAGGTTCATGTTATTATTTATTAAAGATCGCCTACACAACTAGATTTAATTCATTGACACAACGACATCAACGCGAAACAAATTATCCATTGCCACAGAGTTTAAAGCCACACAAACAGGTATAACATGTGGGAAAGATTAATTTTTTGAAGTATAAATTATGTTTTCTTTGGCAATTTCTTTGAGATTTAAAAAATAGGGGTCTTTTTCTAAGTTTTTTGTGCGTTATAGTATTTTCAGGGATATATTTTTAATAGTATTTTGATTTGTGCCAAAATATTTTACAACCTACAGGGGTTCGAAATATTTAACTTCATAAAAATAATTAAATTAAGCCAGTGCTCCCAAAAATTAAATCGCAACTTGATCGCAAAAATTAACCCCCGCGACCACGGCTCATAAGTCTGCGACTCCGGCCTTAGTCTGCCTCCGTAGAGGGTTTTCACATATTAGATTGTGGGTTAGATTGTGCACCTTTTCCTTTACTTTTTATTTATTTTGTTTTATTATTTTTTGTCACTTGACCACTTCTTAGCCAACATACCGTCTGTTAGTTGCCTTTGGGTTGTTCCCATAGTTGTAGCACCTAGTTCAGGAAGGTTAGGTGTAACACCCCCGTATTAATTGACGATTTAAATAATTATGTGATTAATTATTATTATTATGGGAATAAATATGTGATTAATTATTGTTGTTGGATTAATTAAATTAAAATGTGAGAAATTAATTTGTTATTAATCCGGATTTAAAATAATTATTAACTAGCATGCCAAGGGTTAATACTTATTGTTGTGAACTGTTAAATAATACTGTGTGATATGTAATATGGAATTATGATATTTGATAAACTGTCGGAAGTGAGAAATACGACAGTTTGGTAATTTAAGTCTTACACGCGTGTGAGTCGTGTTGGGACTAATTGAATGGAATAAAAAGAGAATTTATTTTTATTAACTTGTATGTCCATTGCAAGTGCGCCATTGAGTCCGTAAGGATCGAGATAGTCAAAAAAAGTATACCCGGGTGTTTAGTTTGGGTCGTGGGGCGATTTTAGGCCTAACTGGCACCCCGAGAGGGCATTTTGGTAAATTGTATTTTTGGGCCAAATTAATGGACGAAAATTGGGATTAATTATATCAGTTAAGGAAAGGCCATTAGGGTTAATAGGTTACACAAATCAAGAACGGCCATGGAGGGTGTGAGGGAGAACCAATTTCCAAGAGAGAAGGCTCATTTGGCATCACCTTGTACAACCGTGACCACCAACGCGTAGATCATGAAGAGAGGAATGCGTATATACCAACATCACCAATGGATCAGACCGTCATATTTGAGGCAAGTGTTTATTACTTGCTTTCTTTTAGCCATAATCATGCTCATGTTAGTCTAGGTGGAATTAATCATGATTTATATGTTAATGGGGTGAAAATTGGAGATTTAAATTATGATTAAGGATTGGTTTAATTAGTTGTTGGAATTCATTCATGTATGTAAAGGATTAATCATGGAATTGGATTATATATTGATGAACGAATCTGGGTTGATTAGGTTCTTGAATTGGAATTTGGAAAACTAGGGTTCATGTGAATTAATTTGGGGATTTATGTAATTATGATGATTAATGACGCATTAAGGATCCTAGGATGATAGAAATGAACTATAACCTGTTAAGGGTTGATGGGTATTGATGATGAGTTGTTGGGAATTGAATCTTAGAGGTTTTTAGGTTCAAAAATGGTTAAAAAATTGAAGGTTGGGGAAGAAGACGAACAGTACAATCTCGTGCGAAGCGGTTCAAACGAGATGGGGATCTCGCGCGAAGTGGTTCAAACAAGATGGAGATCTCACGTGAAGTCGTTCGAGCGAGATGGCATCTTGCGCGAAGCCGCTCGAACGACACGTGGAAGTCGTTCAAACAACAACCCTTCTGGTTCGAGCGACAGAGGGAATTTTGGGGATTTTTCTCAAAGTCTAGTTTTGAACTTATCGGTTTATTGGAGTGAGAGGAACTGCCAATTAGTAAATTTAAATAAGATGGAATTTCAGGAAAGTATGTGAGAATAAATACTTTAACTATTTCGGTATAAAGAGAATGTACCTTGGAGATCACGAGAGAGATAGTACTCTAAATATTTATACTATACATAAGTGATGAGGTTAAAATACGTATGAAGAGTATATATGTAGGTTGGAGAAATACCTATAATTTATAATAGGATGTGTGTTTGCCTATTATGTGATATTATTGTTAAGAGCACTAATGGGTGATAACCCGAGGGTGCAAGAACCTTATAGTTAAGAGAACTAATGATTGATAACTTGGGGGTGCAGAAACTCTATTATTAAGTGTACTAATTGGTGATAACCCGGGGGTCCAAAAATGATTATTGTTAGGCGCACTAATGGGTGATAACCTGGGGGTGTTGAATGATTATATATAGGTGCATTAATGGGTGCTAACTCGGGGATGCAATATTCTATTGTTAGGCGCACTAACGGGTGATAACCCGAGGGTGCTGAATTATTATTGATATGTGCATTAATGGGTGTTAACCCGGGGATGCATGATTTTCTGGATATGTTCACTAATGGGACTTAGCCGGGGGTGCAGGATTAGTATATATATATGTATAGGGATGATGTGACTATATATATATATATATATATATATATATATATATATGGACTTGTGAATATTGCTACTGTGTGAAATTAGTAGATTTGGTAATAATAATAATTATTACATTGTACCATGCGGTCTTAACCTAAGGGTGCAGGATTAGTGTATATATATAGGTATGATGAGACTATATATATGTATGAGTGTACTTGGATAACTTTCTACTTTGTGAGACTAGTAGATAAAATGAAAATGAGAAGTAAAATGATCTTAGTGAATAAAAGATTAACCATTCAAACGACGAATAATGAAATTTAGTATGTGAGATAAACTATCTGAATAGCGTATTGTATGGGCGATACGAGAATACTACTAGTGAGCACAGTTAGTATTAGTATGGTTTCTGACTAGTTAGACTGGGAGGTATAACTAAGGGGAGATTAGATGTACGTTAGGCGTGCACAATAGACGAGAGGTGATAAACTCATGTGAGAGTTCGATAACTAACATGCGTATAAGACTTGTTTTAAGAACCAGTTTTAAATACTTGCTAAAATATTTTTACACATCGGGCTCTGACCCGTTTCTTGTATCTCTTCTCTCTTTTGCTATATATATGTATTATATCAGGTGCTCAACCACAGGAGTATCAGATTTAGAGATTTGGGTTGCTTGACGTGCTACAGCTGTTGTGGGAGCTGTAGGTCCTTGTAGTAGATGCATCTATTGTTTCCATTCAGTTTCATCTAGACTTCTTGTTTAGGGCATATGTCGCCCACTTCTAGTTCTTCTATCAGAGATTTTGTATTCAGTTTATTGTATGGTTTGGAGTTTTGAACTGAGAGTTTTACTCAGTATTATTTATTGCAGTACTTAATTCATGTTCAGTATTTATTTACATTCGTATGTGTGGTGAATGGTTTATATTTTAAGATGGAAAGAAATATATTTACTTGGTTTTATTAAAATTGGCAATGTTTTGACACCTAGCTTAATATTATATTAGGAGATTAATATGTTAAAAAGTTTTTCGACGGTGATGCTGAGAATGAACCAACTGAATATCCTATTTTAAATTGGTAGAGGACTGATCACCCTATATTTAATTGGGCGGGGTGTCACAGGTGGTATTAGAGCATCAGGTTCTAGTGTGCTTAGGATCTATGCGGCTTATTACGTTTCAGCGTATCATTCTTTGTTGTAGAGCCTTATGATAGGATTGTTGTGTCCTTTACGTATGCGAGTTACATTCTCCTGCTACGAATTATAATGGATGTGACTCATTATACGAAATTCAGTGTGATTCGAACACCGAACATTTTGGGACGACCAGCGAGGGCCGTAAGAAGAACTACGGGAGGAGAAGCTCAACAGAAGACATGGAGAAATCGGGTAAGAGTGATTGGGATAAAAATCACAATGAGAATTACGTAAGTAAGGGATAGTAAAAATTGTTACTCGGGAACTATGGGTTCCAAGGACACACTTATAGATAACGGTGGAATGATTTCAGGACCACCTAGCATAATCGATAAAAAGTGGAAATCAGAGGGACTCTTTCGAAAACCCATCGGTGAATATGCAAAAAAGAAAATGAGAAAGTGTAACAGACCAGCGGACGTAGAAAATTCGAAGGCAATTGTGTAAAATGGGGCGTGACGGCACTCATAATTAAATTGGAGTTAAAAGTTATAGCTCTTAGGAGCATCTTGTAGTGATTAGAGGCAATCACCATGTATGAAGAGGTGTGTTTGAAATTTAGAGAGAAATTGGGTACGAGTTGACCGTGAGGTCTTCCATTCGATGTGGTAACAAAATGCGAGTGAAATTTTGATGTTAAAATGATGGGTAAGATAGAAACCGATCATGAGAGAGAGGTTGAATTGCATAATGAACTTCGTACCTGGCAGAGGGGCATAAATTATCTAAAGGGTTTATAGTTGATAAAGAACCCGTGTGCAGAATACCAGTATGGATGTGAAATCCAGCTAAGATGACTAATGTTGATGTCATCAAAGTTATACGATTGCTAGTGATTGCAGTCCATCTAAGAGAAGGGAGTAAAGAGGGTTAACGAACCTGCTGAAGAGCAGAAACTGAATTCAACGGTGTTAGTGAAACACCACATGGGAGTATACCCAATAGGGAACTCAGTTAGATGATTTTAAGTGATTAACTTCAAGAGGACGATGAATTCAATCAGTTTGTAGAGGCCAACCATAGTTCTGAATAGCTGGCGTAGCCAAAGGGAAAATGGAAGAATGATAGTGAGTTGAGACTGTCGGTCCGAGAGAAGGAAAATCCCAAAATGGTCAGTGGGACCTGTGATGGGAAATAGTTCATGAAGTTTTTATTATGTGAAGGAAGTAGCACTACAAGTGTTGAATGTGTCCACAATTGAGAAGTGAGACCGAAGAGATTAGAAATGGTAAACCGTGCCAGTTAGGCATAACGACTGGTGGAGCGAGACTTCCAGCAAAAGAATTTGGGGTCAAGGGAATTTGGCCCAGGAAATTTATAACCCGAGAGTGATGGGATCAGGCTAGACCAGTAGAGTCCTCGTTAATAGCAGCATATAGTATGTCAGGGTCTACGGGGCCCAGGATGTAAACGGGAGTTTTATAAAGCTATAATTGAGGCCTGGAGAGTTTGGGCCAACGTTTTAATAATGGGCGCGAAATCCACAAGATGGAATTAATTGTCCATGGTGAGAGGGGACAACCATAGGGTGAAATCTTAGGATGTATGACGATTGCATATGTTCATGGGTCGTGATGGTAGCCACGTGCTGAGACCCTGTGATTTGGCGAGACTGGTGGGGTTTTGCTTCTTGCTTGTGAGTAAAGGATAGATTCTAGTGACATGGGTGTGCCACAACTTTTATGTAAATTGGAAACCCTAAACTTCGCATGCGGGTCGAGTTTAGTGGGAACGTTAGTTTTAATAGTCTTGTTACAAACGTATTTCTCGTTGTTAGAAGGGCATTTTGATGATTGCTCGTTAATAAATCGGGTGGGCCCTAAGAATATGTTTTGTTGTTATAATTTACTACTGCATTGAGTCAGATTTAATAGAGTTTATTATGGTAATGTGTAGTGATTAATTACTGTATGGTTAAATGATAGTAAAAATGTAGTGATATGACTATCGTGTCGGATACTCCGGGAGGAGTGATCTTAGTTTTGTGCAGCGCCGCCTGAAATAGGGTTGGGCCCAGATATGAGTGTATATATGAAACTTTCATGGTAATATAGACCTCAGCGAGTATAGTGTCTAATTATATGTGATTTTCGAGCATAAGTATTTATTTGTTTGTTAAAACTTAGAATACATTGTGTTCTTAATGAGCGGCAAAAAATAGCTCGTTATATATTTATAGCGCCGAGTACTTGGGATAGTGAGGGCGCCATGCTTCATGTTACATTTTTAGAGACATGAGAGTGGACGAGTAAAATTTTATATCACAATACGTAGATTGTGGGAAAGTACATAGTAGGTACTGAAGGCCTTACGAACCTCAACAACCGACTAGGTTAGATAGTAGTGTATCGAGGGGGGTCCTTATTTGGATTTCGCTTTACGAGACATCCCACGCATGAAACTAGCGAACGTCGGGAGTTGGAGAGAAGTTTGGCCCATAGTACATAAGTTTTCAATGTTGGTTACTGTACCTATAGGAGGATATAATTAAGAGTTAATAATTCGTTTATGACTTAAGGCCAATAGAGTCGCCTAGTCTCAGTATCATTTTGAATAGAGCAATGATACCATTGAAGGATTGATTAAGTTATGGTTAGTGGGGCGGTTGAGTTTACCCCTACCACATCAGCATACCAAGTGTGCAAGAATTGAGGCAAGAAAATTTTATGTCTTTTGTATAATGATGCATGAGGTATAGGGTGTATGGGATCCCTAAGGGATTGAATCAGGTAATGGATTGTGATTAGCATGTGAATTCAATAACATGTAGTCGGGTAAACCGGAGCTTATTCACGACGTTTTGTCAGAGACTTACGTTTCTAGATAAATTGAAATTTATTCAAGAAAGACAAGATGTGTCAGAACACAAACAACAGTGGTGATGGGTTTAATGTAGAGTAACTTTCAAAGTTAGTCTACAGTGGGTCAGCTAACTGTTAGAAAAATAGTGACGATTCGAAACCAGTAGGGACTCCTTCCACTAGAGAATGGAAGAGTATCCCCAAGGATCTTCTCATGTAGCTGAGATGGTGAGATTATAGGTACTAAAATGCGATTGAGTACGGCCTAATACCCACAGAGGGATGGGAAAGACAAGCGTTCTAATCGAATGCGAGAAAGAAAATTTTATGTGAACCCTGAGATCTTAGGGGAGGACGAGAGTAGTACCTCCCACTAGTGGAGTTTGTGTCCAAATAACTCCTGTAAGTTCACGTTCGGGCAGAGTGCCAGTGGAAGTATGGCATGATAAACCTGGTTGTTCTCCTACTAAATAGTTAAAGGTGAGGGACCAGTTATGATTACAAATGTCGGAGAAGAATCGATACTATCGTATATATTGTGTGTGAAATATATATTGCACCACCAATTTACTTGTATGAACGACACGAGACGAAGTCGTATGTATATGAAAAGAGGATAAATCTACTAAGATGCTAATAGTAGAAGACTAGATAGTGAATATCTAAAATAATGTTGAAGTAGTGAAACTTAAGCAGAAAGGCCTGGGCAAGAGCCTATACGATAGGGTAACCTGGAGTTTAAAGCAAACACATGTGAAGTGTTCATTATTAAGGTTATTTGATAGCGTACTATATGGGTGGTACGGAGTAGCTTACTTGTGAGTGTCGGGATGCGATGCGCAATATTTTTATAGCGTTGTCTGTACCTGGTATACTTTTTTCGAATTTCGGGATGAAATTCCGTTGGAAGGGGGGAGTATGTAACACCCCCGTATTTTTGACGATTTAAATAATTATGTGATTAATTATTGTTATGGGAATAAATATGTGATTAATTATTGTTGTTGGATTAATTAAATTAAAATGTGAGAAATTAATTTGTTATTAATCCGAATTTAAAATAATTATTAACTAGCATGCCAAGGGTTAATACTTATTGCTGTGAACTGTTAAATATTACTGTGTGATATGTAATATGGAATTATGATATTTGATAAACTGTCAGAAGTGAGAAATACGACAGTTTGGTAATTTACGTCTGACACGCGTGTAAGTCGTGTCGGGACTAATTGAATGGAATAAAAAGAGAATTTATTTTTATATACTTGTATGGTCATTTCAAGTGCTCCATTGAGTCCAAAAGGGTCAAGATAGTCAAAACAGTATACTCGGGTGTTTAGTTTGGGTCGCGGGGCGATTTTAGGCCTAACTGGCACCCCGAGAGGGCATTTTGGTAAATTGTATTTTTGGGCCAAATTAATGGACGAAAATTGGGATTAATTATATCAGTTAAGGAAAGGCCATTAGGGTTAATAGGTTACCAAAATCAAGAACGGACATGGAGGGTGTGAGGGAGAACCAATTTCCAAGAGAGAAGGCTTATTTGGCATCACCTTGCACAACCGTGACCACCAACGCGTAGATCATGAAGAGAGGAACGCGTATATACCAACATCACCAACGGATCAGACCGTCATTTTTGAGGCAAGTGTTTATTGCTTGCTTTCTTTTAGCCATAATCATGCTCATGTTAGTCTAGGTGGAATTAATCATGATTTATATGTTAATTGGGTGAAAATTGGAGGTTTAAATTATGATTAAGAATTGGTTTAATTAGTGGTTGGAATTCATTCATGTATGTAGAGGATTAATAATGGAATTGGATTATATATTGATGAACGAATCTGGGTTGATTAGGTTCTTGAATTGGAATTTGGAAAACTAGGGTTCATGTGAATTAATTTGGGGATTTATGTAATTATGATGATTAATGACGAATTAAGGATCCTAGGATGATAGAAATGATCTATAACCTGTTAGGGGTTGATGGGTATTGATGATGAGTTGTTGGGAATTGAATCTTAGAGGTTTTTAGGTTCAAAAATGGTGAAAAATGTTAAAGTTTGGGGAAGAAGACGAACAGTGCAATCTCGCGCGATCTCGCGCGAAGTGGTTCAAACGAGATGGAGATCTCGTGCGAAGTTGTTCGAGCTAGATGGCATCTCGCGCGAAGCCGCTCGAATGACACGTGGAGAAACTCTATTATTTAGTGTACTAATGGGTGATAACCCGGGGGTACAAAGATGATTATTGTTAGGCGAATTAATGGGTGATAACCCGGCGGTGCTTAATGATTATTGATAGGTTCATTAATGGGTGCTAACTCGGGGATGCAATATTCTATTGTTAGGCGCACTAATGGGTGATAACCCGGGGGTGCTGAATTATTATTGATAGGTGCATTAATGCGTGCTAACCTGGGTATGCATGATTTTCTGGATATGTGCACTAATGGGACTTAGCCGGGGGTGCAGGATTAGTATATATATATGTATAGGGATGATGTGACTATATATATATATATATATATATATATATATATATATGGACTTGTGAATATAGCTACTGTGTGAAATGTGTAGATTTGGTAATAATAATAATTATTACATTGTACCATGTGGTCTTAACCTAATGGTCCAGGATTAGTGTATATATATAGGGATGATAAGACTATATATATGTATGAGTGTACTTGGATAACTTTCTACTTTGTGAGACTAGTAGATAAAATGAAAATGAGAAGTAAAATGATCTTAGTGAATAAAAGATTAACCATTCAAACGGCGAATAATGAAATTTAGTATGTGAGATAAACTATCTGAATAGAGTATTGTATGGGCGATACGAGAATACTACTAGTGAGCACAATTAGTATTAGTATGGTTTCTGACTAGTTAGACTGGGAGGTATAATTAGGGGAGATTAGATGTACGTTAGGCGTTCACAATAGACGAGAGGTGAGAAACTCATGTGAGAGTTCGATAACTAACATGCGTATAAGACTTGTTGTAAGAACCAGTTTTAAATACTTGCTAAAATATTTTTACACATCGGGCTCTCTCTTCTCTCTTTTTCTATATATATGTATTATATCAGGTGCTCAGCCACATGAGTATCAGATTTAGAGATTTGGGTTGCTTAACGTGCGGCAGCTGTTATGGGAGCTGTAGATCCTTAAAGTAGACGCATCTATCCTTTCCATTGAGTTTCATCTAGACTTCTTGTTTAGGGCATATGTCGCCCACTTCTAGTTCTTCCATCATAGATTTTGTATTCAGTTTATTGTATGGTTTGGAGTTTTGAAGTGAGAGTTTAACTCAATATTATTTATTATAGTACTTGATTCATGTTCAGTATTTATTTACATTCCTACGTGTGGTGAATGGTTTATATTTTAAGATGGAAAGAAATGGATTTACTTGGTTTTATTAAAATTGGCAATGTTTTGACACCTAGCCTAATTTTATATTAGGAGATTAATATGTTAAAAAGTTTTTCAACAGTGATGCTGAGAATGAACCAACTGAATATCCTATTTTAAATTGGTAGAGGACTGATCACCCTATATTTAATTGGGCGGGGTGTCACATTAGACACATGGGCTTTCAAATGGTTTCTTATTCTTTTCTTTATTTCTTTTTTTGTTTAATTCCAATTCCCTAGAATGATGGCTTCCAACCCTTGTTCTTCCAAAAATACTGGGACACGGTTGCTCCGAGCCTGGAGGATGTAATAAAAAAAGCTTTGTTGAAGGAATTATGCTTGGTCATATGAAAAAGAGTCACATTACCCTCATTCCCAAAATCGATAACCTGGAGCCCATTAACCAGTTTCGTCCCATTACCCTCTGTAATGTCACGTACAAAATTTTATCTAAGGTAATTGTGAATAGAATAAGACCCATTCTCATGAAAATCATCAGCCCGTACCAAGATAGTTTTTTACCTGGTAGACAGACCATGGATAATATCATTATCACCCAAGAAATTCTTCACACCCTCTAAAACAAAAATGGTAAATCGGGGGGGGGGGGGGGGGGGGGGGGGATTATCTTCAAGATTAACTTAGAGAAGGCCTACGATAAAGCCAGATGGAAGTTTCTTAAGAAGGTCCTTTTTGCTTTCAATTTTAATCATATCTTGAATTATCTCATCATGAGTTGTGTCACGTCCACTAGTACGGCCATTTAGTGGGACGGAGACCCCCCCCCCCCCCATACTTCAAACCTATTAGGAGGCTGTGACAGGGAGATCCTCTATCTCCTTACCTTTTTGTCCAGCATATGGAGTATCATTCATGTAGTATTACAGGGAAAGTGGATTGTAAAGAATGGAAGGGATTAAGAGCTTCCCCCTAGGGACTTATCATCTCCTATTTATTCTTTACTGATGATTTGATCCTCTTCACCGAGGCCACCAGTTCTATGTGTTATTCAGTTAGGGAGTCGCGGAAAGACTTTTGTCTTTTCTCCGAACAAACTATTCAATTCTCCAAGTCTAAGATGTTTTTGTCCTATAATATAACCAAAAGAGAAGCCCTTGATCTTGTGAACATTTGCGGTATGAGTCTAACTAGCGATCTCAGAAAATATTTGGGCACTCCGCTTATTAATGGGCATGTGTGCAAAAGCACCTTCACTGACATCCTTAAAAAAATAAAGAAAAAGCTCATGGGGTGGAAGACCAATTTACTTTCCATAGCCGGAGGAGCGATGCTTATCCAAATCGCCACCTCCGCCATTTCGAGTTATAACATGCAGACCATCCCCTTCCCGGCTAGTGTTTGTAAGGAGATTGATAGGATAAATCGTATTTACTTTAGGGTGATCACAACACCAATAAGAAGGTCTACCTTCTGAAATGGAACATCATTTGTCGTCCTAAAAGGCAATGAGGGTGGGGAGTTAGGAAAGTTGCACTGAATAACATGGCCACCATGTCCAAATTAGAGTGGAGATTCATCAATGAAGATAGCACTCTTTGGGTCAAAGTCATGAGAAAGAAATATGCTAAAAACCCTAATCCTAGGAATTGGTCTAGAAATAATAAGGCCTCCGACATCTGGTGGATAATCTTCAAGAATAAGGAAACCCTTAATAAAAATATCAAGTGGAACATTGGAAAAGGGAATTCCGTCAACTCTTTGAACAGTGGTGGTGTGGTGACAACCCCATTAAGCCAAACCCAGGGATTAATGCTAGTGAGAACATGAGAGTTGAGGTCCTAATAGACCAACATTGTCACTGGGACCACAATTCTATCCATCACTGGATTCACCCTACGGAGACTTGTGTCGTTCTTAACACGAACTTACCTAGGATTAACATCCGAATTGATAGACATGTATTGACTCCTAGCCCGGGTGGTAATTTTACCATCAAATCTTATTATGTTCTATTGATAGGCATAGATCTTAATGTGTCTGGGCATAACGAGTGGAACCTCATATAGAAAAATAACCCCCCCCCCCCAAATTGTAAACCTTCTTGTTGACCTTCCTTCAAGGAAAGTTCCTCATTAACCAGCACTAATTGGCTAGAAATATGACTAGTGAGTTAGGATGTTACACGTGTGGTAAAATTGAGGACATGGAGAATGTGTTTCGAGAGTGAACTATTGCTAAGGAAACTTGGAATCTTATGCGACATAAGGTGAACCCGAATAGCGAGGGAGCGAAGAGATTTGGAGAGTGGATCATTAAAAATGGTTTGTTTAATAAGCACGATATATTTTTTATCTCCACAATTTGGCATCTTTCGAGAGCTATAAATCTCTAAATTTTCAAGACTATATCTTCCCCTCCTACTATGGTTGCCCAGTGTAATACCCCGTACTTTTATGGATATTTATTTATGGGAATAATTAAATTAAATGTGAATTAATTGAGAATTAATCCGGATAAAATACTAACGATATGTGAGTTGGCATTTGATTATAATGTGTATATATGGTAGTATATGAATATTGAAAATATTAAAATTATCGCGAGACTGAAATACGACAAATTTGGGAAATTTTGTTGGGACGCGCGTGACAGTCGCGTCAGGAATGTAATTATTTAAATTAAAAAGTGAATTTTATTTTTATCAACCGTATGGTCATTTTGAGTGCGCCAACAAGTCCGGAAGGGTCGAAATAGTCAGAAAACACTAGCCGGGGGTTTAGTTGGGGTCCCGGGGCATTTTTGGGCCACACCGGCAACTTAAAAGAGTATTTTGGTAATTTTGGAATTTGGGAAATTTTGACCAACGAATTTTGGGAATTAAAAATAGGGTATTTGGGAACCCACTAACCCATTACCATCACTTAACTAATTAGAGGGCTACGGGGGTTATAGGAGAAGTTAGGAGCGGTTCCCAAAAGAGAAAAACCATAACCATCATCTTCAACCTTCAACCTTGGGAGAAATTGTAGAGGAAAAGAGAGCAACATCCAACATCCAACATCAAATTCAGAGAACAATCCAAGGCAAGTGGTTTAATTTTGTTAATTTCAAGCGAATGCTTCTTCCATGCTTAGAAAATCGATACATTTGTATTGTATTGGGAGATTTATCAAAGCCCATGAAATTGGAGTTATAAATTCAGATTTTGATATAGGTTTGCATGTAGAATTGTTATTGGGTGATTAGACTAAAACAATTACTACTTTTTATGTTACAAAAACGGATTTATTTATGGAAATTGATGACTTTAAATTTCTAGGGTTCATATTCATAAGATTTGGGGAAAAGTGGGGAGTTATGATAATAAGATGATGTTTAGGAAGATTTGGCCCCATATACTTGTTATATTATGACCTACGAATGTTTAGTGATGATTAGAGACATTAAAATACTGTTGGGACGACTTTTAGATGGGATTAAAAGTGAAGAAAATTGAGAAAAATGTGATAGGAAAATTCTGGGCTCGGAACTGTCACCTCGTTAGAAGACCTGTCCAGGTCGTTCGAAGGAGCTCGTTCGAACGAGCTTCTAACGAGCTGACAGATTGCCTTCTAACGAGTTGGATGTTCGTTCGATGCCTTTCGTTCGAACGAGATCTCGTTAGATGCCCACTTCGTTCGAACGAACTCTCGTTCGAACGAGACTTCTAACGAGTTGACAGATTGGCCTTTTTGGCCTGATTTGATTTCTAGTGTCCCGTAACCTTATTTAATTGTAGAGATAACTTTACCTTGATGACTAATTGATATAGTTTGGATGTTCGGGATATATTGAGGAGTAAAATATAGAAGAATGATTTGAACCAAATGGTATTTGTGGATTAGGACGCGTGCGACTAATTACGATGCGGGGATAATTAATGACTTAAATGCATATAAACCGGGGGCATATAATTTGTGTGACGTTAACAGTTGGTATAAGAATGAGAAGTATACCACTAATAATTATGGTAATTACTAAGAAGTGTGCATGCTTAGTATATATGATTTTATGTGTATGACATACCTACCATACTTGCTATCACGGGAGGTTTGCGTTCGCTTAGGGCCATCTAACCTTTGTGTGCCTACGAGGGGGATTTAGATTGGTACCTCGAGGACATAGGTCAGAGAAGGACTTATTGGGAAGTTAATAAGACTGTTGATCGTGGGAGCGTAGGTATGTGCGTGACCCATGTGATGTGACTGTGTTCGCCTCCATTGATTGTGATTCTTGTTATCTGAGAACGATTCCTGAGAGATTCGGAATGCGTGATCCTTATGTACATGAAGTACCGGGATGGATAGCAGAGTATGTGTGCACCGCAGCTAAGCCTCGGGATGCTTGTATTGTATATTTATGATGTGAATAATATACGGTTAAATGAAAAGGAATTGTTATGTTTCATTGCGAGAATAATTATAGTAACGCCTCGATAAAGCTAAAAAGGGATAACTTGCTGTGAATTGTAATGCTAATAATTGTGAATTCAAGTTTAAGTAAAGCTATCTATTTAATTTATGACGTTGGGAATTTATATTATGAATCGAGTAGAAAGGTTAGAACTTATGTCGGTTTAGTTATATAGGGATATCACGCGTATGGGTACGGTACGTTAGGAGTGCACAATTAGTCGAGAGGCAAGTATTTCATGTGAGAGCACGTCCTAACATGTATTTTGCATTCATTTTTTTAATGTTATTAAAGCACTTGCTATTTTTAAAATACTCTCCACTTTCGGGCTCTGACCCGTTTGCTTTCAAATCTAATTTTGTAAAAACCTTTTAGGTGCCCAGCCACAAGGACACCATGCATAGGATTTCCATTCAGGTGACGAGCTGTAGCTGTTGTGGAAGTTACAGGGCCTTGCTAGTAGACGCTTCTGTTGTCTTGACTCCATATTCAGTTTCATCATTTGTAGGGCATGTCGCCCATTTCTATTAGAGACATTTCTTATTTCAGTTATTCAGATCTTTGGCATGTAATTAATTCAGGATACACGGTTTCATTTATTTCAGTTTGTGGGATTGTTGTGAGGAGTTTTTCCTCCGGACTTATTATTATTTGTTGGTTACTTTATTGAGACTTTATGGTGTATGGTGATGTTATTCTTTTACATTTCATTTATCGCATGTTAATCAGATTTAATTTAAAATTTGACATCTTACTTTTAAATACTAGGTGGTTAGTAATTATTAAAAATGTTTTCGACAGTGATGCTATTAACTGAACCAACTTGGCATTTTGATTTAATTTAATAAAGGAGTAGCTACCCGGTATTTAATTAGTCGGGGTGTCACAGGTGGTATCAGAGCATCAGGTTCTAGTGTCCTTTAGGATCTATGCGGCCTATTATGCTTCCAGCGTAACTTTCTTTGATATAGAGCCCTATGTTTAGGATTGTTGATTCCTTTAGTAAAATTTCGTTCTCCTGCTATGATGTATATGATTGTGAATCGTATTGCGATCGGGTGTATTCGTGTGCCGAACAATGTAGTACGTCAGGCAAAGACAGTTGGGTGAACAGCAGGAGGCAAATATATATTGAGGTTAATTGATTTATTTAAAGAAGGATGACCTTAGTTGAAGTCACCGATATTATGGCACGGAAGTCCTGGATGATATAGAAGGCTAAGGTGCAACTTGAGACTTCCGGGTACAGCTATAGTAGGAATGGGGTCAAATTAGACACATCCAACAAGGTTGGAATGGGAGAGAAAGAGTTAGGTGTAACATTGAAGAGAATCAGTAGTAGCAATACTCGAAAGGCAAAGACGGCATGTGTTAGCCAAACGAACACAATGTATCCGAAGGCTTGGACTTGTGTCGGAGTATGGCCAATCGAGAGTGAAAATTTGAGGAAAATTTTTCTTGTCTCGTGAGAGCGGAGTTTCAATGGAGAGAAACAATCACCACACTTATAAGTGGAATGTGACGTCGAGAGAAGGCGTACACGAATGGTTTGACCATAAGTTCCTTGATCAGATGTTTAGGATGAAAACCGAATGTCGTTCTAAACTCACACGAGAGGTCCCGACAGAGGTCACTTTGTGAGAAGAAATAAAATTATTTAGTGAACCCTACATCGGGTGAAGTAGGTGAAACGGAGAAGGGGATATTAAAGGGAGAATTTACATAGAAGAATTGCTAGCTCTTCTGGCAGAATTCTGCTTGGAAGGTTAAAGCAAATGGTATTTTCGCATAGTGTTAATTTGGAGGTAAACATCCCCGGGTCGGGAGATACAAGAATCGAAGGCTTTATATAAAGTAAGACTGGGGAAAATAGTGTTGGTGAAGCACCGCAATGGGAAGACCCAACGGAGGACCAGTTAAAATGATTCGGATAGCTGAATTACTACCAGGCACAGGTTATTTCAGTGAGAGATGTAGAAATTAGTAGCGTGTTTCTTAGGGCCGTCAAAACTAAGGGAACAACGGAGGTAGTCGTCTGAGTCGAGACTACCAACTTCCGAGAGATGAACCACCTTAACATGATTGTGAGACAAAAGATAAGTGGAGTATGTGTAGAGATATTTCTGTGGGGAGTGAAACCTGTGCGTTATAAAAATTTTCCCGATACAAGAGTATGGATCAAGGTATTGTGCCTGGCGAGGGAAACAGTTATTGAAATATCCGGTTTGGGACATACATGTGTGGTAAGTCCAGGAACCATTTGAGCAGCCGGGACGATTATTAGGATAGATGTATGAGTTATATCCTCAAATGAGGATGCATGTTATTTGTGGCATGAATGAGTTACTACATTTGTTACAATTGTATTTTCACTTGAGAGTCGAGTTTAGTGAGTATATCAGTAAGTTTAGTATATAAGAACATTTTCTCTGATAGTGTGGGGGTTACTTTTATTGTCATCCGCGGAGGATGAATGGGTATATTAATAGCGGTTTATGCTTTATCGAAATTACTCGTTTTAGTGCTGTGTTATACGAGTATGATATGATCTTAATTATTGTTTTATATATATGATTATACCGATAGTTTGCAAGTTTATTGGGATTACTACATCGGGGTAGCATGTTTTGTTCTAGCGAGGCCCCATCTGTTAGAGGGCCGGTCTCGCAATTGTACTTTCGTGCATATATGTATATATATATATATATATATATATATATATGTTGGGATTTCAAAGTATAATAGTCTCGGATATTTAATCCCAGTATGCGTAGGGATTTCATTATTATGAGTCGTATGTAATTGATTTACTAGTCAACAAAGAGTTAGTTGGTTTTTATAATTAACGATAGAGAGGTCGTAACAAAAAGAGTGCATTGTTTTATCAACCGTTAGAGATTTGGAAGTTTATACTCATAGTTGTGTGTCTGGGGATGAGAATTTGAGGGTCTCAAATATCTCGCATGTTGTATATGAAATGTGATTTCCATCACTATAAAGAGAAAAGTGTCTTTCAGAAGGAGTTCTTTGTTTATGTATAATTGCGAACTGAGATGAAACTTTATTGTTAAAAGACGAGAGCGTAGGGGTACATATTATGGACAGGGCTTAACGGATTCCGATGACCAACAATGTTAGGTAGTAGTGTATCGGGGGGGTTCCTTATTTGGATTTCGCTTTGCGAGACACCCCACGCATGAAACTTAGCGTAAGGTTGGTAGTAAGGAAATGTGTGGCCCTTCGTTCATGATTTGGATACCTCTATCATTATGGGAGTACGTGGTTGTAACGGGAAGTTACAAGGACTAAATTATGATGTACGGCCATTAGAGCCAGTTGTTAGTAAATTACGATATAAGTACTACTAATGTTGGTTTTGTCACGGCGTGTTGAAGGACGCATTGAGGATAAGGAGGATTTAGGATTTCTAATTCAGAAGCGATTGAGAACACCAAGTGGTATAGCACCGTTTTATTTACAGTGACAATAAAGGGTTTGGGATTTGTATGAAGCGTATATAATGTTTAAAAACCGTATGGTTGGGTTATAAGGGGCGTAGACATCTTGATTTGCTAAAGTGTAAATCAAAGGAAGAGGGAACATAGACGGGTGAGATTATTGCTTATGAGATTATACGTCATAAGAAAAGGTGTAAGTGAATATCATGTGTAGTAAGTGTAGCACGTTCAAACTTGAAAAAAAAAGGGCCATTTAATAAAGGGATATCTCTTGAGAAGGCGAATAAATTAATATGAGAAATTTAGAGTAGAGTTCTGATCAATCGAATGTTGAGGGTGACTCAAGAGTAAATAGAATGAGGATGTCAATCAGGTATAAAGTCCAGATATGCACAAAGTGGTGAAAAGTGTAAAGGTCCAAACTTTTGGTATTAGTCGGGAGAATAAGATCATTAAGTATCATTTAACGGGGAAAATTTTATGTGAATATCGACATTGAAAGAGGTGTAGTAAGTAGTAGAACAGTTGGGGTTAGATGATCAACCAAATAATTTTGTATCAAGACGACGATTTCAAGAATGGGAGGGTCAAGTTGGAGAATTTTCTTGAGAGGTAGCCAACTTATTGATAAGTAATGAGTTCCTTCGATTATGTGGGACATGTTGTCCAGAAGGAGAGAAATTGTTATATACTTAGGGTGATTTACACTATTAGATAGTGAACACGTCGGTACATGGTTCGATACAGTACTATTCAGAACTAAGAGGAGATCCCCGAAATCCACCTTTAACGTGGGGTAACAAGATGTAGTGGAAATACGTTTACTTGGACTAGGCTGTATCACCTATGGCCTGAGGTGTAGGCGCAAGGTGATTGACGACTGGTGGGCTGTATAAAAGAATGTTGAATTCATTTCGATATTTTTATTTCCAAATCGAGAAACTAGTAAGCAAGGTACATTGTGGTAACGAGAAGAAAATATTATCTAATAGTAGAGCTGGGTGAAACCACCCGTATCCATTTTATTATGGACAAGGTGCCGAATATTGTTTTGTGAAACACCACCCCGAATGTATTTTTACCTTGTGTAATTCACGACACAGGGAACAAAAATTCAAGGAATGGACAAGAAGTAGTCAGTTGTGTTATAAATTTCTTCCAGGTGGGAGTTTGGTGTGTTGCTAAACGCGAAAAGTAATGAGTAGAGAGGCACGGGCTAACAATAATATTGAAATGATGCGGCTAACGATGTATAGGCTATTTTTATTCGAATGTTGTTCAATAAGAGCGCAACGTGAGGTGCATTTATCGAAGATTATTCTGATAAGGTATCACGTATGTTAAACAAGCTTATTGTGAAGCAAGGGTTTTAGTGATTTGGGTTTTTCTTTATAATTGTTTTGAATACTGGAGGATACCTAATTTTTCCATGTGTGCCTTACTTATCTGAATTTCGGGACGAAATTCTATTATTAGGGGGGAAGTATGTAATACCCCGTACTTTTATGGATATTTATTTATGGGAATAATTAAATTAAATGTGAATTAATTGAGACTTAATCCGGATAAAATACTAACGAGATGTGAGTTGGCATTTGATTATAATGTGTATATATGGTAGTATATGAATATTGAAAATATAAAAATTGTCGCGAGACTGAAATACGACAATTTGGGAAATTTTGTTGGGACACGCGTGACAGTCGCGTCAGGAATGTAATTATTTAAATTAAAAAGTGAATTTTATTTTTATCAATCGTATGGTCATTTTTAGTGCGCCAACGAGTCCGGAAGGGTCGAAATAGTAAGAAAACACTAGCCGGGGGTTTAGTTTGGGTCCCGGGGCATTTTTGGGCCATACCGGCAACTTAAAAGGGTATTTTGGTAATTTTGGAATTTGGGGAATTTTGACCAACGAATTTTGGGAATTAAAAAATAGGGTATTTGGGAACCCACTAACCCATTACCAGCACTTAACTAATTAGAGGGCTACGGGGGTTATAGGAGAAGTTAGGAGAGGTTCCCAAAAGAGAAAAATCATAACCATCATCTTCAACCTTCAACCTTGGGAGAAATTGTAGAGGAAAAGAGAGCAACATCCAACATCCAATATCAAATTCAGATAACAATCCAAGGCAAGTGGTTTAATTTCGTTAATTTCAAGCGAATGCTTCTTCCATGCTTAGAAAATTGATATATTTGTATTGTATTGGGAGATTTATCAAAACCCATGAAATTGGAGTTATAAATTCAGATTTTGATATAGGTTTGCATGTAGAATTTTTATTGGGTGATTAGACTAAAAGAATTACTACTTTTTATGTTACAAAAACAGATTTATTTATGGAAATTGATGACTTTAAATTTCTAGGGTTCATATTCATAAGATTTGGGGAAAAGTGGGGAGTTATGATAATTAGATGATGTTTAGGAAGATTTGGCCCCATATAAATGTTATATTATGACCTACGAATGTTTAGTGATGATTAGAGACATTAAAATACTGTTGGGATGACTTTTAGATGGGATTAAAGGTGAAGAAAATTGAGAAAAACGTGATAGGAAAATTTTGGGCTCGGAACTGTCACCTCGTTAGAAGACCTGCCCAGGTCGTTCGAATGAGCTCGTTCGAACGAGCTTCTAACGAGTTGAAAGATTGCCTTCTAACGAGTTGGATGTTCATTCGATGCCTTTCGTTCGAACGAGATCTCGTTAGATGCCCACTTCGTTAGAACGAACTCTCGTTCGAACTACCTCGTTCGAACGAGACTTCTAACGAGTTGACAGATTGGCCTTTTTGGCCTGATTTGATTTCTAGTGTCCCGTAACCTTATTTAATTGTAGAGATAACATTACCTTGATGACTAATTGATATAGTTGGGATGCTCGGGATATATTGAGGAGTAAAATATAGAAGAATGATTTGAACCAAATGGTATTTGTGGATTAGGACGCGTGCAACTAATCACGATGCGAGGATAATTAATGACTTAAATGCATATAAATCGGGGGCATATAATTTGTGTGACATTAACAGTTGGTATAAGAATGAGAAGTATACCACTAATAATTATGGTAATTACTAAGAAGTGTGCATGCTTAGTATATATGATTTTATGTGTATGGCATACCTACCATACTTGCTATCACGGGAGGTTTGCGTTCTCTTAGGGCCATCTAACCTTTGTGTGCCTACGGGGGGGATTTAGATTGGTACCTCGAGGACATGGGTAAGAGAAGGTCTTATTGGGAAGTTAATAAGGCTGCTGATCGTGGGAGCGTAGGTATGTGCGTGACCCATGTGATGTGACTGTGTTCGCCTCCATTGATTGTGATTCTTGTTATCTGAGAACGATTCCTGAGAGATTCGGAATGCGTGATCCTTATGTACGTGATGTACCGGGATGGATAGCAGAGTATGTGTGCACTGCAGCTTAGCCTCGAGGTGCTTGTATTGTATATTTATGATGTGAATAATATACGGTTAAATGAAAAGGAATTGTTATGTTTCATTGCGAAAATAATTATAGTAACGCCTCGATAAAGCTAAAAAGGGATAACTTGCTGTGAATTGTAATGCTAATAATTGCGAATCCAAGTTTAAGTAAAGCTATCTATTTAAGTGATGACGTTGAGAATTTATATTATGAATCGAGTAGAAAGGTTAGAACTTATGTCGGTTTAGTTAGATAGGGATATCTCGTGTATGGGTACGGTACGTTAGGAGTGCACAATTAGTCGAGAGGCCAGTATTTCATGTGAGAGCACGTCCTAACATGTATTTTGCATTCATTGTTTTAATGTTATTAAAGCACTTTCTATTTTTAAAATACTCTCCACTTTCGGGCTCTGACCCGTTTGCTTTCAAATCTATTTTTGTAAAAACCTTTTAGGTGCCCAGCCACAAGGACACCGTGCATAGGATTTCCATTCAGGTGACGAGCTGTAGCTGTTGTGGAAGTTACAGGGCCTTACTAGTAGACGCTTCTGTTGTCTTGACTCCATATTCAGTTTCATCATTTGTAGGGCATGTCGCCCATTTCTATTAGAGACATTTCTTATTTCAGTTATTCAGATCTTTGGCATGTAATTAATTCAGGATACACGGTTTCATTTATTTCAGTTTGTGGGATTGTTGTGAGGAGTTTTTCCTCCGGACTTATTATTATTTGTTGGTTACTTTATTGAGACTTTATGGTGTATGGTGATGTTATTCTTTTACATTTCATTTATCGCATGTTAATCAGATTTAATTTAAAATTTGACATCTTACTTTTAAATACTAGGTGGTTAGTAATTATTAAAAATGTTTTCGACAGTGATGCTATTAACTGAACCAACTTGGCATTTTGATTTAATTTAATAAAGGAGTAGCTACCCGGTATTTAATTAGTTGGGGTGTCACACCCAGTTTAGTGTAAACTATTCACATGAGGTTTTTTGTGCATACACAAAAACTGACAGGCATAGGGGGCCTAATATCACTTTACTAACTTCATGGTTGTGTCCTTGTGCAGGTAGCTTGAAGATCAATACATATGGTAGGTGGGATAATATCAACAAAGTGGGCTCCTTCGGAGTCATTGTGCTGGACTGGAGGGGCGAGTGGATCACATTTTTTTTAGGAAAATCACTGGGGCTCATCAGCTACGGTCTGAGTTTGAATGAATTTTATACTATTTGATCATGGCCAGAGATAGGAGTGGAAGAACATCAGTCATATTGCAATATGACAATGGATATGATTAATAAGGGAGATTGGATTAATCATCCGCATTCGGCCATCATCCTTGACTACAACAATATGAAGATGGAGTTCAATGTTGATGTGAGCTTCATTCCAAGAGATGCTAACCGATGTGTAGATTGGTTAGCCAAGTTTGCAAAGTCTTGTGCGAAATATTTCTTCATCTTGGTGGGCCCTATGGATCAGCTTAGAGAGATTATCGATGAAGAAAATAACAAGAATCAAATCGAGGGGTCTGAATCGAATTAAATGTAACTATCTTCCCTGTGTGGAGTTATTGCTAGGATTTATGTTTTGGCAGTGTGCCTTATATTATTCATTTGAACTTCTTGGTTAGCTTGGATTCTTAATTACTATATTTCCCTTTTCACCCAAAACAAATTGTTTTATAGTACTTCATGCTGGTAGGTAGCAGGATTCCTAAGTTTGTTATCAGGCGCATGTTGTTTTTTGTTTCTTTTTTGTTTCTTTTGTTAGTTAGTTTTGTTTTTTGGTGCATGAACCTTTTTTCTTAGTTTATTTATTATTTTAAGTTTTATGTTGTTTGATCAAATTCGTTTGTCAACTAGCAAAAATAGGTTGGCTATCAAACTTCCTTGAAAATCTTTTATTGAGCGAAAAGGTTTACTCGAGTTGGACTATTTTTTTTTAAACTGATTATTTTTATAAAAAGGATTATGTGTGTCTTCCAAGAACAACTCCTCTTTAATTTTTTTACAGAGAACCCTTTAGATCCTTTCAATATTAAAATCTCCCAAACTCATTGTTTTGTTTGGTTCTTTTTTTTTAAGAAAACCCCTTTTGCACATAAAACTAAATAATTTAATGGCGTTATTCTGGAACAAAAATTCCCAAAATTTCAATTAAAAATCTATGGAGATTTTATCTTTCCATTGGATCAAAGATCTAGGAGTTTTTAAGATTGGTGAGTCGCTTGACTTAGGTTTCGACTAAAGACACGTTTACGAGACTGGTGAATCAGGAATCAAAGTTGTAGTGGAGATTCACATATATGCAGTTGTTTCGTAAATCGATGGATATTGAGACCTGAGGGTTATGATTGTTAAGTCAAACCGTGGTGAAGATTGAAAGAACAAGTATTGCAGATGTTTAAAGTGCAAAACGATGAAGAATTAATGTTGTTGTCAAATCAAGGATTGTAAGTCATACCGGTACTATTTGTAATCCCTGAATTTTGTACTAGTGGATGATGTTACTTAAAAAGTGTCTCTAGTGCGTACTAATATCGACTCAAGTGTAAGTCGGTCGCTTAATTAATAATCTAGTAAACGGGTATTGAACACAGGGAGTAAGATGTGAATACGTGATGACTAATAGGGAAGACAACTAACCTAAAGGATTGACTCACGAAAATAAAAAGAAAATGTAATTGTGATGAGGTTATGAATTTCTACTAAATAAGAAAGAAAAACTTAACTAAATTAAGTACGCATGTAAGACTTAACAAAACACGGATTAATTAATATGAATGAGAGATAAGGTCGGAATACAATCCCCCAACCCCTAATAAGTTCACCTGTTACAAAACTAGTCTAGAATTAAATATTTAATTTGAAACAACAACTTTATTTAATTCAAGCATTACATATATGAGGGAACGAACCCGCATCATACCTAATCAAAAACATAAACAAAGTACGAGGTTAATTAGTTAACACGCACATGGCATTCTTAAACACCCCTGTTACCATGGGCGAATGAGGTTAAAAATCCTATGATGTTTGTAGTAACGAACCGACGCGTTCCAATTACTTATTTAATTCAAGAACATGCTTTTATATCCATGCGAACCATTTAGGGTTGGGTTCATGCATCCCAACCTTTAGAAATCTAGCCAGACATGATGCGATTTATAAAAATCATATTATCTACGTTGCACATAATCAAAACCATGAAGAAAGTATACCTAAACATACACGAAGATCATGGAATTCCAGAAAAGAGCCAAATCTTGCAAAAAAATATAAACTTTTAGAGTGAGGAAGAAGAATACCATCTTTATCGAAGAACACCTTGTCAAATAACCTACTAAAGTATGATTTGTATGACTAAATTCAAACCTAAGGATCTTTTCTCTTCTCCTCTAATGTTCTATATGAAAAACTGATTAAAAAATAGCCTAATATCAAACAATAAGATCGCGATTACGGATTTGTGAGAGTCCAACCCCCATGGAACTCTTTGGATCAATAAAAAAGAAGATAACTTGTTCGCGCATCAGACCCCTCAAAACGGTTCTCCCCCAAACCAGTTCAGCCTGGGGTTCGTGGTTTTTCTCTGCCTTGGCCCTACTTTCCTTATTCTAGACTTAAAATTTTTCCTTTATTTTCATTTAAATTTTCAAATTCGTATAACATTTTCACCCAGGCTCAGATTGGGGCGCCGTTTTTTTCAGTATTCTGGTAACGTCATTTTCTTCGAGTCTCCAGTTGGCGCCACCTTCGGACTAGAGCTACGGAATTATCGAAATGCCCTTCAACACTCCATTCTTTGGGTTTTATTCTTTTCTTTGAGTTCTATTTCACACTAACTTTCAGGAATTATCTGTAAAACACATAAGAGATACACAAAGCATTAAATACTTGCCAATGAGGGTTAGTAGCATGATTATGAGATAAAAACAAGTCAATTTCAATGTACGGGACCATAAAAATATCTAAATTAAGGGGGATAAATATGATATATTTATGCCTAATCAAACCCCCTAACCTAAAATGTTGCACGTCCCGGGCAATGTAAAACAAATTAGAGTATGGACTAAGGAACTCACAAAAACTTTATTGGGATAGAATACTTTTCTCATGGGTAAGCAATTGCATTTAGCGTACGCAAAAAGTCGTTAAACACTTAGGCTACCTTGGTAGGACAACTTGTGTGTCATGAGGATTTGTAGTGAATATACCCACAAAATTCATTTTTTCGACTCAAAGAAATATAAAAATACTTAAAAATTGTATAATTTAAACTTTTCTAAAAATAGGCACCATAAATTTATATTCGTAAGTCTCAATTTGTCGTGTGTGTGTGTGCGAAACCAAAAATCGAACCACTAATTTCCACCAATTGATCATTACGTTACTTTTCTAAAATTCATTTTCATTCAATTTTTCACAGGATACTCTCACATACTAATCTCTTGAAATGAGGTTAACTCTCTCGGTGTGCGTGTTATAAAGAGTAAATATAATGGAACACAAATTCATTCACACAATTTTGAAAGACGGAATTTTTATGTGAAAATATCTCTTCAGCGGAACACGATCATTGGAAAACAGGAAACATCGCCTCTTTTTCCACACCAATTAATCTCTCTTATTATCTTTTCGTGTCTTAGGCTCTCTACGCAATTTAATTTCTAAATTTGGGCTCGGTTAGGACTTTCTTGGGTTTAAAGTTTATAGGGTATATTGGGAATGGTTGGAAATTTTGAAATTTGAAAATGTTATTTACATTGTCCGTTAGTGCTCTTTTGGGTTTTGCTCATTTTTTCTTTTTTTTTTCTTTTCTTGCTATTTTTGTTGATCATTGTTATTTTTTTCTTGACCCTTTTTAGGCACTTTTTGGATGTAATTAATGAACATTCAATTTCCATAATTCCGACCCAATTGGCTTTTTGGGTTATCAAACGAAATTGGAAAATATATCTAGGCTCAAAATGGCAAGCAAAAGGATAATAATTTTTTCCACTACTTTTTATGGATAATATTTTTGAACAAACAAATGATGGCCTAACTTCATTATCCAAATCAATCATTATTTTACCATATGCATCTCAAGATTAATTTAGTTTAGAGATATTTTTAGTGCATTTTTAAGACAGCATCTCACACGTTTCCCCTAACCGATCAAATCAAAGGAATCGAGATCTTCAACGAATAAAACGCTGAAATGAACATTGAGTTAACCCCTGGCTTGGATTGATTTAATTACTCACAAAAGATGATAGGCTCAAAATCTCACCGGATTAATAATCTCCACACTTATTCATTAAGTCGTCAATTTTCTTTCAATTTCCATCTTTGATTAATTTCAACTTTGTGCATTTGATTTTTACAATTTAAGACTTCAAACAAAATTTTGTGGCATTTTTGAAAATTTTAGTTCCAATTTTTATTTATTTTGAAGAAAAATATTTTTGGCTTTTTCAAAATTTTTGGAAAATTTTGAAATTTTATATATTTATTTTATTTTACTTATTTATTTATTTATTTCTATTTAGGGCCTTTTTCAAAAAAAAAATTGGCATTTTAAAAATTTGTGAAGTTTTTAAAAGACGCACTTGTCACCCCCGAACATAGACTTTTGCATTGTCCTCAATCAAAAGGACTAAAAGTTAAAGAAGAAGAAATAATATGTGCGACAAATAAAACAAGCAAATTCTGAAAATGCAGATTTTTCATTATATTCCCAACCAACATGAATGCGTAAAAAAAATAGAAAACAACTACAAGGGGTTTCACACAAAATTCAGCACATGAAAGCATGGAGGACTAATCCAAATACAACTTCATTCAACGACGGGACTGCTACTCGGGTGGTGGTTCGAAGGTTTCGGTGGCATCTGGACCATAGGGATCGTAGAAGTATGTTAGAAGTGATATAGTATCCCCGACTTGTAACCGATACATCTCGATGTGGAGGATGTCTGTATAAAAATGTTTGGCCAAGTTGATTGTGATATGCAGATCAAGGAAATAGTAGAGGAAGTCCCCGCGTCTTTGCTTAATCACCGAATCATTGGTGGTTTGAAGGATGGCCCGACATGTGATGAGGTGCACGTAGTGCACTGTCTCCAAAAGTCTGCCCACCGAAAAGGAGTTTTGGATCCAACACTCCTATGACACCATACGCGCTATGCATTCAACTTTGGTGTGCGGGGCACCATTGTTAGGATAAGCAAAAGGCATGAGGAGAATGACCCTTTTTTTGCGCATCTTGCGCTCGATGATAGAGGCTAAAAATGGAATTTGGATGCCGTCAACATAGGCTTCGTGGAGCGTTGGTGATTTTCGAACGAGAGTGGCATAAAAATAGCAAATTTTTGCTTCAAAGACACACTCACTCATCGGAGAAAGGAAAGAGCACCAGCCTCGACGGTTGAAGTTGGTGGTGCCCTCCTCGGGGAGCTCCTCCCATATGACTTTTCATTCGATATGAATGGTGCGGGCTGACATAAAGTAGCATTCAAACCAATAGAGCTCTTGTGTTTATCGAAATTGATGACTGACCCCCTCATCGAGGATGGTTGGAGAATCATATTTTCATTGTCGGAAGATGATTTAGTGGCGGCAAGGCATGGTGGTAGAGAGAGAGTTGAAAAATAAGAGAGGTTGGAGGAGAGGTGAATAAATGAGGAGGTGTGAAGGAATGAGGGGGTGAGAGGTGGATTTATAGTGGGAGTGTGGGATTGTTGGTGGGAAATGGAAAATTGGTTGGAGGGAATGAATGGAGATGGGAAGAGGGAATGAATGGAGCAGTGAAAAATTCGTATGGGAGGGAAGATTTGGAAAGAGGGAAAATGGGGATGAATTTGGATAATAAGGGAGGGAAATCGCCAGGCACCCCGAGCCGGTACAGGTGTACCTGTGAATCGGTTCTCCCTCGAATCGGTTTGGCTTGGGGTTCAGGTATTCTTGCTGCCCCACATCACAAAATAAAATATTCTCTCAAACACTAAGTGTTATCAAGCTCATTATTGTAACACCCCGTATTTATGTGCGTTTAATATTTAATTAATTTGAGAAAATTTTAAATTACTTGTGTGTCATAATTTAATTGAATTAGTTATGTTAATATTTATTTAAATATTAATCGGAGAGAAGATGGTTAATATTTCAGAAAATTAAATTACTAAGTGAATAGTAATAATTTATTTACGTCATAACGTGTATAAGTGACGTGGCATTTATTTATCTCAGTCGAAAGTCGGATATAGACTAAGTTGGGTGTGAGATAGGGAATTTTTATAAATTAATTCAGATGTCAATTCTGAGTGCATGGTTGAGTCCGGATGGGCCGAGATAGTCGAAAAAGTGTAACCGTGGGTGGTAAATGGGTCAGGGGATATTTTTCAGCATAACCGAGCCCACTCGGGGGTATTTGAGCCATTTTAATTATGCCTATATGATTAAAAACGGGATTTGGAGATAAAACCTAAGTTTTGGAGTTATAGGAAGCCATAACTCATTTGGGAGAAATTTGAGAATATAAGGGACAAAGAGGGAGGACTCTTGAGAGCCAAAGAGGAAGAACAAGGAAGGTGTTCTTCATCACACAATGATCTCCACACCAAAGGATAATCAGACACTACAAATTTACAAGTCAAGTGGTTAAATTGCTTCAATGTAAATTGGTGATATTAATTTCATATCATAGTAGGTGTTATACAAATAATTTTTGGATTGGGTTAATACAAATTGGGTTTTGATTTGGGGAAGTTACAAATCAAGTTATTGGGACTGGTTAGAATTGCAAGGATTTTAGTGGATAATTCTAGGTAAAAAGCTTCACACAAGCTATTAATGGCGATTCTGTTCGCATTGCCCTCTATAAAATGGTGTTTTCTAACTTTTGTTCTCTAATACGCTTTTTCCAAAATGGCCCAAAACGGCATTTTAAAAATCTGGACAGATTGAGTAAATTGAAAACCTCAGATTAATAATTGTGCAAACTTGATTGAGGAGAATTTTGAATAATTGATTGGGGGATATTTTATTATGGACTAAAGGGGTGTTCGGATATTTTGGTTGAGTGATGCCATGATAATAGATTAATTAATGGGGGGTTAATTAATTAAAGCTTATAGCTGGAATAATTTATTATAGGATGATATAATAAATTATTAAATATTATTTAATTAGGAACGTTCTCTTTATAATGGAATTTTGAGG
The DNA here is from genome assembly GCA_949130495.1 of Sambucus nigra. Lineage (NCBI taxonomy): Eukaryota > Viridiplantae > Streptophyta > Magnoliopsida > Dipsacales > Adoxaceae > Sambucus > Sambucus nigra. Next base: position 253,630,199 of record OX422223.1, on the reverse strand, counting down.
AGTACGTTCTAAGAGATGGAAATTCGGGCAGGTGAGCGAGTCTGGGTACATTGGTTGTGTGACACCAGGGAGATATTAAATTAATTAATGAGTATATTAATTAAATTAGAGTCGGACCATAGACTCGGGGAGATATTAGGTTAATTAATGGGCATATTAATTAAATTAGAGTCGTACCATTGACTCGGGGAGATATTAACTTAATTAATGGGTAAATTAATTAAATTAGAGTCGGACCATAGATTCGGGAATATATTGGCTAGTGTTACGGACTTTGTACATGGTAAAGGCGGGATTATATATATATACTAGGGTATGCCCGTGCCTGAAGGCACGCTGATAATTTTGAAAAGCATAAAGACATGCCTTAGTAGGATGGCAAGTGCTCTCGCTAAAGCTACAGTTGATCTCGAGTTCAAAACATGGAAGCAGTTTCTTTATATATGTACGTTATTGCAAAATGACAAAAAATTTCAAAGTACCTAATTGCAAAATGGTGAAAATTTCGTTCCCCAACAAAATTTCTAAAGTTAGTAATGTTTTTTAATTCTAAAAACAAACCAAAGATCATAATGTTTTTTAAACATTCACGTAAAACTTTTAGAAAATAGTTGAAAATAGTTTTGGAAAATTTATCGTTTTTCTATTAAAATATTTAATTTTTTTAATAATTAAACTGAAAAATTAAAAAAAAAACATTTTGGGATTCTCACTATTTTTTCTGTTAAAAAATTAAAAACAACCAAGAGAAAATAAAAATAAAAATACACCCATGCTGAATAACACTCCAGTAAATGAGAGTGAGCACCAAATGAGAAGCTTATTCTTTGCCTTGAGCCAAGAGCTTCTTAGTTACAACACTCCAGTAAGCAAAGACCTGCTCCAGAAACACTCCAAGAAGCAAATAAGCAAATACCTGCTTCCAATTGTAAAGGCAACTCCCATTTTGTTAAGCCTACAAAGATCTTGTTGCATTTTTTTTGGACATGCTCTTTTTTTTAAGACCTGATGCATTATTTTTTTTAAGCCAAGACCTGCTATAATGGGAAATGAGGGGGGTGCTTAAAAAATAAAATTAAAAAAAAAGAAAAATAATAAATGAAAAATTAAGGGTACTAAGCTAAGTGAATCTCTCTACCATCGCCTACAGCACAACGACTTTTGGTTTCTCCGCAAAGTGAATAATATGCATTGTCTCGTTAGTCTTGATTAGTTCATAATTTGATGATCGACTGAAAAATAATCAAAATAAATACAAAAGGTAGATCAACGTACAAAATGTAGGCAGAGGTCCAATTATTTCTATGAGTGTTAATCTACTCTTCTATATAGACAATCTAAAGTACAATAATATACTTTGGTGTGAAGGGCAATATTAGCATAAAAAAAGTTCAACTTAACAGAATACAACATTCAGTTATTTTTGGGTCGCGAAAGTCTACTCTGGAAGAGAATAATGACTAAAGTACTATGCATAATAAATGGTGGGTCGTGTCCAGAGTCGATATGATCCTATAATATGTAACTACAATACTACTATATTAATGGACATGGGGGGCATTATATTCTAGACTGATTAACTGGAAGCCCCTGGGGGCAATTGTCAATAGGTTTAAGCCTAGAATTGTTCATGATGTTGTGAGTTCTTAAAAAGCAAAAGTTAGTAGTGTAGATCTTGGATGAGATTCCTAGCCACACACAATTCATCGTGAATTCTACGTTTTGTCTCCTCTATTGTCATCTTGTTACCACCACAAACGAATATGGTCACTGCCCCTGAGTTTGCAGAGTGTTGGATATACAGCATTCGATCTTTTGTAGTTACATATTATACATCAGAAATAATCAAAATTTCTAGAATTAATATGCCTAATAATGCCATACATCCTTCATAATCATGCACGTCCTGGCTTACTTTGGTATGCCTAGTAGTTTACTATATCAAAATTATGAACAAATAGCCAAAATGTATTGTCCTTGTGGACCACATCAGAAATAATTGACTTTGCCCAAATCTAGAATTGATGAAACACCAAATCAAAATTATAGTAAATTCATTACATGTTGGCATAAGGTGGGATAACAAACACTTGAAAAAGTAACAAAACATTTAATATCACATATATTAAAGTCTGGAGTTCACTTTCAAACAATATATAAGAAAATCAAGAACAAAACACATACAAAACAAACCAAATATGGGATGAAAGTGATGCAACATTGGTGATTGTTGGGTCCTCAAAAGCTCATTTGGTAGACTGTCATATCAGCATTAGTGAAGTTGCTTCTGCTGTTGCGATTCACATGGTTGCTACTGCTGCTACTTCAGGGCCTGCAGCCCATTGATCCTTCCTAGTTAAGTATGTATCCTGAAGTATTGGATTCACTTTGAAAATTGGTAAAATTTTATTTCTAGATGGTTCAAAATGTCAAACAATGATTAATGTGATGAGGTAGATCTCATCTAAATGATATAACTCATCAGACATAAATGATTAATGAGAATAAATGGTCAAAATGATATGACTTAATTCCTAACACATTCAATATATATATATGGTATAAAGATTGTCAAGTTCATTTGTAACAGTTCTCAACAAATGTACCACCAGATCTCATCTAATAGGAGTACGAAACAAAATATGTCTTGCAAAAATGATTTTGTAAGCAATGTGATGCATATCTTTAAATCAAATAAAAAATAGAATATAATAAAACAGAGATTCATAGAGAAACAAATGGTTCCTAAAAATGTCATTAGAGGTTTGTTAAGGAAATCAAAGAAAAATTCTAATTTAGTGTTGCCACGTGATCATAAAAAAGCATCTTTTTGTTATCAGGACTGTCAAGAAACACAATAAAAAGACATACCAGCTCTACCACAGTTTCCTTTTAAATAGCAATCAATCAATTAACATACCATAAATGGTAAAATGAAAATAATGTGACAATAGGAAGAAATGTTAACACCTCTTGCATCTGATATTAGCTCCAGTCCATATAGACATGCTTTTGATATTAGATCACAACCCAAAATCTCTTACTATGGAACATCAAAAACACAATTTGGGTGTGAAAAAAAAGAGGGAAACACACAAAAATGTAAGTGGCTTAATATTTTTCATTAAAGAACAACTTACATAGTAATTGAAATGATTATAAAAGGAAAACTTACAATTCCCAGAGAAGGAGCATGGTGGTTCACTGTGTGAATAATAGGGAAAAAATGATGAAATCCAACATGCGAGTTTAAACGGTCCTGCAACCAAACACCATGCCAGCCTCAAGAAACAACATGAACAACTCCAGTACGATCCCTCTTAAACTTATAAAAAAAAGAATTTTACATGTAGAAATGTGTTATATTTGTCCAATCCCTATAGTACTATATATCAGTTTCATGGACGAGCGACATGTAGTTCATGCAACCGAGTCCCTGTCTTCGAACAAACTCATTGAAGCCCCTTTCACCCTTGATGGCCACCATAAATTGAAGGGTTTCTCCTATAAGACGTAGCTTATCATTACCTGGAGGAATCCGTGTCGTTCATTCTGTACTAAAGTGATGCAAACTATTTACTACTCGACATACCAACCTGTAGTATTCCACGACATTGAGTAAACTATATGCTCATTTAAATTAATTATTGAAGTTCAATCAGTGAAGATTAAGAAAAAAAATGGAGAATATAGTGAGAGTTAAGAGGCACCTACATAAAAATTTATGTTTCCATAAGATAAATCATGAAATCCATCCAAGGCCTTATAGATCGCAACCTGCAAAATGCCCCCAAAGAGAGTTGGTGAGATTGTGTTAAAGAATAAGATAGATCGTACAAATGTTTGGTGTAAAAGTTGTCAAGTTTAGACACCAACAATCGCAGCTACCAAAAATCGTTGACTACCAACAACCGCATATATGCTACCAAAAATCGTTGAAGACATTGCTTTTTGAATCCACCACAGATACCAACAATTGCAACAACCAAAAAATCTATCATAGACACCAACAATTGCAGCTACCAAAAATTAAACCGAAATGCAAAAACACCCAAGCATATTGATAAAAAAATAAATAGCACGTGCTGTGTCTCTGTATACTGGATTGTAAAAAAAAATATACAAATCTCAGACTCAGATCAGATTCATACCGTCACTAAAAAGTCACAGCCAGAGGTGTGCAGTGGCACTGAGTCTTGGATAGAGGTGTTTGACGACACTGTTTGGTATCTCAGTCTTGGTCGTTGGTGTTGTGCATTGACACTGTTTGGGATCTATAATCAATAATAGTCATCAGTATGTCCAACAATTAATATCCCATCGTGAAAAATAATGAAGATCAAGATCATTTTTAAACAATCATACATGAAAATGAACAGACGTTGGCTTAGTCTGAACATAGGTTGGCTCGGTACCTTCAAAATCTATGGTCATAGACGACACTGTTTGGTATCTCAGCCTGAGTCGTTGGTGTGCATTGACACTGTTTGGGATCTGAGAAATCAATAACAGTCATCAATATGTCCAACAATTAATATCCCGTTGTGAAAAATAATGAAGATCAAGATCATTTTTAAACAATCATACATGAAAATGAGCAGACGCTGGCTCAGTCTGAACATAGGGTGGCTCGGTACCTTCAAAATCAATGATCAAAGAAAAAAAATAAGTCAAACACGAATGATTTTCATCACACGTAAAGAATAAAACAAAAAAAATCAAAACCAAAAGTCTCTTAGGTTTCTAATCCAAGATTTGCAACAAAGTTTATGCTTAAAACGTAAACGGTGTTCTAATTTTAAGCATCTTTATCCCCATAGCAGTGAAGTAATAGTAGCTGATTTGATCCAAGAACCCCTATAAAAATAAGAAAGAATATCAATGCAATAATGCTATTGTTTAAGTTAACAAAAAAGAAAAACACAATAGCCGTGAGAGGCCTGCATAAAAAATCTTACACTTCATAAACCCGTGACAGAGTATGCTACATGAAGGCTCCGGAATGGAAACACTCACGTGAGACTCAACCAGTGGATCAAGAACAGGTACAGGTTGATGCTATATTTGGGTTTGTGCCTCCATAACTCAACATATGACAAAACATATATTCCCACTATAGCATGACTGAAAATCCGTGTTGGAATAATTAATCAATTCAACCATCCATCAAACACAAAAACCTTCAGTATTTAGAAAATTTTGGTGGGTAGCACTTCCACATAGGCAGCGTCGATGTCTATGTTTTATGCAACACCACTTTAGTACCCCGCAAAATTCAACTTCAAGTTCTTTGCTCGCTTTCTTTCCATTTTCCTACAGAGTATGTTCAATACTTTAATGCAATTACAGTGTAACTGTGTAAGTTAACTAAATACTAAAGGAGAACAAAAAAAACACAACCAACTTTAACCCCAAAATTGGAATATTGAAAACAAAAAAGTATGTTATCCCCTAAAAAACATAATTTTGATCACCAAATTCGTGGACTAAACCCCAAAATCTCCAACAGTTGTGAAACTGGAGGTACGTGTTGGTAGATGGAGTTATAGAGATTAAAATAGTATAAAACAGATCTAGGGATTAAAAGATGAAATTTAGAGATGGTAATAGAGAAAGGGAGAGAGTATTGTAGATCTGGTACTTTGTACCCTGAAATGCCCAAATGAAAAACTTAAAAACTTTAATATTGGATAAACACATATGCTCTAATGTAAAACACTAACATAAGTAAAATGGAGAGAAATATATGGGGGCTTACCGTAATGACACATTCGACAATAAAATGCGACATAGATGTGAAATAGCGTTGCCAAAGCCGTTTATGAAAATAAACTATTTAAGCAACTCCGAAAGTTTGTTGAAGAAACTCTTTACTTAAATCAAAATGATTTGAACACAAGATGTGTTAACAAAAGTATGTACGAGATATGGACAAGATTTGATAACAAGTTTTAGTAAACAGTTTAAAATGTTTTAAACTCAGCACACGATCAGAATGAGATGAGAAGATGTAGAAATATTGATACTCAGGATTTTTACGTGGTAAAACCTCAACCTTGAGGAAACATCCACGACTCCCTCTACGGAGTAAAACAAAAACAATCACTAAAACAAATATATGAGTTACAACCTATTTAACTAACATGCACACAAAAACAAATCTATACAAGTTCAGGATTGTACCCTCTGGCGTCCTTAACTTTTCTGCAGATCTTGTTTGTTGATGTAGTTGTCTCAGTTTGTCAACTCTTCTTTGTTTCAGCACTTTACGTCGACTTATGTTCACCAAATCTTATAGCCAACACTTTCAGTGTTTGTAGTGTGAAGATGTTTGTGAATGGTGTTCTAAAACACATGCATGCACACACACACACTTATTAGTTACAGACGATCCTAACAAATCACATATAAAGTCTATATGCAGTGTATTTGTTATTTTTCTTTCTTACAAAACCAAGAACCTTTTTGACCTTTCAAAATAACCCAGATTCCACGGAGATCTTGCTTAATAAATCGGTCAAGACCTTTCTCAATCACTTTTGAAAATATTATGGGGATTGAGAACCCTCCAAGTGTGAATCCCACTAGGTCAGGTTAGGTTTTGTAAAAACAGAAATAGAAAAACATTTATTGTTGATTCTGAAGTAAGAAAATGTTTTATCAGAAAACAATCAACAACGAAATTCTCAAGATGAGAAATAAATGCAATTAAGTGTGTTGTGACATGAAAAACTTCAGATCTATGATTTCTATTGAAAGAGAAACAAGATCTGAGTCTATGTCTAAGTTGGAAATAAGATTTATGAACACAAGGATTTCAGCAAACCAGAAATCACTCAACTCGAACTCTCATAACTCAAGAAACACTAAGGATGATGTTTATTTGGTTATGGTGTTTATGGAGAGGTAAGTGGTTTAGGTTTAGAGGTATTTTGACGAAGTTAGGGTTTCTAACTAGGGTTTGGTTTCTCTCTCTAACTTCTCTCTTCTCTCTTCTCTCTTCTCTCTCCTCTCTCTATTCTCTGAGACTTTTCAAAATGGCAAAAGCTTTCGAAGGCGGAGATGAGAGGCCTTTAAATAGGAAGAGAAGAAGATTCCAGAGCTTCGTTCAAAATCAAGGGCTCTGATTGAGTCAAGCTCCTTTGACTCCAATCTAAGGGCTTATAACAGGCGGTGGATTAAACATACTGTGATTGGTTAAAGGGTTTACACTGGGATTCACTCAAAAGACATGCAGGCCATCGATAAGGGTTGATCTAAGGGCTGAAAGCACGCGATGGTTTGTCTCAGTAAAGAAACACAGTTCAGGCCAATCAGAGGACAGCAGGTGTAGGCTTGAGGATGAATGTAAACGCGCGTCCCAAAATAATTACAAAGCCAACCCTAAAGTCTTTAGCGCTTTCGATTTCTACCCAGAGTAACTTTAGGCCAATAAACACAACAATCCATATTTATACATTAACCCCAAGACCTTTTAAATCAAGTTTTAATTAAATAAGACCTTGTTTAAAATATGTTTTAAATTCCCAAAAAATTATTAAAAATCAAATTGAGGGATTTAAACACACTCACAACATTAATACACATAGTGGTGCAATATGAAATGCAAGAATGAAATTCTAAGTGTGTGAGTGATGGCTATAGTCTCAGGATCATCACAAGATGAATAGAAGAAGAAGCAACCCAATCTCTGAAGCTCTTTGGTTTCTAGGATGGACACTATTTTTTCACTATTTCCAAACTAGATGAGCTCTTATACAGTCTAGACTCAAGTGAGTCAAAAGCATAAGGGCTTCAATCTCCCCCTTTGGAAATATGAGACAAAATCTCCTTTGAGTCATCTCAACTCGTAGGGCTACAACAAATAAGAAAATCCTATTCCTATAAAAGATCTATCTACCCAAATCCTAGAAAGCAAAAATTACATAACTCAACTATATACAGTTTAACATCCTATTATTACAATAAAGAATGACTGTACAAGAAGAATACCTGCAAAGAATTACTAAGATCAAGCTTTTTAGTATATGCAGTAGACTCAAATTTCTCTCCCATTTTGTCTCAAATGGACAAAGGGAAAGAACTTGGCAAATATAACAGGTATTTACTCAACACAAATCATACCAATAGATTTACGTAAAGAAATGAATCTATTATAATCAAGAGGTTTGGTAAATAAATCTGCAAGTTGTAGATCAGTAGAAAGATAATTGATTTCTAATTCCTTGGTTTCAACTAATTCACGAATAAAATGATGTCTTATTTTAATGTGCTTAGTTCGCGAGTGTTGAACTGGGTTCTTAGAAATGTTAATCGCACTTTGATTATCACAATAGAGATGAAGTGTGGGTTCTAAAATACCATAATCACTTAGCATTTGTTTAAGCCACAACAATTGGGCACAATAGCTACCGGCGGCTATGTATTCAGATTCAGCAGTCGAGAGAGATGTGCAGTTCTGTTTTTTACTACTCCATCCTACCAAGTTATTACCAATATAACAACATGCGCCTGAAGTGCTTTTACTATCATCAGTACACCCAGCCCAATCAGCATCAGTGTACCCAATAATAGTGCTAGGTGTGTCATTCGTGTACCAAAATCCTAAATTTAGAGTGCCTTTAACATATTTAATTATGCGTTTAACAGCGTTTAAATGGCTCTCCTTGGGGTTGTTTTGATAACGCGCACAAACACAAACAGCATACATGATATCGGGACGCGAGGCAGTCAGATAGAGTAATGTGCCAATCATACTACGATATAAGGTAGAGTCTACAGATTTTCCATTTTCATCTTTAGATAATTTCTCTGTAGTACTCATAGGCGTTTTAGCACTTTTAGCACTCTCGAGGCCAAATTTCTTAACTATCTCTAATGCGTACTTAGTCTGCGAAAGAAACAAGCCATCTGGTTGTTGTTTGACTTGGAGACCTAGGAAGAACTGTAACTCCCCCATAAGGGACATCTGAAATTCCTTACTCATAATTTCAGCAAAAGATTTTACTTCTGAGGTAGAAGTGGATCCAAATATGATATCGTCTACATAGACTTGAGCGATAGTAATGTGTTTGCCAAAATGTTTGACAAATAAGGTTTGGTCATTTCCACCTCTTTTGAAACCTTTGTCCAGCAGAAAACTGGACAGCCGCTCATACCAAGCTCTAGGAGCTTGCTTAAGACCATATAAAGCCTTTTTCAACCGAAATACATGATTAGGATAATTAGGGTCAATGAACCCTTTAGGTTGTTCTACATAGGTTTCCTCGGCAAGTATTCCATTAAGGAACGCAGATTTAACATCCATTTTATATAATGTAAAATGCATGTGACAAGCTATAGCAAGAAGAAGACGAACTGATTCTAAACGAGTAACAGGAGCAAACGTCTCATTAAAATCAAGTCCTTCTATTTGGGAGTAACCTTGAGCAACTAGTCTAGCTTTATTTCTAATTATCATCCCATTTTCATCAGTTTTATTTTTGAAAATCCAACGAGTACCAATAACCTTTTTGTGATCAGGACATAGAACAAGAAACCAAACATCATGAATGACAAATTGTAAAAGTTCATCCTGCATAGCAGAAATCCAGTGAGAGTCATTCAATGCCTCATTTACATTCTTTGGTTCCAAGAGAGAAACAAAGCATGCATAGAGAGCATAATTTCTAAGTTGGGATCTTGTACGTACTGGTTCACTAGGGTTACCCACTATGTTGTTTGTGGGATGATCTTTAGAAACCCAGTTAGGTACTTCAGGTGACTCAATAGGTAATGAATTATCTATTTGAGAAGAGTCATTTTCTAAAATATTTGACGATTCTTCTTCTATAGTTAATTCACTAGTCTTGCTTTCTACAGTAGTGTCACTAACAATTACATTTATGGATTCCATTAAGGTCTTAGTGCGAAGATTATACACTCGATAAGCTCTACTGTTAGGTGAATAACCTAAGAATATGGCTTTATCTCCTCTACTCTCAAATTTAGATAAGTGTTCCATATCTTTGCAAACATAGCAGGTACTACCAAAGGTTCTAAGGTACTTAAGATTAGGCTTTTTATTGTACCAAAGTTCATAAGAGGTTTGTTTCGAATTCTTTCTAAGATAGACCCTATTAATAAGATGGCAAGCTGTACGAATAGATTCTAACCAAAAATACTTAGGTAAGTTCTTGGCATGGAGCATGACACGTGCCATCTCTTGAAGAGTTCGATTCTTTCTCTCAGTTATTCCATTTTGTTGAGGGGTCTTGGGAGCACTGAACTCATGTTTGTAACCATTATAGTCACAATATTCTACAATACCAGTGTCTTTGAATTCACCACCTCTATCACTTCGGATTCTATTCACTTGAGTGTCTTTCTCATTCTCAATCCGTAAAAGAATCTTTAAAAAAGTTTGAAAAGTATCGGATTTTTGTTTTAATAAAGCTACCCAAGTGAATCTGGTGAAGTCATCAACCATAACTAGAATATAACTGTGTCCACAAAGACTAACAGTTTGAGAAGGACCCATTAGGTCCATATGGATGAGTTCTAAGGGATTAGAGGTAAGGATATCTTTAACCCTTTTATGAGGTGCTTTAACAATTTTTCCTTCTTGACAGGGACCACAGACAATGTTATGAATAGGTTTAATTTTTGGTATTCCTCTAACTATTTGTTGAGAAGACAATTTACTCAAATTTTCGTAATTAATGTGACCCATTCTGTTATGCCATATCTCGTTGTCATCCATTCTGGCAACATTACAGATTTCAGAACTAGACATGACAGTATAACAATTGTCAGTGGTCCTGAATCCTGTAATTAAGCATTCTCCCTTTTCATTTAAAATCTTGCAATTGTTCTTTGAAAAGGTAACAGTGTAGTTTGAGTCACAGAATTGCGAAATGCTAAGTAAATTAGCCTTAAGACCTTTAACTAAGAGAACATTTTCAAGAACAGGAAGACCTTTTTCTTTAAGGGTTCCTTTGCCTATGATCTGGGATGATATACCATCACCAAAAACAACTTTTCCACCATCAAAGTGGGTTTTATTTAAAAGTTTTGTATCATCACCTGTCATATGTTTGGAACAACCAGAATCCAAGTACCAACCAGAAGTTGTAAGTTCAGCTTTTAGAGCAGAAACAACAATGTTACACTTCATCTGGGGTGCTAGATCATCTTTTCTAACCCAAATTGCTCTGGTTTTCTGTTTGCGCTGATTTGCTCTTATTTGATAAAATTTGCGAGCAGTAGATTTTTGTTGAAAAACATTTTGCGCATGATTTTGGGTAAAATTAAATACCTGAGCATTTGATTTAGAAAAGTTTCTGGGAATCCTTCTAGTAAATGTCCTTTTAGGTTTAGTCTTTCTATTCCTATAGTTAGAGTTTTTGTCTGGTGGCCTGGGAAGGACATAATTGTTACGACTCCTCCTAGAATAGTTAAAGTTATGATACATGGGAGTGTTGTAGATAGGCTTAATCAGTCTCCTAGCATAGCAATTATCGAAAGAGTGACCATATATATCACAATAGGAGCAATAAAGATTGCTCAGAATAGGGTTTTCCTTAGGAAAGTTTCTAAACAAAGGTTTAGAGAGATTTTGAGGTTGAATTTTATTCCTAGGTAGCACAGATTTGAAGGCAGGTTCACTTTTCCTAATTGGGGGGCAGACATATTTTCCCTTTGGTAAACTTTCATGCTTAGAGCAACTTGTGTCTCCAGTGTTAGTGTTTTGATGATCAAACTCAGTTTTTAGAGAATGAAGGTCTGGACATGTTTCAATAGGTCTTTTGCCTCCTGACACAAATTTGATAGGTTCAACATGTTTAGTTTGTGTCTTCAAATTGGGGCAAAACCCTATTCCAGTTCTATCATCAGAATTGGTTTTAGATTCAGCAACGAATTCCTCAAAACATTTAGAATTGTTTTCAAATTTGGTAAATTTTTTGAAAACAATTGCTGTCTTTTCTTTTGTTTGTTCCAATTCTAATAATGTCCCTTTGTATTTTTTCTCCATAATTTCATTAGCTTCAGTTAAAGTTTTCAGTTTTTCATCAAACACTTTAACTTCACTGTCATGAGACATGCATTGAGTAGTATACTCTTCAGCATTCAGTTTTACCATTAGGCTTAGATCCTCTAGCTTTTTGGTAAGATCTTTCACAATCTTTTCTAGTCTAGTGCTTTTCTTAAGAGTCTTAGCATATAGAGTGTGAATGTCTGGGAGATCATCATTGTCTGAGTCACTAAGTGAAGTGTGTGAAGTGACCCCTAAGGTTTCATTTCTTATACTCACGCACCCATTGACATCAGCAGTATCGATTCCCCTTTGACTCACACACCCCGAAGAAGAAGTATTAATATTCTCAGTAAGTAAAGCATCTAAACCAGTTAAGGTATGATTCAAGATAACAGAACTAGAATTACTAGGCTCATCCTCAATATCAAGCACAGGCATATCATCATTATATATGATTTTGGCAAAGAAAGATAAACAAGGATCAAAACCATCAGATGTCTCAGGTTCCTCCTTTTCAGAATCACTTGAGTCATCCCAGGTTTTGCAGATGTTGGCTCTAGAGTGTTTGTTTTGGGCTTTCAAATTAACTCTACAGTCTTGAGCAATGTGTCCTAGTTTACCACATCTATAGCATTCAGTCTTCTTGAGGTCTCTGTGAGGTCTTGTGTTGTCCTTGTTCTGTTTGTCATGAGGTTTCTCATGAGGTTTGTGATTTGAAGGAGTAGAATAATTAGACTTGCCCTGTCTGTTTGCAACACTGTTTCTAAATTTAACAATTTTCTTAAATTGTTTTGACATTAGGGCAATCTGATTATCTAGACTTTCTAAGTCACAGTCCTCATCAGAATCATTACTCGGGGTGTTTAACTCAGGCTTGGACATCTTGGAAGTAAAGCTAAGATTTGAATTGGTATGTTTCCTATTACTGTGGGTCAATTGTTTCTTAAACTCTAATTCCATTTCCACAGTTCTTAATTTGCTACTGAGTAATTCAGGAGTTAGATTTGTATCACACATCTCCTCAATAGCATATCTTTTATTGTCAAATTTCTGTGGTAATGATCTCAGAATTTTAGAGACAATTTCTTGTCTATCATAAGTTATACCATTGGCATGAAGTTTAGTGACAATATCAGTAAGGTTCATATAGAAATCATCGAAAGACTCAGATTCAGACATGATTAAGGTATTATACTGTTGGATTAACATCTGAGTCTTAGCAGCTTTTACCCTAGAGTCTCCTTCATGGGCAGTAATCAAGGTATCCCATGCTTCCTTGGAAGTGGTACAGGATGAGATTCTCTTGAACTCATGTTCGTTACTAGACATAAATATAGCGTTCTTGCCTTTGTTATTATTTCGAGAAACCTATTTCTCTTCTTGAGTAAATTCACTCAATATTTTCTTAATCCTTTCATTGCTTCCATCAGTGGCTGGTTTAGTTGGATAAGAGTATCCATTTTCAATAATATCCCAGACATCATCTCCCAGAGTGCCTTGAATGAAAGCAATCATTCTTACTTTCCAGTAAGAAAAATTGGTTCCATCAAAGACTGGAGGTCTGGTCAAGTTACCATATCTTTCGTTTTTCTCGTCCATAATGATTTTGAGAAAACAGTTTCAGAAACTCAGGATCTTTTTGAAAAAAGTTCACCAAAAGCTCTGATACCAATTGAAATAGCGTTGCCAAAGCCGTTTATGAAAATAAAATATTTAAGCAACTCCGAAAGTTTGTTGAAGAAACTCTTTACTTAAATCAAAATGATTTGAACAGAAGATGTGTTAACAAAAGTATGTACGAGATATGGACAAGATTTGATAACAAGTTTTAGTAAACAGTTTAAAATGTTTTAAACTCAGCACACGATCAGAATGAGATGAGAAGATGTAGAAATATTGATACTCAGGATTTTTACGTGGTAAAACCTCAACCTTGAGGAAACATCCATGACTCCCTCTACGGAGTAAAACAAAAACAATCACTAAAACAAATATATGAGTTACAACCTATTTAACTAACATGCACACAAAAACAAATCTATACAAGTTCAGGATTGTACCCTCTGGCGTCCTTAACTTTTCTGCAGATCTTGTTTGTTGATGTAGTTGTCTCAGTTTGTCAACTCTTCTTTGTTTCAGCACTTTACGTCGACTTATGTTCACCAAATCTTATAGCCAACACTTTCAGTGTTTGTAGTGTGAAGATGTTTGTGAATGGTGTTCTAAAACACATGCATGCACACACACACACTTATTAGTTACAGACGATCCTAATAAATCACATATAAAGTCTATATGCAGTGTATTTGTTATTTTTCTTTCTTACAAAACCAAGAACCTTTTTGACCTTTCAAAATAACCTAGATTCCACGGAGATCTTGCTTAATAAATCGGTCAAGACCTTTCTCAATCACTTTTGAAAATATTATGGGGATTGAGAACCCTCCAAGTGCGAATCCCACTAGGTCAGTTTAGGTTTTGTAAAAACAGAAATAGAAAAACATCTATTGTTGATTCTGAAGTAAGAAAATGTTTTATCAGAAAACAATCAACAACGAAATTCTCAAGATGAGAAATAAATGCAACTAAGTGTGTTGTGACATGAAAAACTTCAGATCTATGATTTCTATTGAAAGAGAAACAAGATCTGAGTCTATGTCTAAGTTGGAAATAAGATTTATGAACACAAGGATTTCAGCAAACCAGAAATCACTCAACTCGAACTCTCATAACTCAAGAAACACTAAGGATGATGTTTATTTGGTTATGGTGTTTATGGAGAGGTAAGTGGTTTAGGTTTAGAGGTATTTTGACGAAGTTAGGGTTTCTAACTAGGGTTTGGTTTCTCTCTCTAACTTCTTTCTTCTCTCTTCTCTCTTCTCTCTTCTCTCTCCTCTCTCTATTCTCTGAGACTTTTCAAAATGGCAAAAGCTTTCGAAGGCGGAGATGAGAGGCCTTTAAATAGGAAGAGAAGAAGATTCCAGAGCTTCGTTCAAAATCAAGGGCTCTGATTGAGTCAAGCTCCTTTGACTCCAATCTAAGGGCTCATAACAGGCGGTGGATTAAACATACTATGATTGGTTAAAAGGTTTACACTGGGATTCACTCAAAAGACATGCAGGCCATCGATAAGGGTTGATCTAAGGGCTGAAAGCACGCGATGGTTTGTCTCAGTAAAGAAACACAGTTCAGGCCAATCAGAGGACAGCAGGTGTAGGCCTGAGGATGAATGTAAACGTGCGTCCCAAAATAATTACAAAGCCAACCCTAAAGTCTTTAGCGCTTTCGGTTTCTACCCAGAGTAACTTTAGGCCAATAAACACAACAATCCATATTTATACATTAACCCCAAGACCTTTTAAATCAAGTTTTAATTAAATAAAACCTTGTTTAAAATATGTTTTAAATTCCCAAAAAATTATTAAAAACCAAATTGAGGGATTTAAACACACTCATAACATTAATACACATAGTGGTGCAATATGAAATGCAAGAATGAAATTTTAAGTGTGTGAGTGATGGCTATAGTCTCAGGATCATCACAAGATGAATAGAAGAAGAAGCAACCCAATCTCTGAAGCTCTTTGGTTTCTAGGATGGACACTATTTTGTCACTATTTCCAAACTAGATGAGCTCTTATACAGTCTAGACTCAAGTGAGTCAAAAGCATAAGGGCTTCAAGATGGTCCTGAGAGAGGACGACATAGAGGGTCTTGAGAGAAGACGAATTAGATGTCGGAGGCCATTGTAATTTTCCTTGCTTCATGATCCTCAATTGTTACTCTGATGGTTGTGAAGGGAGAGGGAGTGTAGGGTTTGTGTGAGAGAGAAATCGTAGATGAGGGAGAATGCACTGGGTGGGGATGTGAGAATAGGAGAGGCGGCTAGGTGAGAAGGAAGAGAGTGAGTGTAGTGTTTATTTACTAAAACATCCTTGTTTTTGAATTAAAGTAAGGAGGTGGAATATATTGAGTGTGTTAGAAAAGAGGGAAAATTCAAAATTTCAAGGGCAAAATAGGAAGGGCAAAAAAAAATTATTTTGTGATGTCATAGTGGAAACTTATGACATACATAAGTTTCCTACTTTATTATATAGATATATATATATATACGGTAGTGATATTATATATATATATATATTGTGTTCTCATAAATACCAGTGGCTAGGTATTTATTTAGAATTATATGCTCTAGTGATATCGGGGGAGGTTGCGCGATGTGGGTGAATACCCTAGCTTGAGGAGTAGGGAGAGTATATCCCCAGTTCATAGCGTCCAAATAGTGGTGGACATTGAGTCGTCTTCACACTCGGGGGAATATGACCACCTCCAATACGTTTATATTTCTATATTCTGATTCGGCGGTGGATAGATGTCTCAAACATCTAGGTGGGACTGAGTATACCAGGGAAAATAGCACTTTAGAGAATGCATCTGATGAGATATTACTCGAAAGGATGTTTTTAATTATATTCAACATATGTGTGATCATGGAATATAGTTCTACGTATATAATGGAGTAGATAATTGTATATGGGTAATTAAAGACATGAAGAGAATTTGTATTACTTATATAAGTTGTGAATGTTATATGGATTTTAAGAGCGATTTTGTTTATATTTAACATATGTATAATTGTGGAATATAGTTCTACGTATATAATGGAGTAGATAATTATATACGGGTAATTAAATACATGAAGAGAATTTGTATTACTTATATAACTAGTGAATGTTATATGACTTTTAAGAAATGATTAATTAAGTTAATGTGATAAATAACTTACGAAGTAAAGATATAAATTACTCGGGTTAGAGTAGAGTTCAAGGAGTTTCATGACAAGGCTAGTTAGATGGAGTGGTGTAACTAGGAGGGTCAGGAAGAAAGCGTTAGGTGTGAACTTTAGAGGAGGGGTTAGATGTACCTCAAGGGAGTGCGACGCTAACTTAAATATGAAGAGCATTCATATACTTTAATTGTTGCATTTTAATCCACTTGCAAAATATTTTCAAAAGGACTTTGGGCTCTGACCCATACTTGCAAAATATTATCAAAACCTTTTAGGTATCCAGCCACAGGGATGCCAAACTTGAAGATTTGTTCCAGGGATACGTAGCTGCAACAGGTTTGGATGATTTGGACATAGACGCTTCAGTCCTTTCATTCCTGGAGTAGTATGCAACTTGGTATTTTTTTCGGGCATGTTGACCCAGCTATTTTCATTTCAGTCGGACTTTGTACTGGTTACTATTCTTTGTTGGATTATATTAGTGGATGTTGGTTTTCTACCGATGGTTTATTCGGAGTGTCATTTATATATTTAATTAGTATTATTTTAGATTCATGGTTTATGTGAATGGTTCGTATTGATATTTATATGGTTGTTGTTGTTAAATAAAAAGACTAAAATTTTGACATCAACTTTTGAATACTAGGTGGTTAGTAAGTTTTAAAAAGTTTTCGATAGTGATGCGAAGAATGAACCAGATCAGATTCCTGTTTTAATTTGATATAGGACTGATCACCCGGTATTTTATTAGGCGGGGTGTTACAGATGGTATCAGAGCATCAGGTTATAGTGTCCTTAGGATCTGTGCGGCTTTTCACGTTTCATCTTAGCGTTCTTTGATGTAGAGCCTTATGATAGGATTGTTGTATTCCTCTATGTATGCAAGTTACGTTCTCCTTCTATTAAGTATAGTGTGGTGGTTCATACAAGAGTTCGGTTGGGCTTTGTATACCGAACATTCTTTGGGACGACCAATGAGGGCCATAGGAGAATTGCAGGAGGAGAGTCTCAACAAAATACATAGGGTATTCTGGAAATGGTGATCGTGATAGGAATCACCTTGATTGTTGTTCAGGCCAGTGGGGATAGAATAATCACCCGGGAGCGATAGTCTCCCAAAGTAGTGTTGTATATAATGGTGGTACAATTTCAGTATCACCTAGCATAGTCAGCAAAGGGTGGGGAAAGTGTGTAATGACCCTTTTGGAAGGGCTATCTATAAGGATTCGAGTAGCAGAGTAGCGCGATAAGTCAATGGGAGGAAATAACCCAAAGACAATTGTGTAAGGTGGTGTACGGTGGCACCCAGGACTAAATTTTGAATGAAATTTTTGGCCTAGTGGGACGGTGTTGTAGTGGTAGGAGTCAGTCACCACAACCATGGAGAATTACCATAAATAATAAGAAATTTAGGGTGCGGTTTGACCGCAAATCTTCACATCATCTATTTGAACCGGTAGGCAAAGGAGATTTCAGTACTTACTTCAGAAGGGCTGGACAGAGGCCGGACATAAGGGAAAGTTGAATTATACAACAAACTTCGTACCCAACTAGGTGGATGCGCAGGTCAATAAGGGGACCATGAGTTAATAATGGACTCATAGGTAATACACAAGCATGGATGGAAAACTTCGGCTAGGATGACTGGGGCTATAGTCATCAAGGTAGTGTGTTTTTTATTTGATGCCAATACTTCTGTGAGAAGGAAGCCAAGGGAGGTGGAG
This sequence comes from Sambucus nigra, assembly GCA_949130495.1. Taxonomy (NCBI): domain Eukaryota; kingdom Viridiplantae; phylum Streptophyta; class Magnoliopsida; order Dipsacales; family Adoxaceae; genus Sambucus; species Sambucus nigra. Next base: position 253,611,670 of record OX422223.1, on the reverse strand, counting down.
TATCTGAACAAAAAGCAAGATCATATTTAGCAGTGCTAGTGAGGCACAACATGGGGATACCCAGTAAAGGAACCCATCTATATGATTTATATCAGTTAAATTCCTACCAATTAGTGGTGAATTCAATTCGGGTCGTCGAGGCCAGCAATGAGTCCCATAGGGCTATAAAAGCCAAAGGGATAATGAGGGTAATAATTTGGGTCAACACTACCAAGTAAGCGAGAGGGACAACCCCGACATGGACATTGGGGCTAGAGACAGGGGATTGACATAGGTAAGTGTCTTATGTGTGGAAAGTGGGACCACAACAATTGATTATGTCCATAGTGAATCAGAGGATAGGAGTGAGATGCCTAGTAGGGACAACAATTATGAAGTTTTGGTTCGGTTGGATGAGAATATTATGTCCAGGAACCATTTGGGACACTAGTGTATAGGCGAGTGGAAGTATGAGTTTTATCCTCGGATAGATGGGGCAAACTTTATGACATGAGTGGTCACAGTTTTCTTCTTAACATTATATTCGCAAGGGAGACGAGTTTAGTGGGTGCTTCGTAGTGTTACTATTAAGTATATGTTTACCACAGGGTAATGGGGATCCCTTTTATTTTACCTACAGAGGAGCACGTGTGAACACTGAGAGGGTACATTTTATAAGGTTAACTCATTTTGAGAAGTGTTATGCGAGCATAATTTTATCCTGGGTACAAATTGGTTAGCGACATGTAAGCGATAGTGGGTGGTTATAGCAAGACTATCGTGTTCGCTATTCCAGGGCAGGATGAGTATTCTTTGCGAGGTTCCACCCGAAAGAAGGTTGGGCTCGCGATTATAAAATAGACTTCAGAGGGTAGGGTTGTCGAATATATTATGTCCAAGTGCGTAGGGATTTTTATTGATGTGATTCGGGGCATGGCGGATTAATCATGGAGCAAAGAGATTTAGCTCGTTAGTGACTTAGCACTGAGGACTTAGTGATAGTGTGAGCGCAGCATTATATAACTCCTTTAGAGACGCGATAGTCGACAATTAGACCTTTGAGTACAGGACAGAGTTTTAGGGGTCCCGGTTATATGCTGGGGTCTACGAAAATTAATGAACGATAATGCTAGCGTTTAATACATTGGGGAAAGTTTTTTGGGGGGATTTGTTGTGAAATGTTATGCGCATAATCCCTAATAAATGTCGGTAGTGGAAAGACTTTATATGATGCTAGGACACCAGTTTAAAGGGTGATTTTTGAACGTGTGGAGTTACACTTTGAGGTGAAAGCTATTACGCTATAAGGCCACTATAGCCAGGTACTGCTGCGAAAGAAGTACTGAGAAAACTTTTGCACCGCAAGTTAATGGCCGGGGCAACATCGAGAAGATTAAATTTCTATTTGGGGAAATATCGAATGTAATCATATGATATAATATGATCTGTGGGATAACCTTGAAAGAAAAATATTACGTATGTGACATATGTGATGTTGTGCAAATATGCATGGGATTTAGGGTGTATGGGCTCCCTAGTTAGTATGATTTTAGAGTCGTCTTAAATAAAGGGATGTGTGAATTAACATATTGAATGTATGCCTGCAGGGCAGTCAGAAAATAAGTGGAAAAGTGCAGTGAATTGGAATCCATTTGAAAGAGGAAACAATCCGACTATATGCGTATGAAGGTGGACTATCTCCACCGTAAGGAGTGTAAAGACGGTGGAGGCACATGTAACAAAATATCTTAAGGCAAGAAAGAAGTCACGTTTATGGGAAAATAGAAAAGAGTATCCCTTAGTTATATGCTTAGAGTGGTCGTATGCATAGACAAGGTGTAGATTCCTATCTGACAAAAATTGCACAAGGAATATAGTTATTGAGCATGGGAATTGGTGTTGAGTGAGACATAGTGAATTTGCCTCCGGATAGACCATTTATGAATGGGAAAAAGGTTGATTTGAGGGTATCAACTAAGAAGTTTTTGAAATTTTATGGTTCCAGAGATGGAATTAATGCCCAGGTTGGTAAAACATCTTTAAGGGGTCAAGGTTTCCTTCAGGTTGTTGAATGGATTGACCTCAGTATGAATTGTTGTCTCAGAATGGGTTATACTATCTAGTAGTATGCCTAACTTTACTATTAATGAGAAGGAGTGAAACAGAACAAGGTGTCATTCAATATTGTTGGGAATTTGGGTGAGACCTTTCAGTCCCACCTCTGGTAAAAAGTGTCAGGAAGTGAAAGGGACAGAGTTACATATTGGGTTGAACGTGTCGCCCATAAGTTGATGGGTAGACGGGAAGCGAGGATTGTGCATTCCATATTTTTGGGTAATTCGGGAGTAGTAATTACAACAGGTAGAGTTACGTGTGAGGCCTCGTAACAGTTTAGTATCTGCGTGACACCTTGGGAGACTTTATGGGAAATGATTCATTATCCACCTTTGGTTGATAAGAGGTGGGGAAATAACAAGCTGCTAGGACCCGAAATGGGTTATTGTCCAACAGCGGGAATGGAGTAAGTTGTATCCTTTCGTATAGTTCAGGCACGTAAGGAGGGGAATTTCCTAACATATAGATAGTGGAGTATAGGCTCATATTTTGGGGAACTATGTTGTCAGGGGCCATCGAGTTAAAGATTTATGACCAGGTATTGGTTCGGGTGTCTCCTATGAAAGGAGTGGTGAAGTTCGACGAGAAAGGGAGGCTAGAATCGAGGTATGTGGGTCCTTTCCCTATCTTTGAGAGGGTGGGACCGGTGGCTTATCAACTGGGTTTTCCAGAACATCTTCAGTGGATACGTGATATGTCCCATGTGGCATAGTTGGAGAGATATAGGAGGAACGATAGGGATTTTTGGGCACGTTCCACTCGAGGAGAATGACTTGTAATAAGACACCTCATATGAGGAGAGACTAGTAGCTATGTGAGCACAAGTTGCAGTCTAAGGTAGTACTACCAGTTAGAGTGTAGTGGAGTGGGGTCATCACAATATTGATGAGTATACGTGGGAGCGGGAGTAGGATATGTAAGTGAAGTATCCAAAGTTATTCTCCGTAGTTATGACCAAATTTCGGGGAAAAAATTCCTTTGTAGGGGGGGAGTATGTAACACCCCGTATTTCCGTGCATTTAATATTCAATTAATTCGGGAAAATTTTAAATTACTTATGTGTCGTAATTTAATTGAATTAGATATGTTAATATTTATTTAAATATTAATCGGAGAGAAGATGGTTAATATCTACGAAAATTAAATTACGAAGTGAATAGTAATAATTTATTTACGTCATAACATGTATAAGTGACGTGGCATTTATTTATCTCATCCGGAAGTCGGATATAGACTAAGTTGGGTGTGAGATAGGGACTTTGTATAAATTAATTCGAATATCAATTCTGAGTGCACGGTTGAGTCCGGATGGGCTGAGATAGTCGAAAAAGTGTACCCGGGGGTGGTAAATGGGTCACAGGATATTTTTGGGGCATAATCGAGCCCACTCGGGGGTATTTGGGCCATTTTTATTAGACCCGTATGATTAAAAACGGAATTTGGTGATAAAAAACTAAGTTTTGGAGTTGTGAGCATTCATAACTCATTTGGGAGAGATTTGAGAACATAATGGACAAAGAGGGAGGACTCTTGAGAGCCAAAGAGGATGAACAAGGAAGGTGTTCTTCATCACACAACGATCTCTACACCAAAGGATAATCAGACACTACGAATTTATAAGACAAGTGGTTAAATTACTTCAATTTAAGTTGGTGATATTCAATTCATATCACAGTAGGTGTTATACAAATGATTTTTGGATTGGGTTAATACAAATTGGGTTTTGAATTGGGGAAGTTACAAATCAAGTTATTGGGACTGGTTTTGATTTGTAAGGATTTTAGTGGATAATTTTGGGTAAAAATCTTCACACAAGTTGTTAATCGCGATTCTGTTCGCATTGCCCCTAGAAAATGGCGTTTTCTAACTTTTGTTCTCTAATACGCTTTTTCCAAAACGGCATTTTAAAAATCTGGGCAGATTGAGTAAATTGAAAACCTCTGATTAATAATTGTGCAAACTTTATTGAGGAGAATTTTGAATAATTGATTGGGGGATATTGTATTACGGACCAAGGGGGTGTCCGGATATTTTGGTTGAGTGATGCCATGATAATAGATTAATTAATGGGGGATTAATTAATTAAAGCTTATAGCTGGAATAATTTATTATAGGATGATATAATAAATTGTTAAATATTATTTAATTAGGAGCGTTCTCTTTATAACGGAATTTTAAGGAGTACATTCTAAGAGATGAAAATTCGGGTCAGGTGAGCGAGTCCGGGTACATTGGTTGTGTGACACCAGGGAGATATGAAATTAATTAATGAGTATATTAATTAAATTAGAGTTGGACCATAGACTCGGGCAGATAATAAGTTAATTAATTAGTATATTAATTAAATTAGAGTCGGGGAGATATTAATGTAATTAATGGGCATATTAATTAAATTAGAGTCGGACCATAGACTTGGGGAGATATTAACTTAATTAATGGGTAAATTAATTAAATTAGAGTCGGACCATGGACTCGGGAATATATTGGCTAGTGATACGGACGAACTTTGAACACAGTAAAGCCGGGATTAAATTTTATATGTGTTCTCATAAATACCGGTGGATAGGTATTTATTTAGAATTATATGCTTTAGTGCTATTATAGGGGAGGCTGCACGATATGGGTGAATCCCCTAGCTTGAGGAGTAGGGCGAGTATATCCCCAGGTCATAGCATCCAAATAGAGGCGGGCATTGAGATGATTATCTTCACACTCGGGGGAATCTGACCGCCTCCAATACGTTTATATTTCTATGTTCTGATTCAGCGGTGGCTAGCTATCTCATAAATCTAGGTGGGACTGAGTAGACCTGGGAAGATAGCACTTTAGAGAATGCATCCGAAGAGATATTACTCGGAAGGATGTTTTTAATTATATTCAACATATGTGTGATTGTGGAATATAGTTCTACGTATATAATAGAGTAGCTAATTATATACGGGTAATTAAATACATGAAGAGAATTTGTATTACTTATATAACTAGTGAATGTTATATGGCTTTTAAGAGCAGTTTTATTTATATTCAACATTTGTATAATTGTGGAATACAGTTATACGTATATAATGGAGAAGATAATTATATACGGGTAATTAAATACATGAAGATAATTTGTATTACTTATATAACTAGTGAATGTTATATGACTTTTAAGAAATGATTAATTAAGTTAATGCGATAAATAACTTACGAAGTAAAGATACAAATTACTCGGGTTAGAGTAGAGTTCATGGAATTTCATGACAGGGCTAATTAAACGGGGTGGTGTAACTAGGAGGGTCAGGAAGAAAGCGTTAGGTGTGCACTTTGGAGGAGGGATGAGATGTATCTTAAGGGAGTGCGGCAGTAAATTAAATATGATGAGCATTCATATATTTTAATTGTTACATTTTAATTCACTTGCAAAATATTTTCAATAGAACTTTGGGATCTAAAAATTACTTACAAAATATTTTGAAAACCTTTTAGGTATCCAGCCACAGGGATGCCAAACTTGAAGATCTGTTCCAAGGATGCGTAGCTGCAACAGGTGTGGATGTTGCAGGATTTGGACATAAATGCTTCAGGCATTTCATTCCTAGAGTAGGATGGAGCTTGGTATTTCTTTCGGGTATGTTGACCCAGCTATTTTCGTTTCAGTCGGACTTTTTACTCGTTATTGTTCTTTGTTGGATTATATTTGTGGATGTTGGTTTTCTACCGATGGTTTATTCGGCCGGTCATTTATTAATTTATTCAGTATTGCTTTAGATTCGTGGTTTGTGTGAATGGTTCGTATTGATATTTATATGGTTGTTGCTATTAAATGAAAAGATTAAAATTTTGACATCAGCTTTTGAATACTAAGTGATTAGTAAGTTTTAAAAAGTTTTCGATAGTGATGCGAAGAATGAACTAGATGAGATTCCTATTTTAATTTGATATATGACTGATCACCCGGTATTTTATTGGGCAGGGTGTCACAATTCTCTCTTCTCTAAAGCGCCTCAACATCTCCAAAACACTCGGGACCCCCAGAACACCTCAATCTCACTCCCAAAATGCGTGTACACCCTCCTCTGTGTGAAAACTCAACATCATGCTTACCTTTTTTTATTTTTGTTCATACGATCTCTCCGGAAATCTAAATTACCTGAACATGACTCGACACACTACTATACAACCTTACTCACCCCATACGTGTTGGGGGTGTGACGACCTCTCTGTTCAAGCTCAATCAACCTCGTAAATGGGGTTCGATAACCAAATAGTGTAAGCTTCTTCAACACACGCCTCCAAGTATGTCTTTAAGCATTGTCCATTAACTTTGAACATGTCCCCGCTTTTGGACCTTTTAATTCCACAGTTCCGTGGGGGAACACCTCTCTCACGACGAATGGGCCCATCCACTGTGAACACAATTTTCCTAGAAATAACTTTTTTCCCCGAATGAAACTTTTTGCATCGGATAATTTTATCATGTGCGAGTTTCATTCGTTCTTTGGATATCTTAGAATTCTCATATGGATCATTGCATATATCTTCCAAATCATTTAATTGAAGCTTACGTGGTTCATCGGCTTTATCCAAATTATAGTTCAACCTCTTGATTTCCCAATGGGCTTTGTGTTCGAGTTCCACGGGGATATGGAAAAGCTTGCCATAGACAAAGCTAAATGGGGATATCCCGGGGGGTTCTTGCATGCGGTTCTGAAAGCCCATAGACCATCGTTCAATTGGAGGGACCAGTATTTTTGGTTAGGATCGATGGACTTTTCAAGAATGTTCTTGATTTCACGATTTTCTAGCTCGACTTGCCCACTCATTTGGGGGTGATAAGTCGTCGCAACCTTGTGAATGACTCCATACTTTCTCATAAGTTTTTGAAATAGCCTACTGCAAAAGTGCTTACCGTTATCACTAATAATTTCCTTCGTAGCACCGAAGAGAGAGAGAGTATGTGTTCCTATAAGAACTTAATCACCACCTTGTTGTCATTAGTCTTGGTAGTTATGGCCTTTCCCCTTTTTGACACATAATCTACCACAACGAGGATTTATAAGAAACCAAAGGAGGGGGAAAAGTGACTATGAAGTTAATACCGAAACAATCAAATATCTCAATGATGAGTATGGGGATTAATGACATCATGTCTCAACGGGTAATAGCCCCTATCCTTTGACATTAACCCATGATTTACAATAAGCGTTAACATCCTGAAAGATCATGGACCAATAGAGACCGCTTTGAAGAATCTTAGCGGTCGTCTTATTCATCGAAAAATGGCCTCCACATGCTTCCGTATGATAAAATGGATGACGTTATGTGTCTCATCATATGGTACACAACATCGTATGATTTGGTCCACACTATATTTGAATAGGAACGAATTGTCATAGAAAAACATGCGTGACCAAGTAATGAACTTCTTCTTGTCTTGCGGTATCCAATCGGGAGGGACAGTTACCGTGACAAGATAATTAACTATGTCCAAAAACTAGGGGAGAGAAGAAGTGTCAAATAACTTCTCATCCAGAAAATATTCATCTATGGGTAGGATATCACTAGGTACGTCGGATGAAAGTCGGGACAAGTGGTCGGCAACGATATTTTCTACTCATTTATTATCTTTTATGGAGAGATTGAACTCTTGTAGGAGTCAGATCCACTTTATGAGGCGCGACTTAGCATCCTTTTTGGAAAGGATATATTTAAGCGTCGTGTTGTCTATAAAACAAGTGATTGGCGAACCAGTGAGGTAAGAGAAAAATTTATCTGGGGAAAAACTACCGTTGGAAATTCTTTCTCCTTGGTGGAGTAATTTAGTTACGGTCTGGTTAACGTCCGGCTAGAGTAACATATGACATGATCTTTCTTGTATTTTCTTTGGCCCAAAACAGCCCCTAAAGTGTAGTCACTCTCATCACACATAAGCTCGAATGGAAGGGATCAATCCGGAGCTTGCATAATGGGGGAGGAAATAATAATGCTTTTCAATTTATTGTCAATCTAATACCAAGTTCTTTTCCACACACCGGAAAAGTAATTTTTCAAGATTCGCAAGACAAAGGTCAAAAGAGGGGCCAAAAATGCAAAAGTCAACCATAAAGACCTCAAGACGTCTTTCAACCATGTATCTAAAGAGACTAAGCATGCACCTTTGAAAGGTGTCACCAGTGGAAAATTAAACAATCCAAATGTGTTTGTAGGCAAATGTGTCGAAGGGACGTGTGAAAGTCATCATCTCTTGATCAAGCACATATACTTCAATTTGGTTATATTTTGAATAACCGTCAAGGAAGCAATAGTATGGGTGTCCCACCACACTCTCCAGCATTTAGTCGATGAATGGTAAGGGAAAATGATCTTTCCTAGTGTCTGCATTGAGTTTTCGGTAATCAATGAAAATGCACCACCTGGTGGTGGTACGTTAGGGAAGTAACTCACCCTTGGCTTTCTCGACCACAGTCATTCCCGACTTCTTCGTGACAACTTGGATAGGACTCACCCATTTTCTATCTGAGGTTGGGTAAAAAATCCCTACGTCAAATAGCTTAATGATCTCCCCTCATACTACCTCTTTTATAGTAGGATTCAATCGCCTTTGCATTTCCCTCAAGGGCTTCACGTCCACCTCGAGGTGAATTTTATGGGTACAAATCAAGGGACTTATACCTTTCAAATTCTATACGCTTCAACCAAAAGCACCTCGGTGTTTCCTCAAAATTTCTAAAAATTTGCCCTCTTACTCTCTATCTAGGCTCGAGGAGACAACAATGGGAAATGTCCCATCCGCTCCCAAATAAGCCTATTTTACATTGGAGGGTAGATCTTTAATTTGAGTGTGGGAAATTTTTCATCGGAGGGGATCATACACGACTCCCTCGGTGGTAACTCCTTGAATCTATAAACCCAATTTACATCTCTGAAGTTCCCATCTGACACTCTCTCGTCTAATAGTCCTCGTAACTCCTCCACCGCCCTCTCAAAGTCAATGTGCATCCCATCACTCTCAACACTCGATACAAGACATGTTTCTACGGCATCGTCATCGATTTTTCCCTCTATGTGCTCCTCTACTGTCTCCTCGATAAGATCTACCGCATGAAATTCATCTTCCTCACCCACTTGACTAGTGACATTGAAGATATTTGTCTCGAGGGTCATGTTCCCAAAAATGAGTTGCATTTTCCCATTTCGAGTGTTGATTAATGCATTAGCTGTAGCTAAGAAAGGGCTGCCTAGAATGCCAAGAACATGATTGCTAGAATGGATGGAGGGATCCATGTCCGAAATGACAAAATCTACCTGGAAGTAGAATGTGTCACTTGGACTATCACGTCCTCGACAATCCCTCAAGGCATCTTTATTGTATGAACCGCAAGCAGGAGAGTGCTCGATGTGGGCTTGAGGTCCCCCAAATCTAGTTGCATATATATGGAATAAGGGAAGGTGTTAAAACTCGCCCATAGATCAAGTAAGGCTTTTTATATTCGGCTCTCTCCAAAGATGGACGAGATAGTAGGTGCACTCGGATCTTTAAACTTGGGTGGGAGATCATTAAGTAGAACGGAGCTCATATTTGGTGCTAGGAAGACATTATTTTTCACATTTAGCCTTATTTTCACAATCAATAAGTCCTTAAGGACTTTATCATAGGCGGTAATTTTCTTTATGACATGGAGAAAAGGTAAATTCAGCTTTACATGCTTAAAGACATCTAGCATATCTTCGCGGGAGGTCCCTTTTTGAGGTGGAACCAACCGTTAAGGGAATGGCACAGCAGTGGGTGGCTTCACAATGACTTCGGGCCCACTAGTGTTGTCCTCATTGTCACTCTCATTTAAGGGGGCATCTTAGGCCTCTTTCGTGCCAAACAAGATGTAACACCCCGTGCTTTTATTAATTAATTATTTAATTAATTCGGAAATTAGGGAAAAATAAAATTTTGGATTAGTTAATTTTTAATAATTAAATAAATTGGTTTTTATATTCGAAATTCAAAAAGATAGCTTAAAATATTCATAATATGAATATATATAAGTCATGGGGCGTTTAGAAGAGTCCTCAAAACACAAAACTCTCTCAGAGTCCTCAAAATATAAAACTCTCTAAGAGTCCTCGAAACATAAAACTCTCTAAAAAATATATAAAAATATTCGACCATTCGATCGAGCTGAATATTTTTGTGCAGCTCTCATCTTCAGCTACTACGCCTCCAAATTTCAGCCAATTCCAACGGTCCGATCATCTAAAATGTTTTTTTATTAGTGTTTGTATTTTATTAGAACTATTTTCTTAATCAAACTCTTAATCCTTTAAATAACACAACAAATTCGTAACTTGGTTTTTTAAATCACTTTTTCATCAACTTTTCAACCAAAAGACCTCTCCAAAATTATTCCTTTCATCTACAAACTTTAGCCCCAAACTATCAAGTGTTTGACTCAATATTTGAAGGCTTAATTTGTGTTTCCTCAAGATTGTTCAAGAATGACTCTTTTCTAATTTTTCGAGAGGAATTCAACCGTCTAATCAAAATTGTCAAACAATTTTTACTCAGGCATGAATAATCTATTATCTTCCTTTAGTATTATGCATTTTAAGTGTCGCTTAAATACTTAATTACATTTTTTCTTAAAATCAATTAGTAACTTAATTAGAAAAAGTGGACACTTAATTATGGGACTGTTTTTATGAAATTTTTAAATATGAAAAGATCTTTGAAACCCTTGGGTGCGTAGGTTTGATTATTGATTTTTATGGTTTCGAGTGTAGGTTCTCATGTAGAATTTTATGGGGTTATTTATATGTTATATGGGACGCGTAGACACTTATAAAAACTAGATGACTTATAAAAGAGAACGATTATGACGTAATGAATATTTTTTCATGTTAATTACTTTAACATTATTGAATGGAATCAATTGTGTTGAAATCAAAGACGGTGTTAATAATTGATTTAAATTAAATTAGGACCTTTATGATTAAATTGCTATGTTGTGCATATTGAATTGTGTTTTGTGTGATTTATTTTAGTCACGTTTTCCATCATGAGGACGCGGGGCTATTGGGTAGTATATTTCTCACCTTTATTTTAAGATGCTTACTAGGTATGGGACTAGTAGGTAGGCCTTGGTTATAATTTATGCTTGCTAGATATGGTACTAGTTAGTATATATTTGTGCGGATTTTATATTCCGGGGTGGGACAAATTTTTATGATTTATCATCGTTACACTAGCCTAGGCATGAGACTAGGACGGGTTAAATGTTGGTAATTCATCCTATATATAGGGTAGAACGTATGTGTACTTTGAAAACCCTTATGTATGGGACTAAGAGATATTTTGAGGATCACACATCGATAATAAGGGTGGGGTAATGTGATAAATGAAAAATTGAGAAGATGAGAATTAATACATAAGAAAGTAATGGGTATTAAAATTGGTGGCAATATAATGCGTGGGGACCGACAGTTTAAACGGGTCAGCTTGCATTTATGTCATGTCGTGTGTGGAACCTTGTCATATTGCACTGTCGATGTTTTAAATGGATTAGTTGGCCATTGACAAGGGAAAGTTCAAAACTTTGGTGGGAGACCACCCATGGCGGGAGAACCTCTATAATTAAAATAATGAATTGAGGAGAATGATAAATTGGCTTAATTTAATTAACAACATGGGACTTTTTATTTAAAATTATATTGGTGTGCATTTTTTAATCAGAATTACTAAGGGTAATTAGTGATTATTTCGATTGCGTTAAATCATATCTTGTCTAATTAAAATATTCTATTGTGATATTTATCATGTATAATGCTACCGTTTGGTTTCACAGACCCTATTTGAGGGGAGTAGTGTGTATTCATGCTCGGGTCTCTGACCTCGTGCGTTGACTAACCTTTTCAGGAATAGGTCTGGAGAAGCTGCATAGGATTATTTGGAGACTTTCTTAGAGGTGCAGCTGAAGTTATTTACTTTATGCATATTAGTTTACTTTAGTTTAGCTTTATTTCCTTGGTATTTACATTGAGACACAATTTATGATTTTGATTGGGAAATTTGGTTCCAAAGTTGTTATGGGTTTTATTCATATATTTCTTTATAGAGTCAGTTGGAGATTATTCAGTTTTTTTATTATTGGAGATGGGATTATTATTTGGAGTTTTAGCATGTGATGGCTATCATATCGCACTGTTGGTTATACTCTTTTGGGATTGATTCAATTATTAATCTAGTGGATTGTTTTATTTATGTCTTATATTTGTCTCATGATAAGAATGGTATTTTATTTACTCGCGTCTGGATTAGTTTTGGTGGCGTCCGACGCCAGAATTTAGCGAGGTGTGACAGACGGTATTAGAGCATGATCTTAGGTCTCATAGATTATGAGTCTATTTAGCTTTTGCGTTATCGATCTTTGATTCCCTTTATTGATTTGTACTCCTTAAGGTTGATGGTCTAACATACTTTTTAGATGTGTTTCTTGGAGATATAGAATTTTGTGTTAAGGACGTTGTAGGCATTGAGTTTAGAATTAGTAAACTTGATGTGAGGATGCTTAGATTTGATTTTGGGGACGTTAAATTTTTGCAAGGTCATTAGTATAAATTTTTGGTATGTCTTATATCAATGCAGCGATGTGATTTGATTTGAGGATTTACGTGTTGCGAAGATTATCATAAATAGAATCGAGTGGTGATTTGCGAGAGTGCGTGGAGCGTCGTTACTTTCATAGTTATGTGTGTGTGTGTAGCGAGATATATTATTTTGTTGTTCGTGGGGTAGGTGCACGTAGGATTGGGTGTATGGGCGCCCAATTATGGCATTCAACGAGTAGGCATATGTGAGCCTTATTTTATGTTTTGCGATTTACGTTGGATGTTTATGTTTCATCTAATTTCTAGGATGAAATTCTTTGCTAGTGGAGAAGTATGTAACATCTTGTGCTTTTATTAACTAATTATTTAATTAATTCGGAAATTAGAGAAAAATAAAATTTTGGATTTAATTATTTTTAATAACTAAATATATTGGTTTTTACATTCGAAATTTGGAAAGCTAGCTTAAAAGACTCATAATATGAGTATATATAAGTCATGGGGCATTTAGAAGAGTCCTCAAAACATAAAACTCTCTAAGAGTCCTCAAAACATAAAAATCTCTAGAAAAAATATATAAAAATATTTGACCATCTGATCGAGTTAATTTTTGTTATGCGGGTTCCTCTCGTCTTTAGCTACTACACCTCCAAATTTCTACCAATTTCAACGATTCGATCGTCCGAAATATTTTTTTACTGTTTGTATCTGATTAGAACTATTTTCTTAATCAAACTCTAAATCCTTTATATATCACAAAAAATTAATGGCTTGGTTTTTCAAATCACTTTTTCATTAACTTTTCAACCAGAAGACCTCTCCAAAATTATTCCCTTTCATCAACAAACTTTAGCCCCAAACTTAGCCAAGTGTTTAACTCAATATTTGAAGGCATAATTGTTGTTTTCTCAAGAATGTTCAAGAACGACTCTTCGCCAATTTTTTGAGAGGAATTTAACCGTCTAATCAGAATACTCTATTATCTTCCTATAGTATTATGCATTTTAAGTGTCGCATAAACACTTAATTACATGTCTTTCTTAAAACACTTAATTACATGTCTTTCTTAAAATCAATTAGTAACTTAATTAGAGAAAGTGGACACTTAATTATGGGATGGTTATTATGAAACTTTTAAATATGAATTGATCTTTGAAACCCTTGGGTGCATAGGTTAGATTATCGACTTTTTATGGTTTTGGGTGTAGGTTCTCATGTAGAATTTTATGGGGTTATTTATATGTTATATGGTATAAGAATGCGCCTATAAAATCTAGATGACTTATAAAAGAGAACAATTATGACGTAGTGAATATTTTTGCATGACAATTACTTTAGCATTATTGAATAGAATTAATTGTGTTGAAATCAATGACGGTGTTAGTAATTGATTTAAATTTTATTAGTACCTTTATGATTAAATTGCTATGTTGTGCATATTGAATTCTGTGTTGTGTGATTTATTTTAGTCACTTTTTCCATCACGGGGACGAGGGGCCTTTGGGTGGTATATTGATCACCTCTATTTTAGGATGCTTACTAGGTATGGGGCCAGTGGGTAGGCCTTGGTTATTATTTATTCTTTCTAGGTATGGTAATAGTTAGTGTATATTCGTGCGGATTTTATATTCCAAGATGGGGTAGATTTTTATGTTTTATCGTCGTTATGATAGCCTAGGCATGAGACTAGGACGAGTTTAATGTTGGTAATTCATTCTATATATAGGGTAGTACGTATGTGTACTTTGGGAACCCTTATGTATGAGACTAAAGGATATTTTGAGGATCTCACATCAATAATAAGTGTAGGGTAATGTGATAAATGAAAAATTGAGAAGATGAAAATTAATGCCTAAGATAATAACGGGTATTAAAACTGGTGGCGATATAATACGTGGGGATCGACGGTTCAAACGGTTCAACTTGCGTTTATGTCGTGTTGTGTGTGGAACCTTATCATATTGCGCGGTCAACAGTTTAAACTGATTAGCTAGCTATTGACAAGGGGGAATATTAAACTTTGGTAGGATACCACCCGTGGCAGGAGGACTGCTATAATTAAAATAATAAATTGAGAAGAATGATAAATTGGGTTACATTAATTAACAAAGTGGGACTTGGTATTTAAAATTATATTGGTGTGCATTTTTGAATAAGAATTACTAAGGGTAGTTAGTGATTATTTCGATTGCATTAAGTCATATCTCGTTTAATTAAATTATTTTATTATGATATTTATCATGTATAATGCTGTTGTCTGGGTTCACGGATCCTATTTGAGGGGAATAGTCTGTATTCATGCTCGGGGCTCTGACCTCGTGTGTTGACTAACCTTTTCAGGAATAAGTATGGAGAAGCTGCATAGGATTATTTGGAGACTTTCTTGGAGGTGCAGCTGGATTAATTTACTTTATGCATATTAGTTTAGTTTAGTTTTTTTTCATTCGTATTTACATTGAGACACGGTTTATGGATTCGATTGGGACATTTGATTACAAAGTTGTTATGGATTTAATTCATATATTTTTTTATGGAGTCAGTTGGAGATTATTCAGTTTTATATTATTGGAGATTGGATTATTATTTGGAGTTTTAGCATGTGATGGCTATCTTATTGCACAGATGGTTATTATATTTTGGGATTGATTCAATTATTAATTTTGTGGATTGTTTTATTTATGTCTCATATTTGTCTCACGCTAAGAATGATATTTTATTTACTCGCCCCCGGCTTAGTTTTGGTGGCGGCCGACGCCAAAATTTAGCGGGGTGTGACAGATGGTATCAGAGCATGATCTTAGGTCTCGTAGATTATGAGTCTGTTTACCTTTCGTGTTATCAATCTTTGATTCCCTTTATTGATTCGTACTCCTTAAGGTAGATTGTCTAACATACGTGTTAGATGTGTTTCTTGGAGATATAAAATTTTATGTTAAGGACGTTGTAGGCATTGAGTTTAGAATTAGTAAGCTTCATGTGAGCATGCTTAGATTTGATTTTGTAGACATTAATGATTTAGAAGATCATTAGTATAAATTTTTGGTATGTCTTATATCGATGCAGCGGTGTGATTTGAGGATTTATGTGCTGCGAAGATTATCGAAAATAGAATTGTGTGGTGATTTGCGAGAGCGCGTTGTACGCCGTTACTTTCATAGTTATGTATATGTATACATATATGGCGACATATATTATTTTGTTGTTCGTGGGGTTAGTGCACGTAGGATTGAGTGTATGGGTGCCCAATTATGGCTTTCAACGAGTAGGCATATGTGAGCCTTTTTTATGTTTCGCGACTTATGTTTGATGTTTATGCTTTGTCTAATTTCGAGGACGAAATTTCTTTACTAGTGGCAAAGTATGTAACACCCCGTGCTTTTATTAATTAATTATTTAATTAATTCAAAAATTAGAGAAAAATAAAATTTTGGATTTAATTATTTTTAATAATGAAATATATTTGTTTTTATATTCCAAATTCAGAAAGCTAGCTTAAAAGACTCGTAATATGAGTATATATTAGTCATGGGATGTTTAGAAGAGTCCTCAAAACATAAAACTCTCTAAGAGTCCTCAAATACAAAACTCTCTAAGAATCCTCGAAACATAAAACTCTCTGAAAATATATATATATAAATATTCAACCATCCAATCGAGTGAAAATAATTTGTGCAGCTTTGTCTCGTCTTCAGCTACTACGCCTCCAAATTTCAGCCAATTCCAGTGGTTTTCTTGTCTAAAATATTTTTTTAGCGTTTTTATCTAATTAGAACTATTTTCTTAATCAAAGTCTTAATCCTTTATATATCACAACAAATTTGTGGCTTGGCTTTTCAAATCAATTTTTCATCAACTTTTCAACCAAACGACCTCTCTAAAATTATTCCCTTTCATCTATAAACATTAGCCCCAAACCTAATCAAGTGTTTGACTAAATATTTGAAGGTTTAATTAGTGATTTCTCAAGATTGTTCAAGAATGACTCTTTGCTAATTTTTTGAGAGGGATTCAACCGTCTAATCAAAATTGTCAAATGATTTTTATTCAGGCATGAATACTCTATTCTCTTCCTTCAAAAGTATGCATTTTAAGTGTCGCCTAAATACCTAATTACATGTTTTTCTTAAAATCAATTATTAACTTAATTAAATAAAGTGGATACTTAATTATGGGACTGTTTTATGAAACTTTTAAATATGAATTGATCATTGAAACCCTTGGGTGCGTAGGTTAGATTATTGGTTTTTTATGGTTTTGGGTGTAGGTTCTCATGTAGAATTTTATGGGGTTATTTATATGTTATATTGGATGCGTACACACTTATAAAAACTAGATGACTTATAAAAGAGAAGGATTATGACAGAGTGATTATTTTTTAATGTTGATTAATTTAACATTATTGAATGGAATTAATTGTGTTGAAATCAACGACGGTGTTAGTAATTGATTTAAATCAAATTAGGACTGTTTTGATTCAATTGCAATGTTGTCCATATTGAATTGTGTTTTGTGTGATTTATTTGAGTCGTTTTTGCCATTACGGGGACGAGGGGCTTTTGGGTAGTATATTGCTCACCTCTATTTTAGGATTCTTAATAGGTACGGGACTAGTGGGTAGGCCTTGGTTATAATTTATGCTTGCTAGGTATGGGACTAGTTAGTGTATATTCATGCAGATTTTATATTCCGGGGTGGGACAAATTTTTATGATTTATCATCGTTACACTAGTCTAGGCATGAGACTAGGATGAGCTAAATGTTTGTAATTCATCATATATATAGGGTAGAACGTATGTGTACTTTGGAAACCCTTAGGTATGTGACTAAGAGATATTTTGAGGATCACACATCGATAATATGGGTGGGGTAATGTGAAAAATGAAAAATTGAGAAGATGAGAATTAATGCCTAAGAAAATAATGGGTATTAAAATAGGTGGTGACATAATGCATGGGGACTAACAGTTTAAATGGGCCAGCTTGCATTTATGCCGTTTCGTATGTGAAACCTTGTCATATTGCACTGTCGACATTTTAAACGGATTAGCTGGCTATTGATAAGGGAAAGTTTAAAACTTTGGTGGGAGACCACCCGTGGCGAGAGGACCTCTATAATTAAAATAATAAATTGAGGAGAATGATAATTTGGGTTAATTTAATCAACAACATGGGACTTGGTATTTTAAATTGTATAGGTGTGCATTTTTGAATAAGAATTACTAAGGGTGGTTAGCGATTATTTCGATTATGTTAAATCATATCTCGTCTAATTACAATATTCTATTATGATATTTATCATGTATAATGCAAGTGTCTGGGTTCACGGACCCTATTCGAGGGGAGCAGTGTGATTTCATGCTCGGGGGTCTGACCTCGTGCGTTGACTAACCTTTTCAAGAAAAAGTCTGGAGAAGTTGTATAGGATTATTTGGAGACTTTCTTGGAGGTGCAGTTGGAGTTATTTACTTTATACGTATTAGTTTAATTTAGTTTTCTTTCCTTCGTATTTACATTGAGACACAGTTTATGGTTTTGATTGGGCGATTTGGTTCCAAAGTTGTTATGGGTTTTATTCTTATATTTCTTTATAGAGTCAGTTGGAGATTATTGGAGTTTGGATTATTATTTAGAGTTTTAGAATGTGATAATTATCTTATCGCGCAGTTGGTTATTATCTTTTGGGATTGATTCAATTATTAATATTATTTTTTTTATTTATGTCTCATATTTGTCTCATGCTAAGAATGGTATTTTATTTACTCGCGCCCGACTTAGTTTTGGTAAAGGTCGACGCCAGAATTTAGCAGGGTGTGACACGAGACATCCATATCTTTGGGTTTGTCATGGGGGGCAGGTGATAAATCAATAATTATTCCACTACCTAAAGTAGTGATCGCTTGACATTGTTCTTGATTTGTATCGGAAGTAGATCTAACACTAGGTTGACCTTGATAACGTTTTTGGCCTTTGGCCGAAAACTTATCCTTTTCTTTGATACTCAAAGAAGCTTGCAACTTTGAAATATTTGCATTTATTTTGGCAAACATTCAGGTGTTTTGAGCATTGGTTGCTTGTTGCGATTGCATGAATTGATTTACGTTATCCTCAAAAGCTCACCTTGGTGGGGTGATATATGGCGCTGGAGGTGGTGCTGGCACATGTGGAGCTTGTTGAAAGTGCAAAGGCGGTGGTAGAGGGGGAGGCAACGTGTGAATTAGGATTCAACGCAGCGTTTTGTGGCCTATAACTAAACCCATGATGGTTCTTTCACGAAGGGTTGTAAGAATTCCTGTGAGGGGCCTTGGAATTTTCCTTAAATCCTCCTACAGCATCCACTTGCTCGTGGAGCCTGACCTTGTAGGTGGGTATTGTTGGACTTTCCTTTGTTGAATGGCTCGCCTCACAAATGGCATACACCTTTTCTTTCATAGCTTGGGTGGATGCGGTTGTTTCTCTTGACTGTGATTTGAGTACATCTTCCAATTTTCTCTCAATTTGGCTAGATCGAAGTTTCCATTCGGCATTCGTATCCACATGATAAATACTAGAAGTGGATGGAGCAGTGGACGTCTGCCGAACTCGATTTCGTGTGTTCAGATCGAATGTGTCCCATGATTGAATAGTCTCGACGACATATTTGAGATGGGCTTCAGCATCATTCACATCTAACCTCCAAATGTTCTTTCGCACTTAGTTTTAATGATTTGTTTAGACGCTATACTTAGCCCTTGGTGGAAGAAATAGATAAGGCCATAGTTCTCAAAATCATGATGTGGGTATGTTCTAATCAACTCTCAGAAACACTCCCAACATCGATCAAATGGCTCATTTTTTGGTTGTCTAAAAGTTTGAATTTGAGCCTTGATGGATTTTTTTTATGTTGTGGGAAGAATTTTAAAAGAATCTTGACTTGCATCTCTATCCATGACCCGATTGAGTTCGGTGATAAAAACCAAAGATCGATCTTAACTTTATCCTTTAAGGAAAACAAAAAAAAGTTTTAGGAGAACAACGTCTTGAGTGCATTCTTGATCGCTAAACATGATGCACGCCTCTTCAAACTCACGGATGTGGATGTATGGTTTCTCCGAATCCAACCCGTGAAATGTGGGAAGAATCTGTATCATCCTATTACGAAAATGGAACTGTCCCGCATTGTACGGAAGTAAAATGCATCCTAGAGTGACAGTTCGCTCAGGATACAAAATCTCTCCCATGGGATGATATGGTATATCTTCCTCACTCGTGCCATAACTAGTGTGCTCCGATATGGCTCTCTCTTTAAATGACTTAGTATCCTCACTCGGTGTCCTAGAAACTTGACTCGTAATGGAATTTGGCGGTGTAGGAGGTGGAACCCAAAACTAAGGTGAGTTAGGAGTGTGTGGGTTGTCGGGGTTGTACTCTCCTACGGGTTTTTGTGAATGTGGGTGGGAGTATATTGAGGAGTTTTTTGCGGATTTCGCATGAAAGGACTTTGAGAGATGTTAAAAAAATATTTTTATTTTTTGAATTTTTTGAATTTTTTTTATTTTGGATTTTATGATTTTTTGGCTTTTTAAGAATTAGAGTCAAATTATGGATTAAATCGACCAAACCTACAAGTCTACCTAATCGCCGAAAATAGCGCCAAAAACTTGATGTGACTTAAACAGTGTCTCTAGTGCGTACTAATATCAACTCAAGTGTAAGCCGATCGCTTAAGTAATAATCCGGTAAACGTGTGTATAACACAGGGAATAGGACGTGAATATGTGACGATGAATAGGGAAGACAACTAACCTAAAGGATTGGCTCACGAAAATAAGAAGAAAAGGTGATTGTTCTGAGGTTATGAATTTCTACTAAATAAGCAAGAAAAACTTAATAAACTAACTACGCATGTAAGACTTAACAAAACATGGATTAAATAATATGAATGAGAGATAAGGTCGGAATGCAATCCCCCAACCCCAAATGAGTTCACCTGTTACGAAACTAGTCTAGAATTAAATATATAATTTGAAACCACGACGTTATTTAATTCAAGAATTACATATATGAGGGAACGAACACGCATCATACGTATTCACAAGTACGAGGTCAATTAGTTAACATGCACATCGCATTCTTGAACACCCTAGTTACCTAGGGAAAACGAGGTTAAAAGTCCTACGATATTTGTAGTAACGAACCAACGCGTTCCAATTACTTATTTAATTCAAGAACATGTTTTTATATCCATGCGAACCATTTAGGCTTGGTATCATGCATCCCAACCTTTAGAAATATAGCCAGACATGACGCGGTTAATAAAAAGTATGTTATCTACGTTGTATGTATCAAAACCATGAATAAAGTATACCTAAACATACAGAAAGATCTTGGAGTGCCATAAAATAACCAAATCATGCAAAGCATACAAACTTTTAGAATAAGGAAGAAGAATACCAAATTTATGTAAGAACACCTTGATAAATAATCTATTAAAAGTATGATCTTTATGACTAAATTCAAAACTAAGGATCTTTTCTCTTCTCTTATAATGTTCTCTATGAAAAACTGATAAAAAACTAGCCTAATATCAAACAAGAACATTGCAATTACGGATTTGTGAGCCCCATGGAACTCTTAAAACCAATAAAAAAGAAGATAATTTGTTCGCGCATATGACCCATCGAATTGGTTATGGGGTACATGCGAACCGGTTCAACCCCAAATCAGTTCAGCCTGGGGTTCGTGATTTTTTTCTGCCTTGGCCTTTCTTTCCGTCTTCTAGACTTAGAATTTTTCCTTTATTTTCTTCTAAATGTTCAAATTCACATAAATTTTTCACCTAGTCTCGGATTCGGGCGCCGTTTTTTCTAGTATTCTTGTAACATCATTTTCTTCGACATTCCGGTTGGGCCAACCTCCGTAATAAAGCTACAGAATAACCAAAATGCCCTTTAACACTCTATTCTTTGGGTTTTCTTCTTTGCCTCGATTTCTCTTTCGCACTAACTTGCTTGAATTATCTATAAACACATAATAGATACACAAAACATGAAACATTTTCCAAGGAGGGTTAGTAGCATGATTATGAGATAAAACCAAGTAAATTGCAATGTACAGGACCATAAAAATACCTAAATTAAGGGGATAAATATGATATATTTATGCCTATCCAGTGGACTTATATGTGGGGTAGGTACGTGCAGTTTTTTCCAAGAGCATTTTCACGTTAAGTAACCATGTCCCTATTTGTGTGATGACATTTGTTTTCCTCCTTTATTAATTACTATCATCTCATAAAAATTTGGATCTAATTAATTAATTGTTAAATTATAAAATTAATTTAATTAATTTGGTTAGGAACAAATTAAAACCGATTATTTAATTTGCATCGTATTTACACTATTTTGATTAATTCAAATTTGAATTGAAAAATTAACCTAAGATAAATAATTAATTAGGTTTAAAACTGGAAACATTTTTTTTAGATTAATTTTATTTATAGGACTCCATAAGAATTCGTAATTTACAAGTGGTCAGAGAAGGTAACTGTATTTTACTTAGGCATGAATCCGGGAGGTTATTTTTTAGAGGGTCAATCTTTATCTATGCCATCATTATTTGACGGGTCTAATTACGTGTATTATAAAGTGTTTATGAAATTTACATATAAGTCCCTTAACGATCAAGTGTAGTTATTCATAGAAAAAAGGATGGACTCTACCTACAAATAAAGTAGATGATACCTTTATCCCTAAACCCATAAATAGTTGGAGTGAGGAGGACAATAGGTTATGTGACTACAATTCACGTGCACTTAATGCTCTATTTTACGCGATTACACCAGAGGAGTTTCACCGAATTATGAAATGTGAGACGTCTAAATAGATGTTTGAGATACTCCAGGTTACCCACGAGGGTACCAATACCGTACGCGTCTCAAAGCTCCAAAATTTCACCACCCGATTTGAGATGTTTTTTATGTCATACCCCCCGACTTAATTAAGTTAAGATTATAATTTTAATGTAGAAATAAATTGTCTTAAGCAATAATTTACTGTAAATGTCTTGGTAAGTAGCACCATATTTTTTTTTTCCTTTTTCTTTTTCAAAAGCATGTTTGGATGACAACATAACTACATTCACATGTAATTTACAAGTACTAAACAACTTTACATATAAAAAAAATCTTTAGTTTAACATTTACCCAAAAATCTTATTGATATATAATCCATATTAGATATCCATCACTCCCTCGTTTAAGGTTCCAACTTGACAGTGAACTCCATACGATAGGCATACCTGAAACATAACATTATAGGAGTGTAAGCAACACAAGCCTAGTGAACGACCATATTCCACACATACACCACATATATATAACCAATTTGAAAAATAATTTTTATTTTCTAATGTTATAACCCAATAGGAATTGTGTAACTCTCGCAAGCCTGGACCCGCCACAGTCCAATTAACCCACCACAGTTAATGGGGACCACCACATCCCATAATTAGGCCCGAGTACGACAAACCTTTAAGTTGGATTAACGGGACCGCCATATCCCGTAGGACCCACCGCAGTTCTTAACATTAGATAAAGGACACGCCACAGTCCATAACATCACATAATATTCTTAATCATATGCATATTTTCATCAATACAACATCACACCCATAAGCATCTTAATATATGAGTTTAACTACACATTGCCATATGAACATATAAGCATCTATATTTCATGGGACAGGTCACTCACCTTGAATTTGGTTCTAAGATTAATACCAAAACTATTTCCTTGTTATGGTAGTGTTAGCCGCTTCCCCACCTAACAATTCAATATAATTAGCATTTGAATAAACCAAATCACATTAAACTCAGTAACACATTACATCAGTTGATCAATTTGACATAACTAAAAATTAATTGGATATGATACTTGACATTTATATAAAACCTTATTCATTTGGGTGCTAACACAATTTACGGAATTAAATTACGAATTCTCTAGATAGAGTTATGCCCGTTTTATTATAACCTTTTCCAAATAATTTCTGGAGAAAAACAACAGCAAAGTGTCAACTTCAACGCAACCCCCAAGACCAAACAGAAGGTATTTTATTCTTCCCTTAAATTATATCATACTCATATATGTTATATAACATTTCCAATTTAACTTTCTTGATTTCAACAAGCATTGGATGATTTATGTCACTTTTAACACATCTAGGTCTAAGTAGACTATCAAAGCATAACTTAACATTTTTCAAGCATATAAAGCCTCGAACTCCATTGTAAATCAGGGTAAAATATATTAAATATATTTAATAATATAAAATTAAAGTTTCATAAATTTTAGAGTTCATTTTCTAAGTCAAGCAAAACGTCGAACACCTGGTGAGCGCAATTACACTTTTGGGACAAATTTTATACCTGAATTTCAAACTGTCACCCAAGATTCATTTCTTGGTATTTTTATGTAATTTTCGGATATAGTATACATATATGAGTCTATTTTAATATCCAACTTAAATAATTTAATTTCAATAAGTATTCCATGATTTATGCCATTTTTAG
The DNA here is from genome assembly GCA_949130495.1 of Sambucus nigra. NCBI lineage: Eukaryota > Viridiplantae > Streptophyta > Magnoliopsida > Dipsacales > Adoxaceae > Sambucus > Sambucus nigra. The sequence goes on along the minus strand of OX422223.1, from coordinate 253,587,448 downwards.
CACAACTAGGTAAGAACAGAACATTAAAGCATAACTTAACCTTTTTAAGCATATACCCCCTCCACGTTGGGTACATGTTTTAGTATATACACACATCATATATATGAATTTCCTACATTAAAAATCTTCATGAGAAGTAAATTAAAAACTGGGACTTTAAAGTTAACATTTACGATCCTAGCACAAGTCCTCACATATGATTTTAATCCATCCTTAGTTTAACTCAATTTGGTAAAATGGGAATCATTTAAATATTCATTCAAATAAGAAACAAAAACATACCAAGTATATAACTCATCTATGGGACCAAATTTAATAAATAATTAATTACCTTACGATAATTCCTCGGTTTATGGTAATTTTCCGAAGGATTTCTTCCTTAACTTTCTTTTTCTCTCTCCGTAAGCATGTTTATTCCCAAGCTTGAAATATGAAATGAAAAAGATGATAAGGTCTGCCATTATAATAATAAAAGGTGGTCATGTGACCAATATAAGTGGTGGCATGTGATTGGTTGGACAAGGGGTCCAATAAGACAATCCCACTAATGACGAATTTGTCCCACCTTTGTAAAATCACCACAACTCACTATTACGGGACCTGATCTACTCACACTTTTATTATAATTATAGATAACTTATATATCCACCACTTTTATAGTTTGTGTTTTCCCAAACTCAAAAAATTAGTACACCTAATTTGGGCTCGAACAGGAAAGTAGCAATTTACCAAAAAATCTCATAACTTTCACATTTGGCGACTAAACATCGCCAATTTTGCACTAACACCCTAGTTTACTTTTATAAACATAATGATGCATTAGAAACATATTTCCATGATGCATTTAACCACATAACTAATCATATTCCCTAAACATGTTATCCCCGGTCCTAAGCTCAATTAGTATCTAAGGTAGACAGCATATGTATCATATGAGCATGGATCCCCCAAATGTGATAATTAACATGTTTAACACCCCTCACTAACTTATAACTTATAAATTATACTTAATAATAAAATTAACATTCCTAATCACATTTTAGGGCCTTACATTTTATGTAAGAGAATGAGACATTTGATGAATTCTACGCTAAATTGTCCAATATTGTGAACTCGTATTATAATTTAGGAGAAAAAAATTCTAGATGATAAGATAGTGTGTAAGATTTTGAGGTATTTACCTCCTAGGTTTTTATCACACGTCACGACCTAGAACATTTTAGGTAACATCGATAATATTAAGGTTGAGTAACTCATAGGTTCATCCCAAACTTTTGAGTTAGAACATTATTGACCGCCCAAAAATGAAAATAGTATAGCATTAAAGATCCATAAGGCATATGCAGTCAATTTTGACTAATATTCGGAAATGAAAAAATGAATTTTACACTTATGGTTAAAAAAATAAAAAAAATTATAAAAAAATAAACTTAATTATTAAGTTGGCGACGAATCCCAATTCGAGTGCTCCCGTGATGAGAAAACATTAGGGCCTAGTGAAGATGATGAAGTTGACATTGAAAAGGCTTAGTTCGAGCTTTAAGAGATGACTCTTCAACTAGATAAGGTGAATCTTAATATAGGTTCCAAGCCTAAGATGTATAGGGAAAAGATTTGTGTCATTATGGAGAAGGAGACACCTTTGGGTACTTTTCAAGCCCATAAGGCTATTCTTATTGATAAGATAAAAGAAGGGGATAAATAGATATATATATACATGAGAAGGTCATTAGCCTAAATCAATCATTACTTGAGTTGTGATGGACTCAAATATTGCTTTAATAACAAATATTTTGGCTAAAGGAAGACCTAGATATGTCATTAAAATTAATGTTTGATCCTAAGGATAGATCCAAAAAATTAGAGAAGATGCTTTTAGCACCATCTCATCCCCAAATGACAAGATCTAGATTGGATATTACAAGACTTTAGAGTCAAGAGCAAATTTGAGACCAACACTTTCAAAGGTCCCAAGTTGACACCAACTCCCCCCCCCCCCCCCCCCCCCATCTAGAGATGTCCAAAAGTTGATGAACGTGATTACCCCGCAACCATATTTTGCATCTATTATAAAATAAAGGGTCACCTTAAGGAGTATTATTTTTAGCCAAAGGAGGACAATGATACGTATTCTAATCCACATTTTAGAATGATTGAAAATTTACAAAAATGTGTTGAATACCTAGGTAAGACTTCCCAACAACTCATGGGTGAGTTAAATAAGTCTTCTCCTCCCCAAGTGAGTAGTGTTATGATAAGGACAAAGAATTGGAGAAAGATTAACACAGATGAGGTAGCTCGTCCCGATCCCAACGCTACTTGAGTTATTTTATTGTCTAGGTTGGAATTGTGTGCTTTATATTAATTCATTTTTCCCCTTACCTAGACGTATATTTTACGTACTTTATTTCTTTTTCCTTTATTTTTTTTGTTTGGTATGTTTTGGTGTTATAAATGAAACATACAAAATGTTTTTATTTTCTTTTTAGTTGTTTAAAGACAAATAAAAAAAATCTTTTGAAAAATTTATGAAAATACAAAAAGATTTTCATGTTTTGTTTTTTGTGGATAACAAATGTTTTAAGATGAATGAAAATTTCCCTATTCTTGATTAGAAACTTATGAGGGTAAATCTCTTTACTTATGTTTTGGCTTAACCTTTTTAGGAGTTGATCAAGAATAACTCATGTTATATAGTAGTCATTTCCATATCGCACACACATATTGTAGTTAAACTAGATTGTATCAGCATTTTGATCCGATTTTTTTTACATTTCATATGTTTTGCATTCTATCGAGTCACATATTTTTTATTGATTGATTTTTGAAAATGTGCACATAAGAACCATAGCTTGTGAGGACCATTGAAAAAATGACGAGTGTGCAAAGGAAAATTCTTCCATTTGTGTCATAAAAGCTTAATTTGGAAAAGACTTATATATGTGCTCATAAGATAAAAGAAAAAATTAATATTTGTGCAAATGCATACTCTCATAAAAAGAACAAGAAAAATATTTAAAAAGAGCACTTTTGAGGGGGATATAAGTTGAAGACTAATGGGTGTTCACATAATTCGTTTAACATATTTTTCTGTTGGTCTTATTATCTTGGTTAAACTTTCGTATGTTGACTTTAGTAGGGGTGTAGATGGATATTCAAAAATATGAATTTGTCCAATATTAAAGTTCGTATTTTGCGAATATTTATTCAAAAAATGTATATGGATACGGATATGGATAATGTGCTAAAATATGTAGAAAAAACCCGGATACGGATAGTATATGTATTTGATATGAATAATTTGTATCAAAGGCGCAGTATCCATATTTGCGGATGTCCATTTTCTAGATATCCGTATCCATGTTGCATTTAATATTAATTTAGTGTTAATATTAGTTACATATAATTATTATTTATAATATTTATTATATGTAATGTAAAATAAAAATATATAATATAAAATGTTAATCATTATTTTTTACTCATTTAAAAAAAATAAAGAAAGGTTACTTTTTATAAATCAAAAGATAATGAATGATTTAAAAATAAAATAAGAAATAAAAAAGAAAACTGTAGAAAAGAACAAAAAGCGAACAAAACAAACTCAAAAAAAATATCTGACCTAAAATCTTTCTCTTTCATTTTACCAGTTTCCCCTTCCTCCCTCCTTTTCAGCGCACACCCTCTTCTCCAAACCTCCCCCTCTACTAGTAACATGGTAATCTCCTTCCCACCCTCTCTAACACTCACACACTTACACAAACGCACACATTAACATACATATACACGTATCAACACGTGCACACGCACATCAATACAACTATAATAACACACACACAGACGCACACATAAACACACGTATCAACACATACACGCACGCAGACACACATAGTAACACACACATACACAGACGCACACAACAACTATTAGGGATAAATTGTTGACTAATTTCTAAGTTGTTGAGTATGAAATGGTAGATTAATTTATTGATTCTAAATAGTTAGGCCTTGATATCTTTTTTTACAGTAGTATTGATATTAATGTTAAAAGAGGCAAGTAAAACATTATTGAATTAGAGCTTCATATTTCTAAGTCCTTGATTCAATATATTTTACTTATAAGTTATAATTATTCAAAAAGTATAGGACAATATGTCAGAAGACACAAGTCAGACAAATATTTCCACAGATGCTTCTTCCCCCACTCCACCTAGCAGTGAAAATCAAGGTGTTAGTGATGGTTCTCAAGTGGCAAAACAATCAGACAAGAAATGTACGTCTGAGGCATGGAATCATTTTACTCATGTGGTGCATCCAGATAATACCTTTAAGGCCGCTTGTAATTATTGTAAGACAAAGTTCAATGCATGAAGTTCGAAGGGTAACTCTCACCTAAACAATCATTGGGAATCATGTAAAACAAAGACAAGGGGTGGTGGTGACATTCAATAACAAATTCTTTGCACTGTTAAGTCACCCACTAAGGCAATTCTAAAGTTTAGCAATCATAGGTTTGTGCAATTTGCTTACTGTGAGATATATGTCTGTGTGGAAGAGCGTTACATACATAGAGTTAGTGCAGCTTTATATGATTTGTATGTCAAGTATAAGAATTCAAATGCTTCATCTTATTCTTCTCCCGTAACATTTGAGCATTCTTCTCGTACAAGACGATACAGATGTGTGGTCTTTTGAGATGTGGATTTTGGTGGTGACGACAACCTTTATTATTATTATTATTATTATTATTATTATTTTTATTATTATTATTATTATTATTATTATTATTATTAATTCCATTATTAATTATTTTTTTGTAATTGAGTGACTTATTTAAGTTTGGTGACTTGGAATTTATATTGTGGCACCATTTTTTTGTAACTTGGTGACTTATTAGTTGTTATTTGAATTATTAGTTGGTTCCCAATGCACACGAATTAGTTGTGATTGTGATTTATTATGTTATCATAAAAGTGTCTCCACTTGCTATGCTAATTCCCAACAGGTTTCTTTAGAAATTTCGTTTCAGTGATGGTTTAAGGAACGGAAAAAAGTTGTGACCGCACACAATAAAAAGAGATAAATGTTGTTTACTTATTTAATTATTCATTCACTACGGTAGCATTAGTTCATAGAGTTAAGAATTTTGACATGCATCTTCATTTTTTAATACAGAGGAAATGCATATTGAGGAGCAATGGACTATTCAATAAGAGGAAAAGAGGACTCATGATTCATGAATATGAACATTAAAGTTTAGTACTTAATTTCAAACATTCTCCTAATATTTTATATTGTTGCTTTTTTTGAGTTATAACAAAATTCTCTTGGACTTTCTTTGTCTAATTTTTATTCAATATAATTTTTCGTTAATTTCAAAATTAGTGTTAAATGTAATGGATAAGCAATGTAAACAAATGCAGATATTATTCAAATCTGGGGAATTCGAGAGTATACGAATATTGATAGTTATTTTTAGTATCTGGGCAGATACAGATATAGATTTTGATATGAATAGTGCATCTAGATAGAAGATACGGATATGGATAGCATGATATTTGTTATGCATCCATCCGTTTATTGCCCGTAGACTTTAGGTCTTAGTTAGTTGAGCCCTTCACGAACTTAACGTTTTTGCAATATGGTTGGCTTTTATGCGTGTTCAATTACGAATTTAATCTTGGATTCTTATAAAACATGGGTGGGGAGATCTATTTATTTGAGGTTTGATATTATTTCCTTTCAGGTTAGATATCTTGTGCGGGTTACGAATTTTGAATATTATTCTCACATTAGTAAACCACTTATTGTTTCGTCAAATTATTTTTGCTTGAAAATATGAAATTTGAATCTTTTTTGTTTAATGTGAATACACAGTTACATTAGATGTTATATCTGTAATACCCTTCCCTAATATTTCATTTAAATTTTGTATAAATTGTAATGAATTGAGGTTTGATGATGATCATTGGAAGTTGTGGTTCAAAATTGAAGGAAATAAAGAATCGGTGGAAAGAGGTTGTTCAAACAACATAGGGTGTCGTTAGAAGCAAGAACCAGTGTCGCACGATGGTCGCTTGAAGCAGAGGTTCAAACGATCTTCCAGCGAGGTCTCACTGCCTTATAGTCCCGGGTTGTGTGAAGCCATATATCGAATGAGATGGACATGTTATTCGAACGAGGCTTATGTCATTTGAATGACGTGTTTCAAAAATGTAAAATCTGACTTGTCCTTATGCACTATCACGTTTATGTCCCTTTATCTTCGAGTTGTCAAAATTTGGTGAGCCCATATGGGAAAAAATGGGATTTTTGGTGTCTTTAGGTTTTTTATAAGGCATGGCGTGTGTCCTTTTGGGCATTTGAAGTTGAAAGAAAATGAGAGAGTGAAAGAGGTGGTCTTCCACCTTGGGAGATCTTCTCCCCTCCTCAAACCACCTCAAAACCACCTTAAACAATCTTATAATTCCAGTATTTCACCACATTCACGCCTACAACACCCATTTCCACCATTATTCAGGTGAAGCTATGATTTTTGGAGGTGTGTTGGTGGGTTTTTGGAGAAGATGATGGAAGCTTTCATGGAGTTTGAAGAGGTTTTGGCTTGGAAGCTTGAGTGGAATGATATGGAGCATTTTTGGAGGATGCATTTAGTAACCCCTTGGGCCACCTTTGGAGGTGGGGGATTGATCCTCCTAGACCAACCTTCTTATCACCATTTGGAGCCTTTAGAGGTGGAAAATATTACTTTTAGTATTAAGTCTCTATTTTTTGTATTTGTAGTCTTGTTGTTGGATTACATGAGTGGGTTGCATTTGATTATATGATGAAAATTGTGTATAGTAAGTACTAAAAATTTTTATGAAAAAAAAATACAAAGCAAAATGTCATTTGGTTGAGAATAGACGAAGAATATACTTTTTCAAAGTTTTTTTGTAATAAATGGGATTTTCATGTAAATTGTATGCTTGCATTGGTGCTAAACATTTTCATGAAATAAAAATATTTTAAATTTACATTGTTATCTTGCCTAAGATATTTGGTTAATTAAGTTTGATTTCTTGCAAAAATAAAGATAAAAGAATGGGAGTTTCATTTGAGTTTTAAGAAATAAAATGTTTGAGAAATGAGGTTGAATATGAAATAGAATAATTGGTGAAACAACATCCTAAAGTTTCTTGTAAAAATGGAGATTTTGGGAAAAATCAAAATTTGCTAAGTTTAAAGAAATTAAAAATGTCTTTATGTCTTGAAAGGCATAATTTTGCAAGTATTGTGAAATTATAGAATGAAATATATTTTTAACCCATTTACTAGGGTTTAAGAACTTAAAATCCATCTTCTCATGTATATAAACTTGTAGTATTTTGGTAATAAATATGTGGAAAAGTTTAAAGGAACTTGTTGGGTTTAAAAAAGAAATAAGAAAATTTGAAATTCTAGCCTTCAAAGTGTGTGGGAAAAGGGGTTATAAGTGTGATGAATATAAGGTTGTAAGACTACATGTATATTTAAAGAGGAAATGTTATTTTCTTATAAAAGTAGTCTTTAAGAGTAATAAGATTTCTTGAATAAAGAAAGTAAAAAAATGCCTAATTTGGAAATATGATTAGTAAAAGTGTTGGTTAAGTGTTAAGGGTTAACCAATGGGAAGTTGGTGCATGTAACTTAAATTGGAAAGGAAATAATGGAATAAATAAATTTCCAACTTGAGAAGAATGATACTCCCAATGTTAAAAAGGTGTCTTGGGAAAACAACACTTGTAAAATGGAGGAAAACGACAAGTTTGGGAACAAATGGGTAAAATGGTAATTTTACTTAAAGTGGAATGTTTATATGAAATAAAAATGTTGAAAAAGGTGTTACACCCATTGGTCCTAAATGAATATGATTTTGGGTGTAAAATCAAATTTAAAGTGTAAGGGACATGAAATGATAATTTCAAAGTGTAACATCAGTTGGGGTGAAACCCTGGGTTTGGTTTTGACTGGGTAAAAGGGGAAATAAGGAATAACATGGACATTTATAAAATGTTTAAATACATAAAAGGAACTCGAATGACACCGGAATAATTAAGGAGGGCCCGGAGCCCTGGGGTGAAAGACCCAAAACCACTGGCCAGAGTATATGATGGTGTCGTCGGGAGTGTGGAGACTGTTAAAGTATGCAATTTATTGGAAGATTTCGAGAATAAGATAAAGTAATAAGATACATATCAAGAAACGGGTTGTGTTGTATTGTTTATTAAGACAACTTAACTTGAATGAATTAATGAATATTTTGGAAAATGATAATGTGGATAAGGAATGTGTAAATTGATTGATGTCCCAAAAGTAAATGAAAGGGAAACTTCAATGGTAAATGGGTGAGTTAAGCAAACCTAAGAAGGTGTAACACGTGATTTAACACAAGGGAGTGTTGGAAAAAGGTTTTCAAAGGTTAAAGAGGTATTGTATAACACAATGTTTGTGTGTTTTGAAAGAGCTTATTTTCAATGGAATACTATTGTGAATTGTTTTAAATGAAAAGGGTAACTTCGGTAAAGAAATTATTTATTCTAAATAAAGTGTAGTGGTTTCAAGTGTTTAACTGTGTGCATTAAATAGAGGGATAAATGAAAAATTAATAAAGAATAAGTCTTTTATAAGATTAAGATAAATTAATTTGGGTAAATAACGTTTTCAAAAGTAAAACGATGTGTGTCAATATATATATATATATATATATATATATATATATATATATATATATATATATATATATATATATATATATATATATATATATATATATGTGTGTGTGTGTGTGTGTGTGCGTGTGTGTGTGTGTGTGTTTGTGTGTGTGTGTGTGTGTGTGTGTGTGCATAAGTTAGTTGCATGTGCACGTAGGTATAAGTGTTGGAGTCTTCTTTATGTCGTTTGTTTCTATAGTGTATTTGGTTTGCTCTCACTGTGCTTTGGTTCATGCCCACGTCTTTGTTATGGCAGGTTGGGTGCGAGTTCATATTTTGAGAGCATTATATAGGTAAGTGTTCTATTTAAGTTAACTTTAGTAGCTCTGTATGCTTGGACTCTGGGGATGCTTCCTGCGGATCACTCACGTAGTTTGAATTTGAAATTGGAATCGCGTGCTAAACAAGTGAAATGTTAATTAAAATAAAACTAACTACCAACATTATATGGGTTGTTTCATTGCACTTCATACTTAATGCTCGGGTCGGACCGAGTTGACTACGGGTAACTCATTCATCCGGGTTGCGGACAATATCATAGTTGTTTATATATTTGATATGATTTATATTTCATCGAATATTTTTCTCATATTCCTACAATAGCATTTTTAATCTTGCATGGCCATATCTTTAGTGTTTCTAGGTGTAGGTGGTAATTTCCTATAATATTAGTATTCAATACGCATAAGCTAAATTAAGAGAGGTATTCAGGGAAAAAGATAAAAACACACACAACACAAAAAATATTTTTATTTAATATGCACAAGATAAATTAAGACATGTATTTGGGGAGAAGGATAAAAAACACACAACATAAGATATACGTGGTTCGACAACATGTCTAAGTCCATGGGATTTAGGGGTTTCTCTTTAATTAACTCAAATAACTGGTCGACAGAGTTGTAGTACTGCTCGACAATACAATTTCACATGCCTCTCTCAATAAGTGGCAGGTTTATATTTATAGAGAAGCTTAGTAGAGTCCTAGGCTCTATTTTCAGTTAGCCCTAGAAGTTTGTACTTATCCTTTATCAGTTTGAACTTTTTTAAGTGATAAAAATCTAAGAGTCCTCCACGACTTGGACCCTTTATTAATTATAAGTGCACGTGTGTTGTGCACATGCCTTTGAAAATCTTGACCCCACAATTGTCCCAAAAGTTCAGGGATTTTTTCAGGCCATTGGCCTTTGTGTCTAGGTCGACTATTGATGCTTTGATATGTCTATATTTGGTAGTAATGAAAAGGTTCTTTGCTAGTAAGAGGGCAATGTCGCAAATGACACAAAAGTTGGAGTGTTTTAGTCAGTTGAGTGTCTCAGGGGAATGTTGCTAATTTTAGCATATTTCCTTAATTAGAGGAAATAAATTCGTCACTTTGGTATCTATCATACGTGTGTCACGGTTGGTATCTAGGGAAGCATACACGGAAAAATGTTCATTTCCTTTCTTTCTCTTCCATTTTAAAGACCTACGCATCTTTGAAATAGGGCTTCCTCAACTTCGTCTTTCATTGTAAGCACACGTGTCTTTTTCTTTGTTGTTTTATTGTGTTTTCTTAATTTCCATTCTTGATCTAAGTTGCCATTTTATAAATATAATGTACATCATCAATGAGGGAACCATTGAAATTTTTTAACTTGATCATCATATTCCCTCATTGGTTGTTGTTGATCTTGCTGAGGGCCCATGTGAGCTCCTAGCAGTTCCTAAGGGCTATTGATTACCCTCCATTTTCATAGTTGAATATAGGGTGATTTTTCCCCCTAATCGACTATTCCCCGAATTTCGTTAATACTTTGATGTGGTCCCTGCCAATGTTGCTCCAAATACATGGAAGATCGTTAATGTTGTCAACCTCCTTAATAAATTACATGGGACCAATCTTGGTATGATGAAAATCATGTATTATTATATGTTGTCTACGATCCATGAAGGTACTTATTATCTAAAGATGAGGGTGGCCAATTGAGCCCTAATTGTGAATCTGCCTGACTCCAACAGATATTATTGGGACCATGGGGTTATCTTGAAGATTTGGTGACATTCCCCCATCCTAACAGTCAGGTGTCCTCAGGAAGGGCAAGGAATAGGTTAGGTTACAATGGTTGTTTTGATTCTTCCACATTTTGTCAGATTTGATTGATTTCAATTGCTTTTACTCTTTTCATGGTAGATAATAGCAAGAGGAAATGTCCTCGTGACATTGAAGTCAACTTTGTCGATCTACAGAAGGTTTGGCAATTCAGCAAAGGTTTGGAACTGCTCATCATCCCAAGTTTCCATCCTTCTTATTCATCTATAAAAGCTATACTAACTCTTTTATTGCGAAGCCAATGGAACAAGTTCTGGCCATCCCAAATGTGTTAGGCAATCCAGAGGCTTCAACAAATGAGGGATCCAATTCTGAGGGCTTAAGAGAGGAGTTAAGCTCATCATCTTTTGAATCATCATATTTTTCAACTGTCCTTCCTCTTGAAGACTCCTGTGATATTATGGACCTAAAGAGTAAAGTAGTTAATATAATATATGAAAGAGTAAGGACAATGAACCTTCTTGGGTAATGAGAAAGATAAATGAGGTTGGGGATACAACCAATCCTTTGAATCTAGGGGATTCACCATCGAAGGGTCATAAACCTCTATAAAAAAAGTTTAAAAAAATACCATGTTCCTTCTTCCCTACTAGTTATTATGGGTAAATCTTCTTCTAATAAGGGTAAAGGTGTTGCCCAATCCGTGGTCGCTCAGCCCAAGCTAGCTCGAGAGAATATTTGGTTGATAATCTCCCTTACCGATAGGGCAACTACTGACGCATGGTCACCTTCTTAAACGTGCCAACCATAACCTATCCCTTGTAAGTTCTTCATATAATTCAACTTTTATCCTCCTTTTGTAAAAAAAATCGTTAATTATTGTTCGTTATTTGTCTTTGTAGTTTATAATTGACTATGATCATCTATTGGACACGAATGACGCTTTGAAAATTTCTTTTGTTAATGTGGGGAAAACTTTCTAAGGTCTGAGCAAGTCCTTACATGATCCTTAGCTAATTGATACGATAAAAGCGATCGAGAAGAAGAAGTTGGAGAAGAAGGCTAAACATTTTGAGAATGAGAAGATCATTCTTCATAAGGAGATTGACGACTCATCTACCTTAGTTGTTGCATCTAATCTGGGAAAAAGAGAAGTCGAGAAGGCTAAGGTTGATGCCGAAAATTCTAAAATGATGGATGATGAGGCCAAGGCTAAATACAAGGATGATGCCTTCATGTGTGGCTAGGATGAAACTTTTCTCAAGGCCGGAGATCATATCTAATACCTGAGGAAGGTATTTTTCAAGAATGGTTGGGTCCAGGCTCTCACAAAATACGATGTTGCTAAAGACTCTGATCTATTCAAGGAACCCCATGCAAGTTCCCCTCATCAACTTAAGAAGGAGGATAATGTTTAGGGGGAGGTCAGAGGGCAACTGGCTGCTAATGGGTCTATTTAGTCGCAGGTCGAATAAGCTGCTGTAATTGGAGCCAGTCAGTTGGTGACAACGATTATTTCCCAAACTACTGAGAAGGAGAAGGTCGACTAGAATGTTCCTTAGAGTTATTTATGAAGCTTTTTATTTATTTTTTCTTTGAACATTTTAGGGGTTCTCCTTGTTTGTAATTCTTTCAATGAAATACCTAGTTTTGATTCAACCAATTCCCTTTATCTGGTATTTTCACATGGTTTCTTTTTTTAAGCTTATACGTTTGACCAATTATTCATGCAGTTTAACTTAAGACTCGCAGTGCCGATCACTGACCAGAATGACTTTTAAGAAAGGTGGGGAAGTCTATTTTCTTCCGGACATGATGAAGATGATGACGATGACCTTGACTAACACCTGGGTCCTAGTATGATCGATTAAGAAAAAGAGGATTACTTGGACCTTCATTGACTATTTTATTAGGCTTTGGCTAATATCTTCACCCTTCGTGACATGTTTTTTTACTTCTCAAGGCAATCACAAGGAGTCATAGCTAATCTGAAGTCCAATTTTGAACACCAACTTGTTGAGATGGGTAAAGATGGTGGATTCAATAAGAGATTGATCAATATCGAGTTTGCCCATTCGAGGAGGAATTTTATTCTTCATGACAACCTCTTGGGTTCCCGGGAGGTCGCCACTATCCTTGAGAAGGAGAACAATTAAATAAGGATTGATCTTGAAGGACTTCACAAATACAACTTGCCTCCGACAATTTAGGGAAGGGGTTTATTTTTTAAAGGAACCGAATGCTCAGTTGGGGGAGGGGATGGAGAAGACTCAAACGTATTTAAATAACAAAGCCCTGTCCATCAATAATATTTCTCAAAAGCTTGATTGCCTCACATTTAAGTTTCACAAGCAACCTCACCAAGTATGGATATATGGTTATGAAGAGGTTATTTTTAGCATGGCTTCTGCTATGAACGATGCATAAAAATATTGGCTAGAAAAATGGTTGGCTCCATTCGCTCACAATGACAAAGGTCCCACGGGATTCTGAGTTACTGTATTGGTACGACCTAGGTTGCCTTGATCAGTAAAACCCTCCTTATATGATTGATGTTTCATGGATCCCAATGTATGTCATTCCAGTTAAATTGATAAGGAAGTACCTCGGTGACTCTGGACTTGATGGAGATCATGAACTCTCCTAACCTCAATATTTGGTCGACAAGGTGATTCCGGGGGGGTGCATCGAGGATTTTAAATATATCTACAATCATTACTCCTTATGCATTGGATGTTTCACCTGTTAGAGTTGGGAGTTGAACGAATGATTAATCCCAGACACGCAATTGATCCAGGTGTATTTACCATTATGTTGTAAATTGTTTATTTTCTTCGATTTCCTTATAATAGTTGCAAGTGTTAATGGAAATTTTTTCTTTTTTATTCCATATATAATGTGTGGTCTTCTAATCTTACCTTTTAGGTGACATCGTCACATTAAAGCTTAGGCCTAGACACCCCCCACCCCAAAAAAAAATGCACCTATTTGTGGGCTTGCTCCTTAGAAGGATTTTTATGACCTAGTTGGTAATAGGTGCGTAGGGTTTTCCAAAAGGCTTTTCAGGGGTTATAAGACATTATTCATGTTTTTTTACTCTCCAAAAATCTTTATGTTGGTCGATCAAACATTTAGTCACATATATAGATCATTATTGTTGTTCAGCAAGTCTGTCTTAAAATAATTAATTTTTGAGAGAAGATAACCATCATAGTAATATGTTAACGAGAACTAATTCAACTAATTGATCTCATTTATTAAATACTTATATGGCTGCCACTTAGAACAATGCATAGATATAAGTGCGATAAGTCTAAATGAACTTCTCAAAAATACTTTGAAATTGAAATAAGTGAAATAGGCTTAGTCACCAAGTTAGAATTTAAAAGTAAAATTTTGTTCAATTGGACGTATTCCAAGTTCGGGGAGCCTCTCGTCCCTCCATTTTTCTAAGTGGTAGGCTGCCATTAAGTCATCTCGAATGACTTTCAATGGGTCTTCCTAGTTAAGCCCAAGTTGCCCATCTGAGGACTTTTTGGCGCTACCCACGATATTTCTAAGTACTTAGTCCCTACCCTTCAATCTTATCACTTTGAATCCTCTGTTGTATTTCTTAGCCAACTGCTGCTGATAGGAGGCAAGTTTTATAAGAGTCAATTCTATTTTTTCATTAGTTAAGTAAAGCTCTGATTTGATTGCTCGTTGTTGAGATCTTAATCGACTAAGGTGGACTTCATAGTCAATAGACCTGCCTCAAGTGGTATGACTGTCTCCATATCATAGGATAAGGTAAAGGGTGTTTCCCCTATTGATTGCCTTAGTGTTATTCGAAATTCCTAGAGAACTTCGGGGAGTTGGTTGACCCATGTTCCCTTCGCTTCTTCCAATCAATTTTTTATTCCATCGAGGATTGTCTTGTTAGATGCTTCTATGTTCCCATTGCTTTAAATGTAGGACACTGAACTCTATTAGTGCCAAATATTGTGCTCATCCTAAAAACTTTGAAAAAGTCTTCTCTCAAACAGAGTTCCGTTATCTGTGATGATAATTCGAGGGATGCCAAATCGTGCTATGAAGTTCTTCCATATGAACTTGGTTATATCAACATCTCGAATATTTTCCAAAGGTTCCACTTGAACCTATTTAGAGAAGTAGTCTATGCTGACCAACAATGCTTCCTACTGCCAGATACGAGGGGCAATATATCGACGATGTTAAGCCCCCACTAGGAAAAAGGCCAAGGACTTATGAGGGACTTGAGGTCATTAGACATTTGATGTACCAACGGCGAGAATAGATGACAGTTCTTGCATTTTGGAACATAGGAACTTGCATCCTTTTTCATATACGACCACCAGTAACCTTCTTTCATTGCCTTAAATGCTAGTTATATATCACCTACATGGCTCCCACATAGACCCTCATAGATCTCCTTAAAAATAGAACCACTAAAGCTTCTAATCTTCCACTAAGTGGAAGCGAGCAAATTTTACTTGTATTTTATTTGACTCCTTCTTATCAACTGGAAGGGCATCTTCCTTCAGGTAGTGAATGATTAGATCCATCTAATTCGGTGTCCTATAAATGATCATAACCTACTTGGAAAATTTTCCTTTATTTATACTCTATTTGTCGAGGTATTTTACTTCAATTTTCCATTTCATACCCCCCTCAACAGCCAAAGAGAGTGTTGTCAGTGCATCAGCGTAACTATTATTCCCTCTTGGGAATTTTCGCACTTCTAAATGCCTGAATTGGGCGACCAATTGTTGGGCTTATCCAAAGTATGAGTCCATGCCCTCATCCCTAGCGATGTGGTCTCTTGATATCTGATTTGATACCAGCCTTGATTTGTAGAAGACATCTGGGCTCCCACGGAGAGTGCTTTCCATAATCCGTCGAGAAAGGCTTCATACTCAAATTCGTCGTTGGAGGCTTCGAATCCTAAGAGAATGTCCTGCTCGAGAACTATTCTCTCTAGGGATAGTAGTACTAGTCGCACTCCTTCCCCCTTGGAATTTAAGGCTCCATCAACATACAGTACCCATCTATCACATTCTTCGATCGTCTATAGGATAGATTCTTTACTTTTGTTACCAGTCTCTATTTGTTCTTAGTCACAGGAAAATTTGGTGATGAAGTTTTCTATGTCTTTCCCTTTAATAGAGGTTTTAGGTTGAAACTAGATACCAAATCATTCTAGTTCTATAGACCGCTTGTACATCCATCCACATATGTCAACCTTCCTAAGCATTGTTTTAAGAGGGAAGAAGGTTAGAACAATGATAGTGTATGCCTCAAAGTAATGTTTGAACTTACTGGAGGCTATCACCAGTGCGTATGCAAAATTTCTAATGGTAGGTATCTTTTTCAACATTGACAATGTTCTGCTTCCAAAATAAATTAGAATCTAGCCCTCATTCTTCTCATAAGCCAAGGCTGAACTTATAGTGTTATTAGACATTACCAGATACAAGTACGAAGGGCCATCATCATACGGAATGGTAATCAGTGGTAGTTTGCTTAAATAGTTCTTTATTTATTCAAGTGTCGTGGTAGTTGGCTTAAATATTATCTCTTTCATCTGGGAGTTTCCTCTCATAGTTATCAATGAGCCTTGAGATCTGGTTAAATTTTTCAAGCTCATCACTATTCATCGTTCTATCCTCCTATAGATGATAATGAGCATAAAAGGATTAGTAATACTCACCAATCTTAGATCTAACCCTCTGAGAGGGAGGGGTTAATCGGTGCCCCTTATGGTCATGTTGATTGTAATGGTTAAGGGGATAGCCCTACGGGTCTCCATAACTGTGTTGTTGATGACCCTCATGGTCATTGACATTCATATGATGTTGGTTGGGTGAGTGAGACATCCTAGGAATTTAGGTAGTGGCAAAGAACTCAGATCATTTCCCATATACGACATCAATTGTAGACGGTAATTTCCTACAATATTAGTATTCAATATGCACAAGTTAAATTAAGAGAGGTATTTAGGGAGAAGGATAAAAAAACACAACACAGGATATATGTAATTTGGTAACGTGTCTACGTTCACGAGATTTAGGGTTTGTTCTTTTATTTACTTAGAGAACTGGTCGACAGAGTTGTAGTAATACTCGACAATACAATATCACATGCCTCTCTCAATGCTAAGAGAGTTTACATTAATAGATAAGCTTAGGAGACTCCTAATCTCTATTAAAAATTATCCCTAAAAGTTCAAACTTATCCCTTATCGGTTTGAACCATTCCAAGTGATGGAAATGTGGGAGTCCTCCACGACTTGGAGCCTTAATTAATTATAGGTTCAGATGGGCTATAGCGCATGTGCTGAGTATGTGCCTCTGCAAATATGAACCCCACTCTAGGTTGGGTGAGGTTGAGAATATATACTTTTGTTTACCTCTTAGTATCAATGTTTTGCCTTCCGCATCTTAGTGAGATTATTTATGGTGCTTATCTTTTTTATCTTTCATTTTTCCCTGTGCCTATTTGTGATAAAAATGAGGAGAACATGTTTAAATTTAGGGAAGATCTTTCTGACATATTAGAGGGTGAGGGTAAGATAGTTTCGAGGGCGAGATATTATTTTTAATTGAAGGGGAGTAATTTTATGTTCGTGCATTACAATTTAATGTGAGATAGTTTAGAGGGTGAGTAATTTATATCCCTCTTATATCTTTTGTACTTCATGTGGTATATGTTACATGTATGCAGTTGACATGTTTTGTGAGTATGATTTGGAGATGGATCAAGCCTATCATGCATATCGAGTTTCGAGGGGTGAGAATTGCATAAAAATTTGATGTGTAGGGTTATATTTTTAATTTTGTGTCTTATCGCTATTGGTTATGTCCTGGAATTGACAAAGGGAGAGATTAAGGTGTTTATATTTAGAGGAGAGTTTTCTAACTTTTTAATGGGTGAGGATGACATAGATTTGAGAGTGGGGAATTTTTTTAATTGAAAGGAAGTAATTTTTATGTGAATGCGTTACATTTTAATGTGAGATAGTTTAGCGGGTGAGTAATTTCATATCTCTCTTGTATCTTTTGTACTTCACAGGGTATATGTTACATGTGTGCAGGTGACAGGTTCCGTGGGTACAATTTGAAGAGGGATCAAAATTATCAAGTATATTTAGTCTCGAGGGGCGGAGACTGTGTAGCAATTGATGTATGTATTGATACTTTTAATCTCGTGTCGTCTCATTTTTAGTTTTTTACCGAAATTAACAAAGGAGGAGATTTGTAAGAACATAGTTCTCCTTGTTATCTAAATTTCAGATTCAAAATGTATTTAAGGTTCGTGTTATTTTTTTTATTGAAGATTATCTACACAATTGGATTTACGTCATCGACACAATGGCATCAACGCGACATAAACGAGCCATCACACCAAATTTCAAAGCCAAACAAACAGGTATAACACGTGGTAAATATTATTTTTTGCAATATAAAAATTATGTTTTCTTTGGTAATTTTTAAAAGATTTTTAAAAATTTTAAGGGTCTTTTTCTGACTTTTTTTTGCTACATTATTTTTAGGGACATATTTTTAAAGGAATTTTAATTTATCACAAACGATTTTACAACCTACAGTGGTTTTAAATATTTAACTTCATAAAACAATTAATCAAACCACTTCTACTCGCAAATAAATCGCAGCCTGATCGCAAAAATTAACCCTTGCGATTGCGGCTCATAAGCCCGCGACCCCGACTCCAGTCTGTTGCCATAGCAGTTGTAAGAGGGTTAGATTGTGCGCCTTTTTATTTGTTTTTTTGTATTATTTTTGTATTAGTTGACAACTTCTCAGCCAAGATGTCTTGTCTCAGCTACCTTGGGGTTGCTTTCATGGCTATTTCACCTAGTTTGGGAGGTTAGCATGCGCGGGCTTTCAAATGGTTTCTTATTATTTTGTTTTTTATATTTTTTGTTGATATCAATTCCATGGCATGATAGCATCATGCGTGTGTTGGTTGGGTTGTTTTAAGATTGGCTTTTATTACTTCATGCGTCTGACCGTTGCGAACGTTGTTTTCGAGCTTTCAGTGTTTTTCTCTCTCTAAAGTTCTCTCCATGAAAGACATCAAATACAATAATATTCAGTATACCTCCACACTTTCTATTGAGGACGAAGAAGCACTTATCCATAGCAATAAGAAAAAGAAGAAGAATCACGAGGATATGCCTGAAGCAATGTGTATTGAACCTAATAGTTTGAGGTTTGCATGAAGATTTCAACATTCCATTGAAAACATCCAAACCAATGGAACAAGCTTACGACAAAACAAATTCTAAGATCTCCTACATGGATGCAGTAACAAGGAAGGATAACAAAGATGTTTATTTTGATGAATCCAACTTGACCTGGTCAGATGGTGAAGACAATGAAGATAAGTCCACAAATGAATCCCAAAACATAGACCTCAACACTAACCCTAAAGTAGAAAATCCTCTCAAACCCGAGCTCATTATCTCCCCCAAGAGGTTGGAAAAAATCCAAAGTATGTGGAAGGACTGTATAATTGTGAGACTTCTAGGCAAAGTGATCGGCTATATATCCCTAATTAATAAGACCCCTTCCCTTTGGAATCTATGAGGAGACTATCATATTAAACATTTAGAAGAAGGCCATTTTCTATTCAAATTTTATACGAAGTACGATTATAACCCATGTTCTCATGGATGGACCCTAGATTATCAACAATCACTACCTTACGGTGAGAAAATGGGAAACCTTCTTCAACCCAAGGAAAGCCTCACAAACTCATACGACAATGTGGGTGAGACTTCCATGCCTTTTTATAGAGTTATTTTAAGAAAAAGCACTGCATGAAAGGTGAACCCATTAAGACAAACATTAACTCCACGAAAAGGTACAAATCTAAATTTTCCCTTATATGCGTGGTACATAACCAAAAAAAATAGCTTTTGATACGGTGACCTAACAGCCCCAAAAGATCGTTTATCCATCTAAAATCCTTTTTGTGACGCTATTTGAGACGGCTATGGGGTTCTTTTTGAATAGGGGTTATAAATAATTTTTGTGACGCCATAGCCGTCTCAAAAGGTCCTCATTTTAAATGATTCTTTTAAGACGGCAAAAGAGCTGTCACAAAAGATTATTTTTAAGATGGGAAATCTGCCTCAAAAGATTACTATTTTAGAAGAGCTTTTTGAGACAGCAACATAGCCGTCTTTAATATATTTTTGGGACAATTTTAACCATCCCAAAATAGGTATAGGGATCTTAAAATTTTTACACCAATATTTATTGGATAATAAAATCTACCGCTAAAGTTTAATATAGAATTGAATTACATTTGACACAACAAAAAAACGAATAATCATAAAATGTAATATATAAGATGATTTTCAACCAACACAACGAATCATTTTCATTCAACAATAAATAGAGCTCTTACAACCATCTCCAAATATTCATCAAATTAAAAATTATAACACTAAGTTCAAATATTTGACTTGACAACAAAAATACATTAATTAATTAATAATCCAAACAGGAAATGCTTTTATCACAGTAATTCCGTAGCAGTGAAGCGTACGACCTCCAAAACCACTGATTAACATTTGCATGTTCTTCAAAAATTATCGCTAGCACAAAAAAAATAGTGTCAGTTATATCAGAATTAATACCCCTCGTCAACAATACAATGTGCAAAATGAATCAATATAGTATATTCTTGTCATAAACAATATAAATATCTAACTACTATTATTTTTTCAAAAATTCGGCAAAGTCTCCTTTGTTTATTCATTAAAACCACATGTAGTCAACCTGTTTTAAACATTAAAATTGATTATAAGAATTATACACAGCAACCAACTAGAAAATTTTAACCACCATAATAATAAATTCTCACCACCATGACAAATTTTTGCCCCACCATTGAAAATTTAACTTTAAACGAGAGAATTTTCTATTATATATATATATATATATATATATATATATATATATAATAATAATAATTATATGTATGAATTATATTGTATTACCTAGTCAGACTGAGTCGTCGAGGTAGTGGAAGCATGATGAGGGGTAATATTTTGGAACAAACTTTGCATTTCACTTCGCATATCATTCTTCATCTGTAATAAAGCTTGTTGGTTGCAAATCTCCAGCTCTTCGAGCTCCTGTCGATGTCGAGTCTCTCGGTCTTCGACATCTTTCTTTAACTTGTTAATTTCTTCCAATAACAACTGAGATGAACATGCTTTTATCGATGTTGGCCCAATACATGCTCCCTTTAGTAAAGCAAACCCATACCCTCCATATCCTACTACATTAGTAAAAATCTTTTTTTTCACTTATGGGTCATTTTGTTGCTCTTCTGGTAGCTCATTTAGTCTTCTTTCAAGCATTTTCTACCAATTAAATTGATATTATAATTAATGAACATAAAATAATTTTCAAGAACACAATTTATAACAAATATTAAATAAATCTTTCAAGAATCACTTATGAATTAATATTTCTACATATCGCTCTATCAAATGATCCATCTTCAACACTGAAAGGTTTATTATTTGGAGCTCGAGTGGCTTTCCACATGTTAATATTGTCGACAGGCTCCCCCTGTTCTATCCTCTGAAAAAAATAATATATATATATATTTATTACTGTTAGATTAAAATCAAAATATTTATAACAATAAGAATTTTAACCTCCTTTGTTATTTTAGCATGTGGCTTTCGTCCTGTCCTTGAGTAAGCACATTCAACTTCATGGTTCTTAGTGTTTTGATCCGCAATATCCTAAATATTTGAAGAAATAAAAATAAAAATTATGATACTAGTGACGATGAATGTAGGTATAAAATTCTTAATAAGATGTGATATTTATACATTAATCTTCTTTAGACCCAACATTTCATCAATTCAGGCCACTGATCTTTTTCGACTCGTTCAGGTGTATAACTTAACCGCACTTCATCTGTTTGAAACTTTTTATAGTGATTCACCTTCAGTCGATGCATCCATTGCTCCCACACAAGTACCATCCTTGCAAAGCAGATTTGTTTAAAACCTTCTGGTGCATTTGTGTTATTCTAAGAACAAAAAGAATAAATTAGTTAAAACTTGACAAGCTAATTTCCAACGGCACAAATAACTAAATCAAAATAATAAGTTACCTTCACTT
This sequence comes from Sambucus nigra, assembly GCA_949130495.1. Taxonomy (NCBI): domain Eukaryota; kingdom Viridiplantae; phylum Streptophyta; class Magnoliopsida; order Dipsacales; family Adoxaceae; genus Sambucus; species Sambucus nigra. Next base: position 253,565,511 of record OX422223.1, on the reverse strand, counting down.
CCTTCCAAATATTGTCAAGTTCTTCCTCGTTCGCCTCGCTCCAATGCAACACTGTCAATGGAAATAAATTTCCACACCTTGTATAATAACCTAAATGTGACATAAATTTACTTTCAAGCTTACAAACTGCCTGACAATGTTCATTCCATTCCAATATCTTCTTTTTTTTATCATTCCATTCAAGACAAGGCCTTGCCCCCTTTCTGACCCTTTTTTTACTAGTAAGGGTAGTCATTATACCTGAACAAAATATTGGTAAACAATGTTTATACATCTTGTTCAATGTGAATATAAACATAAAATGTAATACAAATGGAGATATACAAACAGTGGTGCATTGTGTAACACAGCATACTTGTGAGATCCTCACCATCTAAAGCCATGACATTGGATAGAGGATTGACATTCCCAATGAATTATTAATATGCTCAATATTTAGAAAAAGTTGTCTTGCAGGTGTTTGAAATAAATAAACTTGAGCTATTGAGATGCGGTGTGTATGCTGTGACTGGGATGTTAATTCAATATTAGGGGAAAGTTACGGTTTCATCTCTCTAGTTCCATGGTCCCTTATGTTGTGTTGCACAGAAGTAATTTAGGATGTCCTATCTAAATCATTTCTTACTGGACCTGTGAGTGGTTGCTTCTCGAGTAGTCTTTCCTCGACTATGAGGTCATACATAGTCAACCGACGACGACGACGACGCTACTCCAATGTTAATGCATTGTTCTCTATGTTCATTTTAAAATCACTTCCAAGAATAAGAGAAGCAATTTAAACTCATTATTGATAAACAGTTATTAATCCGAGTCCCAAAGATCTTAATTTCATCCATCTCTGTGTAAAACGAACAGTTATATTGAAGAGAAGAAAGTAATAACTAAATTGCATCTAATATATCACACTAAAAGCAAGCTAGAACAGTCTATTATGCACTGTCTATACAGATCACTTATAGCTAGGTTACTTATAGATAGGTTACTTAATTTGAGTACCAATGGAAATAAGCAAATGATCATATATTTTTTTTGTACCAAAACCACCAAAAAAACACGTAGCCAACTGGTAGCAGAAAGAACTGAAAGTTGTAAAACTAAACAAAAAATGAAAGATGGCACCCCACAAGATACGTTGATTTCACTCCCTTTGAAATTCTTGCACTCGACAAGATATGCCAAACTCTAAGTTTGTTTTGTTCACAGAAATTTTATTATTTTTGTGAACAAAAGAGGGCTGCTATATTTTTACAAATGCAGGGCTATTATTTTTATAACAGTAAAAGGAGGGGTCAATTTATTTATGACATGTGATTCACAATTATACTTCTAAAAAATAAAGAAAACATATCAGCTAAACGAGCTCAAAAATTGTAATCGAAAATGAACTCAAACACTAAACGAACATAAGGTTTAATCATTTAATTAATCAAGTAGAAACCAACCGAGCCTGAACATTCTGAAAATTAATCAATTCAAACTCGAACATCATGACTCAAGCTTGATTCGAGCTCGAGACCAATTCGAACAAATAGCAGAGATGTTGATTTCACTTCCTTTGAACTTCTTTCACTCCACAATATATGCCAAACTCTAAGTTCGTTTTGTTCACTAAAATTTCATTATTTTATGAACAAAACAGAAATGCTATATTTTAACAAATGCAAGGCTGTTATTTTTATAATAGCAAAAGGTGGGGTCAATTTATTTATAACATGTGATTCAAAATTATAATTTTAGAAAATAAAGAAAATAGATCAGCTAAATGAGCTCGATCTTGTAAATGAGCTCAATGTTGTAATCGAAAACAAACTCAAACGCTAAACTAACATGATATTTGATCTTTTAATTAATCCAGTAGAAATGAACTGAGCCTGAACATTCGGATAATCAATCAAGCCGAACTCGAACATCATGACTCAATCATGATTCGAGCTCGAGCCGAATTCAAAAAAGTATCATCGATGCTGATTTCACTGCCTTTGAAGTTCTTATACTCAACAAGATATGTGGAACTCTAAGTTTGTTTTCTTCATGAAAATTTCATTACTTTTGTGAACAAAACGGGGTTGCTATATTTTTACAAATGCAGGGTTGTTATTTTTATAATAGCAAAAGTAGGGGTCAATTTATTTATGACATGTGATTAAATATTATACTTGTAGAAAATAAAGAAAACAGATCAGCTAAACGAGCTCGAGCTTGTAAATGAGCTGAAAAACTAAAATCGAAAATGAATTCAAACACTAAACGAACATGAGCTATGATCATTGAATTAATCGAGTAGAAATGAGTCGAGCCTGAACATTTGGACAATCAATCGAGCCAAACTTAAACATCATGACTCAATCTTCATTCGAGCTCAAGACGAATTCGAACAAGTAGTAGAGATGCTGATTTCACTACCTTTGAAGTTCTTGCTCTCCACCAGATATGACAAATTCTAAGCTTGTTTTTTTCACGAAAATTTCATTATTTGTGTGAACAAAACAGGAATGCTATATTTTTACAAATGCAGGGCTGTTATTTTTATAATAGCAAAAGGAGGGGTCAGTTTATTTATGACATGTGATTCAAAATTATATTTGTAAAAAATAAAGAAAACAGATCAGCTAAACGAGCTCGAGCTTGTAAATGAGCGCAAAAACTGTAATCGAAAATGAACTCAAACCCTAAACGAACATAAGCTTTGATCATTTAATTAATCGAGTAGAAACCAACCGAGCCGGAACATTCGGACAATCGATCCAGCCGAACTTAAACATCATGACTCAATCTTCATTCGAGCTCAAGACGAATTCGAACAAGTAGCAGAGATGTTGATTTCACTGCCATTGAAGTTCTTGCACTCCACAAGATATGCCAAATTCTAAGCTTGTTTTGTTCACGAATATTTCATTAGTTTTGTGAACATAACAGAGATGCTATATTTTTACAAATCCAGGGTTGTTATTTTTATAATAGAAAAAGGAGGGGTCAATTTATTTATGACATGTGATTCAAAATTATACTTGTAAATAAATAAAGAAAACGGATCAGCTAAACGAGCATGAGTTTGTAAACGATCTCAAAAATTGTAATCGAAAACGAACTCAAACACTAAATGAACATGAGCTTTGATCATTTAATTAATCGAGTAGAAACGAGAAGTTCCTGAACATTTGGACAATCAATCGATCTGAACTTAAACATCATGACTCAATTTCATTCGAGCTCAAGACGAATTCGAACAAGTAGTAGAGATGTTGATTTCACTACCTTTGAAGTTCTTGCACTCCATAAGATATGCCAAATTCTAAGCTTGTTTTGTTCACGAAAATTTCATTATTTTTGTAAACATAACAGAGCTGCTATATTTTTACAAATGTAGGGCTATTATTTTTATAATAGCAAAAGGAGGGGTCAATTTTTTATGACATGTGATTCAAAATTATACTTATAAAAAAAACAGATCAGTTAAACGAGCTCGAGCTTGTAAACAAGCTAAAAAATTGTAATAAAAAATGAACTCAAACACTAAATGAAATGAGATTTGATCATTTAATTAATCGAGTAGAAACGAGTCATGCCTGAACATTCTGACAATCAATCGAACCGAACTCGAACTTCATGACTCAAGCTTGATTCGAGCTCTAGTCGAATTCGAACAAGTAGCAGAGATATTGATATAAATGCCTTTGAAGTTCTTGCACTCCACAAGATATGCCAAGTTATAAGTTTGTTTTGTTCGCGAAAATTTCATTATTTTTGTGAACAAAGCTGCTATATTTTTACAAATATAGGGCTGTTATTTTTATAATAGCAAAAGGAGGGGTCAATTTATTTATGACATGTGATTCAAAATTATACTTGTAAAAAATAAGGAAAACAGATCAGCTAAATGAGCACGAGCTTGTAAACGGGATCAAAGATTGTAATCGAAAACGAACTCAAACAGTAAACGAACATGAGCTTTGATCATTTAATTAATCGAGTAGAAACGAGTCGAGCCTGAACATTCTGATAATCAATCGTGTTGAACTCGAACATCATGACTCCAGCTTGATTCGAGCTCGAGCCAAATTCGAACAAGTAGCAGAGATGTTGATTTCAATGCCTTTGAAGTTCTTGCACTCCACAAGATATGCCAAACTCTAAGTTTGTTTTGTTCACAAAATTTTCATTATCTTTGTCAACAAAAATGGGCTACTATATTTTTACAAATGCAAGGCTGTTATTTTTATAATAGCAAAAGGAGGGGTCAATTTATTTATGGCATGTGATTCAAAATTATACTTGTAAAACATAAAGAAAACAGATCAGCTAAACGAGCTCGAGCTTGTAAACGGGCTCAAAAATTGTAATAAAAAATGAACTCAAACACTAAATGAACATGAGCTTTGATCATTTAATTATTCGAGTGGAAACGAGCCGAGCCTGAACATTCTGACAATCAATCGAGCCGAACTCGAACACCATGACTCAAGATTGATTCGAGCTCGAGCCGAATTCGAACAAGTAGCAGAGATGTTGATTTCACTGCCTTTGAAGTTCTTACACTTCACAAGATATGTCAAACTCTAATTTTGTTTTGTTCACAAAAATTTCATTATTTTTGTGAACAAAACAGCGCTGCTATATTTTTACAATTGCAGGGCAATTATTTTTATAATAGCCAAAGATGGGGTCAATTTATTTATGACATGTGATTCAAAATTATCCATATAAAAAAATAAAGAAAATTGATCCGCTAAACGAGCTCGAGCTAGTAAACGAGCTCAAACATTGTAATCGAAAATGAACTCAAAGACTAAATGAACATGGGCTTTGATAATTTAATTAATCGAGTAGAAACGAGTCGAGCCTAAACATTCTGACACTCAATCTAGCCGAACTCAAACATCATGACTCAAGCTTGATTCGAGCTCGAGCCGAATTCGAACAAGTAGCAGAGATGTTGATTTCACTTACTTTGAAGTTCTTGCAGTCCACAAGATATGCCAAACTTTATGTTTGTTTTGTTCACGAAAATTTCATTATTTTAGTGAACAAAACAGGCTTCTATATTTTTACAAATGCAGGGCTATTATTTTTATAATAGAAAAAGGTGGGGTCAATTTATTTATGACATGTGATTCAAAATTATCCTTATAAAAAAATAAAGAAAATTGATCCGCTAAACGAGCTCGAGCTAGTAAATGAGCTCAAAAATTGTAATCGAAAATGAACTCAAACACTAAATGAACATGAGCTTTGATCATTAAATTAATTGAGTAGAAATGAGCCGAGCCTTAACATTCTGACAATCAATCGAGCCGAACTCGAACTTCATGCCTCAAGGTTGATTCGAGCTCGAGCCGAATTCGAACAAGTAGCAGAGATATTGATATCAATGCCTTTGAAGTTATTGCACTCCACAAGATATGCCAAATTCTAAGTTTGTTTTGTTCACGAAAATTTCATTGTTTTTGTGAACAAAGCTGCTATATTTTTACAAATATAGGGTTGTTATATTTATAATAGAAAAATGAGGGGTCAATTTATTTATGACATATGATTCAAAATTATACTCGTAAAAATAAGGAAAACAGATCAGCTAAACAAGCACGAGCTAGTAAACGGGATCAAAAATTGTAATCGAAAATGAATTCAAATAGTAAACGAACATGAGCTTTGATCATTTAATTAATCGAGTAGAAACGAGTCGAGCCTGAACATTCTGACAATCAATCGTGTCAAACTCGAACATCATGACTCCAGCTTGATTCGAGCTCCGGCCGAATTCGAACAAGTAGAAGAGATGTTGATTTCAATGCCTTTGAAGTTCTTGCACTCCACAAGATATGCCAAACTCTAAGTATGTTTTGTTCACAAAATTTTTATTATCTTTGTCAACAAAAATGGGCTACTATATTTTTACAAATCCAGGGCTATCATTTTTATAATAGCAAAAGGAGAGGTCAATTTATTTATGGCATGTGATTCAAAATTATACTTGTAAAAAATAAAGAAAACAGATCAGCTAAACGAGCTCGAGCTTGTAAACGGGCTCAAAAATTGTAATCAAAATCGAACTCAAACACTAAATGAACATGAGCTTTGATCATTTAATTAATCGAGTGGAAACGAGCCGAGCCTGAACATTCTGACAATCAATCGAGCCGAAGTCAAACACCATGTCTCAAGATTGATTCGAGCTCGAGCCGAATTTGAACAAGTAGCAGAGATGTTGATGATTTCACTGCCTTTGAAGTTCTTACACTCCACAAGATATGTCAAACTCTAATTTTGTTTTGTTCACAAAAATTTCATTATTTTTTGGAAGAAAATGGCGCTGCTATATTTTTACAATTGCAGGGCAATTATTTTTATAATCGCAAAAGGTGGGGTCAATTTGTTTATGACATGTGATTCAAAATTATACTTATAAAAAAATAAAGAAAATTGATCAGCTAAACGAGCTCAAGTTTTTTAACGAGCATAAAAATTTTAATCGAAAATGAACTAAAACTCTAAACGAACATGGGATTTGATCATTTAATTAATCGAGTAGAAACGAGCCGAGCCTAAACATTCTGACAATCAATCCAGCTGAACTCGAACATCATGACTCAAGCTTGATTCGAGCTCGAGCCAAATTCGAACAAGTAGCAGAGATGTTGATTTCACTGCCTTTGAAGTTCTTGCAGTCCACAAAATATGCCAAACTTTAAATTTGTTTTGCTCACGAAAATTTGATCATTTTTGTGAACAAAATAGGGCTGCTATATTTTTACAAATGCAGGGCTATTATTTTTATAATAGCAAACGGTGGGGTCAATTTATTTATGACATGTGATTTAAAATTATACTTATAAAAAAATAAAAAAAAAACTGATCAGCTAAACGAGCTCGAGCATGTAAACGAGCGCAAAAATTGTAATCGAAAATGAACTCAAACACTAAACGAACATGAGCTTTGATCATTTAATTAATCGAGTGGAAATGAGCCGTGCCTGAACATTCTGACAATCAATCGAGCCGAACTCGAACTTCATGACTCAAGCTTGATTCGAGCTCGAGCCGAATTCGAACAAGTAGCAGAGATATTGATATCAATGCCTTTGAAGTTCTTCCACTCCACAAGATATGCCAAATTCTAAGTTTGTTTTGTTCGTGAAAATTTCATTGTTTTTGTGAACAAAGTTGCTATATTTTTACAAATATAGGGCTGTTATTTTTATAATAGCAAAAGGAGGGGTCAATTTATTTATGACATGTGATTCAAAATTATACTTGTAAAAAATAAGGAAAACAGATCAGCTAAATGAGCACGAGCTTGTAAACGGGATCAAAAATTGTAATCGAAAATGAACTCAAATAGTAAACGAACATGAGCTTTGATCATTTAATTAATTGAGTAGAAACGAGTCGAGCCTGAACATTCTGATAATCAATCGTGTTGAACTCGAACATCATGACTCCATCTTGATTCAAACTTGAGCCGAATTCGAACAAGTAGCAGAGATGTTGATTTCATTGCCTTTGAACTTCGTGCACTCCACAAGATATGCCAAACTCTAAGTGTGTTTTGTTCACAAAATTTTCATTATCTTTGTCAACAAAAATGGGCTACTATATTTTTACAAATACAGGGCTGTTATTTTTATAATAGCAAAAGGAGGGGTCAATTTATTTATGGCATGTGATTCAAAATTATACTTGTAAAAAATAAAGAAAATAGATCAGCTAAACGATCTCGAGCTTGTAAACGGGATAAAAAATTGTAATAAAAAATGAACTCAAACACTAAATGAACATGAGCTTTGATCATTTAATTAATCGAGTGGAAACAAGCCAAGCCTGAACATTCTGACAATCAATCTAGCCGAACTCGAACACCATGACTCAAGATTGATTCGAGCTCGAGCCGAATTTGAACAAGTAGCAGAGATGTTAATTTCACTGCCTTTGAAGTTCTTACACTCCACAAGATATGTCAAACTCTAATTTTGTTTTGTTCACAAAAATTTCATTATGTTTGTGAACAAAACAGGGCTGCTATATTTTTACAATTGCAGGGCTATTATTTTTATAATAGTAAAAGGCGGGGTCAATTTATTTATGACATGTGATTCAAAATTATACTTATAAAAACTAAAGAAAACTGATCAGCTAAACGAGCTCGAGCATGTAAACGAGTGGAAAAATTGTAATCGAAAATGAACTCAAACACCAAACGAACATGAGCTTTGATCATTTAATTAATCGAGTAGAAACGAGCCGAGCCTAAACATTCTGACAATCAATCCAGCCGAACTTGAATGTCCTGACTCAAGCTTGATTCGAGCTCGATCCGAATTCAAACAAGTAGCAGAGATGTTGATTTCACTGCCTTTGAAGTTCTTGCAGTCCACAAGATATGCCAAACTTTAAGTTTGTTTTGTCCACGAAAATTTCATTATTTTTGTGAACAAAACAGGGCTGCTATATTTTTACAAATGAAGGGCTATTATTTTTATAATAGCAAAAGGTGGGGTCAATTTATTTATGACATGTGATTCAAAATTAGCCTTATAAAAAAATAAAGAAAATTGATCTGCTAAACGAGCTCGAGCTAGTAAACGAGCTCAAACATTGTAATCGAAAATGAACTCAAACACTAAATGAACATGAGCTTTGATAATTTAATTAATTGAGTAGAAATGAGCCGAGCCTGAACATTCTGACAATCAATCGGCCCGAACTTGAACATCATGACTCGAGCTTGGTTCGAGCTCGAGCCGAATTCGAACAAGTATTATAATAAACGAAATGAATATGAACATAAGTTTGAGATGGATCGTATGAGCATTACCAACACAGGTACTAATTAACATAGGTAGATATATGATCAGTACCTGCTCTTCAGTCAAATCTAGAACAACAGAGAAAAGATTGGACATGGTCAATCTCGAAAATCCAAAAAGGATAAGACGAATTTCGGGAAAACTTTAGTAGGCCTTGGAAAAATTCCATTCAAAGGATCGAAGACAAGTTGGGATACCTGATCAAAGACAATATGATAAAATATAGCTACCTTAATACATTTTCTCTATTTTTGGAATAGTTAGGGATCATTTCTACATATAGCTACTATAAAAAATAGAATCAACAGTAGTGATTGACGAAATTTACACCAACATATAAAATTATATTTGGTTATATTTTTTTTATTTTGATTTAAATAATAGTTTTTTTAAAGTATAAATTGATACAAAGGAATTTTCATCCCACTACAAGGAAAATTTTACAAGTTTCAGTTATAGTGTAGAATAACTAGAAGATTTGTAGCTTATAGTGTCACTGTATATGTTTGGCAGATGTTTTGATTAGGCTTGTAATTCTCCCAGTAATTCCTTAGCTGAGACATATGCAAAAGAAGCTCATCATTCATTACTCTAATGAGAGAATTATATTAGGCAACAGTTTGTAATTGCCCTAGCAACGAGTCACTTGGTTTATGTCACAATTCTCAGTGTAATGCAGAACTACTCTTGTAATTTGTAATATATAATGTGATTGCAGTAATTTTCTTAAGACTATTTGGCCAATATTAATATTTATAGGTCCCCTTCTATTCAATGATGATATCAGTTTTTATTATAGGCTTGAATATCTGATCTTCCTTGTACCTTTCGTCACAAATTGAGGCTACATGGTAGCATATCTCGTTACCTCTCTTTTTGTGTATGCTACTATAAACAACATGAATATCCATTGTAATCCCAATCTATATACTTGAATTTTCACCAGTTTTAAAAGAAATATGAAAACAGAAAAGGATATATATATTCATATTGCATAATTTGTGTAATTTGCATAGAAGAAAAATCAAAACAATGCATTGTGTAATTTACTCATTTACTAAAATTTTCAGCTATCATGAGATTGTTTGGAATGTATGACTGTATTAGTGAATATTAATGTATCTTTAACAGTTTTGTAATGGTTTAGATCTGTGATTAAATATCAATCTCCCACTGCATCAAATTACACATATGTGATGAAACAATACCAATGTATTTTTATCACTACTCATGTGATGAAACTATTGTGCACACTCCTGAGTATATGTGAAATTTAGTGTACACTTTGTGCCTTGTTTTACTATAAATATATCCATTAATCCTCAAACTTAGAATAATTTGAAGTGCAATATCCTCCGCTACAAACCATTTCAAAGTCTGTTCGAAATAGTGTTGATACATTGCATATATTTCGAAGACATTTTTGTTTTCTGCATTATTTGAAAAAGTTCAACATGCAAATGCCTTATTCTCCACTACAAACCATTTTTATTTTCTTCATTATGAGATCTCTCTGGTGAATGTTATTAAAATATATTTTGAGTGTTTTCTTTAGATTTAAATACCTTATTCTGATTGAGTGAAAATTTTCCATGCCTGATTCAAATCCCCCTCTACTTACTGGTTTTAGTTTGACCAAGTGTGTTACATCAATGAAGTTAAATGGTTATAATGACCTCTCTTGAGAACATAAAATTAAGTTTTGTTTGCGAGGTAAAAAGAAATTGAATTACTTGATTGATAACCCCTTTACGACGATAAAAAAATTAGACAATTGCAAAGTGATGATGTTGTGATTATGGGATGGCTCTAACATAGCGTAGAACCATACATGTCCACTACAATTGAGTTTTTTCATACCTATAAGAAAATTTGGGATTTTCTTACGAATTTATTCTCTCATTAGAGTAATGTATGATGTGTCTCATATCTCAATAAATAAGAATGGCATAATGGCTTTAATCGTGCCAACAAAGTTCTGTATTTAGCATATTCCTAATAACGACTATGAATATTATACGTCTTACTATTGAGCATTATATTAGGCAGTGATGTTGTAGAAGGTAAATGAGGTTAGGAAAATGGATATAGTATGGAGAAGGCATAACTTATGCCTATGATGGGGTAACCCATGGCATCATTATGATAGTGATAATTCCATTCGTATGCCTAAAGGGGGGGGGGGGGGCAACCTCATGAGGAGGGTGAGTCATTGGGGGAAAAATATTTTTAAAAGCTTCATAATTTCTGGCCTACCAAATAACATAAAAAATAAGTAGAGAAGATGCGAGACACATATTGACAATATAAAGCACAAATTAAGAAGTACACAAAAAAATAAATGCTCCAAGTTCAAAACCACGTAACTGGTTTTGGATAAAATATGATAATGGTGACTAATTTTGGATAAAATACCCATAACTATCAATACAAACCGGACTAAATCTCCCTCGAGCATTGTCTTCATCTACATTTGCATCTTCATTATCATTAGCTTGAGCCACACTAGTGTCAACTATAAATCCACCTCCATCCCTCACCCATCAAAAGTTTTTATCTTCATTCAAATTTTGCATGGCAAATGGCTCATCTCCATTAAGCAACAATTCTTGCCCAGCTTCTTGAACTGTCGTGTACCTATCAAATTGGTCTCTTGGTGTTATGGGAACAACAACATGCCAATCTGTATCGATAGGGTCCTGTACATAAAATACTTGTTCTACATGGGACGCTAGTATGAAAGGTTCGTTACACTCTCGATCATCCTTATATTTCAAATGCTTGAAATTCACCAGTGTATAGTTAAACTCGTCAACATTATTACCCATACGATTTTCAACCCAATCACACTTGAATAACACAAACTTCATGCCATTAAGTTACTGAACTTCAATAATGTCTGTTAATTCCCCATAGTATGTAATATCACCCGCAATGGGGTTTTTATCCTTCCGGCTAGAATAACTCATTTGTTTGGCTTTTATAACAACTCCTCTATTTTGAGTTTTCTTTCCCCTATCAAGTCTCTTTGTTCGAAATCTAAAACCGCTAACAATATAGGTGTTGAATCTGACCACATCCTTAAGAGGACCTAAAGTAAGCATTTGATTTCGTCGAATACTTGCACACCATCATGTGCCAATATATTAACCTATAGTATATTAAAGTAAATGGCAATATAAAAGTATAGTACTTATTCAAAATTCAACTATTAGTTATGATAATTTCACTTACATAATCCTTAAACCATTTATGGAACTCATCGTTGTGAAGACGATTAACACGATGCTTTTGTGAATCTTGAGGATACTTTGATAAAAGTTATGAGAGATGCTTTTTATAAGTAAACAAATAGCCATATGTCAATTCCACAAAAAATATAAAAATGGCTTTCAAAAACATCAAATACTTATAATAAAACTTACTCAATAAATAGCATCACTGCCTCGCTGTTGGTAAGAACGTGCAGATGAGCTTGCATATACATACATAATCAAGTACAAATTGAACCTTTTTCCCAATTGCACGACCATTTATTTTCCCAAAATCATCATTTCTAGCCGATCGGTTAGCCTTAGTTTCCACATCCACATACTGGGAACAAAAAGTCATGCATTCCTGAAGCATAATAGAGTTGGCAATCGAGGCCTCAGGACGAGACTGATTACCAACGTAGCCTTTTAAAGTGTGGAGGTTCCTTTCAATCGGATACATCCAATGGTAAATGACACAACCATCAATTAAGAGTTCGTCCGACAAATGTATAAGCAAGTGTTTCATCACATCAAATAAGCTCGAAGGGAATATCTTCTCAAGGCTACAAAGTTTAAGGGCGATCTTATCTTCACACTTTTCCAAATCAGTTACGACAATTGCTTTTGAGCACAATATCACAAAGTAATTGCTTAATTAAATTAAGGCTTTGACAATATGATTGGGTAATACCCTTCGCACTGCTATTGGAAGTAATTGTTGCATTAAAATATGATTATCATGGCTATTTAATCCCGAAATATTTCTTTCTTACATGTTCACGCACCGTGAAATGTTCGAAGAGTAACCATCAGGAACTTTAACATTCTGCAACACTTATAAAAAAATCTCCTTCTCTTTGTTACTCATCATGTACTCTGCTCGGGGAAGGTACTGTAGATTTGACCCTCGTGGTTGAGGATGTAGGTTTGATCTAATACCCAAACTTTTGAGATCTTTTCGAGCCTGTAAATTGTCTTTTGTCTTCCCTTTAGTAACCAACATTGGAAACAGGACATTATCCCAGACGTTTTTCTCCATATGCATGACATCAAGATTATGGCATATGAGATTATCCTTCCAGTATGGCAATTAAAAAAATATGCTCTTCTTTTTCTAACTAAATCTACATTTTGGAACTACCTGTTTATTTTTTTCGAGCGCCTCCCTTTCCCTCCTTCTAAAGACATCTTCCATCTTATATTCACATTCAACGTCAAGATCATTCATCTGTTTCAATACTTGTAAGACCAAAAGTTTAAGTGGGGTTGGACGTAATTCTACCCTCCCATTAAATGGTGTCTTCTGCCTACAAAGCCTATGCCGCGAGTTTAAGAATCGATGATGACCCAAATAACAGAGATTCTTACCATTATCTAATCGCATTGACTGATGGTCTTCATTACAACAAGGACAAACAAATGCACCTTTTGTGATCCATCCTGATAACATGGCATAAGCGGGGAAATCATTAATGGTCCACAACAACGATGCATGAACTGAAATAACTCCTTACTTAATGCGTCGTAAGTGTGTACACCATCAACCCATAGCTCAATTAACTCATCAATCAATGGTTGTAAAAATACATCGATCTTATCTTTGGGTCCTTTTGGTCCATCTATAAGAATAGACAAAATCAAGTTAGGTTGCTTCATGCACAAACACGAAGGTAAGTTGTAAATAATGAGGATAACTGGCCATGTACTGTGCTTAATGCTCATAATACCAAACGGATTAAATCCATCAGCAGCAAACCCAAGTCTAACATTGTGAATCTCCCTCGCAAAAGAAGGGCTTTCCTCATTAAAAGTTTTCTAAGCGGGAGAGTCAGCGGGATGTCTCATTACACCATCGTCGATCCTTTCCTCAACATTCCATTTCATTATAGGAGCTGAATAGGATGACCAAAATAATTTCTGCAATCTCGATTTCTAAGGTAAGTATCTCATTTTCTTTACGGATGCCTTCGGACCATGGACACCATCAATACTTGAGTCCTCATCTTTATATCAAGAAGATCTGCATATACCACACTTTTCAAGACCCTCGGTTTCATTACGAAACAATATATAGTTATTTGGGCATGCATCCCATGTCTCGTACTTGAATCCCAAGTCTTTTTTTACCTTGTTGGCTTGGTATTAAGACTTGGGAATTCTAGCATTCGGAAACATCCTCCCCAAAAATTTTAATAAAACCATAGAGAATAATTTATCCAACCATGAAGTTTCTTCATTTGCAAGAGTTCAACAACAAATGACAATTTGGTAACCCCAGGCGGACAATTTTTATAGAAGTCGCATTGAGCCTTTTTTAAAAGTTTATAGTACTCTGGAACGTCTTTTTCGAATTCAAAGACATCTTCGGTGTTACATTCCTCCTCACACATATTGCCATACATGTAGGGAATACATGTTCCCTCTTGAACCATTATAACCATGTTATCTCGAGCACTCAAATCAACAAGTATAGGTATATCATCAACTAACATATCATCCTGCGGTGTATTTCTATCGCTTCTTACACCACCAAAAGTTTCTCCATGAAAAATCCAAACCTTATATGTCTTGTCAAAACCATGCATCTCAAGGTGATCTCTCACAGTTTGTCTGATGTAGTACACTCGATTTGTGCATATCTTATAGGGGTAATAGTTTTTCATTGTCTAAATGTTTTTATTTGCATATGCATAGTTAAGAAACCCGCCAATCCCATTAATGTATTCTTTTAAACACCGGTTGCGTATATCAATCCAACTCTTATCCATGGTTCCCATCTATGAATCTAAAAAAAATGTCAGAAAATTTATGTTTCATAATGTAAAGATAAAGATATTAATAATGTCTCCGTAAGATGATAAAAAGATAAAAAGATTAATAATGACAAATATGAATTCCTAAAGAGATTAGCATATAAAGGGGGAACAAGCTATAAAAATAAGAATATAATTCATCACATCAGTTTAAGTATTATTATGGCTAACTAAATCGAACATTTCAAATTTGAAATATTGAAGTACTAATGCACACATGATATTGGAAAGTATTAAATAATAATTCACATAACCAAATAACTAAAAACTACATCACTAAACATTTACACATTAAAACTCACAAGGCACATACCCATTTTCATCCTCGTTTGATTCTGTATGCTCATTTTCTTCTTCACGTGGCACAAACCCGTCATCATCACCAATGATTTCTTTTTGACTCTTTGAACCACTTTTTCTTATTTTTATCTTTGTTTTGAATTGTCGAATACAATTCATGTATTCTTAATTCCTTCAATTTTGCTTTATTCTCTTCCTCTTTTATTTCTTGTACTCCTTCATTGTCACAAACTTTTATTGAGAAAAGATATGTAATTAAAGAAGGAATGAGACTCATACTACTTCTTTAACATGTTAATTTCATTTCTATACTTGTTGCCAAAGTAGTTGTAGAACTTTAAAGAATTTTTACCCTTGCATTTAGCTTTGTAGTAATAAGACCCAATATCATTTAACTTCGTTCTTACAAATACACACACAAAAAAAAGATCTACCAATCACAAATTTACGTAAAAAAAAACAATCAATCCTTCTACAAATCTCAAATACATAAAAAAAACATTAATGGTTTGGGAGAACAATAATTTAGGATCTTCGAATAATTGGTTCATGCATTTAAGAATTTCTTAAAAATTAAATGGTTTATTTGGTTTTAGTCCCATTTTTTGAGTTTTGTCAGTCTCTCATCCCATGTATTTTTTAAGTTGTTTTAAGTCCCATAACCATCCAAAACTTCTCTCAAATTCCATGTAACCTCTCCTAACCGCCCATGTCTCTTTTTATAGACAATGACAAGTGCAAAAATATAGAACCAACAATAAAAAAATAATGACATGGGATTAAACACACATATATTCAAAAAACTATGACTAAACACTTATAATCCCAAAATAAAATAAAAGCCTATTGATAAGAACCATTTTGCATGTGGTCGCTATTTTCAAAAGTCAATCTCAAAATTCCCTCGAGTACCTACAAAAATTGTTTAAAACAACTCGTATTGCGGTAAGTACGGGTATCAATCCAACTTTCAAGGTGTAACAATTAATGTGAATACTTGAAATTTCAATTTTTTTTAAATCATTTTTTTTAAATTTTTTTTTAAAAATTCAAGGGAGAATTAACTATTAAATGCTAAAAAATATGAAATGACTAAATAATGAAAAATAATGTGTAACCGAGTGTGAAAAATTTGAGAATGTCAAGAGATGAGATTACACCGCATTATCAATTATTTTAATTTCTCAATTTATTGATTTGAAATATTTCCAGATAATATTAAATTGATAATCTAACTCTCGTTAAAATTATATTTTTAATAATATCTTTTTCAGAAAACTAATTTAAAAATGTCACACGATGAAAAATTAAGAACTATATTGTGTTCAACAAAATTACCCGTTAGGATCAATTTAACAAAAACAGTAAGAATTCTCAAATTTCAACACATAATTAATATTCAAATTTCAAAAAAACCTATCTCTAGTTTGATCCCTACTTTCAAACATTAATTTGTACAATTAATTTACTAACTCTCGTTACATAAATTAATTGGTAACAGTCAAAAATTAATTTTCCTAGAAATATAGTATTAATGAAATCAATTAATTAAATTAATATCCTACGCAGTGCATCCCACCCCTTGAAGAGGGTGACTAGCCAAGCATAATGAAATAATTAATCATACTCACAAACATGGAACAACAAATTAAAGAGTAGAGCAAGAAATACAATGCACAAAAGTCTCCCTTTGAATTGATTCCTCGAATCGCGTTCATGCAAGTGTGTCCCAATTTTTCCACAAATCCAGCACATGATTACATAAAAAAAAAACTAAACCTATAAATTATTCTAATGCTAAACTAATTTTTTTGGATTTTTTTATTTTTTTATGAACATAATATACACAGTGTTTCTCTCTTTTGCAGTCCCTCTCACGTCTTCTATGCGCTCTATTATGTGTGAGTCCTTTAGAAGTTCTATAAGCCACGATGCTGTAACAACCCGCTTAAAATAATAATGGGTGGCCAGCCCTATACTACATAAATCAGGTATCTCAGATGGCTCAGTCTCAATATCAACTGACAATATTAAATAATATAAGGCTAACTATCCAAAACTATTAAAAGAGGATGCCAAAAACCAAATAAAACATACCACGAACAACAAACCAACACTAGAATCTACTATAAGAAATAGAATGCACAAATTCTACGATGAAAGAAAGTTCTAATATTAAAATGAAATGATTACATACAAGGAAATATACCCGATTAAGCTGTCGAGTCACATACAGTACAACATCCATGGGGAGAAATTTAAACAATTATAAATAACTCTAAAGTGTAATCCCAATGTACACAATGAATCCTATCTAGATTTACAAAGAAATAGAGAGCGACTATAATCTAAGTCCCACAACAATCTGCACCTGTTACGGCTCCCACAACTCTGGATAGAAGGGCATCCGGCATCCCTGTGGTAGGACACCAGTAGTAATGTGTATATATATATATATATATATATATATATATATATATATATATATATATATATATATATATATATATAGCAGGAGAGAAATATAAACGTGTCAGAGCCCGAGTTGTAAAAATATTTAGCAAGTGTGTTACCCGTGCATAATAAATATAAATGCACGTATTTCATAATTAAAGTGGAGTCGCACTCTAGTGAAACCCCAACTCACCTCTCATCTAACAACACGCACCTATTCGCGTCCTGGAATCTTAAGTAAGTTACCCCACCCATAAGGGCAACCTAACTTTTATCAATACCCTGGAATCCTTTTCATTCTAATTGCACTCAATTATTCTACACACATTTATGCAATACTGGGCTTAATTAATTCAAATTTATAACATAAATAGTTATTAATTTTATTACTTCACATATTAATATTTAGATTTCAAATTAAGAGTTTATTCTCTAAATAACATGCACAATTTAATAAGGACAAAACTTCTCTCTAATCTCAACATGACACTGTGTTTCGTGCGTGGGGCATCTCGCCAGCGAAATCCAAACAAGGAACCCCCCCGATACACTACTCCTTGACAATGTCAATCCTAGAGATCCATTATGTCATACACACAATTCTACTACTACAATTACATATAAGTACAAAGGACAGGACTTCTCACTACTCTCAACATTGCACTGTGTTTCGTGCGTTGGGCATCTCGCAAAGCGAAATCCAAACAAGGAACCCCCTGATACACTACTTCTTGACAATGTCGATTGTAGGGATACATAATGTCATCTACATAATCATACTACTGATATCTACAACTACAAAGGACAAAACTTCTCTCTACTCTCAATATGGCACTGCGTTTCGTGCGTGGGGCGTCTGGCAAGCGAAATCCAAACAAGGAACTCCGTCGATACACTACTCCTTTACCATGTTTATAATAGGGATCCACTATGTCATCTACACAAAACGTGCTACTACTATATGGATTACTAACTAAGAGTAATCCCAAAATCTCCAACAAATTTCCTTGGGTTGATATAACTGAAATATTCCTTAAGTGCGATACATCAACCTCCAATAATCTGGTACACCATAATCATCCAAGATGTACACCATAGAAATTTCATATCCTTTCACCTATAGGATATAATAAATATATATATATACTCTAAACATATATATATACAATCATTCATTCCCATATCCAAGTATACATATCATATATAATGTACAATGGCCATACACATAATATAACCGGCTATATATATCATCGATATACTGCACCATGCAATCATCTTCCAGTGCCCGGCTTACGTAGCATACTAGGCCCACCTGTAGGACTAAACGACACCTACCTCGTGATCAACACACACACACGACGTCCAAAAAGTGGTCATAGTTCCTAATCGGTCAATGAGACAAAACTTACCCACCACGTCTCACCCCCAAAAAATGTAAATCACACAATAACACCACAGACGCTCATTACCAGATGGTTTAATATCCCAAAAGATGTCGTACAAAGACCACACTTGCTCACTCCCTCTTCCCAGAAGGCAATACTCCCGATATTGGGATAACTTCACACACCTCACAGCAGTATAAGTCACCGACACCAGGTTTCCTAACAATTGTTGAAGAATTTTCCCAATCTAAACCTCCCAATGGTTTCCTATTCTCTCCTCATCAGTACCTACCTTATCGATCACGAAATTATCCATCTTATCTCTGCCCGAATCACGGAAATAACTACCTCAAACCAAAGCATACCCAAAATCTATTATGGGTATTATATCTCTCACTTTGCCCCTTCCTGACCGACTTATTCTCGGTGACGTCTGAAACGAAAGAAACTGTGTCAGAACGTCATTCGAGCGAGTAAATCTCGCGGAAGAAGATAAACGTAGGTAATACAACAATCCTAATATTAGGGTTCTATATTAAGAAGGTCAACGGAAGAACACAGAAAACCCGCATAGATCTTAAAGACTCTAGAATCTGATGCTCTGATACCATCTGTGACAACCCACTTAAAATAATAATGGGTGGCCATCCCTATACTACATAAATCAGGTATCTCAGATGGCTCAGTCTCAACATCAACTGACAATACTAAATAATATAAGGCTAACTACCCGAAACTGTTAAAAACGGATGCCAAAAACCAAATAAAACATACCACGAACAACAAACCAACACTAACAGCTACTATAAGAAATAGAATGCACAAATTCTACGATGAAAGAAAGTTCTAATATTAAAATGAAACGAGTACATACAAGGAAATATACCCGAATAAGCTGTCAGGTCACAGGAAGTACAACATCTATGGGGAGAAATTTAAACAATTATAAATAACTCTAAAGTGTAATCCAGATGTACACAATGAATCCTATCTAAATTTACAAAGAAATAGAGAGCGACTACAATCTAAGTCCCGCAACAGTCCGCACCTATTACGGCTCCCACAACTCTGGGTAGAAGAGCATCCGGCATCCCTGCGGTAGGACACCTATATATATATATATATATATATATATATATATATATATATATATATATATATATATAGCAGGAGAGATATAAAAATGGGTCAGAGCCCGAGTTGTAAAAATGTTTAGAAAGTGTGTTAACCGTGCAAAATTAATATAAATTCACTTATTTCATAATTAAAGTGGAGTCGCACTCTTGTGAAACCCCAACTCACCTCTCATCTAACAGCGCGCACCTATTCGCGTCCTGGAATCTTAAATAAGTTACCCCACCCATAAGGACAACCTAACTTGTATCAATACCCTGGAATCCTTCTCATTCTAATTACAATCAATTATTCTACACACATTTATGCAATACTAGGCTTGATTAATTCCAGTTTATAACTTAAACAGTTATCCATTTTATTACTTCAGATATTAATATTTAGATTTCAAATTAAGAGTTTATTCTCTAAATAACATGCACAATTTAATGAGGACAAAACTTCTCTCTAATCTCAACATTGCGCTGTGCTTCGTGCGTGGTGCATCTCGCAAGCGAAATCCAATGAAGGAACCCCCCGATACACTACTCCTTGATAATGTCGATCCTAGAGATCCATTATGTCATACACACAATTCTACTACTACAATTACATATAAGTACAAAGGACATAACTTCTCACTACTCTCAACATTGCATTGTGTTTCGTGCGTGGGGCATCTCGCAAAGCAAAATCCAAACAAGGAACCCCCCCGATACACTATTTCTTGACAATGTCGATTGTAGGGATACATAATGTCATCTAGATAATCGTACTACTGATATCTACAACTACAAAGGACAAAACTTCTCTCTACTCTCAATATGGCACTGCATTTCGTGCGTGGGGCGTCTCGTAAGCGAAATCCAAATAAGGAACCCCCCCGATACACTACTCCTTGACCATGTTGATAGTAGGGATCTATTATGTCATCTACACAAAACGTTCTACTACTATATGGATTACTAACTAAGAGTAATCCTAAAATCTCCAACAAATTTCCTTGGGTTGATATAATCAAAATATTCCTTAAGTGCGATACATCAAGCTCCAATAATCTGGTACACCATAATCATCCAAGATGTACACCATAGAAATTTCATATCCTTTCACCTGCAGGATATAATAAATATATATATTTACTCTAAACATATATGTATACAATCATTCATTCCCATAGCCAAGTGTGCATATCATATATAATGTACAATGGCCATACACATAATATAACCGGCTATATATATCGCCAATATACTGCACCATGCTATCATCTTCGAGTGCCCGACTCACGTAGCATACAAGGGCCACCTATAGGAATAAACGACACCTACCTCATGATCAACACACACACACGACGTCCGGGAAGTGGTCATAGTTCCTAACCGGTCAATGAGACAAACCTACCCACCACGTCTCACCCCAAAAAAATGTAAATCACATAATAACACCACGGACGCTATGACCTGGGGAATATCCACACTCTGCTCATCGAGCCAGGGTGATCACCCTCATCGTGCAACTTCCCAATGATTGCATGAGCGGGGTATGCTTAACCATACAAGTATATATATCATTCACATGAACAATATATATGCATCCATACAATTACATCATATAACTAAACCTTTATTTACGGTTTAGCTATTCACGCCATGAGTATACACATATGTTCATATGTGTACAAATATATATACATACATATATACATACTATCTCTCATTGTATGTATAAAGCTTACAAACTCGACTATTAGTATCCCAAAATCCTCAATATAATAACCATCACTCCAATCATAATAGCTTGATTCGTTATATGAATATGATATATCACTTGAAGCATAATCATTCATTTCTCCTAGGATATAAATAATCTTCCAACATATCTATATATCTCCAACATTAAGGTTATCACCCAAAGTTGAGCGTAGGTAACAATCACTACACTTCTCATCTATATTCGAAAGTACATCAATATCTCTAGTACTAATTTCGACTATTGGTATGCACCTAACTAATAGTCTATAAACCTCAAACTCAATCTTAAATTCATCTCATGATCCCATCATTTTCTAGTTGATAGTACTATCTAATAGTCCTTCATTCCGCCTATGGCTCAATTGCTCTTATAAACTTTTAACATTACCACATTTACGATTTAATCTAGAAACTCATCGTCACTAAGGGTAATCGACCTACCTCTCGTGGTCTACCCAGACTATCTAAATAAACTCCTATCACTTAAATGATTCAATATAAAAGTTGACCTAACAATCTCTCGCCATACCTTCACAACTTACTCAAAAAGTCCCTAACCTTACACTCTAGGTTAACTAACTAGGTAAACCCTAAAGGGGACTCCCATCCCTAACAATTTCACACTACATCGACACGACAATCTCCAATGCATACGAATATATGTTTCCCCAAACTAGCTCAATATATCCCCACCATCAAAACATGTGAGAAATTCCCAATAAATCTCTAAATCGTACTTCTCATACCATAATAGGATGTTCCAATTCGAGAGTC
This sequence comes from Sambucus nigra, assembly GCA_949130495.1. Taxonomy (NCBI): domain Eukaryota; kingdom Viridiplantae; phylum Streptophyta; class Magnoliopsida; order Dipsacales; family Adoxaceae; genus Sambucus; species Sambucus nigra. Next base: position 253,542,860 of record OX422223.1, on the reverse strand, counting down.
TCGGTCGAAAAGGATTAAAACTCATTTTAGAAAAATATGGCAAAACAACCCTGTTTTCGAATCGATTCAGCCTGGCCTGAATTGATTCGGTCTCAAGGGCGAATCAATTCACTCCAACTGCAAATGGATTCTGTCCGAAGGACCTGGGACTCTGTCTCAAGCTGAATCGATTCGCCTTGGGTCTGAATCAATTCGGTCATGCAGACCTGCCACTTTTGCCTAAGCCGAATCGATTCGCTTAAGGGGCGAATCGATTCGGGTCTGCAAACTCAAAAATTTCTCTTCTTCTTATTGAAACCCACGAATTTAAAACCCTAAAATTTCACTTATAACCCCTAAACCTTCATCATAACTTGATTCTAAGCCAATAAATCAATCCAAAGTTGATCCCAGCCATTTCTACACCATCAACCCATATATAAACATCAATTTCAAGATTAAATCTTCAAAATCTAGGTTTTGTTGTTAATACCCAAAATCCAATTATTTTATCCACAAATTATGAAATGAAATACACAAATGAAATATTTAGCAAGATTAAACACTTGCCTCAGATTTGTAGAGGTTGGATCTTCCTCGCCATCGCGGTCGGGCCGAAAATCTCCAAGTTTTCTCCTCTCTCTCTTGCTTTCTTCTTCTTTCTTTCTTCCTTTCTCTTTTCTTTCTATTTCTCTCTTTCTCTCTGATGAGAAGGCTTGATCCGTAAGCCCTTAAATCTCTTAAAACAATAAACCCAGTTTTAAATGTTAATACACATTTTAAATGATTCGTTTACTCCAATTCCAGCCAAACTAACTTAAAAATAATCCAGAACCGAAATAAAAACCAATGATAGTCATTTTGACTATATCGATCCATCCGGAACCAATGGCGCACTCAAAATCATCATCCGACATACTTTAAAACGTCCTCAATTTTTGGACTTCAATTTTCAAATTTTAAAATTCTCCAATTTAAATAAATTTTATTTCTCCCAAAATTAAATTTCTCAGTCCCAAAATCATGGGGTGTTACACTCTTCCCCCCTTACAAGAATTTCGCTCGCGAAATTTAAGATATGCCTAGGACCTCAATCTCATCTAGTCCTTACATCTACCCTCTAGATCACTATACTGATCCTTCCCAGTTCCCACATCGAACCATATAGATTTTAGAATCAAACTAGCTATCCAGGGTGCCCATACACCCCGTATCCGAGCTCAACTTGTAGAAATATAATTAGGCTCCACTAGCCTCAAATTCATAACATAACTCTCAAAAAATTTATCTATAACAGCATATTAAGTATATAAAAGTTTGAAATTCCCAATGGTTGAACTCTTCTTAATTCCTTACATAAGACACATTCGTGCGGGGGAGGTCTCGCAAGCAAAATCCAAACAAGGAACCCTCTCAATACACTACTGTGTAGCTATGTCGGGGATTGAGATCAGTTGAACCTGGGTTAAGTTTTATAAAATATTTTCAAATTATGGGTATTGCCCGAAGGCCTATGTAACGATATAATATAAAACAATTCCATGTCTTTCGACACGCCAAACAAATACCTTATGTCCAAGACACAAGGTCTCAACAATTGCAATACTCCTACCAACAACTAAATCTCAAAACTAACACAATCTCTAAGATAAATCTTTTTCCGCTCAACGTGGATTCTACTTAACTCTGAACCTCTCTGTTACACAATTCCTTTACGTTACATCAACACATTTCCACAAGACAAGTTCTTCCCTCATCGGAACACTAGAATTACCTGCCCTAGCCTATCTATAAACCAATAACCTTAACAATTCACACTCCCAAAAATCAATAGAGCAACTCTCTACTAGCTCATTACCAGATGGTTTAATATCCCAAAAGATGTCGTACAAAGACCACACTTGCTCACTCCCTCTTCCCAGAAGGCAATACTCCTGCTATTGGGATAACTTCACACACCTCACAGCGGTATAAGTCACCGACACCCGGTTTCCGAACAATTGTTGAAGAATTTTCTCAATCTAAACCTCCCAAGGGTTTCCTATTCTCTCCTTATCAGTACCTACCTTATCGATAACGAAATTATCCATCTTATCTCTGCCCGAATCACGGAAAGAAATACCTCAAACCAAAGCATACCCAAAATCTGTAATGGATATTATATCTCTCACTTTGCCCCTTCCTAACCGACTTATTCTCGGTGACGTCTGAAACGAAAGCAACTGTGTCAGAACGTCATTCGAGCGAGTAAATCTCGCGGAAGAAGATAAACGTAGGTAATACAACAATCCTAATAGTAGGGTTCTATATTAAGAAGGTCAACGGAAGAACACAGAAAACCCGCACAGATCTTAAAGATTCTAGAATCTGATGCTCTGATACCATCTGTGACAACCCACTTAAAATAATAACGGGTGTCCATCCCTATACTACATAAATTAGGTGTCTCAGATGGCTCAGTCTCAACATCAACTGACAATACTAAATAATATAAGGCTAACTACCCGAAACTATTAAAAACGGATGCCAAAAACCAAATAAAACATACCACAAACAACAAACCAACATTAACAGCTACTATAAGAAATAGAATGCACAAATTCTACGATGAAAGAAAGTTCTAATAGTAAAATGAAACGAGTATATACAAGGAAATATACCCGAATAAGCTGTCAGGTCACAGGCAGTACAACATCTATGGGGAGAAATTTAAACAATTTTAAATAACTTTAAAGTGTAATCTAGATGTACACAATGAATCCTATCTATATTTACATAGAAATAGAGAGCGACTACAATCTAAGTCCCGCAACAGTCCGCACCTGTTACGGCTCCCACAACTCTGGGTAGATGGGCATCCGGCATCCCTGCGGTAGGACACCTATATATATATATAGCAGGAAAGAAATAAAAATGGGTCAGAGCCCGAGTTGTAAAAATGTTTAGCAAGTGTGTTAACCGTGCATAATAAATATAAATTCACTTATTTCATAATTAAAGTGGAGTCGCACTCTCGTGAAACCCCAACTCACCTCTCATCTAACAGCGCGCACCTATTCGCGTCCTGGAATATTAAGTAAGTTACCCCACCCATATGGACAACCTAACTTTTATCAATACCCTGGAATCCTTCTCATTCTAATTACACTCAATTATTCTACACACATTTATGCAATACTAGGCTTGATTAATTTCAGTTTATAACTTAAACAGTTATCCATTTTATTAATTCACGTATTAATATTTAGATTTCAAATTCTGAGTTTATTCTCTAAATAACATGCACAATTTAACGAGGACAAAACTTCTCTCTAATCTCAACATTGCACTGTGCTTCGTGCGTGGTGCATCTCGCAAGTGAAATCTAATGAAGGAACCCCCCGATACACTACTCCTTGACAATGTCGATCCTAGAGATCCATTATGTCATACACACAATTCTACTACTACAATTACATATAAGTACAAAGGACGGGACTTCTCACTACTCTCAACATTGCATTATGTTTCGTGCATGGGGCATCTCGCAAAGCAAAATCCAAACAAGGAACCCCCCCGATACACTACTTCTTGACAATGTCGATTGTAGGGATACATAAGGTCATCTAGATAATCATACTACTGATATCTACAACTACAAAGGACAAAACTTCTCTCTTCTCTCAATATGGCACTGCGTTTCGTGCGTGGGGCGTCTCGTAAGCGAAATCCAAATAAGGAACCCCCCCGATACACTACTCCTTGACCATGTTGATAGTAGGGATCCATTATGTCATCTACACAAAACGTTCTACTACTATATGGATTACTAACTAAGAGTAATCCTAAAATCTCCAACAAATTTCCTTGGGTTGATATAATCGAAATATTCCTTAAGTGCTATACATCAAGCTCCAATAATCTGGTACACCATAATCATCCAAGATGTACACCATAGAAATTTCATATCCTTTCACCTGCAGGATATAATAAATATATATATTTACTCTAAACATATATGTATACAATCATTCATTCCCATAGCCAAGTGTGCATATCATATATAATGTACAATGGCCATACACATAATATAACCGGCTATATATATCGCCAATATACTGCACCATGCTATCATCTTCGGGTGCCCGACTCACGTAGCATACAAGGGCCACCTATAGGAATAAACGACACCTACCTCATGATCAACACACACACACGACGTCCGGGAAGTGGTCATAGTTCCTAACCGGTCAATGAGACAAACCTACCCACCACGTCTCACCCCAAAAAAATGTAAATCACATAATAACACCACGGACGCTATGACCTGGGGAATATCCACACTCTGCTCATCGAGCCAGGGTGATCACCCTCATCGTGCAACTTCCCAATGATTGCATGAGCGGGGTATGCTTAACCATACAAGTATATATATCATTCACATGCACAATATATATGCATCCATACAATTACATCATATAACTAAACCTTTATTTACAGTTTAGCTATTCACGCCATGAGTATACACATATGTTCATATGTGTACAAATATATATACATACATATATACATACTATCTCTCATTGTATGTATAAAGCTTACAAACTCGACTATTAGCATCCCAAAATCCGCAATATAATAACCATCACTCCAATCATAATAGCTTGATTCGTTATATGAATACGATCTCTCACTTGAAGCATATTCATCCATTTCTCCTAGGATAAAAATAATCTTCCAACATATCTATATATCTCCAACATTAAGGTTATCACCCAAAGTTGAGCGTAGGTAACAATCACTACACTTCTCATCTATATTCGAAAGTACATCAATATCTCTAGTACTAATTTTGACTATTGGTATGCACATAACTAATAGTCTATAAACCTCAAACTCAATCTTAAATTCATCTCATGATCCCATCATTTTCTAGTTGATAGTACTATCTAATAGTCCTTCATTCCGCCTATGGCTCAATTGCTCTTATGAAATTTTAACATTACCACATTTACGATTTAATCTAGAAACTCATCGTCACTAAGGGTAATCGATCTATCTCTCGTGGTCTACCCATAGTATCTCAATAAACTCCTATCACTTAAATGATTCAATATAAAAGTTGGCCTAACAATCTCTCGTCATACCTTCACAACTTACTCGAAAAGACCCTAACCTTACACTCTAGGTTAACTAACTAGTTAAACCCTAAAGGGGACTCCCATCCCTAACAATTTCCCACTACATCGACACGATAATCTCCAATGCATACGAATGTATGTTTCCCCAAACTAGCTCAATATATCCCCACCATCAAAACATGTGAGAAATTCCCAATAAATCTCTAAATCGTACTTCTCATACCATAATAGGATGTTCCAATTCGAGAGTCCCGGTCGAAAAGGATTAAAACTCATTTTAGAAAAATATAGCAAAATAGCCCTGTTTCTGAATCGATTCGGTCTGGCCTGAATTGATTCGGTCTCAAGGGCGAATCAATTCACTCCAACTGCAAATGGATTCGGTCCAAAGGACCTGGGACTCTGTCTCAAGCCGAATCGATTCTCCTTGGGTCCGAATCAATTCGGTCATGCAGACCTGCCACTTTTGCCTAAGCCGAATCGATTCGCTTAGGGGGCAAATTGATTCGGGTCTGCAGACTCAAAAAGTTCTCTTCTTCTTCATGAAACCCACGAATTTAAAACCCTAAAATTTCACTTATAACCCCTAAACCTTCTCCATAACTTGATTCTAAGCCAATAAATCAACCCAAAGTTGATCCTAACCATTTCTACACCATCAACCCATATATAAACATCAATTTCAAGATTAAATCTTCAAAATCTTGGTTTTGTTATTAATACCCAAAATCCAATTATTTTATCCATAAATTATGAAATGAATTACACAAATGAAATATTTAGTAAGATTAAACACTTGCCTCAGATTTGTAGAGGTTGGATCGTCCTCGCGATCGCGGTTGGGCCGGAAATCTCCAAGTTTTCTCCTCTCTCTCTTCCTTTCTACTTCTTTCTTTATCTTTTCTTTCTATTTCTCTCTTTCTCTCTAATGAGAAGGCTTGATCCGTAAGCCCTTAAATCTCTTAAAATAATAAACCCATTTTTAAAATATTAATACACACTTTAAATGACTCGTTTACTCCAATTCGAGCCAAACTAACTTAAAAATAATTCGGAACCGAAATAAAACCCAATGACAGTCATTTCGACTATCTCGATCCATCCGGAACCAATGGTGCACTCAGAATCATCATCCGACATACTTTAAAACGTCCTCAATTTTTGGACTTCAATTTCCAAATTTTAAAATTCTCCAATTTAAATAAATTTTATTTCTCCCAAAATTAAATTTCTCAGTCCCAAAATCGTGGGGTGTTACAAATGCTTCTTTGTGGATGAGAGATTTTGGGGATTACATCTGAATCTTTGGAAGCACGTGGGTTTTTATTTTAGGAGATGGCTTTTAGTTCCTACTTTTTTGGCTTGGGATTTAATAGGTAGTTTAGATCGGATCAGGTTGAAGCTCGAGTTTGGTTGGATCAGGGTTGAGGTTCAGAAATGGGTTGCGATTTGGGCAGCAAAGGGGTCACAAATTTTTCAGAATTGGACTTGGATCCGTGATGTTTCCATCATGGATGATGGGTCGGTAATGGGCAGGTGGTTTTAGCAGCGGGTTCGGTTTTCTCCGGGTAGAAATTAGGTTGGAGGGTGAATAGGGTTGTGGGTTTTATGTTGGAGGTCGACAACGGGTAGGTGGGTCAGGTGAGCGGAGGTTCGATCGAGCTGGGGTCGCGGTTTAAATCGGTTATTTCGAGTTCCAATTTGGGTTTGATGTTCAAGTTCTCGTTTTTTGCCAAAGCTGGCAGAATTGGGTTTGTTTAGGATTTTTGTTGTGGGTTTGAAATGGGAGGTTTTTGGTAATGGAAGTTTGGTAGTGGGTTTGTCAATGGTGGAGAGACAGAGAGTGGTAGGGAAGATAACGAATAGTGGGGGGGTTTGATTGTGTGTGAGTTAGGTGTATGATAGAAGGGTGTGAGTGTGTATGGGCGGGGTGTGTGTGTTTTGATTTTGGTGGAAGAGGTGTAGGAATGTTAGGGGGTGTGTGTGTGTCATTTGTACCCCAAAATTAAACTGTCTAACTAACTAAAAAAAAATTAAAATCTATAAAAATTAAAAATTAAAATCCTAATCAAATAAAACTAAACAATAATAAGTCTAAAAAAATAAACTTCTAATCCTAAAAATAAAAGACTTAAAATAAAATAAACAATTAAAATATTAATAAAATGAAACTAAAAATAAAAAAAAATAAACTCATACCTAAAAATTAATAAAAATATCCGACGCCAAAATAAAAATACTCGGACCCTAATATTTACAACGCACACAAATAAAATATAAAATAAATCCTAAAAATTATACACACTCTAAGTAAACTCTACAAAAATAATAAAATTACAAACTAAACACACATGAGGCTCGGTTTATGGTCTGGGCTCAGTGTAGTCTTAGGTTTGGTCCTGGGATAGGGTTTGGGACATCGGAACTCATCGGGGCAAGCTTAATGGGACTTATGACTTCGCGGCCTCTTTGATTTCTTTATTTAACACTTTTGACCGCTATTGAGTTGCAATTGACTTGATTTAGCATTATTTGATGTTGCGACTACTGATTGACCTGAAAAATATTAAAATAAGACATAAGGCTAATTTTAATTAAAATGAGTGGCTAAAATGCATCTATTTGAGGTTTAAATTAACACTTTTGGGTGCTTATCACACCACCCCCAAATAGAACATTGCTAGTCCTCGAGCAAAAATAGAGAGAAAACGGAGATAAGTAACCAAAAGTGTGTCACTTTTGCAGGCATTGGCGATTGTACTTAGCATGTGCAACAAACCGTTAAACCTATAGGTTGCCCCACTCGTGAGGGTTTGCAGTGAATCTACACCTAAAATTCAAAAACTTATTAAGATGAAGTTTCTTATTTTGACGATGAAATGCTATACAACCCAACTAAAAAGGAAGTCAAGGAACACCGTATTCAACTATCAAAATAAGATATAAAATTACTTAATACCAAAAGCGTTATCCTTCCTAAAACTCAGCACGTGTTAGAGTAAAACAATCTTAAGTATCATTAGAGTCATTCTTAGATTGCCTCTATCGGATCAACGCTTTGAATTCAATTCTCACTGGATATATCTCTCTAAATCAAACTCTCTGAGAATTTGGGCAAGTATATCCCTTTATTGTGTCAGGAGGTGAGTAAATGTAAGCAAGTTCAAACGTCTCACATACTTTATAGAAAATGACGGATACATGAAAAAAATTTGATCTCATGAAGGAATGCTAATCACTATATCGAGAATGTCGATTTATTCACCATATAAACTTCTCGTTTGCCCAAACTCTTTACCAAGGGTTAAAATGGGGTTTATGTAAGGCATAAGGGAAAAATAAAGAAGATGGTGTAGGGTTTTTGAGAAGAGTGAAACATACTTTGACTGACTAATGCCTTCAGTTTATAAAATTATGATCGCAAGATTTCTTTTCTTTTTTTTTTCCTTTTTTTTTTCTATTTTTTGTTTGTTTTTCTCTTTTTTCTCATTGCGATGGATTTTTTTTCTTTTCATAACAAAAATGAAGACGATTTACATTGATAATTTCAAACACTATTTTTCTCAAAAACAATAGCAATGATGGATGGTATTTGGGACATATATGGGTAAGGAAAACATAGAATGATAATAGGTGGAGTGAAGGGTAAAAATGGTAAGTGTGTGATAAAATCGATTTAGTGATCGGGACAAACTACAAGACACATGTTTCTTATAACTCGAAGATGATGTCATTATCCATGATTAAGTCAAATTTGAAAAAAATAATTAGATCATGCAACGACTAAGTGCGGTATCCAAAGAAAGTTGAGTCGACTTATGACTCAGAGATATGTAAAAACCCTCAAAAAGGTAAAAATCTCAAATCTCACGGGTTTAAGTCACCACTAGTGATCTTTTAAAGCTCTCTTCAGAATACAATTATTCTTCAACTTTTGATTGTAAAAGTGATAGTGCAATTTCTAAGTCTAGAATTTCATAATGCAAGTACGCTTTAAGAGGTATTATTTGATTTTATGATAAAAAGTGTAATTTTAGGGTCGAACATGGGTATTCCGAGATTTCTAAAAGAAGGATGATAGACCAATCATGTCATAAAAAAAATTAACTGCAAAAAGTTTAAAATCGCTTGTTTGTGAAAATTATCAAAAGAGGTATGATTTTGATAAATTTTCCACCCCCAAACAAAAGAGAACATCGTCCTCGATGTTAAAACTATATATAAAAATGAAACGCGCAAGGGAGGAAAGATATTACCATAATGAACCACTAGTTCAAATTTATCGCATTCAGCAGCATAGATGAAACTTGAAGAACATATCTGACAAAAATATGGACAAGTCTATAAAGCTGGTGAAAATCATTGGGTGGTGTGAAATACCACCCACAAATAGGATAAGACTCATACTCAAAAATAATAAACGATGGGCTGCCTCCCGATAGCGCTAAGTTTAACATCTTCAGCCAGACCTAACCGTTTTCACCCTAAAGATAAGATCTATCAAAATACGGGCGACAGAAAAATTGGGTGATGAAAATAACCCCCAAACAAGACTGAAGAGTCAGTCTTGTTGGATAAATGAGAAATATGGTCAATGCACTTGTATATCAAAGTGCTTCACACGATGCAAATCATCGGTGGACCATGGGTGGCTGGGTATCAGGGTAAGGATGAGAAAGGCAGGGGAGAATAAGCATCGATTACGGGCCTTATTGAGCCAGAAGGTGAGGACAACAAGGGGCCTATAGGAATGGTGCTCCAATTGGATGGGGAGGCAAAATGGTGTGGAAATAGTGAAGGGATGGGCCCCATAAAAAGTGCACGACCGTTCTATAAAGGGACGATGATAATGGTCGCGCCGTGACATGCCAAAGAGTTGTCGATGGAAAAAATCAATACCACAAGGAAGTGGTGTGCATAGAGTAACAAGCTCGGTGTCACGGATGGGGAGAGTGGTATGAATACTCACACGGATGGTGGGGTTAATGAAAAATGGGATCGTGGAGCACTAGGGTGGAGGGTGGGTGTAGTTTAGGACCTAAAAGCTTATATGTGAATAGGGAAATAATAATAGCAAGGTCTGAATCAAGTGGTGGGGTGGTAGGGATGATGTGTGGGTCAGGTGGGATAAAGGGTGGGGGAAGATAATCTAACTCGAGAGTAGGGGACACACACTCATCGGGAAGTGGAAAGTAAAACTCATAAGGGAGTGTGGTATCTATAGTTGGAGTGGTCAACTTCTCCACCAATGTGTCACCATCAGTGGTGGTGGAAAAAACAAATGAGTTATCCAAAGCCGTGATAGAAGAATCAACATGAATATATGACTCAATGGGAGACAAACATGGTGGGACATGATCCATATCCAGAGAGATAAAAGCCATCTCGGGTTCAATCTCAGGACAACATGGAGCACTCATAGCTAGAGCTAACCTATAATGAATTGGTTCCTCAGGAACACACATGAAAGGATCAAAAGGTGTAGGCTCGGGCATAAATAAGGATTCTATGGGAGGGGAAAGGAGAACCACAATGGTGGGTTCGAAAGGGTAGGGTGGTGTGGGATCTGTCTCGCTAATGCAAGGTAAGTCAACACAATTGTCAACTTGAGGCCTGGACCATGGAATGGTCTCAACTTCGAGATTCTTGGGGGGGGGGGGTAGGATTGGTCACACTCAAAATCAGTGGCACGAGACAACACATCATCACTCCACGTGGGGGCAACAACGGGTTGACTTACGGTGAAATCTGACTCGTTCTCACACTCAAATGCAGTAAACATGTGTTTAAGCCATTGAGGGGCTTCATTTTGAGATTGAAGAGTGTGAGCGAACTTTTACAAGAGGCTCGCGAGAGCGGATGTGCAAGGTGGTGGGGAGATGTCGGTGGGTAGCAGTGGTGGTTGAGGTGTACACAACTCACTATAGGCAATAGGATGAGGAGAATGAGCATATGAAGTGTGTGGAATGGGGTCTAGTTGGTGATACACGGGAGAAACATCTCTGTGAGAGACAAAAGGTTGATCAGCATGAGTACCATAGTAAGGGGACTGATAGGTATGAGGTGCAAGGGTTGCGATGACGAATGTTGGAAATTGTAAGGATCCATAACATGGTGTTGGGATTCATATGGCATGGAAGGGTGATCAGGCCTCCATGAATATCTTGGGTACTCATTCTCCTCTACATTAGATATGTCATGACAGTATGCCGAGGGTGGTTCCAAGACAATGTCATATGTAAACACTTAGGCCATGGTGGGTTTAGATGGAGCGAAAATAAATGAACACTCATGGGACAAGTGATCGACAAGAAAGAAGTGTGTGCACGATAAAGCATGGGATGTGTTGACACTCAGCACCGGAGGCGGTGGAGTAGGATATGTGGGCGTGGACGACATACGAGTATCAAGCGTGGGCGTTTGAGAGTTAAAGACGTGAATTATTAAATAGAGGTTCGATTCGGGATTAACATCAAGCAATGTGAAATAGCCAAAATACTCCCGTAAAGGACGTTCCTCGGCCATGAGGAGAGAAATATTTTTGGCTTTTTAAATATTTTTCAAAAGAAAAGAAAATCTTTTTGTAATTTTGGAAAATAAGAAAAAAAAAATTGGCATTTTAAATATGGAAAAAAAGAAAATATTTTTGGGATTTTTGAAAATATTGACAAAAAAAAGGAAAATATGTTTGGGATTTTTGAAAATATTTTAAAAAAAGGAAAATATTTTGGAGATTTTTCGAAAAAGGGGAGAAAAATGGACTCTTGATTTGGACGGACTAATTAAAACCGATTACCTAAAGAATTGAATTGGACACACACGAGTCAAGAAAAAATCCTAACGAGCACGTAGCTAATTATTATCTTCAAAATTAGTGAAAGGGTAGTCAAAATTTAATTAAGTCCGCGGGCGACAAAAATCACGAAATTTATCTTTGTGGTCTCCTGTTGCAAAAATGCATTCCTATGGGGCTAGCTAGTTAATTGATTTTAAATTTAATGACAGCTAGGGTAGCACACAATGGATAAGCGAGTGAGTCGAGTGGTGCAATCCCTTCTCGTTTCAATGATCGGGTCCAGGTCTTAGGTAAATTAATTCATCAAACCATTCAATTTAAGTGCGATGCAGAAATTAAAATCACACAGGAGCAAGTAATCACACAAAAATTGAACTCGCTTACAGGAGATTCGTGAGGGAAAAAGAAATGTACCTCCCACGGTTTTTATACACGTGGGGTGAAGACCGAGTTGAGTCGAACGGAGGGAGATCTCACCTATCTCAGTCATCCTCGGGAGTCCTGCCGACCCAAAGTAGAGAGGCTTCTAAATTCTCGCCTTGGACGACCTCTCTCTACCTTGTCCGGTTGTTCTTTTCGCTTTTTTTAATGAATAATTATTACAAAAATAATATGGTGTCAAAATGCACCTTAATAAATACAAAGTTTCAAAAACCCTATACAACCAGTCTAAGGATGGAGAAGAAGGAAGAACTACACTAAAAAAGATAAATAAAATTTACAAGTATTCAACCATGTCTCCATGTCAAGAAAGTGGCACTGACGCCATTTGATAAGAGGCTTTTTGCGTGTGGTCGTTTTCTTCAAAAGTCAATCTCAAAATTCCCGTGAGTACCTACAAAACTTGTTTAAATCAACTCGTATTCTATAAGTACGGGTATCAATCCAACTTTTAAGGTGAAACAATTAATGTGAATACTTGCAATTTCAATTTTCTTTTTAAATTTTTTTTATTTTTTATTAAAAACAATTTCAAGGAAGAATTAACTAATAAATGGTAAAAATTATGAAATGATAAAATAATGAAAAATAATGTGTAACCGAGTGTGAAAAATGTGAGAATGTCAAGAGATGATATTATACCGCATTATCAATTATTTTAATTTCTCAATTTATTAATTTGAAATATTTCGGGATAATATTAAATTGATAATCTAACTCTCGTTAAAATTATAAATTTAATAATATCTCTTTCAGAAAACTAATTTTAAAATGTCACACGATAAAAAATTAAGAATTATACTGTGTTCAACAAAATTACCCGCTAAGATCAATTTAACAAAAATAGTATGAATTCTCAAATTTCAACACAGAATTAATATTCAAATTTTACAAAAACCTATCTCTAGTTCGATCCCTAAATTCAAACATTAATTCGTATAATTAATTTACTAACTCACGTTACATAAATTAATCGGTGACAGTCAAAAGTTAATTTTTCCTAGAAACATAGCATTAATGAAATCAATTAATTAAATTAATATCCTGCACAGTGCATCCCACCCCTTGAACAGGGTGACTAGCAAAGCATAATGAAATAATTAATCACAGTCACATACATGGAACAAAAAATTAAAGAGTAGAGCAAGAAATACAATACACAAAAGTCTCCCTTTAAATTGATTCCTTGAATTTCGCTCATGCACGTATGTCCCAATGTTTTCACAAATCCAGCACTTGATTACATAAAAAAAATAACAAATAAACCTAAAAATTATTCTAATGCTAAACTAATTTTTTGTATTTTTTGGAATTGTTTTAAGTACCTACTATGTATATAATATACACCGTGTTTCTTTTTTTTTTGCAGTTCCTCTCCCGTCTTCTGTGGGCTGTATTCTTTGTGAGTCCTCTCGATGTTTTATAAGCCATGATGCTTCTTTGTGGATGAGAGATTTTGGGGATTGCATTTGAATCTTTGGAAGCACATGGGTTTTTATTTTAGGAGATGTCTTTTAGTTACTATTTTTTTTGTCTTGGGATTTAGCAGGTGGTTTAGATCGAAACGGGTTGAAGCTCGAGTTTGGTTGGATCCGGGATGAGGTTCAGAAATGGGTTGCGGTTTGGGCAGCAAAGGGGTCGCAGGTTGATCGGAGTTGGGCTCGGATCCTTGCCGTTGTCGTCGTGGATGATGGGTCGATAATGGGCAGGTGGTTTTAGCAGCGGGTTCGGTGTTCTTTGGGTAGAAATCGGGTTGGAGGGTGAATAGGGTCGCGATTTTGGTGTGGGAGGTCGACAGCGGGTAAGCGGGTCAGGTTCTCATCGAAGAGCAGGGGTTGGATCGAGCTGGGGTCACGGTGTGAATTGGTTATTTCGGGTTCGAGTTTGTGTTTGAAATTCGAGTTCTCATTTTTGGCCAGAGCTGGCAGAATTTGGTTTTCTTATGGTTTTTATCGTGGGTTTGAAACGGGAGGTTTTTGGTTATGGAAGTTCGGTAGTTGGTTTGTTGGTGGTGGAAAGAGAGAGAGTGGTAGGGAAGATGATGAATAGCGGGGGGTTTGATTGTGTGTGAGTTAGGTGTATGATAGAAGGGTGTGTGCGTGTTTTGATTTTGGAGGGAAAGGTGTAGGAATGTTAGGGGGGGGGGGGGTGTCATTTATACCCAAAAATAAAACTATCTACCTAACTAAAAAAAATAAAATCTATAGAAATTAAAATTAAAATCCTAATCAAATAAAACTAAATAATAATAAGTTTGAAAAAATAAACTTCTAATCCAAAGAATAAAAGACTTAAAATAAAATAAACCTAATAAAATATTAATAAAATGAAACTAAAAATCAAATAAAAATAAACTCATACCTAAAAATTAATAAAAATATCCGACGCAAAAATAAAAATACTCAGACCCTAATATTTACAACGAACACAAATAAAATATAAAATAAATCTTAAAAAAATAAAATAAATCCTAAAAATTATACGTGACTCTAACAAAACTCGAAAAAAATAATAAAATTACAAACTAAACACACACGAGGCTCAATTTATGGTCTGGGCTCGGTGTAGGCTTAGGTTTGTTCCTGGGATAGGGTTTGGGACATCAGAACTCATCGGGGCAAACTCAAAGAGACTTTTGACTTTGCGATCTCTTTGATTTCTTCATTTAACGCTTTTGACCGCTATTGAGTCTCAATTGACTTGATTTAGCATTATTTGATGTTGCGACTACTGATTGACCTGAAAACTAATAAAATACGACATAAGGCCAATTTTAATTAAAACAAGTGGCTAAGATGCATCTATTCGGCGTTTAAATTAACACTTTGGGGTTCTTATCACCTATTATAGAATCATTGAGTCAACATGGCTTATTAGGTCACATTGAAAGCTAAAAAAATTAAAATCAACATATAAGCATCCACTCTTTATTTACATTTTATATAAGTATTATCCATATGGTTATCTATTTACAGTTTATGTATATGGTGTGGCCATCCCCGATTCTCGCGGAGAGAGAGAGGAGGGTCATCTCCATGGTGAGAGGATCTTGCTCCTGCGCATCCCTTTTGGAGCGCTTCGGCCGTCGTCGGAGATGAGTGAGGTGAAAAATGTAGAGATATGGAGTCGCCACTCTATTTTGCTCAAAATAGACAAAAGAAGGTGGAGCCATACCAAAGGATAGCATCCAAAGACATACTGATACATACGAAACCAAAAATTATTCGAGTAGGATTCGGAGGCTAAGTTACGGAATGGGAAGGTGTTAGGCACCCATTCCGCCCTTGCAGTCTCTTATAGATTGTTGTTATTTTCCTGTATTCCCCCGTGATATGTTTGCATGTGTATATGTAGTGGAGATAGTAATCAACGACTTGTATCATGGAAGAGATAAAGCGAGTCATCCATAGGAATGTTCCTAAAAGTAATATTAGAAAATAGGATTTACGCGATTATCCTAGCGTTGATCGTTATAATGGAACGATAACGCATACGGAATAATATGCCACTAAGAACAAATATATGTATATGCAAATATATATAATCTAAGAGAATTAAGTTAAAGAATTAGAAAATTAGAAAATGAAAAAAAGTAGGACTCGAATCTCGGGTTTTATCCCGAGACGCCTACGTAGCCTATAGAGGCATCAAAGTCCACGTAGTTCGTATATAAAACGAGGGGTGGGGTTTATCCCATAAATCCAACCGGGGAATTCTCTTGTGTGTGTGTGTGTGTGTGCGTGTGTGTGTGTAAAAAGGAGTTTTAGTTGTGAGAAAAGTGTGATAATTCCCGTTTGGAATTTATGAGCAAACCCTCTTTTTCTTATTTTTTTTGGGTTTCATTTATATGAAAATAAGAGATGTGTAATAATACTAAATAAAAAATATATTAGGATATGTGAGATGGAGAGAATAAAAGTGCTAAGTAATAAAATAAGTTAATGCGAATTTGGGAGAATTTGAAAAGAGAGTTGAGAAAGTTGGACCTTCTTGAAGATCTTGAGCTTGATCTTGAATGTTAGAGAGCAGCCTTTGCACTTGGATGATGATGAAGGGTAGTTAATTGACCAAGTTTGATGAAAAAGATGATGAAAAGTGAAGGTTGGAAAAGGATTTGGATGTGGAAATCACGCTGACTTCGAGGGAGGTTTTCTGAGTTTGCTGAGAGTGATGGATTTCAGATCCTGGGTCTTTTGCAATGAGGTCAGGCCCTCCTTTTTATTTTCCCAGGGCATTGTCGATTGGCATAGGTCTGGTCCTGCCAATCAGCAGGATTTTGAACTTGCCATTTGGCAGTCTCTTTCAGGTTCTTTCGAAAAAACGGTCATAAAACGTAAATCGTTTATCCGAATTGTGCACGGGGTGAACCACTAGAAAGGTGCTTCAGAGACCTTCAAAATTACTTGGACTATTACTGGGTCTGGGATTTGTCTTTAGGACAAATGTGGCTCAAAAAGGCTTGTCGGTCCTTTGGACGGTGGATCGTCGGATGCAAACGGATCCTTCGTCCTCATGGTAAGGAAGAATCATGCACGGGGTGGACCGTTGGAAAGTTTAGGATATGAACTTTGAAATTCCAAAGTGTTTGACTCAATTCGGGGAGTTGACTTTTGTCAATTGGGGTTGAAAGTGTTCGATGACCTTTCTGAGTAAAATGGATCGTTTGTTCATACCGTAAGTCAGAATTGGTCCCGAAGTGGATCGTTGGAAAGGGGTTTCAGTGACCTTTGAAGATTCATTCAGTCTCAGTCGAGATGAAGAGTTGACTTTGGTCAAATGGAGCCCAAGAGCATTTGGTGGCCTCCTGATCTAGTTTCGGGGGAAAATGATTCGTTCGTTCGCACTGTAAGTCAGAATCGCGCACGGGGTGGACTATTAGAAAGGGGTTTCAGTTCCCTTTGAAGATTCATTCAGTCTCGATCGAGTTAAAGAGTTTGACTTTTGGTCAAATGGAGCTTGGGAGTTCCCAATGGCCTCTGGGTCAGTACTCGGAGTATGACTTAGGTTTGTAGTGATGAAGGGAGGTGCTAGGGACCTAAGGAGAGGTTAGGGGGTGCTATAATGGGGTGTCTATAGATCCCCTCAACGGGTGAGTTTGGAATAAATGATAGCCATCGAATAGACA
Organism: Sambucus nigra; assembly: GCA_949130495.1. NCBI lineage: Eukaryota > Viridiplantae > Streptophyta > Magnoliopsida > Dipsacales > Adoxaceae > Sambucus > Sambucus nigra. The sequence continues at coordinate 253,525,399 of OX422223.1, read as the reverse complement.
CCTCATGATTCCTTTGAAAGAGGATGACTAATTCAGAGGGTCAAGGCCGATTCTGAGGACCTAAGGTTGAGGATGATCGATTCAGAGGGTCGAGGCCGATTCTGAGGACCTAAGGGGGCATACTGGGGATGGTATAAAGGTAGTGATGATCAAAGATTTAGGTCAATTCTAAGGACCTAAAGCATGGCCGTGGATGATCGATTCTGCGGGTCGAAACTAATTCTGAGGGCTTAAATTATGATGAGCAATTCTGCGAGTCAAATCCAATTCTGAGGGCTTGATTTGAGATGACCAATTCTGAGGGCTTAAATTGTGATGACCAATTTTGCGGGTCAAAGCCAATTCTGAGGGCTTAAATTGAGATGACCAATTCTGCAGGTCAAAGCCAAATCTGAGGGCTTAAATTGTAATGACCAATTCTGCGAGTCGAAGCCAATTATAAGGGCTTAAGTTGTGATGACCAATTATGCGGGTCGAAGCTAATTATGAGGGCTTAAATTGAGACAGCCAATTCTGTGGGTTGAAGCCAATTCTGAGGGCTTAAGTTGTTATGACCAATTCTGTGGGTCGAAGCCAATTCTGAGGGCTTAAATTATGATGACCAATTCTACGGGACAAAGCCAATTCTGAGGGCTTAAATTGTGATGACCAATTCTGCGGGTCGAAGCCAATTCTAAGGGCTTAAATTAAGATGATCAATTTTGCGAGTCGAATCCAATTATGAGGGTTTAAGTTAAGATGACCAATTCTGCGGGTTAAAGCCAATTCTAAGGGCTTAAGTTGTGATGACCAATTCTGCGGGTCGAAGCCAATTCTGAGGGCTTAAATTAAGATGACCAATTCTGCTGGTCGAAGCCAATTCCCAGGGCTTAAATTGAGACCACCAATTCTGAGGGCTTAAGTTGTGATGTTATTGGGGAACTCTGCCGGGGAAATTTCCTCATAATTTTGATTTGAGTTGGGGAGTTGATTGCTGGGGGAACTTTTGTATAGTTTGGAGACTTTGTGGGGGAACAACCAATTTGATGCTTGTAAATTCCACTGGGGAAGTGATTAAGTGGTCCAGGGTTTGGACGTTTTGCTCGGAGAAATTTGAGACTTTTGGGGAATAGGAGATAACCTGAGGTTTAGGATACTTTAGGGGTCCTCTGGGGGCCGTTGCCGGGGGGAGATTCGCTTGTCTTTTGAGAGTTCCGCTGGGGAAATAGGGGTTTCGCTTGAGGGAGTGTGAAATTTTCTTTGTGAAAATGTTCTAAATCCTCCCCCGGGAGTTTTAGGAATTTTCTGAGGATTTTTCAGGGTTTTCTGGTATTTTCTGGGAGTTTTTGTACAAAAATTAAAGGGGGGTGCCGATAGGCATGGTGTGGAGGGTGCCATTCGGCAGTGGCACGAACTTTTGGACTACCTAGAGAAGGTGGAAGGTCAGTGCCAATCGGTAGGTGGGGGTGCAGTGTCGATCGTCATGACCCTTAGCTTTCTATAAAAAGGGGGCGGGTTCCCCTCATATTTCAAAGCTTCTTGCCTTCTCTCTCTCTGTGATTTTCTTTTGCGAATCGTCTTACATTTTACAACCTATAAAATGGCCGCTTTTTTAGCACTGCGGCACACAGGGAGTGGTTAGTTGTCGATGAATGGGAGAATGTGGAGTGGAGGGCCAGGGCGCCTCTTGCTTTGGGGAGTGAGAACTCTTTTGATGCATTTGACCCAATTGTGGATGATGGACTTTACTACGAAAGCCATTGCATCATCGCTCTTCTAAGGTGGTGAACCCTTGTGGTTATGTAAGTACAAAATAACTTTTGGCATCCTTTTTTGGTGATTTCCTTTTTTCTTGGATTTTGACAAGTCTTTTTTTCTTTGACAGTCTGATGTTTCTTTGTCGACTAGGCATACCTGCGGGACGACGGGGCTTAAGGATGTCTGGGAGCACCTTCCACCTGTGGTGCGTTGGGTAGTATCGTCAGCAGGCTTTGGGAGGCTGGCGTTTATGTTGGATGAGATGCCCTGTTCGACAACAGTCTTATGCGCTTTGGGGGAGATGTTGTGGGACACTACCCATACCTTCCATTTTGGTTTTGGGGAGATGATTGTGACTCCCATAGATGTGCAACAACTATTGGGGCTGGATTGTGATGGAGAGCAGATAGAGGTGGATCTCTCTTTGCGGGTGACGTCGGAGGAGGTACGAGCGGCGCTAGATGATGTTGGGAGGATAGTATCCGGGTAATCTATTTGTTTTTCCCTGTTGAGGGATGTTTGGATGAGTAGGGTGATTGATGTGGAGGAAGGGCTGCAGGTGAAGCAGATGGCCTGATTGTTTATTTTGCTAGTGCTGGGGGGATTTCTGGTGGCATCGAGCGGCAACATCATTCACTTGTGGTTTTTCCCATACTTAAGGATGTTTTCGAACATCCCTCTCTATGATTGGGGGAGCTTGATTAGCGACCCTTTATTTTTCTCTGGATGCATTTAGCCGGTGCTGCTGGCAGACTTTTACTGGAGCCACGTATCTTCTTGAGGTATTCTTTAGTTTGTGCATTTTTCTTTCATGCATTCGCATTTTCCTTGTGCGTCTCTTTTGATCGTGGATTCTTATCTTTGGCAGGAGTGGTTCTATGATGTGATTGGGTGTAATACACAGCTGATTTCTTTGAAAGAAAAAATTATTGGGGACTTTTATCGATTGTATCGGTGGCGGAAGGCCAATCGACAGTCGAGAAAGTCTCCTTCTCTGGATGCGGTGCGTCATGTTTTGAATGGCCTGACCAGTGATAGGGTAAGACTTTTCTCTTCTTCAGTCTTGTTCTTTGTGTTCTCTAATTTCATATTGACTTATATCTTATGGGGATTTTTTAGGTGACCTTTTACCCTTGGGGGGCCACTGTTCAGGACACGGGGTCGACTGGGGTGAATGCGTAGATGAGGCGTATGATGGCGCATGAGTTTGGCCACTCATGGTATCTCGGGGAGAGGGTGGTCCAAAAGATTGCTGAGGAGGAAGTGGTTGTGCCACCTGTGAGGCTTCCTATGTCTATGAGGCGAGAGCGGATGCTGCCAGAGGACGCGAGGATTGCGGCGATGATTGGCAAGTCCTATATGTTGTATATCGACATAGTTGTGTCGTATAACTATATGGACTTCATGACGAGTTAGCTGATGGCGCCAAGCATATATGATGCGCTGACTTTCCCTCATACGGGTTTGAGTCGGCCAGTGGGGTCCTCCCACAGTGGTGGTGGCCCGTCGACATCTGCGGCGATGGTGACTTCGAAGGTTCCCTTTGTGCGGTTGCATACTCCTTTATATAATATTCGAAGGGCTAATGGAGGGATATGTTGCATCGTCCTCATGCGATGGAACCAGAGGAGTTGGGCTTGACATAAGAGGTCCTTCGTCCTGTGGTAAAACTTTATGTTCTTCTCTTTTGGTTTCTTTTTTTTTCTTGGTTTCTTTTTTATCTTATCTGCTTAATACTAATTCTGCCTTTTCTTGTTGCAAGTCCGGGTGTCCACCATGTGGCTAAGGGACATTAGGGATTGGATATCTTCGGCGACCGCCCATATTCGGGATGCGATTCTTGTTCCTTTTTGCTTGGTGCTATCTGCCTCATTCGGGGAGGAGTCTGGTTCAGCTAGCGGTGGTGTGTCATCTCGCCGCAGGGGAAAGAAAGCGCGTCGCAGGGATGGGAGCTCTTATAGAGAGAAGGTAAGGGTAGGTGAGAGAGAGAATGTGGGTTCAGGCTGAGTCCTATTTTTTCTTCTTTTCTTTATTTCCTGCAAAATTGATGTAACATAGAAAAATATCTATGCAATGCAATGGAGTTTTTTATTATCTTCTGTTAGTAATGAATGAACGCATGCATATGCGCTTTTTACTTTGTTGCTGAGATCGTAAAAAGAAATATTTTTGGAAGTTTCAAATAAAGTTTTATTCACAATGAGAAATTACATAAATATGGAATGGGGTTTTGAAATTCTGTTGAGAATATCAATTTATTTTTATTGAGTTTTCTGATTTCGACAAAAGAGGAAAAAGGGGAGTTTCTAAAATAGGAGGTTGCCGATCGGAAAGCCTCTTGTCCTGCATATCGGAAGGTCAGTCTAGCCCCATCAATTCAAGGCTTTAATTGGCACCCTCTTCAGCCTTTGGTACCTTGTGGGGCAGGATTCCCTCCGATTTCTGCAAGGGTTGTGTCTTTTATGAGGGTTTTAAAGTATAAAAAGGGGTAAGGGTGGAGTGTTTTCATCACACCTTCACATTCTAACTTTCTTAATCTGTGAGATAGCTCTCCCCGGTAGTGTTGAGTTTTCCAACTACCTCGAGACTTTGGAGGCAATGTTCTCCTACAACGTCGACTACGATGATTTCAACATGCGTCGAGTCTCTTTATGGCGTAATCGGCCCATAAAGTGGAACATGCTGATGGTGGCAGTACAATTTTGGTACCCTAAAGACCATGTATTCTTCTTTGGCTTGGAGGAAGTTTGTCCGACTTATGAGGAATTTTTTGCCATGTTGGGAGTAAATCCTAGTGTGGTAGCTGCTATGCCTGAGTTTTATCGATCTCCCTGAGAGTTGTTGGCTGGACTTCTCCGCGTCACTCCCTCGGTGGGTAGATATTTGTTTACTAGAGGAATGATTTCCCTTTCGGTAGTGCTGCGGTCTGTGCATTTGTAGGAGGTTGGTGATGTTGGATATGTCGGAGCTCCCGAGCTTGGTTTCAAAATAGCTGTTGGTGGCTGGGTAACTTCTAGTGGACCCACAACTTGCAGCCATTACTTCAGGGATTCATACCATCGCAATCCTGCGACGATGATACTGGCAGAGACTTTGAATGGCCTGGATGCCTAGCGAGAAAGTCGTTCTGACTTTCTGAGGGGTAGCCCTATGATGCTGTTCATGTGGTTGTCTAAAAGATTCCGCCTAGTGACTCCCCCGGAATATCCTTTATCGGTTGTGCCCAACTTCTTTTCACACTAATTTATCAGTGTTGGCCTGGATATCGAGAGCTGGTAGAACTGGTTTGTGGTCGTCACTTTAGTTAGGTTAGAACAGACCTCGATCCTCAGTCATCACCTCTCTTAAGTCAAAATTGACCACGGTCTTGGAACATCACCTTACATAGGTCATAATTGACCTCGGTCCTCGGTCGTCACCTCTCTTAGGTCAGAATTGACCACGGTCTTGGAACATCACCTTACTTAGGTCAGAATTGACCTCGGTCCTCGGTCGTCACCTCTCTTAGGTTAGAATTGATCTCGGTCTTGGATCGTCACCTCTCTTAGATCAGAATTGATCTCGGTCTAGGATCGTCACCTCTTTTAGGTCACAATTGAACTCGGTCTTGGATCGTCACCTCTATTAGATCAAAATTGACTTGGGTCTTGGATCGTCACCTTAGTTAGGTCAGAATTGACCTCGGTCCTCGGTCGTCACCTCCTTTATGTAAGAATCGACCTCGATCTTGGATCGTCACCTTAGTTAGGTCAGAATTGACCTCGGTCATCACCTCCCTTAGGTCAAAATTGACCTCGAACTTGGATCATCACCTTATTTAGGTCAGAATTGACCTCGGTCTTGGATCATCACCTTAGTTAGGTCAGAATTGACCTCGGTCCTCAGTCGTCACCTCTCTTAGGTCAGAATTGACCTCGGTCTTGGATCGTCACCTTAGTTAGGTTAGAATTGACCTCGGTCCTCGGTCGTCACCTCTCTTTAGTTCAGAATAGACCTCGATCTTAGATAGTCACCTTAGTTAGGTCAGAATTGACCTCAGTCCTCGATCGTCACCTCTTTTTGGTCAGAATTGGCGTCGGTCTTGGATCGTCACCTTAGTTAGGTCAGAATTGACCTCGGTCCTCGGTCGTCACCTCCTTTAGGTCAGAATTGACTTTGGTCATGGATCATCACCTTAGTTAGGCTAGAATTGACCTCGATCCTCGGTCGTCACCTCTTTAAGGTCAAAATTAACCTCGGTCTTGAATCATCACTTTAATTAGGTTAGACTTGACCTCGATCCTCGGTCATTCCCTCTCTTAGGTCAGAATTGACCACGGTCTTAGAACATCACCTTACTTAGGTTAGAATTGACCTCGGTCCTCGATCGTCACCTCTCTTAGTTCTGAATTGATCTCAATCTTGGATCGTCACCTCTCTTAGATCAAAGTTGACGTCGGTCTTGGATCGTCACCTTTGTTAGGTCAGAATTGACCTCGGTCCTCGGTCGTCACCTCTTTTAGGTCAGAATTAACCTCGGTCTTGGATAGTCACCTCTCTTAGATAAAATTGACCTCGATCTTGGATCGTCACCTTAGTTAGGTCAGAATTGACATCGGTCCTTGGTCGTCACCTCTTTTAGGTCAGAATTGACCTCGGTCTTGGATCGTCACCTAAGTTAGGTCAGAATTGACCTCGGTCGTCACCTCTCTCAGGTCAGAATTGACCTCGGTCTTGGATTATCACCATATTTAGGTCAGAATTGACCTCGGTCCTCGATCGTCACCTCTCTTAGATTAGAATTGACCTCGACCTTGGATCGTCACCTCTCTCAGATCAGAATTGAACTCGGTCTTGGATTGTCACCTTAGTTAGGTCAGAATTGACCTCGGTCCTCGGCCATCACCTCTTTTAGGTCAGAATTGACCTCGGTCTTGGATCTCCACCTCTCATAGATCAGAATTGACCTCGATCTTGGATTTCCACCTTAGTTAAGTTAGAATTGATCTCGGACCTCGTTCGTCACCTCTTTAATGTCAGAATTAACCTTGGTTTTGGATCTTCACTTTAGTTAGGTAAGTATTGACCTCGGTATTCGGTCATCACCTCTCTTCAGTAAAAATTGGCCACGATCTTAGAACATCACCTTATTTATGTCAGAATTGACCTCGATCCTCGATCGTCACCTCTCTTAGGTCAGAATTGACCTCGGTCTTGGATCATCACCTTATTTAGGTCAGAATTAACCTCGTTCCTCGGTCGTCACCTCTTTTAGGTCAGAATTGACCTCGGTCTTGGATCGTCACCTTAGTTAGGTTAGAATTGACCTTGATCCTCGGTCGTCACCTTTCTTTAGGTCAAAATTGACCTCGGTCTTGGATCGTCACCTTAGTTAGGTCAAAATTGACCTCAGTCCTCGGTCCTCGATCGTTACCTCTTTTAGGTCATAATTGACCTCGATATTGGATCGTCACCTAAGTTAGGTCAAAATTGACCTCGGTCCTCGATCGTCACCTCTTTTAGGTCAGAATTGACCTTGATCTTGGATCATCACCTGAGTTAGGTCAGAATTGACCTCTGTCCTCGGTCCTCGGTCGTCACCTCTTTAAGATCAAAATTGACCTCGGTCTTGGATCATCACTTTAGTTATGTTAGAACTGACCTCGATCTTCAGTCATCACCTCTCTTAAGTTAGAATTGACCACGGTCTTGGAACATCACCTTACATAGGTCATAATTGACCTCGATCCTCGATCGTCACCTCTCTTAGGTCATAATTGACCACGGTCTTGGATCGTCACCTTAGTTAGGTTAGAATTGACCTCGGTCCTCAGTCGTCACCTCTCTTAGGTCAGAATTGACCTCGGTCTTGGATTGTCACCTTAGTTAGGTTAGAATTGACATCGGTTCTCAGTCGTCACCTCTCTTTAGGTCAGAATTAACATCGGTCTTAGATAGTCACCTTAGTTAGGTCAGAATTGACCTCGGTCCTCGGTCCTCGATCGTTACCTCTTTTAGGTAATAATAGGCCTCGATCTTGGATCGTCACCTTAATTAGGTCAGAATTAACCTTGGTCCTCAGTCGTCACCTCTTTTAGGTCAGAATTGACCTCGATCTTGGATCGTCACCTTAGTTAGGCCAGAATTGACCTCGCTCCTCGGTCGTCACCACTTTTAGGTCAGAATTGACCTCGGTCTTGGATCGTCATGATAGTTTGGTCAGAATTGACCTCGGTCCTGGATCGTCACCTTAGTTTGGTTAGAATTGACCTCGGTCGTCACCTCCTTTAGGTCAGAATTGACCATGGTCTTGGATCGTCACCTTAGTTAGGATTTAATTGACCTCGATCCTCGGTCATCACCTCTTTAAGGTCAAAATTAAGATTGGTCTTGGATCGCCACTTTAGTTAGGATAGAATTGATCTCGGTCATCGGCCATCCCCTCTCTTTGGTAAAAAATGATCTCGATCGTAGATCGTCACCTCTCTTAGATCAGAATTGACCTCGGCCTTAGATCGTCACCTTAGTTAGGTCAGAATTGACCTCGATCCTCGGTCATCACCTCTTTTAGGTCAGAATTGACCTCGGTCTTGGATCGTCACCTCTCTTAGGTAAAATTGATCTCCTCTTGGATCGTCACCGTAGTCAGCTCAGAATTGACCTCGGCCCCCGGTCGTCACCTCTTTTAGGTCAGAATTGACCTCGGTCTTGGATCGTCACCTTAGTTAGATCAGAATTGACCTCGGTCGTCACCTCTCTTAGGTGAGAATTGACCTCGGTCTTGAATTATCACCTTATTTAGGTTAGAATTGACCTTGGTCCTCGGTCGTCACCTCTCTTAGATTAGAATTGATCTCGGTCGTCACCTCTCTTAGATTAGAATTGATCTCGGTCTTGGATCGTCATCTCTCTTGGATCAGAATTGACCTCGGTCTTGGATCGTCACCTTAGTCAAGTCAGAATTGACCTCGGTCCTCGGTTATTATCTCTTTTAGGTCAGAATTGACCTCAGTCTTACATCGTCACCTCTCTTAGATCAGAATTGACCTCAGTCTTATATCGTCACCTTAGTTAGGTTAGAATTGACCTCGGACCTCGTTCCTCACCTCTTTAAGGTCAGAATTGACCTCGATCTTGGATCTTTACTTTAGTTAGGTTAGTATTGACCTCGGTCCTCGATCATGACCTCTCTTCAGTAAAAATTAGCCACGATCTTGGAGCATCACCTTACTTAGGTCAAAATTGACCTCGGTCCTCGGTCGTCACCTCTCGTAGGTTAGAATTGACCTCGGTCTTGGATCATCACCTTATTTAGGTCGGAATTAACCTCAGTCCTTGGTCGTCACCTCTCTTAGGTTGGAATTGACCTCGGTCTTGAATCGTCACCTTAGTTTGTTTTGAATTGCCCTCGGTCCTCGGTCGACACCTTTCTTTAGGTCAAAATTGACCTTGGTCTTGGATAGTCACCTAAGTTAGGTCAGAATTGACCTCGGTCCTCGGTCCTCGATCGTTACCTCTTTTAGGTCATAATTGACCTCGATATTGGATCGTCACCTTAGTTAGGTCAAAATTGACCCCGATCCTCAGTCGTTACCTCTTTTAGGTCAGAATTGACCTCGATCTTGGATCGTCACCTTAGTTAGGTCAGAATTAACCTCGGTCCTCAGTCGTTACCTCTTTTAGGTGAGATTTGACCTCGATCTTGGATCGTCACCTTAGTTAGGTCAGAATTGACATCGGTTCTCGATCGTCACCTCTTTTAGGTTTGAATTGACCTCGGTCTTGGATCGTCATCTTAGTTAGGTCAGAATTGACCTCGTTCCTCAATCGTCACCTCTTTTAGGTCACAATTGACCTCGGTCTTGGATCATCACCTTAGTTAGGTCATAATTGACCTCGGTTCCTCGGTCATCACCTCTTTTAGGTTTGAATTGACCTCGATCGGGGATCGTCACCTTAGTTTGGTTAGAATTGACCTCGATTCTCGATCGTCACCTCCTTTAGGTTTGAATGGACCTCGCTCTTGGATCATCACCTTAGTTAGGTCAGAATTGACCTCGGTCCTCGGTCGTCACCTCTTTAAGGTCATAATTAACCTCGGTCTTGGTTCGTTACTTTACTTTGGTCAGAATTGACCTCGATTCTCGATCGTCATCTCTCTTAGGTCAGAATTGACCTCGGTCTTGGATCATCACCTTAGTTAGGTCAGAATTGACCTCGGTCCTCTGTCATCACCTCTCTTAGGTCCGAATTGACCTCTGTCTTGGATCGTCACCTTAGTTTGGTTAGAACTGACCTCGGTCCTCGATCGTCACCTCTCTTTAGTTCAGAATAGACCTCGGTCTTAGATAGTCTCCTTAGTGAGGTCAGAATTGACCTCGGTCCTCGATCGTTACATTTGTTAGGTAGCAATTGGCCTCGATCTTGGATCGTCACCTTACTTAAGTCAGAATTGACATCGGTCCTCAGTCGTCATCTCTTTTAGGTCAGAATTGACCTCGATCTTGGATCGTCACCTTTGTAAGGCCAGAATTGACCTCGGTCCTCGGTCGTCACCACTTTTAGGTCAGAATTGACCTCGGTCTTAGAACATCACCTTAGTTAGGTCAGAATTGACCTCGGTCTTAGATCGCCACCTTAGTTATGTTAGAATTGACCTCGATCCTCGGTCATCACCTCTCTTTAGTTCAGAATAGACCACGGTCTTAGATAGTCACCTTAGTTATGTCAGAATTAACCTCGGACCTCGATCATACCCTTTCTTAGGTCAGAATTGATCTCGATCTTGGATCATCACCTCTCTTATATCAAAATTGATCTTGGTCTTGGATCGTCACCTTAGTTAGGTCAGAATTGACCTAGGTCCTCGGTCGTCACCTCTTTTAGGTCAGAATTTACCTCGATCTTAGATCGTCACCTCTCTTAGATAAAATTGACCTCGATCTTGGATCATCAGCTTAGTTAGGTCAGTATTGACATCGATCCTCGGTCGTCACCTCTTGTAGGTCAGAATTAACCTCGGTCTTGGATCGTCACCTTAGTTAGGTTAGAATTGACCTCTATCGTCACCTCTCTTAGGTCAGAATTGACCTCGGTCTTACATTATAACCTTATTTAAGCCAGAATTGACCTCGGTCCTCGGTTGTCACCTCTCTTAGATTAGAATTGACATCGGTCTTAGATCGTCACCTCTTTGAGATCAGAATTGACCTCGGTCTTGGATCGTCACCTTAGTTAGGTCAGACTTGACCTCGGTCCTCGATTATCACCTCTTTTAGGTTAGAATTGACCTTGGTCTTAGATAGTCACCTCTCTTAGATTAGAATTGACCTCGATCTTGAATCGTCACCTTCGTTAGGTTAAAATTGACCTCGAACCTCGTTTGTCACCTCTTTAAGGTCAGAATTAACCTCGGTATTGGATCTTCAATTTAGTTAGGTTAGTATTGACCTCGGTTCTCGGTCATCACCTCTCTTTAGTAAAAATTGGCCACGATCTTAGAACATCACCTTACTTAGGTGAGAATTGACCTCAATCCTCGATCGTCACCTCTCCTAGGTCAGAATTGATCTCGGTCTTGGATCATCACCTTATTTAGGTCAGAATTCACCTCGGTCCTCGATCGTCACCTCTTTAAGGTCAGAATTAACCTCGGTCTTCGTTCGTTACTTTAGTTAGGTTAGAACGGACCTCGGTCCTCACTCATCACCTCTCTTAGGTCAGAATTGACCACGGTCTTGGAACATCACCTTACATAGGTCATAATTGACCTCGGTCCTCGGTCCTCCATCGATACCTCTTTTAGGTCATAATTGATCTCGATATTGGATCGTCACATTAGTTAGGCCAAAATTGACCTCGGTCCTCATTCGTTACCTCTTTTAGGTCAGATTTCACCTCGATCTTGGATCGTCACCTTAGTTAGGTCAGAATTAACCTCGGTCCTCAGTCGTCACCTCTTTTAGGTGAGAATTCACCTCGATCTTGAATCGTCACCTTAGTTAGGTCAGAATTGACCTCGGTCCTCGGTCGTCACCTCTTTTAGGTTCGAATTGACCTCAGTCTTGGATCGTCATCTTAGTTAGGTCCGAATTGACCTCGGTTCTCTATCATCACCTCTTTTAGGTCAAAATTGACCTCGGTCTTGGATCGTCACCTTAGTTAGGTCATAATTGACTTCGGTCTTGGATCGTCGCTTTAGTTAGGTTACAATTGACCTCGGTCCTCGGTCATCACCTCTCATAGGTTAGAATTGACCACGGTATTGGAACATCACCTTACTTAGGTCAGAATTCACCTTGATCCTCGGTCATTACCTCTCTTAGGTCGGAATTTACCTCGATCTGGGATTATCACCTTACTGAGGTCAAAATTGACCTCTGTCCTCAGTCGTCACCTCTTTTAGGTCAGAATTGACCTCAGTCCTTGGTTATCACCTCTCTTTGGTCAGAATTGAACTCGGTCTTGGATCGTCACTTCCCTAAGATCAGAATTAGCCTTGGTCTTGGATCATCACCTTTGTTAGGTCAGAATTGACCTCAGTCCTCGGTCGACACATCTTTTAGGTCAAAATTGACCTCGGTCTTGGATCGTCACCTCTCTTAGATCAGAATTGACTTCGGTCTTGGATCGTTACCTTAGTTAGGTCAGAATTGACATCGGTCCTCGATCGTCACCTCTTTTAGGTCAGAATTGAACGCAGTCTTGAATCGTCACATTAGTTAGATCAGAATTGACCTCGATCGTCACCTCTCTTAGGTCAGAATTGACCTCGGTCTTGTATTATCACCTTATTTAGGTCTGAATTGACCTCGGTCCTCGGTCGTCACCTCTCATAGATTAGAATTGACCTCAGTCTTGGATCGTCATCTCTCTTAGATCATAATTGACATCGGTCTTAGATTATTACCTTAGTTAGGTCAGAATTGACCACGGTCCTCGATCATTACCTCTTTTAGGTCAAAATTGACCTCGGTCTTAGATCATCACCTCTCTTAGATCAGAATTGACCTCGATCTTATATCATTACCTTAGTAAGGTTATAATTGACCTCGAACCTCGTTCGTCACCTCTTTAAGGTCAGAATTGACCTCGATCTTGGATTTTCACTTTAGTTAGGTTAGTATTGACCTCGGTCCTCGATTATCACCTCTCTTCAGTAAAAATTGGCCACGATCTTGGAACATCACCTTACTTAGGTCAGAATTGACCTTGGTCGTCACCTCTCTTAGGTTAAAATTGACCTCGGTCTTGGATCATCACCTTATTTAGGTCAGAATTGACCTCGTTCCTCGGTCGTCACCTCTCTTAGGTCGGAATTGACCTCGATCTTGAATCATCACCATAGTTTCGTTAGAATTGCCCTCGGTCCTCGGTCGTCACCTTTCTTTAGATCAAAATTGACCTCGGTCTTGGATAGTAACCTTAGTTAGGTTAGAATTGACCTCGGTCCTCGGCCCTCGATCGTTACCTCTTTTAGGTCATAATTGACCTCGATATTAGATCGTCACCTTAGTTAGGTCAAAATTGACCCCGATCCCCAGTCGTTACCTCTTTTAGTTCAGAATTGACCTCGATCTTAGATCGTCACCTTAGTTAGGTCAGAATTAACCTCGGTCCTCAGTCGTCACCTCTTTTAGGTGAGAATTGACCTCGATCTTGGATCGTCACCTTAGTTAGGTCATAATTGACCTCGGTCCTCGGTCATCACCTCTTTTCGGTATGTATTGACCTCGGTCTTGGATTGTCATCTTAGTTAGGTCAGAATTGACCTCGGTCCTCGATCGTCACCTCTTTTAGGTCAGAATTGACCTCGGTCTTGGATCATCACCTTAGTTAGGTCAGAATTGACCTCGGTCCTCGGTCACCACCTCTTGTAGGTTTGAATTGACCTTGGTCGGGGATCGTCAACTTAGTTTGGTCAGAATTGACCTCGGTTCCCAATCGTTACCTCCTTTATGTCAGAATTGAGCTTGGTCTTAGATCATCACCTTAGTTAGGTCAAAATTGACCTCGGTCCTCGGTCGTCACCTCTTTAAGGTCAGAATTAACCTCGGTCTTGGTTCGTCACTTTAGTTAGGTTAGATCTGACCTCGGTCCTCAATCATCACCTCTCTTAGGTTAGAATTGACCATGGTCTTAGACCATCAGCTTACATAGGTCATAATTGACCTCGGTCCTTGGTTGTCACCTCTCTTAGGTCAGAATTGTCCTCGGTCTTGGATCATCACCTTTGTTAGGTCAGAATTGACCTCGGTCCTCAGTCGTCACCTCTCTTAGGTTAGAATTGACCTCGGTCTTGGTTCATCACTTTAGTTAGGTTAAATCTGACCTCGGTCCTTAGTCATCACCTCTCTTAGGTCAGAATTGACCACGGTCTTAGAACATCAACTTACATAGGTCATAATTGACCTCGCTCCTCGGTTGTCACCTCTCTTAGGTCAGAATTGAGCTCGTTCTTGGATCATCACCTTACTTAGGTCAGAATTGACCTCGGTCCTCAGTAGTCACCTCTCTTAGGTCAGAATTGACCTCGGTCTTGGATTGTCACCTTAGTTAGGTTAGAATTGACCTCGGTCCTCGATCGTCACCTCTCTTTAGTTTAGAATAGACCTCGGTCTTAGATAGTCACCTTAGTTAGGTCAGAATTGACCTCGTTCCTCGATCGTTGCTTATTTTAGGTAATAATTAGCCTCGATCTTGGATCGTCACCTTACTTAAGTCAGAATTGACCTCGGTCCTCATTCGACACCTCTTTTAGGTCAGAATTGACCTCGATCTTGGATCGTCACCTTAGTTAGGCCAGAATTGACCTTGGTCCTCGGTCGTCACCACTTTTAGGTCAGAATTGACCTCGGTCTTAGATCGTCACCTTAGTTAGGTCAGAATTGACCTCGGTCCTCGATCGTCACCTCTTTTAGGTCAGAATTGACCTCAGTCTTGGATCGTCACCTTAGTTAGGTCAGAATTGACCTCGGTCCTCGATTGTCACCTCCTTTAGGTCATAATTGACCTCGGTCTTAGATTATCACCTTAGTTAGGCCAGAATTGACCTCGATCCTCGGTCATCGCCTCTTTAAGATCAAAATTGACCTCGATCTTGGATCGTCACTTTAGTTAGGTTAGAATTGACCTCGGTCCTCGGTCATCCCCTTTCTTAGGTAAGAATTGATCTCGATCTTGGATAGTCACCTCTCTTAGATAAAATTGACCTCGGTCTTGGATCGTCACCTTAGTTAGGTCAGAATTGACCTCGGTCCTCGGTTGTCACCTCTTTTAGGTTGAATTTGCCTCGGTCTTGGATCGTCACCTTTCTTAGATAAAATTGACCTCGATCTTGGATTGTCACCTTAGTTCGGTCAGAATTGACCTCGGCCCTCAGTCGTCACCTCTTTTAGGTCAGAATTGACCTCGGTCTTGGATCATCACCTTAGTTAGGTCAGAATTGACCTCGGTCGTCACCTCTCTTAGGTCAGAATTGACCCCGGTCTTGAATTATCACCTTATTTAGGTCAGAATTGACCTCGGTCCTCGGTCGTCACCTCTCTTAGATTAGAATTGACCTCGGTCTTGGATCATCACCTCTCTTAGATCAGAATTGACCTGGGTCTTGGATCGTCACCTTAGTTAGGTGAGAATTGACATCGGTCCTCGGTCATCACCTCTCTTAGGTCAGAATTGACCTCGGTCTTGGATCGTCACCTTAGTTAGGTTGAAATTGACCTCGGACCTCATTCATCACCTCTTTTAGGTCAGAATTGACCTCGGTCTTGGATCTTCACTTTAGTTAGGTTAGCATTGACCTTGGTCCTTGGTCATCACTTCTCTTTAGTAAAAATTGGCCACGATCTTGGAACATCACCTTACTTAGGATAGAATTGACCTCGATCCTCGATCGCCACCTCTCTTAGGTCAGAGTTGACCTCGGACTTGTATCATCACCTTATTTAGGTCAGAATTCACCTCGGTCCTCGGTCGTCACCTCTCTTAGGTTGGAATTGACCTCAGTCTTGATCGTCACCTTAGTTAGGTTAGAATTGACCTCGTTCCTTGGTCGTCACCTTTCTTTAGGTCAAAATTGACCTCGTTCTTGGATAGTCACCTTAGTTAGGTCAGAATTGACCTCGGTCCTCGGTCCTCGATCGTTACCTCTTTTAGGTAATAATAGGCCTCGATCTTAGATCGTCACCTTAATTGGGTCAGAATTAACCTTGGTCCTCAGTCGTCACCTCTTTTAGGTCAGAATTGACCTCGATCTTGGATCGTCACCTTAGTTAGGCCAGAATTGACCTCGCTCCTCGGTCGTCACCACTTTTAGGTCAGAATTGACCTCGGTCTTGGATCGTCACCATAGTTTGGTCAGAATTGACCTCGGTCCTGGATCGTCACCTTAGTTAGGTTAGAATTGACCTCGGTCGTCACCTCCTTTAGATCAGAATTGACCATGGTCTTGGATCGTCACCTTAGTTAGGATTTAATTGACCTCGATCCTCGGTCATCACCTCTTTAAGGTCAAAATTGACATTGGTCTTGGATCGCCACTTTAGTTAGGATAGAATTGATCTCGGTCATCGGCCATCCCCTCTCTTTGGTCAAAAATGATCTCGATCATAGATCGTCACCTCTCTTAGATCAGAATTGACCTCGGCCTTAGATCGTCACCTTAGTTAGGTCAGCATTGACCTCGATCCTCGGTCATCACCTCTTTTAGGTCAGAATTGGCCTCGGTCTTGGATCGTCACCTCTCTTAGATAAAATTGATCTCCTCTTGGATCGTCACCGTAGTCAACTCAGAATTGACCTCGGCCCCCAGTCGTCACCTCTTTTAGGTCAGAATTGACCTCGGTCTTGGATCGTCACCTTAGTTAGATCAGAATTGACCTCGGTCGTCACCTCTCTTAGGTGAGAATTGACCTCGTTCTTGAATTATCACCTTATTTAGGTTAGAATTGACCTTGGTCCTCGGTCGTCACCTCTCTTAGATTAGAATTGATCTCGGTCGTCACCTCTCTTAGATTAGAATTGATCTCGGTCTTGGATCGTCATCTCTCTTGGATCAGAATTGAACTCGGTCTTGGATCGTCACCTTTGTCAAGTCAGAATTGACCTCGGTCCTCGGTTATTATCTCTTTTAGGTCAGAATTGACCTCAGTCTTACATCGTCACCTCTCTTAGATCAGAATTGACCTCAGTCTTATATCGTCACCTTAGTTAGGTTAGAATTGACCTCGGACCTCGTTCCTCACCTCTTTAAGGTCAGAATTGACCTCGATCTTGGATCTTCACTTTAGTTAGGTTAGTATTGACCTCGGTCCTCGATCATCACCTCTCTTCAGTAAAAATTAGCCACGATCTTGGAACATCACCTTACTTAGGTCAAAATTGACCTCGGTCCTCGGTCGTCACCTCTCGTAGGTCAGAATTGACCTCGGTCTTGGATCATCCCCTTATTTAGGTCGGAATTAACCTCAGTCCTTGGTCGTCACCTCTCTTAGGTCGGAATTGACCTCGGTCTTGAATCGTCACCTTAGTTTGTTTTGAATTGCCCTCGGTCCTCGGTCGACACCTTTCTTTAGGTCAAAATTGACCTTGGTCTTGGATAGTCACCTAAGTTAGGTCAGAATTGACCTCGGTCCTCGGTCCTCGATCGTTACTTCTTTTAGGTCATAATTGACCTCGATATTGGATCGTCACCTTAGTTAGGTCAAAATTGACCCCGATCCTCAGTCGTTACCTCTTTTAGGTCAGAATTGACCTCGATCTTGGATCGTCACCTTAGTTAGGTCAGAATTAACCTCGGTCCTCAGTCGTTACCTCTTTTAGGTGAGAATTGACCTCGATCTTGGATCGTCACCTTAGTTAGGTCAGAATTGACATCGGTCCTCGATCGTCACCTCTTTTAGGTTTGAATTGACCTCGGTCTTGGATCGTCATCTTAGTTAGGTCAGAATTGACCTCGGTCCTCAATCGTCACCTCTTTTAGGTCATAATTGACCTTGGTCTTGGATCATCACCTTAGTTAGGTCAGAATTGACCTCGGTCCTCGATCGTCACCTCTCTTAGATTAGAATTGACCTCGGTCTTGGATCATCACCTCTCTTAGATCAGAATTGACCTGGGTCTTGGATCGTCACCTTAGTTAGGTGAGAATTGACATCAGTCCTCGGTCATCACCTCTCTTAGGTCAGAATTGACCTCGGTCTTGGATCGTCACCTTAGTTAGGTTGAAATTGACCTCGGACCTCATTCATCCCCTCTTTTAGGTCAGAATTGACCTCGATCTTGGATCTTCACTTTAGTTAGGTTAGCATTGACCTTGGTCCTTGGTCATCACTTCTCTTTAGTAAATATTGGCCACGATCTTGGAACATCACCTTACTTAGGATAGAATTGACCTCGATCTTCACCTCTCTTAGGTCAGAATTGACCTCGAACTTGTATCATCACCTTATTTAGGTCAGAATTCACCTCGGTCCTCGGTCGTCGCCTCTCTTAGGTTAGAATTGACCTCAGTCTTGATCGTCACCTTAGTTAGGTTAGAATTGACCTCGTTCCTTGGTCGTCACCTTTCTTTAGGTCAAAATTGACCTCGTTCTTGGATAGTCACCTTAGTTAGGTCAGAATTGACCTCGGTCCTCGATCTTTGATCATTACCTCTTTTAGGTCATAATTGATCTTGATATTGGATCGTCACCTTAGTTAGGTCAAAATTGACCTCGGCCCTCAGTCGTTACCTCTTTTAGGTCAGAATTGACCTTGATCTTGGATAGTCACCTTAGTTAGGTCAGAATTATCCTCGGTCCTCAGTCGTCACCTCTTTTAGGTGATAATTCACCTCAATCTTAGATCGTCACCTTAGTTAGGTCAGAAATGACCTCGGTCCTCGGTCGTCACCTCTTTTAGGTTTGAATTGACCTCGGTCTTGAATCGTCATCTTAGTTAGGTCAGAATTGACCTCGGTCCTCGATCGTCACCTCTTTTAGGTCAGAATTGACCTCGGTCTTAGATCATCACCTTAGTTAGGTCAGAATTGACCTCGGTCTTGGATCGTCACTATAGTTAGGTTAGAATTGACCTCGGTCCTCGATCATCGCCTCTCTTAGGTCATAATTGACCACGGTCTTGGAACATCACCTTACTTAGGTCAGAATTGACCTCGGTCCTCGGTTATTACCTCTCTTAGGTTAGAATTGACCTCGATCTTGGATCATCACCTTACTTAGGTCAAAATTGACCTCTGTCCTCAGTCGTCACCTCTCTTAGGTCAGAATTGACCTCGGTCTTGGATCATCACCTTAGTTAGGTTAGAATTGACCTCGGTCCTCGGTCGTCACCTCTCTTTAGGTCAGAATTGACCTCGGTCTTGGATAGTCACCTTAGTTAGGTCAGAATCGACCTCGATCTTCGCTCCTAGATCGTTACCTTTTTTAGGTCATAATTGACCTCGATCTTGGATCGTCACCTTAATTAGGTCAGAATTGACCTCGATCTTAGATCGTCACCTTAGTATAGTCAGAATTGACCTTGGTCCTCGATTGTCACCTCTTTTAGGTCAGAATTGACCTCGGTCTTGGATCATCACCTTCGTTAGGTCAGAATTGACCTCGGTCCTCGATCGTCACCTCTTTTAGGTCAGAATTGACCTCGATCTTGTATCGTCACCTTAGTTAGGTCTGAATTGACCTCAGTCCATGGTCATCACTTCCTTTAGGTCAGAATTGGCCTTGGTCTTGGATCGTTACCTTTGTTAGGCCAGAATTGACCTCGATCCTCGGTCGTCACCTCTTTAAGGTCGAAATTGACCTCGGTCTTGATTCATCACTTTAGTTAGGTTAGAATTAACCTCGGTCCACGGTCATCCCCTCTCTAAGGTCAGAATTGACCTCGATCTTGGATCGTCACCTTAGTTAGGCCATAATTGACCTCGCTCCTCGGTCGTCACCACTTTTAGGTCAGAATTGACCTCGGTCTTGGATCGTCACCATAGTTTGGTCAGAATTGACCTCGGTCCTGGATCGTCACCTTAGTTAGGTTAGAATTGACCTCGGTCGTCACCTCCTTTAGGTCAGAATTGACCATGGTCTTTGATCGTCACCTTAGTTAGGATTTAATTGACCTCGATCCTCGGTCATCACCTCTTAAAAGTCAAAATTGACATTGGTCTTGGATCATCACTTTAGTTAGGATAGAATTGACCTCGGTCATCGGCCATCCTCTTTGGTAAAAAATGATCTCGATCGTAGATCGTCACCTTCGTTAGGTCAGAATTGACCTCGATCCTCGGTCATCACCTCTTTTAGGTCAGAATTGACCTCGGTCTTGGATCGTCACCTCTCTTAGATAAAATTGATCTCCTCTTGGATCGTCACCGTAGTCAGCTCAGAATTGACCTCGGCCCCCGATCGTCACCTCTTTTAGGTCAGAATTGACCTCGATCTTGGATCATCACCTTAGTTAGATAAGAATTGACCTCGGTCGTCACCTCTCTTAGGTCAGAATTGACCTCGGTCTTGGATTATCACCTTATTTAGGTCAGAATTGACCTTGGTCCTCGGTCGTCACCTCTCTTAGATTAGAATTGATCTCGGTCTTGGATCGTCATCTCTCTTGGATCAGAATTGACCTCGGTCTTGGATCGTCACCTTAGTCAAGTCAGAATTGACCTCGATCCTCGGTTATTATCTCTTTTAGGTCAGAATTGACCTCAGTCTTACATCGTCACCTCTCTTAGATCAGAATTGACCTCAGTCTTATATCGTCGCCTTAGTTAGGTTAGAATTGACCTCGGACCTCGTTCCTCACCTCTTTAAGGTCAGAATTGACCTCGATCTTGGATCTTCACTTTAGTTAGGTTAGTATTGACCTCGGTCCTCGATCATCACCTCTCTTAAGTAAAAATTAGCCACGATCTTGGAACATCACCTTACTTAGGTCAAAATTAACCTCGGTCCTCGGTCGTCACCTCTCTTAGGTCAGAATTGACCTCGATCTTGGATCATCCCCTTACTTAGGTCGAAATTGACCTCAGTCCTTGGTCGTCACCTCTCTTAGGTCGAAATTGACCTCGATCTTGAATCGTCACCTTAGTTTGTTTTGAATTGCCCTCGGTCCTCGGTCGACACCTTTCTTTAGGTCAAAATTGACCTTGGTCTTGGATAGTCACCTAAGTTAGGTCAGAATTGACCTTGGTCCTCGGTCCTCGATCGTTACCTCTTTTAGGTCATAATTGACCTCGATATTGGATCGTCACCTTAGTTAGGTCAAAATTGACCCCGATCCTCAGTGGCTACCTCTTTTAGGTCAGAATTGACCTCGATCTTGGATCGTCACCTTAGTTAGGTCAGAATTAACCTCGGTCCTCAGTCGTTACCTCTTTTTGGTGAGAATTGACCTCGATCTTGGATCGTCACCTTAGTTAGGTCAGAATTGACATCGGTCCTCGATCGTCACCTCTTTTAGGTTTGAATTGACCTCGGTCTTGGATCGTCATCTTAGTTAGGTCAGAATTGACCTCGGTCCTCAATCGTCACCTCTTTTAGGTCACAATTGACCTCGGTCTTGGATCATCACCTTAGTTAGGTCATAATTGACCTCGGTCCTCGGTCATCACCTCTTTTAGGTTTGAATTGGCCTTAATCGGGGATCGTCACCTTAGTTTGGTTAGAATTGACCTCGATTCTCGATCGTCACCTCCTTTAGGTTTGAATTGACCTCTCTCTTGGATCATCACCTTAGTTAGGTCAGAATTGACCTCGGTCCTCGGTCGTCACCTCTTTAAGGTCAGAATTAACCTCGGTCTTGGTTCGTTACTTTATTTTGGTCAGAATTGACCTCGATTCTGGATCGTCATCTCTCTTAGGTCAGAATTGACCTCGATCTTGGATCATCACCTTAGTTAGGCCAGAATTGTCCTCGGTCCTCTGTCATCACCTCTCTTAGGTCCGAATTGACCTCGGTCTTGGATCGTCACCTTAGTTTGGTTAGAACTGACCTCGGTCCTCGATCGTCACCTCTCTTTAGTTTAGAATAGACCTCGGTCTTAGATAATCTCCTTAGTGAGGTCAGAATTGACCTCGGTCCTCGATCGTTACATCTGTTAGATAAAAATTGGCCTCGATCATGGATCGTCACCTTACTTAAGTGAGAATTGACATCGGTCCTCAGTCGTCATCTCTTTTAGGTAAGAATTGACCTCGATCTTGGATCGTCACCTTTGTAAGGCCAGAATTGACCTCGGTCCTCGGTCGTCACCACTTTTAGGTCAGAATTGACCTCGATCTTAGAACATCACCTTACATAGGTCATAATTGACCTCGATCCTCGGTTGTCACCTCTCTTAGGTCAGAATTGACCTCGGTCTTGGATCATCACCTTAGTTAGGTCAGAATTGACCTCGGTCTTAGATCGTCGCCTTAGTTATGTTAGAATTGACCTCGATCCTCGGTCGTCACCTCTCTTTAGTTCAGAATAGACCACGGTCTTAGATAGTCACCTTAGTTATGTTAGAATTAACCTCGGACCTCGACCATACCCTTTCTTAGGTCAGAATTGATCTCGATCTTGGATCATCACCTCTCTTATATCAGAATTGATCTTGGTCTTGGATCGTCACCTTAGTTAGGTCAGAATTGACCTCGGTCCTCGGTCGTCACCTCTTTTAGGTCAGAATTTACCTCGATCTTCGATCGTCACCTCTCTTAGATAAAATTGACCTCGATCTTGGATCATCAGCTTAGTTAGGTCAGTATTGACATCGGTCCTCGGTCGTCACCTCTTTTAGGTCAGAATTAACCTCGGTCTTGGATCGTCACCTTAGTTAGGTTAGAATTGACCTCTATCGTCACCTCTCTTAGGTCAGAATTGACCTCGGTCTTACATTATAACCTTATTTAGGCCAAAATTGACCTCGGTCCTCGGTTGTCACCTCTCTTAGATTAGAATTGACACCGGTCTTAGATCGTCACCTCTCTTAGATCAGAATTGACCTCGGTCTTAGATCGTCATCGTAGTTAGGTCAGACTTCACCTCGGTCCTCGATTATCACCTCTTTTAGGTTAGAATTGACCTTGGTCTTAGATTGTCACCTCTCTTAGATTAGAATTGACCTTGGTCTTGAATCGTCACCTTCGTTAGGTTAAAATTGACCTCGAACCACGTTCGTCACCTCTTTAAGGTCAGAATTAACCTCGGTCTTGGATCTTCAATTTAGTTAGGATAGTATTGACCTCGGTTCTCGGTCATCACCTCTCTTCAGTAAAAATTGGCCACGATCTTAGAACATCACCTTACTTAGGTGAGAATTGACCTCAATCCTCGATCGTCACCTCTCCTAGGTCAGAATTGACCTCGGTCTTGGATCATCACCTTATTTAGGTCAGAATTGACCTCAATCCTCGATCGTCACCTCTTTAAGGTCAGAATTAACCTCGGTCTTGGTTCGTTACTTTAGTTAGGTTAGAACTGATCACGGTCCTCAGTCATCACCTCTCTTAGGTCAGAATTGACCACGGTCTTGGAACATCACCTTACATAGGTCATAATTGACCTCGGTCCTCGGTCCTCCATCGATACCTCTTTTAGGTCATAATTGATCTCGATATTGGATCGTCACATTAGTTAGGACAAAATTGACCTCGGCCCTCATTCGTTACCTCTTTTAGGTCAGAATTCACCTCGATCTTGGATCGTCACCTTAGTTAGGTCAGAATTAACCTCGGTCCTCAGTCGTCACCTCTTTTAGGTGAGAATTCACCTCGATCTTGGATCGTCACCTTAGTTAGGTCAGAATTGACCTCGGTCCTCGGTCGTCAACTCTTTTAGGTTTGAATTGACCTCAGTCTTGGATCGTCATCTTAGTTAGGTCCGAATTGACGTCGGTTCTCAATCATCACCTCTTTTAGGTCAAAATTGACCTCGGTCTTGGATCGTCACCTTAGTTAGGTCATAATTGACTTCGGTCTTGGATCGTCGCTTTAGTTAGGTTACAATTGACCTCGGTCCTCGATCATCACCTCTCATAGGTTAGAATTGACCACGGTATTGGAACATCACCTTACTTAGGTCAGAATTCACCTCGATCCTCGGTCATTACCTCTCTTAGGTCAGAATTTACCTCGATCTTGGATTATCACCTTAGTGAGGTCAAAATTGACCTCTGTCCTCAGTCGTCACCTCTTTTAGGTCAGAATTGACCTCAGTCCTTGGTCATCACCTCGCTTTGGTCAGAAATGAACTCGGTCTTGGATCGTCACTTCCCTAAGATCAGAATTGGCCTTGGTCTTAGATCATCACCTTAGTTAGGTCAGAATTGACCTCGGTCGTTGGTCGACACCTCTCTTAGATCAGAATTGACCTCGGTCTTGGATCGTCACCTTAGTTAGATCAGAATTGACATCGGTCCTTGATCGTCACCTCTTTTAGGTCAGAATTGAACTCAGTTTCGGATCGTCACCTTAGTTAGATAAGAATTGACCTCGATCGTCACCTCTCTTTGGTCAGAATTGACCTCGGTCTTGAATTATCACCTTATTTAGGTCTAAATTGACCTCGGTCCTCGGTCGTCACCTCTCATAGATTAGAATTGACCTCAGTCTTGGATCGTCATCTCACTTAGCTCATAATTGACCTCGGTCTTGGATTATCACCTTAGTTAGGTCAGAATTGACCTCGGTCCTCGGTCATTACCTCTTTTAGGTCAAAATTGACCTCGGTCTTAGATCATCACCTCTCTTAGATCAGAATTGACCTCTATCTTATATCGTCACCTTAGTAAGGTTAGAATTGACCTCGGACCTCATTCGTCACCTCTTTAAGGTCAGAATTGACCTCGATCTTGGATTTTCACTTTAGCTAGGTTAGTATTCACCTCGGTCCTCGATTATCACCTCTCTTCAGTAAAAATTGGCCACGATCTTGGAACATCACCTTACTTAGGTCAGAATTGACCTCGGCCCTCGGTCGTCACCTCTCTTAGGTTAAAATTGACCTCGGTCTTGGATCATCACCTTATTTAGGTCAGAATTGACCTCGTTCCTCGGTCGTCACCTCTCTTAGGTCGGAATTGACCTCGATCTTGAATCATCACCTTAGTTTAGTTAGAATTGCCCTCGGTCCTCGGTCATCACCTTTCTTTAGGTCAAAATTGACCTCGGTCTTGGATAGTAACCTTAGTTAGGTCAGAATTGACCTCGGTCCTCGGCCCTCGATCGTTACCTCTTTTAGGTCATAATTGACCTCGATATTAGATCGTCACCTTAGTTAGGTCAAAATTGACCCCGATCCCCAATCGTTACCTCTTTTAGGTCAGAATTGACCTCGATCTTAGATCGTCACCTTAGTTAGGTCATAATTAACCTCGGTCCTCAGTCGTCACCTCTTTTAGGTGAAAATTGACCTCGATCTTGGATCGTCACCTTAGTTAGGTCAGAATTGACCTCGGTCCTCGATCGTCACCTCTTTTAGGTAAGAATTGACCTCGGTCTTGGATCATCACCTTAGTTAGGTCAGAATTGACCTCGGTCCTCGGTCACCACCTCTTGTAGGTTTGAATTGACCTTAGTCGGGGATCGTCACCTTAGTTTGGTCAGAATTGACCTCGGTTCTCAATCGTTACCTCCTTTATGTCAGAATTGACCTTGGTCTTAGATCATCACCTTAGTTAGGTCAGAATTGACCTCGGTCCTCGGTCGTCACCTCTTTAAGGTCAGAATTAACCTCGGTCTTGGTTCGTCACTTTAGTTAGGTTAGATCTGACCTCGGTCCTCAGTCATCACCTCTCTTAGGTCAGAATTGACCATCGTCTTAGAACATCAGCTTACATAGGTCATAATTAACCTCGGTCCTCGGTTGTCACCTTTCTTAGGTCAGAATTGTCCTCGGTCTTGGATCATCACCTTTGTTAGGTCAGAATTGACCTCGGTCCTCAGTCGTCACCTCTCTTAGGTCAGAATTGACCTCGGTTTTGGTTCATCACTTTAGTTAGGTTAAATCTGACCTCGGTCCTTAGTCATCACCTCTCTTAGGTCAGAATTGACCACGGTCTTAGAACATCACCTTACATAGGTCATAATTGACCTCGGTCCTCGGTTGTCACCTCTCTTAGGTCAGAATTGAGCTCGTTCTTGGATTATCACCTTAGTTAGGTCAGAATTGACCTCGGTCCTCAGTCGTCACCTCTCTTAGGTCAGAATTGACCTCGGTCTTGGATTGTCACCTTAGTTAGGTTAGAATTGACCTCGGTCCTCGATCGTCACCTCTCTTTAGTTTAGAATAGACCTCGGTCTTAGATAGTCACCTTAGTTAGGTCAGAATTGACCTCGTTCCTCGATCGTTGCCTATTTTAGGTAATAATTGGCCTCGATCTTGGATCGTCGCCTTACTTAAGTCAGAATTGACCTCGGTCCTCATTCGACACCTCTTTTAGGTCAGAATTGACCTCAATCTTGGATCGTCACCTTAGTTAGGCCAGAATTGACCTTGGTCCTCGGTCGTCACCACTTTTAGGTCAGAATTGACCTCGGTCTTAGATTGTCACCTTAGTTAGGTCAGAATTGACCTCGGTCCTCGATCGTCACCTCTTTTAGGTCGGAATTGACCTCAGTCTTGGATCGTCACCTTAGTTAGGTCAGAATTGACCTCGGTCATCGGTTGTCACCTCCTTTAGGTCAGAATTGACCTTGGTCTTAGATTATCACCTTAGTTAGGCCAGAATTGACCTCGATCCTCGGTCATCGCCTCTTTAAGATCAAAATTGACCTCGATCTTGGATCGTCACTTTGGTTAGGTTAGAATTGACCGAGGTCCTCGGTCATCCCCTTTCTTAGGTAAGAATTGATCTCGATCTTGGATCGTCACCTTAGTTAGGTCAGAATTGACCTCGGTCCTCGGTCGTCACCTCTTTTAGGTCAGAATTTGCCTCGGTCTTGGATCGTCACCTTTCTTAGATAAAATTAACCTCGATCTTGGATTGTCACCTTAGTTCGGTCAGAATTGACCTCGGCCCTCGGTCGTCACTTCTTTTAGGTCAGAATTGACCTCGGTCTTGGATCATCACCTTAGTTAGATCAGAATTGACCTCGGTCGTCACCTCTCTTAGGTCAGAATTAACCTCGATCTTGAATTATCACCTTATTTAGGTCAGAATTGACCTCGGTCCTCGGTCGTCACCTCTCTTAGATTAGAATTGACCTCGGTCTTGGATCATCACCTCTCTTAGATCAGAATTGACCTGGGTCTTGGATCGTCACCTTAGTTAGGTGAGAATTGACATCGGTCCTCGGTCATCACCTCTCTTAGGTCAGAATTGACCTCGGTCTTGGATCGTCACCTTAGTTAGGTTGAAATTGACCTCGAACCTCATTCATCACCTCTTTTAGGTCAGAATTGACCTCGATCTTGGATCTTCACTTTAGTTAGGTTAGCATTGACCTTGGTCCTTGGTCATCACCTCTCTTTAGTAAAAATTGGCCACGATATTGGAACATCACCTTACTTAGGATAAAATTGACCTCGATCCTCGATCGTCACCTCTCTTAGGTCGGAATTGACCTCGAACTTGTATCATCACCTTATTTAGGTCAGAATTCACCTCAGTCCTCGGTCGTCGCCTCTCTTAGGTTGGAATTGACCTCAGTCTTGATCGTCACCTTAGTTAGGTTAGAATTGACCTTGTTCCTTGGTCGTCACCTTTCTTTAGGTCAAAATTGACCTCGTTCTTGGATAGTCACCTTAGTTCGGTCAGAATTGACCTCGATCCTCGGTGCTTGATCATTACCTCTTTTAGGTCATAATTGATCTCGATATTGGATCGTCACCTTAGTTAGGTCAAAATTGACCTCGGCCCTCAGTCGTTACCTCTTTTAGGTCAGAATTGACCTCGATCTTGGATAGTCACCTTAGTTAGGTCAGAATTATCCTCGGTCCTCAGTCGTCACCTCTTTTAGGTGAGAATTCACCTCAATCTTAGATCGTCACCTTAGTTAGGTCAGAAATGACCTCGGTCCTCGGTCGTCACCTCTTTTAGGTTTGAATTGACCTCGGTCTTGAATCGTCATCTTAGTTAGGTCAGAATTGACCTCGGTCCTCGATCGTCACCTCTTTTAGGTCAGAATTGACCTCGGTCTTGGATCGTCACCTTAATTAGTTCAGAATTGACCTCGGTCTTGGATCATCACTATAGTTAGGTTAGAATTGACCTCGGTCCTCGGTCATCGCCTCTCTTACGCCATAATTGACCACTGTCTTGGAACATCACCTTACTTAGGTCAGAATTGACCTCGGTCCTCGGTTATTACCTCTCTTAGGTCAGAATTGACCTCGGTCCTGGATCATCACCTTACTCAGGTCAAAATTGACCTCTGTCCTCAGTCGTCACCTTTCTTAGGTCAGAATTGACCTCGGTCTTGGATCATCACCTTAGTTCGGTTAGAATTGACCTCGGTCCTCGGTCGTCACCTCTTTTTAGGTCAGAATTGACCTCGGTCTTGGATAGTCACCTCAGTTAGGTCAGAATCGACCTCGATCCTCGCTCCTAGATCGTTACCTTTTTTAGGTCATAATTGACCTCGATCTTGGATCGTCACCTTAATTAGGTCAGAATTGACCTCGATCTTAGATCGTCACCTTAGTTAGGTCAGAATTGACCTCGATCCTCGATTGTCACCTCTTTTAGGTCAGAATTGACCTCGGTCTTGGATCGTCACCTTCGTTAGGTCAGAATTGACCTCAGTACTCGATTGTCACCTCTTTTAGGTCAGAATTGACCTCGATCTTGTATCGTCACCTTAGTTAGGTCTGAATTGACCTCAGTCCACGGTCATCACTTCCTTTAGGTCAGAATTGGCCTTGGTCTTGGATCATCACCTTTGTTAGGCCAGAATTGACCTTGATCCTCGGTCGTCACCTCTTTAAGGTCAAAATTGACCTCGGTCTTGGTTCATCACTTTAGTTAGGTTAGAATTAACCTCGGTCCATGGTCATCCCCTCTCTAAGGTCAGAATTGACCACGGTCTTGCAACATCACCTTATTTAAGTCAGAATTGACCTCAGTCCTTGGTCATCACCTCTCTTAGGTCAGAATTGAAATCGGTCTTGGATCGTCACTTCCCTAAGATCAGAATTGACCTTAGTCTTGGATCATCACCTTAGTTAGGTAGGAATTGACCTCGGTCCTCGGTCGTCACCTCTTTTAGGTCAGAATTGACCTTTGTCTTGGATCGTAACCTCTCTTAGATTAGAATTGACCTCAGTCTTGGATCGTCACCTTAGTTAGGTCAGAATTGACCTCGGTCCTCGATCGTCACCTCTTTTAGGTTAGAATTGACCTCGATCTTAGATTGTCACCTTAGTTAGGTCAGAATTGACCTCAGTCATCACCTCTCTTAGGTCATAATTGATCTTAGCCTTGGATCATCACCTTATTTAGGTCAGAATTGACCTCGGTCCTCGGTCGTCACCTCTCTTAGGTTAGAATTGACCTCGATCTTGGATCGTCACCTTAGTTAGGTTAGAATTGACCTCGGTCCTCGGTCGTCACTCTTTAGGACAGAATTGACCTTGATCTTGGATAGTAACCTTAGTTAGGTCAGAATTAACCTCGATCCTTGGTCCTCGATCGTTACCTCTTTTAGGTCAGAATTGACCTTGATCATCGATCGTCACCTTAGTTGGGTCAAAATTGACCTCGGTCCTCAGTCGTTACCTCCTTTAGGTCAGAATTGACGTCGATCTTGGATCGTCACCTTAGTTAGATCAAAATTGACCCCGGTCCTCAGTCGTCACCTCTTTTAGGTGACAATTGATCTCGATATTGGATCGTCACCTTAGTTAAGTCAAAATTGACCTCGATCTTGGATCCTCACCTTAAATAGGTCAGAATTGACCTTGACCTTGGATCATCACCTTAGCTAGGTCAGAATTGACCTCGATCCTCGGTCGTCACCTCTTTTAGGTTTGAATTGACCTCGATATTGGATCGTCACCTTAGTTAGGTCCAAATTGACCTCGGTCTTGGATCGTCACCTTAGATAGGTAAGAATTGACCTCGATCTTCGATCGTCACCTTAGTTAGGTCAGAATTGACCTCGATCCTCTGTCGTCACCTCTTTAAGTCAGAATTGACCTCGGTCTTAGATCGTCACTTTAGTTAGGTTAAAATTGACCTCGGTCCTCGATCATCAACTCTCTTAGGTTAGAATTGACCACGATCTTGGAACATGACCTTAATTAGGTCAGAATTGATCTCGGTCCTCGGTCGTCACCTCTCTTAGATCAGAATTGACCTTGGTCTTGGATCATCACCTTAGTTAGGTCAGAATTGACCTCGATCCTCGGTCGTCACCTCTTTTAGGTCCTAATTGACCTCGGTCTTAGATCGTAACCTCTCTTAGATAAAATTGATCTCGATCTTGGATAGTCACCGTAGTTAGCTCAGAATTGACCTCGGTCCCCGATCGTCACCTCTTTTAGGTCAGAATTGACCTCAGTCTTGGATCGTCACCTTAGTTAGATCAGAATTGACCTCGATCGTCACCTCTCTTAGGTTAGAATTGACCTCGGTCTTGAATTATCACCTTATTTAGGTCTTAATTGACCTTGGTCCTCGGTCGTCACCTCTCATAGATTAGAATTGACCACGGTCTTGGATCGTCATCTCTCTTAGATCAGAATTGACCTCGGTCGTGGATCGTCACCTTAGTTAGGTCGAAATTGACCTCGATCATGGATTTTTACTTTAGTTAGGTTAGTATTGACCTCGGTCCTTGATTATCACCTCTCTTCAGTAAAAATTGGCCACGATCTTGGAACATCACCTTACTTAGGTCAGAATTGACCTCGGTCGTCACCTCTCTTAGGTTAAAATTGACCTCGGTCTTGGATCATCACCTTATTTAGGTCAGAATTGACCTCGTTCCTCGGTCGTCACCTCTCTTAGGTCGGAATTGACCTCGATCTTGAATCATCACCATAATTTCGTTAGAATTGCCCTCGGTCCTCGATCGTCACCTTTCTTTAGGTCAAAATTGACCTCGGTCTTGGATAGTAACCTTAGTTAGGTCAGAATTGACCTCGGTCCTCGGCCCTCGATCGTTACCTCTTTTAGGTCATAATTGACCTCGATATTAGATCGTCACCTTAGTTAGGTCAAAATTGACCCCGATCCCCAGTCGTTACCTCTTTTAGGTCAGAATTGACCTCGATCTTAGATCGTCACCTTAGTTAGGTCAGAATTAACCTCGGTCCTCAATCGTCACCTCTTTTAGGTGAGAATTGACCTCAATCTTGGAACGTCGCCTTAGTTAGGTCAGAATTGACCTCGGTCCTCGATCCTCGGTCATCACCTCTTTTCGGTATGTATTGACCTCGGTCTTGGATCGTCATCTTAGTTAGGTTAGAATTGACCTTAGTCCTCGATCGTCACCTCTTTTAGGTCAGAATTGACCTCGGTTTTGGATAATCACCTTAGTTAGGTCAGAATTGACCTCGGTCCTCGGTCACCACCTCTTTTAGGTTTGAATTGACCTCGATCGGGGATCATCACCTTAGTTTGGTCAGAATTGACCTCGATTCTCAATCGTTACCTCTTTTATGTCAGAATTGACCTCGGTCTTGGATCATCACCTTAGTTAGGTCAGAATTGACCTCGGTCGTCACCTCTTTAAGGTCAGAATTAACCTCGGTCTTGGTTCGTCACTTTAGTTAGATTAGATCTGACCTCGGTCCGCAGTCATCACCTCTCTTAGGTCAGAATTGACCACGGTCTTAGAACATCACCTTATATAGGTCATAATTGACCTCGGTCCTCTGTTGTCACCTCTCTTAGGTCAGAATTGTCCTCGGTCTTGGATCTTCACCTTAGTTAGGTCAAAATTGACCTCGATCCTCAGTCGTCACCTCTCTTAGGTCAGAATTGACCTCGGTCTTGGTTCGTCACTTTAGTTAGGTTATATCTGACCTCGGTCCTCAGTCATCACCTCTCTTAGGTCAGAATTGACCACGGTCTTACAACATCACCTTACATAGGTCATAATTGACCTCGGTCCTCGGTTGTCACCTCTCTTAGGTCAAAATTGACCTCAGTCTTGGATCATCACCTTAGTTAGGTCAGAATTGACCTCGGCCCTCAGTCGTCACCTCTCTTAGGTCAGAATTGACCTCGGTCTTGGATTGTCACCTTAGTTAGGTTAGAATTGACCTCGATCCTCGGTCGTCACCTCTCTTTAGTTCAGAATAGACCTCGGTCTTAGATAGTCACCTTAGTTAGGTCGGAATTGACCTCGGTCCTCGATCGTTGCCTCTTTTAGGTAATAATTGGCCTCGATCTTGGATCGTCCCCTTACTTAAGTCAGAATTGACCTCGGTCCTCATTCGTCTCCTCTTTTAGGTCAGAATTGACCTCGATCTTGGATCGTCACCTTAGTTCGGCCAGAATTGACCTCGGTCCTCGGTCGTCACCACTTTTAGGTCATAATTGACCTCGGTCTTAGATCGTCACCTTAGTTAGGTCAGAATTGACCTCGGTCCTCGATCATCACCTCTTTTAGGTCGAAATTGACCTCAGTCTTGGATTGTCACCTTATTTAGGTCAGAATTGACCTCGGTCCTCGGTCGTCACCTCCTTTAGGTCAGAATTGACCTTGGTCTTAGATTATCACCCTAGTTAGGCCAGAATGGACCTCGATCCTCGGTCATCACCTCTTTAAGGTCAAAATTGACCTCGATTTTGGATCTTCACTTTAGTTAGGTTAGAATTGACCTCGGTCCTCGGTCATCCCCTTTCTTAGGTAAGAATTGATCTCGATCTTGGATCGTCACCTCTCTTAGATCAGAATTGACCTCGGTCTTGGATCGTCACCTTAGTTAGGTCAGAATTGACCTCGGTCCTCGATCGTCACCTCTTTTAGGTCAGAATTTGCCTCGGTCTTGGATCATCACCTCTCTTAGATAAAATTGACCTCGATCTTGGATTATCACCTTAGTCGGTCAGAATTGACCTCGGTCCTCGGTCATCACCTCTTTTAGGTCAGAATTGACCTCGGTCTTGGATCGTCACCTTAGTTAGGTCAGAATTGACCTCGGTCGTCACCTCTCTTAGGTCAGAATTGACCTCGGTCTTGCATTATCACCTTGTTTAGGTCAGAATTGACCTCGGTCCTCGGTCGTCACCTCTCTTAGATTAGAATTGACCTCGGTCTTGGATCGTCACCTCTCTTAGATTAGAATTGACCTCGGTCTTGGATCGTCACCTCTCTTATATCAGAATTGACCTCAGTCTTGGATCGTCACCTTAGTTAGGTGAGAATTAACCTCGGTCATCACCTCTTTTAGGTCAGAATTGACCTCGGTCTTGGATCGTCACCTCTCTTAGATTAGAATTGACCTCGGTCTTGGAGCACCACCTTAGTTAGGTTGAAATTGACCTCGAATGTCGTTCATCACCTCTTTTAGGTCAGAATTGACCTTGGTCTTAGATCGTCACCTTAGTTAGGTCAGAATTGACCTCGGTCTTCACCTCTCTTAGGTCATAATTAACATCGATCTTGCATTATCACGTTATTTAGGTCAGAATTGACCTCGGTCCTCGGTCGTCACCTCTCTTAGATTAGAATTGACCTCGGTCTTCGATCGTCTCCTCTCTTAGATCAGAATTGACCTCGGTCTTAGATCGTCCCCTTAGTTAGGTGAGAATTGACCTCGGTCCTCCATCATCACCTCTTTTAGGTCAGAATTAACCTCGGTCTTGGATCGTCACCTCTCTTAGATCAGAATTGACCTCGGTCTTGGATCATCACCTTAGTTAGGTTGAAATTGACCTCGAACCTCGTTCATCACCTCTTTAAGTTCAGAATTGACCTTGGTCTTGGATCTTCACTTTAGTTAGGTGAGCATTGACCTTGGTCCTTGGTCATCACCTCTCTTCAGTAAAAATTGGCCACGATCTTGGAACATCGCCTTACTTAGGATAGAATTGACCTCGATCCTCGATCGTCACCTCTCTTAGGTCATAATTGACCTCGGTCTTAGATCATCACCTTATTTAGGTCAGAATTGACCTCGGTCCTCGGTCGTCGCCTCTCTTAGGTTAGAATTAACCTCAGTCTTGGATCGTCACCTTAGTTAGGTTAGAATTGACCTCGTTCCCCAGTCGTCACCTTTCTTTAGGTCAAAATTGACCTTGTTCTTGGATAGTCACCTTAATTAGGTCAGAATTGACCTCGGTTCTCGGTCCTCGATCGTTACCTCTTTTAGGTCATAATTGATCTCGATATTGGATCGTCACCTTAGTTAGTTCAAAATTGACCTCGGTCCTCAGTCGTTACCTCTTTTAGGTCAGAATTGACCTCGATCTTGGATAGTCACCTTAGTTAGGTCAGAATTAACCTCGGTCCTCAGTCGTCACCTCTTTTAGGTGAGAATTCACCTTGATCTTGGATCCTCACCTTAGTTATGTCAGAATTCACCTCGGTCCTCGGTCGTCACCTCTTTTAGGTTTGAATTGACCTCGATCTTAAATCGTCATCTTAGTTTGGTCAGAATTGACCTCGGTCCTCGATCGTCACCTCTTTTAAGTCAGAATTGACCTCAGTCTTGGATCGTCACCTTAGTTAGGTCAGAATTGACCTCGATCTTGGATCGTCATTTTAGTTAGGTTAGAATTGACCTCGGTCCTCGGTCATCACCTCTCTTAGGTCAGAATTGACCACGGTCTTGGAACATCACCTTACTTAGGTTAGAATTGACCTCAGTCCTCAATTATTACCTCTCTTAGGTCATAATTAACCTTGGTCTTGGATCATCACCTTAGTTAGGTCAAAATTGACCTCTGTCCTCAGTCGTCACCTCTCTTAGGTCATAATTGACCTTGGTCTTGGATCATCACCTTAGTTAGGTTAGAATTGACCTCGATCCTCAGTCGTCACCTCTCTTTAGGTCAGAATTGACTTCAGTCTTGGATATTCACCTTAGTTAGGTCAGAATGGACCTCGGTCCTCGGTCCTCGATCGTTACCTTTTTTAGATCATAATTGACCTCGATCTTGGATCGTCACCTTAATTAGGTCAGAATTGACCTCGGTCCTCAGTCGTCACCTCTTTTAGGTCAGAATTGACCTCGATCTTGGATCATCACCTTAGTTAGGTTAGAATTGACCTCGGTCCTCAATTGTCACCTCTTTTAGGTCAGAATTGACCTCGGTCTTGGATCGTCACTCTAGTTAGGTCAGAATTGACCTCGGTCCTCGATCGTCACCTCTTTTAGGTCAGAATTGACCTCGATCTTATATCGTCACCTTAGTTAGGTCTGAATTGACCTCAGTCCACGGTCGTCACTTCCTTTAGGCCAGAATTGGCCTTGGTCTTGGATCGTCACCTTTGTTAGGCTACAATTGACCTCGATCCTCAGTCGTCACCTCTTTAAGGTCGAAATTGACCTCGGTCTTGGTTCATCACTTTAGTTAGGTTAGAACTAACCTCGGTCCATGGTCATCCCCTCTTTTAGGTCAGAATTGACCACGGTCTTGGAACATCACCTTACTTAGGTCAGAATTGACCTCAGTCCTTGGTCATCACCTCTCTTAGGTCAGAATTGAACTCGATCTTGGATCGTCACTTCCCTAAGATTAGAATTGACCTTGGTCTTGGATCATCACCTTAGTTAGGTCAGAATTGACCTCGGTCCTCGGTCGTCACCTCTTTTAGTTCAGAATTGACCTCGGTCTTGGATCGTAACCTCTCTTAGATTATAATTGAACTCGGTCTTGGATCGTCACCTTAGTTAGGTCAGAATTGACCTCGGTCCTCGATCGTCACCTCTTTTAGGTTAGAATTGACCTCGGTCTTAGATTGTCACCTTAGTTAGGTCAGAATTGACCTCGGTCATCACCTCTCTTAGGTCATAATTGATCTCGGTCTTGGATCATCACCTTATTTAGGTCAGAATTGACCTCGGTCCTCGGTCGTCACCTCTCTTAGGTTAGAATTGACCTCGATCTTGGATCGTCACCTTTGTTAGGTTAGAATTAACCTCGGTCCTCGATCGTCACTCTTTAGGACATAATTGACCTTGATCTTGGATAGTAACCTTAGTTAGGTCAGAATTAACCTCGATCCTTGGTCCTCGATTATTACCTCTTTTAGGTCAGAATTGACCTTGATCATCGATCGTCACCTTAGTTGGGTCAAAATTGACCTCGGTCCTCAGTCGTTACCTCCTTTAGGTCAAAATTGACGTCGATCTTGGATCGTCACCTTAGTTAGGTCAGAATTGACCTCGGTCCTCAGTCGTCACCTCTTTTAGGTGAGAATTGACCTCCATATTGGATCGTCACCTCAGTTAGGTCAAAATTGACCTCGGTCTTGGATCCTCACCTTAAATAGGTCAGAATTGACCTTGACCTTGGATCATCACCTTAGCTAGGTCAGAATTGACCTCGGTCCTCGGTCGTCACCTCTTTTAGGTTTGAATTGACCTCGATATTGGATCGTCACATTAGTTAGGTCATAATTGACCTCGGTCTTAGATCATCACCTTAGATAGGTCAGAATTGACCTCGGTCTTGGTTCGTCACCTTAGTTAGGTCAGAATTGACCTCGGTCCTCGGTCGTCACCTCTTTAAGTCAGAATTGACCTCGGTCTTAGATCGTCACTTTAGTTAGGTTAAAATTGACCTCGGTCCTCGATCATCAACTCTCTTAGGTAAGAATTGACCACGATCTTGGAACATGACCTTACTTAGGTCAGAATTGATCTCAGTCCTCGGTCGTCGCCTCTCTTAGGTCAGAATTGACCTGGATCTTGGATCGTCACCTTAATTAGGTCAGAATTGACCTCGGTCCTCGATCGTCACGTCTTTTAGGTCAGGATTGATCTCGGTCTCCCATCGTCACCTCTCTTAGGTCAGAATTGAACTCGGTCTTGGATCGTCACCTTAGTTAGGTCAGAATTGACCTCGGTCCTCGGTTGTCACCTCCTTTAGGTCCGAATTGACCTTGGTCTTGGATCGTCACCTTAGTTAGGTTAAAATTGACCTTAGTCCTCGTTCGTCACCTCTTTAAGGTCAGATTTGACCTCGGTCTTGGATCGTCATCTTAGTTAGGTTAGAATTGACCTCGGTCCTCGATCACCACCTCTCTTACGCCAGAATGGACCTCGGTCTTAGATCATCGCCTTAGTTAGGTCATAATTGACCTCGATCCTCGCTCGTCACCTCTTTTAGGTCAGAAATGACCTCAGTCTTGGATCGTCACCCTAGTTATGTCAGAATGGACCTCGATCCTCGGTTGTCACCTCTTTTAGGTCATAATTGACCTCGGTCTTGGATTGTCACCTTAAGCCCGCAGAATTGGCTTCATCCCACAGAATCGGTCAACACCTCCTCAGGAATTGGCCTAAACCATTCATTCCGAGGCCATCCAAATGTCCGTGCCACTGCCGAATGGCACCCTGTGAACCTTGCCAACCGTAACCCCCTTAAAATTTCGTACAAAAATTCCCAAAAAATACTAGAAATCCCTGAAAAATCCTCAAAAAATTCCTAAAAATCCCGAAAAGGATTTAAAACATTTTCACCAAGAAAATTTCACACTCCCTCAAGCGAAACCCCCATTTCCCCACCGGAACTCTTAAAAAACCAAGTAAAACTCCTCCCGATAACGTCCCTGGAGGATCTCTGTGGATCACCTCCTATCCCACAAAGGTCTTGAAATACGTCCAATTCTGGGACCACCTAATCGCTTCCTCAGTGATGTTTACAGCATCAAACATGCCTTTCCTTTGCGAAATCCCTAAAATCATAAACGCTTCGTCGGCAGAACTCCAGAAAGTCATTTTCCCCAGCTCATTCCCCAGCGAAACCCAAAATCCAATCTTCACCACTTTTAGGTCAGAATTGCCTCGGTTTTGGATCGTAACCTTAGTTAGGTCAGACCTGACCTCGGTCCTCAGCTGTCACCTCACTTAGGTCAGAATTGACCTCAGTCCTGGATCATCACCTTATTTAGGTCAGAATTTACCTTGGTCCTCGATCGTCACCTCTCTTAGGTCAGAATTGACCTCGATCTTGGATCGTCACCTTAGTTAGGTTAGAATTGACCTCGGCCCTCGGTCGTCACCTCTCTTAGGTCAGAATTGACCTCGGTCTTGAATCATCACCTTAGTTAAGTCAGAATTGACCTCGGTCCTCAATCGTCAACTCCCTTAGGTCAGAATTGACCTCGATCTTGGATCGTCACCTTAGTTAGGTTAGAATTGACCTCGGTCCTTGGTCGTCACCTCTCTTTAGGTCAGAATTGACCCCGGTCTTGGATAGTCACCTTTATTAGGTCAGAATTGACCTCGATCCTCGATCGTTACCTCTTTTAGATCAAAATTGACCTCAATCTTGGATCGTCACCTTAGTTAGGTCAGAATTGACCTCAGTCCTCAGTCGTCATCTCTTTTAGGTTAGAATTGACCTCGATCTTGGATCGTCACCTTAGTTAGGTAAGAATTGACCTCGGTCCTTAGTCGTCACCTCTTTTAGGAGAGAATTGACCTCGATCTTGGATCGTCACCTTAGTTAGGTCGAAATTGACCTCGGTCCTCGGTCGTCACCTCTTTTAGGGTTGAATTGACCTCGGTCTTGGATCATCACCTTAGTTAGGTCAGAATTGACATCGGTCCTCGATCGTCACCTCTTTTAGGTCAAAATTCACCTCGATCTTGGATCATCACCTTAGTTAGGTCAGAATTGACCTCAGTCCTCGTTCGTCACCTCTTTAAGGTCAAAATTGATCTCAGTCTTGGATCGTCACTTTAGTTTGGTTAAAATTGACCTCGATCCTCGGTCATCACCTCTCTTAGGTCAGAATTGACCACGGTCTTGGAACATCACCTTACTTAGGTCAGAATTGTCCTTGGTCCTCGGTCGTCACCTCTCTTAGGTCAAAATTCACCTTGGTCTTGGATCGTCACCTTAGTTAGGTCAGAATTGACCTCGGTCCTCGATCATCACCTCTTTTAGGTCAGAATTGACCTCGGTCTTGGATCGCCACCTCTCTTAGGTTAGAATTGACCTCGTTCGTGGATCGTCACCTTAGTTAATATAGAATTGACCTCGATCCTCGATCGTCACCTCTTTAAGGTCATAATTTACCTCGGTCTTGCATCGTCACCTTTGTTAGGTTAGAATTTACCTTGGTCCTTGGTCAGCACCTCCTTTAGGTCAGAATTGACCTTGGTCTTGGATCGTCACCTTAGTTAGGTCAGAATTGACCTCGCTCCTCGGTCGTCACCTCTTTAAGGTCAGAATTGACCTCGATCTTGTATCATCACCTTAGTTAGGTTAGAATTGACCTCGGTCCTCGATCATCACCTCTCTTAGGTCAGAATTGACCTACGTCTTGGATCATCGCCTTTATTAGGCCAGAATTGACCTCGATCCTCGCTCGTCACCTCTTTTAGGTCAGAATTGACCTTGGTCTTGGATCCTCACCTTAAACCCGCAGAATTGGCTTCGTCCCGCAGAATCGGTAAACACCTCATCAGGAATTGGCCTAAGCCTTTCCTCCCGAGGCAGTCCAAATGTCCGTGCCACTATCGAATGGCACCCTCTGAACCTTGCCAACCGGAACCCCCTTAAAATTTTGTACAAAAATTCCCAAAAAATACTAGAAAGCCCTGAAAAATCCTCAAAAAATTCCTAAAAATCCCAAAAAGGATTTAAAACATTTTCACCAAGAAAATTTCACACTCCCTCAAGCGAAACCCCCATTTCCCCAGCGGAACTCTAAAAAAACCAAGTAAAACTCCTCTCAGTAACGGCCCCGAAGGATCTCAGTGGATCACCTCCTATCCCCCAACGGTCTTGAAATACGTCCAATTTTGGGATCACCTAATTTCTTCCCGAGTGATGTTTATGAAATCAAATATACCTTTCCTCCGCGAAATCCCTAAAATCATAAACCCTTCACCGGCAGAACTCCAGAAAGTCATTTTCCCCAACTCATTCCCCAGCGAAACCCAAAATCAAATCTTCACCACTTTTAGGTCAGAATTGCCTCGGTCTTGGATCGTAACCTTAGTTAGGTCATAATTGACCTTGGTCCTCGGCCGTCACCTCTCTTAGGTCTGAATTGACCTCAGTATTGGATAATCACCTTATTTAGGTCAGAATTTACATCGGTCCTCGATCGTCACCTCTCTTAGCTCAGAATTGACCTCGGTCTTAGATCGTCACCTTAGTTAGGTTAGAATTGACCTTGGTCCTCGGTCGTTACCTCTCTTAGGTCAGAATTGACCTCGGTCTTGGATAGTCACCTTAGTTAGGTCGGAATTGTCCTCGGTCCTCGATCCTCGGTCCTCGATCGTTACCTCTTTTAGGTCATAATATACATCGATCTTGGATCGCCACCTTAATTAGGTCAGAATTGACCTCGTTCCTCAGTCGTCACCTCTTTTAGGTCAGAATTAACCTCGGTCGTCACCTTTTTTGGGTCAGAATTGACCTCGGTCTTGGATCCTCACCTTAGTTAGGTCAGAATTGACCTCGATCCTCGATCGTCACCTCTTTTAGGTCAGAATTGACCTCGATCTTAGATCGTCACCTTATTTAGGTCAGAATTGACCTCGATTCTCAGTCGTCACCTCCTTTAGGTTAGAATTGACCTTGGTCTTGGATCATCACCTTATTTGGGCCAGAATTGACCTCGATCCTCGATCGTCACTTTTTAAGGTCAAAATTGATCTCGATCTTGGATCATTATTTAGTTAGGTTAGAATTGACCTCGGTCCTCGGTCATCACCTCTCTTAGGTAAGAATTGACCACGGTCTTGGAACATCACCTTACTTAGGTTAGAATTGACCTCGATCCTCGATCGTCAACTCTCTTAGGTCAGAATTGATCTCATTCTTGGATCATCACTTTAGTTAGGTCAGAATTGACCTTGGCATATGGTCGTCACCTCTTTTAGGTCAGAATTGACCTCGGTCTTGGATCGTCACCTCTCTTAGGTCAGAATTTACCTCGATCTTGGATCGTCACCTTAGTTAGGTGAGAATTGACCTCGGTCCTCGATCGTCACCTCTTTTATGTCAAAATTGACCTCGATCTTAGATCGTCACCTTAGTTAGGTCAGAATAGACCTCTTCTCTCGGTCGTCACCTCCTTTAGGTCAGAATTGACCTTGGTCTTGGATCATCACCTTAGTTAGGTCAGAACTGACCTCGGTCCTCGGTCGTCACCTCTTTAAGGTTAGAATTAACCTCAGTCTTGGATCGTCACCTGAGGTTAGAATTGACCTAGGTCCTCGGTCATTACCTTTCTTAGGTCAGAATTGACCACGGTCTTGGGTCATCACCTTACTTAGGTCAGAATTGACCTCAGGCCTTAGTCGTCACCTCTCTTAGGTTAGAATTGACATCGGTCTTGGATCATCACCTTAGTTAGGTTAGAATTGACCTCGGCCCTCGGTCGTCACCTCTCTTTAGGTCAGAATTGACCTTAGTTTTGGATAGACACCTTAGTTAGGATAGAATTGACCTCGGTCCTCGATCGTCACCTCTTTTAGGTCGGAATTGACCTCAGTCTTAGATCATCATCTTAGTTAGGTCAGAATTGACCTCGGTCCTCGATCGTCACCTCCTTTATGTCACAATTGACCTTGGTCATGGTTCTTCACCTTAGTTAGGTCAGAGTTGACCTCGATCCTAAGTCGTCACCTCTTTAAGGTCAGAATTGACCTCGGTATTGGATCATCACTTTAGTTAGGTTAGAATTGACCTCGGTCCTCGGTCATCACCTCTCTTAGGTCAGAATTGACCACGATCTTGGAACATCACCTTACTTAGGTCAGAATTGACCTTGGTCCTCGGTCGTCACCTCTCTTAGGTCAAAATTATCCTCGGTCTTAGATCGTCACCTTAGTTAGGTCAGAATTGACCTTGAGACTCGGTTGTCACCTCTTTTAGGTCAGAATTGACCTCGGTCTTAGATTGTCACCTCTCT
The DNA here is from genome assembly GCA_949130495.1 of Sambucus nigra. Taxonomy (NCBI): domain Eukaryota; kingdom Viridiplantae; phylum Streptophyta; class Magnoliopsida; order Dipsacales; family Adoxaceae; genus Sambucus; species Sambucus nigra. The sequence continues at coordinate 253,483,706 of OX422223.1, read as the reverse complement.
TAGGTAAGAATTGACCTCAGTCTTGGATCGTCACCTTAGTTAGGTCATAATTGACCTCGCTCCTCGTTCGTCACCTCTTTTAGGTCAAAATTGACCTCGGTCTTAGATCGTCACCATAGTTAGGTCAAAATTGACCATGGTCCTCGATCGTCACCTCCTTTTGGTCAGAATTGACCTTGGTCTTGGATCTTCACCTTAGTTAGGTTAGAATTAACCTCGGTCCTCGGTCGTCACCTCTTTAAGGTCAAAATTGACCTAGGTCTTGGATCTTCACCTTAGTTATGTTAGAATTGACCTAGGTCCACGGTCATCACCTCTCTTAGGTCATAATTGACGATGGTCTTGGGTCATAACCTTACTTAGGTCAAAATTGACCACAGTCCTCGGTCGTCTCCTTTCTTAAGTCAGAATTGATCTCGATCTTGGATCGTCACCTCTCTTAGATAAGAATTAACCTCGATCTTGGATCGTCACCTTAGTTAGGTCAGAATTGACCTCGGTCCTCAGTCGTTACCTCTTTTTGGTGAGAATTGACCTCGATCTTGGATCGTCACCTTAGTTAGGTCAGAATTGACATCGGTCCTCGATCGTCACCTCTTTTAGGTTTGAATTGACCTCGGTCTTGGATCGTCATCTTAGTTAGGTCAGAATTGACCTCGGTCCTCAATCGTCACCTCTTTTAGGTCACAATTGACCTCGGTCTTGGATCATCACCTTAGTTAGGTCATAATTGACCTCGGTCCTCGGTCATCACCTCTTTTAGGTTTGAATTGGCCTTAATCGGGGATCGTCACCTTAGTTTGGTTAGAATTGACCTCGATTCTCGATCGTCACCTCCTTTAGGTTTGAATTGACCTCTCTCTTGGATCATCACCTTAGTTAGGTCAGAATTGACCTCGGTCCTCGGTCGTCACCTCTTTAAGGTCAGAATTAACCTCGGTCTTGGTTCGTTACTTTATTTTGGTCAGAATTGACCTCGATTCTGGATCATCATCTCTCTTAGGTCAGAATTGACCTCGATCTTGGATCATCACCTTAGTTAGGCCAGAATTGTCCTCGGTCCTCTGTCATCACCTCTCTTAGGTCCGAATTGACCTCGGTCTTGGATCGTCACCTTAGTTTGGTTAGAACTGACCTCGGTCCTCGATCGTCACCTCTCTTTAGTTTAGAATAGACCTCGGTCTTAGATAATCTCCTTAGTGAGGTCAGAATTGACCTCGGTCCTCGATCGTTACATCTGTTAGATAAAAATTGGCCTCGATCATGGATCGTCACCTTACTTAAGTGAGAATTGACATCGGTCCTCAGTCGTCATCTCTTTTAGGTAAGAATTGACCTCGATCTTGGATCGTCACCTTTGTAAGGCCAGAATTGACCTCGGTCCTCGGTCGTCACCACTTTTAGGTCAGAATTGACCTCGATCTTAGAACATCACCTTACATAGGTCATAATTGACCTCGATCCTCGGTTGTCACCTCTCTTAGGTCAGAATTGACCTCGGTCTTGGATCATCACCTTAGTTAGGTCAGAATTGACCTCGGTCTTAGATCGTCGCCTTAGTTATGTTAGAATTGACCTCGATCCTCGGTCGTCACCTCTCTTTAGTTCAGAATAGACCACGGTCTTAGATAGTCACCTTAGTTATGTTAGAATTAACCTTGGACCTCGACCATACCCTTTCTTAGGTCAGAATTGATCTCGATCTTGGATCATCACCTCTCTTATATCAGAATTGATCTTGGTCTTGGATCGTCACCTTAGTTAGGTCAGAATTGACCTCGGTCCTCGGTCGTCACCTCTTTTAGGTCAGAATTTACCTCGATCTTCGATCGTCACCTCTCTTAGATAAAATTGACCTCGATCTTGGATCATCAGCTTAGTTAGGTCAGTATTGACATCGGTCCTCGGTCGTCACCTCTTTTAGGTCAGAATTAACCTCGGTCTTGGATCGTCACCTTAGTTAGGTTAGAATTGACCTCTATCGTCACCTCTCTTAGGTCAGAATTGACCTCGGTCTTACATTATAACCTTATTTAGGCCAAAATTGACCTCGGTCCTCGGTTGTCACCTCTCTTAGATTAGAATTGACACCGGTCTTAGATCGTCACCTCTCTTAGATCAGAATTGACCTCGGTCTTAGATCGTCATCGTAGTTAGGTCAGACTTCACCTCGGTCCTCGATTATCACCTCTTTTAGGTTAGAATTGACCTTGGTCTTAGATTGTCACCTCTCTTAGATTAGAATTGACCTCGGTCTTGAATCGTCACCTTCGTTAGGTTAAAATTGACCTCGAACCACGTTCGTCACCTCTTTAAGGTCAGAATTAACCTCGGTCTTGGATCTTCAATTTAGTTAGGATAGTATTGACCTCGGTTCTCGGTCATCACCTCTCTTCAGTAAAAATTGGCCACGATCTTAGAACATCACCTTACTTAGGTGAGAATTGACCTCAATCCTCGATCGTCACCTCTCCTAGGTCGGAATTGACCTCGGTCTTGGATCATCACCTTATTTAGGTCAGAATTGACCTCAATCCTCGATCGTCACCTCTTTAAGGTCAGAATTAACCTCGGTCTTGGTTCGTTACTTTAGTTAGGTTAGAACTGATCACGGTCCTCAGTCATCACCTCTCTTAGGTCAGAATTGACCACGGTCTTGGAACATCACCTTACATAGGTCATAATTGACCTCGGTCCTCGGTCCTCCATCGATACCTCTTTTAGGTCATAATTGATCTCGATATTGGATCGTTACATTAGTTAGGACAAAATTGACCTCGGCCCTCATTCGTTACCTCTTTTAGGTCAGAATTCACCTCGATCTTGGATCGTCACCTTAGTTAGGTCAGAATTAACCTCGGTCCTCAGTCGTCACCTCTTTTAGGTGAGAATTCACCTCGATCTTGGATCGTCACCTTAGTTAGGTCAGAATTGACCTCGGTCCTCGGTCGTCAACTCTTTTAGGTTTGAATTGACCTCAGTCTTGGATCGTCATCTTAGTTAGGTCCGAATTGACGTCGGTTCTCAATCATCACCTCTTTTAGGTCAAAATTGACCTCGGTCTTGGATCGTCACCTTAGTTAGGTCATAATTGACTTCGGTCTTGGATCGTCGCTTTAGTTAGGTTACAATTGACCTCGGTCCTCGATCATCACCTCTCATAGGTTAGAATTGACCACGGTATTGGAACATCACCTTACTTAGGTCAGAATTCACCTCGATCCTCGGTCATTACCTCTCTTAGGTCAGAATTTACCTCGATCTTGGATTATCACCTTAGTGAGGTCAAAATTGACCTCTGTCCTCAGTCGTCACCTCTTTTAGGTCAGAATTGACCTCAGTCCTTGGTCATCACCTCGCTTTGGTCAGAAATGAACTCGGTCTTGGATCGTCACTTCCCTAAGATCAGAATTGGCCTTGGTCTTAGATCATCACCTTAGTTAGGTCAGAATTGACCTCGGTCGTTGGTCGACACCTCTCTTAGATCAGAATTGACCTCGGTCTTGGATCGTCACCTTAGTTAGATCAGAATTGACATCGGTCCTTGATCGTCACCTCTTTTAGGTCAGAATTGAACTCAGTCTCAGATCGTCACCTTAGTTAGATAAGAATTGACCTCGATCGTCACCTCTCTTTGGTCAGAATTGACCTCGGTCTTGAATTATCACCTTATTTAGGTCTAAATTGACCTCGGTCCTCGGTCGTCACCTCTCATAGATTAGAATTGACCTCAGTCTTGGATCGTCATCTCACTTAGCTCATAATTGACCTCGGTCTTGGATTATCACCTTAGTTAGGTCAGAATTGACCTCGGTCCTCGGTCATTACCTCTTTTAGGTCAAAATTGACCTCGGTCTTAGATCATCACCTCTCTTAGATCAGAATTGACCTCGATCTTATATCGTCACCTTAGTAAGGTTAGAATTGACCTCGGACCTCATTCGTCACCTCTTTAAGGTCAGAATTGACCTCGATCTTGGATTTTCACTTTAGCTAGGTTAGTATTCACCTCGGTCCTCGATTATCACCTCTCTTCAGTAAAAATTGGCCACGATCTTGGAACATCACCTTACTTAGGTCAGAATTGACCTCGGCCCTCGGTCGTCACCTCTCTTAGGTTAAAATTGACCTCGGTCTTGGATCATCACCTTATTTAGGTCAGAATTGACCTCGTTCCTCGGTCGTCACCTCTCTTAGGTCGGAATTGACCTCGATCTTGAATCATCACCTTAGTTTAGTTAGAATTGCCCTCGGTCCTCGGTCATCACCTTTCTTTAGGTCAAAATTGACCTCGGTCTTGGATAGTAACCTTAGTTAGGTCAGAATTGACCTCGGTCCTCGGCCCTCGATCGTTACCTCTTTTAGGTCATAATTGACCTCGATATTAGATCGTCACCTTAGTTAGGTCAAAATTGACCCCGATCCCCAATCGTTACCTCTTTTAGGTCAGAATTGACCTCGATCTTAGATCGTCACCTTAGTTAGGTCATAATTAACCTCGGTCCTCAGTCGTCACCTCTTTTAGGTGAAAATTGACCTCGATCTTGGATCGTCACCTTAGTTAGGTCAGAATTGACCTCGGTCCTCGATCGTCACCTCTTTTAGGTCAGAATTGACCTCGGTCTTGGATCATCACCTTAGTTAGGTCAGAATTGACCTCAGTCCTCGGTCACCACCTCTTGTAGGTTTGAATTGACCTTGGTCGGGGATCGTCACCTTAGTTTGGTCAGAATTGACCTCGGTTCTCAATCGTTACCTCCTTTATGTCAGAATTGACCTTGGTCTTAGATCATCACCTTAGTTAGGTCAGAATTGACCTCGGTCCTCGGTCGTCATCTCTTTAAGGTCAGAATTAACCTCGGTCTTGGTTCGTCACTTTAGTTAGGTTAGATCTGACCTCGGTCCTCAGTCATCACCTCTCTTAGGTCAGAATTGACCATCGTCTTAGAACATCAGCTTACATAGGTCATAATTAACCTCGGTCCTCGGTTGTCACCTTTCTTAGGTCAGAATTGTCCTCGGTCTTGGATCATCACCTTTGTTAGGTCAGAATTGACCTCGGTCCTCAGTCGTCACCTCTCTTAGGTCAGAATTGACCTCGGTTTTGGTTCATCACTTTAGTTAGGTTAAATCTGACCTCGGTCCTTAGTCATCACCTCTCTTAGGTCAGAATTGACCACGGTCTTAGAACATCACCTTACATAGGTCATAATTGACCTCGGTCCTCGGTTGTCACCTCTCTTAGGTCAGAATTGAGCTCGTTCTTGGATTATCACCTTAGTTAGGTCAGAATTGACCTCGGTCCTCAGTCGTCACCTCTCTTAGGTCAGAATTGACCTCGGTCTTGGATTGTCACCTTAGTTAGGTTAGAATTGACCTCGGTCCTCGATCGTCACCTCTCTTTAGTTTAGAATAGACCTCGGTCTTAGATAGTCACCTTAGTTAGGTCAGAATTGACCTCGTTCCTCGATCGTTGCCTATTTTAGGTAATAATTGGCCTCGATCTTGGATCGTCGCCTTACTTAAGTCAGAATTGACCTCGGTCCTCATTCGACACCTCTTTTAGGTCAGAATTGACCTCAATCTTGGATCGTCACCTTAGTTAGGCCAGAATTGACCTTGGTCCTCGGTCGTCACCACTTTTAGGTCAGAATTGACCTCGGTCTTAGATTGTCACCTTAGTTAGGTCAGAATTGACCTCGGTCCTCGATCGTCACCTCTTTTAGGTCGGAATTGACCTCAGTCTTGGATCGTCACCTTAGTTAGGTCAGAATTGACCTCGGTCATCGGTTGTCACCTCCTTTAGGTCAGAATTGACCTTGGTCTTAGATTATCACCTTAGTTAGGCCAGAATTGACCTCGATCCTCGGTCATCGCCTCTTTAAGATCAAAATTGACCTCGATCTTGGATCGTCACTTTGGTTAGGTTAGAATTGACCGAGGTCCTCGGTCATCCCCTTTCTTAGGTAAGAATTGATCTCGATCTTGGATCGTCACCTTAGTTAGGTCAGAATTGACCTCGGTCCTCGGTCGTCACCTCTTTTAGGTCAGAATTTGCCTCGGTCTTGGATCGTCACCTTTCTTAGATAAAATTAACCTCGATCTTGGATTGTCACCTTAGTTCGGTCAGAATTGATCTCGGCCCTCGGTCGTCACTTCTTTTAGGTCAGAATTGACCTCGGTCTTGGATCATCACCTTAGTTAGGTCAGAATTGACCTCGGTCGTCACCTCTCTTAGGTCAGAATTAACCTCGATCTTGAATTATCACCTTATTTAGGTCAGAATTGACCTCGGTCCTCGGTCGTCACCTCTCTTAGATTAGAATTGACCTCGGTCTTGGATCATCACCTCTCTTAGATCAGAATTGACCTGGGTCTTGGATCGTCAACTTAGTTAGGTGAGAATTGACATCGATCCTCGGTCATCACCTCTCTTAGGTCAGAATTGACCTCGGTCTTGGATCGTCACCTTAGTTAGGTTGAAATTGACCTCGAACCTCATTCATCACCTCTTTTAGGTCAGAATTGACCTCGATCTTGGATCTTCACTTTAGTTAGGTTAGCATTGACCTTGGTCCTTGGTCATCACGTCTCTTTAGTAAAAATTGGCCACGATATTGGAACATCACCTTACTTAGGATAAAATTGACCTCGATCCTCGATCGTCACCTCTCTTAGGTCGGAATTGACCTCAAACTTGTATCATCACCTTATTTAGGTCAGAATTCACCTCAGTCCTCGGTCGTCGCCTCTCTTAGGTTGGAATTGACCTCAGTCTTGATCGTCACCTTAGTTAGGTTAGAATTGACCTTGTTCCTTGGTCGTCACCTTTCTTTAGGTCAAAATTGACCTCGTTCTTGGATAGTCACCTTAGTTAGGTCAGAATTGACCTCGGTCCTCGGTGCTTGATCATTACCTCTTTTAGGTCATAATTGATCTCGATATTGGATCGTCACCTTAGTTAGGTCAAAATTGACCTCGGCCCTCAGTCGTTACCTCTTTTAGGTCAGAATTGACCTCGATCTTGGATAGTCACCTTAGTTAGGTCAGAATTATCCTCGGTCCTCAGTCGTCACCTCTTTTAGGTGAGAATTCACCTCAATCTTAGATCGTCACCTTAGTTAGGTCAGAAATGACCTCGGTCCTCGGTCGTCACCTCTTTTAGGTTTGAATTGACCTCGGTCTTGAATCGTCATCTTAGTTAGGTCAGAATTGACCTCGGTCCTCGATCGTCACCTCTTTTAGGTCAGAATTGACCTCGGTCTTGGATCGTCACCTTAATTAGTTCAGAATTGACCTCGGTCTTGGATCATCACTATAGTTAGGTTAGAATTGACCTCGGTCCTCGGTCATCGCCTCTCTTACGCCATAATTGACCACTGTCTTGGAACATCACCTTACTTAGGTCAGAATTGACCTCGGTCCTCGGTTATTACCTCTCTTAGGTCAGAATTGACCTCGGTCCTGGATCATCACCTTACTCAGGTCAAAATTGACCTCTGTCCTCAGTCGTCACCTTTCTTAGGTCAGAATTGACCTCGGTCTTGGATCATCACCTTAGTTCGGTTAAAATTGACCTCGGTCCTCGGTCGTCACCTCTTTTTAGGTCAGAATTGACCTCGGTCTTGGATAGTCACCTCAGTTAGGTCAGAATCGACCTCGATCCTCGCTCCTAGATCGTTACCTTTTTTAGGTCATAATTGACCTCGATCTTGGATCGTCACCTTAATTAGGTCAGAATTGACCTCGATCTTAGATCGTCACCTTAGTTAGGTCAGAATTGACCTCGGTCCTCGATTGTCACCTCTTTTAGGTCAGAATTGACCTCGGTCTTGGATCGTCACCTTCGTTAGGTCAGAATTGACCTCAGTCCTCGATTGTCACCTCTTTTAGGTCAGAATTGACCTCTATCTTGTATCGTCACCTTAGTTAGGTCTGAATTGACCTCAGTCCACGGTCATCACTTCCTTTAGGTCAGAATTGGCCTTGGTCCTTGATCATCACCTTTGTTAGGCCAGAATTGACCTTGATCCTCGGTCGTCACCTCTTTAAGGTCAAAATTGACCTCGGTCTTGGTTCATCACTTTAGTTAGGTTAGAATTAACCTCGGTCAATGGTCATCCCCTCTCTAAGGTCAGAATTGACCACGGTCTTGCAACATCACCTTATTTAAGTCAGAATTGACCTCAGTCCTTGGTCATCACCTCTCTTAGGTCAGAATTGAAATCGGTCTTGGATCGTCACTTCCCTAAGATCAGAATTGACCTTAGTCTTGGATCATCACCTTAGTTAGGTAGGAATTGACCTCGGTCCTCGGTCGTCACCTCTTTTAGGTCAGAATTGACCTTTGTCTTGGATCGTAACCTCTCTTAGATTAGAATTGACCTCAGTCTTGGATCGTCACCTTAGTTAGGTCAGAATTGACCTCGGTCCTCGATCGTCACCTCTTTTAGGTTAGAATTGACCTCGATCTTAGATTGTCACCTTAGTTAGGTCAGAATTGACCTCAGTCATCACCTCTCTTAGGTCATAATTGATCTTGGCCTTGGATCATCACCTTATTTAGGTCAGAATTGACCTCGGTCCTCGGTCGTCACCTCTCTTAGGTTAGAATTGACCTCGATCTTGGATCGTCACCTTAGTTAGGTTAGAATTGACCTCGGTCCTCGGTCGTCACTCTTTAGGACAGAATTGACCTTGATCTTGGATAGTAACCTTAGTTAGGTCAGAATTAACCTCGATCCTTGGTCCTCGATCGTTACCTCTTTTAGGTCAGAATTGACCTTGATCATCGATCGTCACCTTAGTTGGGTCAAAATTGACCTCGGTCCTCAGTCGTTACCTCCTTTAGGTCAGAATTGACGTCGATCTTGGATCGTCACCTTAGTTAGATCAAAATTGACCCCGGTCCTCAGTCGTCACCTCTTTTAGGTGACAATTGATCTCGATATTGGATCGTCACCTTAGTTAAGTCAAAATTGACCTCGATCTTGGATCCTCACCTTAAATAGGTCAGAATTGACCTTGACCTTGGATCATCACCTTCGCTAGGTCAGAATTGACCTCGATCCTCGGTCGTCACCTCTTTTAGGTTTGAATTGACCTCGATATTGGATCGTCACCTTAGTTAGGTCCAAATTGACCTCGGTCTTGGATCGTCACCTTAGATAGGTAAGAATTGACCTCGATCTTCGATCGTCACCTTAGTTAGGTCAGAATTGACCTCGATCCTCTGTCGTCACCTCTTTAAGTCAGAATTGACCTCGGTCTTAGATCGTCACTTTAGTTAGGTTAAAATTGACCTCGGTCCTCGATAATCAACTCTCTTAGGTTAGAATTGACCACGATCTTGGAACATGACCTTAATTAGGTCAGAATTGATCTCGGTCCTCGGTCGTCACCTCTCTTAGGTCAGAATTGACCTTGGTCTTGGATCATCACCTTAGTTTGGTCAGAATTGACCTAGATCCTCGGTCGTCACCTCTTTTAGGTCAGAATTGACCTCGGTCTTAGATCGTAACCTCTCTTAGATAAAATTGATCTCGATCTTGGATAGTCACCGTAGTTAGCTCAGAATTGACCTCGGTCCCCGATCGTCACCTCTTTTAGGTCAGAATTGACCTCAGTCTTGGATCGTCACCTTAGTTAGATCAGAATTGACCTCGATCGTCACCTCTCTTAGGTCAGAATTGACCTCGGTCTTGAATTATCACCTTATTTAGGTCTTAATTGACCTTGGTCCTCGGTCGTCACCTCTCATAGATTAGAATTGACCACGGTCTTGGATCGTCATCTCTCTTAGATCAGAATTGACCTCGGTCGTGGATCGTCACCTTAGTTAGGTCGAAATTGACCTCGATCATGGATTTTTACTTTAGTTAGGTTAGTATTGACCTCGGTCCTTGATTATCACCTCTCTTCAGTAAAAATTGGCCATGATCTTGGAACATCACCTTACTTAGGTCAGAATTGACCTCGGTCGTCACCTCTCTTAGGTTAAAATTGACCTCGGTCTTGGATCATCACCTTATTTAGGTCAGAATTGACCTCGTTCCTCGGTCGTCACCTCTCTTAGGTCGGAATTGACCTCGATCTTGAATCATCACCATAATTTCGTTAGAATTGCCCTCGGTCCTCGATCGTCACCTTTCTTTAGGTCAAAATTGACCTCGGTCTTGGATAGTAACCTTAGTTAGGTCAGAATTGACCTCGGTCCTCGGCCCTCGATCGTTACCTCTTTTAGGTCATAATTGACCTCGATATTAGATCGTCACCTTAGTTAGGTCAAAATTGACCCCGATCCCCAGTCGTTACCTCTTTTAGGTCAGAATTGACCTCGATCTTAGATCGTCACCTTAGTTAGGTCAGAATTAACCTCGGTCCTCAGTCGTCACCTCTTTTAGGTGAGAATTGACCTCAATCTTGGAACGTCACCTTAGTTAGGTCAGAATTGACCTCGGTCCTCGATCCTCGGTCATCACCTCTTTTCGGTATGTATTGACCTCGGTCTTGGATCGTCATCTTAGTTAGGTCAGAATTGACCTTGGTCCTCGATCGTCACCTCTTTTAGGTCAGAATTGACCTCGGTCTTGGATAATCACCTTAGTTAGGTCAGAATTGACCTCGGTCCTCGGTCACCACCTCTTTTAGGTTTGAATTGACCTCGATCGGGGATCATCACCTTAGTTTGGTCAGAATTGACCTCGATTCTCAATCGTTACCTCTTTTATGTCAGAATTGACCTCGGTCTTGGATCATCACCTTAGTTAGGTCAGAATTGACCTCGGTCGTCACCTCTTTAAGGTCAGAATTAACCTCGGTCTTGGTTCGTCACTTTAGTTAGATTAGATCTGACCTCGGTCCGCAGTCATCACCTCTCTTAGGTCAGAATTGACCACGGTCTTAGAACATCACCTTACATAGGTCATAATTGACCTCGGTCCTCTGTTGTCACATCTCTTAGGTCAGAATTGTCCTCGGTCTTGGATCTTCACCTTAGTTAGGTCAAAATTGACCTCGATCCTCAGTCGTCACCTCTCTTAGGTCAGAATTGACCTCGGTCTTGGTTCGTCACTTTAGTTAGGTTATATCTGACCTCGGTCCTCAGTCATCACCTCTCTTAGGTCAGAATTGACCACGGTCTTACAACATCACCTTACATAGGTCATAATTGACCTCGGTCCTCGGTTGTCACCTCTCTTAGGTCAAAATTGACCTCAGTCTTGGATCATCACCTTAGTTAGGTCAGAATTGACCTCGGCCCTCAGTCGTCACCTCTCTTAGGTCAGAGTTGACCTCGGTCTTGGATCGTCACCTTAGTTAGGTTAGAATTGACCTCGATCCTCGGTCGTCACCTCTCTTTAGTTCAGAATAGACCTCGGTCTTAGATAGTCACCTTAGTTAGGTCAGAATTGACCTCGGTCCTCGATCGTTGCCTCTTTTAGGCAATAATTGGCCTCAATCTTGGATCGTCCCCTTACTTAAGTCAGAATTGACCTCGGTCCTCATTCGTCTCCTCTTTTAGGTCAGAATTGACCTCGATCTTGGATCGTCACCTTAGTTCGGCCAGAATTGACCTCGGTCCTCGGTCGTCACCACTTTTAGGTCAGAATTGACCTCGGTCTTAGATCGTCACCTTAGTTAGGTCAGAATTGACCTCGGTCCTCGATCATCACCTCTTTTAGGTCGAAATTGACCTCAGTCTTGGATTGTCACCTTATTTAGGTCAGAATTGACCTCGGTCCTCGGTCGTCACCTCCTTTAGGTCAGAATTGACCTTGGTCTTAGATTATCACCCTAGTTAGGCCAGAATGGACCTCGATCCTCGGTCATCACCTCTTTAAGGTCAAAATTGACCTCGATTTTGGATCTTCACTTTAGTTAGGTTAGAATTGACCTCGGTCCTCGGTCATCCCCTTTCTTAGGTAAGAATTGATCTCGATCTTGGATCGTCACCTCTCTTAGATCAGAATTGACCTCGGTCTTGGATCGTCACCTTAGTTAGGTCAGAATTGACCTCGGTCCTCGATCGTCACCTCTTTTAGGTCAGAATTTGCCTCGGTCTTGGATCATCACCTCTCTTAGATAAAATTGACCTCGATCTTGGATTATCACCTTAGTCGGTCAGAATTGACCTCGGTCCTCGGTCATCACCTCTTTTACGTTAGAATTGACCTCGGTCTTGGATCGTCACCTTAGTTAGGTCAGAATTGACCTCGGTCGTCACCTCCCTTAGGTCAGAATTGACCTCGGTCTTGCATTATCACCTTGTTTAGGTCAGAATTGACCTCGGTCCTCGGTCGTCACCTCTCTTAGATTAGAATTGACCTCGGTCTTGGATCGTCACCTCTCTTAGATTAGAATTGACCTCGGTCTTGGATCGTCACCTCTCTTATATCAGAATTGACCTCAGTCTTGGATCGTCACCTTAGTTAGGTGAGAATTGACCTCGGTCATCACCTCTTTTAGGTCAGAATTGACCTCGGTCTTGGATCGTCACCTCTCTTAGATTAGAATTGACCTCGGTCTTGGAGCACCACCTTAGTTAGGTTGAAATTGACCTCGAATGTCGTTCATCACCTCTTTTAGGTCAGAATTGACCTCGGTCTTAGATCGTCACCTTAGTTAGGTCAGAATTGACCTCGGTCTTCACCTCTCTTAGGTCATAATTAACATCGATCTTGCATTATCACGTTATTTAGGTCAGAATTGACCTCGGTCCTCGGTCGTCACCTCTCTTAGATTAGAATTGACCTCGGTCTTCGATCGTCTCCTCTCTTAGATCAGAATTGACCTCGGTCTTAGATCGTCCCCTTAGTTAGGTGAGAATTGACCTCGGTCCTCCGTCATCACCTCTTTTAGGTCAGAATTAACCTCGGTCTTGGATCGTCACCTCTCTTAGATCAGAATTGACCTCGGTCTTGGATCATCACCTTAGTTAGGTTGAAATTGACCTCGAACCTCGTTCATCACCTCTTTAAGTTCATAATTGACCTTGGTCTTGGATCTTCACTTTAGTTAGGTGAGCATTGACCTTGGTCCTTGGTCATCACCTCTCTTCAGTAAAAATTGGCCACGATCTTGGAACATCGCCTTACTTAGGATAGAATTGACCTCGATCCTCGATCGTCACCTCTCTTAGGTCATAATTGACCTCGGTCTTAGATCATCACCTTATTTAGGTCAGAATTGACCTCGGTCCTCGGTCGTCGCCTCTCTTAGGTTAGAATTAACCTCAGTCTTGGATCGTCACCTTAGTTAGGTTAGAATTGACCTCGTTCCCTAGTCGTCACCTTTCTTTAGGTCAAAATTGACCTTGTTCTTGGATAGTCACCTTAATTAGGTCAGAATTGACCTCGGTTCTCGGTCCTCGATCGTTACCTCTTTTAGGTCATAATTGATCTCGATATTGGATCGTCACCTTAGTTAGTTCAAAATTGACCTCGGTCCTCAGTCGTTACCTCTTTTAGGTCAGAATTGACCTCGATCTTGGATAGTCACCTTAGTTAGGTCAGAATTAACCTCGGTCCTCAGTCGTCACCTCTTTTAGGTGAGAATTCACCTTGATCTTGGATCCTCACCTTAGTTATGTCAGAATTCACCTCGGTCCTCGGTCGTCACCTCTTTTAGGTTTGAATTGACCTCGATCTTAAATCGTCATCTTAGTTTGGTCAGAATTGACCTCGGTCCTCGATCGTCACCTCTTTTAAGTCAGAATTGACCTCAGTCTTGCATCGTCACCTTAGTTAGGTCAGAATTGACCTCGATCTTGGATCGTCATTTTAGTTAGGTTAGAATTGACCTCGGTCCTCGGTCATCACCTCTCTTAGGTCAGAATTGACCACGGTCTTGGAACATCACCTTACTTAGGTTAGAATTGACCTCAGTCCTCAATTATTACCTCTCTTAGGTCATAATTAACCTTGGTCTTGGATCATCACCTTAGTTAGGTCAAAATTAACCTCTGTCCTCAGTCGTCACCTCTCTTAGGTCATAATTGACCTTGGTCTTGGATCATCACCTTAGTTAGGTTAGAATTGACCTCGATCCTCACTCGTCACCTCTCTTTAGGTCAGAATTGACTTCAGTCTTGGATATTCACCTTAGTTAGGTCAGAATGGACCTCGGTCCTCGGTCCTCGATCGTTACCTTTTTTAGGTCATAATTGACCTCGATCTTGGATCGTCACCTTAATTAGGTCAGAATTGACCTCGGTCCTCAGTCGTCACCTCTTTTAGGTCAGAATTGACCTCGATCTTGGATCATCACCTTAGTTAGGTTAGAATTGACCTCGGTCCTCAATTGTCACCTCTTTTAGGTCAGAATTGACCTCGGTCTTGGATCGTCACTCTAGTTAGGTCAGAATTGACCTCGGTCCTCGATCGTCACCTCTTTTAGGTCAGAATTGACCTCGATCTTATATCGTCACCTTAGTTAGGTCTGAATTGACCTCAGTCCACGGTCGTCACTTCCTTTAGGCCAGAATTGGCCTTGGTCTTGGATCGTCACCTTTGTTAGGCTACAATTGACCTCGATCCTCAGTCGTCACCTCTTTAAGGTCGAAATTGACCTCGGTCTTGGTTCATCACTTTAGTTAGGTTAGAACTAACCTCGGTCCATGGTCATCCCCTCTTTTAGGTCAGAATTGACCACGGTCTTGGAACATCACCTTACTTAGGTCAGAATTGACCTCAGTCCTTGGTCATCACCTCTCTTAGGTCAGAATTGAACTCGATCTTGGATCGTCACTTCCCTAAGATTAGAATTGACCTTGGTCTTGGATCATCACCTTAGTTAGGTCAGAATTGACCTCGGTCCTCGGTCGTCACCTCTTTTAGTTCAGAATTGACCTCGGTCTTGGATCGTAACCTCTCTTAGATTATAATTGAACTCGGTCTTGGATCGTCACCTTAGTTAGGTCAGAATTGACCTCGGTCCTCGATCGTCACCTCTTTTAGGTTAGAATTGACCTCGGTCTTAGATTGTCACCTTAGTTAGGTCAGAATTGACCTCGGTCATCACCTCTCTTAGGTCATAATTGATCTCGGTCTTGGATCATCACCTTATTTAGGTCAGAATTGACCTCGGTCCTCGGTCGTCACCTCTCTTAGGTTAGAATTGACCTCGATCTTGGATCGTCACCTTTGTTAGGTTAGAATTAACCTCGGTCCTCGATCGTCACTCTTTAGGACATAATTGACCTTGATCTTGGATAGTAACCTTAGTTAGGTCAGAATTAACCTCGATCCTTGGTCCTCGATTATTACCTCTTTAAGGTCAGAATTGACCTTGATCATCGATCGTCACCTTAGTTGGGTCAAAATTGACCTCGGTCCTCAGTCGTTACCTCCTTTAGGTCAAAATTGACGTCGATCTTGGATCGTCACCTTAGTTAGGTCAGAATTGACCTCGGTCCTCAGTCGTCACCTCTTTTAGGTGAGAATTGACCTCCATATTGGATCGTCACCTCAGTTAGGTCAAAATTGACCTCGGTCTTGGATCCTCACCTTAAATAGGTCAGAATTGACCTTGACCTTGGATCATCACCTTAGCTAGGTCAGAATTGACCTCGGTCCTCGGTCGTCACCTCTTTTAGGTTTGAATTGACCTCGATATTGGATCGTCACATTAGTTAGGTCATAATTGACCTCGGTCTTAGATCATCACCTTAGATAGGTCAGAATTGACCTCGGTCTTGGTTCGTCACCTTAGTTAGGTCAGAATTGACCTCGGTCCTCGGTCGTCACCTCTTTAAGTCAGAATTGACCTCGGTCTTAGATCGTCACTTTAGTTAGGTTAAAATTGACCTCGGTCCTCGATCATCAACTCTCTTAGGTAAGAATTGACCACGATCTTGGAACATGACCTTACTTAGGTCAGAATTGATCTCAGTCCTCGGTCGTCGCCTCTCTTAGGTCAGAATTGACCTGGATCTTGGATCGTCACCTTAATTAGGTCAGAATTGACCTCGGTCCTCGATCGTCACGTCTTTTAGGTCAGGATTGATCTCGGTCTCCCATCGTCACCTCTCTTAGGTCAGAATTGAACTCGGTCTTGGATCGTCACCTTAGTTAGGTCAGAATTGACCTCGGTCCTCGGTTGTCACCTCCTTTAGGTCCGAATTGACCTTGGTCTTGGATCGTCACCTTAGTTAGGTTAAAATTGACCTTAGTCCTCGTTCGTCACCTCTTTAAGGTCAGATTTGACCTCGGTCTTGGATCGTCATCTTAGTTAGGTTAGAATTGACCTCGGTCCTCGATCACCACCTCTCTTACGCCAGAATGGACCTCGATCTTAGATCATCGCCTTAGTTAGGTCATAATTGACCTCGATCCTCGCTCGTCACCTCTTTTAGGTCAGAAATGACCTCGGTCTTGGATCGTCACCCTAGTTATGTCAGAATGGACCTCGATCCTCGGTTGTCACCTCTTTTAGGTCATAATTGACCTCGGTCTTGGATTGTCACCTTAAGCCCGCAGAATTGGCTTCATCCCATAGAATCGGTCAACACCTCCTCAGGAATTGGCCTAAACCATTCATTCCGAGGCCATCCAAATGTCCGTGCCACTGCCGAATGGCACCCTGTGAACCTTGCCAACCGTAACCCCCTTAAAATTTCGTACAAAAATTCCCAAAAAATACTAGAAATCCCTGAAAAATCCTCAAAAAATTCCTAAAAATCCCGAAAAGGATTTAAAACATTTTCACTAAGAAAATTTCACACTCCCTCAAGCGAAACCCCCATTTCCCCACCGGAACTCTCAAAAAACCAAGTAAAACTCCTCCCGATAACGTCCCTGGAGGATCTCTGTAGATCACCTCCTATCCCACAAAGGTCTTGAAATACGTCCAATTCTGGGACCACCTAATCGCTTCCTCAGTGATGTTTACAGCATCAAACATGCCTTTCCTTTGCGAAATCCCTAAAATCATAAACGCTTCGTCGGCAGAACTCCAGAAAGTCATTTTCCCCAGCTCATTCCCCAGCGAAACCCAAAATCCAATCTTCACCACTTTTAGGTCAGAATTGCCTCGGTTTTGGATCGTAACCTTAGTTAGGTCAGACCTGACCTCGGTCCTCAGCTGTCACCTCACTTAGGTCAGAATTGACCTCAGTCCTGGATCATCACCTTATTTAGGTCAGAATTTACCTTGGTCCTCGATCGTCACCTCTCTTAGGTCATAATTGACCTCGATCTTGGATCGTCACCTTAGTTAGGTTAGAATTGACCTCGGCCCTCGGTCGTCACCTCTCTTAGGTCAGAATTGACCTCGGTCTTGAATCATCACCTTAGTTAAGTCAGAATTGACCTCGGTCCTCAATCGTCAACTCCCTTAGGTCAGAATTGACCTCGATCTTGGATCGTCACCTTAGTTAGGTTAGAATTGACCTCGGTCCTTGGTCGTCACCTCTCTTTAGGTCAGAATTGACCTCGGTCTTGGATAGTCACCTTTATTAGGTCAGAATTGACCTCGATCCTCGATCGTTACCTCTTTTAGATCAGAATTGACCTCAATCTTGGATCGTCACCTTAGTTAGGTCAGAATTGACCTCAGTCCTCAGTCGTCATCTCTTTTAGGTTAGAATTGACCTCGATCTTGGATCGTCACCTTAGTTAGGTAAGAATTGACCTCGGTCCTTAGTCGTCACCTCTTTTAGGAGAGAATTGACCTCGATCTTGGATCGTCACCTTAGTTAGGTCGAAATTGACCTCGGTCCTCGGTCGTCACCTCTTTTAGGGTTGAATTGACCTCGGTCTTGGATCATCACCTTAGTTAGGTCAGAATTGACATCGGTCCTCGATCGTCACCTCTTTTAGGTCAAAATTCACCTCGATCTTGGATCATCACCTTAGTTAGGTCAGAATTGACCTCAGTCCTCGTTCGTCACCTCTTTAAGGTCAAAATTGATCTCAGTCTTGGATCGTCACTTTAGTTTGGTTAAAATTGACCTCGATCCTCGGTCATCACCTCTCTTAGGTCAGAATTGACCACGGTCTTGGAACATCACCTTACTTAGGTCAGAATTGTCCTTGGTCCTCGGTCGTCACCTCTCTTAGGTCAAAATTCACCTTGGTCTTGGATCGTCACCTTAGTTAGGTCAGAATTGACCTCGGTCCTCGATCATCACCTCTTTTAGGTCAGAATTGACCTCGGTCTTGGATCGCCACCTCTCTTAGGTTAGAATTGACCTCGTTCGTGGATCGTCACCTTAGTTAATATAGAATTGACCTCGATCCTCGATCGTCACCTCTTTAAGGTCATAATTTACCTCGGTCTTGCATCGTCACCTTTGTTAGGTTAGAATTTACCTTGGTCCTTGGTCAGCACCTCCTTTAGGTCAGAATTGACCTTGGTCTTGGATCGTCACCTTAGTTAGGTCAGAATTGACCTCGCTCCTCGGTCGTCACCTCTTTAAGGTCAGAATTGACCTCGATCTTGTATCATCACCTTAGTTAGGTTAGAATTGACCTCGGTCCTCGGTCATCACCTCTCTTAGGTCAGAATTGACCTACGTCTTGGATCATCGCCTTTGTTAGGCCAGAATTGACCTCGATCCTCGCTCGTCACCTCTTTTAGGTCAGAATTGACCTTGGTCTTGGATCCTCACCTTAAACCCGCAGAATTGGCTTCGTCCCGCAGAATCGGTAAACACCTCCTCAGGAATTGGCCTAAGCCTTTCCTCCCGAGGCAGTCCAAATGTCCGTGCCACTATCGAATGGCACCCTCTGAACCTTGCCAACCGGAACCCCCTTAAAATTTTGTACAAAAATTCCCAAAAAATACTAGAAAGCCCTGAAAAATCCTCAAAAAATTCCTAAAAATCCCAAAAAGGATTTAAAACATTTTCACCAAGAAAATTTCACACTCCCTCAAGCGAAACCCCCATTTCCCCAGCGGAACTCTAAAAAAACCAAGTAAAACTCCTCTCAGTAACGTCCCCGAAGGATCTCAGTGGATCACCTCCTATCCCCCAACGGTCTTGAAATACGTCCAATTTTGGGATCACCTAATTTCTTCCCGAGTGATGTTTATGAAATCAAATATACCTTTCCTCCGCGAAATCCCTAAAATCATAAACCCTTCACCGGCAGAACTCCAGAAAGTCATTTTCCCCAACTCATTCCCCAGCGAAACCCAAAATCAAATCTTCACCACTTTTAGGTCAGAATTGCCTCGGTCTTGGATCGTAACCTTAGTTAGGTCATAATTGACCTTGGTCCTCGGCCGTCACCTCTCTTAGGTCTGAATTGACCTCAGTATTGGATAATCACCTTATTTAGGTCAGAATTTACATCGGTCCTCGATCGTCACCTCTCTTAGCTCAGAATTGACCTCGGTCTTAGATCGTCACCTTAGTTAGGTTAGAATTGACCTTGGTCCTCGGTCGTTACCTCTCTTAGGTCAGAATTGACCTCGGTCTTGGATAGTCACCTTAGTTAGGTCGGAATTGTCCTCGGTCCTCGATCCTCGGTCCTCGATCGTTACCTCTTTTAGGTCATAATATACATCGATCTTGGATCGCCACCTTAATTAGGTCAGAATTGACCTCGTTCCTCAGTCGTCACCTCTTTTAGGTCAGAATTAACCTCGGTCGTCACCTTTTTTGGGTCAGAATTGACCTCGGTCTTGGATCCTCACCTTAGTTAGGTCAGAATTGACCTCGATCCTCGATCGTCACCTCTTTTAGGTCAGAATTGACCTCGATCTTAGATCGTCACCTTATTTAGGTCAGAATTGACCTCGGTTCTCAGTCGTCACCTCCTTTAGGTTAGAATTGACCTTGGTCTTGGATCATCACCTTATTTGGGCCAGAATTGACCTCGATCCTCGGTCGTCACCTTTTTAAGGTCAAAATTGATCTCGATCTTGGATCATTATTTAGTTAGGTTAGAATTGACCTCGGTCCTCGGTCATCACCTCTCTTAGGTAAGAATTGACCACGGTCTTGGAACATCACCTTACTTAGGTTAGAATTGGCCTCGATCCTCGATCGTCAACTCTCTTAGGTCAGAATTGATCTCATTCTTGGATCATCACTTTAGTTAGGTCAGAATTGACCTTGGCATATGGTCGTCACCTCTTTTAGGTCAGAATTGACCTCAGTCTTGGATCGTCACCTCTCTTAGGTCAGAATTTACCTCGATCTTGGATCGTCACCTTAGTTAGGTGAGAATTGACCTCGGTCCTCGATCGTCACCTCTTTTATGTCAAAATTGACCTCGATCTTAGATCGTCACCTTAGTTAGGTCAGAATAGACCTCGGCCCTCGGTCGTCACCTCCTTTAGGTCAGAATTGACCTTGGTCTTGGATCATCACCTTAGTTAGGTCAGAACTGACCTCGGTCCTCGGTCGTCACCTCTTTAAGGTTAGAATTAACCTCAGTCTTGGATCGTCACCTGAGGTTAGAATTGACCTAGGTCCTCGGTCATTACCTTTCTTAGGTCAGAATTGACCACGGTCTTGGGTCATCACCTTACTTAGGTCAGAATTGACCTCAGGCCTTAGTCGTCACCTCTCTTAGGTTAGAATTGACATCGGTCTTGGATCATCACCTTAGTTAGGTTAGAATTGACCTCGGCCCTCGGTTGTCACCTCTCTTTAGGTCAGAATTGACCTTAGTTTTGGATAGACACCTTAGTTAGGATAGAATTGACCTCGGTCCTCGATCGTCACCTCTTTTAGGTCGGAATTGACCTCAGTCTTAGATCATCATCTTAGTTAGGTCAGAATTGACCTCGGTCCTCTATCGTCACCTCCTTTATGTCACAATTGACCTTGGTCATGGTTCTTCACCTTAGTTAGGTCAGAGTTGACCTCGATCCTAAGTCGTCACCTCTTTAAGGTCAGAATTGACCTCGGTGTTGGATCATCACTTTAGTTAGGTTAGAATTGACCTCGGTCCTCGGTCATCACCTCTCTTAGGTCATAATTGACCACGATCTTGGAACATCACCTTACTTAGGTCAGAATTGACCTTGGTCCTCGGTCGTCACCTCTCTTAGGTCAAAATTATCCTCGGTCTTAGATCGTCACCTTAGTTAGGTCAGAATTGACCTTGAGACTCGGTTGTCACCTCTTTTAGGTCAGAATTGACCTCGGTCTTAGATTGTCACCTCTCTTAGGTAAGAATTGACCTCAGTCTTGGATCGTCACCTTAGTTAGGTCATAATTGACCTCGCTCCTCGTTCATCACCTCTTTTAGGTCAAAATTGACCTCGGTCTTAGATCGTCACCATAGTTAGGTCAAAATTGACCATGGTCCTCGATCGTCACCTCCTTTTGGTCAGAATTGACCTTGGTCTTGGATCTTCACCTTAGTTAGGTCAGAATTAACCTCGGTACTCGGTCGTCACCTCTTTAAGGTCAAAATTGACCTAGGTCTTGGATCTTCACCTTAGTTATGTTAGAATTGACCTAGGTCCACGGTCATCACCTCTCTTAGGTCATAATTGACGATGGTCTTGGGTCATAACCTTACTTAGGTCAAAATTGACCACAGTCCTCGGTCGTCTCCTTTCTTAAGTCAGAATTGATCTCGATCTTGGATCGTCACCTCTCTTAGATAAGAATTAACCTCGATCTTGGATCGTCACCTTAGTTAGGTCAGAATTGACCTCGGTCCTCTATTGTCACCTTTTTTAGGTTAGAATTGACCTCGGTCTTATATCATCACCTCTCTTAGATCATAATTGACCTTAGTCTTGGATCGTCACCTTAGTTAGATCAGAATTGACCTCGGTCCTCGGTCGTCAACTCTTTTGGGTCAGAATTGACCTTGTTCTTGGATCATCACCTTATTTTGGTCAGAATTGACCTCGATCCTCAATTGTCACCTCTTTTAGGTTAAAATTGTCCTCAGTCTCAGATCATCACCTTAGTTCGGTCAGAATTGACCTCAGTCCTCGGTCGTCACCTCTTTTAGGTCAGAATTGATCCTGTTCTTGGATCGTCACCTTACTTAGGTTAGATTTGACTTCAGTCCTCGAACGTCACCTTTTTTAGGTAAGAATTAGCCTCGATCTTGGATCATCACCTTAGTTAGGTCAGAATTGACCTCGATCCTCGCACGTCACCTCCTTTAGGTCAGAATTAACCTCGGTCTTGGATCGTCACCCTAGTCAGGTCAGAATTATCCTCGGTTGTTACCTCTTTTAGGTCAGAATTGACCTCTGTCCTCGGTCGTCACCTCTTTTAGGTCAAAATTGACCTCGGTATTGGAACTTCACCTTAAGCCCGTAGAATTAGCTTCGACCCGCAGAATCGGTCAACACCTCCTCAGGAATTGGCCTAAACCTTTCCTCCTAAGATAGTCCAAAAGTTCGTGCCACTGCCGAATGGCACCCTCTGAACCTTGCCAACCGAAACCCCCTTAAAATTTCGTAAAAAAATTCCCAAAAAATACCAGAAAGCCCTGAAAAATCCTTAGAAAATTCCTAAAAATCCCGAAAAGGATTTAGAACATTTTTATCAAGAAAATTTCACTCACACAAGCAAAACCCCCATTTCCCCAGTAAAACTCTAAAAAAACCAAGTAAAACTCCTCCCGATAACGTCCCCAGAGGATCTTTGAGGATCACCTCCAATCCCCCAAAGGTCTTGAAATACGTCCAATCCCTGGACCATCTAATCGCTTCACCAGTGAAGTATACGGCATCAAACATTCCTTTCCTCCGCTAAATCCCTAAAATCACAAATACTTCCCCAGTGGAACTCTAGAAAGTCATTTTCCCCAGCTCATTCCCAGCACAACCCAAAATCCAATCTTCACCACTTTTAGGTCAAAATTGACCTCGGTCTTGGATCGTCACCTTAGTTAGGTCAAAATTGGCCTCGGTCCTCGATCGTCACCTCTCTTAGTCAGCATTGACCTCGGTCTTAGATCATCACCTTAGTTAGGTCAGAATTGACCTCGATCCTCAGTCGTTACCTCTCTTAGGTCAGAATTCACCTCGGTCTTGGATCATCACCTTAGTTAGGTTAGAATTGACCTCGGTCCTTGGTCGTCACCTCTCTTTAGGTTAAAATTGACCTCGGTCTTGGATACTCACCTTAGTTTGGTCAGAATTGACCTCGGAACTCGATCCTCGATCGTTACCTCTTTTAGGTCAGAATTGACCTCGATCTTGGATCGTCACCTTAGTTAGGTCAGA
Organism: Sambucus nigra; assembly: GCA_949130495.1. Lineage (NCBI taxonomy): Eukaryota > Viridiplantae > Streptophyta > Magnoliopsida > Dipsacales > Adoxaceae > Sambucus > Sambucus nigra. The sequence continues at coordinate 253,460,552 of OX422223.1, read as the reverse complement.
ATTGACATCGACCCTCAGTCGTCACCTCTTTTAGGTCAGAATTGACCTCGATCTTATATCATCACCTTAGTTAGGTCAGAATTTTCCTCGGTCCTCGATCGTCACCTCTTTTAGGTCAGAACTGACCTCGGTCTTGGATCGTCACCTTAGTTAGGTCAGAATGGAGTCCTCGATCGTCACCTCTTTTAGGTCAGGATTGACGTCGGTCTTAGATCGTCACCTTAGTTAGGTTAGAATTGACCTCGGTCCTCAATCATAACCTCCTTTAGGTCAAAATTGACATTGGTCTTGGATCGTCACCTTAGTTAGGTCAGAATTGGCCTCGATCCTCGGTCGTCACCTCTTTAAGGTCAGAATTGACCTCGATCTTGGATCGTTACTTTAGTTAGGTTAGAATTGACCTCGATCCTCGGTCATCACCTCTCTTAGGTAAAAATTGACCACGGTCTTGGAACATCACCTTACTTAGGTCAAAATTGGCCTCGATCCTCGATCGTCACCTCTCTTGGGTCAGAATTGACCTCGGTCTTAGATCGTCACCTTAGTTAGGTCAGAATTGACCTCGATCCTCGATCGTCACCTATTTTAGGTCAGAATTGACCTCGATGTTGGATCGTCACCTCTCTTAGGTTAGAATTGACCTCGGTCTTGGATCGTCACCTTAGTTTGGTTAGAATTGACCTCGGTCGTCAGTCGTCACCTCTTTTAGGTCAAAATTGACCTCGGTCTTGGATCATCATCTTAGTTTGGTCAGAATTGACCTCGGTCCTCAGTCATCACCTCTTTTAGGTCAGAATTAACCTCGGTCTTGGATCGTCACCTTAGTTAGGTCAGAATTAATCTCGGTCCTCGATCGTCACCTCTTTTAGGTCAGAATTGACCTCGATCTTGGATCATCACCTTAGTTAGGTCAGAATTGACCTTAGTCCTCGGTCGTCATCTCTTTTAGGTTAGAATTAACCTCGGTCTTGGATCATCTCCTTAGTTAGGTCAGAATTGACCTCGATTCTCGGTCGTCACCTCTTTTAGGTCAGAATTGACCTTGGTCTTGGATCGTCACCCTAGTTAGGTCAAAATTGACTTCGGTACTTGGTCGTCACCTCTTTTAGGTTAGAATTGACCTCTGTCCTCGGTCGTCACCTCTTTTAGGTTATAATTGACCTCGATCTTGGATCGTCACCTTAAGCCCGAAGAATTGGCTTCGACCCGCAGAATCGGTTAACACCTCCTCAGGAATTGGCCTAAACCTTTCCTCCAAACCATCCCTTATGTCCTTAGAATCGACCTCGACCCCTAAATTGGTCATCCTCTCTCCTTTAGGTCCTAAGAATTGGCCTCTCCCCTCTGAATTAGTCATCCTCCCTCAGAAGCATCATGCGATGTCTATTCGACGGCTATCATTCGTTCCAAACTCATCCATTGAGGGGCTCTGTAGACACCCCATTTTATTACCCCTAACTCTCCTTAGGTCCCTAGCACCTCCCCTCATCACTACAGATCCAGGTCATACCCCTAGTATGACCTAGCAAGCGTCGGGCACTCCCACGCTCTGTTTGACCAAAAGTCAAACTCTTCAGCTCGACCAAGGCTAAATGAATCTTCAAAGGGAACTAAAACCCCTTTCCAACGATCCATCATGTGCGTAATTCTAACCTACCATGCAGACGAATAATTCATTTTCCCCGAAACTCAATCAAGAGGCCGTCGAGTGCTCCCGGGCTCCAATTGACCAAAGTCAAACTCTTCATCTAGACCGAGGCTGAATGAATCTTCAAAGGGAACCGAAACCCCTTTCCAACGGTCCGCTCTGTACATAATTTCGACTTACAGTATGGATGAACAATCCGTTTGACTCTGAAAGGTCACTGAATGCTTCCAGGGCCCGATTGACCAAAGTCAACTCCCCAAACCTGATCAAACTCTTTGGAATGTTGAAGTACATACTAACCTTTCCAACGGTCCACCCCATGTGCGATTCATACTTACCATGCATATGAATGATCCGTTTGCGTCCGACGATCCCCCGTCCAATGGACTGAGAAATGTTGTCGAGCCATATTTGACCCCGAGTCAACTCCTGAAGTCGAGAGCAGTCCAAAGGACTTTCAAAGGCCTATGAATTACCTTTCCAATGGTCTACCCCGTGTGTGATTCTAATCAATGGTTTGCGTTCGGTGACCAATTTTCCAAAAAAGCCTGAAAGACACTGCCAAACGGCAGGTCCCAGACCCTGCCTATCGGTACTGTGCCTAAATGCACCTACCGAACGATAGGAATAGGTCTATGCTGACTGGCAATGCCCTGGTCCTATAAAAATTAGGCCTAACCTCACTTGCAGGAGAGCCCAGATCTGATATATATCACTCTCAACAAACTCCGAAAACCTCTCTCGAAGTCAGCGTGATTTCCACACCTAAATCCCTTTCCAACCTTCATTTTTCATCATCCTTTTCATCAAAATTGGCGAATTCACTACCCTCCATCATCATCCAAGTTTAAGGGCTGCTCTCCAACATTCAAGATCAAGCTCAAGATCTTCAAGAATGTCCAATTTTCTCAACTCCCTCCTTAAATTCTCATAAATTTGCAATAACTTGTTTTATTATTTAGTGATTTTATTATCTCATTTCACACATCCTAATATACTTTTTATTTAGTATTATTTCACATCTCTTATTTTCATATAAATAAAAAACCAAAAAATAAGAAAAAGAGGATTTGCTCATAAATTCCAAACGAGAATTCTCATACTTTTCTTACACTTCTCTCACAACTAAAACACTTTTTCTACACACACACAAATAAGATAATCCTCGGTTGGATTTATGGGATAAACCCAACCCCTCGTTTTGTATGCGAACTATGTGGACTTTGATGCCTCTATAGGCTACGTAGGCGTCTTGGGGTAAAACCTAATACTCGAGTCCTATTTTACTCTTCCTCTCATTTTTTATTTCTCTAATCTCCATTATCTTATATTATATATATATACATATATTTGTTCTTAGTGGCGTATTATTCCACATATGTTATTGTTCCCTCATAACGATTAACGTAGTGATGATCGCCTAAATCCTATTTTCTAATACTTTTTACACCTTCCTACGGACGACTCGCTTTACCTCTTCCATGGTACAAGTTGATAATTCCTATCTCCACTATATATACACATGCACACATATCATGGTGAAAATAAAAGGAAAATAACAAAAACCCATGAGATACCGAAAGGGCGAAATGGGTGCCAAACACCTTCCCATTTCGTAACTTAGCCTCCGGACCCTTTTTGAATCATTTTAGTTTCGTACGCACCAGTATGTCTTTGCATGTTGTCCCTCGGGATGGCTTCCCTTTTTTCTTTTGTCTGTTTTGAGTAAAATAGACTGGCGACTCTAATCTCTCTACATTTTTTCACCTCACCTCAAATGACGCCGACCGAAGTACTCTTGAGAAGGATTTGCAGGCTCTAAGGATCCTCACTCTCGTGCGACTGGCCCGCCATGAGGATCGGGATCCAGAACGGGGATGGCCACAAATGCATGCTTAGGTAAAATGATAAAATTGAGTTTAAATCACTATTTACATAATTTGGTGCTTAAATTAATTTGGGTAATGTTTAAATTAATTTAGTTCAAGTTAGTTACTTTAATTTGATAAAATATTATTTGGCCTAATTTACAAAAATGAATTAATATTGTTAGGCATATTTCTAGGACTTGAGTTGAGTTAATTTGATTTAAGTGAAATTAACATAAGTGTGTGTTTAATTTAATTTCACGTTGTTTAATTTTAATTTGAGATAAATTAAAATTTAGTGTGTACTTGTTTTATTGAACCACCTCGCTTCCGCATCTCTTTAAAAGGAAATGGAACATTACATTTTTTGAAAGACTTTAAAAATTGGGGGTCCTAACCTTATCAAATTGGTATCAAAGTCGGAGCGCTAATTTATCACGTCAAAGGTCCGTTTTTCGGCTTCTATAATTTTTGTGCTCCTTGTATTTTTAGGTTATTCATTTTTTTACTCACTCTCATTTTTTGTTTGTATCTCTCGATGGTACCTCTTAATGATAATTTGTCCATTTCTAATGATAATGAAGTTTTTGTTGTTCGAGAGGAATTTAATGGGCTTAATAAGTGTAATGAAAAATTAAGAGAATTAAATTTGAGATTTGCAAAAAGAATTAAATTTTTTGAAGGTGAAAATTCTTGTTTTAAAGCTAAAGTTGAGTTTTGCAAAACTCCCTATCTAAAAAAGATATTTTTCGTGAAAAGCTCATGGACATAAATTACAATTTTATTATTTTAGAAAAGTTCAAAAAAGAGAGTGATTGTCGAGAAAAGACTCTTAGGGACATGTTTGCTCACATTGAGGGAGAGCGTGATAACCTTCTAGGAGTTATAGAAAATTTAAAGAAGGAGTCCCGTAAAATTGAGGAGTATAATTTATTACTTGAGTCCAAAATTTTAAAAATGACAAATGACTTACAAGACCTGAGTAGTAGTTGTAATGGTTTTAGTTCATCTTGTTCAAATACTTATGCTGCTAAAGCTAAGACCATTGTTTGTTTTAGAGGGTCGACTTTATCCAAGGACTTTAGAAAAGGTCACACTGTAGTTATCATTCCTCGTGTTTTCATATGCTTGCATTGTGGTAGGAAAGGTCACCTTAGGTCATTTTGTTTTGATCTTAAAAGAAGTCATGGGAAGTCTATGTCTAGCATTTCATTAGTTTCCAAATCCCGTCATTTTAAATATACATCTATATGGGTTAGAAAATCAATTTAAGACGCGCTAGATATTAGATTTGTTGATTCTCATTTTCTTTCACATGCTTCTTCCCTTGCAAAATCTAAAGGTTGAATGTATAAGTTTTGTGTGCATACTTTAGCTTTTTTGCTTCATGCTATATCACCCATGCTAATTGTATGCTTGTTTAATCATTTTTAGTCTATGCTCCATGCTTAATCACGTGCTAGAATTATGATTTTTGTTTATCTTTAGTATTATACTTCTTTCATTTTAGTTTGCATTAAATGAAAAATACAAAAGGATTTTGTTTATCATTTGTGTTTTATCTTTTTAGTAATTTAAGATTAATGAAAAATACAAATGATTTTTGTGTGTCTTTTGAGTAAATATTTTTGTTGTTTGGTTTAAAATTTTCAAAAACTCAAAAAGTATTTTATTTTTTTGTGTATTTTAGTTTGACACAATCTATGTGGAATAAATTTGTGTTAGAATTCCATCTTTTTCTCTCTCATGTGGCTAGAACTTTTGGTTAGATTGTCAATCCTTATTATGTTATTTACCATGCTTACGTGAAGTAGTTGGATTTTGTGCTGCTTAAATGGATTCTATTTTTATATGCCTCAATTTACACATGCACAAGCTCACTTGAAATCTTAACTTCACATGATAGATTTGAGCTTTGTGAGGTGTTCTCCTACCAATCTAGTCATCTACATGTTATCTGACCTAGGAGAACTAGTGCATGTCAAAATTCGTTGCACATGAGATTTGTGAGATATAAATATGTTATATATAAATGTGCACGGGAAAGGGCTCCAAAAAGAATTATTATCCTTTGCGAATAGTAAGCCACCGTTTGGAATGGACCTAAAAGAAATACAAGGTCCAAAGGCCTAAAAGAATAATGGCATTAAAATAAAATATTTACCAAGGCCTATTTTGTTTAGTTAATCTTTTTATTCAAAAGATTAAACTGTTAATGCTAAAATTGAGGGAATTTGGATGGTATATCAACGGTTTGCACAATGTCCGTTTATCCTAGTTGTACTTTCAATGTCATCATTCTATTGATTTGTAGAATCATCAAAAGTCTAGGCTTGTATGCATTGTGTATGTTTGTTCATTGGGTTCAATTTATATTGTCACATGAGGTTTTATTCAAATGTGATGACGTTTGCAATGAATTGAGAACTCCGTGAACATGCTTTAAGTGATTTGGTCTAAATTTAATTGTTGCTCGTTCACACCCCAACACTTCCGTTTTCATATGACACATTTTTTCCATACGAGTGTGAAAAGCTTATTTTATTTTGTGTCATGTGTGGTATTTATATCTAGTATATGTGCGTGTACGTTAGTGATATTTATTATGTTCTCATATACGAGGTATTCTATTTTGTTGTTGCCTTGCTTTCTATTCCATCTACGCGTTAATTCATAATTGGCATCTATCTTGTTACGTACACTGTTTGATATCACATGCTTAGAATCTTATTTGTCAATTTGGTATCATTTGTTTTCGCATCATAGCTAGTATCCGTTATTTTTGTTGGATTAGTTACGATTTTGTTGCCCATATACTTTGATGTTCTCATCACTTTATGCACAATTGCATGTTTATCTTGTTATCCCATTCTATTGATACCTTGTTTAGTTTAGGGGGAGTATATGCTTTAATTGGGGGAGATAAGTTATGTTTTGATTCTTTAGCCTTTGTCTATTCCTGAACAAAAAGGGGGATAATGATAGGGGGAGAAATGGTATCTAATCCTATTGTAATCTTATCTATGTTTAGGAGATTTAACTTAGGGGGAGAGCGCTATCTTCTTAGGTTGATCATAGTTGATAAAGGGGAGAATTAGTTTAGGGGGAGTAATTATTCAATTACATTTAATATTCTTGATATTACCTATGCATTTGATAGTTTGCTTAAGTGTGCAGAAATTCTTCTAAGTGGCAACTTTCATCATTGGCAAAGATATTGATCCTTGGGTTGTTTGAGTCAAACTATGTATTTTTTTATTTTGGGTGGGACATTTTTTTATGTCTAGTAGAGCTTGATGGCCCTTTAGGATTTTTGTTGGTTTTTTGTCCCGGAATAGCTAAAGGGGAAGATTTGTAAGGACACAAATTTCCAATTGAGTCCTTTGTTGTTTTGGCTCAATTCCGAACAAAAACGTTTGAGTCATATGATAGAGTTCTTGACCATCCTTCAAGCCTATGACATACAGTGGCCAAGTTTAAAGCTTCATCAAACTGCTGAGTTTATTGTGCCTTGTTTCTACATCACCAACATTGGTTCCTTTGCTCCTAAGGTAGCTCCTAAGGTATGAATGCATTTTAAACATATATATAGGAGCTTGAAACAAATTGTAATGGGTGTAAGTTTTGTTTAAACTATTGTTTATTTTCAGAAAGTTTCTTTAAAACTTTAAAATAAAGTTTCTCGGCTAAAATTGAATCTTTGAACATTTTGGAAAGTCGTTCGATATTGTCGTTCGAACGAGTTTTTCGTTCGAACGAGAATATCGTTCAAATGAGGTTTGCCAACGATCTTGCCTCTGGAACTTCGTTCGATATTGTCGTTTGATCGAGTTGGTTTGTTCGAACGAGAATGTCGTTCGAACGAGTTTGGAAACAATATTTCCCATTAGGCCACTGGAACTTCATTAGAAGGGTCGTTCAAACGAGACTTCGTTCGAATGAAAATCTCGTTCGAACGAGATTTCCGACGGAAAATTAAAATTGTAGTTTTGGGTAGTTTTTGACAGTTTTTTCCACTACTTTTTCCAACTAACTTTTGACTGACTTATGTAGTGCGTGAACCAACTATTTGGAGCTAACTTTTTCACTATCCTTCATCTCCTAGAGAGAGCTTTGAGAGTTCATGTTTTCAAGAAAAGTTCATGTTTTTTAGTGTCTATTTTTCAAGAAAAAAATCATAAAACACTCTTGTTTTCACCCATATTATTTATTCAATATATACATCATTGCTTGGAGTGTTTGGCACTGGTGTGTTCTCTACCGTGTTGAAGAGAAGTTTGGGTTTGCTTCTAAATCCCATAAGGAAGAAGTTCGTTTGTGTTGACTTACCCACTTGGAGAATGGCTCCTTGTTCGGGTGGCGGTGACCGAAAAAGTCCGATCGGTGGATTTTGAGACCGCGGTGGAGCTCCGTGGTTATTCTCTAGGCAGAGGTGTGTACAAAAGAATCGTCGAGGCTTACACGGAGTCAAGTCGAGTGTTGTAAGTCTTTCGTGTCTTGTACTTATAAAACCATACTTATTGAATTTGTGGCTAGGGTCGTCCGAGCTTTTTTTTCGTCGTGGGTTTTTCCTCCTACATCGCGACGTAGTGGTTTATTTGGTTATTTTATCTTTTGCAAAATTCACCTGGAACGCATGCTTAGGTAAAAAGATAAAATCGAGTTTAAATCACTATTTACATAATTTGGTGCTTAAATTAATTTGGGTAATGTTTGAATTCATTTAGTTCATGTCATATACTTTAATTTGATAAAATATGGTTTGGCCTGATTTGCAAAAATGAATTAATATTGTTAGGCATATTTCTAGGACTTGAGTTGAGTTAATTTGGTTTAAGTTAAATTAACATAAGTGAGTGTTTAATTTAATTTCACGTTGTTTAATTTTAATTTGAGATAAATTAAAATTTGGTGTGTAGTTGTTTTATCTAACCATCTCGCTTCTGCATCTCTTTAAAAGGAAATTGAAAATTACATTTTTTGAAAGACTTTAAAAATTGGGGGTCCTATCCTTTTCAAAAGTGAAGTGACAAGTATAAGAAACTAGATAAATTAAAACCCAAGTATTCTAATATCCAAATATCGAGTACACATTGGAAGGCCTTTTCAACCTAACACATTACAACTTGACAAAAAAAAGGCAAAACTCAAGCATCATGAACCCATATGTTTATGCTACGTGACATCCGATATGCCACCAATATTGCAGAATCATCATCCCTTTAACCTACAACTCGCTTAATCTACAAAAAAATGAATGCATAAATTAGACAATATTAATGGCCATTTAAGAAAATAAAATAAATAAAACAAGACATGAAAAAAACTGCCATTTGTATAAGCTATCGATGGAATGTCTATAAAAGTTGTGTAAATAAAATTTATGCGTAGTAAAAAAAATTTTAGGTATAAAAGAGATCAAAACTGCAATAACATACTATAAAATTAACATGACTTTTATTTTTAATGCAATTTGTATTCCTTCTTTCTTAGTTTGATAGTTTAATATTTATTTTCGACATAACATTCCCATCACCATCGTCGCCATCTACTATGTCCGGACTCTATTGCATACCCCTTGGTTACCATAAATATTAATTCGTTTATGTATAATATCGATGTGGGATGCAATTTCTAGCAATGGCAATATTGATGATCATAATACAGAAATGTAAATTTCAAGGTTTGATAATCTGTTATTACTTAAAAATGCATCATGCGTGCCATAATACTAGTTAGATCAATGAGAAGGTTAATAATTACCAGGAAGAAGTAGACATTTGGCCTCCATTATGAATATGCGTTATCAATTCATTTAGCATAGACTTCATTTCTTCCATCTCCAACTACATCTCTTTGTTTCGATTTTCTATCTCACTGTTTTGCTGCTTCATCTCATTAGTTCATTGCTCGACCTGATCTTCCCTCCTTATCAACTCCTCTAACTCTATTTTGAATTGTTAATGGTAAGAGGTTGACTTTTGTTTTGGACTGGCCCCACGACCACGTATGTATCCCGATTTCTGTCCAAGAACTTGCAAAGAGATATCATCATCTATCACTGAATTTGTTCCCTCAACTAGAGACTGAGACTTGAGTTGTTCCATATTTGCCTTATATATATATATATATATATATATATATATATATATATATATATATATATATATATATATATCAGTACACCATTTTATCATATTACAAAATCTAGAAAAAATAATAATATGTCAAGTTAAATAGATGGTTAACTTACATGTTTTTCTCTTGCATCGTCATTGACCCAACCGTTTTCATTACTAAATCGAGTTAGCTTGTACAACTTAATTGGGCCAACTTCTTTACCAGTTTTCTCTTTATATGTCAATTAATAAACAAACATAAATACAATAATGATTAGTAATTGTACTACTATATAAAGCCAGCACACATAAATCCATGTCATACTTTTTATACCCACTTTAACTTCTTAAATAACATTCCAATATTTTTTACATAAGGACATAATCGTGAAAGGAAATAAAAAAATTTCCTTTAGCACTATAGACGTCACATGCATAGAATAAGTGGTTTTGCAACTGTTACCTTATCTGCACGAACTCAGGCGAATGACTTTGTCCCTACAACATGGGGAGTAGTTTGCTTCGATCTATTGGTTTTGTTCCGAATACTTATTTTCTGTACAAAATGATGACTATTAATTACAAGCATTCAATTATAACTTTCCACTATTAGTATTAATGCGTGATATGCAGTTGATGCAAAGTAATTGCATAAATACTTCCAATTGTCCTCAACCATGCCCTCCTACGGGTTTTGCAAAGCCACTTCCAAACTTGGGTACTTCTTAAAGTTCTTTACAAGGAGTTTCTAGTAATATATAATTCTTATATTGCCTATTGAGTTGAGCATCGATAACATTTTTAGCATTCCCATCACCCTTTACCTCAAATTCCCCCTACAATGGCATAAAATAGTTAGATCATAGTAGCAAATAATAATAAAAAATTGATACATTGGAGTATTAATAAACTAGTTGGAGACATGTGCAATACACGGGCAAGTGAATAGTTACACAAGGTTTTATGCGTTGTCATGGGATTATTCTCAAAACCATTACATATATTCAAAAAAACAACCTACCTATGTGAGTGGGTCCCAAATAACAACATTACTATTATTACAACGGGTTAGAAAATCCTCCTTGACTGGTGGGGCGGTAGAGTATACATCACTATTGTAAAAAACTGTACACTTTCCATCCCCATCATGAATAAAGAAGACTGTTTAAGTTGGCCTCATAGTAAATCTATCCAGGTCTCTTATAAAGATATATGGAAACGAAACCCTATTATTCATTCATTCTCTCTCTCTTTCTCTCACTCTCTCTCTAAATTAAGAGGACATATCCTAATTTCAATGTAGTACCTTGAGAATGGCAAAAGAAAGGAATTGATTGGCCTTTCATGGGAACCAAAGTTACCCATACTTTCAACAGGAACACCAAATGTTTTCGATAAACATTTCGCAGACAGAAGTGCATTGTTTTCTTTTCTTAAATGAAAATGATAATGAGGTTGAAGGTGTAATGAGCATGTAGTCAACAACAAAGGAACCATGAGATCATTCTTGAGTAACAACAATATAACAACTTGAAGATCCATCCTAACACTAACACCAACACCAACACGAATAGCAGAGGGTTGGACGTGGCGATTGTGCTGTTTGAATAAGATACTACTACAGGAAACTGCACTCGTTAAGGATGCGACCATGCCCCTACTATGTGACGTGCATCCTTCGATGGAACACGTACAAAAAGGAACCAACATGCCCTCAGTTTAAACATCCATTTGAGTTCCTTCAGATTCATCGCTCACTGGATGGAAGTATTCACGATTATATGTTCAAGGAGAGTGCATTCCTTCTTCTCATAGCCTTGTGGTTTATACCTTTTGTCGTGGAGCCTCTTAAGGTTTTTGATGACATGGAATATCCCTACGATAGAAATATGTTTTGAGAGAAGGGATGAGAACCAAAGCTAAGGATACTCAAAAGTGGTTAGCAAATGGAAGGTACTCATCGGGGCTACGTGTGTTCCAGTCCCTCTTGATTTTGCGGTAACTTCTCCAATTGGAAAACATGAAGCTGATTGAAAAACGTGCATGAATTTCAATTATTTTTCCCACTTTTTCCCCACTTATTTTTCTTCCTATTTGCGTATTTTCTAATAGTTTTTCCTTCTTTTTTTTTTCAATCTGTGCAAATAAATTGCTAGGAGATACTATTAATTTTTCAATGTTTTCCAACAGTTTTTCTCTCTTGTATTTTTCATCCATGTAAATAAATTGCTAAATTTTTTAAAATGTTAAATATAATTGATGTCAATTCTATATTTATAAAGGTCTTAAAAGAATCAATATAAAAAAAAGCTAATTTTATAAATATGTTGAGTCGTGTTACATTTGTCCGTTTTGACCAAATTACAACCCGATTAAGCAACCCAATTTGACCCGATCCTTTAATAATTAATATATATCATGTAATATAAAATTAAAAAAATGACGTTTATATATAAAAATAAGCGGGTTATCGTGTTAGGTCGTGTTGAATTGTGTCAATTGACACAAAATTGATTTATCATGCTATTCATGTCGGGTCAGATCGGGTCAGATCATGTTCTTAATGGGTCACGTGCATGTGAGAAAAAAGCACGACATCGTATCATGTCATGTTCGTGTTGGGTATAATGAAGCCATATCAGCATGATTCGTTAGCTTGATCAATTGACACCCTATGTGTCAACATAGAAAAATTACAATTTTATAAATGCTTTCATAAATTTGAAAGTATGAATTTTCGAACTTGTGAAAAAAGATTTGGGGGAATTCATAAGAAGTAAAGAATTTATGTGAAAAATAACAAATTTTTTATAAAATCCTAACAAACAACAACAGCAGCAGCAACAACAACAATAACAACAACAACAATGATGATGATGATGATGATGATGATGATAATAATAATGATAATAATAATAATAATAATAATAATAATAATAAACCTTTAGTGACAATATAAAATAGATCACCACTTATTTACCCCATTTAGTGACAAATTATTTGTGTCACTAAATTAACAACTACATCCAATATAGCGAAGTTTATGAGGTTGTCACTAAATATAGTAATTAGTGACAAAAATAAGTTTGCAACTAAAGTGTTTGTCACAAAAATTGAGAAGCATTCCACAGTCTTGACAATAAATTGTTGTAACTAAATATCCAACTTTTAGTGGCAAAATTTTGTAACATATTGTCACTGATATACGTAGTAACGTGAACTTAGTGGCAAAATAATTAGTGACATAATTAATGTTGTCACTGTAGTAACTTATAGTGGCAACATTATTTTTTTGCCACTATATGTACTGAAGTTTGTGACAACTATTGTTTTTGTCACTAATTATTTTTTTAGTGATAACTTTTATGTCGCCACTGACAGTTTTTGCCACTAAACAAGAACTATTTTTCCACTTTTTTTATATAATCAAAGAATAAAACACACACATATATACATGTAACAAAGAAGCATGTAAAGTGATCAAGATTAGGTTATCAATGATAAAATGAGTTATTTGCAAAAGTTTGATTTGAACTAAGATTAATGACATGGGTAAAACTCAAATTCGTATAAACATTATTCAAATAGTTCAAATTCTTAAACAAATTAATTAAGAAATTTGGCATATCAATCACGACATGATTTGAAAAAATAATATACCATGTGATCAAATGAATGAACATAGTTGTTTCATATTAATTAGATTTCAGGATTAATAAAAGAATTTCATTTATATCCTTTCGAGATCTTCAAATGGTAGATTCTAACCATGTAAACACCCTCAAAATGATGAAAAATACCTAAATTAGATAGTAAAAGTAGTATTACAAGAAATTAAAGACCCTATATTTTATTTGTCTTTAATTTTCTAGCACTTGTCTTTAGATATTTTCGTCATTAAATGGATTTTTCTTTAGCGGATTTCACAAACACTTTGGTAGACATCTATTGATGATACTTAAATTCAAATAATTGTAATCTCACTAATAGTAGACCTTTCGGTCTTGAGGACGCCGTATCGTACAAGTCCATCAAGTAAATATGTTTTTCACACAAAACTATCAAATGTTCTATATAAACGTTTATCAAATTAATTGACCAATCATATATCTCGGGATTTAATCATGATTCACAAATCAAGTAATCATGCAAGGCAAATAAAAGTCTTATATAATCCAAAGGCATGTAAAGTGCATGTGTAAAGTGAAATCAATGCCAAAGATCTCAATAAACTTGACTTATCATGATTCTTCATAGGAATTATAAACATGTCATTGAAAATATTACCATTTTTATATTATTATTGTAATACCCATGAATTTAATAAATAAAGTAATTATTAAATATCTGGGTCGCGTAAACATTTTTATGTAAAACAGTTACATGTGTTGCACTGCATGGGTCACATAAGTGTTAAAACGAATAATTTATGTTTTAAGCGAACATTCCACATAAAAGTTTGCATGTAAAAATTTATATGTTGTACACGAAGGTTTACTATAATGAAGATGAACGTTCATATCATGTTCGGGCTTGGCTTGGTGCACGCATGACGCGCATGCATAAAAAGGATAATAAATGGCAAAAATTGTACTTGACCTTAAATGACAAAATAAAAAATAAGCGCCGCGGAGATATTTTCTAAGGTTATTTTTATACATGGGGTAAAAGCCTCGTTTTTGGTAAAGTTATATTTTTGGCAAGTAAAATATTAGATGTTTTAAAAAGAAAAGATGATATTCGGACAATGTGTCATTTTTAAGTTTATGGCACAAGATTTAATTAAATAACATACATATATATATACATATATATATATATATATATATATATATATATATTGGTTGTTAACTAAATTAATTAGGGATTTTAAGTAATCGAATAATCGTTCCGTATTATGGAATTTGAATAATTGATGCACGTGCACATATTTGTATATTCGTATAGGTTGACTCTCATGGGTAATTTGAGTAAAGAAATAAATGTATGGGTTGTTTCCCTTCAAAAACCGAAACATGTTTCATAATCTCCCATGTATCAGACTTAAAATGGGGGTGTGGGCAATTTTAAAAAAGGGTCTGACCAAACACTAAAGTAAAAGTGTATTTTTTCAAAAAAAAACAACACCTTGCTACCAAAAAGGGGGTAAATATAATTATTTTTTAAGCGTTAAGCTATTGTCTTCACACCTAAACACCGCACCACTCTCGAGTGTACCATTTATAATATGTTGAAGTTTTAGTGTATTTTTTGTGAAGTTGTGAGAATGTATTTTGGAGCACTCTTGGATTTTTTTTAGTGTATTTTGGACCACTTTTGGTATATCTTTGGAGTTTTTCAATGGGTATTTTTCTAGGAATCTTGGAGCCTTTTCTACATAAATTTTTGAAGGACTTCTTCATTTGAGGTGGAATTTATTTTATGGTATGCTTATATTTTGAAAAAATGTTATGCATGCTAGGTATACATATGTGCGAATATATATGTATATAGTGATATACATGTTATTTATGAAATTTGGGTTACAATTTCATGTGAAGTAAAGTGTTAAAAATGAGTTTAACACATGGTTAAGTTATTAAATAATTTTGAGTATAAAATTAAAAAATTTATGAAATTATGGAATAATTTCATGAAAAATGAAATATTAAAAGTGACTCTTGAATACAGTTTCAAGTGACAATTTTTTTGAATATGAAGTGTTGATTTTTATGAAATAAAAATCCTACCCATGTGCTAAAATTGATGTTTTCAAGAAAAATGATTATGAAAATGTGAGAGTAGAATGCCTTGGGTAACTTTCCAACAAATTTCAAAATATTGGAATTATATTTTTATGAAAGCAATGAGTAAAAACATATTGTTTCATGAAAATAAATAATGAGTAAAAAGGATTGAATTACGTGAAATTATTAGGGAACATTTATGAAATATTATTTTACATAATGTAATGTGACTTCAAGGTAAAAGAAAATATGAAAATATCGATAAACATTTTTAAGAGGCAAAAAGAGAAATGTATTAAATATGGGTTCAAACGGTAAATCTTTTAACATTTGAAAAATAGGTAATTTACCAAATGAACCGCATAGAGGAAGAAATTTTGACTTCCCTCCAAATATCATATATGTGATAAAAAGGGGACTTCATTGTACAATACTTTAAATGAACTGTAAATGATGGAAACGAACCTTAAACTTGAAAAGGAAATAAGACTTTGCATACGTAAAGATGTTGGTAATACATTAAAAATCTTTAATAAGGACTAAGCAGTGAAACGTGTCCAAGTGTATACAAGGTTGGAAATGTGATATTTACCTTAGGTTTTAACCTTTAGGCTTGACAAAATGGTTAAACTAACATAAATGACTAAAAGATGCACTTAAGAAAGTTGGTTACAATGATCTAATAAGTGAAAACATACTCGGAGTAACCAGGAAAGTTTAAGGTGGGCCCGGAGCCCTAAGGTGGGTCTTCGTCTTAGACCCAAAATCACTGGCCAAGGAAGCATATTGCGATATTTGTGACAGTTGGTGCAAGTCCATAAACACAAATGGGAATTGGTAAACTCCTATGAAGAAAGTGAAAAGATAATTTAGAGCATAACCATCTTTAGAGGATAAAATGGATAAAAGAAGATTAATGACATGGAATTAGTAAAACTTTGAGTAAGAACAAACGTAAACAACCGTATACGGATAGATAATTCGGTTTTAAACGATACAAAATTGAATTATAAGAAATTGTGAAGATGAGATAATTGATAAACCAATGGCATAACGGATTAAAGAGAAAATTAAATTAACATGGTAATGTGTTGGTAAAGAATTAATAAAATGGTTTTACGTAATGGAACAGTAAAGTATTGAATATAACTATTAATGGTATTTAACCAAAGTTAAAGGAAATGTTTTTGAATAAAACATAATCTATTATTATAATGTTTTGTTATTGTACATTCGATATTCCATCATTTATTTCTATCGTTCGTTTCTATACTGTATTGTTGTTCGGAACCCCACTAAGCATTGGCTCACCCCATTACCTTTGTTAAGACAGGTTAAGTGATACTCCTTTTGAGAGAACTTCAAAAGTAAGTGATTCTTAATATTTACATTAGTAGCTCTGATTGCACGAACCTTAGGGTATTGCCAAATGGATTACACACTTGTTATTATATATTTATATGTCTGGAAAATGAAATTGTATGCTCACTCGGTGAAATAAATAAATTAAAATGGAATACAAACATTATCTAGGTTGTTTCACATCACTTTACACTTAACGTAGTAGGACCAGTTCGGGTTGACTCATAGGTGACCCTTAATTCTAGGTTGGGGCATTACAACTTGATATTAGAGTTTTAGGTTTAAATTAGTTATTAGAGTGACATGTAATCATGATATCGGGTTTTGACCTTTGATCATCAAAAGGCTAGATTTAGGTTTGACCTTTCGTTTAATACGCACATGTAACTACGTCGTTGGAGTTATGGATTACAACATCGTTGGAAGTTTCTTTGTTCACATCGATGGGCAAATTTTAGTCGTTACACTATCTCATCGTTGTCCTTGGGTTGGAATGCTAAATGGCTTGATGATTTCTTATCTTGAAAATGTTCAGCAACATTGAAATTTCTTGGAAGATGGGTGACGTCCCACACCGAATGGTAAAAGGGTATTAAAACCTTGTCAAGGATCGAACAACGTCTTATGGTGTTTTACAATAAGGAGTCTAGGGAGGAATTCTGATAACTCGTGGAATTAGGTTATCAGAGTAGCACAATGGATGCATGGTGGGCTCATAACCCACCAAGCGAGTGCCCCAACTTGGCACCAACTATTGTATAAAAATAGTGGATAATCAACAGTGTCTCCACATTGAGGTTGTGTCTCGTCATAAGTGATGTCGAAAGTGTTTTGGAACATAATTAAGTATTGGTTATAGTACGGGAATACGCACCAAGGACTATTATTGGTGGATTTTAAGTATCATTGTATAAAAGTTCCAAAAGGGGTTCGGTACCTAGTGTGAAAGGTGCTCGTTGCCCAAGAGATGTGTTGAATTGTAGTGAGGTGTTTTCCATCGCATCAGATCTTATAAGTACTTTCATCCATTAGTGAGACACACATGTAGTATTGGATACCAAGGATACATAGGGCATATAAGTCCCAAATGGATCCTCTTGTGCAATTTTTATATGACATAAGATTCGATCTCGAAGGAGGAATTTGATAACCATCTTTTAGGTTTGCCTGAAATCTCATGAATGGTTGTGTTGTCATTGAACGAAGAAGTAAAGTCTCATGTAAGTATTGAGGTGCCTCGTGTTGTAGGAGTTGCAGTATATGTGAGGGGGTCTCATCATCGGTGAATAATGTTGAGTATATTTGTGACATCCCATAAAATTTATATATAATTTGATTAGGTCTAATATAAAATTACAGGAATTAAAACAATTGAATATCATTCTAAGCATGATTGAAAATAAATCTAAATACATGAAATAAATAATTTTATAAGTAAGTGAACTAACCCATACACATCTGATACCATAGCTGACAGTCATTGTTATCAAATCGTGAATCGAATCGTAAGAATCGGTACAAAATGTTAAAATTGTATATATATGTAACACCCCGAGCAATCTTCCAGGCGAGGTGGCTAGCCGTCGCCGCCAAACTATGTTGGGAGTCACTAAATAAGTAATCATTCTTAGCATGTGACAGATATGAGACATATAAAATTCATTCCACAAGATAATAATTAAATCGATCCAACAATAATAACCATTCATGCGATAATAAAATCCATCACCATGCTAAACTCCAAACAATGAAATCTCCAAATAATTCAATCTCAAATAATAATCTAAATGTAATTATCTGAATAAACCGTAAACAACTATGGAACCGAGTGGCCCACCAAATCCATAATCAAAGTCTCATAATGAAAATGTGACATAAATGAAAATAAATCTACTACTAAGCTACTAAAATGTAATCCAGCTGCAACTCCAAAAATCTCTAAATAATCATGCGCAGCTACTCTCGCGCTAAACCTGAAATGTTAATCAACGCAATGGGTCAAAGCCCACTGCACGAATATCAGCTACTTTTCCCAATTAGGTCCATGAATCCATACAGTAGCATCTACATAATAAATATCACAATAGAATATTTTTAATTAAACGAGATAATTAATTATCGAGCGAATAAACGTAAACTGACACTATCTACAATACAACTAATGCACCCTAAGGTGTAAGCCCAAATACTCGAGTAATATTATTATCAACAATCTTATTCTCATCCTTAATATTTTTAATTAATTAATTAATTTAATTCCCGCGACACTAACATGGCCAGTCGACCCCTTATCGGTCCTATACACACTCGTGTCATGCTTAAAGTTCTACACCACACCTATTCCCCTCACTATATCCAGTCAACCACTATTTTGTCTGTTTTGCGCATACTTGTGAGGTTTCACGCACGACATATCAGTATAGCCTGTCAGCCTGTTTAACTATCAGCCCACACATACTCGCGACGCCAACACACACCTTTGTCGATATAGCCAGTCGACCTCTTTAACGGTCATCCATGCATATACTCGCACCGCATATCCATTTTAATACCCTTTTATTATTTGAAGTATTGATTCTAAATTTATTATTTTCTCATTAATTTATTAGCCCCACCCTATTATAGAGCACAGACCTCAAACCCACCCTTAGTCCCACACCTAGAGGTCTCCAAAACACAATCTCACCCTCCCCTATTTCATGGGATAGATATATATAATTAATCTCTTCATAGTCTCGCATTTATGTTATCCAAAATAATGAAACGACACCAAAAATCATCCCCACCCCCAATATTCCATCGGTAAAAATCTACACTAACTAGTCCCATACCTAGTAAGTGATAACCGCGACAAGGCATACCCACTAATCCCATACCTAGCAAGTATTCCTAAAAATTAAGGTGAGAGCATCTATCCAAAAATCTCGTCGTCCCAGTAATGATAAATAAAATCAACACAATAAATCGTACAATCACTTTATCAGTAATTACGCAATTTCTCATATAACTCTAATTAATTTGAATTTAATTTTATTAAGACCATCGTCGTAATTAACACCAATATTTTTATTCAACAAATATAATCATAACATCATGAAAATATGAAAAACATAACAATAATTTATTTTAACCAACCCTACAGGATTTCATGTGATTGTACAAGTCTAATTTTCATTTAAATCACATTACTACGGTTTCTACATGCAAGCCTATACCTAAATTACCACAAATCCAACCTCTACCCTAAGAACACAAGGGTTATAAGTACTAAATCAGATTAAGATTTTTCAGGAAAAATTCCTAAATTACTTTTCTCTTTTCCTAATTAGGTTGCTAGTTTATTTTAAGAAAAGCATATGAATTAAGTTTAGGTGACATCTAAAACGCATGATACAAAAGAGAGAGAATAAAGATATTCATGCATGCTAAAAATCGTCTAGAAGATCTGATTAAACAGTTGAAATCTTCTCAAAAAGTGAAGAAAGATTGATTCTTGCACCAACATGAAAAAACACCAATTGAGTCCTCAAATCTTAAGTTGAAACTTGATATATTTGGGGTTATGTTTTATGGGTAGAAGAAGATGGAAATTATAGGGGACTACTGCTCTTAGATTTTGTGAAATTATGTGTTAAAATTCCTAACCCCGGATTAATCTAAGTGGAAAAAAATTGAAGTTTAGGTGGCATTAGAATTCTAATTAAACTAAATAATCTGCCTCCCTTGACACAAGATGAATCGATTCGGCTAGAAGGCCGAATCGATTCACCCCTGGCAGCCAGCCAAGGATGCCCCAAAATATGTATATATGTTTACAAATATCCAATTTTACCCCCGATTCCAATTCCTACTTTTCATAATTAAAAACTAACATTTTAAATTACCAAAAGTAATAAAATCTAAAAATTTTATTTTTTCGAATTGTGAATTAATTTAATTAAATTTTGATTTAAAATCTACGAGGTGTTACAGAACACATTAGAATATGTAATAAAACATTTTAAGACGTAAAACCAATTTTAGGACTTGATTTCATTGAAATACAACAAATAAAATGAAATTTCATTACAAACAACCTCACCTCGTTGTTGTTTTTTTATCCCCACTTAGAGTTGCAAGACTCCTACCAAATAATCCCGCATAAGATTTAAATAATTCCATTTGTTCTGAGATGGTGATTATCGTATCAGTGTCTCGAGACATTTTCTCAATTGTTTCATACAATCTGCGCTTGACTTCTTTATCCGCCTTGACGTCATCACTAAACTGAAATCTTTAAATAAATATAATATAATATATTTAGATAATGACTTATAAGTTAGAAATTCCCAAAAATTGTAATGAAATAAACAAAAAATTAGATTACCTTGGGTTTATATAATGTCCCACCACATGAAGTGGCCTATGAAGTTGTAGATCCCATCTTATGTCAATTATTTTCCAAATCTTCGTATATCTCTTCTTTTCATGATTGAAGTTGCCCGCAATTTGCTCTTTTGCTCGATCCATTGCTTCATAAATGTAACCCATCGCTGGTTTTTCATTACCATCCACAAGCCGTAGTACTTTGGAAAGTGTAGTCACACAGTTCAAGCAATATTTGATTGCTTTCCACAATTTTAGATCACCCAAAGTAATGCCTTCCACTTTCTTTGCATCAACTTTGTCGGCATAAGGTCTAATAGCCCAATCATCTAATGAAAACATATGCCTCAGTGGAAGTTTATTGTCTGGAAAACTTTTCAATGTAAGAAAAGATGTAGAAAATCTATTTTCCCCCTCTCTAGTTAGATCCCTCTTCTTTGAATATCTTCTAAACATGTCAAGCACCCATATATGCCAATAAATGTACATGGTGACTTCTTTTGCTTTTCTTATAGTGTCTTGAAAAATCGGCAAATCACCAATGTCACTAAGCATCAAATCAATCAAATGAGCAGTACATGGGTTCCAAAATAAGCACTTCCTCTTTACTTCCAACAACCTCTCCGCGGCTACATAATCTGAAGCACTATCCGTCACAACTTTCCCAACATTCTCTTCCCCTATCTCTTCCACCATCGAATCAAGAAACTTAACCAACTTATCCACATCCTTGATAATAAAGGAGGTGTCCATAAATTTTATAAAAATTGACCCACTAGGACTATTGATAAGAAAGTTAGTGAGAGATCTTGATTTTTCGTCGGTTCACCCATCCGACATTTGTGTGCATCCCATTTTTTTCCATTCTTTTTTCTATTTCGCCAATAAATAATGCACACTCTCAACCTCTTTCTTCAAATACGTCACCCTAGCTTCATGGTTATTAGGAGACTTTAAACCCTTTACCATAATCACCAACCGATTTCAATATTTGTTTAAATAATGGGCTCTTTACTAAATTAAATGATAAAGCATGCCCGTATATAAACCTACTAATGTCCTTACACATCGACTCCCTATTCTTAAGCATTTCATTCATGTTTTTTCATTTATCTTTGCCTTTTCCCTTCACCACATACTTATCCATTGCTCCCTTAGCCTTGACCTTCAACTCATAATCATCATCTTCCGCTTGAAAGCATTCATCTTCAACATTTACTTCACTTTGAATGCTTTGGTTTTTTAAAATACCATCTTTTCGACCCAAATTTTTTTGAAAAAATGTTCTAACTTCCTTTGGACATTGATCACATTTAATTACATCATTCTGTGTCCCAAAAAAATGTTGTTTCATTCTAAACACACCTCCCCATTTTTCTCCTCCATAATAGTTGCATCTTAAATGCATTCTATTGTCCTCCTTGACCTTAGTACAATGCGCCCAAGTAGGATCACATTCTTTGGTACTCTTTTTCTTAACAATTTTGATGTCCAAATTATACAATATTAATATTAATATAAATTTTATTTTGTAATACATAAAGATTAAAAATGAACATATTTTACATTATGAAAAATAGTAGCGAAGTTAAGTCAAGAGGAAAAAAAATGTTATGTTTGACAAAAAAAGGTTATGTTTGAGAATACAAAAAAAAAGGTTATGTTAAAACAAAAAAAGGTTATGTTTTGTTTAAAACAACCGAAAACGTTATGGGAAACCTATAGAGGAAATGAAGAAAAGAACTAAGGGTTATCTTAAGACCAAAAAAAGGTTATAAAAAAAAGACCAACCTTAGCAGTTATAAAAAAGGTTATAAACAAAAAGACCAACCTTAGTAGGTTGAAAAAAGGTCAAGCTTGAAATGTTTTTTTACCAAAAAAACTGGTTTGTTCACTTGAAATGTTATAAACATTAGCTGGGTACATGAAAAAAAAATAAAAGAACGAAGTGAACCTTAGCAGTATAACAGTGAACTAAGCACGTTATGAGGGGTGTTGTCCAGAAAAGTGAACCAATGAAGTTTTTTGCAGCAAAAAGAGCAACCGAATTTTTTTTCAACAGCAGAAAGAGAGAAACGGTAGCAAGTTTGTAGGGCTTTGACAGAATAGAAGTTTCTATTCTTTCAAATCTCCCTTACGTGTGTTTCAAATAGAAAAAAAAAGAGACCAAAACCCCTTACTATTAAAAAAAAATACATCTAACCCTTTTTTTAATCATTAGTGAATCGGAGAATCATTTCAATTCACGATTCTCACATCTGAATCGGCGATTCAGTTCTATTATTGTAACATCTACGATTCCCATCTCAATTTGAATCAGTGAGGGATTGAATCAAACCGAATCATACGATTCGAATCATGAATCATATGATTTTAACAACTATATTAACAACTATAATGACTCAATAAAATCTACTATAATTTATATAATTGTCTCAATACACTAATCCACTAAAATGATAAAACTACATAATTTCGACTCGACTGAATATAAAGAGTAGTAAGGACAGTGAGCATGCATGCTCGACACATACATCCTAACTTAGTAGTTACAGATGGAGTTTCAAATAAAAGATTAGGCTGGAGGCGACAAGAGTTGCATACATCTTGAAAAGTAAAGTGAACAAAGACATTAACATCAAGTTTATAAAGAGAAAGATTATAACTAAGTTTGGGCTACCGTATAACTACGCATCTTCCTCATGTATTTTAGTTTCTTTTAAATTATCCCAACCCGACAACCTAAATATCTCATACCTCTACTCCCAAATCCAGGTGAACCCCGTGATTATGTATTATTTATCTCAACTGAATATAGGTAAAGGTTCCATTATAAAAGATTTTATACATCTTCGGTATATGAATATATCAAGGAATACAGGTAATATATAAGCCTACATCCACATAAACACGATAGATATCACGTACATCACAAATGGGCTACTCGTTAGACCTCATATAACGATGGTCTCTTGCACTACCATGGTAACATCCGTCTCTATCTACCGAGGTACCGAAGTGGTATTCGCCATATTCATGATCGTCTCTATCTACCGGATACTAAAGTGGTCTCTATCTACCGGATACTAAAGTGGTCTCTATCATAATCATGACTAGGGTAAAACTCGTCTCTATTTATCAGGGTATCGAAGTGGTCTCCGTCGTACATGCCTCATCAGGATATCCCCTCTAGTAGGTATCCCATAAGAATTCACACCCGACATATTTCACATAATAACTAAATAGGTCATATTAATTACATAAAGATTTTAAGCCTTAAATTCAGATTTATTAACTTAATTATTCTCTCATAACTAAAAAATAAAATCTTCAAACTGATGCTAAGTTCCAAACCTATACAAGCAAATCTTTACCATATCTTGGCCTAACCTAGAGTAATCGATTGATGACCATCCTAGAAACTATGTCATCTTCTTTACGGGATTAAACCTAAAAAATCCTCCATAAATGGACTTATAAGCTCTTAAATCATCACAATAACCAAATGCAATCTTATATAAGTGTCCCAACATCATTTATAACCTATGACTAAGGTTTTTACATGATTCTAATAAGATTTAATGGTATAAATTTTAATTATATCCAAGAACCCTAGAATTCCACCTTAGATAAATTAGATATCAATTCATTACATTATCAAGGGGCTTTCCAATATTTAGTAGTGTTTAACCTTCTTCTAATAATTCCATATCAATTTATCTCCAATTCAATAAGTATTCAATTAAAATCAATCTACGTCAAGAGCATGAGCATTAATCAAAATTATGGTATTAATTTAATTAGTAAAGTAGTTAATTAACCTCCAAAATAGATTTTGATAAGATTATGACTTGATTTCAATGGACAATTATGTTAAAATCCTACAATACGTAAACTTTCTTTTATTGAAACCCTGAAAGGGTTTATAATGATTAGAGTTTACCAAATAATCATAAAATTATGTTAATTTCGAAATTGGTGTTAGGCCCCATATGGGCCTCAACCCAAAGAGTTCAAATACCTCTCGAAATAAACCAAGACCAATTCAAATACTAACGCATAGGCCTTAAAATCTATTATTTTTAAGTCGTAACTAAACATTCTACATGTCCCAATTGTTACTCCAAAGTACCAACTAATGTTCCAATCTTCCAACCATTATGAATTAAGATTAGTAATAATTAAATTATTTATTAAATAATTATTAATCCCTTATTGTGATTTAAGTCTGATTTTAATTTAATATAGCCAACATATATGGAAATATAACTAGTGACATCACATGTACCCTCATGCACATATCACCATAAATAATAATGTGGCATTACATGTCACTACAGGAACATAAAATCATAAATAATAATTTCATCATTTAATTAATACATTAAAATTACGGGGTATTACAATATAGACATTTTCAAGAAAATGTGTTACAAGTAACGTCTTTAGGGTAAAGATAGTTTTAGTGATCATGAATCGTTAGATATGTGGGAAATTATGATTTTTCCATCTTTGGAGATTTGTGGCAAGGGCTTATGCTAAAGGATAAAGTTTGTGTTATTTAGGCAACTTCATCAGGTGCATCGGTCTTGAGAATATCTTGGACCTCGAACATAGGAATGTACATAGAGATTTTGAGTCCCATAGTGATTTGACAAGGGGAAGTCGTAGGCTAACATTATGGTCTCGTGATTATTCGGTGGGAAAGAATGGTGGTAACGTCTGTTGATGAAAAAAATAGATTAGTCTAATTAATTCATCACAGATAAGTAGAAGTGAAAAAGACAAGAGATTTTTAAAGTGGTTTGACTTAAGGGAAGAGACTACGTCCACTATTGTGTATTTCTTTGGGATTTTTCATTTACCTCTCTTTTTGTTGTGTGTCCCTTGAATGTAGGGTTTAAAATGTATTTATATCCCCCAAGGGGTGTACAAGAGCCGAAATATCAAAGGATGGAATGTCCTTATATCGTAGACATTTACATCTACACAATCATTTATGTATACAACTATCGGTGTTTTCTTGTCATCATTAATCGGCATCCCTGGTATTGGTCGACATCCTTTATTATGTCGACATCCCTCAGTATGTCGACATTTCACCCTTGCTGACTAGGATTAATCTTTCACTGTACAACACGTGTCAGTATCCGAATGGTCCACGTAGATGGATAATTTTTGGTATCAACAGAAGTCTCCAATGTTTCATGCTTGAAGTTTTTACAAGAGTATGAAGAATTTAGCTCTTAAAGTTGCTCGGGCAACAATCTTAAGTTTAGTCGATTGCCAACTTCCCATTCTTGTAAAAATTATGGTTTAATTATGGAAATATAATGTGCGTGGCATTTTTGAAATTATCCACAACTTTAACGAATTGTTTTTGGGCAAATCCGTCTTTTCTGCCTTTAGCCTCCACCAGTTCAATTGACGCTCCCTTTTAATCATTATTTTTCCAGTTTTTGAAGCAACCTATAAAGAGCGGGAAAATCCATGAACTTTTCTTACCTTAAATTTTCTTATTATTTTTTGGCTACAGCGTCTTCAAGCTTTCTTTTTCTCTCTTGTGCGATCATTTTCTGTTCTTTAGTTCTTGTTGAATCCTTAATCTATGTAATAACTCTTTCTATTCACTTATATTCTTCATCATGGTTTACTCTATTGATTCTCTTGATGAATTCATAAATGAATTTAAGATTCCCTCTTGGGTTGTTTTGGAATACGCTACTTTGCCTGCTGATTTTTTCTTACTTGATAAGGGTCACTGGCTTCCTTCTATCTTTGTAGCTGAGTGTGGGTTTACATTTCCTCCCAACCCCTTGTGTCTTGAGTTTTGTCAATACTTTGACGTTGTCCCATCTAGGGTAGCCCACAATACTTTTAGGGTTGTAAATGGAGTGCATAGGTTAAATAAAATTCATGGAACCCATCTAGGTATTCTTGAAATAATGTTTTGTTATAAGTGTTTGACTAGGTTATTCCTCATTTAACTATTTTACGCCCCTTTGACTGGGATAGGTTATTCCTCATTTAACTGGGAACGCTGAGTACTTTTACGCCCCTTTGATTGGGAACGCTGAGTACTAGGGGCTTAGATTCCCTCCTTTTGACAATGGGATATGTTATTCCTCATTTAACTATTTTGCCCTGTACATGCTTGTTTAAATGTAATACTAATTGTTTCTCTATGAATTTTGATTGCAGTTCATTAAAAGAGAAGGTGCCCAAATGAAAGTGAAATAAATCTTAGGGAGTTGAAATTTATTTAGGAACTTTATCAGAGGATTGGCGAGGAGCACATCAGGTCTGCATCCTATTTACTGCAGTACAAGAATACAGTTTCTTCCTTCATTGCTTGTCCTTCTCCTTCCCTTATAATTGACCTTGAGAAAGAACCTCTTTTTATTTCCTTAGTTGTTGCATCTGGCAGTGGTGATCTTGCTTCCCAATCCCCATTTTCCTTAGATTCAAATTTACCTCTTGTCGCTGCTATGGGAAAAAGGAAGTTTCCCAACATTTTAGGAGACATATTTACCAATCCTCCTTCCAAACAAGATGATGAAGGGGTGAAAAATAAAGATGATACTGGGAAGAAACCCCCAACCAAGAAATTTTATGAGAGCCCCTTGAAAAGGATAAGGAAAGGACTTCCTTCTAAGTTAGTATATGGTTCTTCTGCCCTTTTTGACCAGCGTAAGTTGATCGATATACCTTATTCTTCCTCTCCAGTAGTCCTTGGCCCTAAATTGGCAAGATAACTAATAAAGTCTAGGAATTTACATAGGGGTGCTACAACTACATTACCTCAATCCTAAAGTTCTAATCGGGCTGCTCAAAGCCTAGCACTGGTTATTGTTTTACCTTCTTTATTTTTCAATCTCTTTATTTGTTCTTCATAATATTTACGTTCCTTGTTGTTCTTATGCAGTTCCTCGTTGACTTCAATAATATGTTGGAGAAAGATGAGGCTTTGAGAGCTTCCTCTGGTGAAGTTGAAGAAGATTTTAATGGGATGAAAAAGTCAGTGCTTAATTCCCAACAAGCATTAGTCAATGAAGAAAAAAATGGGAGGAGAAGGTAAAAGCTGCAGAAATTGATCAGGGTCTGGCTGACAAGTTGAAAAAAGACTTGAACGCTGAGAAAGTCAAGATCGCCCGGCTACAGAAGGATTTGGGTGTTAAGAAAGGAAAGTGGACTAAGGCTAAGGAGGTTGGTGTGACACCCCGACTAATTAAATACCGGGTAGCTACTCCTTTATAAAATTAATTCAAAATGCCAAGTTGGCTCAGTTAATAGCATCACTGTCGAAAACATTTTAATATTACTAACCACCTAGTATTTAAAAAGCAAGTTGCCAAATTTTAATTTAAGTCTGTTTAACATGCAACAAGTGTAAAATGAAGAAATATGTAACACCATTCACCATGCTGAAATAAAATGAATAACCATCACAATAGAGTAAATAAAGTCTGGAGGAAAACTCCTCCCTACAATACCATAACTGAAATGAATAACCGAAACTGAAACAAAACATGCTAAAGTCTGAAACTGAAATGTAAATGATGTCTCTAAAGAAATGGGCAACATGCCCTACAACTGATAGATAGTGACTCTGAAATCCAAAGAGATAGAAGCGTCTACATGCAAATCCCTGTAGCTTCCACAAGCAGCTACAGCTCGTCACCTGAATGAGTACCTAAGCTTGGTGTCCTTGTGGCTGGGCACCTAAAATGGTTTTACAAAGAAAAAGAGATTTGAAAAGCAAACGGGTCAGAGCCCGAATGTGGAGTTATATTTTAAAAACCTGCAAGTGCTTTAAAAACATTTAAAACATTAAATGCAAAGTACATGTTAGGACGTGCACTCACATTATATTCTCACCTCTCGTCTAACTGTGCACTCCTAACGCAAGTACCCATCTATAACTACCCATACTACTAGCTAAGTGACAACATATCTAGCTAGACTGCCAAAGGTCCTGCCAATAATACTTGGTTCCATTTACATAATAATGCTCGTAATTAAATAGGGGTTTAACGTCAACTCAGATACTCAATGTGCAATATTTATAACTGTCAATTAACTCGTTATATTTCTCGAAACAATACCGTAATATAATTACAACATTAACATGATGATTCTCATTAATTAAATGTATATTATTCACATCATAAATATACAATACAAGCACCCCGCAACTAAGCTATAGTGCACACATACTCTGCTATCCATCCCGGTACATCACGTACATAAGGATCACATATTCCGAATCTCTCAGGAATAGTTCAGATAACACAAATCACAAATAGTGGAGGCGAACACAGTCACCATCACATGGGTCACGCACATACCTACGCTCCCATGATCATGCAGACTTATTAATATCACAATAAGTCCTTCTATGACCTATGTTCATCAAGGTACCAGTCTATATCCCCCCCGTAGGCACACAAGGATTAGAGGGTCCTAAGCGAACGTAACCTCCCGTGATAGCAAGTATGGTAGGTATGTCATACACACAAGATTTTATGCTAAGCATTCACACATCTTAGATATCTCAATATTAATAAAGTCATACTCTGCATCATTATACCATTATTCCAAATCCATATATTTCAAGTATCCCGATAATATATAATTTAAATGGTCGACACGTCTCACGTCGTAATTCCTTAAACTTAAAACCTATCTCAAATAGACTATTAAGTCTCCCATAATTCTCACATATGACATCTTTATACCTAAGGTCTTTGCTTCTGCCCCAAACCTTATTTCATCAACTTATTCAAATTTTTACTATTAACCCAAATATTATCTCACATGACAAATTTCATTTATTTAGAAAAAATTCCTCAAATTACATTCCAAATAAAATCCCATCTCATAATCATGCCTACTGGTCTTCCTTAAAGTTAAGGGTATTCATAAAGTCTATAATAATATTATCCAAGGGTTAACACCACTAAAATTCAATTAAGGGAAAAATTCATTTATTCTGGGAAGGTCGATCGATCGACCTTGACCTTCGATCGATCGATTTTGTCGATCGATCGACTGATGAATGTCGATCGATCGATTACACAGGTATGGTTACGGACTGCTTCGATTTGCAGATTTGAAAACATCCCAAAACTTATTTTTAAAGCATGATTCTCTAATATAACGTTATAGTAATGTCATATAACCATCCTACAATATTACTAACGTCCATAAATCAATATTTCAACAACTAAAGGCTACATATGGATCAATCTTTATCAAAAACCTAGTTTTCTAATTTATCTCAAGAACATTCATAAACCTCATCTTAAATCCGTTTTTGGTATCACAAAAGTCAGTAATTCTCTTAATATGATCTTCCAGTAACATTCTACATGCAACCTATATCCCAAAAATTAAACTAATAACTCCAATCTTATGGGTTTTTCATTATCTTCCAAGAACACATAAAGTTTTTGAATAATCTAACATAGAAGAAGCATTCTCCGAAATTTAAATGGAATAAATCACTTGCCTTGATTGTCTCTGGATTTGGTGTTGGATTTGTAAGCTCTTTCTGCAGATTTTCTGCAGAATTCCTCCTCTTTCCCTTCCTCTCTAAGCTTTCTTCTTCCAAAGGTGGCTATGGTGGCTAGGGTTTTCTTTGGGAGAGTTGGAAGACTAAATGATAACCTACGTAGCTTTCTAGGTTAATAAGGGTTGGTTATGGGCTTAGTGGGTCTTATCCACATCAGATTTAATTAACCAAATTTTCGTCACTTTTAATTCCTCAAAACGTGAAATTACCAAAATACCCTTTAAGTTGCCGGTATGGCCTAAAAATACCCCAGGACCCAAACTATACCCCCGGCTAGTGTTTTCTGACTATCTCGACCCTTCCGAACGCGATGGCGCACTCAAAATGACCATACGGATTATAGATTTTAAATTCACTTTTTATTATCAAAATATTATACCGTGACGCGGCGGTCCCACGCGTCTCAACAAAATTTCTAAAATGCCGTATATAAATCCCACGACAAATTTTATAATACCAAATACATATATAATCATATATGCACCCAATCAAATACCAATTCGCATTTCATTAGTATTTATAACCCGGATTAATTTCCAACTACTACGCATTTAATTAATTAATCCCAAAAATAAATATAGTCAAAAGTACGGGGTATTACATACTTCCCCCCTAATAACTGAATTTCGTCCCGAAATTCGAAGCTAGAAAGTACCTGCTAAAAACAGCTCTGGATAACGCTCGCGCATCTCATCCTCGCGCTCCCATGTGGACTCCTCGACATTGTGATGTCGCCACTGAACACGCACTAACGAAACTATCTTTGACCGCAGTTTCCTCTCGCTTCGGTCCAAAATAGCAATTGGCCCCTCCTCGTAGGAGCTATCCGGCTGGAGATCGATGTCCTCCACAGAAATGTGGGAATGAGCCAAATCATCTCTAAGGTATTTCCTCAGCGAGGAAATATGGAACACGTCGTGAATCCGATGCAAGTGCCCCGGTAGTCCAAGTCTATACGCAACCGGTCCGATCCGCTCAATAATAGGAAACGGCCCCACATACCTCGGTGCCAACTTCCCCTTCTTCCCGAAACGCAGAATCCCCTTCATCGGAGATACCCTGAGCAAAACCTGGTCCCCCACTTAGAACTCCCTGAAAAATCTCTTCGCATCAGCATAACTCTTCTGCCTGTCTTGAGCTACCCGAATGCGACTCCGAATCAACTCAATCCTTGCCGAAGTATCCTGAATCACTTCCGGCCCAAGTAGTTTGTTGTCCCCCACTTCTAACCAACATGCTGGGGAACGACAAGGCCTACCGTAAAATGCCTCAAACGGAGCCATGCCAATAGTAAACTGATAGGAGTTGTTGTAAGCAAACTCCACCAGTGGAAGGTACTTCTCCCATCCACCTCCGAAGTCAATAATGCACATGCGTAGCATGTCCTCCAACATCTGATTGGTGCGCTCTATCTGCCCATCGGTCTGCGGATGATAAGCCGTACTCAACCGCAATTTCGTGCCCATTGCCTCCTGGAAACTCTCCCAAAACCGCGAAACAAATATCTTGTCTCTGTCAGACACGATATTTAAGGGTACACCGTGGAGTCTCACAATCTCTGAAATGAAGAGTTGGGCATACTGTCCCGTAGTGTAGTCAGTCCTTACGGGTAAGAAGTGAGCGACCTTGGACAACCTATCCACAATTACCCAAACGGAGTCGTGACCCCTCTGCGACGTAGGCAACCCCGTGACAAAATCCATGGATATGCTCTCCCACATCCACACCGGAACCTCCAACGACTGTAGCAATCCTGCTGGTCTCTGATGATCCACTTTTACAAGCTGACAAGTAGCGCATTTCGAGACAAACTCAGCGATATCTCTCTTCATACCGCTCCACCAATACTGCCGTCTCATGTCTTGGTACATTTTGTCCCCTCCGGGATGTACCGCGAACCGTGAGCCGTGCGACTCTGCCATCACATCGTGTCGCAATTCTTCCCCTTCCGGAACTACCAATCTCCCATCGAAGCGTAATCCCCCGTCTGAGCTAACGGTATAGGACTCGGCTCCCTCTGCAAGTAATCGAACTATCTGCTCCTGACAGAACGAATCGTTAGCCTGTGCCCGTACTACCTTCGTGATAATCTGCGGTGTAACGGTCATCACAGACATTAAAGATCGGGCCACTGCATCCTGGTGTCCCAATTCCTTCCACTTAGCTTTCCACACCTCTGCCACCTCATCTGTTGGCCTGCGGCTCAACGCGTCTGCTACCACGTTAGCCTTACCCGGGTGGTACTGGATGTCGAACTGGTAGTCCTTCACAAATTCAAGCCACCTAAGCTGTCGCATATTCAGTTCCTTCTGCGTGAACAGATACTGTAGTGACTTGTGGTCCGTGAACAGCTGAAACTTCTCCCCTAAAAGATAGTGCCTCCAAATCCGTAAGGCAAATACTACCGCTGCCAACTCCAAATCATGCGTGGGGTAATTCTTCTCATGAGGCTTAAGCTTACGGGAAGCATAAGCTATGTCCTGTCTCTCCTGCTGTAATACACCTCCCAGTCCTTGCAAAGACGCGTCGGTGTAAACCAAATACTCAACTCCCGGTCTCGGCAATGCTAACACAGGTGCTGAGGTCAACTTGTCCTTCAATTCATCGAATGCCAACTGACAGGCATCACTCCAAATGAACGGCACACCTTTACGAGTAAGATGTGTCAAAGGACCTGCTATCTCTGAGAAACCCCGAATAAACCTCCTGTAGTATCCTGCTAGACCCAAGAAACTACCAATCTCCGTTGGTGTCGTGGGCTGTCCCCACTCCCTCATCGCTGATACCTTCCCCGGATCGACAGATATTCCCTGGTCGGAAATAATGTGACCCAAGAACTGGACTTCCTTCAACCAAAACCCGCACTTCTCATATTTTGCATACAACTCGTTCTGACGAAGTGTCTGCAAAACCTGCCTCAAATGCTCGGCGTGCTCCTCCTCTGTCTGAGAGTAAACCAGAGTATCATCAATGAAGACAATGACAAACTGATCTAGGAAATCTCTGAACACCCTGTTCATCAAGTCCATAAACACTGCTGGAGCGTTGGTCAAGCCGAAAGGCATAACCCGAAATTCATAAGAACCATATCTCGACAAGAATGCGGTCTTCGAGACATCCTCCTCCCTGATACGCAACTGATGGTATCCTGACCTCAAGTCAATCTTCGAGAAGAAAGAAGCTCCTCTCAACTGGTCGAATAAGTCATTGATTCGAGGCAACGGATACTTATTCCGTATTGTGACCTTATTCAACTCTCGGTAGTCCACGCACAATCTCAGTGAACCATCCCTATTCTTCACAAACAAAACCGGAGCGCCCCAAGGTGAGGTACTCCTGCGAATAAAGCCTTGCCCTAACAGCTGCTCTATCTGATCCCGTAACTCTCGCATCTCAGCTGGAGCCATATGGTACGGTGCACGTGCTATAGGTCTCGTACCCGGTAGCAAATCTATAACGTAGTCTATCTCTCGACTGAGTGGTAAGCCTGGTATCTCCTGAAACACATCCGAATACTCCCTGACAACCGGGATCGAATCTAAAGGAATAACAACCTCCTTAGAGGTATCCTCCTCTATGTAATACAGATGAGCGGTCGATCCTCCCTCTGGGCGAGGCATCGCCACTATAAACATCTCTTGCCCCGGAATGGCAAAAACAATGCTCCCGCTGAAGCAATCAATCATGGCCCTATATGCTACGAGCCAATCCATACCGATGATCACATCGTGAACATGCATGTCTAACACTAACATGTCTGCAGGCAATACCAAACCACCAATCTCTACCCCCACTCCCTGGCATATAAAAAAAATAAGTGACCCACTCCCTAATGGTGAGTCGACACACGTCACTATACTCTCTGCCGTGGCTAACAATCCTAAAGCTTTCGCGAAGTGTGTAGCTATGAAACAATGTGTAGCACCCGTATCAAATAACACCCGACCCATAGTGCCATGGATAGGAAACGTACCCTCGATCGCGGGCGGTGCCTGTGGAACTGCAGCCTGGTGAACGTTGTAGACACGTCCATACTGTAGCTGCCCCTGTTGAGCTGGGACTGCTGGGATGGGTGGCAATGCTGCCATCTGTGGCGGTGCGGGAAGAGCTGCGGGAAACATCGGCCTCTGTGGCTCCTGGCGAGTACCCTGTTGCTGCTGCTGTGGGGCCCTGCCCCTATCAGGACAATCCTGCTTCTTATGGCCAGTCTTGCCACAAGTAAAGCACTTTCCTGGGAAGTTCCCTCCCCTCTGCCCCTGCTGTCCCCGGCCCTGGTGGCTGTTACCAGTCCTCCCTTGGCCCTGCTGGCCCTGGTGAAACTGCTGCCCATTCTGTCCCTGTTGGCCCTGATGGCCGTTTGGACCCTGATGGCCCTGACGGAAACCTCCCTGTCCCTGCCTGTAGTTCCCTGACCGGAACCTCTTATTATCCCCCTGCTGGGTACCCTGCTCATTCTGTCTCTACCCCTGACCAGATTGTGCCCCGCTGGCACCATGTCCTCCAGTCCTGCCCTGATGGCTAGACTCTCCCGACCGTTTGCCCTCGGCCATATGAAAACGGTGGTCCTGGAAGTGTAACAATGCTGCGTTAACCACATCAGAATAAGTGGCCAACGATAGGTTCCCTAGCAGATGCTGACGGATCCTCCAATTTAACCCATCTGTGAACTTCTCAATCTTCTTCTTCTCTGTTGGAATCTCGTATGGAACGATATTCAACAGGTTAGTAAACTCGGCCTCATACTCGGCCACTGTCTTGCCCTCTTGCTTCAAACTCATCAGCTTCCTCCTCATCTCTGTATGAACTGCGGATGGGAAGTACTTGTGGTCGAACCGCACCCAGAACTCCTGAATCGTGAGGGTATCCCTCTCCTCTGCGGTGGTAATGGACTCCCACCACTGTAGTGCAGATCCCACTAGCTTGAAAGTAGCCAGCACCTGTTTCTGAACATCTGTGCACTCATGCATCCTCAAATGCCTCTGTATGTCCTTCCTCCATTGGCTCGAGACTACTACGTCTGAGCTACCTGCAAACTCTGGCGGATGCGCTTTCTGAAAAGCGTCTCGTACACGCTCCCAAGCAGACGGGAATGCATTAACCTGTGCTGGCGTGGCAACCGGTGCCTGAGGCGGTGCCTGCTGAATCACGGCAATCGCGACATTTACCGCTTGGGCTACTATAGCAGCAACCTCAGCGGCGTTCAACATGCCCTGAACTGGAGCGGGCTGGGGTTCGGGCATTGCATTCCTGGGAACTCGTCGTGCACGTCGTGGAGGCATCTGAAATAAGAACAAAGTTTATAAGTTCTCTGTTTATAAACTTAAAATAGCTGAAGAACGAAGCATACACAAAAAGAGTACAATAGTCCTAAAATATAGGGCTCTATATCAAAGAAACGTAGCAGAAACATAATAGCCGTACAGATCCTAAAGGACACTAGAACCTGATGCTCTGATACCACCTGTGACACCCCGACTAATTAAATACCGGGTAGCTACTCCTTTATAAAATTAATTCAAAATGCCAAGTTGGCTCAGTTAATAGCATCACTGTCGAAAACATTTTAATATTACTAACCACCTAGTATTTAAAAAGCAAGTTGCCAAATTTTAATTTAAGTCTGTTTAACATGCAACAAGTGTAAAATGAAGAAATATGTAACACCATTCACCATGCTGAAATAAAATGAATAACCATCACAATAGAGTAAATAAAGTCTGGAGGAAAACTCCTCCCTACAATACCATAACTGAAATGAATAACCGAAACTGAAACAAAACATGCTAAAGTCTGAAACTGAAATGTAAATGATGTCTCTAAAGAAATGGGCAACATGCCCTACAACTGATAGATAGTGACTCTGAAATCCAAAGAGATAGAAGCGTCTACATGCAAATCCCTGTAGCTTCCACAAGCAGCTACAGCTCGTCACCTGAATGAGTACCTAAGCTTGGTGTCCTTGTGGCTGGGCACCTAAAATGGTTTTACAAAGAAAAAGAGATTTGAAAAGCAAACGGGTCAGAGCCCGAATGTGGAGTTATATTTTAAAAACCTGCAAGTGCTTTAAAAACATTTAAAACATTAAATGCAAAGTACATGTTAGGACGTGCACTCACATTATATTCTCACCTCTCGTCTAACTGTGCACTCCTAACGCAAGTACCCATCTATAACTACCCATACTACTAGCTAAGTGACAACCTATCTAGCTAGACTGCCAAAGGTCCTGCCAATAATACTTGGTTCCATTTACATAATAATGCTCGTAATTAAATAGGGGTTTAACGTCAACTCAGATACTCAATGTGCAATATTTATAACTGTCAATTAACTCGTTATATTTCTCGAAACAATACCGTAATATAATTACAACATTAACATGATGATTCTCATTAATTAAATGTATATTATTCACATCATAAATATACAATACAAGCACCCCGCAACTAAGCTATAGTGCACACATACTCTGCTATCCATCCCGGTACATCACGTACATAAGGATCACATATTCCGAATCTCTCAGGAATAGTTCAGATAACACAAATCACAAATAGTGGAGGCGAACACAGTCACCATCACATGGGTCAGGCACATACCTACGCTCCCATGATCATGCAGACTTATTAATATCACAATAAGTCCTTCTATGACCTATGTTCATCAAGGTACCAGTCTATATCCCCCCCGTAGGCACACAAGGATTAGAGGGTCCTAAGCGAACGTAACCTCCCGTGATAGCAAGTATGGTAGGTATGTCATACACACAAGATTTTATGCTAAGCATTCACACATCTTAGATATCTCAATATTAATAAAGTCATACTCTACATCATTATACCATTATTCCAAATCCATATATTTCAAGTATCCCGATAATATATAATTTAAATGGTCGACACGTCTCACGTCGTAATTCCTTAAACTTAAAACCTATCTCAAATAGACTATTAAGTCTCCCATAATTCTCACATATGACATCTTTATACCTAAGGTCTTTGCTTCTGCCCCAAACCTTATTTCATCAACTTATTCAAATTTTTACTATTAACCCAAATATTATCTCACATGACAAATTTCATTTATTTAGAAAAAATTCCTCAAATTACATTCCAAATAAAATCCCATCTCATAATCATGCCTACTGGTCTTCCTTAAAGTTAAGGGTATTCATAAAGTCTATAATAATATTATCCAAGGGTTAACACCACTAAAATTCAATTAAGGGAAAACTTCATTTATTCTGGGAAGGTCGATCGATCGACCTTGACCTTCGATCGATCGACCTTGACCTTCGATCTATCGATTTTGTCGATCGATCGACTGATGAATGTCGATCGATCGATTACACAGGTATGGTTACGGACTGCTTCGATTTGCAGATTTGAAAACATCCCAAAACTTATTTTTAAAGCATGATTCTCTAATATAACGTTATAGTAATGTCATATAACCATCCTACAATATTACTAACGTCCATAAATCAATATTTCAACAACTAAAGGCTACATATGGATCAATCTTTATCAAAAACCTAGTTTTCTAATTTATCTCAAGAACATTCATAAACCTCATCTTAAATCCATTTTTGGTATCACAAAAGTCAGTAATTCTCTTAATATGATCTTCCAGTAACATTCTACATGCAACCTATATCCCAAAAATTAAACTAATAACTCCAATCTTATGGGTTTTTCATTATCTTCCAAGAACACATAAAGTTTTTGAATAATCTAACATGGAAGAAGCATTCTCCAAAATTTAAATGGAATAAATCACTTGCCTTGATTGTCTCTGGATTTGGTGTTGGATTTGTAAGCTCTTTCTGCAGATTTTCTGCAGAATTCCTCCTCTTTCCCTTCCTCTCTAAGCTTTCTTCTTCCAAAGGTGGCTATGGTGGCTAGGGTTTCCTTTGGGAGAGTTGGAAGACTAAATGATAACCTACGTAGCTTTCTAGGTTAATAAGGGTTGGTTATGGGCTTAGTGGGTCTTATCCACATCAGATTTAATTAACCAAATTTTCGTCACTTTTAATTCCTCAAAACGTGAAATTACCAAAATACCCTTTAAGTTTTGGTATGGCCTAAAAATACCCCGGGACCCAAACTATACCCCCGGCTAGTGTTTTCTGACTATCTCGACCCTTCCAGACGCGATGGCGCACTCAAAATGACCATACGGATTATAGATTTTAAATTCACTTTTTATTATCAAAATATTATACCGTGACACGGCGGTCCCACGCGTCTCAACAAAATTTCTAAAATGCCGTATATAAATCCCACGACAAATTTTATAATACCAAATACATATATAATCATATATGCACCCAATCAAATACCAATTCGCATTTCATTAGTATTTATAACCCGGATTAATTTCCAATTACTACGCATTTAATTAATTAATCCCAAAAATAAATATAGTCAAAAGTACGGGGTATTACAGTTGGCTTCAATAGAGGCTGGGATAAGGCCATTGGAGCAGCTTCTTTGCAAATTGAGAGTGAGAAGAAGAAATTATTTAAGGACGGATGGTCTGTTGACCTTGCCCTGGTGGAGGTCGGAACTCCAAAAGATTTCGAGTTGTTCTTGCGACATGATCCTAGGGCCCCTCCAAACTGTGAAACCCCGCCTAATTAAATATCGGGTGATCAATCTTTTATTAAATTAAATCAGAATATCCAGTTGGTTCAGATTATGAATCACTGTTAAAAAATTTATTACTAAATACTAACCACCTAATATTTAAAAAGGTTAATGTCAAAATTTTATCTTTTAATTAATATAAAACTAGGTTAAGTAATACTTAAACATTCACCATTAACACCAATCACATATGGTAGGAAATAACTACAATAATAAAGGGAATTGGAGTACACACTTCCAGTGTAAGTACTGATTCGTATCGAATATTGCATATTTCCACCCATTATCTTTATGCATTCTAGCACTTTTACGGTCCTAAATGCCTATAATTATGCTCATTAACCAGACAACCTTGGATTTGGATATATACATGCTTTGTAGGGGTTATTTGTGCTTTTGTAGGTATTGGAACGCTAAAAGTGAGGTTCGATTGCATTTCGGAGAAGTTCCATCGCTGGAGGCTACTTCAAGGGCATTTGAGTCAATTCACATTTCTTATCCGGCTCATGGAAATTCCACGGATACGTAGTTCATTGAGTTAGCATCGCGTGGCCGCAAACAGTGCGTCGTTTGGAGTTCGAACGAAGAAGCTAGGCTTTTTTCCTTAATGGACCTTTTCCCCCTCATCATGGACCAAATGCAGCCTGAAAACAGAGTACCGGTCGACCGCGGTTTCAACTTTTTCCATGGGAAGGAGACAGTATGCTTTTTCCTAAGGAGACGGTCGACCGCGCCCCTGTGACCAGTCGACCGGTAGTGCCAGATATTTTGGGCTCTTTCCTCTTTCTTTCCTTTTTCCCTTACTTTTTCCCACTTACTATATAAACCCATTTTTGGTTTTAATTCAGATATACTTAGTTAGAATATATTGTAGAGAGTGGTAGTTAGGTTTTGGGTGGTTTTGGATGGTTCTTCTTCATTTATACTTGGTTTGACACCCCATTTGTGGTGTAAGTTGACTATTCATCATCCTCTCCATTTAATTTAAGTTGTATTTCCTTTGTTTCCATTGTTGTAGTATAATTTACAAGCTTTCTAATTTAGGTTTTCTTGCTTTATTTACATGCTTTGATTTACACACTTTCTAGTATAAATTTACCGCATTTATTTACCGCTTTCAATTTATCGCGTTTTTAACATGCTTTCTAGGTAATTTAAATTAGGTTGTGTTTGAATTGAACTCACTCGATTTGACGCGTTGCTTTGCTTTGGTGATGGAGTTTACGGGTCTATTTCGGGTGCGTTGTCCTAGTTATTACGCCTAGAAGATTTGATGGGGCATATCATGTATGTCCCGTGCTTACGACCTTTCGCGCGTAATTTCTGGGATATTTGTTGATGCCAAAATCTTATTAGGCTTTTATGATGATTTAGGTCGTAACAACCCTTGATTTAATTAACTGTCAAAACGAGACGCACTTGTAATAACTCGTCGACCCATGTAACCATTTTATACAAATTAACTCGGGTGAGGGATATTCGATGCAACCTATAGTTTTTATTCTCTTTATTAATTTAGTTTAATTTCCCTCGCCTAGATTTAACTTTCCCTTTCATACATCTTTTCTTTTAGTTTGTAATTCACCTTTTACACTTTTATTTCGGAGTATTAAATCACTTAAATTCTAGCAACTTGTCTCTGTGGATTTTCGATACCCGACTTACCGCTATACTCACCCGTTGAGTGTAGTCGTAGTTTAGGTTTTTGTATAGTTCAGGTGAGCCGAACACAAAATGACCGGCGCGTAGGTGACTCTCGCGCCGCGGCAAAACCCTATCTATCAAGTACCAAATACAATAATCTAATAGAGATGAGACAACAACTGAGAGAATTAAATAACTAAATCCAACATCTCCGACTGTCTGAATAGAATAGAGGCAACATGCCCTAACTAATGAAATAACTCAAAATGAACAAATGATAGACATAGACGCATCTACTGCCAAGGTCCTGTAACTTTCACAATAGCTACAGGTTGTCGAGTGAATCGAATACCTATGCTTAGTTTCCCTGTGGCTGGGTATCTAAAATAATTTGACAAGAAAAGAGATTTGCAAAAAACGGGTCAGAGCTCGAGTTGAAAACAGTTTATAAATCAGCAAGTGCTTAAAATGAGTTTATAACACATATATTAGTCATGTTAGATTATCGTACTCACTTGACATGCTCACCTCTCATCTAATGTGTGCACCTAACGTACCATCAAAACCTACTAGTTTCTATTCTAATGCTCACTAGATCTTTCTCATCTAACATCTAATCATAGCCCAATATCATTCCCATGTATTTCCTCGCAACATACATGTTGATGCAAAAAACTGGACCGAATCCCATTTTTATGATCACAGATAAATAGATAAAAGAAATCCAATCAAGCACATGAGAGACAAATTTTTAAAGTGGTTCGGCTATAAAAAAAAGCCTACGCCCACTGTCATTTTATTCCCAGGGGTTTACAATAGCACAATGTGGTGGAGAGAGGGAGAAAAAGATGTGTATCTTGTGTATGGTCTCTCATCATTGTTAGATCTCTTCCTTTTTGGATAAGGGAATACATGTATTTATAGTGATGGGAGATAAAGAGATTCATTGTATGTAGACATTTATGTCTACATTCAACGAATCTAATTGTTGAATTGCTTGGTATGCTATGTGTTGTCATCTATTAATACAGTATAAATGTACATTAAGGCTCATTAAATGCGCTGTTATCTTCATTAATGCACATTAAATGCATAGTTATCCTTTGATCTTCCTGGTTGGTATGCCGACCAACTCTCCTCGGGTGCCGACTAACTCTCCTCGGGTGCCGACCAACTCTCCTCAGGTGCCGACTAATACTCCTCGGGTGCCAACTAATTTTTCTCGGGTACTGACCAACTCTCCTCGGGTGCCGAATATTGCCACGTAGGATGACATGTGTCCTTTTCTAATTGGTCCTCGTAGATGGACATTTTTTGCGTTAACAGAAGCCCCCAATGCTCCATGCTTGATGGTTTACTTGAAAGGATGGAGTATTTATTCTGTAGTGTTGCTCGGTGCTCGTGAAATTCTTGATCTACCTTCTTGATTTGTTCAACATAAAGTGCATTATCTCCTGGACAACATATGATGCAGGCTGATCGATGTTTGCTAATCTTTCTTTAGAGGAACTCTGTATGCTATGTATCACCCCTGGGAATTTGGATGCATCCATGCCATAGTATGCAGCTTGTAGCTTGTCATAATCTTCAAGTATGTTGATTGGTTTGCTAGCCGACCAACTGCCTCCTGTGCCGAGCAACTGAGTGTTAACTTCACGTGCTTGATTCTTCTAATTTATGATCCTCTGAATACTTTGTCGAGTAACATACTAGCTTTTGAACCCAACTCTTCAATCTGATTAGTACCAAGCTAGTGGTGGACTTCGAAACATTTTCATACAACTTCTTCTTCAATGTTGGTCGAGACAGTAGTAGTAAAAATCTCAGTGTTGTAGATGCTGAATTTGACTTCTGAACTTCAATAGTATGTGCATAATAACTCCTGAATATGCCTCCTGAACTTCTGAATGCACCTCCTAAACTTCTGAATACGCCTCCTGAATTTCAATATACCTCCTGAACTTTAATATTCCTCCTGAACTTCAATAGCCTCCTGAACTTCAATATACCTCCTGAACTTCAATATCAAAAAT
Source organism: Sambucus nigra (assembly GCA_949130495.1). Taxonomy (NCBI): domain Eukaryota; kingdom Viridiplantae; phylum Streptophyta; class Magnoliopsida; order Dipsacales; family Adoxaceae; genus Sambucus; species Sambucus nigra. The sequence continues at coordinate 253,417,565 of OX422223.1, read as the reverse complement.
AATTCATGAGCAAGAAAAACAACTCCTGAATGATGATTAGTCGGGGCCCCGACCGTGTGAGTTTATGGAGTTGAATTTGATGCTCGACTGCATGATGTTATAAGAATGTGCCACCGAATGAACAACTAAATTTTTAATAGAAGCCCCCAAGTGTGGAATGTGAACTTTGAATGCTTTTTGCTTGATCACTTTCACATACTCATAAAATGTTTCCGACCAACTGTAATTGACAGCTTCTTATTTTCGACCAACCTAAGTTGACATTTTTGGGAATAGATTTACTTCCTAACCAACCTTAGTTGGCATTTTTAGGAATATATTTACTTCCCAACCAACCTTAGTTGGCATTTTTGGGAATATATTTACTTCCTAACCAACCTTAGTTGGCATTTTTAGGAGTAAAGTTGGCATTTTTAGGAATAGATTTACTTCCTAACCAACCTTAGTTGGCATTTTTAGGAATAGATTTTTGATAATAAATGATAGAGACTTCCTCGGAGCTGACCAACGGATTGTTGGGAATAAGATATAATAAATGCTGGAGACATCCTTGGAGCTGACCAACAGATTGTTAGGAATAAGATAATATATGCTGGAGACATCCTTGGAGCTGAATATATGATTATAAATATTTGTAGAGCTCCATGCTGAAATAAGAATAGAATATGCATCCAAATAGATATAAAGAATAATAAAGTGCCTTGTTGATCTGTCGAGGTAGAATTATATAATGCCGAACAAGAATAAGATCTTCCAGAACATAAGAATATGGCCGAGAACGTTGTCATGCCTGAATATAAATAAGAATTATCCGACCAACTATCCGTTGGGGGTGAAATACAACGAATGTTGTAATTCTCCTCAAAGCTGAATAAGTATCTTGTCGAGGCACAATTGCATAATGACGAATAAGAATAATATTTTCCAGAACATAAGAATATGTACGAGAACTTTGCTGGGCCTGCATATAAATAAGAATTACCCCGACAACTATCCGTTGGGGGTGACATATAATAAATGTTATAGTTCTCGGAGCTGAATATTATAATAAGTATCTCGCCGAGTTCCATGTTGAGATGAATATACAATATGAATCCCAAGGGATATAGAATAATTTGTGCTTGTGCCGATATCTCCGAGTAATAATAAAATATATAATGCCTCGCTGAGGTGAAATGATAATAGTTTCCAGATTGTTTCCGAGCATTCGTCGGCGTTGAGTCTTGTACCCGTAAAAATTAATATCTTGCTCTACCATTTGTGTAGGCTGAATTGATCAGTCGTGAGAATAATTTAATCATTCAATAAATATATGATAGGTATATGTTTGAGAAATAAAAATATTAATTTCAAAAAATGAAATAATATATGTTGGCTGATATGTCGAGGCACAATTGCCTGATGTCGAGCAATACTACTTTTCCAAAGGTTTACGAGAGCTTTCATCGGGATTGAATCTCGTCCCTATGAAATTTTAATAGGCTGCCCGTACACCTGTTGAGACTAGAGAAAATAATTATTATCATGAGAATAATTATTCAGCCAAACAATATGTGATATGTATCAGCATAAAATAATAAAAAATTCGAAATATGAAATAATATTTTTGTGCCAAATGTGTGTGAGATGGACAAATTTTTATCAGATATGCATCATAAATAAGACGTAGAGTTTATTGTAAAGTTGTTTAATCTCCAACAACTAATCAGGTATAAGTTGCTGTTTGAAAATTATTTATCACTTGGTTTTAAAAATATTTTTGGGGTGATCACAAGTTAAAAAAGACTTAAGCTCCCTGTTTGTTCCCGAGCTGAACTCGTGTTTAAAGAAATATCTGAGGTGCTTCGCATTTTTTAATACCCCAAGATTCTACTGCTACCGAGAAATGGCATGGATGTTGCCGACCAACATTTAAGGATATCTCAAGTTATAGAATATATGGTGTCGACTAAGAAGTAAATGGTCCCCGACCAGCTGAGCAATTTCGCCGATCAACAAAAATGGTGCATTGACAGCACCGAACAACATTAGATGTCACCGACCAAAAAGTGGATGGTTGGATAGTTGCCGACCAGTAAATTGAACCCTCCGAACAAGCCTGAGATATCGCCGATCAAGAAGTAGATGATCGTCGACCTGCAATTGGTTCCGTCGAGCTACAATATGGGGCTCCGACCAATAATAAGATACCTCGTAGTTGGATAAAATTATTTCAATGTTGCTGATGGATCTTCACATCTTATCTCCGACAAACAAAAATGGTCTGGTTAAGCTTCCCTTTAATAAAAGATGGCCCAAGATGATGTCGACCAATAATATAGATGGCTGACCAGAATATCTCGAATCCTTAGATCAGAAAAATAACATTCGATGTAAAATTTAAGAATGTTAATTAAATGAATAATTATCTAATCCACTAGATCGTGTGATTTCAACAAAGAAACCCTGTGATGTGATGAACGAGGGGCCAACATATCAAATTTGTGCCCAGAGTCTTGATATGGTCATGATTGTTTTACTGATCATCTTTTACAAGAGGTGGGTAATGATTTTTCAGGTGACAGAAAATTATTTTTTATATTGATCCCTTCATATTCCCTATTTGGAGAGATAAAAATATTCTAAATGATCGAAATTATTACCAAATTTATATCAAAATCAATCAATGAGACTTTATTGACCTGGATGGCATGCGAACCAAATTAAGTATATAGCTCATAAAAATGAATGCAAAGAGACTCAAACTTAAAGAGAGAGAAAGTAGATCTGGGTCATGATTTCCATGAGAAAACTTTTTACTGTCTTTAACCTTTTCCCATTCTCTGATTAAAAATGTAATGGGAATTTGAATAGTCATCAAAGATCTTACAAAATTTGTAATGAAAATTATCAAATCTTGCCACCGTCATATATATTGGTATATGTAATCATTTAAAATATTTATTCCATGATATAAAATTGAAACTTGAGAATCAAGCAAACAGTTATGATTTATGAAATCCATTATTTTTCAGATTTCTAAATAAGAATTAACCTAACAGTTATGATTTTAAAATCATGATATGCAATATTTTGCAGATAAAAATTGGACAATTAATTTATGTATATAAACATAAAAACCATGATTGAATCAAAATATGTATGTAGAATATATAATTGATTATACGTAGAGAAAATAAAAACTTAGCTTTTGATGGAAAACAATGCTTGTAACACTTTCCCACAGACGGCGCCAATCTGTTGATGCAAAAAACTGGACCGAATCCCATTTTTATGATCACAGATAAATAGATAAAAGAAATCCAATCAAGCACATGAGAGACAGATTTTTAAAGTGGTTCGGCTATAAGAAAAAGCCTACGTCCACTGTTATTTTATTCCCAGGGGTTTACAATAGTACAATGTGGTGGAGAGAGGGAGAAAAAGATGTGTATCTTGTGTATGGTCTCTCATTATTGTCAGATCTCTTCCTTTTTGGCTAAGGGAATACATGTATTTATAGTGATGGGAGATAAAGAGATTCATTGTATGTAGACATTTATGTCTACATTCAACGAATCTAATTGTTGAATTGCTTGGTATGCTATGTGTTGTCATCTATTAATACAGTATAAATGTACATTAAGGCTCATTAAATGCGCTGTCATCTTCATTAATGCACATTAAATGCATAGTTATCATTTGATCTTCCTGGTTGGTATGCCGACCAACTCTCCTCGGGTGCCGACTAACTCTCCTCGGGTGCCGACTAATACTCCTCGGGTGCCAACTAATTTTTCTCGGGTACTGACCAACTCTCCTCAGGTGCCGAATATTGCCACGTAGGATGACATGTGTCCTTTTCTGATTGGTCCTCGTAGATGGAGAATTTTTGCGTTAACAATACACAATACATATAAACAATTTCTCTTTAACATGGATAAGTTCTTTTTCAATTTAATATAAATTAAGTGTTCACCAACTTAATTCATTTCAGACTTCAGTATTATTCATGTCTACTTAATTCACATAGTAGATAGTATCACAAGTATGTATATATATATATATATATATATATATATGTACTGCACCCCGAGGCACAGTCGCGGTGCATGCATACTCTGCTATCACGTTCTAGTGCATCGCTCATTGCATAAAGGACTATAGGTTCAATCTCTCGTGAACCATCAAAACAAAAACACATATTGGAGGCGAACAGAGTTCCAAGCCGATGGGCTACGTACATACCTACACACCCACACGACTGTCATCACTATTATTCTCACATAGAGCCTGTACCTAGGATCTATGCTCTAGTGTCACAAATCAAAATCCCACCCAAAGGCTCCTCAAGGCATGATCGCCCACAACACGAAACCTCCACTCGATAGCAAGCAGCGTAGTTATGTCATACACATAATAGTTCAATCAATAAGTATACACACAACTTATTATATTCATTAGGTATTCACATAACCCAAGTCCCCGAATTTATAGGTAGTATTATCGTCTCTACTACTCATAATACTTAAACGTACGACTTATATCTCTGTCTTATATACTCTTTAAGGCTCTCTCATTCCAACACATTCTCTTAGTAGTTACACAATTTATCTCACTACTAGACCATGAAATGAAGTTACTCCAAAATAGCGTAGGTCCTATTCTCTCACTTGAATTAACCTAAAAAGAGTTTAACTCATCCGGTCAAAAATTAAAATTTCTAAAATCTCGTTAGAACCTTAAAATTCTCATTCGAATGATGTCGTTTGAACGAGATTCACACTTCGAACAAACTCTAGAATCTCATTTGTAATCTCATCGGAATTCTCATTAGAATTCTCGTTCGAACGACTTGGGCAGGTCTTCGAAACGAAAATTCTGAAAGCTTCTCTATCTTCCAAAAGTTTCGTTTTCCCAATTCATTCAACAACAAAATTGTTTCAAACCCATCCCAATTCACATTCAACAACTCTAATCTATATCCTCTAGTATTAGAACACTTTCCCATCCGTTTTTAACATCAAATCCCTAAAATTTCAACATGAATTTTGATAAATTTCCAAAATCTTCAACAGGCCCTAATTTCATATAATCACTATTAATGACCCATTAAAATCAGATATAATTTTTTGGTTCCATAATATAAAATTTAGGTTTTTAATCCCCAGAACAATAGCTATTCAACTACATGTAATTCCTATACCACAATCATGAATAAATTCCCAATTTTAGTCCTAATTACATGATATTATGATTAATCCATCAACTAAATTAACATGAATCATATATGCTCTAAAAATCCAGCAAGATAAACACTTTCCTTTTTGTGAACTTCTGATTCGCTGAATGAAATTGGTATATGGGTGATCCTCTCTTCACGATCTACGCATTGGTGTAATTTTTGGTGTGAGAGCTTGAGTCTTTATCCCAGGGCTCCTATGGAGTTCTTTCTGTTTGGTTCTCTCTCTCTCTTACTTACGTTTGGAAACTAATAAATAGTCTAATAGCCATGTACACTTCCTTTTTAATTTTCTATTTTCGTCCATTTTAATTCCCATTTGGGGTGTCAGTTTGGCCTAAATTGCCCCGAAATCCAAATTAAACACCCGACTAGAGTTTTCTGACTATCTCGACCCCTTCAGACTCATCGGCGCACTCGAAATTGTCATATGAGTTACTTAAAAATAAATTATCTTTTAACCCAATAAAGTAATACCGACATGACTCACACGCACGTCCCAACTAAGTGTATTGCAACTGTCGTATTTTTCACTCCCGGACATGATAATATTTCCGTAATCATATATTCATTTACTCGCTAAGTAATATTCAATATAATTATCACCAATAAATACTAAATCTGGTCACGCTAGTAATTATTAAATTTAAATTCGGATTGATTATAAATAAATTTTCTCCATTTAAATTAATTAATCCTAATTCCATAATTAAAATAAAATTCCTAAAAAATACGGGGTATTATATACTTCCCCCCTAATAACGGAATTTCGTCCCAAAATTCGAAAAAGAGTAGAATAAAAGTATACCTGGTAAGAATAACTCTGGATATTTGTCCTGCATGTCATCCTCATGCTCCCAGGTAGACTCCTCTATATTATGATGTCGCCACTGCACTCGTACTAGCAACACTAACTGTGACCTCAGTTTCCTCTCCATACGATCGAGAATAGCAACTTCCCCCTCCTCGTAGGAACTATCGGGATGTAGATCAATGTCCTCTAAGGCAATATGGGTGTGGGCCAAGTCATCCCGAAGATATTTCCTCCGTAAAGAAATATGGAACACATCATGAATCCTATGGAGGTGCTCTGGTAACCCAAGTCTGTAAGCTACTGGCCCAATCCGCTCAATAATAAGGAATGGCCCAATATATCTCAGTGCCAACTTCCCTTTCTTCCCAAACCGCACTACCCCTTCATAGGAGATACTCGCAACAACACCTGATCCCCTACACTGAACTCACTGGAGAAGCTCTTGCCATCGGTGTAACTCTTCTGCATATCCTGAGCAACCTGAATCTGACTCCGTATCAACTCAATCTTAGCTGAGGTTTCCTGAATTACTTCCAGCCGGAGTATCATGTTTTCCCCCACCTCAAGCCAACATGCCGGGAAACGACAATGTCTACCATATAATGCCTCAAATGGAGCCATGCAAATAGTAAACTAGTAGGAGTTATTATAAGCAAACTCGACCAGCGAAAGGTACTACTCCTATCCCCCTCCAAAATAAAGGATAAACATCCACAACATATCCTCCAACATTTTATTTCTCCGCTCTATCTGCCCGTCCACCTGCAGGTGATAGGCCGAACTCAATCGTAACTCTGTACCCATGGCTTGCTGGAAACTCTCCCAAAATTTGGACACAAAAATCTTGTCCCAATTGGATACAATATCAAAGGGCACCCCGTGGAGTCTCACGATCTCGGTAATGAAGATCTGAGCATACTGTCCCGTCGTATAGTGGGTATGGATTGGTAAAAAATGAGCTACCTTGGTCAACCGATCCACAATCAACCATATGGACTTGTGACCCCTCTGCGATATAGGCAGCCCAGTGATGAAATCCATAGAAATGATCTCCCATTTCCACATAGGGATTTCCAATGGCTTTAGTAATCCTCCCGATCTCTGATCATTTGTCTTCACAAGCTGATAAGTGGCACACTTCAAAGCAAATTTGGTGATGTCCTTCTTCATTCCACTCCACCAATACTATCGCCTCATATCTTGGTACATTTTGTCCCCTCCGGGATTCACCACAAACCGTAAACTGTGTGACTCTTCCATCACTGCATGCCGTAACTCCTACCCCTATGGAACTACTAGTCTTCCATTAAAGCATAAATCCCCATTTGAGATCATGGAGAAGGACTCTTATCCCTCGGCTAGAAGATGGATAATCTGATCCTAACAGAAGGAATCTGTTGCATGAGCATGTATCACCTTGGTAACTATCTCGGGTGTCATCATCATCACTGACATGAATGAGCATGCAACTGTATCATGATGCATGAGTTCTTTCCATTTTGCCTTCCACACTTTGGCCACCTTACTTGCTGGCCCACGGCTCAATGCGTATGCTACCCCGTAAGCCTTCCTCGGGTGGTAATGGATGTCGAACTGGTAGTCCTTCACAAATTCAAGCCACCTCCGCTGACGCATATTCAGCTCTTACTGCGTGAAAAGATACTGTAGTGACTTGTGATCCGTGAACAGGCAAAATTTCTCCCCCAAGAGATAATGTCTCCATATCTACAATGCAAGAATGACTTCCGTTAACTCCAAGTTGTGGGTGGGGTAACTACTCTCGTGAGGCATAAGATTATGGTAAGCATAAGAAATTGTCTTATCCTCTTGTTAAAGCACACCCCCAAGTCCTAGTAAGGACGCATCAGTGTAAACCAGGTATTCCACCCCTGGCCTGGGTAGTGCTAGAACTGGTGCCGAAGTCAGCTTATCATTTAGCTCATCAAAATCCAATTGGCAAGCATCATCCCAAATAAATGGCACCCCTTGCGATTCAATTTTATCAACGGATCTGCTATCTTCGAGAATCCCCGAATAAACCGCCTACAGTATCCTACCAGCCCCAAGAAACTACATATCTCAGTCAGCGTCGAGGGATGTCCCCACTCCCTCACCGCTGACACCTTCTCAGGATCTACTAATATCCCTTCCACGGAAACGATGTGCCCCAATAACTAAACCTCTCTCAGCCAAAACCCACACTTCTCATATTTTGCCTATAGCTCATGCTCACGTAGGGTCTGTAAAACCATCCTCAAATGCTCGACATTCTCCTCCTCAGTCCGGGAATAAATCAAAATGTCATCAATGAAGACAATGACAAACTGATCTAAGAACTCTCTGAATACCCTGTTCATCAACTCCATGAAGATTGTCGGTGCGTTGGTTAGCCCAAATGGCATAACCCTGAACTCATAAGATCCATATCTCATCAGAAAAGCAGTCTTAGAGATGTCCTTCTCCCTAATACGTAACTGATGGTACCCCGACCTCAAGTCTTTCTTCGAAAAATACGAAGCTCCCCTCAACTGGTCGAATAGGTCATCGATTCGGGGCAATGAATATTTATTCCATATCGTGACCTTATTCAACTCTCGGTAGTCAACACAAAACCGTAGAGACCCATCTCTCTTCTCACGAACAACATGGGAGCCCCCCAAGGCGAGGTACTCCGACGGATGAAACCCTAACCCAACAACTGCTTGATCTGATCTCGTAGCTCCCTCATCCCTGTCGGAGCCATACGATATGGTGCACAGTCTATCGGCCGAGTGACTGGCACCAAATCAATCATAACACTATTCAGTGGTGACGAGGTATGAGCTCAGACACCATAATGGGATGACCTCATACCCTTAACATCATTAATTTGGTGAGATTAATTATAAGGATAACATCTTAGGTGATGACCTCAGACCCTCATAACACCATTTAGTGGTGACGAGGTCTGAGCTCAGACACCATACAGGATGACCTCAGACCTTTAACATCATTAATTTGGTGAGATTAATTATGAGGATAACATCTTAGGTGATGACCTCAGACCTTCATAACACCATTCAGTGGTGATGAGGTCTGAGATCAGACACCATACGGGATAAACTCAGACCCTTAACATCATTAATTTTGTGAGATTAATTATGGGGATAACATCTGAGGTCAGACCATTGATTAAGTTTAATCAAGATATCATTGCAACAAGACTAAGAGCGAAAACATCACATGACATTCAATAAAAGTAAGTGAGGATGATCCTCCTCAGAGGTTGATACATTTAGAAATAATAGATGATCAAGGATTACAGAACAAGTTTCAAAATGTTATGGGTTACAAACAATGTTCAAAAATTATCTAAGGGTTTGAGGGGGGAATGTTGATATCCTCGGCTTGATTAGGCTGGACAACATTGGTCACCTCGGCCACGTCATCATGATGGTCTGCCCCATCAACCTCAGTGCCGTCCAATGTGGCAGTCTCGACAGGCGCTATAGCCTCCTCCTCCACCTCCTGAAGGGCCTGGGCAAACTGGGGATCGGTAAAGCCGAGTCCTATAAAATCTGAGACTTTCAAAGTACCAGCCTCCCTCTTCTTGACATCAGCCCACTTAATAGTGGCTTTGATACCTCTTTCAAGGTATTCAAAGTCGAAGCTCATAAACTCGTCAGAGGACTTGTAGTCACAGATTATCTTCTCAGAGGCATCATCGAGGGCTGCCCTAACAACTGAGTTGACCTTCTGCTGCAGAACATCATCCTTAGACTTCAGAGCTGCAGTATGATCCTTACCAAGCTGAGAGATGTCCTTATCCAGCCCCCTCACCTTCTTATCATAATCCTTCAGCTCAGATTTGAGGCGGTCAACCAGCAATGGGGTGTCCAGTGACCTGAAGAAGCGTTTGTCAGCCTCGGTCATTGCAGAGCCGAAGGCATCTAGGGCCTGAATACTGTGGCCGACTATGCTATTAGTTATTTTCAACTGATCTAGACGAGCCGACAGGGCGTCAGCTGAAGAGATGGGGATGGCAGTGTCAGCATTCTTCTTCTTCGGCCTCTGATCCTCAGGGGCATGACCTTTTGGAGCCCTCTTCTTTATGGCTTAGGGCTTAGAGGCAGAGGGAGATGGGGGAGGAGAGTTAAGGCCTGCATTCTTGGCAAGTCTCGTCATGCTGGGTGCAGCCATTTCCCAAAGTTCGTCCGAAATATCCTGTGGTCGCTCTGCAAAAAATTAGTAGATCTGAGTTAGATAATCATACATGAATAAACTCAGAGGTTCAACTTGAAACAAAAATGCTTACCAAGCTCGGCAAGGGGACTTCCACCTAGACCTGTCCCAGAGAGGTAGTGGGGAGTCATCAAGTGTTTGAACTTAACAAACAGACCGTGTGCCCCCCTATCTTGAAGGGCTTTCACCTTCTGGAGGTTTTGTAGACTCAGGCCAGGGTCGGCCCTGGTAGACATTGTGACTTTACCCCACCTTAGGGGCATCCTCGGCTCTAGAATAGATGAGGGAACACGGGGGACAAATTCCCATGGCCCAGAAGCAAAGAAATACCGAGGATTCCAGTTATGGTTGGAAGTCTAAGTTATTTGAAGCATTTTCTTCTCAGGCTTTCGAGCTACAAAATGGTAGTAGCTCGGATGATTTTTGGCCGAGGAAGGGACATAGCAACCTACAAAGGCCTGAACTGGAAGGTCTGAGTGGTGGACAGCCTTCCATAAGACTATGGCCCCTATTATTACTCTCCAGGAATTAGGGGATAGTTGAGAGGGGGCCAAATTGATATAGGAAAGGATGGATTTGATAATGGGGTGAATGGGCAGACGAAACCCCAACTTGAACATCTGCTCGTACAGGCAGATCTCGCCATCTCGGCCATGATAAGCCCTCTCCTCCCTCAGAGTCTCCTAAGCTTTATTGAGGGACTGATAGAATACAGATATCTGAAGCAGAGAAGGTCTACCTCAGTAATAGTACTCTCGATCTCGGCCGCCTCAGAGACGTCGACATCGCTCTCAACCTCATCATCATCATCCAACTCAACGTCGGCCGGAGCAGATGCGATGGGTTACTCGGGAACCTCTGAGCGAACTCTGCCCCGGTGACGGCCGACAGAGGGATGGCGTCAAGTATGGGTGGTATAGCCACACTTGGCTCAATAATTTCAACCTCTGAGGAAGAGGCTAAGGTGCTTGAGCTATTATGGGATGAGGCTCGGCTGGAGACCTCAGCCTGATCAGGGGCCTGATCAGGCCGAGGTGTGAAGTCCATGGCCTCCTGAAAGGAATACACAGACATGGGGTCTGAGGTAGAAGATTCAGACTCAGACATCGGTATGGGATCAGCAGGAACCTCTGTCTGAGTGAAAAACTCTGGGGGGTCAGGATATATCACCTTCAGAGGTGGTGGAAAGATGGGTCTAATGGGAAATTCTTGTGACCTACGAGCCTCCTCCTGTGCTCTTTCTATTTGTCCAATCTTTTCTAAAGTCTTCTCTCTAAGGGAGAGGAACTCCTTAAGAAGCTGATATAAGGGTCTGAGCATCAGGGGCTGGAACTACACTTAGGAGACTTCCTAAAACTACAAACAAGATTGGCTAGTGAAGTGAAGCAGTAAAAGATCAAACTACATAAATGTGGCAAGAATTGTTCGCCTGAAATAATGGTGGTCTCACCGAAAAACTCAGAAACTCGCCGAAAAATGCGAAAATAAGGAGTCTTGCAGGAAAAATGAAAGAAAAAGTATGGTGAAGGTTACCTGAGGATGAAATAGTAAGGAGGAGACGAGAAGACGCGAGAAAGGAACTTCCAAGAGCCTCAACAAAGATCATTCTAGAGAGAGAAGGTTGCAGGAACGAGTTTGGCTGGAAACGAGAGAAGTGAAGAAGAAAGAAGGGAAATAGGGTTCACAACCCTTAAATATACAAGCGCAATTCCCAAGGACCATCATTGTCTTGGGAGCCCAAAAGGGCGGCTAACAGCACACGCCCACCAAGCAAGCATACTTCAGCATTGGACAAGTGTCAAATAAATATTGGCTCGTAAGAGACAGGCCTCGGAGGTGTGATAATCCCCTAGTCACCTGCTCCCACATATGACTAAGGGCTGGGGGTGATTGATATGCCCCAAGTGTGACCTCGGCCCAGAGACACCAACCTCGGCCGAGATTATGGCCGACGTTGGACATGTCTTGGACACGCGATATCAGCCCTCGGCCATAGCAAGGTCGGCCCAGGCCAACACTACCATGAGCCTCTCCAAGGGACATCACAAGGATCAGCATCATTCTCGTATACCTTGGAATGGAAAACCTCGGCCAGACATAGGCCGAGCTCGCAGGAAGCCACCAGTAACCTCATCAAGACATTAGTCGATACTCCAAACACTCCAGTTCAACCTTGTCTCAGGCCGACCTTATCCATTGTCTCGGCTGGGATTAGGCCGAGACCTCCATGGAATACTCGGACTGAACAAGTACCTAAACTTACCAACCTCGGCCTCTCCCAGGCCGAGGTCATACACCAGGCGCGATAGCCGAGCATCTGTTGACATTTGGATTAGGGCACGTGGACACAAATCAGTTATAACAAGATTATTCCCCACACGTGGGGAGAATATTGCATCATCATTCTCTACATGTGACAGTGACAGATGGCTTTACCATATTGGTGAGGCAATCACGCACATGCACATTACATGCATGGGGGGTACATTACACCCCCCAGGTACTATATATAGAGGTCATCCCCTAACTTACAAGGGATCCAGATATACAACCCTAGCTGAAACTCTGTCTAGATACACAGTAGAGAGAGAAATCTTGAGAGATTGTATCCATGGCCATTAGTGCCTTATTACAGTGAGGTTATTCACACACACAGTGGACGTAGGCCAATTTAGGCTAAACAACTTATGTCCTGGTGCTCTCTCCTCTTCTCCTCATCTCATTCTCTTACCTTTTACATAACTATGCTGCCATTGTTGTTCTTAGATTGAGCTTGAGAACACCTTATCTGGTGGTGATGATTCTAGCATCATCAGAGTCTATACAAGTAACTGTGTTATCTACCTTGTCTAATAACCCATTAGTGCGTGCAAAACTAGTATCATTGAAACTATGTGAAGACCTCATGTCAAAAATATCTTCCCCATAGTCCCCTGAATAAAAAACATACCTTCGACTGCGGTCGGGGCCTGATGAGTTGCAGCCTGATGAACGTTGTAGACACGCCCATACTGCAAATATCCCTCATGCATAAGATTTTCTAGAATGGATGGCAAAACTGGTACCTGGGGCGATGATGGGATAGCGGCTAGAAATATCGATCGTCGGGGCCCCTGATGAGCGCCCTGCTGCTGCCGGGATCTACCCCTCTCAGGACAATCCTGATGTTTGTAGCCCATGTTGCCATAAGTAAAGCACCTCCCCAGAAAGTGTCCTCCCATGTGCCCCTGCTGCCCTCATCCTTGATGGCCGTTGGCACCCCTCCCCTGGCCCTACTGAAATCGTTGTTTCCCTTGCCTAAAACCTCCCTTCCCTTATATGAAATCTCCATAATGAAATCTCTTAGCAGTGTCCCCCTGATGGGAACTCTTTTCATCCTGATGGACTTGTCCCTGAGCTGTCGGTGCCCCACTGGCACTAATACCTCATGCCCGGCCATGCTAGATGGACTCCACGACTCGTTTGCTTCCCTGTTGGTGGAAGCGGTGGTCCTAGTACTATAAAAGGGTAGCATTAAACATATCAGAATCAGTGGCAAATGAAAGATTCCCTAACATATAGTGAATCCTCCAAGTCAATCCATCCATAAACCTCTGGATCTTCTTCTCCTCCATTGATATCTCATCTAGCACTACAGTCAGAACATCAGTAAACTCTTCCTCATATTGTTCAACTGTCTTTCATTCTTGTATGAGGTTTAACATCTTCCGCCTCATCTTGATCTCCACGGTGAAAGGGAAGTACTTGCGGTCAAATCGCACCCAGAACTCTAGAATAGTCAAGCAATCTCTATCCTCCGCAATGGTAGTGGACTCCCACCACTGTAACGCTTCTCCCACCAACTTAAAGGTAGCCAAAATATGCTTTTGTACCTCTATGCACTCATACATCCTCAGGTGTCTCTGTATATCCTTCCTATATTGGCTCTCATTTAGTACATCAGAACTCTCTGCGAACTCTATAGGGTGTGCCTTCTGGAAGGCATCTCTGACGCGCTCCTAAGCAGAAGGGAAAGATTGAAATAGTGTTGGAGCCACTGTTGGTGCCTATGGTGTGTCCTGTTGTACCACGGCTAATGTTGCATTCACCGCCTGTGCTACAATAGCAGTAATTTCCACAATATTCATCGTACCCTAGGCTGGAGCTCACTGAGGCTCGGTTCTGGCATCCCTATTGGCTCGCTCATCACGTCTGAGAGGCATCTGAAATAAGAGAGAAGCTTTATAAGTTCACAGTAAATATCTCAAATAGCTAAAGATGTAGAATGCACAATTAATGAATACAACAGTCCTTAATATAGGGCTCTATTTCGAAGAAAGCTATGTGAAAAGCATAATACGCCATATAGATCCCGAAGACTCTAGAACCTGATGCTCTGATACCACCCATGACACCCCGCCTAATTAAATATCGGGTGATCAGTCCTTTATTAAATTAAATTCGAATATCCAGTTGTTTCAGATTCATCACCATCGAAAACTTTATTATTAAATACTAACCACATAATATTTAAAAAGGTTGACGTTAAAATTTTATCTTTTAATTAATATAAAACTAGGTTAACCAATAATTAAACATTCACCATTCACACCAATCCCATATGGTAGGAAATAACTGCAATAATAAATGGAATTGGAGTAAACACTTCCAGTCTAAGTACCAAATACAATAATCCAACAGAGATAAACCAACAACAAAAAGAATTAAATAACTAAATCCAACATCTCTGATTGTCTGAAAAGAAAAGGGGCAACATGCCCTAATTAATGAAATATCTCAAAAGGAAGAAATGATAGACATAGAGGCGTCTACTTCAAAGGTCGTGTAACTTCCACAGCAGCTACATCTCTTCGAGTGAATGGAATCCCTATGCTTGGTTTCCCTGGGGCTGGACACCTAAAATAATTTGACAAGAAAAGAGATTTGCAGAAAACGGGTCAGAGCCCGAGTTGAAAACAGTTTAAAAATCATCAAGTGCTTAAAATGAGTTAATAGCACATATATTAGTCTTATTAGATTATCGTACTCACTTGAGATTCTCACCTCTCATATAATGTGCGCACCTAATGTACCAGCAAAACCTACTAGTTTCTATTATAATGCTAACTAGATCTTTCTCGTGTAACATCTAATCATATCCCAATAACGTTCCCATGTATTTCCTCACAATATACACAATACTTATAAACAATTTCTCTTTAACATGGATAAGAGCTTTTTCAATTTAATATAAATAAAGTGTTCACCAATTCAATTCGTTTTAGATTTCATTATTATTCATGTCTACTTAATTCACATAGTAGATAGTATCACAAGTATATATATATATATATATATATATATATATATATATATATATATATATATATATATATATATATATATATATATATATACACTCTATTTTATAAATACATAGTACTGCACCCCGAGATACAGTTGCGGTGCATGCATACTCTGCTATCATGTTCTGGTGCATCGGTCATTGCATAAAGGACTATAGGTTCAATCTCTCATGAAACATCAAAACAAACACACATATTGGAGGCAAACATAGTTCCAAGACGATGGGCTACACACATACCTACCACCCATACGATCGTCGTCACTATCATTCTCACAGATATCCCGTACCTAGGTTCTATGCTCTAGTGGCACAAATCAAAATCCCACCCGAAGGCTCCTCAAGGCATGATCACCCACAACACACAACCTCCACTCGATAGCTAGCAGTGTAGGTATGTCATACAAATAATAGTTCCATCAATAAGTATACACACAACTTTTTATATTCATTAGGTATTCACACAACCCAAGTCCCCAAATTTATAGGTAGTATTATCGTCTCTACTACTCACAATACTTAAACATACAACTTATATCTCTATTGTATATACTCTTTAAGGCTCTCTCACTCCAACAGATTCTCTTAGTAGCTACACAATTTATCTCACTACTAGACCATGAAACGAAGTTACTCCAAAATAGCGTAGGTCCTATTCTCTCACTTGAATTAACCTAGAAGGATTTTAACTCGTCCGGGAAAAAATTAGAATTTCTAAAATCTCGTTAGGCCTAGAAATTCTCATTCGAATGATGTCGTTCGAATGAGATTCTCACTTCAAACGAACTCTGGAATCTCATTTGTAATCTCATTGGAATTCTCGTTCGAACGACCTGGGCAGGTCTTCGAACGATAATTCCGAAAGCTTCTCTATTTACAAAAGTTTCGTTTTCCCAATTCTTTCAACAAAAAAATTGCTTCAAACCCATCCTAATTCACATTCAACAACTATAATCTGTATCCCCTAGTATTGTAACACTTTCCATTCATTTTTAACATCAAATCCTAAAAATTTCAACATGAATTTTGATAAATTTCCCAAATCTTCAAGAGGCCCTAATTTTTTTTAATCACCGTTAATGACCCATTAAAATCAGATATAATTTCGTGGTTCCAATATATAAAATTTAGGTTTGTAATCCCCAGAACAATAGCTATTCAACTACATGCAATTCCTATACCACAATCATGAATACATTCCCAATTTTAGTCCCAATTACATGATATTATGATTAATCCATCAACTAAATTAACATGAATCGTATATGCTCCAAAAATCCAGCATGATAAACACTTACCTTTTTGTGAACTTTTGATTCGCTAAATGAAATTGGTATAGGGGTGATCCTCTCTTCCCATTCTACTCGTTTATGTGATTTTTGGTGTAAGAGCTTGAGTCTTTATCCCAGGGCTCCTATGGATTTCTTCCTCTTTAGTTCTCTCTCTCTCACTTAGGTTTGGAAACTGACAGATAGTCTAATACCCACATACACTTACTTTTTAATTTTCTATTTTCATCCATTTTAATTCCCCCAAATCCCAAAAGATAAAAATTCCCCTCCGGGATTTCGATTTGGCTTAAATTGCCCCGAAATCCAAATAAAACACCCGAGTAGAGTTTTCTGACTATCTAGACCCTTACGAACTCATCGGTGAACTCGAAATGGTCATACCAGTTACTTAAAAATAAATTATCTTTTAACCCAATAAAGTAATACCAACACGACTCACACACGCATCCGATTTAAATGTATTGCAACTGCCGTATTTTTCACTCCCGTCCATGATAATATTTTTGTAATCATATATTACTTTATTCGCTAAGTAATATTCAACATAATTTTCACCAATAAATACTAACTCTCGTCAGTCTAGTAATTATTAAATTTAAATCCGGATTGATTATAAAATAAATTTTCTCCATTTAAATTAATTAATCCTAATTCCATAATTAAAATAAAATCCCTAAAAAATACGGGGTATTACACAAACTTGGATGAGAAAGTTGATGATGATGGGGGTTCTAATGAATCCTTGATAGCGGTGGAGTCTGCCGATCAACATCAGGATGTTGATTCTTCTACCCCCTCCACAGTTAATCCTCTTCCTCCTCCATCTGATCCTGCTTCTACTTAAGCTAATGCCGAGGTAGATAAAAAGAAGGTGTAGAACAGGGCAACTTTTTTTTTTCCTTTGTCAGTTGTTTCTTTTTGAAGATGTGTCTATACTTTTTCATTTTTATTAATGAAAAGAGAAATATTTTTGTTCCTCTACTTGTGTTTTTTTATGCTCTACACCTTATTGATTGATGACTTTCTTCTTCTTAATAGTTTATGGATAAATTGGAATACTTCTCATCTACTGACTCTGGGCTACTCCATAGGTGTAATGAGATTTTTAAAGCTTGTCACTTAACTTTGACTGATGCTGACCTACTGAAGTTTCTCGGGGAAGGGGTATTTGAGCAAGCCAAAGAGGCCTATGTTTATATGAAGTGTCTTCTTGATCGGGCAGTGGACAATAATTTTGCCTACTGTAGATTGATTAAAGAGCTACAAGGAAACTAAGTCACATTACATGAGGATTCTTAGAAGAAGTTCCAGTCCTTGAGTGAAGGTTGGGTCATTGAGCAAAAGTTGGATAAATTTGCCTCCCATTTTCGAAGGCAAGAATTTCGACTAATTCATGAAGTGGAGGAAGAAAGGGCCATTGCCAAGCTTCGAGAGGAAAAGAACAACAATTTGAGAGATAAACTTGACTCCTTGAAGTCATCCACTGTTGTTGTTGCTACTATGGATGAGGGTCATTCGTTCTTGGAGGCTGAGAATGCAAGGTTGAGTGAGGAGTTGGAGGCCCTGAAAAAATCAAAACATGTTTCTTCATCTTTTTGAGCTAGAGTTAAACATGGATGACGTACTGCAGAGGAAATCAGGACCTAACAGACCATTTCCAATTAAGTTGCACAACTAAAAGCCAAAAATCAAGCCATTGCTGAGATGTCTTAGAAGCTACAGACCTTATTCGAGAAACTATCCACTCAATCTTCTTAGTTACAAGCTAAGGATAGAGTGTTGAAAAAAGTACATTATAAGTTGACAGATTAAGCCTTCAATTCCATAAATAACCAAGGGAAGTCTCGATGGAAGGGCACAATAAAGCTCTGTGGTATTTTGATAACAAGCTTCAACAAGATAAGAATGAGAACTATAAATGGGGTTGGATGAATGCTTTGACAGTGATGAAGGTGGATTAAAATAGCCAACTGTGGGACTGGTATGATCCAGGATTGCTGGACCTTGACAATCTCCCTTTTAAATTCGAGTCAATTGGATTCATGTCCGATGTATTCCTCAATGTTTTATTTGAAAGTACTTGGGAGATTATGAGCTTCATGATGAATTAGAGATTGTTCAATATCCTCACCTGCTTGATCATCCCAATAGAAATAATGTCAGAATGCTTCAAGATTTTACTTCATTAATTATCCTTACACTTTAGATGATCCTCCTGCTGGAATGGATCTTATTTCTAAAGTTGAAGGAAAAGGTCCTGCAGAATAAAGGTTTGTACTTTATTTCACAGTCCTGTAATTAATTTGATTTAATGAAATGAAAGTTTGATCAACTTATCTTATGTTGAATTTATAAGTTTAATACTCTCTTCGTCATTAGTTCCATTGATACACTTAAAATAAAATCTAAATTAAGTATCAATTACTAATCAATGCATATGTTCTACTAGCATACTTAGATTAAAATCTATATTTTGAGCTAATTATATGAATACATAGGTTCTTCTAGTATATTTAAATGACAATCTAAATTTGGATCTAGTTACCCATGAGTCTCCAAGGGTTTTACTAATTCACCCAAGTGTTAGATTTTTGCATGAGATACCAGTGGTGTGACCAGGCGTATGTGGAATATGTGCTTACATTCCTCTTGAGGAATCTTTGCATCATTCTTCCTGCACTTTGCCCAGTAGGATAAAGATCTTGTTTTATCCTTATACTTAGGGACCAATTTTCTTGAGGATTTAGCGTCCTGTTGACTTGGACTTTGTGAATCAGCGATCAAGTTTGTGGATTTTTAGTGTAATTTATTGCTTGTGCCGAATAACTCTCTTATATTCTTCTGTTCTGCCAAGAATCTTTCAGGGCAATATTAGCTAAAACGAGCATCTTTCAGGGCAATATTAGCTGAATCGAGCAATAATTTAAATAACTTCTAACTTTTGTCAATTTAGCTATAGTAGTGCATATCACTAGTACTTCCAAACAAATCAAAAACAAAAGTTGAAAGAACTAATGATTTCATTAATACTGAAAGTTGATTTCAAAATGATTACAACTGATAACATCATTCGTATTATTTTTTTAGATGCTCGGCATGCCATGGGTTTTTTAACTCTTCGCCTTCCAAGGTTTCAATTCGATAAGTTCCAGGTCAGATGATTGCTGAAATATGGTATAACCCATGCCAATTGGCCTCTAGCTTGTTATTTTTATGCAACACTTTCTTTAGCACATAATCTCCTTCCTTCAAGTTGGTCGGTTTCATCCTTTTAATACGAAAATGGGTTGTTCTTTATTGGTAAGTTACATTTCTCAAGGCATCATCTTCTCTTACTTCTTCTAGCATATCTAGATCCAACCTTCTCATTAGGTCACTTATAGGAGAGTTAAAATTTAAAACTCTATGGGATGGTAAGCCTAGCTCGGCAGGAATGAAAACTTTAGTCCCAAATGCTAACATGTATGGGGATTCTCCAATTGTTGTTCTCGGTGTTGTTCGGTATTCCCACAAGATAGAATATAGATCATTTATCCAATCTCCCTTGGCATAGTCAAGTCATTTCTTCAAACCGTTAAGAAAAGTTATGTTCGTAACTTCAGTTTTTCCATTACTCTGAAGATGTCCTAGAGCTGAATGCAATTTTTGAATATTGGACTGAGCACAATAAGTTACAAATTCATCATTATCAAACTGTGTTCCATGATCGGTAGTAAAAGCATAGGTCAACCCATGCCTACAGATGATGCTTTTCTATAGGAATTGATACACTTTTTCATAAGGCATGTTTATCAAGGGCTCTGCCTCAACCCATTTTGTAAAATAATCCACAACGACAATCAAGTATTTAAATCATCCTCATGTGGTCGATAGTGGTCTGACAAAGTCTATTCCCCATATGGCAAATGGCTATGGTGAAGTGATTGGAGTGAGAGTAGCCTATGGAATTTTTCGAAGGGTGGAGAATCTTTGACATTTATCACACTTCTTGGAGAAAATTGCACAGTCTTCTCGTATTTTTGTCCAGTAATACCCTTATATACTGATTCTCTACAGAAGTGTTCTCCCTACTAAGTGAGATCCACATGATCCTTCATGCACCTCCTAAATTAGATATTGGACCTCTGATGGATGCACACATCATTACAAATTGAATATTAGTCCTATCCTGTACAAAATGCCTTTATCTAATACATACCGAGATGCTTTGTACTTCAAATTCTTAGCTTCCACCATATCTATTAGTAGAGTTCCTTCTTCAATGTATGCTCTGATGGGGTCCATCCATGATGGCCCCATATCTATGGAAATAAAATTGATCATCAAATCTTCATCTATGCTCGTATTGGCTGAAATCTTAATAGGGATAGTTCATCGGAGTTTAATTCTAGTAGCTGAGGGTAGCCGAGCAAGGGCATCAACTCGGGTATTTTCCAACCTTAGGATTCTACTCATCTTAATAGCTGGTAGTTTTTCAATGACTTCCATCGCCTTGGATAAATACATGGTTGTTAATTCTCCTTTAGCTCCATATAAATCCAGTATTTGGTTCACCACCAACTGAGAGCCACTATATGCCACAACTTGCTCGGAACTCAATGATTGGGCAAAACTTATGCCCCATAATAAGGGCTTCATACTCTTTTTCATTGTTTGAAGCCTGAAATTGAAAACATAGGTCATAGTCAATATCAATACCATCAGGGGTGTTAAGTATTATACGTGTTCCACTGCCAGTTGAATGAGATGATCCATCAACATATAAGTTCCATATTGGTGTGTTATTGTCAAACATTTGGTCTATCAAACTCCTATAGTGGAATATTTTTCCCTTTTCTTCTTCATACTTCCCGGTCATCTCCAATGTTCGGGAAGAGGAATTTGGTATGTCGACAACCACTTTTTTTGAAGAATCGAGAGCTTTCAGGTTAACATCACTTCCTCCTAGTTCTTGTTCTGCCTGTTCGCTTGATTACTCGGGGACCTCTGAATAAGTGACCTCCGCTATGAAATCTTCCACTACTTGGCCTTTTAAAGAACACGTTGGTTCATATATAATATCATACTCCCCCAATTCCACAGCGTAATACATTAATCTACTAAATTTCTTTAGTTTATGTAAAGTCTACTTTAGAGGCATATCCGTGTAAACTACGAATATATTGGCTTAGAAATAAGGTTTCATACATCTAGATGCTTCAAAATGTGATAAGGTCAATTTCTCCAAACTAGGGTACCTGATTTCTGCTCCTCGAAAAGCTTACTAGTATAGTAAATGGGTTTTTGAATTCCATTCTCTTCTCGGATCAATGCAGAACTTACTGCCGATTCGGAAATAGCTAAGTACAAGTATAATTTTTCACCTGTGATTGGTCGGGAGAGTAATAGAGGTGACCCCAAATAATTTTTTAATTCCACAAAATATTTTTCACATTCTTCATTCCATTCAAAACTCTTTCTAAGTACCTTGAAGAATGAAAGGCACCTATCTGTAGCTCGGGACACGAATCTGTTCAATGTTGCTACTGGTCCAGTTAGTCTTTGCACGTCCTTCTTGAAAGTTGGGGATTACATTTTGATTAATGCCTTGATCTTATCTGGATTTTCTTCAATTACCCTTTGATTTACTATATCACCGAGGAACATCCCTTCTTGCACTCCAAAGACGCACTTGGTTGGATTCAGCTTCATCTGTTGTTTCTCAAGTTGATCAAAAGTCTAGGAGAGGTCAACAATGTGATCATACATTATTTTTTCTTTTTGTAAGCATATCATCCACATAAACTTCCATAGTCTTACCTATTTTCTCCTCGAACACCTTATTAACCAGCCTTTGATATGTAGCACCTGCATTTTTCAAACCAAAAGGCATAACATTATAATAATATGTTCCTCGGGGAGTGATGAAAGAAGTGTTTTCCCTATCTTTAAGCTTTATTTTTATCTGGTTATAACCAGAATAAGCATTCATAAAACTAAGTAATTCATGTCCTGATGTTGCATCCACGTGCTGATTTATTTGGTGCAAAGAAAAATGATCCTTTGGGCATGCTTTATTTAAATCTGTGAAATCTACCCACATCCTCCACTTGTTGTTTTTCTTTTTAACCATAACTACATTGGCCAATCAGTCTGGATACTTCACTTCATTAGTAAAAGCTACTTTCTGAAGCCTTTTGATTTCTTCCTCTATGGCTTGGTTTTTCTCGAGGATGAACAC
The DNA here is from genome assembly GCA_949130495.1 of Sambucus nigra. Taxonomy (NCBI): domain Eukaryota; kingdom Viridiplantae; phylum Streptophyta; class Magnoliopsida; order Dipsacales; family Adoxaceae; genus Sambucus; species Sambucus nigra. Next base: position 253,394,453 of record OX422223.1, on the reverse strand, counting down.
TCTTCGTCTTTGCTTTACTGGTTTAACTTCTTTATTTACGTTGAGATAATGGCAAAAGAAATTGGGATCTATCCCAGGCATATCTTCATAACTCCAAGCAAACACATGATTTCTTTGTCTAAGGAAGATTACTAGTTCCTGTGTAATAACAGGACCCAGCGTTGTCCCTATCTGAGTGATGCGCTCCAGTTGTCATCGTCTAACACAATGCTTTTAGTTACTTCCATAATCTGTCCCTTTACCAACTCTATTTCTTCCCTTGGGTCTAAGGTTTCAAGCTCAGATTCTTCATCAGTTTATTTCTTCCAAGCCTTATTTCTTGGCAGAAGAGTAGTAACACTCCCGAGCTACATTCTGATCACATTTCACAATTCCCACACCAAAGTTAGTAGTGAATTTTAAACACTGATGGACAGTGGATTGTACTGCCTCAAACTTCTTTATCCATACTCCTCCCATGATTCTATTATAAGCTGAATGGACATTTTTATCCATTACAAAGAAATGGATCTTCTCTATTCGGCTAGATGGCCATGTTACTATCATCACTTCCATTTTAATGCTTCCCAAATAAAAGACTTTCTCACCTGTAAAGCCTATTAATGGTTGATGATAGGTCTCTAATTGGCTGAGTTTAAAATTCAAGTTGTTGAAACAAGGATAGAACATGATATCCGTTGAGCTGCCATTATCTACCAGTACTCTAGAGACAATAATTTTTTCCTTTCAGACTTTGATTACTAATGGGTCATCGTTAGAGAAACTAATTACTAGTTTGTCTTTGTTAACCTTCCTTGGTCGATCTTCGTCGGTAAGGTTGATCCTCTTTATGTACGAGTAAGCTTGTGCCTTATAGAGGTAAGCTTTTCACTCTGGTGTATGATCTCCTCCTCCTACATCTCTACGTGTAATCATTTGGCAATCAAAAGAACAAAAATTGATACAGAATACCTCACATTCTGGTTACCATGTTTTTTAGGGAGATCGGGATCATCATCTTGTTCATCTTCATGAGTTCTTTTCTTCTCTTATTTGGGCTTGCAAGGAGATTTTGATCTTTATCGAATTCCCTTATTGTTTTATCGATCAGCATACTGATTCAGCTTTCCTCATCGAATGAGAGTTTCAATCTAATTTTAAAGATCTATACAACGTTATGTTGTGTGATCATAATCCATGTGGAACTCGCAGTACTTAGTTTTATCTCTCTTAGTCGGGAACTTCTCATCTTATCAGTCCAACGCACATCTTTATTATGCTAGATTTCTTCCAAAACATGGTGAATTCCCATGGTTAACGGAGTATAGTCGTTATACTTCTTGATTCGCTCCAAAATTCCTTTCTGTTTTGATTCCCTATGTTCTTTGGGGTCTTCATGATCTTTCTTATCATTTTTTCCATCAACTTTTATGCCCGAGCTACACTTGGCTTCCATTTCTTCCTCGTCATTCATGATCTTTGCTACTTTAGCCATTAATTCTGCCATTTTTTTAGAGGGTCTTTGGAAAGAGTGTAATACAGTCTTTCGAGGAGCAATCCACTCATGAGGGCGGTCATTGCAGTCTTCTCCTCATAGTCTATAAATTTTAGTTTCTCGTTATTAAAATGAGTGATGTAATCTCTAGTGCTCTCTCCTTCTTTTTATCTCACACTAAGTGTGCCACCTTTTTCACAGGCTTTGCTCCAAAGAAAAAGTTATTAATGAATAGCTCAGTCAGTTGGTTACGGCAAGAAATTTGTCCCTGAGGAAGACCATTGTACTAGATTTTTGTAGATCCAGTAATGCTTCCAGAAAATTTTCTACACCTCATTTAATCGAAAATGACATAAATATCAGTAGCTGTCTGATATTGTTTTATGTGGAGGACCAGATCAGTTTTTCCATCATATTTGGGTGTTAGTAGTGGAGCCTTGAACTTCGCTGGAGTAGGGATTTCCATTATTGCCTGCACAAACGGAGACCCTTTTACGAAACTTCTTTGTAGTGGGTTTCTCATCTTCTCCATTTCTCTTAATCTATCTTCCAATCTATGTATGGAGCCTTTCCATGCATCTTTGGCAGCACCAGATTTATATGTTGTAATTTTGTTAGTTGCTGACCTTTCTTCCTGAAGCCTTTGCTCGGTTCGAGTAGCAATTCATCGACGATTTGATCTAGATTGGGTTATTCTTTCCCTTTGATCAGATGGTCATCGGGTGTTACCTGACATTTCCGTAAGAACATTTCTGTTCCCCCTGGGTCCCAAATGATTTAAGGGAGATGCACAACTTAATGTCTCTAAGGCACTTGGCCTCTCTGGAGAATAAGATTGCATGTGGAAAGATTTCGATGTCCTGAGTAATGAATTTGATCTTTGATGGTCAGAGACATCTCATGTCGTCATCGAGTGGCTGCGCCGACCACCTCTTAGTGGGGGTGGTGGCATATTTCCTTGAACAGATAGAGCATGTGCCACGGTTTGAAGATTTTATGCAAGTTGCCTGATAGTATCTTGCATAGCCTCTTGGACTCTTGTAAGATTTTCCAGAATCCCAGTAAAATCATTTGCAGATGGAGGGGCAGAAGGAGCAGGTGATATACCTTCGTTTCTGAGACTTGATTCAGTAATATCAACCATTTAGATGCTTGATTAAGTGATATCAACTATAAATATCATTCCCGGGGATGGCGCCAATCTTTTGATGCAAAAAAACTAGATTAGGCTAATTAATTGATCACAGATAAATAAAAGCCAAAGAGACAAGAGATTTTTAAAGTGGTTTGGCTTAAGGGAAGAGCCTATGTCCACTATTTTTTATTGCTTTGGGATTGTTCACTTGCCTCTCCTTTTGTTGTGTGTCCCTTAAATGTAAGGTTTACAATGTATTTATAGCCCCAAGGGGTGTACACGAACTGAAATATCAAAAGATGAAATGTCTTTATATCGTAGACATTTACATTTGTACAATCATTTATGTATACAACTATTGGTGTTTTCCTCTCATCGTTGATCGGCATGCTTGGTGTTGGTCGACATCCCTCAGTATGTTGTCATTTCATCCTTTCTTACTAGGATTAATCTTCCAATGTACAACACGTGTCAGTATTCGAATGGTACACATAGATGGGTAATTTTTGGGATTAATAATGTCACTTTTCAATTTATGAGTGATATCCAAGCATGGGTAGTAAGAACGTTGAGTGGCATTATGTCATGTGCACGCTATCACACTTCGGTCAAATTTTGACTACATGAATAATTTGAGCCTTTCGTGTCCTCTGCAGGAAATGAAAATTAAGGAATATAATTTAAGGGGGTTCGATGTGGTTTGAACATTACGATATTTCTAAATGTGTCGATGTTAGTTGGCATAATTATCATACAACTCAAGTGAAGGCATATTGCCTCAAACTACTGAGAAGTATACGAAAAGTTGGCTTTGTGGTGATGTCATTCATAATTAGGTGCGCACACTACGAGATAGGCCTGTAGACAATAACATTCCTGGACATCGTTCACTTGTGTCCTAAGGCATATGGTGATTTAGGAAAATTTAGTGGGTATATTCTTGAGGTCCAATCAAGGTGTATTGTGTTCACAACGAATAAGGAAAGGTTTTACACAGGGAACCTAGCGTGGTCATCGACATTTCAACGGTTATTTGTTGTTCATTAGGATTAAAAAAAAGGTAGGCACATTTCCTAAGGAGGGAAGTCTATCGGTGTGATCCTCCTAATAGTAATATATTCATATCCGTTTTATAAGGTTAACTATATTGTTGATCAGATCATTATGGGTTAACACCTTGGATCAAGGGTACGTGGCCATGCAAGGAATGCGATGATTTGTTGTTTTGCCAGTATCTCTAATTACGTGTGGCATTGAATCTGCGATGAGCAAGATAAGGTTCATTATTTATGTGAATATCTGCATATTCCGAAGGCATTTCTTTTGATTCTAAAGGTTGGAATATTGTTGCTCAATCTCTACCTAGGTACTATGCAGTTTCAACTCCGTGGGTGCGGGTTAGGCAGGGCATGGCTGGTGCACCACGGTAACTAAGGGCACTTTCTATATGATTGTTCATTTAGGTTGCATGAGCATCCTGTGTGTGCATGGTTTCTCGGTAGTTGAAAATTTTATATAAAATTTTGAAATTATGGTGCATGAGCGTACGAGTAATTAAAAATGTATGCATACTTTTTTGATTTCTTTGGGCCCAGTGGTCCATTATATGTGGCCGGTAGAGCATAGGATACAACCAAGGTCATGGGTACTTGGTTTCATAATTCAATGGTTGATTTGGAGGTATTATAAGATTTTAACACTAGGGAATATAAGTGGAGTCATCAAATTAGAGGTTTGACCTCTTTTGGTTACCTGTCCTAATGAACATGGCATCATTGTGTGCTACTATACATTCTGTGAATTGTTTTAGTGCACGAAGGCGTGCATGATAGATGTGAAGCCTAAGACATAGTTATATGTGTATGAAATGCATATTTGGAACAATGATCAAGTAAAGAAATAAAAATGTAAGAAATTTGAAAGATTTTGCGAGATGGAAAATACGATCTGTATACGAAGTTAGAAGAAATCCATATATTGATATGTATCTTAGATGACTCAATATGAAGGATTCAGGTGTACGTATATGTTCTAGATTGTGGTTTAAGCTTAAGGATAGTAAAAGTCATTGAGATTTTTCCAATGGAAGTTATAAATCATATGGGTGATAACCGAGGAATGAAAATCGATAATGTTGGTAATATTTACGTGGGTATCATGCGTTTAGTGGTCGTGTATGGTCTTCAGTAAGGAACATTGATAAGATAGTGGCGATGTGGGAACTTCACTATGGATGGAGAAAGAAATTTTGAGGACCAAATTTCGTAAGGAGTGAAGAATGTAATACCTATGATTTTAATAAATAAAGTAATTATTAAATACTTGGGTCGTACAAAATTTTTATGTAAAGCAATTACATGCGTTACACTGCATCGGTTATACCAGTGTTTAAAGAATAATTTATGTTTTAAGTGAACATTCTACGTAAAATTTTGCATAGAAATGTTTATATGTAGTATATGGAGGTTTAATAGAATGAATATAAATTTACATGTCATGTTCAGTCTTGTCTTGGTGCATACATGACGCGCATGCATAAAAAGGATAATAAATGGAAAAAATGGTACTTGACCTTTAATCAATGTATATATAAAAAAATTATAGCCTTCAAATGTTCATAGAACGGCACGTGTACACTATTTAAGTTCCCCTCAAAACCTCTTATCCTTTTAACTCTATGACTCTCTATCTATTTTCATTTACATATCATCTCCTATGTATACCTTTCTCTTCCATTCTACCTTCTCAATATTCACATATTTTTTTATCTTCTTCTCCCACATTTGGTCTCCCCATCCTTTCATTTTCCAACTCCCATTTAATTGCCCATTTTTTATTTCGATTAGTTCCCAAGAAAAAGTCATTATACCAGGAGTAGGAATCCATAAATCTTTTCAAATAGACACCCAATCTGATCCCAATAGCTCTGCAATTTCGGCACCCGAGCTGAAGTTTATTTAGGAGGAAGAATTGATCAAGATTGTCCCTAACATAAGGATGGATCCTGTCAATTTGATTTGTGGAGATTTTGGAACTTTTCACCCACAAATAACTAATGAGGCTCCCTTATGGCTAGCAGTGGCGCTGAAGAGGAGAGGGAAATACACGATTCAACCTCCCCACTGGAAGTCTGTCGATCGTGACTCAAAAAGGGGTTTTCAACCACTACCATTCCAATTTAAAATTTTAATGGCTTATTTTTTGCCATGCCCTTAATGACATTCCCGACATACATATGGTGAAGTCTCTTATTGAAGACATCAAAGACATAAGGTTTCAAAAAATTGGCACTGGTTTGGAGATAACCTCTGAGCGTAAGGGTGTTTGCGATCCTGTCCAGTCCGATTTTTAGGATTTTTAAGAACCGAACTGATTAAACTGGTCCTAAAAAAAAGGGACCAAGACTGGACCGATTATATCAGTCACCCGACCCTAGTCAGTCCAATTTTTTATAAGGTCAGTTCAAAATTACTTTTCGGTCCTAATTTTACACAGAACATTTTATTTAAACTCTAAAAATACTACCTTATAAATTAAACTCTAAAAATATGAATGAAATAAAAATAAACACTAAAATCGAATATGAAACAATATTTTCCAACAAAAATTAATCATCCTATTTATCTATAACTTATCCCCGTTAACTTGAATAAAGAAACTATTAACATCTAAAGAAAGTTGCAAGCACATGAGTGCAAAACCTAAGATGAAGAATGTCACCATAGAATTTTCTTCAAAACGATCCTTGGTCGAAAATTCACTTATGAAGAACATATTTCACTCGAAGAAACTTATATGTTGTTTTGTTTGTGTCAACTTTACGATTCATTACGCAATTTCTTTTTCCTTTAATTATCGTCATTTTTTAGAGCTACTTGGTTTAGAACAGCAAGCTCTTATCCGTAGAGAGAGATCTAAGATCTAAAATAAAAAAATTAAAAAAAATTAATTACCGAAAATGTTTGAAGAAACTTTCGGAGCAAAAGAAATCGGAGGTGGAGGGTGGTATTGTTTAGTGGTGATGAGAAATCCAAGTAACCAGGTATGTTCTTGGTGATGATATGTAAGGTCTTAGCAATAGGTATGGTCTTCGATGAATGATTAGAAATAGTTTGGTAATGATGATTACTTATTTCTTCTAGCTTTAAACCAACAATAACTACAGAAGGAAAGAAACGGTGTAGAGAGAGGAGAGAAAAATGGCAAATATGGTTATGGAAGTCTTCTAGAGACTAGAGTGCGTGCGTGTTTAAGAGATTGGGGTTTTCCTTTTTTTTTCTGAAGTGATGAGTGTACCCTTCCCAAGTCAAACACCCTATACCTTTGAATCATTTGAGTCTGCATTATATAGGAGCTCATCTAGTTTGGAAATAGTGACAAAATTGTGTTTATCCCTAGATGAACCAAAAAGCCTCAGAACTCTCAAAACTTCCTCTACAAGTTGATGAAGGTATAAAACATACACCACACACTATGATTGCATATATATAGTGTTTTATTCATGCAATGATCATGTGTGAGTTAAATCCCCTTAAAATGATTTTTAAATAATTTTTGGGATTTATTTTATATTTTCTAATTATTTTAAATAATTTTTGGAAAATTAAAATGGGAACTTAATGAAGTTTTAGGGTTGATTTGTAATTATATTTTATGCCTTAAAACTATCTTGGGTACAAACCAAAAGCGGCAAAAACATTTGTTGGTGAAACTAGTATTTTTTAGAAACTTGAAATCACGCGTGTGTGAATCAATCTTAAGCCAACATGTGTTGCACAGACGACGGTTCGATTTTTGTTTCTTATCACTCACATACCCGTGATTTATTCTGGACCCTTGGATCATCTTAATCTATGGTCTACATGTGTTTGAAATCAATCCAATCGATCTAATTTTAACCAATCAAAGTTGGCTATAGCACTGCTTCTCGTGAACCCTTAGATTTGCATCGATTTAACTTCATTTAATATCAGCCCTTGGTTTAAACCACCTTTCCATATTATTCTTCGACTTGTATAAATAGATGCCATCTATGAGTCATTTAGAGACTTTTGTTACTTCCTCGTTTGAGATAAGGGAGAGAAAGATTAGAGAGAGAAATAGAAACCCTAATCTAACTTCATCAAATCCAAAGCAAAAATACTTTTCTGAGAGATAAACCTGAGTGCTAAGTTTGTGTTTTGTGAAGTTATCCTCTCTTGTTCTTAATTATCCTTCCAACTTAGTCACGTTGGTAGAGTTTTCAGTTTCTCTACACAGAAACATGAGACCTCGTATTTGTGATACAAATAACATAGATAGTTTACTATTTTGATTTCTTATTTCGAGAAATATTACTTATTGGTTATTTTTATGTTTTCAAACCCTAAACTAACAAAATTCGTTCTGATTTCATTTTACCCAAACTATTAGACTAAGATCTAGTTTTGAGATCTTGATTGGGGATTGCACTTTCAATCTTTATTGTTTTCAAAACAAGAAAGTGTTAGGATCTTGGATATTTGATAACAAGATTCCCTCTTGATATGCGGCTATCTTGAAAGGTCTAAAGTCTGATTTAGTTTTGACTAAACTAATTTTAGAATACCTTGCATATGTAGTGATTTTGTAATTTGGTAAATAATTATGTCTGTATTAAGTGTGTGTGTGTGTGTGTGTGTGTGTGTATGTGTGTGTGTGTGTTGCATGCATATGTTAGAGATCACATCACCACTACACTTTCACTCTACCACACTTAAAGTGTTGGTTGAGTGATCTTGAGCTTATTTGAGTCAACGTAAAGCTGGAATCAAGTAAAGTTACAAAGCTAAAGAGAACATAAACAACAACAACCTTCAAGGAAGTCAGATCTAATCCAGAGGAGTGGTAATGATTCTAAACATAGTTTAGGTGTGTTTGTGTGGTTTGATTGTTAAATAGCTTGTAATTTGTTATTCTTATTTTAGAGAATTTTTGTTTTGTGACGTAGAGGTCACCGCGGATGTTTCCCCAATTGGGTGGGGTTTTACCACGTTAAAATTTACTTGTACATTTCCTCATACTTTTAATAGTTTAAGTTTTATTTTTTCAAAATTGGTGCATTATAGATCTGAAATAACTCGTTCAACCTCGTTTAAACTATTTTGATAATCATTTTAAACACATCTTGAGTTAATTTTTGTTTTGAATTAAGAGTTTCTACAACAAACAGTTCGGAGCCATTTTAATAGTTTAATCCTGTATTAAACGTCTTAAATGGAATTTTTTCAATTCGTATCAGAGCTTGGCTGTTTTAAAATCTTTTAGAACCTGTGTTTCTGAAATTGTTTTTTCAAAACAAAAGTATCGATGAGAAATTTGAGAGATTATGTAACCTGTCCAGACCCCCTCTCTTTGACGGAACCATTTTTCCTTACTAGAAGGTAAGGATGATTGCTTTGATTCAAGGAACTCAGGGAGATGAAGTCTGGGAAGTCATAGAAAATGGCAGCACTTTTCCTACTAAACCAGCTGCTGAAGGAAGTCTTATGAGAATCAGGAAGTTACTAAGTGAATTCACTAAAGATGAGAAACAAATTTCACTATGTAACAATAAAGGCAAGAATGCCATATTTATGTCTATTAACGAACATGAGTTCAAGAGAATCTCATATAGCACAACTTCTAAGGAAGCGTGGGATAATCTTATAACTGCACATGAGAGTGATATGAGAGTTAAAGCTGCTAAAACTCAAATTCTTATTCAGCAGTATAACTCCCTAGTCATGTCTGAGACTTAATCCTTTGATGATTTCTATATTAGGTTAACTAATATTATAACTAAGTTTCATGCAAACGGTATAACTTATGATAGGAAAGATATTATTTCAAAATTTCTAAGATCACTTCCACAGAAGTTTCATAATAAGAGATATGCCATTGAGGAAATGGATGATCAAAATCTTACCCCAGAACTCCTCAGTAGTAAACTAAGAACTGTGGAAATGGAACTAGAATTTAAGAAATAATTGATCCAGACCAATAAAAAACAGGGTAATTCTAATCTTGTGTTTTCATCAAAGTTGATCAAACCTAACCTTGACCTTGACTCTGATGAGGACTATGACCTAGATAACTTGGATAATCAGCTTGTCCTTACATCTAAGAAATTCAACAAGATTGTAAAATTTATAAACAAAGTTGCTTCTAAACAAAGGAAACCTAATTATTCCAACACTTCTAATAATAAGCCTCATGAGATAAGACATGACAAAGAAAAGAATAATAATCACAAAAGACCTCAGAAAGACCTTAAAAATGTTGAATGTTATAGATGTGGAAAATTAGGACATATGGCTAGTGACTGTAGGGTTAACTTAGACAAAAACCCCAAACATAATTGGGCTCAGCTATGCAAGACTTATAATGACTCAAGTGACTCTGAAAATAATGAACTTGAGTCATCCAACTCCTTTGACCCTTTCATGTCATTCTTTGCTAAGATAATCTACAGTGATGATGAAGAAACTGATCATACCATGACTAATGTTGCTTCTATTGATGTGTGTGCCTTAATGCTTGAGAATGATTGTAGTAATGAAAACCGTGATTATGTGTGAGTCAAAGTGGCAGCCTTATTGATGATGCTAATGGGTGTGTGAGTCCTAAAATTGACTCGATAGGGGACACAACACACTTCTTACTTAGTTACTCCGACAATGAGGACCTGCCTGGCGTTCACACACTTTACATTAAAACTCTCAAGAAAAGCTTCAGACTAGAGAACTTATCAAAGATATTTTCAAGAAACTAGAGTCCTTAAACCAAATAGTTAAACAAAATGTTAAAGGGTATACGTCTCAATTTTTAACTCATGATGAGTAAATAAAGGCTTTTTAACAAAGAGTGAAAGACTTGACTGATTCCAATAACGTTTTGGAAAAGAAGTATAAAGGATCGTTATTAGAATTGTAACAAACAAAAGAAAAGGCCTCAGCAGTCTTCAAAAAAATTTCAAAATTTGAAAGCAATTCTAATTATTTTGAGGACTGTGTTGATGAAAGTAAGACCAATTCCAACGACAGATCTGGAATAGGCTTTTGCACAAAAAATATCAAGCAAACTAAACCTTTTGAAACCATAAAGTTTGTTACTGGTGGGAAAATACTTATGGAAATTTGTCGAGACTTTCATTCTTTGAAAAATGATTTTGATAAAAACCAGCAGCAGTTAAACATGGGTGAGACAAGTAGCTCTAGGCATAATGTTCAACTTAAAGCCAAGTACGTTTGTCATCCCATTAGAAAGAGTGAGTACTCATTTCAAACTGTTCCCTCTATAAATAATATGAAAAGTTGTAATTTAGGGCAACCTATTTTAACAACTTTCCTAAAGACGTAACTGAAACGAGCAACCTTTATTGGTCATACTGTGATGTGTACGAACATTCTTTAGATGGTTACTATTCTAAACGTCTGTATCAATCTACCTATCCCTCCTTTACCTATCAGGATTTTAACTATTTTAGGAGAAGCCATAACAATTATGTCCTACCTAAACCACCAGATAGAAACTCTAACTATCGAAAGAGAAAGACAAGATCTAATACTAAAAAACAATCATCAAGAAATAATCCTAGAGTCTTTTCTTGACCAAATGTTCAAAATGTTTATAACAATAATAAAATTGCGCAAAATCTGTTTAGACAAAAATCTAATGCTCGCAAGTTTTATTAAATACGAGTTAATAAGCGCAAATTGAAAACCAGAGATATTTGGGTAAGAAAGGATTATCTAGTATCCCAGATGACATGTAACATAGTGATTAGTGCTTTGAAAGTTGAACACACCATGTCTAGATGGTACTTAGACTCTGGATGTTCTAAGCATATGACCGGAGATGAATCTAAATTTTCAAACGAAACTAACTTCTCCGGAGGTAAAGTCTTGTTTGGAGATGGTATATCATCCCAGATCATTGGCAAAGGAACACTCCATGAAGAAGTATTACCTGTTCTTGAATATGTTTTATTAGTAAAAGGTCTTAAGGCTAATCTACTAAGTATTTCACAATTTTGTGACTCCAATCATATTGTAACCTTTTCGAAGAAAAATTGCAAAATTTTAAATGAAAATGGTGAGTGCATCATTACAAGACTCCGTACTTCAGATAACTATTACACAATCAATCCAAGTACAGAGGTCTGTAACATTACCAGAACGGATGACAATGAATTATGTCATAACAGAATGTGTCACATAAATTATGACATCCTTAGTTAATTGTCCTCTTAGGAAAATTTTAGAGGTATTCCTAAAATAAAACCTATTTCTAACATAGTCTGTGGTCCTTGTCAAGAAGGAAAAATAGTTAAGGCACCTCATGAAAGAGTAAAAGGCATTTTATCCTCTAAACCTTTAGAACTCATCCATATGGACCTAATGGGTCCTTGTCGTAATATTGGTCTTTATGGCAATAGTTACATTCTAGTTATGGTTGATGATTACACGAGATTTACTTGGGTTGCTTTTCTAAAGTAGAAGCCTATAACCTTTAGAGCATTTTTTAAAATCTTACATTGTATAGAAAATAAAAAGGACTACCAAGTAGATAGAATCTAGATTAATAGAGGAGGTGAATTCATAGATTCAGATGTCATTGTATATTGTGACTATAATGGTTACAAACACGAGTTCTGTGCTCCCAAGACACACCAACAAAAAGGGATAGACGAGTGCAAAAATAGAACAATTCAGGAATTGGCAAGAGTGTTAATACATGCCAAAGATTTACCTAAATAATTTTGGGTTGAATTAGTTCGTACTGCATGTCACATCATCAATAGAGTCTACCTTAGGAAGAATTCTAAACAGACCCCCTATGAACTTTAGTATGGAAAGAAACCAAATCTTAAATATCTTAGAACTTTTGGTAGTACATGTTATGTCTGTAAAGACAGAGAAAATTTATCTAAGATTGAAACAAGAGGAGATACAACTATATTTTTAGGTTATTTACCTGACACTAGAGCCTACCGAATTTACAACTTGTGAACTAAGACCATGATGGAATCCATTAATGTGATTGTAAATGACACTTCTGTAGAAAGTAAAACTACTAGACCAGCTATTGAGGATGAGTCTGACAGCTTTTTAAATTATGACTCTCCTGAAATAACTGAGCTTTTAACAACTGAGACCCCTGAAGTACCTAACTGGGTTTCCAAAAACCATCCTTTAGATAACGTTATTGGTAACCCTACAGAACTTGTTCGTTCAAGATCTCAACTTTGTAACATTGCTCATTTTGCATGTTTTGTGTCTCTAATTGAGCCCCAAAATGTAGATAAAGCCTTGCTTGACCCCTTGTGGATTAGTGCAATGCAAGAGGAACTTCTTCAATTTGTCATTCAGGACGTTTGGTATCTTATACCCAGGCTTGAAAATAAAAGGGTTATTGTCACACGTGTCTGGGATGATCATTAAGAATAAATCTAGATTAGTTACCCAGGGCTACTCTCAGATTGAAGGAATAGATTCGAGGAAACGTTTTCTCCTGTCACTCGCCTCGAATTTGTTCGTTTAATTTTTTCAATAACATCTCATTTACATTTCACCTTTACCAAATGGATGTAAAGTTTGACGTCCTTAATGAAATTTTAACCAAGGAGACCTATGTAGAATAACCCAAAGGGTTTTTTGACCCTCATTATCCAAATTATGTTTATCGTCTTAAGAAAACTCTTTATGGGTTAAAACAAGCTCCCAGAGCTTGGTATGACCGTCTATCCACCTTTCTTTTAGATAATGGATTTAGGAGAGAAGGAAATGACCAAACCTTGTCTATCAAACATTTTGACGTCAACATTACTATTACTTAAGTATATCTTGATGATATCATTTTTGGATCCACCTCCCCTTCAGACGCCAAGTCTTTCTCAGACATTTTGCACAAAGAATTCCAAATGTCTCTTAAGAGGGAGTTGCAATTTTTCTTAGGTCTTCAGGTTAAATAAAATTCATAAGGTTTATTTGTTTCGCAATTTAAATATGAATTAGAGATTGTAAAAAAATTTGGCCTAGGTACAGCTAAAGAAGCTAGAACGCCTATGAGTACCTTTGTCAAACTCTTCAAAGATGAAAATGGTAAATCCATTGATTCTGCTTTATACTATAGTACGATAGGAAGTTTTCTTTACCTAACTGCCTCGCGCCCTGATATTATGTACTCTGTTTGTTTGTGCGCCCGTTATCAAAATAATCCTAAAGATAGCCATTTATTATGCGTAAAAAGAATAATTAAATACATAAAAGGCACTCACAATTTAGGACTATGGTACACTAATGACACATCAAGCACTATAGTAGGATACACTGACACTGATTGGGCTGGGTGTTCCGATGATAGTAAAAGTACTTCAGGCGCATGTTACTACATCGGTAACAACTTGGTTGGTTGGAACAGCAAAAAATAGAACTGCACTTCTTTATCTACTGCAGAATCTGAATATATCGCAGTCGGAAGTTGTTGTGCCCAATTATTATGGATACAACTAATGCTGAGAGATTACAGTATAAATGAAAAAAAAAACTACATCTCTATTACGATAACCAAAGTGCGATCAACGTCTCTATGAATCCAGTTCAATATTCTCGCACTAAACATATTAAAATTTGATATCACTTCATACGAGAATTAGTTGAATCAAAAGAATTAGAGACTAATTACCTACCTATTGATCTATAATTGGCTGACTTGTTTACAAATCCTTTGGATTTTAAGCATTTTGAATATTTACGCAAATCAATTGGTATGGTTTTGGATGAATAATTTCTTGCTTAATTTGTATAACTTCCAGATTTTCACATGCTTATAATCAATCTCTGAGATTGTAAGGCATGGATGTTAGTATAATGACAAAGAACACCTCTTATATATGTTTTATGTAGGAGATTCGTGTGGATTCTCGTTATTTATTCAAGTTACGGCTTATCTACCTGTTTATAACTCTTTTTTTTTATTCTTACTACCCTTTGTCCATTTGAGACAAAATGGGGGAGAAATTTTGAGTCCACTTGGACACTCTTGTACATTTTCATCTAATGAACTTGATCTTAGGTATCTTATTGCATATTTTAGTACATATTTACTACAACATATTTTGATAGGGTAATGGTTTGTATATAGTTGAGTTATGTAATTTTTTCCATTTCTAGGAAATTGGGTAGATAGATTTTTGTATAAGAATAGGATTTTCTTATTTCTTTTGGTATCCCTACGAGTCCTAGATGACTCAAAGGAGATTTTGTCTCATATTTTCAAAGGGGGAGATTGAATCACCCTATGTCTTTGACTCATTTGAGTCTGCATTATATAAGAGCTCATATAGTTTGAAAATAGTGACAAAATTGTGTTTATCCCTAGATGAACCAAAAAGCCTCAAAACTCTCAAAGCTTCATTGATATTACTCTAAAATTTCATGAAGGTATAACACATACACCACACACTAGGATTGCATATATATAGTGTTTTATTCATGCAATGATCATGTGTGAGTTAAATCCCCTTAAAATAATTTTTAAATAATTTTTGGGATTATTTTTATATTTTCTAAGGATTTTAAATCATTTTGGGAAATTAAAATTGGAACTTAATAAAGTTTTAGGGTTTATTTGTAATTATATTCTATGCCTTAAGATTATCTTGGGTAGAAACCAAAAGCGACAGAAACATTTGTGGGTCAAACTAGTAGTTTTTAGAAACATGAAAACAAGCGTGTGTGAATCAATCTTAAGCCTACACGTGTTGTACACACAACGGTTCTATTTATACCCTTGGATCATCTTAATATACGATCTACATGTGTTTGAAATCAATCCAAGTGATCTGATTTTAACCAATCAGAGTTGGCTATTGCACCCTTCTTTTGAACCCTTAAATCTGCATCGATTTAACTTCGTTTAATCTCAGCCATTAGTTTAAACCATCATTCCAGATTCTTCTTCGACCTGTATAAATAGATGCCATCTGTGAGGCATTTAGAGACTTTTGTTACTTCCTCATTTGAGAGAAAAAAGAGAGAAGAGAGAGAATTATTAGAGAGAGAAATAAAAACCCTAATCTAACTTCATCAAATCCAAACCAGAAATACTTTTCTGAGAGATAAACCTAAGTGTTTAGTTCGTGGTTTGTGAAGTTATCCTCTCTTGTTCTTGATCATCCTTCCAACTTAGTCACGTTGGTAGAGTTTTCAGTTTCTCTACATAGAAACTTGAGATCTCATCTTTGTTATACAAATCACATAAATAGTTTACTGTTTTGATTTCTTATTTCGAGAATTCTTACTTGTTGGTTATTTTAAACTGATTTTATGTATTCAAACCCTGAACCGACAATATTCGTTCTAATTTCATTTACTCAAACTATCGGACTAAGATCTAGTTTTAAGATCTGAATTAGGGATTGTACTTTCAATCTTTACTGTTTTCAAAACAAGAAAGTGTTAGGATCTTGGATATTTCACAACGAGATTCCCTCTTGATCCGCGGTTATCTTAAAAAGTCTAAAGCCTGATTTAGTTTTGACTAAACTGATTTTAGAATATCTTGCATATCTAGTGATTTTGTAATTTGATAAATCATTTTGTCAGTATTAAGTGTGTGTGTGTGTGTTGCACGCATATATTAGAGAGCACGTCACCACTACACTTTCACTCTACCACACTTAAAGTGTTGGTGGAATGATCTTGAACTTGTTTGAGTTGACGTAAACCTTTAATCAAGTAAAGTTACAAACATAAGGAGAACATCAACAACAACAACCTTCAGATAAGTCAGATCTAATCCAGAGGAGTTGGTAACGATTTTGAACTTAGCTTATGTGTGTTTGTGTGGTTTGATTGTTAAATAGCTTGTAATTTGTTATTTTGATTTTAGTGATTTTTTTTTGTGATGTAGAGGTCACTATGGATATTTTCCCAATTGGGTGGGGTTTTACCACGTTAAAATTTACTTGTGCATTTCCTCATACTCCCATCACCTTCTTCTAAGCTAAGATGATTTAATAGTTTATGTTTTGTTTTTTCAAAATCGGTCCATTCTAGATCTGAAATAACTCGTTCAAACTTGTTCAAACTATTTTGATAATCATTTTAAACACATCTTGTGTTATGTTTTGTTTTGAATTAAGAGTTTATCCAACAAACAGTTCGGAGCCATTTTAACAGTTTAATCCTGTATTAAACGTCTTAAGTGGCATTTTTTCACCAAATTCCCCCTGCCTTTTTTACTTAAGTTATTTTTTATGTAAAAATATAATTAAAATATATAATAATATGTATAACCGGTCTGGGTCGATCCAAAATAGTTATTTAATAAGGCGGACCGAGGATGGGACCAATTGGGGAGGTTTGAAAAAAAATTGGACCGGACCAGTGATAAAAATGGAAACAATATGGCATTTAGTCTTGGTTCGCCGGTCCAATCGATTTTTTGAACACCCCTATCTGAGCATACATATGCAATGAGGCTAAAAAATCTATCATTAATTGAAGTACATACAGTGCGCCCATTTATTACAAGAACATTACAGCTATTTTTATAATTTCAACAGCCCAAAAATCATACAAGAATCACGAATAAGGGCCAATAGATGACCCCGAGCAGTTGATCATGGTCCTAGAAGATAATTGAGACGATAATGGACCACGACCCTTCAGTGATAACAGTCAATTGTCCTTAGTGATCTCCTTTATTTAGGAGAGGTAGAGATTTTGAGATGATGGTCAACAAGGTACTGTTATTCGTTGGTTCGATTTCCAAAAGAGTTCTTATGGTTGATCTTTAAAATAACTAAGCTTTTAAGTTGAACCCTCATAGAGAGATTTTATTTCTATATAGTATTTTATGGAGATAAGAATACGGAGAAAGAGATGACATTGAATGTGTGTAATATATAAGGACAAATTTACTGGCATCAAAAAGTTCCTAAGAAAAATAGCACGGAGCAATTTCTTCAATCTCGATAAATACTTCAAGTGAAAGAGGTTTTGTCCCAAAATTTGTTCTTGGTGATCACGCGACTTGCTAGGAAAGAATCATTAAGTATGCAAGTTATTTCTGTTCTTTTAACCTCTATGAAGAGATGTTCTTTCAAATTCATATATGTTAGCAGAATGGGCAGTTTAAGACATTTTCTAAATGGAGCAACTATAATTGTTTGCATTTTTTTTGTAAATTCAAATTTGACTTTGATTGTAAAATAATGTTGACCTATGAAGCTAAATGGTTGGGTTCTAATGAATTGAGTTTGTTTTTCGACCACGCATTGTGTGGCCTACATTCTAGTGACAAAATAAAAGTGCATGAACCACTTGTATCATGTTAATAACATATATAAGTGTCACGTACATATTTTCTAAGGTTATTTTTATACATGGGATACAAGCCTTATTTTCGGTAAAATTATATTATCGGCAAAAAAAATATTGGTTGTTTTGAAAAGAAAAGATATAATAAGTGTTTGAGGGGAGTAACACTTGTACATGAGTTAAAAAGTAAAACAAGTTGATATAATATAATAGGAAACTGCTTAAAAAGATGATGCTTCTGCATTAAGGTTCATTTTATTTATAAGAAAATTAGACTGTAGGTAGGAATTTAAATCACACAAAATATATACACCTCTCTTGGGCATGTTGAGATATAATGCATGCTTTATTTTTGTTTGTATTCAGTAGGAGGTTTTAGATAGGAATGTACAAGCAGCTTAGCCTCTTAGGGAAATAGTAGTATGCAGAATAGCCTAGGATCGTGTCACGAGATGAACAAAGAACCAAGGTTGGCAAGTGACTAGACTAAGTTGGGTCAACAAAGTTAAAAGGAGGTCCTTATTCAAAATTTGTAGGCATTTGTACCGGTAGGAGGATATAAACCAAATGGGTTTTTGGGGACGAAAGTTCATGATTAAGGAGAAAATAAATAAAAGTGGGGCTTTAATCGACCAAAACATGGAATTTATTTTAATCCAACCCTTGACAAATCGAAATATGTCTCACACCCTCCCATGTATCTGATTTCTTATTATTTTAAAAAGGGGTTGTCGGTTTTTTTAAGAGAGGATCAGACCAAACATTAGGGTAAACGTGCATTTTCTCCACGAAAACACATTGTTTCCAAAATGGAGAAAATACATATTTTAGCCCAAAAAATTTACCGTTTTCGAGGATTAAACTATTGTTCTCACACCCAAACACCACATCACCCTTGGGTATAGACTTGTACTATTTTGGAGATGTTTCAGTGTATTTTTTTGGAGTTATGATGGTGTATTTAGGAGTTCTTTTGGGATTTCTTTGGTGTATTTTGGAGCACTGTTGATATATATATTTGGAGTTTTTCGATGGGGAATTTGCTTGAAGTCTTGGAGCCTTTTCTGCATAAATTTGTGGAGGACTTAATCATTTCAGGTGGGGTTTATTTTATTGCATGTCTATAATCTGAAAATATATTATACATGCTAGACATACATATTTATGAATATATATGTATATAGTGATATACATGTTATATTTGAAATTTGTGTTATAATTTCATCTGAGATAAAGTCTTTAAATGAATTTAACACACGGTCTTCCAGTTATTAAAATTTTCAAAGTATGAAATGAGAAATGTTATGAAATTATGGAATAATTTCATGAAAAATATATTATTAAAAGTGAGTATTGAATATACTTTCAAGTTGCAAATTTTCAGAATATAAAGTGCAGATTTTTATGAAATAAAGATCCCGCTAATGTGTTAAAAATGATGTGAGACTAAAATACCTTCGACAATGTGAGACTAAAATGCTTTGGGTAAGTTTCCAACAAATTTGAGAATATTAGAACTATATTCTTATGAAAGTGTTGAGTAAACAAAGGGTCAATTACCATATAGTCGTTAACATAAATACATATTTTTCAAAAAAAGAACCCTATTTTTAGTTTAACCCATTTAGTCCCTCAAACACCCATTATTTGTTATTGTCAATCATTGCACTTTTAATTTATTCTACATATTTAGGAACAATATTATTATTTATATACATCATTCACACGTGTAAGAGAGTTATAACCCCATAATTTTTTCTATCAACCCTAGCTTGAAGATGGTTAGTAATTATCTTGTGATATATCTTATAATAATCTAAAAGGCATGTTAAAAAAAAATTACCTCTTTGGACTATTATACCCCCAAACATAAAAGAATCACAAAGCTCCCATTAAATCCCCAAGTTTCTCACCATATTAACTGCTGAAACAATAATGAACCAATTTTAGGTTTTTTCTCTCAATGAAGGCACCCTCAACTTCAACCCTTCGTTACCATTTTTTCGATTCATCTTCTCTCACCATCAATGGTGGTTTTAATGGCGATATGCATCCATACACCTCTTTTCAGTAACTCTTTAGGAAATATATTTTAACTTTTGGAAAATGTATGATTGTTAGTTTTTATCTTTTTACTTATTTTGATATTTCAAAGATAAACGGACTAATTTTTTTTAACACACATAATTTCCTAAAATATATAAATATAGATTATTTGGACTAGCATAGCAGAAAAATAATAAGTAAACAATATTATGATCAAACTTCTAAAACTAAGTCAAATTTCAGATTGATCATCAATGACTATGTTACAAAATGTCCCGTCTTTAATACTATTGTGATAATCAAGTAAATGATTTATTTCAAAGCACTGATTAGGGTATGGTGTAACCTGGAGACAATTCCACTATGTATCATTCACCACCGATCCTCATGTTCAACGTTTCATATTACTAGGGGCCTCTTACTCTCCCTTTTTTCCGAAATATACCGAAAAATCATTGCCCTTGGGTTTGCTCCCAAAACTGCTAGCATCTGACTAAGTAAGACTCTATTCTACCCATGGCGCCCATACACCCTATAACTATCAGAAAATAAATATTCAATTCATGATATATCTACAAAATATGGTCTTACGTTTATTATGCATTGCAATTTCCACATGGATTTTGAGATAGGCTGGTAATTAATCAATAATAATATAAACAATTAAGAGATCGATAATAATGAGACTTTGAAAATCTACATTTTAACGTGGTTCGACCTTTATCTACGTCCACGCTCGAGATGGTAATCGAGAGCTTCACTATCTCCGGTTCACTTATGACGGAATTATAACCTCATAAGGAATGCTTCCTTGCAAACTATAACCAATAAGACACTAAACTTGCCCTTGCTTAAGTGGTACCCATGCAATAGCCCAAGGTCTTTAAAAGACTTAACTATTTGTAACAACGACACTACCATTCGAGAAGTTGTAATGAAGCTTAACTGTTCATCACAACAATGAGATACATAACCAGAAGTAAAGCGAAGTTTCTTTGCGAAAATAATGGAATAATAAGTTTACTTTCTCTCTCTAAAAAGATAAGTAATATAGTTTCATAAGTATATAGTTGAATTGAGGTTTGGGGTATAGCTTTAGCACAAATGGGTATTAGGATTCAACTTTGCTAACGAGGGAATGAGAATGAGAATTTAGGTTCAAGTGGGTTTTCTAGAACCTAAGGTATGGTGAGAGTTATGGGTATAAAACTCATAAGTGATTCTCTCACTATAAACTCAAGGGATGGGATGACACAAACTTTTGGATAATGAAACCTTTCTTAAGAAAATGTTGTTATTATTTGTGTTTGTGTGTATTAAAATATAAGAGGAGGTGAGTATTTATAGGGTTAGAAGGTTGGTTAGGGCAGCAAAATATTGGTAAATAAGTTGGTAAAAGTTTACGAACTCAAAGGATAATGGTGGAAATATTGGAAGACATTACTAAGCTTCAGAAGAATTTTGATGGTACTTTCACTCAACTCAAAGTGAGGTTCAGTCGAGTAAAATAGTTAGTCGATGACAAGATAAGATGCCTCAATGAGATGACTCAAAGTGGGATCTGGGACTTTAAGTCTACTCATCTTTCTCTTGTAGTCTATTGAAACCTCTTGGCATGGATAGAAAGAGATTTGTTTATGGTTTATGGCTTAGGGAAGGTTTAGGAGAGTGGGAATGAACTTATAAATGATCAAAGCAGGTTACTTTTCTTTTATACATTAGTTCCTAAATTACAACAAAATAAATTAATAATTGTTTCAATCATTATGAGAATTTATTTAACTTGTTTGACGTCAATGTGGATTTAGTTATCTATTGCATGCTTTGAGTAATAGGTTGTGTTGATGGAATAACTTGTATTTGATTATGAACTTATCATAAAAATCTTAGTTGATTCAATCATATATGATATGCACCGGTTGAACCAAGCTTCAATATGAGAATATTGGTTGGTGTTTAACTGGTTGATTAAGTCACATATAAGGTTACTCGATGATGCAAGATTCAAGGCAATATTGTGAACTTTATTATCTTGGGATAAATCATAATTGCCTTAGTTTTGAGGAATTTATTGTCTTGCATGGTTTCTTGGATGAAGTGTTTTTGGTTATAAATTTCTTTATATATTGAGTGCTTGTTTTAATCTCAAGTACATTAGAGATAAGATAAAGAAGTTATGTTTTTATATAAATTATTTTGTCATAGTACAAATTACATTTGGTTTAAAATAATTTGACTTTACGACCTCTCCCCTTTTGATGATGACATTACATATGGTATAGTTTGAGATAATGTTTTGAGGTCCCCCTTTGTACGAGGCTTGCCTTTTGGAAAATCTTGCTTTTAAGAAAAAATATTTGTCTCCCCCTTAGTTGTTGCAACTTTTCTTATATCATTTTATAATTTCTCCCCCGTTGTCATTATCGAAAAGGATGGGGATCTTTTCTGATGACTTTTTACAAAAGAGAATTACTGTGGAAATTCAGGCAGGAAATATATTTCACTATCATGGGTCAATTAAGAAAAGTAATGGATCACATTGGTTATGGGGTGTACTCATGGAAGTATAACATTTAATCATGCAAGAATCATACCATGATAATATATGTTATGTAGTGTTTGAAAAAGGATTATATCAGGGTATATTGTTAATGTTGTGGTTAAAGTGTTTCTAAATTAGAAGCTCATATGAGGTTTAGATAGTGAAAATTTTGAGTTTTTTTGGGGAGGGCTTTTTGAATGTCTATTTTGTAAACATCTCGGGTGGTTGACATGTGTGGAAGTAAATATTTTCTTGTATGGAATCATTATATGCGTCCAGAAAAGATCTTTACAAATGGATTGTTGGTATAATATATTAGTAGATGATTCTAAATAATGTCTTTTAGTATTTTTAATGTCAAGGTTATATTGAATGGTGTAATCTGGTCATTTTGGTAAAGATGTCGGCGATGTTATTTATGGTATAAGTATACTGAGGTATCACATCCCATTTTTAATATATGTTCGCATAAGAGGTGGTGTTGGAAGCTAATATGTTTGGTTTGATTGCGTCAGACCGGATCTTTGTTATGGATATTGAACTTGTAGATTGTTAGTCTTATCATTTCTTCCAACTAGAGTTTCTTCCGAGTTTTGGTCCTTAGTTGGTCCGATGGAGAGGGTTTCTATTTGTTTTCATACTTAACCCTTGATTTTTAGGGAAACATTTGATGTGATATGTATGTAATCTTGGATGACGTGTTTTTTTTTATAGATAGGTTTTCATGTTTCATTTTAGACAATAACTCATTTTCACGAATTTTATCTTCCAGTTTGATTCATAGATGATATACTATCAATCTTTTCTAGACTAACTTTTCAAGAATTATTTTTCTTTCTTTTAGAACTTTTTTTATTTACTCACGGATTTTTCACAATCAATTTATTTTCAAAGACAAGATTCATTTACAATTTTCACCCATACATTATATCCTTAAAATATTTTTAATATATTCTCACCACAATAATCATTTTTTTAAACAATATTTTCAAATATGTGTAATTTAACTATTTGTATATCTTAACATTTCAGTTGTTCCATATTCATTATTTTTCACATTGTCATATTTTCCAATCTTATGGTTATAAGTTGATATGTGACAAAGCTTTTAACTATCAATTTAATCAAACAATGTTGTATTCTACATGCATTATTGTGATTGTTGTACTATTCTTGAGGTGTAGTGAACTTTAGAGGTCGTGTGTATCACATGTTATAGTTGCAAGGAAGAATGAATAAGAATTTGAAACTTAAGGACAAATGTTACGCATTTGAAGATTTGTTTAGATTCTTAGAATGTTGCCAATCCTTTGATGTTTCATCATCATTTGCCTTCTGTTTCTTTCATCATATATATTTCTTCTCGATACATTCCATCTTTCTGAATTCCTAGATACTTCTTTCCTTACTTTATTATCTTCAAAATAAGGTCTTTTCGATATTTTTTGAGTACTTACAAAATATAGAGAACAAACATTCTGTACCGGTACCCTTTGAGTTTTGGGTCTTTGTTTGTTAGTAAAGAAGTATGATGATGTCTTTTGGCTATACTCACAAACCATCCTTTTTATTATGTAACAAACAACAAACTTATGGTTATTTTACCACAATATGTGTACTGAGCATTAGACAAACGAAATTAATAATCTATATATGTATGATCTTTACTTTTGCAAATGATTCAAAAATAATTCTTCTTTAGTTGGGTACCATGGTTTTCAAAAGTATATATCATCTATCTTTTTGTAAAAACAAGAATGGATATTATGTTTGATGTTTTTAGGTTTCATGATTTCTTTTTTTTGGTTCCCTAATTTTCTTTTAAAAAATGATTCCTTCTTTCTCTTTTTGTTTTTATTTACCAAAAAGTAACTTCAAGTTTTTGCTACTTTAATCAACTTGTAAAAAAGATTTTCTTAACAAATCGATTTCTTTTCTTAGTTGATATTTTTTAGTTTGAAGACAAGAGGGTACTTACTTTAATATTTCTTTAAAGTATCAAATTTCATCATGAGTTTATTAGTTTTGATGATTAACTTCTTGTTTAGTTTTGCAATACTTTCTTGTGATACATATATGTCCTTATTTTCATTTTGTATAGCAATGCGTGAGTCAATGAGATTTTTATAACTAATTACCAATGTATCGTAAAGCTGTTCTAATTGGTCATATGCATTTATTATACCCGCTTTTGAAATGTTATCAATGTTAATATTTTTTGAATTTACCTCATCATTTAAAGTTTATTCTTATACACAAGGGTGACATTCTGATTCCTTGTTGGAAGATGAACTCGTGTAATCCTCTATAGTAACTTTGTATCTTATAAAAAAATACTCTCTCAAAATCCATCTCATCACATATTAACTCTTAGATGTGTGACTTCTAATAAGTTAGATTTGTGGTGATAGACAAACTAGACAGAATGAAAAAATCGCCTCTATCCTTATATGTCTTGCTAGTTGATGAAGCATTTGGATGGGGGGTTTTATCAAGACATCTTCGGTGTTGTTTGAGGTGCTTTCTTCCAAGTATTCTTTGGTAATAATATCCCTGATTTCACTTGCTTCTTTGCAATATGTTACTTTTCCTACAGCAACATTATCTATCGAAGAGCGTAATATTATCATAGCTTCAACATTTGATTTGATTTTCTTTTCGATGCCTAATCTATCTAGGATGGGTGATTTCTTATTGCCAATTATTTTCCAAGCAGAGTAATTAAGAGATTGAATCATGTACATTGTTCTTGCTTTCCAAAGTTCAAAATATTCTCTTGAAAACAATGGTATATCATATATTTTCAAGAAGATTCAGGATAGGCTTGCCATTTGATCTTTATACATAAAATATACTTTTCAAAATATATATCTATGAGTTAGGCTCTAATACCCATTGTTGGACCGAAAATATACATAAAAGGGGGTTCAATTGGATATATGGGATTAATGGCAGTTTTAAAAGTTTCTTAACTGAATTGTAATAATTAATTAAAATATGATAAATTAAATTATGGGCGGGCAATTAATCAACAATACTAAAAGCAGTTAAGAGATAGAGAATAATGAGAATTTACAAACTTAGATTTCGATGTGGTTCGGCCTCTGCCTATGTACAAGCTCATTACGGTACTCAAGAACTTCACTATTTTCAGTTCACTTAGGGAGGAACCAAAACCTAAAAAGGAACGCTACCTTAAAAATCGTAACTAATAATATGGAAACTCGTCCCTTTTCAAGTAGTATCCACACAGTAACCCAAGGTCTTTAAACACCTTGACTATTATAAATAACGGCATTAGTGATCGAGAAGATATAATTAAGAATAACCATTCGTCATAAAAATGAGATACGTAATCAGAATTAATGCAAAGTTTCTTTACAAAAATAATGAAATAATAAGCTTACTTTCTCTCTCTAAAGAGATAAATGAACTAGTTTCACAAGTATATAGATCAATTAGGTTTCTGGGTACATCTTTAGCATAAGTGAGTATTGGTATTTTAACTTTGCTAAAAATGGAATGGAAATTTAGTTTCAAGTGGGTTTTCTTGAATCTAAGGTATGAGGAATTTTTCTCACTAAGAACTCAAACTTTGGGATGATGTAAATTTTCTTGAGAGAAAGTTGATGTTGTTTGTGTTTGTGTGTATTAAAATGGAAGAGGATTTGGGTATTTATAGGGTTAGGAAATTTGGATTGGGTAGAACAATGTTGGTAAATAAGTTGTTAGAAGTTGAGGAACTCATGGGATAATGGGTGGAAATTTTGGAGGAAGTTACTAAGCTTTAAAGGCATTTTGCTTGCACTTTTAGTCGACTCAACATGTGGTTGAGTTGACTTAAACCTCTTTAGTTGGCTTTTGAAAAGATGATAAGACTCAAAGTAAAGATGAGATGACTCAAAGTGGTATTTGGGACTTTCAGTCGGCTCATCTTTCTCTTTTAGCCGACTGAAACCTCTTGGTGTGGCCATAAATGGGTTTGTTTATGGTTCGAGAAGGATTTAGGTGAGTGGTAATGAGATTATACATGATCAAAACAAGTTATTTTTCTTTCGTACATTGGTTTATAAAGTACAACAAAATAAAGTAATAATTATCTTAGTCTTTTTGAGAATTTATTTGACTCGTTTGACATCGATCTGGGATTTAGTGACGTATTACATGATTTGAGTAATTAGTTGTGTTGATGGAATAACGTTTATTTGATTCTCAACTTATCATGAGGATGTTGTTTGATTGAATCACATATGTTGATGTAAGCTTCAATGTGAGAATATTAGTTGATGTATGACTGGGTGAGTGAGTCACATATAAGGTTACTAGATGACATAAGCTTCAAGTCAATCTTGCGAACTTCATTTTCTTTAGTTCATGATCATTATTGTCTTTGTTATGAGGAGTTCATTGTCTTACATGGGATGGTTGCATGGTTGAATAGATGAAGTGTTGATGGTTGCATATCTCATAATGTATTGAGTGTTTGTTTTAATCTCAACTATATTAGAGAGAATATAGTGAAGTTATGTTTTTATATAAATTGTGTTGTCATCATACAAAATACTTTTGGTTGAAATACATTTAGTTTACAATACATTTATCCCTATCTTTTTTAAAAGATAGGCCTCTAGGTAATATTTTTTAAAAGCACCTTAGGAGCTACATAATAAGTAAAACTACCATCGTATTCTTCTTCAAACCACATTAATGAAACCCTATCCTGAAGAAACAGTCCACACAAGAAGTAAAACTACCATAAGTTCAAACAAAAATGTATTGGTTATACTTGTACATTGCATGATATCATATATTAAAAGTAATAACACATCATTAATTGTATTTTAGCTTTTGTTTTAGAATCAAGCTGAATAATTAAGGAGGAAGATACAGGAAAATGAAAGCTCTGCTATTATCCATGTATTAGGCATGCATAAAACAAAGGCAACATCACCAGAGTATACGATCAGCAATATACAAACTATCTCCCAAGATATAAAACATAAGGGATAATATCAGACTCCATAGAGTAGCTAAAAAGATTAAGTGTTTTCTCACATCAATATGCCTGTAAGTCATTCAGAGAGTGTATAAGAACAACGACAGTAAAAAGAGAAAAAATAATTTTATTTGCTTTCTCTAAATACCTAGATCGAAGAACACTTGAAGCCCAAATCAATAATCTTAAGAGAGAAATCATCATCCTTATTAACCAATAAGGAATTCTCAGGCTTTGGATCTCTATGCATAACATGAAGAGAATAACATCCATCAATAACCCATGCAAAAATCTTTGTCAACTCAATTGCCTTTCTCTCATTGTAATGCCCTTAAGAATAATTATGTCAAACAAACTATTTCTCTTTTGGACACTCACATTCTCACTATAGTTTGATATCATTTAGTGTGTGTGTTTTTATTTTTGCATATTTATAGTCTAGGATCTCCGGATTTAGACCTTTTTTTATTATTTACTTCTTCGTGTTGAGCAACAAGGGTTTAAATAATTGACGATCGTGGTTGTTTTGGGTGAGTGTACATGCCTCTACATATTTCATTTTACTCAGTTTCTCTCGCCATCGTATTCAGGATACTATGTATTTGAATGTTATTGAAATACTCATCTATTTAGAGTTGATCTCCTTTGGCTCAATAATTGTTGTATCTTTTATAAGGAGGGTTACTTTTACCACTAAGATAATCCATAAATTTGTTTGCATAATATTCCTCATTCGAATAGCTAAAATACAAAACTTATAACCCTTTCCCCACAGGTCCGATCTTATATACGTTTAAGGAAATTGCTAAAATATGACATAGAGGACATGAAGTATAAAGTAGTTGTCCATTACCATTTTTATTTAATTTTTCCATTTATTCAGTCAAGTTAGTTTTTTTTATTGCTTTTTAGGCCTAAATTGAGTTGAATCTTTTTTTCTATGGTGATGTGTGATGAGATATGTTGAATACTTAATACAAAATTATGTTTGTCAACTTTTTTTGGTGCTTATACTCATATTGATAAAGAGACATGAAGGGATTATTCCACTTGACTCGAGAAGTATATTGATTCAGCGGTAAAACTTGACTTAGTTACAATCTATGTTTTGATATTCTCTATATGTATTTAGCGGTAATGGAAATGATGTTTGGTAATCATGTTGAACAAAAACAATCGTTGCTTTTACCTAAAAAAAATTATGTTTTCATTTTTCATGTGTGTCTTTATTCTTTTGAGAAAACATAACATTACAATTAAAGATTTATTTGGGATTATAAAGTGTTACTTTTCTTGGATCAATTACTGACTTACAACAACAATGGTTCGAAGGAGAAAATAAATAAGTCAATGAATGATTATATAAGTTAATTTTATTATTTTTTATAAAAAAAAAACGTGTGTCATACACATTTCTAAGTTACATTTTGGATTTGTGTTTTGGGGTATTTTTGGGTCGTATGACTTGGTGATCTTCTATTTCAAATTTAGTGGATTCCAAAGTAACCAGTCCTATTGCACTCACAATGCTTTAAAATTAAGTGAAAGATTGTGGAATAAAACAAAACCACATCACATGGCAAATGGCCAACTATAGTCCATATTTAGAATAGTTTAGAAGAACACATTTCCTTATTTAGTTAGTGCGAAATGTGAATTATATTAGTTTAATTTTTTTTTCAATTTTAGTATAATATTCATTTACATATATTTCAAGCAAAGGTAGAGATAATATATGGTTGTATTTGATCATCACATATTTTCTTTATTTTCCCGAATTCTTATTTATTTGCGCACATACACAAGCATGATGTTGTGCTTATTTATAAGTTCGATGATATATAGGAGTATGTTCATAAGTATCTTTTGGGTTTTTATGATACTTAATTGGGGTATTCAAATGTGGGTAAATGTTGCATTTTGGTTTTAGTGTTCTATTTTCCATGAGTATATTAATGACTAATTCTACGCATACTTTTCTGTTGAATTCAAAATTAAGACTAAATTTAAAGGGTTCCGATAACGTGTGTGCTAAGGGCACACACTAAGTTGTCACTACTTATATATATGCCTGTTGAGTGCTACATGCATTTGGTCCCAATTGCTTTAAGAATGTCCGACGCTTATATATATATGTGTGTGTGTGTGTGTGTGTGTGTGTGTGTGTGTGTGTGTGTGTGTGTGTGTGTGTTTGTGTGTGTGTGTGTGTGATGCCCTGATTTTCGGGGGGCAACGCAGAAAACCTTATATAATTTGATATCATTTGAGAAACTCCTCTTTAAAGTAAAACATTTCTTTTACATTTTTGCGTCGTAAAATACCTTTAATTTAATTAATGAAATGATTCCAATCTTATGAAATTTATATGAACACTTGAAATAAAAGAGTCTTTCCAACTTTATAGAATAAATAATAATTGAAGAAAGTGCACATTCTTTCAATTTTTTCAATTCACACCTTATAGTTTCAGTGGAAGTTCAAATGACCCAAAAACGTTACATCCATCTGTTTTTGGCGGCAGATGCCTCACATGAGCTGCACGTGTGTTATAAGTGAGGGTATTGGTCTTTTCAGGGGTATCTAAAGAAAAAAATCTAAAACCCCACCTCTCGAGATCATCATCTAACAAATCGTTTGTTCACTAATTCCAGTTAAAGATTACTTGAAATGGTTTGGGAATTGAGGAAAGGCATGTTCGATGTGGAGGAAGGACTTGAAACTCCAATGTCTGGTAAGTTTTATTGCTTTTATTGTGTTTATTTAATGTTATTCAAATATTACATGTTGTGATTGTGTTGCGTGTTGGTCCTTTGATAATGTTTCGATGTTTAGCATAGAAACATTAAAAGACAAATTTTTAATTATTGAAGTTCAATGAAGTTGGATTTTTACTATTATTTATGATGCATGTCATTATTCAACCTTGTCCTTTAGTTAAAAAGGAGGTAGTTGTTTTTTTGCTATTCATTCCTTTTTCTGAGACATGTTCCCCATTCAAATTACAAACTTTTCTTTTATTTTATTTTTCCAATTATGTCCCCCCATTATATCTATTTTTTTTAGAGAAATCATTTGAATAATTCACAATTAAGCTTTATCATGGACGGAAGCTTAAATTAGTTAGTGATGAGTTATGTGAAGGGGGGATGTTATATGTGCAGATTTATGTCATACTGATGAGATGTCATGCATTGAGATAATGCTAATGCTGAAGGAGTTAGCATATACATCCAATTGCATAGTTCATTTTTTGGCAATTGGTGACAGTCAATTGGAAATACTCAAGACTATAAGCAATGATGTTGAAGCAATGAACTTGAAGAAGTATGCTAACAAGAAAGATGTTGTGGTACTTTAAGTTGAACATTTGGATGATGGAGAAGTGCCTGGTGAGTATGTAGTGGAGGTGGAGATGGAATGTGATGTTGAAGATCAATTTGAAGTGGATGAAGATTTTAAAGCATATGATAAAACATCTGACTTAGAAATCATTGATGATATATTTTTTAGTGTCAATTCTAATGATCTTGGAAAGTACACAACATGAGAGGGTGAGCTCTGAGAGTGAAAGTGATGCAAATATTGTCCAAAGAAAAGGAGAAAATGTAGATAAAGGTAAGGGTGATGATGCAAGTAATGGTGCAAATGAAGACTAATGAGTTGATAAAGATGTAAATGATAGGATGCTATTCAATGAAAATTTAGACACTCACACTAACTATGCCCCTTCAGATGAACTTCAAAGCATGTCATTATCAGGGGAGGAGGGCCATGATGGGAAGTCTTTAATGAGTTGGGGGGGCATTAATTTCACCCAATTTAAATTGGGGATGCTATTCACTAATATTAAACTTTTTAGGGCTGAAGTAAGGGAATATGCCATAAAATGGGAAATAACTCACATTTGTCAAGAATGATAAAGATAAAGTCGGGGGGGAATGTAAAGCAGGCTGGCCATGGATCATTTATGCCTCCCAAGTTCAATGTGAGGACACTATGCAGATTAAGGCATTTGTGGATAGACATACTTGCAACAGGCTGTTTCAGGTTAAACATGCAAAATACAAATGGCTGGCCCAAATATATGTTAAGCAACTCAGGTCAAATCCTAGTTGGCCTACTCAATCTTTAAAAGAAGATGTTCAGAAGCAATACATTGTGAAAGAAAAGATTTCGCAAATCTATAGGGCAAGGAAGAAGGCTTTTGCAATGATCGGCAGGATATATAATGATCAGTTTAGCATGCTTTGGGAATACATTATAGAGTGCCAGAGAACCAATCCAGTAACAACAATTAGGTTGAAGTTTTCTTCAAAGTAGGAAGTTAAATCTATTTTTAATAGAATGCATATCTATTGGGGGGGCCTTAAAAGGGGGATTTTTAGAGAATTGTAAAACTCTAATTGGCTTAGATGGTTGTCATTTAAGAGGACATATAGGTGATATTTTGCTGACTGCAGTGGGACTTGATGGTAACAACCAAATATACCCCCTAGCTTATGCTATTGTGGGGAAGGAAAGGAAGAAATCATGGAGCTATTTCTTAAAACTATTGGATGATGACTTGATCATTGTTAACTCCAACGTATACACCTTTATTTCAGACAATCAAAAGGTAATCTGCATACTTGATAACTACAATGTTTTTGACATAATCTATACACTTGCACATAATCCATATGCATTTGACATCATTTATTATGTAGGGACTAGTACTTGCATTGGATGAGAGATTCCCAAACTCAGAGCATAGGCACTGTGTAAGGCATCTTTAAAATAACTTTAAGGGGAAGTTTAATGGGTTGGCACTGAAAACACTGGTTTGGAAAGAAGGAAGAGAAGCCATAATTCCTTAATTAAATAACACAATGAAGGAGATAAAGGCAATAGATGAGAGGGCATATGATTTTCTACAAGACATGCCTGCTAAGTATTAGAGTAGGTCACACTTTAGCACTATTTGTACGAGTGACATACTTCTTAATAATCTTTGTGAGAGATTCAATGCCAACATAAGTCAGGTAAGGAACAAGCCAATCATTGAAATGTTAGAAGCTATTAGAATCAATTTAACGGAGAGAACCTAAAAAAATAAGGAATTACACAGGTGGTATCATTTGTCCAACAATTCAAAAAGGATTGGAGAAAGATAAACAAGAATCAACTGCATGGATACCAAGATGGAATGGTGATCAAAAGTTTATGATAGTTGGGCCCTATGGAATGTAATAAGCCCTTGATCTTGGTACTAAACATGTGGATGTGGGAGATGGGATTTGATAGGTATACCATGCTCTCATGTGGTTGTTGCCCTGCATTACTTGGAAGAAGAAGCTGAAAAATATGTGAGCAAAACATAGTATATGCAGACCTACGTAAACACCTATTCTAACTTTCTCAACCCAATCAATGCAAGAGATTTATGGCCAAAGTTAAATTTGAACACCATCATCCTTCCAGTTTACACAATACAACGTGGAAGACCTAAAAGGGCAAGAAGGAGGGAGGAGGGGGAATCATTTGCTGCAAATCCATTCAAACTAGGGAGAAAGGGGTCTATAATGACATGCAAAGTTTGTGGTACCCAAGGTAATAACAAGAGAGGATGTCCAAAGAATACAAATAACACTAATGTGGCTATTGTAAGTGGGGATGTGCCTGGTGGAAGTGGAAGTGGAGTAGGCAAGCAAGTTAGTAGGGTAATTTTAATAGTAAATGAAGTTGATTTGTCATTTAATGGGATTCCTTTTCAATTGTATATATTTGTTTACTTGAATATAATATGATGTCTAACACTTGAAAATGTTCATTTACGTAGGTGGGGGGTAAGAAATATTGTGCAGTAGCCGATGTGATAACACATGGTCCCTCGCAGCCTCCTCAACCTACACAAAGTTGATGGATTTATGATAGCATATGAAGTTTGCTTCTTTTTTTATTGTTGTTTGGTGAACTTTAGTAAATGTTTGTACATTGGTCCTATTGTTTAGGTTGGGTTGGTTCTCTGATATTGACCGTGATTTTTGTAACTTAATATTGAGAATCAACCTTTTTTTGTTGGGACATAAAGGCAAGTAGCCTTATGTTGGCAAATAATATTAATGCATAAACAATATTACTGCATAAATTTCATTTCATTGATGCATAATTTCTTTAATACATACAAAACATATTACATGAGTTCTATTTGGGTTTGCACATTATTGGCAGTGGTATTGCCCCACTTAATAAAATATAAAAGAAACACTCACATCATACAAAATGCCCAACCCATAGAGAAAAACTTGTCTCTTCCCCTATTGCTACCAACATCAGCCTCGAGAGCCCGAATCCATCTAAGAAGACCTGGAATAATGTTCTTGGATCTTGCACACATTGGAAAATATCCACACAAAGTAGCCATAAGATGAATAAGAGAAAAACCTCCTTCTAGGGTAGGAAGTCGTCCAAGATGTACGAATCGTTGTGGTATTTCTGTGGTAGCATATTTACTCAATGATAAGTTTCTTCCTTTTCTTCTCTCTGCCTTCTTCATTTCTTTCTCTCCTTCGTTTCTTTCTCTTCTTCAAGCAGTCTTTTTTCTCCACTTGCAAATTTGGTTTTGAGAGACAAAAGGTCAAAATGTTTAATTTTCCCCTGAAAAGACCAATATACCCTCACTTACAACACACGTGCAACTCATGTGAGGCATCTCTTGCCAAAAAATAGATGGATGTAACGTTTTTGGGTCATATGAACTGTTAGTGAAACTATAGGGTGTAAATTGAAAAAATTAAAAGAATGGGGTGAAAAGTGTGAATAGAGTCAAATTATAGGGTCCCCAGTGTAATTAACCCTTAATTTTTCCATATATTTAGTTAAGTTAGTTTTTTTATTGCTTTTTAGGCCTAAATTGAATTGCATATTTTTTCTACGGTGATGTGTGATGAGATATGTTGAACACTTAATACAAATTTTTGTTTGTCAACCTTTTTTTTAGTGCTTATACTCATATTGATAAAGAGACGTGAAGGGGCTATTCCACCTGACTAGAGAGAGATATTGATTCAACGGTAAAAACTAACTTAGTTACAAATTACTCAAATCAACTCAACAAAGCCTTTTCCCAATTATTTGGGGTCGGCTACATGAATCCTATTTTTCCATTCCATTCTATCCAGTGAAATATCTTCGGTTAAACCACATAACATCATGTCCTTTTTTATAATATCCCACACCTCTACACTTTATGTTACCATAAATACTAACTAAATCACTCTTCCTTACAGGAGCAACCATTGGTCTATGCTTGACGTGTCCAAACCATCTAAGTCAATTTTCTCTCAATTTATATTCTATAAAATCTACTTTTATCGTTTCACAAATTTGTTCAATTTTAATTTTATCCTTTTGAGTTTTACCACAAATCCATATTAGCATTCGCATCTCCGCCACACTCATTTTCTGCACATTTTGTTTATTGATTTTTTCCAACACTCGGTCCCATATAACATGGCGCGTCTAATGGCCATCCTATAAAATTTTTCTTTTAACTTCAAAGGTATATGCCTATCACAGAAAATGGCGGTAGCACTTCTCCACTTAACTCAGCTTGCTCTAATCCTATGAGTAACGCCATCACTAATATCTGCATCTTTTCGAATAATCGATCCTAAATAAAGAAAATGATCATTTTTAGGTATCTCTTGACCCTTCAATTTCATCACATATACATATGTCCTCCTATTACTACCAAAATTGCACTCCACATATTCTTTTTCAGTTATGCTTATTTTAAATCCTCTTATTTTTAGAGTTTCGCTCCACAATTCTAACCTAACATTAATCCATGTCTTACTCTCATCCACTAAAATAATATCATGGATAAATAGCATACACCATGGCATCTTATCTTGTATTTGCCCACTCAACTCATCCATAACAAGAGCAAAGAGACAAGGACTTCATGTTGAACCTTGGGGTAGACCCGCAGTAATTGAAAATTCACTACTTTCTCCGACTGATGTTCTTACTGTAGTCATCGCACCATCATATATATCCTTAATCACATCAATATATCTGTGAGTCACTCCTTTTTTATGTAGAACCCATCATATTATATCTCTAAGTATCCTACCATACGCCTTCTCCAAATCTATAACAATCATATGAAAATCCTTCTTTTTCTCCCTATACCTCTCCATTAATCTCCTCAATATATAGATTGCTTCCATTGTTGACCTCCCATGCATAAACCCAAGTTAATTCTCAAATACTGTTATCTTCAATCTCAATATATATTCTTTATATGTATTTAGAGGTAATGGAAATGATGTTTGGTAATCGTGTTGAACAAAAACAATCCTTGCTTTTACCTAAAAAATTATCTTTTCTTTTTCCATGTATGTCTTTATTCTTTTGAGAAAACTTAACATTGCAATTAAAGATTTTTTTGGGCCTATAAAGTGTTACTTTCCTTGGCTTAAAGACTGACTTACAACAACAATGGTTCGAAGGAGAAAATAAATAAGTCAATTAATGATTATATAAATTGATTTGATTAATTTTTATAAAAATAACGTGTTTGTCGTACACATTTTGGTTTTCTGTTTTGGGGTATTTTGGGGTTGTATGACTTGGTAATCTTCTATTTCAAAGTTAGTGGGTTCCAAAGTAACCAGTCCTATTACACTCATAATGCTTTAAAATTAAGTGAAAGATTGTGAAATAAAATAAAACCACATCACATGGCAAATAGCCAACTATAGTCCATATTTAGAATAGTTTGGAAGAACACGTTTCGTTGTTTAGTTAATGCTAAGTGTGATTTATATTGGTTTAATTTTTTTTAGTTTTAGTGTAATGTTCATTTACATATATTTCAAGAAAAGGTAAAGATATTATTTGGTTGTATTTGATCATCACATATTTTCTTTATTTTCCCAGATTCTTATTTATTTGCGCACATACACAAGCATCATGTTGTGCTTATTTATAAGGTTGATGATATATAGGAGTATGGTCATAAGTATCTTTTGGGTTTTTATGATACTTAATTGGGGGTATTAAAATGTTTTTAGTGTTATTCCGTTGAATTCAAAATTAAGACTAAAACTAAAGTGTTCCGATAACGTGTGCGCTAAGGGCACACACTAAGTTGAGACTACTCATATATGTGCCTGTCCAGTGCTACATGCATTTGGTCCTAGTTGTTATTGCTTTAACAATGTTCGATGCTTAAAATATATTCAATGTGTATACTTGCTCGTGCATCGCAGGGAATACCACTAATATATATACATACATATATATATATATATATATATATATATATATATATATATACATGTGCGTGTGTGTTTGTGACATCCGGAAAACCTTATATACTTTGATATCATTTGAGAAACTCCTATTTTAAAGCAAAATCTTTCTTTTACAATTTTGTGTCGTAAAATACCTTTAATTTAATTAATGAAATAATGCCCAACTTATGAAATTTATATGAAAACTTGAAATAAAAGAGTTTTTTCAACTTTATAGAATAAATAATAATTTAATAAAGTGCACATTCTTTCAATTCTTTCAATTCTTTCAATTCACACCCTATAGTTTCAGTGACTGTTCAAATGACCCAAAAACGTTAAGTCTGTCTGTTTTTTGGTGGGAGATGCCTCACATGAGTTGCACGTGTGTAGTA
The DNA here is from genome assembly GCA_949130495.1 of Sambucus nigra. Lineage (NCBI taxonomy): Eukaryota > Viridiplantae > Streptophyta > Magnoliopsida > Dipsacales > Adoxaceae > Sambucus > Sambucus nigra. The sequence goes on along the minus strand of OX422223.1, from coordinate 253,357,258 downwards.
AGTGAGGGTATGTTGGACTTTTCAAGGGTAAATGAAACATGTAATTATCTAAAAAAAAAATTAAAACCCTAACTCTGAAGATCATCGTTTGACAAATTGTTCGTTCACTGAGTCTGGTTAAATATTACTTGAAATGGTTTGGGAATTGAGGAAAGGCACGTTCGATGTGGAGGAAGGGCTTGAAACTCCAATCATTCATTTACTGATTCCGATTAAGGGCTTGTATATATATCTGTTTTTTTTTTGTGTGTGTGTGTTTGTGTGTGACGTCCCAATTTTTGGAGGGCAATGCAAAAAACCATACATACTTTATATCATTTGAGAAACTCCACTTTTATAGTAAAATCTTTCTTTTTCATTTTTGTGTCGAAAAATACCTTTAATTTAATTAATGAAATGATGCCCAGCTTATGAAATTTATATGAACACTTGAAATAAAAGAGTTTTGCCAACTTTATAAAATAAATAATAATTTAAGAAAGTCCACATCCGGTCTTATTACAAACCAAATTTAAATTCTTCAAAAACAATTCCTAATAATGTATTCAATGTTCCATTTAAATAAAATATTTTACATAAATAATAAACAGAACTCTACTGGCCCGTAAATCCTTCCTTTCCTCATACGATTTCCTTGCCTTTATCCTTTTTCGAAGTGTCGGGGGGGGGGGGGGCGGAATAGTGGGGTATCACTGTGCGCCTAGTAAGAGAAATACATAATGTAATGCCCCAACCCGGATTTATGGATAACCTATGAGTCAACTCGATCCGAATCGAGTCGTTAGGTGTGAAGTGCAATGTAACAACCTATATAATGTTGCAAATCTAATTTTATTTTGATTACGTTCTGCTTGTTAGCATGCGATTCTAGTTTCAGGATAAAATACATGAGGGACACATGGGGAGCACCCCAAAGTCCAAGTAAACAGAGCTATGAATGTAAAACATAAATAAAATATACTAACCTATATATCGCTCTCAAATTACAGAGCCGATCCTAACCTGCCGTAACAAAGTGGGTTATGAGCCTATGCCCCGTGGGATTTATACAAGCAGTATAGAAATGAATGGCAGAAAGGAATACTAACATGCTATGACCAAATTCATGCGAAAAATATGTATATACCTACACACGTATACCTTAGAAAAATACATGCTCCAATGCATTAATCAATTTATTCCCGAAAGCCTTATTTACCCAGATTATTTAACCTTGATCTTATTATAGGCCTTCATTTTTCATATGTGACATTTTTCACTTTGTTTAACACCATGTTCAACACTTGAAACCTTTAAACTTATTGTAGAAAAACCATTCCTTTATCGGAATTTATCCTTTTATTCAATTTACTATCATTTAGTATTTTCATTGAAAACCACCATTTCAACACTCGCATTTACCATGTTAAAAAATACTTATTTAATCTTTGAAAATACTTTTTACAACACACTCTTGTGCTAAATATGGGTTTCACAATTTAGGTCACTTAACCACCCATTTATCCCCCTTATTTATCCTTTTTCCTTATCTTATGGACAATAGTAGATTTATACATCTACATCAGCAATTATCAAGGATTGGAAAAGGTAGTACCCAACACAACTCACAACACCTAGCACAACACTTCTGATAAAATCGAACCAATATGTTTAGATTTTTTCCACCATTTCAAGTTTCCTACATATATATACCTATTTCGGTGGTGTATTTTTTAAGTCTTTGAGAAAACGTTTTTAAGAGTTCAAACACAAAAAGACTTTGATTTTTGATGTGCCAAACATCTTTTTGATTCACACACAAAAATCCCAATTACTTTTGTGAATCTTTTGGAACCTTAGAACATAAGTTTTGCTATTGTTCAACCTTTATGGGGAGATCTTTACAACCGAGGGTTGTGCGTCATTGCGTGGGGAGTCTCTATAAAGTGTTATGGCTGTGTGTCATTGAGAAGAGCTGCGGTTCTTCCTTTGTTGTTTGGGCTGTGAGTCCTTGGAGGGTGCGGGGTGCTGCGTATATTCTCTTGCTGAGTTCAAGACTGCGTGTCTTTGTGGGTTGGCTACGCGTTGATCCATTGCAGATTTCTCTATGTAATTATAAGTTGCGATTTATACATTCATAGTGAAATAAAGGTTTTACCCGAAAGGGTTTTTTCCTGAAATCTGTGTCTTAGCATATTTACTGCATTGCATGCTTTATTTTTTATGGGTTGATTTAGCTAAATGTTTAGGGGCTGTATTTATTTGATTTAAAGGTAGACTCTAATTAAATAATGGTTACTTGTAAACTTGCGAATTAATTTAATCAATTATCACACCGTCGTTATTCGGATCTTTCAAATTGGTATCAGAGCATGTTGCACTAATTTATTGCGTATTCCTTTTTTCGCAAAATTGTGTGATATTGATAATCAGTTTTGTGAAAAATCGCAATTTTTTCAATGGAACGTCCATTTAATGAGGAGGCTATTTTTGAAAAAGTTCACGACCATGCTGAAAATTTAAAAAGTTTGAATTTGAAACTTTGCAAAAAAATTAAAGTTCTGGAAAAAGAAAATTCTTGCTTTAAATTCGTGATGGATCTTTTGCAAACAGTTCAAAATCAAAGAGATTTTTATCATGAAAAACTTGTTTCCTTGGACCATGACTTTGTTTCTTCAAAATTGTCCAAGAAGGAAAGTGATGATAGGGTTCTATTTTTAGAAAAAAAATTGGAGGACCTTAAAAATTTGATGGTTTGTGTTTGTGCCAAAGATGATAAAAATATTTTAGTCAATGAGTTTGTGGCACGTGAAGAGACTCTTAGGAAAAAAATTTCTTTAATTGAGGGGGATCCAGATAACCTTCTAGGTTTGATTGATAATTTGAAGAAGGTGTCCCTTAATTTGGAAGAGTCTATTTCTTTGATTGAGTCAAAAATTTTGAAGTTAAAAAATGATTTGACAGGCTCAAGTAGGTTTGATAGTGATGGTAATGGCTCATTGTGTTCTCATGCTTCTAATGCTAAAGCCAAAACCATTATTTGTTTTAGAGGTTCAACTAATTCCAAGGATGTTAGAAAAAATCACACTTTAGGTGTCGTTCCACCTGTTTACACATGTTCATATTGTGGTGGGAAAGGTCACCTTAGGAGATTTTGTTTTGATCTTGGAAAAGGTCTTAGGAATTCAAAGTCTAGTATTTTGTTGGTTCCTAAAACCCCGTGTCGACGTGTTACATCCGTTTGGGTTAGGAAATCACTTTTGGATACACTAGATTTTAGAATAGTTGATTCTCATTTGCTTGCACATGATTCTTCTCTTGCCATATCATACAAATGAGTGTGTTTGTATGTTTGTCATACGCTAGTTATGCTTTCTAATATATTTTTGCTAGCGTTGTGACATGTACTTTTGTATAATTTTTTGTTTTTGAAAAATTTTGAAAAATACAAAAAGATTTTATTTTGCTAAATTTCTTGAGAAAATTCAAAAAGAGTTTTGTATTTTTTTTGCACCGTTTTTGGATGGACACTTAGGATGACCAAGTCACAATATCATTTCATTATTTTCATGTGACTATTTGATAGTGTTTTTGAGACAATAGGTCAATTCATCCTTGTGCTTTATAATGTTTGGAGTCATTAAGATGTAATTAAGTGTTACTTTCTACATGTTTGACTCATGATTTCCTTTATTGCACACGTGCACGAATTTGTTTGATTATTGTGCTTGCCTTATCACATGTTGGTTGGGTGTTTTCACTTCAATCATGTCCTTAAAATGAACCAAGCGATATAAATTTTGATAAGGAAATTGTGCATATAAGAACCATTTTGTGAGTCTGTGTGCTTTATTTTAAAACGGGGAAGGGCTGAAAAAGGTTCTTTTTGCCTTTGCGAATACTAAGCCACCGTTAAATTGGACCTAAAAAATGGAGGAATTTTATTATTCGGGGTCCAAAGAGGTTAAAAGAGCCCAAAAAAAATTTAAAGGCAATAAAAAGAAATTCATGCCTAATATGGGTCATTTAGGTTTTTGCACCAATTCTCCAAAGTTTGAAAATTTAGTTTATCACCTCTAAGAGAAAATATATATGAGGGTGTTTGGTTGGAGATTTTAAATGGGTTTGCACGTCCTTGAAAATCTTGAAAATGCGCTACAAAGTTTTGGACATTATTGGTGTGGAAATCACTTTGACTTTGTTTTGTTGATTTGCATAAGACGATGTCATCTAAATTCAACAAACTTTTACACCTAAGGATATTTTTTATGCTCATTCGTTAGGGGTACACATATGCATCGTGCACATATGATTGATTGAGTTGATTTACCTATCGAATGTGTTCACACCCAATCATTCCATTTTCATGACTTGGTTGGTTGAGTCTAAATCCATGGTGTGATTTTTGTAGCATATTTTTTTCAAATGTATCTTATTTTTGTATGAAAAAATGAAAAATGATAAAGAGTTTGTGAATCGTTTTTGCATCTCCTTGCAAGATGCACGCTTGCCATATTATTTGATGCCTTATTTTTGTGCACCATGACACCCCGATTTTGCTTATTTGATTCATTCTTCTCTTTTGTCTATTTGGGGACATCATAAAAAGGGGGAGAAAGAATTATCATATTATGGAGGGGTTTGAATTTTGGGGGAGTTTTTGAGATTTAGCTTATGTTTTTATCATAAATTGGTATCTATGTTTATATCATTTCAAACTCGATATGTCACGTGGTATTTTCTTTGTCTCATGTGTGTAGGTACGAAGATTAAAGATCAATATGTTGCACACCCTGATGAGAAAATCTTTGAGCTTTGATGATTGTTGAAGATTGAAGAACAAACGATGAAGATTTAAACATTTGTATCTTTCCATCTTTAGGGTTCATGGGAGGGTAGATTTGTATAGGTCATTAGTTGATAATTCAGATATTTTTTATGTCTGTATCGGCATAGACATAGGGGGAGATTTGTAAGGACATTTTTGTCCATTGTCAATTTGTATGTCGTATGCCGTTACACCGTTGAAGAAATTTAAAATCGCATCTACATCAACGGATCCGAATATCAAAAGCATCTTCAACATGGATTTTGGTTTCTGGAAAATCGGATCGGTCCGCCTATTTTAAAAATGAACCGATCCGCCTCCGGATCGATCCACATCCATACCGGACCGATCTGCTTTGTACCAAAACCAGTAAACCCCGGATCGAAGCCAAACCGAAGAAGCCCTTTGAGAAAACGAACCGATCTGACCACGGACCGATCCGCTTCCAGAAACGGATCGATCCCTTTTGATCAAATCAAACCGACCTGTTTAGATTTTTTCCACCATTTCAAGTTTCCTATATATATATATATATATACCTATTTTGGTGGTGTATTTTTTAAGTCTTTGAGAAAACGTTTCTAAGAGTTCAAACACAACAAGACTTCGATTTTTGATGTGTCAAACATCTTTTTGATTCACACACAAAAATCCCAATTACTTTTGTGAATCTTTTGGAACCCTAGAACACAAGCTTTGCTATTGTTCATCCTTTGTGGGGAGATCTTTGCAACCGAGGGCTGCGTGTCATTGCTGAGGGAGTCTCTACAAAGTGTTATGGTTGCGTGTCATTGAGAAGTGTTGTGGTTCTTCCTTTGTTGTTTGGGGTGCGAGTCCTTGGAGGGTACTGCTTGTATTCTCTTTCTGAGTTCAAGACTATGTGTCTTTGTAGGTTGGTTGCATGTTGATCCATTGCGGATTTCTCTATGTAATTGTAAGTTGTGATTTATATATTCATAGTGAAATAAAGGTTTTACCCGAAAGGGGGTTTTTCCTAAAATATGTGTCTCAGCATATTTACTGCGTTGCATGCTTTATTTTTGATGGGTTGATTTAGCTGCATGTTTAGGGGTTGTATTTATTTGATTTACAAGTAGACTCTAATTTAATAAGGGTTACTTGGAAACTTACGAATTAATTTAATCAATTATCACACCGCCATTATTTGGGTCTTTCACAAATGCTCTCTACTACACCTCTGTTTCGTTGTTTCCAAGTGAGTGAGGTAGCTGCTTCGGTGACTGTGGAGTGGGCAGAGAGTGCTATGTTGCATCCCTCTTAGGTATTTAACCGTCATACCTAAGTGGATATTACCTCTTACTAACTTATGGGTCGTATTGATATTTCTCATGCTTAGCCTAACATTTCCCCTTTGTCTGACTTCCTTCCGTCTGGCGGCAGCACACTCACCCCTTTAAGCTTTGGAGTAAGCATTATATTGTAGCACTTTTAAAAGTCAGGATACATCTATCATTAACTTCTTTATCTTTTGACTCATCATGAACATTTATTTTCAGGATCCTACTGGTGATTCCACCGAGGTAGCTGATGAGGTGGATCATAGTTCTGAGGCCACTCATGTGGCTGGTGATGCCGATTCTAGTTGAGAGTCCTCTTTTCTTCCTTTTGAGGTAGAGTCTCATCATTCGGGTTGTAACGCTAAGGTGGAGGATCCTGCAGTTTTTATGAGCAGATTGTGGCATGAGGAGCAGCCAGGACACCTCAAGACACATGAGCTCCAGATTCTAGATTTGATTTTGGAGCATCATCCTGAGACATTCACTCCTTAGAGTGTGCTTCATATCGATAGCCTTACGGTGTTCAACCTGAGGCCCTTGCTAGTAACCTTCATGATTTATTGAGTACTTCTCCTGCTGAGATGACTAGTGCTTCCACTTTGTTGTTCTTGTAGGCTCTTTGCGATCTGCAACAGTTCGATCATTTTCATCTTGGTTGGCTTGACGCTGGAGTTCGTCATTTTCTGAGCATTACTTTTTTTAAGATGGTGAGACTTCACACGTCTAGGTAGACTAGGCTTGCTCAGCGACATGAGAAGGCTGTGAGGATTCGAGGATAGATTGCATTACTTCAGTCCCAAATTACATCTTTTCAGTCCCGACTTGATAGACTTGAGTCTGGTGACCACGGGGATGAAGCCAAGTTGACTCGGTTGGAGGAGGAGTTCATACGAGTGGCTAGTCTATCATATGTTGGAGCCCTTGCCCGCGACGACTTACTTTTTGTTATGCCGAGTGGATAGGTTATTTCTTGCCTTGTACTACTTGTGTTCCTCATGTATAAAAACTAGTTATTTATGGATGAGAAAAATGTTGTTTTATTTCTCCTGCACTTTTTCTTTTCCTAGGCCCACTCTATTTATACTTTGGCATCTAGTGTTTGGTCAATTTAGTCTACCCTTTATACTATGGGGTACTTGTATTGATCTGAGAAAGTCATATACATATACACATTTTTTTAGCACAACCCCTTGTGACTGAAGGGTATTTGCATGTTATCTGGGTGAGTTACCAAATCTTGAGCTACCCTCGATATCTATGGGGGTCTCTTTTATAATATTTTAAGGAATATTTTAGAGGGAGAGAGTTACCAAATCTCCTCCCTTTTTTTAGAAGAATCTTTATAAATAAAATAAGTAAATAGATGATTCTCTTTTTACTTTTATAAATCAACAGAGCCCTTTGCACAACACGGGGTCCTTGATCTACATTTTCTTAAGAAATTTCATGGTCTCAAAGATATTAAAGAGGGGGGTTTGACCTCCTTCTCTACATTTCTATTTCACTGGTTAAGTAAATCATTGCTTTGAGAACCGAGGTTAAAAAAAATTCTAGGCTAATTTTTTTTAAAAAAATATTATATATATTTATTACATGGAGGATGTCCTCCTACTGGTCTGGTGACAAAATAAAACTACCTGTCAGATATATTTGGAAGGACTTTGCTCAATATACTTTGTCTTAGGATGGATGTACCCCCTCCCCCCCCCCCCCCCCCCCCCGAAAGTGTATTGAGCAAAGTTTTACTTCTTTTTCATGTACCCTCTTCTAGACTAGTAGAGAGTATTTATGAAAAGAAAACATTATGTTGGGTCTACCTCATACAGTAGGTAGATAATCAAAATAAACATCAAAATGATCAAAAGTATTGCTATTCATTTCTTTTCTGTTGTGTACTGTTTACATGGTGGTATTGCCCTATCATTTTATTTCCAAAAAAAAAGGAATTTTTCTGGTATGAGATCAAACCGTTCAAGCTCTATTGCAAAAATGAAATTTAACAAAAACTAGGAATAGTACTTCTTTAGCCATTTGTAATTGATGGATTGGACACAGTCACTCTCTGGCTCCAAAATCTAGCAGTGTCCTGACTTCCCTACCCCTCAGGTCTTGAGCTTCTTCCTCATCATATGCTTCTACCATATTGGCAGTATTATAATCGTGAGCGGGGAGTGGATTCTCATTAACATCCGCAGGGGGTATTTGTAAGGTGCCGCTGGCCACCTGCTCGCCAATGATCCTCCTCGGGTAGTAGCAGTCTTTGGTGGAGTGTTGCACCCTCTGATGCAGCGCACAATACTTAGGATTATCTTTGTCATCTACTTTTGGAATTTCCTTATTCATGTGAAGGGGACCTTCTACCCTCTCTCGCACCAATGTACGATAGCAATCCATTGCTTCCTCTATGCTCCAAGGTAATAGTGGTGGATCCTCATCTCCAAACTTCCTTTTTCAATTTGGGTTATTGCATTTGGATCCAAAGCCTCCTTTCTTACCCTTTTATCCTCCATATACATAGTTGACTGCTTGTCTCCTTGGGACTTGGAATCTTCCAAGAGTAAGTGACACCTGCGCCCTCCAACTTGAGGACCTAGGCTTGATTATTATGGCTATGAACTGGCAGCCCTGGTGAACTTTCTAAAAGTTCCATCACTGGTCTCATTGATCAGATGTAGCTTGTATTACTCTAAGAGTTCCTCAACACATATTTATAGCAGCCTTGCCTCTGCCACATCCTCGTGGTCATCCAATGCCATCTCGTGAAAATGCTTGATATACTGCATCAACTCCTTACCCAGCTTCTGTAACCCCTATTCCATGTATCTCAAAGTGAATTCATCCTTTGCTATGAAGAAATTTTTAAGGAACTGCCTATGCATCTCCTCCCATGTGTGGACATTATTGGGCGCTAAGTGGGAATACCACGTGTAGGTCTTCCCGGTGAGTGTCTTGGAGAACTACCTCAACCTCAGATTTTTGTCATTTGCATGCACTCCTAGGTACTCAATGAACCTCTTCACATGCTCTCTTGGGTTCTCCCTTTTGACACTAAACTTGATAAACTTTGGTGGAATATACCCCCCTGTGTATGGCTTCTCGTTCACCTCTTGTGGGTAGGGGTCCTGCAGCTCCTCATATAAATGAGGATCGTCCCTCTGAGAAGAGGAGAGGAACTTACTTAATTCCTACATAGTAATGGCTTGGGAGGGTGACTCCTCCAAACTCATACCCTTTGCTGCTGGTGAACTTTATTGTGTCATAACTTGCTCCAGCGCCACCCTCCACGGCTGAGCTACTTTTGTCGGAATCGCTGCTGGAGTGGTTGCCCCTAGTATAGCACAACCTTGACCCAAACTTGCCAAGTCTACGTTGTTTGTTTGAAAAACTCAAAAAACATGCTCATAAGGATCATATCTTCCATCGGAACGGCTTCTGGTGAGCTGGTCGGCCCTGCCGGAGGAGCAGGTGTCTTAGCTTCGATCACCACCATGTTCTCATGAGTGGTCTTATCACTTTGAGTTCCATTCCCAAATGGAATGTCTTCAAAAACTAGCCTCTTAGAAATGTTGAAACCATATTTGTCCATGGAAGTGAGCATACCTCCCCCACAGATTCGCCAAATATAAGAGGGTAGTGTGATTGGGGTCTGGTAAAATACCGTATCGAGTGAGGCGTGACCCACTCTAATGGACTTTGCCTTCAAGGTTCTCAAGAACTTTTGAAACAGCTTCTGTTAAAACCTTTTTCTATCATTTTTTACCTTGCCTAGGGGTCTTATTTATACTTGGGCACTAGGGCTGAGTTGGCACTTTTTTATGCAAAAAATGAGAGGGTTGGTGACGGACAAGGTCTAAAATGTACCATTTGTCCCTACTTGTGTGTAGAAGCATGTCCCCTCTGACAGCTGCCGTCTAGTTTAAACCAAAGTGAAATAGAAAATATATCTCCTAACGTAGACAAAATATCTAATTTGGTAAATATCTTTTGAAATAGTAACTTGTGCTACAAACTTTGTAAGTTTGAGAGGGTGGCCTTGAGGCCCACCTCCTTTAAAAATTTTATGAACTTGAGGGGGGCTCAAAGACCACCTCCTCTAAAATATTTGAAAACTTATGTGGGCCTTGAATACCCCCTTTTATCTATAATCATTTTGCAAAATATTCATTTCTTGTGAGAAACACTTTGGCTATGTCCGATTGTGAGGTGTGGGGGAGTTAGGTGACCCTAGGGTCTTTATATTAGTATTCTCTCAATCTTAAAGTGTTGGTTGAGATTGCTCAACAAACCTTCTTCCTCAGACGCCAAGGTAAAACTCCCGAGATATCCCAACTGGACTATTTGATCCATGCTTTCTCAACTAGGCTACTTGTACAAGAAAATAAATATTAGTAAAAAGAATAATCATTCATGATGAGGGGTTGCTCCTGGAAGCCCCTTCCCCATCCTGGCCTGTTTTCTAGAAGCTAGGGGACCTTAAGGGTTCCACATCTAATATTTTCTGGAAACTGAGGGATCTTGAGGGTTTTGCGTCCCATATTTCCTGGAAGCTAAGGGACCTTGAGGGTTTCGCATCCCATCTTCTGGAAGCTGAGGGATAGAACCTTGAGGATTTTGTGTCTCATATTTTTTGGAAGCTGAGGGACCTTGAGGGTTCCGTATCCTATATTTTCTGGCAGTTGAGGGAGAGGAGCCTTGGGGGTTCCACACCCACATATTTTATTTCAGTTGAGGGAGAGGAGCCTTGGGGGTTCCATGCCTAAATATTTTCTTGCACTTGAGGGAGGGGAGCCTTGGGGGTTCCGGGCCCAAATATTTTCTTGTAATTGAGGGAGGGGCCTTGGGGGTTCTGCACCCAAATATTTTCTTACAGTTGAAGGAGGGGAGCCTTAGGGGTTTCGCACCCATATATTTTCTTACAGTTAAGGAAGGGGAGTCTTGGGGGTCCCTCGCCCTAGAATATAATGAGAAAACTCAAAACATTATTCTACAACTTAGATACGAATCTCACCTTCTCCCAAACGACTGTAACTATAAGTTGAGAGTAATCTATAATTATTGTTATTATAACTTATGGTAGGACACAAGATGTCACCTGCAGCCTATGAACCTCAAGGTTGCCTTACCCGAATCCTCGATAATTGTTCAAATATGGCAATCAAATTGCCTTGCTATGTGAATATCACACTATGTACCAACCCATAAGTTAACACAACTCTACTGAATCTTGGAAGGATATGGACGTCGGGTATTGCCTATAAACACCAAGGCCCTCACCACGAACGTCGCACGAGATCCTATTCCTCAATACTACACTATAGTCACCAAACTATAAATTAGTAACCCCTAGGATTTGGTAGGACAAGGGACGTCGAGTATCACCACAAGAGGAGGCATACCCTAACAGTGCCGCAAAGAGTCATATTCTAAAACATCACAACTTGATTACTTAATATCAAGTCACCGCGATTATCTAGGTTCACTCCTAGGTTACATCATTCGTCATGATTATCTAAACCAACACTATAGCTAAGGTACATAATTTGTGATGCACTAAACCAAGGTTCCCTAATGAATGGACCTAGTACTTCCTCACCCAGAACTACACATGCAATTTCATTCATCGACCAATAATCCCCTAAGGTGTTCCCCCATAAGGATAGTATCATACTTAGCAAAGGTCGGTGGTGCCTATTCCTAAGTGTTGGCCCACACAAATATACATTCCCACTAAATTTACCATAAACTACAGTATTACCCCAAGGGTCGAATTTGCCTAATTATGTCACTGGCATTAAATACCCATAAGCGCCGCACCTAAAGGTGATACACATATCCTTCAATCACAAATTATTTGTGCCTAGTCGTAGCACCCTGACCATCAACCTTTACTGTTGACTATATGAAACTCATGCCACTTGCCTAATAATGAAGGTCATTTTATTCTATTATCATGTAACACCCCGTATTTTTATGATATTAAATAATTACGAGATTTAGTATTATTTTTGGATTAATTAAATTAAAAAGGTGAGAAATTAATTTGTTAATCAATTAATCCGGATTAAAATAAATATTAACTAGCGTGCCATGGGTTAATAATTATTGATGAAAAGTTATCGAATATTATAGTGTGGATATGTAATATGGAATTATGAATTTTATAAATTATCGAGAGTGTGAAACGTGACAGTTTGGTATATTAAGTCGGGATGTGTGTGTGAGTTGTGTCGGGACTAATTTAATGGATTAAAGAAGTAAATTATTTTTAACTAACTCGTATGACCATTTCGAGGGCGCTATTGAGTCCAAAAGGGTTGAGATAGTCAGAATAGTGTACCCGAGGGTTTAGTTGGGGACCCGGGGCAATTTTAGGCCTAACCGACATTTTGGTAAATTGCATTTTGGCGGTTTAATTCATAACGAAAATTAGAGATGGTTAATATCAGTTACGTAAAGAAAAAGTTAGGTTATTATGCAAAAACTTCAAGGGAGAGCCACCTAGGGTGAGAGAGAACAAGCCCCGAGAGATTAAGGCCAAAAACCCATCGTCGTCCACCATCGTGTCCACCTTTGTGTAAATCGGAAGATGAGGGAAGACTACGTATGGTATTCACCCAACCCATACATATGGAAAATATATGTATGGGTTGGGTGAATACCTAATAAATTTTAATAGGATGTGAGAATGCCTATTATATGATTGTATTTGTGTGTATAGCATACCTACGCTGCTTGCTATCAGGAGGAGGTTTCGCGCAGTGGATAGTCTTATCCTCGGTGACCCAATGGGGGGATATTTGACTTGTACCCAAAGCATATGAACTTGGATACGTGCTATCTGAGACATAGGATAGTTTCGACTACTGAATGTGTGTGTGACCCATTTGGATGGTGAGTATGCTCGCATCCAATATTTATGTTATGAGATTCATGGTTCGTGAGAGATGTTGAACCAATTGTCCATATGCAGCGAGTGATGCACCATGACATGATAGCAGAGTATGCATTTACAATAAGTGGTCTTAACCTAAGGGTGCAAGATTATTGTATATATATATATATATATATATATGTATAGGGATGTTATGACTATATGTATATATGTGCTTTTGGAAATTTGTACTTTGTGAAACTAGTAGATACGGTAATAATAATAAATGCTTTGCACAAAGTGGTCGTAACCAAGGGGTGCTTGATTAGTATATATAGAGAGAGATGTTGTGACTATATATAAAGCAATATACTTGGGGAAAATTCTACTGTGTGAAATTAGTAGAAATAATAATAATGAGAAGTAGAATGATTTCAGTGAATAATATTTTACCCATTCGAACGGGGAATATAATGGAATTTAATTATTGGTGATAAACTATTTTATTAACGTATTGTATGGACGATATGGGATACTACTTTGAGATATTGATAGAAGTATAAGGTTATGGCCTAGTTGGGAGTGATATAAATAACTAAGTTGAGTTAGATGTACGTTAGGCGTGAACAATAGTGGAGAGGTGAGAATCTCATGTGAGAGTTCGAAACTAACATGCACATAATACTTGCTTCATTGAAGTTTTAAATACTTGCTAAAATAAATATTTTTAAAACTCGGGCTCTGACCCGTTTCTTTCTATTCTCCTCTCTTTTGCTATATATATATTATTTAATAGGTGCCCAGCCATAGGGTCGCCACCAGACTTAGACGCATGGATCATTTAGTGAGCTGCAGCTATTGTGGAAGCTGTAGGTTATTGAGATTAGACGCTTATATCTTTCCATTCAGTTCTTGTTCAGACATTTCAATTAGGGCATGTGTCGCTCGCTTCCAGTTTAGTTATTCAGAGATTTTACTTTTCTTAGTAGCATTTCTTCTCTTATTGGATTTAGTAGTATTACACTTTTGGTTTGAGACGTTTAACTGGAATGTTTTATCCAGTCTTATTTAATTCAGTAGTTGTCTCCTGTTCAGTATTTATTTTATTCTGGTGGAATGCAGATAGCTTTTGTTTTAAATATGAAAATTTATTAACTGATTATTTGGGTATAATTAAAATTAAATGTTTTGACACAGCTTAATTATTTAGTAGTTGATAAATAAAATAAAATAAAATTCGACAATGATGCTAAGAATGAACCAACCGGTCACTTCAGTTTAATTTAATAAAGGACTGATCACCCGGTATTTAATTAGGCAGGGTGTCACAGGTGGTATCAGCGCACCAGGTTCTAGTGTCCTTAGGATCTGTACGGATTTTCACGTTTCAGCGTAGCATTCTTTGAAATAGAGCCTTACTATAGGATTGTTGTATTCCCTTCTGTATGGTACTTACGTTCTCCTGCTGTGAATTATAATGGATGTGACTCATTATATGAAATCGCGTTTGTTTCGAGCACCGAACATTATAGGATGACCAGCGAGGGCTGTAAGAAGGACGACAAGAGAAGAAGTCTAACCGAAGACATAGAATAATCTGGGAATGGCGATTATGTCAAAAGACACCGTGAGTAATATTTAAGTATGTGATAATAGAATTTTCACTGGGGAACAGTGGGATCCCCAGGAACAGTCGTAGGTAATGGTGGAGCAATTTCAGTATCATCTGACGTAGTCAACAAGGGGGAAATCAGAGGGAATATTTTGAAAAGTCATCGATGAAGATACAGAGAAAAAAGAGAGAAAGTGTAACAGGTCGATGGAAGCAGAAAGTCTGAAGGTAATTAAGTAGAGTGGAGTGCAGCGACACTCAGAATTAAATTGGGATTAAATATGAAGAGACATTTTAGTACGATTTGACCGTGAGGTTTTCCATTCGATGTTATAACAGAGATACTAGGGAAATTTTGAAACATAGCATAGTGGGTAGGCTAGAGACCGATCTTGAGAACTATGTTGAATTGCTTAACGAATTTCGTACCTGTAAAAGGGGGATAGAATAGAAAGGGTTTATAGTTATAAAGGACTATGTGTATAGTACAAGGTTAGATGAGAAATCCATCTAGAATGACTGATGTTGATGTCATCAAAGTTATACGTTTACAAGTTATTTCAGCACTTCTAGAAGAAGTGAGACAATGAGTTAGAGAATTTGGATGAAAAGCAAAACTGAACTTGACGGTGTCAGTGAAACACCACATGAGAGTATGCCCAATACGAAAGTCATTTAGATAATATCGATTGATTAACTTCCTACCAAGTGACGATGAAATCAACCAGGGCTGTAGAGGCCAACAATAGTTTTGCAAGGCCCGCATAGACAAAGGGACAACGGGAGAACAATTTGGAGCTAAGACTGTCAGTCTGAGGGAAGGACATTCCAAAATGGTCAGTGGGACCAGTGATGGGGAGTAGCTAGGGAAGTTTCCCTATACGTAGAGAGTGGGAATATTAGTGTTGATTGTGTCCATGTTGAGAAGTGAGATCGATAAGATTTGCGAATGGTAAACCATGCCAATTAGGCATTACAATTGGTGAAATGACATTTTCAGAGGGGGAATTGGGTCTAGAGAATTGATCACGATAAGTTACAACCTGAGAGTAGTGGGTTTAGGCAGGACCAGTGGAGTCCTCAGTAACAATAGCATATAAAAATCCTCAGGGTCATTAGGACCCAGGATGAAATAGGATGGCCAGTAAGGCCATAATTGAGGTCTCGAGATTTAAGCCAATGTTTCAATGATGGGAGTGTAAGGCAAAGAACATAAAATTTTTCCCACAGCGGGGAGGGGGCAACTATTAGGTGAAATACTAGATGTATAAATATTACAGATGTGCATGGGTTGTGTTGGCAGCTACGTGCTGGGACCCTACGATCAGGTGAGCCTGATGAAGTTTTGTTTCATCCTTAGGAGAAAAGGATTAGGTCAAGTGACATGAGTGTATCACAATACATATATGAATTTTTAACACTAAAGTTCACGTGCGAGTCGAGTTTAGTGGGTACGTTAGTTTTAATAGTCTAGTTACAAACATATTTATTATGGGTAACGGGGCTTTTTGATGTCGCCCGTGAGTGAGCCAGATGGGCCCTAAAAGCATAATTTATTGTTATAATTTACTACTGACTGAGTAAAAAAATAGAGCTTGTTATGGTAATGTGTAGTGATAATTACTGAATGTTTGAACGATAATAGATTAAGTGATAAAACTATCATGTCGGATACTCCGGGTGAGTAAAATTACTTATGTGTGGTGCCACCTGAAATAGGGATGGGACTATATATATGTATATGAAAATTTCATGATATCGTAGACTTAAGTGAGTATGTCGTCTAGTTACATATAACTCAGATGTGTAGGAATTTATTTGATGATGTGACTCAGGATACATTGTGTTCTTTATCATGCAGCGAGAGATAACTTGTTATACATAGCACTGAAACATGGTATAGTGAGAGAGCCATATTTCATGTTATTTTTACGGACATACGTAGATTAATATGTCAATATACGGAGATTGTGGGAAGGTACATGTTATGAACTAGGGGCCTTAGGAATCTCGACGACCGCTAATGTTAGGTAGTAGTGTATCGAGAGGATTCCTAATTTGGATTTCACTTTGCAAGACATCCCACGCATGAAACTAACGAACGTTAAGAGTTGGGGAGAAGTTTGGATGATAATACATGGGATTCGTACCTTAGTAATTATACATTTATGAGAGTATAATTGAGAGTGGATAATTCCACTATAATGTGAGAATATATTTCCTCGATACAATAATGCGCAAGGCATAGGGTGTATGGGCGCCCTAGGTAATTGAATCTTGATTTTGTTGTCTCTTGGGACATATGGGATAAGGTAAATGAAGATATAGTGGAGATATCAGGTCTTGATTATACGCTAATGAAAATGGTATGGTATTAAGCATTCGATTGTGATTGTCATGTAAATTCGACAATATTTAGCCCAGGGAGTCGAAGTTATTCCTTAAGATTTATCAGAGGTGTACGTTTTATGACAAACTAATTTCTAGAGCAGGGGAAGGACCTATGACACGCACTGAGGCAAAGCCACATATACCAAGATTAGAGGTACATTTGAGAAGAATATCAGATGTATCTTGTTATAAATGGTAGTGATAATAGGAGTTAATGAGGAGAAATAGGGCTAAATTCATTTTTTAATGGGTCACCTATCCATTGAAAAAGGGTGGACCATTCGAAACTAGTAGAGGTTTCTTCAACCGTTAGGGATTGTGAAGTAATTATGGGAGAATATTACCAAGGATTTTATTTATAAGGGAGTTACGATTCTATATGGGTGATAATGGATCGGTTGATCGAATTTTCTCATGTTACGCCAGTTAGGACTGGTCATACTACGGAATAATATAAGCAGATCTTATTAAACGAGAAGTGATGTTATATGGGATACCGCTTGATATCGTGTCCGATTTGGATAAGATCTTTGTCTTTTGATTATGGAAAAGTGTTCACAAGTCTTTGGATACCGAGTTATGGTTGAGTACGACCTATCATCCACAGACGAATAGGCAGAACAAGCGGACTAATCAGACGTTAGAGAATAAATTATATGTGAACCTTGAATCTCGAGGGAGGACGAGAGAAGTCCCTTCCTCTAGTGGAGTTTGTGTACAATAACTCATATAAGTTTACTTTTGGGCATGTCGCGAGACGAGACCGAATCTATCTAAAGAAGGATTAATCTACTAAGATGAAAATTATAGAAGTCTAGATAGTAGATATAAAAAACTAAGTTTAGGCAGTGAAACTTAAACGATACGGCTTGGACAAGAACCTATGTGACAGGGTAACCTGGAATTTGAAATGAACATGGGTGAAGTTTTCATTATTAAAGGTATCCAATAGCGTATTATATGGGTGTTACGGAGTAGTTTACTTGGGAACGCAATGATGCGATGCGCAATATATATATAGCGTTGTTTGTACCTGGTATACTTTTTCCAAATTTCAGGATGAAATTCCGTTGTAAGGGGGAAGTATGTAACACCCTGTATTTTTATGATGTTAAATAATTATGAGATTTATTATTATTATTGGATTCATTAAATTAAATAGGTGAGAAATTAATTTATTAATCAATTAATCCGAATTAAAATAATTATTAACTAGCATGCCAAGGGTTAATAATTATTGATGATAAGTTATCGAATATTAATGTGTGGATATGTAATATGGAATTATGAATTTTATAAATGGTCGAGAGTGTGAAACGTGATAGTTTGGTATATTAAGTCGGGACGCGCGTATGAGTCGTGTCGGGACTAATTTAACGGATTAAAGAAGTAAATTATTTTTATATAACTCGTATGACCATTTAGAGTGCGCTATTGAGTCAAGGAAGGGTCGAGATAGTTATGATAGTGTACTTGGGGGTATAGTTTGGGCCTCGGGAAAATTTTAGGCCTAACCGGCATCTCGGGGGGGGGATTTTGGTAAATTGCATTTTTGGGGTTTAATTAATGAAAAAAATTAGAGATGGTTAATATCAGTTATGTAAAGGAAAAGTTAGGGTATTATGCACAAACTTCAAGTGAGGGCCACAGAGGATAAGAGAGAACAAGCCCGAAGAGATTAAGGGCAAAAACCCGTCGTCTTCCACCATCATGACCACGTTTGTGTAGATCGGAAGATGAATAACAAATCTATACCAATTTCATCAGCGGATTAGACCATCAAAATCGAAGCAAGTGTTTATTACTTGCTTTCTATTAGTAATAATTGTGCTCATGTTAGCATAGGTATCAAATACATGATTTAGATTTGAATTGGGTGAATTTAGAGAATTTGATCCATAAATTAAAAGTTATCTTGATGAAGAATTGAATCCCTATGTATGTAGAATAGAAATCCCAAAATTATATGTTGTGATTGAGAAACGAATCTGGTTTTAAACGGGTCTTAAATGGAAAGTTGAAGAACTAGGGTTTTAATAGTTCAATATGGGGATTTCATATTTAATTGATGTATTGTAAAGATTTAATGATTCTAGTTGCTAGAAATTGTCTAAGCATGTTAGGAGATCAATTAAGTTGTTGTTTTGGTGATTGGGTTGAAGAATTTAAAGGTTTTAGGACTGGATTTCTGAAGAAGACGAACTGTAACAGATGAAAAATGTAACAGGTCTGGTAGGGGTGGATTTTGCTCAATCTTGTTCGAGCGATATTGAGTCTGGCTTGAACGAGAATGCATGTCGTTCGAATGACATCCATTCTGGTTCGAACGACATGCTTAAAATCAGGAAAAATCCTATTTTAGTTCAATTCGATTTGTACAATTATTTTCAGTGAGGAAAACTATCATTTGATGATTTTAGCATAGTCCAGAATTGTTAGGGGATATTCGTAGAGTAATACCTTACATATTTTGGAAATGTGGGATAATGATTTTAGCATAAGTGCAGTATTGGTAGCGGATATTCATAGAGTAATACCTTATTTATTTTGAAAAGGTGAGTTAACCGTCGAAATTTTGAGAGAGAGAATAATCAAAATAATAATATTATAAGTAGTAATGAGAGAATACTACGTATGGAAAATATATGTATGGGTTGGGTGAATACCTGATAAATTTTAATAGGATGTGAGAATGCCTATTATATGATTGTATTTGTGTGTATAGCATACCTATGTTGCTTGCTATCGGGATAAGGTTTCATGCAGTGGACAATCTTATTCTGGGTGACCCAATGGGGGGGATATTTGACTTGTACCAAGTTCATAAGAACTTGGATACGTGTTATCTGAGATGAAGGATAGTTTCGACGGATGAATGGGAGCGTATGTATGTGCGTGACCTATTTGGCTGGTGAGTATGCTCCCCTCCAATATTTGTGTTATGAGATTCATTGTTCATGAGAGACGCCAAACCAATTGTCCATATGCAGCGAGCGATGCACCAGGACATGATAGCAGAGTATGCATTTGCGCCAAGTGGTCTTAACCTATGGGTGCATGATTATTGTATATATATATATATATATATATATATATATATATATATATATGTGTGTGTGTGTGTGTATGTATGTATGTATGTATAGGATGTTATGAATATATGTATATATGTTCTCGTGGAAATTTCTACTTTGCGAAACTAGTAGATACGGTAATAATAATAAATGCTTTGCACCAAGTGGTCGTAACCAAGGGGTGCTTGATTAGTGTATATTTATATATAGGGTTATTGTGAGTATATATAAAGGAATATTCTTGGGGAAAATTCTACTGTGTGAAATTAGTAGATATAATAATAATGAGAAATATAATGAGTTTAGTGAATAAAATTTTACCCATTCGAACGGGGAATATAATGGAATTTAGTTATGGGGGATAAACTATTTTAATAACGTATTGTATGGGCGATACGGGATACTCATTTGAGATATAGTTAGAAGTATAAGGTTATGGCCTAGTTGGGAGTGATATAAATAACTAGGTTGGGTTAGATATAGGTTAGGCATGCACAATAGTGGAGAGGTGAGCATCTCATGTGAGAGTTCGAAACTAACATGCACATAATACTTGCTTCATTGCAGCTTTAAATACTTGCTAAAATAAATATTTTTACAACTTCATCTCTGACCCGTTTCTTTTTATTCTCCTCTCTTTTGCCATATATATATATATATATATATATATATATATATATATATATATATATATATATATATATATATATTTATTAGGTGCCCAGCCACAGGGTCGCCACCAGACTTAAACGCATGGATCATTTGGCGAGCTGCAGCTGTTGTGGAAGCTGTAGGCTATTGAGATTAGACGCTTCTATCTTTCCATTCAGTTCTAGTTCAGACATTTCAGTTAGGGCATGTGTCGCCCGCTTCCAGTTTAGTTATTCTGAGATTTTACTTTTCCTAGTAGCAAATCTTCACATGTTGGATTGAGTAGTATTACACCTTTGGTTTGAGACTTTGAACTGGAATGTTTTATCCAGTCTTATTTAATTCAATAGTTGTCTCATGTTCAATATATATTTTATTCTGGTGGAATAAAGATAGCTTTTGCATTAAATATGAAAATTAATTAGCGGATTATTTTGGTATAATTAAAATTAAATGTTTTGACACTTAGCTTATTTATTTATTAGGGGATAAATAAAATAAAATTGTTTTCGATAGTGATGCTAAGAATGAACAAACCGATCACTTCGGTTTAATTTAATAAAGGACTGATCACCTGGTATTTAATTAGGTGGGGTGTCACATAACATCTCATATGGCTTTAAGCCATTAAATTTTTAATGAAAGCACCTCACACTAACAACTACGGTGCCACTACTATAGGCTTGCATGGACACCCGTAAATTGCTACCCCTAATCAGAAATGCAAAAGAGATTAATAACCATAAATCTAATTGCGCGCCACGTGACATGAATCTAACTTGCCGTGCTAACCTCTAAGACTTTACCGTCAAGGACACGAACTAAACCGTCATCAAACTAGCATGACCGACCCGAACATCACCGAAGTTGAAAGATCTAATACTGACCTCACCACATCAGACTCGAAAGGAACATTGAACCTTGAACCTAGAGCTCTGATACCATTTGTAATCCACCAACCCGGATATATGGGCTACCCGTGAGTCAAACCGATCCGAATCGAGTTGTTAGGTGTGGAGTGCAATGGAATAACCTATATAATGTTGATAATCTAGTTTTATTTTGATTACGTTTCACTTGTTAGCATGCGATTACAGTTACGTGAGGTAGACATGAGGAGCACCCCTAAGTCCAATTAAATAGAGCTACTAATGTAAAATATAAATAAAATATACTTACTTGTATAACACTCTCATATTACGAAGCAGTTCCCAACCCACCGTAACAAAGTGGGCTCTGAGCCTACGCCCATTGAGATTTATACAAGTTGTATAGAAATGAACGACAGAAAGGAATACTCACACACTAAAACCACATGCATTCAAAAATATGTATATACTCCTTTGAAAAATACATGTTCCAATGCATTAACCAATTTATTCTCGAAAACCTTATTTGCCCAGATTATTTGACCTTAATCTTATTAAAGGATTTTATTTTTCATATTTGACATTTTCCACTTTGTTTAACACACCCGGTTCAATACTTGAAACCGTTACACTTAATTTAGTAAAACCATTCCTTTATCGGAATTTATCTTTTTATTAAATTTATTATCCTTTAGTATTTTCATTGAAAACCACCATTTCAACACACGCATTCACCGTATTAGAAAATTCTTATTTAATCTTTGAAAATCCTTTTTAAAACGCACACTTGTGTTAATGTAAAAGGTATGACCGCTTAAATAAGCTCTGATACCAATTTGTAAAGCGTGTGAAACCGATTAAAACTAACTTGCAAGTTTCCAATCAAACCTTATTTAATTCTGCCCCTAAATAAGCATCTAAAGTGCGTTTGTCAACCCATAAATAAATATAAAGCATGTGACACAATAAATATGCTGAGACACAGATTTTAGGAAAAAAAACCTTTCGAGTAAAACCTTTATTTCACTATGAATTCATAAATCATAACTTACAACTACATAGAGAAATCTGCAATGGATCAACGCGCAGACAATCCACAAAGACTCGCAGTCTTGAACTCAGCAAGAGAATACCCGCAACACCCTCCAAGGACTCGCAACCCAATCTTCAGCAAGGAATCTTCACGCAGAAAGATCCTCAATGACACGCAGCCATACGATGTAAAGACGCACTCCACAAAAGATGAACAAAAGAAAAGTGTTCTTGAAAACCAAAACAATTCACTAAAGCATATGGGAGTTTTGTGAATTGAAAACCAAAAAGGTATTAAAACCCAAAAGGAAGAAGCCTAAAGAATTCTTCTTTTGCAGTCTTTATGTTCTACAAAAAGATGGTACTTCTTTAACAAAACGAAACCATAGAATGATATTTTATAGAAAATTTGTGTCTCCTTAAAAATCGAGTTCGTTCGAACGAGATGGGGGTCTCGCGCAAATGAAAGACATATGTCGTTTGAATGACATCGCGCGACTTGCACATGTCGCTCGAATGACAGTGCTCAGTCGTTTGAACAATTTCTTCGATAAAAAAATATTATTTTAATATCCGCTCCAAGACTTAGAGAAAATACTCATTCTCAAAATTTGACAAAAAAGTCCGCTCCAACACTTAGAAAATATTTTGTAAAAATATCCCAAATGCTCTAAGTGAAAAGTTAAGGTATTAAAAACATAACCTTACCAAAGTAAACTTCGCGGAGTCTTGAATGATGAAGAACTTGAGTAATTCGAATCCTTCTTTGATGTAGATGACTCTTGAATGCTCTTCGACGGTGTAGCGGTATATGACATAATAAATTGCTAACGGACCTATAAAAAATATGTCCTTATAGTTAAATATGGGTTTGACCATTTAGGTCACTTAACCACCAATTTATCCACCTTATTCACCCTTTTTACTTATCTTATGGACATTAGTAGATTTACGCATTAACTTGTCCATTTAGCATTTACCGACAAATTTATTTCATTCATTCAAGTTAGGTTGTATTTACACATTCACCACAAAACCCATTTCTTGATTTGTATTGCACATTTCATTTAACTTTTTTATCAGAATCTTCCTATACCGCATAATTACACGGTCTCTACATCGATGGTTGTGCACACCATATGCTCTGGCCAGTGGTTTAGAGCTTTTCACCCAAGGGCTCCGGGACCTTCTTGCTTTATCTTGGTGTCATCCAAATACCTTTAATGTGTTTTAACATTTTACAAATGTTCACATTATTTCCTTTCCTTTTTACCCGGTCGAAGCCAAAACCCGAGACTTTACCATCCCAATTTGTGTTACACTTGAAAATATACAATTTTGTGTCCTTTATACTTTAACCTTGATTTTTTTTTAAAATCCTATTCATTTGGGACCACTTTGTGTAACACCCTTTTCAACATTTTTATTTCCTAAAAATATTCCACTAAAAGTAAAATTACCATTTTACTAATTTTTTTCCAAAGCACATGTAAGGATATATTTCTCATGTCCGATATCTTACAGTTATGTATGTCGTACGCCGCTACATTTGGCACGTCTCCTCATGATCTCTCATGATGGACTCTATCTGAATTTCGGGAATCAAGCATTCATTATCTCCATCATGTGTCTCACATCTGCCTCAACGACTTCACGTTCCGTGATTTTAGGTATTTAATGCAAGTGGTACCCAAGAGAAGTCAAAACAGTGAAAGAAGGCAAGATATGGAAGTTCAAGGGCATTTTGGTAATTTGACATCCACTGTACAGAGGTCCGGTCAATTGGAAATCTGAAGAGCTCTCCGTAACGAAGATACTGGAAGAAACGACACCTCAATCCGAGCTACGGTAAAGAAGTTACAGTCCTTTGAAAAATAGAGAAAAATCTTTGGAGAATGTTGTGTAATTTTCCCCCTAGACCAGCGATTTTCTGCGAACCGAAGGCCAAACCAGTTCGGGAGCGAACCGATTCGTGGTACACTCAAACCGGTTCGGGGTACCTGACGCTGGATAGAGTTCCTTAATTTTAAAACTCTTTTTGGTTTCCTTATAAAAGCCAACTTCGGGGGAGTTATTTTGCAAGACTTGGAGAGAACTTTTTGAGAGTTCTATTAGCTCAAGTCTTCACCTTTTTGAGTACCAAGACTCATGTTTTGAATCACACATTATTTCCAAATCTTTGTGAGTCCTTTTGAAACCCAAGAACACTACTTTGATTTTGTTCGTCTTTGTGGGGAGATCTCTGCAACCGAGGGCTGCGTGTCATTGCTGAGGGAGTCTCTACGAAGTTTTATGGTTGCGTGCCATTGAGGAGTGCTGCGGTTCTTCCTTTGCTGATTGGATTGAGGTCCATGTGGGTTCGCTGCATGTGGATTCATTACTGACGACACTGATCGACGCCTGCGAGTATTCGTGTGTCACTGTATATTCATTGTAATCTGTGTAAGTTGCGATTTACTTATTATAATGAAATAAATGGTTTTGTCATGCGGGGATTGCTTCCTGAAATATGTGTCTCAGCATATTTATTGTGTCGCATGCTTTATTATTTGATGGGTTGATTTAGATGCATGTTTAAGGGCTGAATTTATTTGATTTAAAAGTAGATCCTACTTAAATAAGGTTTAATTGGATAATTGCGAATTTAATCAATGATCACACCGTCGCACTTTTCAAATTGGTATCAGAGCTTTATTAAAAGAGAGTGCATACCTTTTTCAAATTGATATCAGAGTCGGTTTCGCTAATTAATCGTGTATTCCTATTTTTCGTAAAACCGTGTGATATTGATTTTTTTTTCAAAAATCAGTTTTGTGAACAATCGCATTTTTCCAATGGAACGCCCATTTAATGAGGAGCCTACTTTTGAAAAAGATCACGACCATGCTAAAAATTTAAAAAGTTTGAATTTGAAACTTTGCAAAAGAATTAAAGTTTTGGAAAAAGAAAATTCTCTCTTTAAAAGTAAGATTGAATATTTGCAAGCGTTTCAAACTCAAAGTGATATTTGTCGTGAGCACTTTGGTAATTTGTGTATTGATTTTGATTATTTGAAAATTGCTAAAAAGAAGAGTGATGATAAAGTCCTTGTTTTAGAAAAGGAATTGAAGGACTTAAAAAATTCTGGAGTTCCCGTTTGTGCCGTCGAGGATAAAAAATTAATCGATGATTTTACGGCACATGAAGAGACTCTTAGGGATAAGTTTGTTTTAATTGAGGGAGAGCGTGATAAACTGTTAAGTTTAATTGATAATTTGAAAAAGAAATCCCTAACTTTGGAAGAGTCTAATTCTTTGCTCGAGTAAAAAATTTTGAAGTTAAAACATGATTTGACAGACTTGAGTAGGTTTGATAGTGATGGTAATGGCTCATCTTGTTCTCATGCTTCTAATGCTAAAGCCAAAACCATTATTTGTTTTAAAGGGTCAATCAATTTTCAGGATTTTAGAAAAGGTCAACCCATAGGTGTCGTTCCACCTGTTTACACATGTTTTGTGGTTGGAAAGGTCACCTTAGGAGATTTTGTTTCGATCTTGGAAAATGTCCTAGGAAGTTTATGTCTAGTGTTCCCGTGGTTCCCAAATCCCCTACAGGTCGTTTCACATCTATTTGGGTTAGGAATTCACTTTTAGAAGAACTAGATTTTAGACAAGTTGACTCTCATTTGCTTGCACATGATTCTTCCCTTGCCATATCATATAGATGATTGTGTTTGCATGTTTGTCATACGTTAGTTATGCTTTTTGATATATTTTTGCTAGCGTTGTGACATGTACTTTTTGTATAGATTTTTGTTTTTGAAAAATTTTGAGAAATACAAAAAGATTTTAGTTTGATAAAATTTTTGAAAAATTCAAAAATATTTTTGTATTTTGTTTGCACCTTTTATGGATGGACACTTAGGATGACCAAGTCACAACATCATTCCATTTTTCATGTGACTATCTGATAGTGTTTTGAGACAAAAGGTCAAGTCATCTTTGTGCTTTATAATGTTTGGAGTCATTAAGATGTAATTAAGTGTTACTTCCTACATGTTTGACTCATGTTTTCTTTATTGCACACATGCACGAATTTGTTTGATTATTGTGCTTGTCTTGTCACATGTTGGTTCGGTGTTTTCACTTCAATCCTGTCCTTTAAAACGAACCAACCGCGATAAATTTGATAACAAAATTATGTATAGAAGAACCGTTTTGTGAGTTTGTGTGCTTTATTTGAAAACGGGGAAGGGCTACGAAAGGTTCTATTTGCCTTTGCGAATACTAAGTGACCGTTAAATTGGACATAAAAAATGGAGGATTTTATTATCCGGGGTCAAAAGAGGTTTAAAGGAGCCCGAAAAAAATTTTAAGGAAATAAAAAGAAATTCATGCCAAATCTGGGCCATCTAGGTTTTTGTACCAATTCTCCAATGTTTGAGAATTTAGATTACCTCAAAAAGAAAATATATATGAGGGTGTTTGTATGGAGAATTTAAAACGGGTTTTCACGTCCTTAAAAGTCTTGAAAAAATGATAAATAGTTTGTGACACCCACCTAATAAAATACCGGGCGATCACTCCTATATAATATTAAAACAGGAGTCTCATATAGTTCATTCTTAGCATCACTGTCAAAAACCAATTTAATTACTAATATCCTATTAGGCCGGCATCAAAATTTTAAATTAACAAATCTTTTTAACCAAACCATTCAAATAAAACAATTATAAGAGTTTACATGCACTAATTGAAATGAAATAAAATAAAATAACCGAACATTCGGTACAATAATACAACCAAATCGAGTGCCGCACTAAAAGGTGATAAAAGAATAAATGAGTATAGTTGGGTCATAAGCATGAATGTTTCTAGAATACCTCATATCTAGATCTCAATGATGGAAGCATCTAATATAAACCTGCTTGCATCCACAGCTACTGCATCAAACGTCTGACTCGAAAGAATCATCATCTGGCGTCCCTGTGTCTGGACACCTATATATATATAGATATAGCAAGAGGGAAAATAGATAAACGGGTCAGAGCCCGATTTTTGAAAACATTTTAGCAAGTGCTTAAAATCCATATTTTAAAATATGTTATTTCTCATATTTAAACTGGTATCGCTCTCACATGGGATACACCTCACCCCTCTTCTAACAGTGCACAACTAGCGCATACCATTTTAAACAACCTAGTTAAGCTACCCTGCCTAACTAATGTAATTACCCATCTTCTAATAAACCTCATCAATTCGGGTACTAAGGACTAAACTTCTCCCCATTCCCAACATTACGTTATGTTTGTGCGTGGGGTGTCTCGCGAAGCGAAATCCAAACAAGGAACCCCCCCCCCCTCGATACACTACTATATATATATATTAATCCTGCACCCTCGGGTTAACACCCATTAGTGCTCTTAATAATAATATCACATAATAGGCATACACACATCCTATTAAGATTCATAGGCATATTCCCAGCCTAATCATACACTTCTCATACGTATTTTATTCTTATCGCTACGTATTGTATAAATATTCAGATTACTATCTCTCTCGTAATCTTCAAGTTACACTCCCTATACCGAATAATTAAAATATTAACTCTCATATACTCTTCCTAAATTTGGTACTACATATACTCCGTCTTTCCTTGGAGTATTCTAACAAAATAATCATGTGCAAGCCACTCGTCAATACTCGTTCGAGTAAGACTCCTCTCTACTTTCTCACAATAATTTGGTATCCTTTTCATTAAGAGGTACCTTTCAAATGGCTTTCCACAGCCTTTTAACCCATCTCGAGTGAGCTAGCTCTCGTTGCACATAAATGCTTGAATTATCGTCATTCTCACACGACATTGAATTCGTCATACCATTTTACCTTGTTTATAGTCGCCCTTCAGGCATATATTATACATATTTATTTTCACGTCCTTCCATCTCGGACATTTTTGGGATTTACTAATTAGGGTACCCATACCCCCTATCATCCGTGCATATATGCACCACCATTGAAAACATTTTTATATGTCACACTCACTCTAATTAATGGGCCTCATTTCATTGGCCTGGTATTAACACCTGGGTATCCCTTAACCCGAATTTAATTCTCCCAAAACCAAAAAATTCAATCCTTCTTAAGATTATCCCATCGATCTTCTTGTGGTTATCTCACAATAGTCTTCTTATATCAGTGCCTTATTTCCCTTTACTTCGTGGTAGTCTTAAGATTAAGGTGTTTCTAATACACGTAATATGAGTACTATTCTAATTATATACGTAGTGTCCAAGACCTCTCTCGACTTCCGACATTTGCTCGGTTTCATGCGTGGGATGTCTCGCAAAGCGAAATCCAAACAAGGAACCCTCCCGTTACACTACTCCCTCGCATCGTCGATCATCGATATATAACGGTCTAAGGGACACCAACGGGACGTTAAAATTCCTATTCGTTAACCTACTAATGTACTTTTACCACAAAAAAAATCCTTCCATGTTGACCAAATGGAAAGCCCAACTAATCAGGGAGCCTACTCTCGACAAAAGCATTATTAACATCATACCCAAAATGTATTTTCTCTGAATTTCCCTTTTATTCAAGACCTGGATATACGTCTCAAATCGATTTCCTTCACCTTAACTCACCCACATACTTGCGGTGAGAGGAAAATTTCAGTGCTTCTTCAGAGCACTTATATCTCTATATAATTATACAGTCATCAAACGGCTCTCACTCAATAGTGTTTTCTCTACACTAGGTGACTTATCGTCAAAACCAACATCCATGCATTCTATAACATCTCTCCACTCCCGACGTTGTTAAGGTTCGTGCGTGGAGCATCTCGCAAGCGAAATCCAAACAAGGAACCCCTCCTATACATTATTACTTAACTTTGTCGGTCGTGGAGGTCCGCTAGTTCAAATATGCCACTCCGATAATCCCATCTCCCCTATCGATAAAAATGTAGTCAGAACTCTTAATTCTTTCCAGGAGCCAAACCACCAAGCGCTTGTACTAATACTAAGTCCTTAGCGCAAACAACAATGAGCTTAAACTCACAGCTCAACAATAAATCATGCATACCTTAAATTATATCTATAAGGTCCCCATGCACTAAAATCGTGGTAATGAAACATGTCCTCAACAAAGTTCCATCTAAGCATATGATAAAGGCGGGCTCATCCAGAATTTATCTTACATTTCATTCTTTAGTATATCCGTATATATATACATTATATTATACACATCAAGTATATCCATACTTATATATCACACACTATATAAGTATAATAACCATCCCTCAGAGCTATAACTCAATGGATGCAGTCTCTCAATGCTATCATCTTCCAAGGAATTACTCACACATCATCCTGGGTACCAGCGGTCGGACTATCACACCGACTTGGTAAAAACCAAATCACAATGAATGTGAAGCAATCATAGTACCTCCGAGGAAATGAGAACGAAACATACCCATCACGTCTCATTCCTGATAAAAATCACACAATATAAAATGGACACTATGACCTGGGGACTATACACTCCCTGCTCCTCAAGCCAGGGGCCTCACCTAAAATGCATAACTTCTCATGATAGAACTCGAGGGGTATGTTTCATACAAATATACCAATCACATACAGATATATTTAAACATATCATATATATACGTCTCAATGTGTTCGTATATATATACAGTATAATCCGGCTAATCGTGTATATCTCTCGTAACATTAGCCCATATTTCTCGAATATACATATTCGATTTAATCCCATAAGTATTCACTTACTTATAATATAAATAAATATTAAGCTTATCACAACTAGCTCGTATCCCAATTACATCTGACATTCCAATTCAAATCCCAAGAGTCTTTATCCCATTAGACTCTTAAAAATCACGACGTCTCACAACTTTAATTTTTATTATTGCCGATTTCACATCTTCCACTAAAACAACTATAACTCATTCTACATAAGTCCAATTACTAGTGAGTCTATCATTCCATTGGAGAAGCCTCTTTCTCAATTGTACCTACCTTACTCCGGTAGTACGTTCACTTAACCATACCGCTCTTTATTCATCGTCGGTCTCTGACCGATTCTTATGTGAATAACCTAGAAACTGCATTCACTTTATTCTTTCTAAATCAAGGGAATTTGCAGTTTAAAACCATTTGTAAGATTAAATTATGAGCAAAATATCATGCTCCTTGATAAGCACCCAAAATTGTCTATTTTATACCCCGAATAGATGCATTTTAGTCGCTCGTTTCTAATAAAATTGGCCTTATGTTCGTATTTTATTATTTTGTAGGTCAATACGCAGTTGCGGTACAAATAATGCTAAATCAGTGCAATTGCGACTCAAAAGCGGTCAAAAGCATGCATCGAAGAAAATCAAAGGAGACCGTGAAGTCTGAAGTCCACATTAAGCTTGCCCAGAAGAGTTTCGATGTCTCGAGCCAGTCCCGTAACCCTAACCTGAGCATACACCGAGCCCAGACCATTCCCCGAGCCGGCGTGTGTTAAGTTTGTACTTTTATAATTTTTCTAGATTTTTATTTTTAGTCATTTTATTTTTAGGATTTATTTAGATTTATTTATAATATTCTAGGATTTATTTTCTATTTTTCTATTTCTTTATTTTGATTTTGATTTTTAGTTTTTAATTTTTAATCTTTATTTTATTTTATTTTTATTAGGGATAATTTATAGAAATTTAATTTTTTAGTTTTATTAGATTTCATTATATATATATATATATATATATATATATATATTATTTGGATTATATTTTTGAAGTTTAATAGAGTTTTATTTTATTTTAGTTGAGACGTTAGTTTTTTTTAGTTTTATTAGAATCTTTTTTTAGGTCTTTAGTTTTTATTTTAAATTTTTAGTTTTTATTTTATTTCTTTTGTTTTATTTTATAGATTAGAATTTTTATTTTATTTTAATTTTAGTTTTTATAGATTTTATATTTTCAGGATTTTAGTTATTTTAATTCTCAATTTTTTTAGGGGTACAAATTAAACACACACAAAAACCCCTTATCCTACGCTCCCATACACCCATTTACACCTAAACTAACATCCTCACCCATACCATACACCCTACATCTCACATACACCCGAACACCCCTCATCCTACTATTCATCTTCTTTCCCCATCACCCAACACCATTTCTCTCTCATATCTACCATTAACACACAAAAAGAAAGCCCACCATTCACCCATCTTCTTCCTTCTCTCTCATCAACCATTAAACCCATCACCACCTCTCATCTCTCTCTTACACCTCCATCATCAACCCAACTAGGGTATGTCAGATCCGCGCCCCTGTCCGCCCCATACCCGCTGGAGACTGTCAGACCGCACCCATGTTCGCCCCATACCCGCTGGAGACTGCCCGATCCGCGCCCCAGAACCCCAAACCGTCGGCGACATGTTGACCCGCCGGAATCGTGACGACGCCACGAACACGAGGCCGGACCAACTCGGTTTTGCCCGATCCAACCCAGCCACGTTGTTATTGCGGCCTTAGCCCTCAAACCCGTCGGAACCTGCACCTCCATCTCGGGTTATCTACCTGGCAAAAAAAAAACCATTACCGACCCGAGCTTTAGCAGGTCCTCTGTCAACCCGAATTCAGTTCCGGCCCAGATGCCAAACCATTTTGACCAAACCTTATCTACCTGCTAACTAAACCAAGATTATAGGAACCTCCAAATTATCTTTGACTTGGCTATTTTCAAATCCCAAATAAATCTCCAAACAAACAAAGCATCGTGGGTCAATAAAAGGAGTTGGTTGTATAAAAAAGAAGACTCTCAGCACAAAAAAGAAAAAAAGAGATACGTATAGAGAGAAAGAGATTCTGTATATTATCTACATAGTAGGTTCATAAAAAATTCCAGAAAAGTACAGAAAAACTATTTTAGTTTTATAATAAATTTTAGGTTTGTTGTTTATTCTTTTTTGTGTAATCAAGTACTGGATTTGTGAGAAGATTGAGATGCGTGTTCATGCACAGTTGACACAAGAAAAAAATTGCGTATCGTATTTTTTCCCTCTTGTTTCAATTTTGATTAATGCTATTGTGATAGTTGTTTATTTTAACATGAGAATGTTTGGTTAAACACTCCGTTCAAGGGGTGGGGTGCACTGCGAATGATGTTACTTTAATTAGTTGATTCATTAATTTTATATTTCTAGGTAAATTAATCTTTAACTGTCGCCGATTAATTTATGTGACGAGAGTTAGTAAATTAATTGAACAAATTAATATTTGAATTTAGGAATCGAACTAGGGATAGATTTTTTCTATATTTAAATATTAATTTGGTATTGAAATTTGAGTATTGATATGTTTTTGTTAAATTGATCCTAAGGGTAATTTTTTGAAAATAGTATAAGTCCTAATTTTTCATCGTGTGACATTTTTAAATTAATTTGCTGAAAAAGATATTATTAAATTTATAATTTTAACGAGAGTTAGATTATCGATTTAATATTATCTCGAAATATTTCAAAATTCATAAATTGAGAAATTAAAATAATTGAGAATGCAGTGTAATCCCATCTCTTGACCTTCTCACAATATTTCACACTCGATTGCACATTCCTTTTCATATTTTAGTCATTTTATAATTTTTAGCATTTGGTTAATTTTTCCCTTGAAATTGTTTTTAAAAAAAATTAAAAAAAAAATTCATAAAAAAATTTGGAATTGCACGTTTTCACATTAATTGTTTCACCTTGAAAGTTGGATTGATACCCG
Source organism: Sambucus nigra (assembly GCA_949130495.1). Lineage (NCBI taxonomy): Eukaryota > Viridiplantae > Streptophyta > Magnoliopsida > Dipsacales > Adoxaceae > Sambucus > Sambucus nigra. The sequence goes on along the minus strand of OX422223.1, from coordinate 253,323,886 downwards.
TACTTACCGCAATACGAGTTATTTTTAGACAAATTTTGTGGTACTCAAAGGAATTTTGAGAGTAGCTTTTGCACAACAACGATATTCATATACCCAAAAAGCTATGTATCAAATAGCGTCGTTACCGCTTTCTTGACGTGGAGACATGATTGAAGACTTGTAATTTTATTTATCGTTTTTTTTAGTATAGTTCTTCATCCTCCCTCCTCATTAGACTGGTTGTATAGGATTTTTAAAGCTTGGTATTTATTTTGTTGCATTTTGACACCATATTGTTTTGTAATAATTATTCCAAAAAAAAAATAGCGAAAAGGGAACCCGGACAAGGTAGAGAGAGAGCGTCCAAGGCGAGGATTTTTGAATCCTCTCTACTTTGGGTCGGTAGGACTCCCGGAGACGACTGAGATAGGCGAGATCTCCCCCCGGTCGACTCAACTCGATCTTCACCCCACGCGTGTAAAAATCGTGGGAGGTACATTTCTTTATCCCTCGTGAATCTCCTGTCAGCGAGTCAATTTTTGTGTGCTACTTGCTCCTATATGCTTTTTATTTTTGTCTCACACTTAAATTGGTTGGTTTAATGAATTAATTTACCTAAGACCTGGACCCGGTCATTGCAACGAGAAGGGATTTCATTACCCGACTCACTCGCTTATCCATTGTGTGCTACCCTAGCTATCATTAAATTTAAAATCAATCAACTAGCTAGCCCCGTAGGAACACATTTTTGCAACAGGCGATCACAAAGATAAATTCCGTGAATTTTGTCGCTCGCGGACTTTATTAAAATTTGACTACCCTTTTCACTAATTTCGAAGATAATAATTGGCTATGTGCTCGTTAGGATTTTATCTTGACTCGTGTGTGTCGAACTCCATTATTTCGGTAGTCGAGTTTCGTTAGTTCGCCTAAATCAAGCGTCCATTTTCTCCCCTTTTTAAAAAAAAATCCCAAAAATATTTTCCTTTCTTTTTAAAAATATTTTTAAAAATCCCAAAAAGATTCTTTTTTTTTGTCATATTTAAAATCCCAAAAAGATTTTCCTTTTCTTATTTTCAAAAATCACAAAAAGATTTTCTTTTCTTTTGAAAAATATTTAAAAACCAAAAAAAGATTCCTCTTGTCATGGCCGAAGAACATCCTTTACGGGAATACTTTGGCCATTTCACATTCTCTCGAAGTTTGTTTGATGATAAGCCCGTATCGAACCTTCATTCACTAATTGATGGCTTTCACTCTCAAACGCACACTGTTGATACTCCTGTGTCGTCCATGCACACATCTCATCTTCCACCACCTCCGGTGATGAGTATCAACCCATCACATGCTTCTCCGTGCACATACTGCTTTCTTAGCGACCATTGGTCCCATGAGTGTCCATTTATATTCTCTCCATCTGACCCCACCATGGAACATGTACATCCCTCTGACACTATTTTCGAACCACCCTCGCCGTATTCTCACGACATATCTAATGTCGAGGGGTATGAGTACCCAAGCTATTCATGGAGGCCTGATCATCCTTCCATGCAATATGAATCCCAACGCCATGTTATGGATCCTTACGGTTTCCAACAGTCGTCTTCGCCACCTCGTGCACCTCATACCTATCAGTCCCCTTCCAATGCTCCTCATGCTGATCACACTTTTGTCCTTCACGAAGATGCTTCTCCCGTGAATGCTACACTTGACCCTGCTCCACACACTTCGTATGAGTATTCTCCACATCCTAGTGTTTCTAGCGAGTTATGTCCACCTCACCCCCACCACTTCAACACCATCATCCACATCCGCTCTCGAGGCACTCTTACAACACTTCATCATCGAGTAAGAGAAAGCCACCCAAGCTCTCCAAAAGCTTGACCAACGATTAAATGATTTTGAGTGTACGCACGAGATGGATTCCACCCCAAGTCAACCCATTATTGACCCCACGTGGGACAATGATGTGTCATCTTGTGCCACTGATTTTGAGTGTGACCAACCTTATCTTCTTGAGAATCTCGACATTGAGACCACCCAGTGGTCCGGGACCCAAGTTGACAATTGTGTTACTTATCCATTGATTATGAGACTGATCCTACACCGCCTTACCTTATCGAACCCACCATTGCGGTTTGCCTTTCTCCTTCTATAGAATCCTTATTTATGCCTGAGCCTACACCTATTGCGCCCACTGCGTGTGTTCCTGAGGAACCACTTAATCCTAGGTTAGCTCCAACTACGAGTGCTCATCATTTTCTTGATATTGAATCCGAGAAGGTTCTTACCTCTCTGGATATGGATCCTGACCCATCATACTTGACTCCCCTTGAGCCGACTATTCTGGTAGATTCCTCTATCTCGGATCTTAAAGCCTCGTTAAACCCTTTCACCACCTCGGATGGTGATGTCATAGCAGCTAAGTTGATCACTCCATCATTCACTTTCACACCTCCTCCTTAGCGTACCCTTGAGGCTCCCTCTGAGCCTTATGAGGAATGTGTTTCTCCTACTTGTGAGTTAGATCATCTTTCCCCACCCACTGTCCCTTCCACCCCACCCCTTTGTTTGGACCTTGCTATTATACGTTCACTTTTCACATCTAAGCATTTAGGTGACCCACTCTCCACCCTAGTGCTCCACGATCCCATTTGTGCACTTTTCATTAACCCCACCATCCATGTGAGTATTCTTGATACTCTCCACTTCCATGACACCGAGCTTGTTATTCTATGCACACCACTTCCTCATTTACAGCTCCCTGGCGTGTCACGGCATGACCATTATCATCGTCCATTTATAGAATGGTCATGCACTTTTTATGAGGCTCACCCCATCATTATTGTCAAACCCTACTGCCTCCCCCACCAAATTGAGCACCATTCTTATAAGCCCCTTGTTGCCCTCACCTTTCGGCTCAATAAGGCCCGAGATCGGTGCTTCTTCTCCCTTACCCTTCACCTTACCCTCCTAACCACCCGCCCATGGTCCACCGATGCTTTGCATCGAGTAATGCACTTTGCTATACAAGTGCATTGACCTCTTTTAGCCTTTATCCAACAAGACTGACGCTTCAGTCTTGTTTTGGGGTGATTTTCATCACCCAATTTTTTTGTCGCCATGTGCTTTTCATAGTTCCTATCCTTAGGGTGAGATTGGTTCGGTCTGGCTGAAGACGTTAAACTTAGCACTACCGGGAGGCAGCCCGTCGTTCATTGTTTCTGAGTTTGAGTCTTATCCTATTTGGGGGTGGTATTTCACACCACCCAATGATTTTCACATGCTTTATAGACTTGTACATATTTTTGTATCGCATCTGTTCTTCAGGTTTTATCTCTACACAATGCGGTACATTTTCATTAGTGGTTCACTATGGTAATATCTTTCCTCCCTTGTGCTTTTCATTTTTATATATGTTTTTAAACATCGAGGACGATGTTCTCTTTTGTTTGGGGGTGGGAAATTTATCAAAATCGTACCTCTTTTGAAAATTTTCAGAAACAAGTGATTTTAAACTTTTTGTGCAGCTAAATAAAATTTTTATGATATGATTTGTCTACCAGCCCTCTTTTAGAAATCTGGAAATACCTGTGTTTGATCCTGAAATTACACTTTTTACAAATAAATTAATTAATACCTGTTTAAGCGTACTTGCACCATGAATTCCTAAACTCGGCAATCTGCAATATCACGTCTATAATCAAAAGTTGAAGAGTAACTATATTCTTAAGAAAGCCTAAAAGATCACTAGTGGCGACTTAAACCCGTGAGATTTGAGCTCCACCTTTTTGAGGGTTTTTATGTATCTCCGAGTCACAAGTTGACTCAATTTTCTTTGGGTACTACATTTAGTCGTTGCATGATCTCATCATTTTTTCAAATTTGGCTTAATCACTGAGAATGACATTACCTTCGAGTTGTAAGAAACATGTGGCTTGTAGTTTGTCCCGAGCACTAAACCGATTTTTCCATACACGTACCATTTTTACCCTTCACTCCACCTATTATCATTCCATGTTTTCCTTATCCATATGTCCCAAATACCATCCATCATTGCCATCATTTTTGAGAAAAAGAGTGTTTGAAATTATCAATGTAAATTGTCTTCATTTTTGTTATGAAAAAAAAATGCATCGCAATAAAAAAAATATAGAAAAAAAAAGAAGCAAAGAAAAAAAAAAGAAAAAAAAAATTGAAAAAAATAATATGCGATCATAAATTCAAAAGATGAAGGTAATAGTCAATCAAAGTGTGTCACACTCTTCTCAAAATACCCCATCATTCATTTTCCCTGCATACCTTTCATATACCCCAATTTTCACCCTTGGTAAAGTGTTCGGGCAAACGAGAAGATTATATGGTGAATAACTTGACATTCTCGATATAGTGGTTAGCATTCCTTCATGAGATCAAATTCTTTCATGTATCCATCCTTTCTTATAAAGTGTGTGAGACGTTTGAAGTTGCTTACATTTACTCACCTCCTCACACACTAGAGAGATACACTTACCAAATTCTCAGAGAGTTCGATTCAGAGAGATCTATCAAGTGAGAATTGAAGTCAAAACGTTGATTCTATAAAGGCGAATTAGGAATTACTCTAATGATACTTAAGATTGTTTCACACTCACACATGCTGACTTTTAGGAAGGATTACCCTTTTGGTATTAAGTAATTTTAAATCTTATTTTGATAGTTGAATACGGTGTTCCTTGATGTCCTTTTAAAGTGTGGTTGTATAGCATTTCATCATCTACGCAGAAACTTCATTCAAATAAGTTTTTGAATTTTGTGGGTACATTCACTGCAAACCCTCACGAGACAACACTCGTCCTGTATGGTAACCTACAGGTTTAACGGCTTGTTGCACATGCTCAGTGCAATTGTCTAATTTTTGCTTGAGGACTAGCAATGTTCTGTTTGGGGGTGATGTGATAAGCACCCAAAAGTGTCTATTTAATACCCCAAATAGATGCATTTTAGTCGCTCATTTCTAATAAAATTGGCCTTATGTTCGTATTTTATTATTTTGTAGGTCAATACGCAGTTACGGTACAAATAATGCTAAATCAGTGCAATTGCGACTCAAAAGCGGTCAAAAGCATGCATCGAAGAAAATCGAAGGAGACCGTGAAGTCTGAAGTCCACATTAAGCTTGCCCAGAAGAGTTTCGATGTCCCGAGCCAGTCCCGTAACCCTAACCTGAGTATACACTGAGCCCAGACCATTCTCCAAGCCGGTGTGTGTTAAGTTTGTACCTTTATTATTTTTCTAGATTTTTATTTTCAGTCATTTTATTTTTAGGATTTATTTAGATTTATTTAGAATTTTCTAGGATTTATTTTCTATTTTTCTATTTCTTTATTTTGATTTTGATTTTGATTTTTAGTTTTTAATTTGTAATCTTTATTTTATTTTATTTTTTTTAGGATTAATTTTTAGAAATTTAATTTTTTAGTTTTATTAGATTTCATTTTATATATATTTATTTTATTAGGATTATATTTTTTAGGTTTAATAGTGTTTTATTTTATTTTAATTGAGATGTTAGTTTTTTTAAGTTTTATTAGATATTTTTTTTTAGGTCTTTAGTTTTTATTTTAATTTTTTAGTTTTTATTTTATTTTATTTCTTTTGTTTTACTTTATAGATTAGATTTTTTATTTTATTTTAATTTTAGTTTTTATACATTTTCTATTTTCAGGATTTTCGTTATTTTAATTTTCAATTTTTTTAGGGGTACAAATTAAACACACACACACAACCCCCTTATCCTACACTCTCATACACCCATTTACACCTAAACTAACATCCTCATCCATACCATACACCCTACACCTCACATACACCCTAACACCCCTCAGCCTACTATTCATCTTCTTTCCCCATCACCCAACACCATTTCTCTCTCATATCCACCATTAACACACAAAAAGAAATCCCACCATTCACCCATGTTCTTCCTTCTCTCTCATCAACCATGAAACCCATCACCACCTCTCATCTCTCTCTTACACCTCCATCATCAACCCAACTCGAGTACGTCAGACCCGCACCCCTGTCCGCCCCATACCCGCTGGAGACTGTCAGACCCGCACCCCTGTCCATCCCATACCTACTGGAGACTGCCCGATTCGGGCCCCAGAACCCCAAACCGTCGGCGACCTGTTGACCCGCCAGAATCACGGCGACGCCACGAACACGAGGCCGGACCAACTCGGGTCTGCCCGATCCAACCCAGCCACGCTGCCATTGTGGCCTTAGCCCTCAAACCCGTCGGAACCTGCACCTCCATCTCGAGTTATCTACCTGGCAAAAAAAAAACCATTACCGACCCGAGCTTTAGCAGTTCCTCTGTCAACCCGAATTCAGTTCCGGCCCAGATGCCAAACCATTTTGACCAAACCTTATCTACCTGCCAACTAAACCAAGATTATACCTCCAAATTATCTTTGACTTGGCTACTTTCAAATCCCAAAAAAATCTCCAAATAAACAAAGCATCATGGGTCAATAAAAGGAGATGGCTGCATAAAAAAGAAGACTCTCAGCACAGAAAATAAAAAAAGAGATACGTAGAGAGAGAAAGAGACTGTGTATATTATGTACATAGTAGGTTCATACAAAATTACAAAAAAAATTATTTTAGTTTTATAATAAATTTTAGGTTTGTTTTTTTATTCTTTTTGGTGTAATCAAGTACTGGATTTGTGAGAAGATTGAGATGCGTGTTCGTGCACAGTTGACACAAGAAAAAAATTGCGTATCGTATTCTTTCCATCTTGTTTCAATTTTGATTAATACTATTGTGATAGTTGTTTATTCTAACATGAGAATGTTTGGTTAAACACCCCGTTCAAGGGGTGGGGTGCACTGCGAATGATGTTACTTTAATTAGTTGATTCATTAATTTTATATTTCTAGGTAAATTAATCTTTAACTGTCACCAATTAATTTATGTGACGAGAGTTAGTAAATTAATTGAACAAATTAATATTTGAATTTAGGAATCGAACTAGAGATAGGTTTTTCCTATATTTAAATATTAATTTGGTATTGAAATTTGAGGATTGATATGTTTTCGTTAAATTGATCCTAGCGGGTAATTTTCTGAAAATAGTATAAGTCCTAATTTTTCATCGTGTGATATTTTTAAATTAATTTGCTGAAAAAGATATTATTAAATTTATAATTTTAACGAGAGTTAGATTATCGATTTAATATTATCTCGAAATATTTCAAAATTAATAAATTGAGAAATTAAAATAATTGAAAATGCAGTGTAATTCCATCTCTTGACCTTCTCACAATATTTTATACTCGGTTGCACATTCTTTTTCATATTTTAGTCATTTTATAATTTTTAGCGTTTGGTTAATTTTTCCCTTGAAATTGTCTTTTTTTTTAAAATTAAAAAAATATATTTTCATAAAAAAAATTGGAATTGCACCTTTTCACATTAATTGTTTCACCTTGAAAGTTGGATTGATACCCGTATTTATCGCAATACGAGTTATTTTTAGATAAGTTTTGTAGGTACTCAATGAAATTTTGAGAGTAGCTTTTGCACAACAACGATATTCATATACCCAAAAAGCTATTTATCACTCCTCTAAATATGATGACCTTCGTTCCCACCATTTCACATTGCTCCAACAAGTGAAAAAAAAAATTCCTCAAATTTTCACATATGGGTATTTCCATACCCAACTCTAAGCCAAATCTTCTGAGCCTTCAACTTCCTAGAAGTGAAATTGCACTATTTCCACTTAGCTCAACTTCAACGCACGGTCCTCGTCAAAGACCTCTTAAGCTTTTTCCCCATCTAACTTCACTAGGTAATTCAAGTTTAGCACCACTCTCTACTATAGCGGTGCATAGATAATTATAATTACTATCTATATTAGTCATTGCAGCAAGGAAAATTTGACCTTTACCGCGATCCTCATTTCCAAGATAATGCCGCAAGGAAAATTTGACCTTTACCGCGATCCTCATTTCCATCATCAACTTATAGCTCTAACTAAGCCCCGCCTCCCGCTGCCCTCACAATGGACTTCCATGGTCGCCCTTCGTCGATCAGCACACGAATCCCGAACGAGCGCGCAAAAGATTTACTATTATCTTACATAATGTCAGGAGAACTAAATCTCACATGAGGATAACAACAATCCTAATCATAAGGCTCTATATCAAATCAAAAGCAACGCTGAAACCGTAGTACGTCCGCACAGATTCTTAAGGACACTAGAACCTGATGCTCTGATACCACCTGTGATACTCCGCCTAATAAAATACCGGGCGATCACTCCTATATAATATTAAAACATGAGTCTCATATGGTTCATTCTTAGCATCACTTTCGAAAACCAATTTAATTACTAATATCCTATTAGGCCGGCGTCAAAATTTTAAATTAACAAATCTTTTTAACCAAACCATTCAAATAAAACAATTACAACAGTTTACATGCACCAACTGAAATGAAATGAAATAAAATAAAATAACCGAACACTCGGTACAATAATATAACCAAATCGAATGCTGCACTAAAAAGCGATAAAAGAATAAATGAGTACAATTGGGCCATAAGCCCGAATGTTTCTACAATACCTCCTATCTAGATCTCAATTATGAAAGCATCTAATATAAACCTGCTTGCATCCACATCTGTTGCAACAAAAGTCTGATTCCAAAGAATCATCATCTAGGCTTCCCTGTGTGTGGACACCTGTATATATATATATATATAGATATAGCAGGAGGGAAAACAGATAAACGGGTCAGAGCCCGATTTTTGAAAACATTTTAGCAAGTGCTTAAACCCATATTTTAAAATATGTTATTTCTTATATTTAAACTGGTATCGCTCTCACATGAGATACACCTCACCCCTCTTCTAACAGTGCACAACTAGCGCATACCATTTTAAACAACCTAGTTAAGCTACCCTGCCTAACTAATGTAATTACCCATCTTCTAATAAACCTCATCAATTCGGGTACTAAGGACTAAACTTCTCCCCATTCCCAACATTACGTTATGTTCGTGCGTGGGGTGTCTCGCGAAGCGAAATCCAAACAAGGAACCCCCCCCCCCCCCGATACACTACTACGTGACAATGTTGATCATCAGGATCCATTAGGCCTTCAGTACATAACATATTTATACCATCCCGTATTTATTGATAGTTCTCATTAGAACCTATGATCCATATTCATATAAATCCAGATATAAATCTACCGGAAGGAGTATATCACTTTATTCATTCTTCTCCTTTTTATACAGGGTTAGGTTATATGATATCTCATCTCATATATATACAATATACTTTTCGCAACAAGTATATTACTTATCCATATAGGACACCAAACAAGATTTCGGTATACGCACATTATTCTCTTTATGCATACACATCAATTTATATAACAATATATCGCACTATTGCACCCTAGTTAAGAAACCCCTTGTATCGTTATAAAGTTGAAGCATTTATTCCTTACTTATCTACTTATACGCACAGTAGAAAGTTCCCATATAAATATACGTATATATATTAGTCACACATATAATATATATACTAACGGCACCCCACATAAGATCTATGGGGCTGGCATACTCTGCTATTAAGTCCCCGTATCACACAAACTAAGGGAAATACTAGTTCGGAATCACTCTTTAACTGTATTAACACAAAACACATACAAATGGAGGCGAAGCATAGTTCCAAATCACTAAGAAGTCAGCACATACCCTCACGTCTCTTAGGACCGTCTGACTATAAATCAGATAGCCTGTACCAATGAGTCCTATGTTCTAGGGTATAAGTCAATATCCCCCATAAAGGTCCCATCGAGATAAGATTGTCCCGGCGCGGTAACCTCCGTGATAGCAAGTAGCACGGGCATGATTTTTTTACACATATATAATATAAGGGCATACTCATAGCCCATACAATACATCCCATACATAGTATATTTATATCTTGGATATCCTACGCATTTATCAATTTTACCAATTTTTAATATATTATTTTCTGAGCTTTTCTCACCGCACAAGGATTATATCAACAACATCGATATATATTATTTATCTCTTCTCAATCTTTTATGGCTATAATCTCCAAACTCTTATAGCGATAGTCAATATCCTCGAATATTCTCATTCGTAATAATATAAGCCGTCACACAATTAAAATACCCCAATACGTATTCCCTTATTTAATATTCAAATCACACCTAAATATCTCTTTAAGTATTATTCCTCACGAACACCCCTATTTGGGTAAATCTTGGATTTTACTTTCAACTAATCCAAAATACACGTCTTACTAAAAAAAATATTTAGAAGTCCCCACACTATTTTTAGGAACCCCAAATATTTATTTCCAAACAATTTTAGCGTTTTATTTTTCCAATTTCCGAGTGCATTTCCGAGTTGGTGATTTCACCCCAGAACTGCCATCTTATAAAAATCATAACAATTCGAAAAAAAATCAAAAAAATATGCGGTCAGAACTCATGCGACCTTATCGAAAAGATCTACAACTTTTGTGTTTTGATTGAGAGCTGAATTGGCTGTCTTTCTATCCGAAACATTTCGGAAGTGACGCTAGTCACTATTCACCTTCTTCTCCAAAAATCCAAACCTCCATTAAAACACCTCCAAGCTTTTTATCTCCTCTCTCATCTTCATTTAACCTCAAATAACCATAAATACACACATTCAAAGGGTTCTAATCATCCTAGAACCCAGATCCAATAATTAATTTCAAGTTTCTCAAATTGGGTATAAATCGAGTTATATCCGTTTTAATCTTTTGAAAACCTGTTTGATCCACGAAATTTCAACCCAAAAATCTTTAGTTTTATACCAACTACCATATGATAAATTAAACACACTAAATCATAAATCAAGTTAAACACTTGCCTCGTGGATTAAATCCGACGACCACGAGTCGAATCCCGCGAATTTTGACCAAAAATCTCTTCTTTTCTTCTCTTTTCTTTCTTCTTCTTTCTTCTCTTCTTTCTATCTTTTCTCTCTCTCTCTCTCTTAGGGATGATATTTGGGGGAAATGAGGGTTACCACCTCTTTAAATCCGAAATTGGGTATATACTCAATTGTTAAATGACTCGTGTACTCATTTATGAGTCCCTACTAGTCCAAAAATACCCGGAACCCAAATACTATCCCCGGGTGCTCTATTTTGACTATCTCGGCCATTCCGAACCCAATGGCGGAGTCAAAATCTCCATCTGAGTCACTTAACTAAAATTCACTATTTTGACCCAACACGTTCAATATGCATGTTTTCCAATTTAAAATAATTTCCTTTGTCTCTTTACCCAACTGCGACATGTAATAAAAATAATCTACTCATATACTCAGTCTCAAAATATAATCCACGTAAATATTAATTTGTCACTCAAAAACTAATATTTACTATTCACTTTATAATATTGAATTTATTTAATTTCACTCATTAATCCCATAATTACTATTCATAATAATTCTTCAAATTACCAAATTAAATTCATAGTGTAATTCAAATACCTTTAAAAGTGCGGGGTATTACATAGTTTTAGACGTTATTGGTGTGGAAATCATTTGACTTTGATTTGTTGATTTGTATAAGACGATGTCATCTAAATTCAACAAATTTTTACACCTAAGGATACTTTTGATGTTCATTTGTTTGGAGTACACGTATTCATCGTGCACATATGATTGATTAAGTTTATTTACCTATCGAATGTGTTCACACCCAGACATTCCATTTCCATGACTTGGTTGTTTTAGTTTAAATCCATGGTGTGATTTTTTTGTATCCTATTTTTGTATAAAATATTTTTTTTGAAAAAATTCAAAAATAGTTTGTGTATATTTTGAGCATCTTTTTGCAAGAGCACATTTGCCATTTGATTGATGCTTTGTTTTGAATACCATGACACCCCGACTTTGCTTGCTTGATTTATTCTTCTCATTTGTCTATTTGGGGACATAATAAAAGGGGGGAAAAATAATTATCATTTTATGGGGGAGTTTTGAGATTTGACTTATGCTTTCATCATAAATTGGTATCTATGTTTATCTCATTTAAAACTCGATACGTCACTTGGTATTTTCTCTATCTCATGTGTGTAGGTACTACATTGATGATCACTGAATTGCACATCCTGTTGAGATTTTTGAAGATTTGAAGATAAAACGATGAAGACTTATTCATTTGTATCTTTCCAGTTTTGGGTTCATGGGAGGGTAGATTTGTTTAGGCAATTTGTTATTTGATAATTTGGATATTTTTATGTATGTACCGGCATTGGCATAGTGGGAGATTTTTAAGGACATATTTCTCATGTCCGATATCTTACAATTATGTATATCGTACGCCGCTACATTTGGAACGTCTCCTCACGATCTCTCATGACGGCCTCTATTCGAATTTTGGGAATCAATCATTCATTATCTTCATCATGTGTCTCACATCTGCCTCAACGACTTCACGTTCCATGATTTTAGGGACTTATGCAAGTGGTACGCAAGAGAAGTCAAAACAGTGAAAGAAGGCAAGATATGGAAGTTCAAGGTCATTTTGGTAATCCTACAGCCACCTTCCGGAGGTCCAATCAACTAAAAAGTTGAAGAGCTCTCCACAATGAATATACTGGAAGAAACGCCACATCAATCCGAGCTACGTTGAAGAAGTTATGTCCCTTTGAAAAATGGAGAAAAAACTTTGGAGAATGCTGTGTAATTTTTCCCCCAGACCCGCGATTTTCTACGAACCGAAGGCCAAATCGGTTCGGGGGGTGAACCGATTCGTGGTACACCCAAATCGGTTCGGGGTACCTGATGCTAGATAGAGTTCCAAAATTAGAAAATTCCTTTTAATTTTTTTATAAAAGCCAACTTCGGGGGAGTTATTTTGCAAGACTTGGAGAGACATTTTTTAGAGTTCTATTAGCTCAAGTCTTCACCTTTTTTAGTCTCAAGACTTATGTTTTGATTCACACATTATTGCCAAATCTTTGCGAGTCCTTTTGAAACCCAAGAACACTACTTTGATTTTCTTCGTCTTTGTGGGGAGATCTCTGCAACCGAGGGCTGTGTGTCATTGCTGAGGGAGTCTCTACGAAGTTGTATGGTTACGTTCCATTGAGGAGTGTTGTGCTTCTTCCTTTGCTGATTGGATTGAGGTCCATGTGGGTTCGCTGCGTGTGGATTCATTGCTGACGACACCGACCGACGCCTATGGGTGTTCGTGTGTCACTGTATTTCATTGTAATCTGTGTAAGTTGTGATTTACTTATTATAATGAGATAAAAGGTTTTGTCCTGCGGGGATTGTTTCCTGAAATCTGTGTCTCAGCATATTTGTTGTGTCGCATGCTTTATTATTTGGTGGGTTGATTTAGATGCATGTTTAAGGTCTGAATTTATTTGATTTAAAAGTAGATCCTAATTAAATAAGGTTTAATAGGATATTTGCGAATTTAATCAATTATCACACCGTCGAACTTTTCAACTTGGTATCAAAGCTTTATTAAAAGCGAGTGCATACCTTTTTCAAATTGGTATCAGAGCCAATTACGCTAATTTATCGCGTATTCCTATTTTCGCAAACCGTGTGATATTGATTTTTTTTGAAAAATCAGTTTTGTGAAAAATCACATTTTTTCCAATGAAACGCCCATCTAATAAGGATCCTATTTTGGAAAAAGTTCACGACCATGCTGAAAATTTAAAAAGTTAGAATTTGAAACTTTGCAAAAGAATTAAAGTTTTGGAAAAAGAAAATTCTCTCTTTAAAAGTAAGATTGAATATTTGCAAGCGTTTCAAACTCAAAGTGATATTTGTCGTGAGCACTTTGGCAATTTGTGTATTGATTTTGATTATTTGAAAAATGCCAAAATGAAGAGTGATTATAAAGTCCTTGTTTTAGAAAAGGAATTGAAGGACTTAAAAAATTCTAGGGTTCCCATTTGTGCCATCGAGGATAAAAAATAAATCGATGATTTTATTGCACATGAAGAGACTCTTAGGGATAAGTTTGTTTTAATTGAGGGGGGGGGGGGGGGGGGGCGTGATAAACTGTTTAGTTTAATTGATAATTTGAAAAAGAAATCCCTGTCTTTGGAAGAGTCTAATTCTTTGCTCGAGTAAAAAATTTTGAAGTTAAAAAATGATTTAACAGACTCAAGTAGGTTTGCTAGTGATGGTAATGGCTCATCTTGTTCTCATGCTTCTAATGCTAAAGCCAAAACCATTATCTATTTTAGAGAGTCAACCAATTTTCAGGATGTTAGAAAAGGTCAACCCATATGTGTCGTTCCACCCGTTTACACATGTTCTGTGGTTGAAAAGGTCACATTAGGGGATTTTGTTTTGATCTTGGAAAATGTCCTAGGAAGTCTATGTCTAGTGTTCCCGTGGTTCCCAAATCCCCTACACGACATTTCACATCTATTTGGGTTAGGAAATCTCTTTTAGAGGCACTAGATTTTAGACAAGTTGACTCCCGTTTGCTTGCACATGATTCTTCCCTTGCCATATCATATAAATGATTGTGTTTGCATGTTTGTCATACATTAGTTATGCTTTTTGATATATTTTTGCTAGCGTTGTGACATTTACTTTTTTTTATAGATTTTTGTTTTTGAAATTTTTTGAAAAATACAAAAATATTTTAGTTTGATAAAAAATTTGAAAAATTCAAAAAGATTTTTGTATTTTTTTGGCACCTTTTATGGATGGACACTTAGGATGACCAAGTCACAACATCATTCCATTTTTTTCGTGTGACTATTTGATAGGGTTTTGAGACAAAATGTTAATTCATCTTTGTGCTTTATAATGTTTAGAGTCATTAAGATGTAATTAAGTGTTACTTCCTACATATTTGACTTATGTTTCCTTTATTGCACACATGCACGAATTTGTTTGATTATTGTGCTTGTCTTATCACATGTTGGTTGGGTGTTTTCACTTCAATCCTTTCCTTTAAAACGAACCAAGCGCGATAAATTTGATAAGGAAATTGTGCATATAAGAACCATTTTGTGAGTTTGTGTGCTTTATTTTAAAATGGGGAAGGGCTGCGAAAGGTTCTCTTTGCCTTTGCGAATACTAAGCCATCGTTAAATTGGACCTAAAAACGGAGGATTTTATTATCCGGGGTCCAAAGAGGTTTAAATGAGCCCCAAAAAAATTTAAAGGCAATAAAAACAAATTCATGCCAATTATGGGCCATCTAGGTTTTTGAAACAATTCTCCAATGTTTGAGAATTTATATTACCTCAAAAAGAAAATATATATGAGGGAGTTTGGATGGAGAATTTAAAATGGGTTTGCACGTCCTTAAAAGTCGTGAAAAAATGCTGAATAGTTTTAGATGTTATTGGTGTGGAAATCATTTGACTTTGATTTGTTGATTTGTATAAGACGATGTCATCTAAATTCAACAAATTTTTACACCTAAGGATACTTTTGATGTTCATTTGTTAGGAGTACACATATTCATCGTGCACATATGATTGGTTGAGTTTATTTACCAATCGAATGTGTTCACACCCATACATTCCATTTCCATGACTTGGTTGTTTTAGTTTAAATCCATGGTGTGATTTTTTTGTATCCTATTTTTGTATAAATTTTTTTTTTGAAAAAATTCCAAAATTGGTTGTGAATTTTTTGAGCATCTTTTTGCAAAAGCACGTTTGCCATTTGATTGATGCTTTGTTTTAAATACCGTGAAACCCTGACTTTGCTTGTTTTATTTATTCCTCTCATTTGTCTATTTGGGGATATAATCAAAAGGGGGAGAAAGATTATCATTTAATGGGGGAGTTTGAATTTTGGGGGATTTTTGAGATTTGGCTTATTCTTTCATCATAAATTGGTTTATCTCATTTCAAACTCGATACGTCACTTGGTATTTTCTTTATCTCACGTGTGTAGGTACTAAATTGATGATCACTGAAATGCACACCCTGTTGAGATTTTTGAATATTTAAGGTCAAACGATGAAGACTTATTCATTTGTATCTTTCCAGTTTTGGGTTCATGGGAGGGTAGATTTGTATAGGCAATTTGATATTTGATAATTCAGATATTTTTATGTATGTACCGGCATTGACATAGGGGGAGATTTGTAAGGACATATTTATCATGTCCGAAATCTTACAGTTATGTATGTCGTACACCGCTACATTTGACACGTCTCCTCACGATCTCTCATGACGGCCTCTATTCGAATTTCGGGAATCAAGCATTCATTATCTCCATCATGTGTCTCACATCTGCCTCAACGACTTCACGTTCCATGATTTTAGGGACTTATGCAAGTGGTACGCAAGAGAAGTCAAAACAGTGAAAGAATGCAAGATATGGAAGTTCAAAGGAATTTTTGTAATCTTACAGCCACCTTCCAGATATCCGGTCAACTAGAAAGTGGAAGAGCTCGCCGCAACGAAGATACTGAAAGAAATGGTACCTCAATCCGAGCTACGATGAAGAAGTTATGGCCCTTTGAAAAATGGCAAAAAACCTTTGGAGAATGCTGTGTAATTTTTCCCCAAACCAGCGATTTTTTGCAAACCGAAGGACAAACCGGTTCGGGGGGCGAACCGGTTCATGGTACACCCGAACCGGTTCCGGGTACCTGATGCTGGATAGAGTTCCAGAATTTTAAAACTCTTTTTGGTTTCCTTATAAAAGCCAACTTCGGGGGAGTTATTTTGCAAGACTTGGAGAGACGTTTTTGAGAGTTCTATTAGCTCAAGTCTTTACCTTTTTGAGTCCCAAGACTCATGTTTTGATTCACACATTATTGCCAAATCTTTGTGAGTCCTTTTGAAACTTAAGAACACTACTTTGATTTAGTTCATCTTTGTGGGGAGATCTTTGCAACCGAGGGTTGCGTGTCATTGCTGAGGGAGTCTCTACGAAGTTTTATGGTTGCGTGCCATTGAGGAGTGTTGCGGTTCTTCCTTTGCTGATTGGATTGAGGTCCATGTGGGTTCGCTGCGTGTGAATTCATTGCTGCCGACACCGACCGACGCCCGCGGGTATTCGCGTGTCACTGTATTTCATTGTAATCTGTTTAAATTACGATTTACTTATTATAATGAGATAAAAGATTTTGTCCTGCGGGGATTGTTTCTTGAAATCTGTGTCTCAGCATATTTATTGTGTCGCATGCTTTATTATTTGATGGGTTCATTTAGATGCATGTTTAAGGTCTGAATTTATTTGATTTAAAAGTAGATCCTAATTAAATAAGGTTTAATAGGATATTTGCGAATTTAATCAATTATCACACCGTCGAACTTTTCAAATTGGTATCAGAGCTTTATTAAAAGCGAGTGCATACCTTTTTCAAATTGGTATCAGATCCAGTTACGCTAATTTATCGCGTATTCCTATTTTCCACAAAATCGTGTGATATTGATTTTTTTTTTAAATCAGTTTTGTGAAAAATCGCATTTTTTCCAATGGAACGCCCATTTAATGAGGAGCCTATTTTTTAAAAAGTTCACGACCATGCTGAAAATTTAAAAAGTTTGAATTTGAAACATTGCAAAAGAATTAAAATTTTGGAAAAAGAAAATTCTCTCTTTAAAAGTAAGATCGAATATTTGCAAGCGTTTGAAACTCAAAGAGATATTTGTCGTGGGCACTTTGGTAATTTGTATATTGATTTTGATTCTTTGAAAATTTCCAAAATGAAGAGTGATGATAAAGTCCTTGTTTTAGAAAAGGAATTGAAGGACTTAAAAAATTCTAGGGTTCCCGTTTGTGCCGTCGAGGATAAAAAATTAATTGATGATATAACGGCACATGAAGAGACTATTAGGGATAAGTTTGTTTTAATTGAGGGGGAGCGTGATAAACTCTTAAGTTTAATTGATAATTTGAAAAAGAAATCCCTGTCTTTGGAAGAGTCTAATTCTTTGCTCGAGTCAAAAATTTTGAAGTTAAAAAATGATTTAACAGACTCAAGTAGGTTTGCTAGTGATGGTAATGGCTCATCTTGTTCTCATGCTTCTAATGCTAAAGCCAAAACCATTATCTATTTTAGAGAGTCAACCAATTTTCAGGATGTTAGAAAAGGTCAACCCATATGTGTCGTTCCACCCGTTTACACATGTTATGTGGTTGGAAAGTTCACATTAGGAGATTTTGTTTTGATCTTGGAAAATGTCCTAGGAAGTCTATGTCTAGTGTTCTCGTGGTTCCCAAATCCCCTACACGACATTTCACATCTATTTGGGCTAGCAAAACTTTTTTAGAGGCACTAGATTTTAGACAAGTTGACTCCCGTTTGCTTGCACATGATTCTTTCCTTGCCATATCATATAAATGATTGTGTTTGCATGTTTGTCATACATTAGTTATGCTTTTGATATATTTTTGCTAGCGTTGTGACATTTACTTTTTTTTATAGATTTTTGTTTTTGAAAATCTTTGAAAAATGCAAAAATATTTTAGTTTGATAAAAAAATTGAAAAATTGAAAAATATTTTTGTATTTTATTGGCACCTTTTATGGATGGACACTTAGGATGACCAAGTCAAAACATCATTCCATTTTTTTCGTGTGACTATTTGATAGTGTTTTGAGACAAAAGGTCAAGTCATCTTGGTGCTTTGTAATTTTTTGAGTCATTAAGATCTAATTAAGTGTTACTTCCTACATGTTTGACTCATGTTTCCTTTATTTCACACATGCACGGATTTGTTTGATTATTGTGCCTATTTTATCACATGTTGGTCGTGTGTTTTCACTTCAATCATATCCTTTAAAACGAACCAAGAATGATAAATTTGATAAGGAATTTGTGCATATAAGAACCATTTTGTGAGTTTGTGTGCTTTATTTGAAAACAAGGAAGGGCTGCGAAAGGTTCTTTTTGCCTTCGCGAATACTAAGCCACCGTTAAATTGGACCTAAAAAATGAATGATTTTATTATCCGGGAAAGAGGTTTAAAAGAGACCGAAAAAAATTTAAAGGCAATAAAAAGAAATTCATGCCAATTATGGGCCATCTAGGTTTTTGCACCAATTCTACAATGTTTGAGAATTTAGATTACCTCAAAAAGAAAATATATATGAGGGTGTTTGGATGGAAAATTTAAAACAGGTTTACACGTCCTTAAAAGTCTTGAAAAAGTTCTAAATAGTTTTAGATGTTATTGGTGTGGAAATCATTTGACTTTAATTTGTTGATTTGTATAAGACGATGTCATCTAAATTCAACAAATTTTTACACCTAAGGATACTTTTGATGTTCATTTGTTAGGAGTACATATATTCATCGTGCACATATGATTGATTGAGTTTATTTACCTATCGAATGTTTTCACACCCATACATTCCATTTCCATGACTTGGTTGTTTTAGTTTAAATCCATGGTGTAATTTTTTTGTATCCTATTTTTGAAAAAATTAAAAAATTATTTGTGAATTTTTTGAGCATCTTTTTGCAAGAGCACGTTTGCCTTTTGATTGATGCTTTGTTTTGAATACCGTGACACCCCGAATTTTTGATTTATTCTTCTCATTTGTCTATTTGGGGACATAATAAAAAGGGGGAGAAAGAATTATCATTTTATGGGGGAGTTTGAATTTTGGGGGAGTTTTGAGATTTGACTTATGCTTTCATCATAAATTGGTATCTATGTTTATCTCATTTCAAACTCGATACGTCACTTGGTATTTTCTTTATCTCATGTTTGTAGGTACTACATTGATGATCACTGAAATGCACACCCTGTTGAGATTTTTGAAGATTCAAAGGTCAAAGGATGAAGACTTATTCATTTGTATCTTTCCAGTTTTGGGTTCATGGGAGGGTAGATATGTATAGGCAATTTGTTATTTGATAATTCAGATATTTTTATGTATGTACCGGCATTGACATAGGGGGAGATTTGTAAGGACATATTTCTCATGTCCGAAATCTTACAGTTATGTATGTCGTACACCGCTACATTTGGCACGTCTCCTCACGATCTCTCATGATGACCTCTATTTGAATTTTCGGAATCAAGCATTCATTATCTCCATCATGTGTCTCACATCTGCCTCAATGACTTCACATTCCATGAATTTAGGGACTCATGCAAGTGGTACGCAAGAGAAGTCAAAACATCGAAAGAATGCAAGATATGGAAGTTCAAGGGAATTTTTGTAATCTTACAGCCAACTTCTAGATATCCGGTCAACTAGAAAGTTCAAGATCTCTCCGCAACGAAGATACTGGAAGAAACGGTACCTCAATCCGAGCTACGATGAAGAAGTTATGGCCCTTTGAAAAATGGAGAAAAACCTTTGGAGAATGCTGTGTAATTTTTCCCCAGACAAGCGATTTTCTGCGAACCGAAGGCCAAACCGGTTCGGGGGGTGAACCGGTTCACGGTACACCCGAACCGGTTCGGGGTACCTGATGCTGGATAGAGTTCCAGAATTTTAAAACTCTTTTTGGTTTCCTTATAAAAGCCAACTTCGGGGGAGTTATTTTGCAAGACTTGGAGAGACGTTTTTGAGAGTTCTATTGGCTCAAGTCTTCACCTTTTTGAGTCCCAAGACTCATGTTTTGATTCACACAATATTGCCAAATCTTTGTGAGTCCTTTTGAAACTTAAGAACACTACTTTGATTTAGTTCATCTTTGTGGGGAGATCTCTGCAACCGAGGGCTGCGTGTCATTGCTGAGGGAGTCTCTACGAAGTTTTATGGTTGCGTACCATTGAGGAGTGTTGCGGTTCTTCCTTTGCTAATTGGATTGAGGTCCATGTGGGTTCGCTGCGTGTGAATTCATTACTGACGACACCGACCGACGCCTGCGGGTATTCGTGTGTCACTGTATTTCATTGTAATCTGTGTAAGTTATGATTTACTTACTATAATGAGATAAAAGATTTTGTCCTGCGGGGATTGTTTCCTGAAATCTGCGTCTCATCATATTTATTGTGTCGCATGCTTTATTATTTGATGGGTTGATTTAGATGCATGTTTAAGGTCTGAATTTATTTGATTTAAAAGTATATCCTAATTAAATAAGGTTTAATTGGATATTTGCGAATTTAATCAATTATCACACCATCGAACTTTTCAAATTGGTATTAGAGCTTTATTAAAAGCGAGTGCATACCTTTTTTCAAATTGGTATCAAAGCCAGTTATGCTAATTTATCGCGTATTACTATTTTCCACAAAACCGTGTGATATTGATTTTTTTTGAAAAATCAGTTTTGTGAAAAATCACATTTTTTTCCAATGGAACGCCCATTTAATGAGGGACCTATTTTTTAAAAAGTTCACGACCATGCTGAAAATTTAAAAAGTTTGAATTTGAAACATTGCAAAAGAATTAAAATTTTGGAAAAGGAAAATTCTCTCTTTAAAAGTAAGATCAAATATTTGCATGCGTTTGAAACTCAAAGTGATATTTGTGGTGGGCACTTTGGTAATTTGTATATTGATTTTGATTCTTTGAAAATTGCCAAAATGAAGAGTGATGATAAAGTCCTTGTTTTAGAAAAGGAATTGAAGGACTTAAAAAATTCTATGGTTCCCGTTTGTGCCGTCGAGGATAAAAAATTAATCGATGATTTTATTGCACATGAAGAGACTATTAGGGATAAGTTTGTTTTAATTGAGGGGGAGCGTGATAAACTGTTAAGTTTAATTGATAATTTGAAAAATAAATCCCTATCTTTGGAAGAGTTTACTTCTTTGATCGAGTCAAAAAATTTGAAGTTAAAAAATAATTTGACATACTCAAGTAGGTTTGCTAGTGATGGTAATGCCTCATCTTGTTCTCATGCTTCTAATGCTAAAGCCAAAACCATTATCTATTTTAGCGAGTCAACCAATTTTTAGGATGTAAGAAAAGGTCAACCCATAAGTATCGTTCCACCCGTTCACACATATTTTGTGGTTGGAAAGGTCACCTTAGGAGATTTTGTTTTGATCTTGGAAAATGTCCTAGGAAGTCTATGTCTAGTGTTCCCGTGGTTCCCAAATCCCCTACACGACGTTTCATATCTATTTGGGTTAGGAAATAACTTTTAGAGGCACTAGAATTTAGACAAGTTGACTCCCGTTTGCTTGCACATGATTCTTCCCTTGCCATATCATATAGATGATTGTGTTTGCATGTTTGTCATACGTTAGTTATGCTTTTTGATATATTTTTTCTAGCGTTGTGACATTTACTTTTTGTATAGATTTTTGTTTTTGAAATTTTTTGAAAAATACAAAAATATTTTAGTTTGATAAAAAGTTTGAAAAATTCTAAAAGATTTTTGTATTTTATTGGCACCTTTTATGGATGGACACTTAGGATGACCAAGTCACAACATCATTCCATTTTTTTCGTGTGACTATTTGATAGTGTTTTGAGACAAAAGGTCAAGTCATCATGGTGCTTTGTAATGTTTGGAGTCATTAAGATCTAATTAAGTGTTACTTCCTACATGTTTGACTCATGTTTCCTTTATTTCACACATGCACGGATTTGTTTGATTATTGTGCCTATTTTATCACGTGTTGTTTGTGTGTTTTCATTTCGATCATGTCCTTTAAAACGAACCAAGCGCGATAAATTTGATAAGGAATTTGTGCATATAAGAACCATTTTGTGAGTTTGTATGCTTTATTTGAAAGCGGGGAAGGGCTGCGAAAGGTTCTTTTTGCCTTTGCGAATACTAAGCCACCGTTAAATTGGACCTAAAAAATGAATGATTTTATTATCCGGGGTCCAAAGAGGTTTAAAAGCGATCGAAAAAAATTTAAAGGAAATAAAAAGAAATTCATGCCAATTATGGGCCATCTAGGTTTTTGCACCAATTTTACAATGTTTGAGAATTTAGATTACCTCAAAAAGAAAATATATATGAGGGTGTTTGGATGGAAAATTTAAAACGGGTTTGCACGTCCTTAAAAGTCTTGAAAAAGTACTAAATAGTTTTAGATGTTATTGGTGTGGAAATCATTTGACTTTGATTTGTATAAGACGATGTCATCTAAATTCAACAAAATTTTACACCTAAGGATACTTTTGACGTTCATTTGTTAGGAGTACACGTATTCATCGTGCACATATGATTGATTGAGTTTATATACCTATCGAATGTTTTCACACCCATACATTCCATTTCCATGACTTGGTTGTTTTAGTTTAAATCCATGGTGTGATTTTTTGTATCCTATTTTTGTATAATTTTTTTTTAAAAAAATTCAAAAATAGTTTGTGAATTTTTTGAGCATCTTTTTGCAAGAGCACGTTTGCCATTTGATTGATGCTTTGTTTTTAATACCGTGACATCCCGAATTTGCTTGTTTGATTTATTCTTCTCATTTGTCTATTTGGGGACATAATAAAAAGGGGGAGAAAGAATTATCATTTTATGGGGGAGTTTGAATTTTGGGGGAGTTTTGAGATTTGACTTATGCTTTCATTATAAATTGGTATCTATGTTTATCTCATTTCAAACTCGATACGTCACTTGGTATTTTCTTTATCTCATGTGTGCGGGTACTACATTGATGATCACTGAAATGCACACCCTGTTGAGATTTTTAAAGATTTGAAGATCAAACGATGAAGACTTATTCATTTGTATCTTTCCAGTTTTGGGTTCATGGGATGGTAGATTTGTATAGGCAATTTCTTATTTGATAATTCGGATATTTTTATGTATGTACTGGTATAGACATAGGGGGATATTTGTAAGGACATATTTCTCATGTTCGATATCTTACAGTTATGTATGTCGTACACCGCTACATTTGGCACGTCTCCTCACGATCTCTCATGACGGCCTCTATCCTAATTCCGGGAATCGAGAATTCACTATCTCCACCATGTGTCTCACATCTGCCTCAACGACTTCACGTTCCATAATTTTAGGGACATAATGCAAGTGGTACGCAAGAGAAGTCGAAAGAGTGAAAGAAGGCAAGATATGGAAGTTCATGGACATTTTTGCAATTTTATAGCCACTGCTCCGGTCAACTGTAAAGTTGAAGAGCTTGCCGCAACGAAGATACTGAAAGAAACGGCACCTCAATTTGAGTTGTGGTGAAAAAGTTATGGCCTTTTGAAAAATGGAGAAAAACCTTCGGAGAATGCTCTTTATTTTTTCCCACAGACCAGCGATTTTCTGCGAACAGAAGGCCAAATCGGTTCGAGGGGCGAACCGGTTCGTGGTACACCCGAACCGGTTACGAACCGGTTCGGGGTACCTGACACTGAATAGAGTTACAGAATTTTAAAACTCTTTTTGGTTTCCTTATAAAAGCCAACTTCGGGGGAGTTATTTTGCAAGAATTGGAATGATGTTTTTGAGAGTTCTATTAGCTCAAGTCTTCACCTTTTTGAGTCCCAAGACTCATGTTTTTATTCCCACATCATTGCCAAATCTTTCTGAGTCCTTTTGAAACCCAAGAACACTACTTTAATTTGGTCATATTTGTGGGGAGATCTCTGCAACCAAGGGTTGCGTGTCATTTATGAGGGAGTCTCTACGAAGTTTTATGGTTGCGTGCCATTGAGGAGTGCTGCGGTTCTTTCTTTGCTATTTGGATTGAGGTCCATGTGGGTTCTCTGCGTGTGGATTGATTGCTGATGACACTGACCGATGCCTGCAGGTATTCGTGTGTCACATTATTTCATTATAATCTATGTAAGTTGTGATTTACTTATTATAATGAAATAAAAGGTTTTGTCCTGCGGGGATTTTTTCCTGAAATCTGTGTCTCAGCATATTTATTGTGTCGCGTGCTTTATTATTTGATGGGTTGATTTATATGCATGTTTAAGGGATGAATTTATTTGATTTAAAAGTATATCCTAATTAAATAAGGTTTAATTGGATATTTGCGAATTTAATCAATTATCACACCGTCGCACTTTTCACCTTTACTCCTTTTTTAAAAGTGTTAATTTTAGCCAAAATACTATTAAGTTACGTACACCAACTTCCTAAGTGTTTTAACCCTTTAACACCTTTTACTCTTGGGGTAATCCCTTGCACTACACCAAAATGACAAAATTGTCACCTTTCAGCCGGCCACCCTTGTCAAGGTCATTGACCGTGACAAAAAACACGCGTTTTGTGTCACGGTCATTGACCTTGACACGATCGTGACAAAGAATTATCACAGTCATTGATCGTGATAATTCTTTAAATAATTGTCAAATAATTGTCACGGTCAATGACCTTGACACGACCGCGACAACTTTTGCAGTAAAAAAAGCCCTAGGCTTCTTTTTTTCCCACCTTTTTTGGTTTTCCCCCCCCTCTCTCTCTCTCTAAGCGATTTCTGCTCTTTCTCTCTCTAAGGTATATTTTTTTTCCTCTCTTTCTCTTTCATTTGTATATGTGTATGTATGTGTATGTATGTATATATATGTGTGTATATGTGTGTATATATGTGTGTGGTGGTGTGTGGTGGGGGAGGGGGGAAGGGGGTAATGGGGGTGGGGTGGTGCAGGTGTGGTGGGGGGAGGGGGTGGGGTATGTGTATATGTGTGTGTGGTGGTGTGTGGTGGGGGAGGGGGAAGGGGGTAGTGGGGGTGGGGTGTGGTGGGGGGATAGGGGGAGGGGGTGGGGTGGTGGGGGTGGGGGTGGGGGTGGAATTTTCAAACTAAAAATATGATAATATTTTGTTATAATTTATTAAAACTATATAAACCTTAGTATGAATGCAAGGTTAGTGATAGTTAGAATTGTGTAAATGTTAGAAAAGTTCTAGAATTCATATGCTAAATTTAATTATATAAATATTTAAATTTGATAATAATTTTATTCATGAAATTAATTCAATTAGGTAAAACCCTAGATAATTTTTTAACAGAATTTGATAATATTATATAAAGTTTAGTAAATTCACAAAATGTTGCCAATTTTATGTTTTTAGGAATATCATTAGTTACTTTCGTGCCCAACTATGTAGAATCCATACACATGCATGTTGTTAGAAAGTCTTAAATTTAATTCTCACTTTAATTTGTAGAATCTCTGTACTTGGTTGGATTTATCCCTTTATGATAATGAAATTTATGCTCCAATTATAATTATCTCATGTCATAATTTTATTGATAAATAATAAATTAATAAAGTAATAAAAATATGAAAATACCCCAATTGATTTAGTAAGATTCGTTCTAGACTTCATTACAAATTATTCATGCCAAACCCGACTCTCTTATAAGATATGCATATTGTGATAAAATATAATGAGGATAAGAGACTTTTGAAATATAAAAGAATCTCAAAGAATAAATATAAAGATAAAGGATTAAAGAAGTAGATAATTACAATGAATATACAGATAAGATGATGATAAAAGATCGTGCAATGAATAAGATGATAAAACAAGCGTTTTGTGTCACGGTCATTGACCTTGACACGACCATGACAAAGAGTTGTCACGATCATTGACCGTGACAAGGCCATGACAAATGTAGTTGTCACGGTCGTGGTGGGGGGAGGGGGTGGTGTGGTGGGGGTGGGGGTGGGGTGGGGTGTGTGTGCGTAGGTGTGTGCGTGTGTGCGTGGCGGGGGGGAGGGGGGGGGGGGGAGGGGGGCAAGGGGTGTGGTGGGGGTGGTGCGTGTGTGATAATAATTTTATTCATGAAATTAATTCAATTAGGTAAAACCCTAGATAATTTTTTAACAGAATTTGATAATATTATATAAAGTTTAGTAAATTCACAAAATATTGCCAATTGTATATTTTTAGGAATATCATTAGTTACTTTCGTGCCCAACTATGTAGAATCCATACACATGCATGTTGTTAGAAAGTCTTAAATTTAATTCTCACTTTAATTTGTAGAATCTCTGTACTTGGTTGGATTTATCCCTTTATGATAATGAAATTTATGCTCCAATTATAATTATCTCATGTCATAATTTTATTGATAAACAATTAATTAATAAAGTAATAAAAATATGAAAATACCCCAATTGATTTAGTAAGATTCGTTCTAGACTTCATTACAAATTATTCATGCCAAACCCGACTCTCTTATAAGATATGCATATTGTGATAAAATATAATGAGGATAAGAGACTTTTGAAATATAAAAGAATCTCAAAGAATAAATATAAAGATAAAGGATTAAAGAAGTAGATAAAGGGGTGTGGTGGGGGGTGGTGTGTGTGTGTGTGTGTGTGTGTGCGCGTAGGTGTGTGCGTGGCGGGGGGAGGGGGCAAGGGGTGTGGTGGGGGTGGTGGGGGGTGTGGTGGGGCAATTTAACAATTGTATAGCTTTAATTAAGAAATTGTATAGCTTTAATTATAATTTTAATTGTATAGTTTTAGATGAAAGTAAATTAATAATTAGTATCAATTTCATATGAAAGTAGGATTGCCCCTCATTGTAAATTAGTAAATTAATAATTGTATACTTTAATTGTTAGTTTAATTGATGAAATGTTGGGTTGGTTAGTTTTAAAAGTGGCATGACGTGTGAGTGTGTGTGGTGGGGGTGGGGTAGGGGTGTGTGTATGTGTACTATTAACATTTTTTTTTATCTGTACTAATAACATTTTTTTACAGTAAATGTCTCCTTCAGATATTAAGGCGAAGATGATGATGCTGTTTATGATGATGTCGTATGGGCTCGGTGGTAGCGGAGGCGACGAGGGCTCCTCCACCCCTAGGCTCCCCAAATATGAAAAAGTTGGGATTACCGTCGAGAACAAATCGGAGCTATTAGCGAGATCCCTCGAGCTGCTAAAGACGGTCATCGGCCCGGGGTTTATGAGTTGGAAGGAGGTGCCATATGAGCTCAAATTAGCTGTTTGGCCGGCACTACAGGTAATATATTTATATTTATATGAATATTTCAATTTCAATTTTAATTTCAATTTCGATTTCATTTTATATTTATATTTATATTTATTCGCAACTAGCATTGAATTTTTTGGACAGGAACAATTCAACTTGGATCCAAAGCTACGCGATTCCGTCTTGGAGCAGTTGAGGGAGCAACACAATGCGTGGAAGAAAAATATGCGGACACGGTACTTTGGAAAAACACGAGAGTCCATTATACAATGGCGTGGATCCGTCCCGCCCAAGGAGCCGATCTCATTGGCACAATGGCAAAAGTTCATTGACAATGAGATCGAGGATTGACAATTGGCATCTTGTCAATCGGGGAGGGAAAACCGGGAAAAAAAGATGGATGTACACTACTCTGGCCGGACCTCTTACGCCGAGGTGGAGCATAGGATGAAGGTAAGACTTAATTTTTCTATAACTACAGAAATATATTATTCTTCATTATTTTACTTTGCGGGGCTGATACTAATTTTACTTTATTTTATTTCAGGGGGTAGGGAGTGGGCCAGGGGGTAAGCCACATAAGCTCGATACTTATGTGGCTCTTCGGACGAAGAAGGGGAAGGACAAGGAGGTGTCCCCGAGCGTCGCGACGACGATTGTAAGTAATCTGACAGTTTAATTTTTGTTAATTACGTTATAATTTTTTAGTTTACTTATTTTACTAATCATGTGCTTTTTGTCGTTTCAGGCAAAGCATAAGGAAGTGCATGAGTCGTAGTCTGATGCCGACAAGGCGTCTTTGTCCACAGACGCACTCAGCCAAGTGCTTGACTCTGATCGCAAGGGGAGGACAAGGGGGGTGATCTCACGGGTGGACAAATTTAGGATAATCGGATTGGAGACGAGCGACCCCGGGTTGGCTCAAACGGTGGATTTACACGACGCGAAGCTGTCCCATTTGGAGGCGAAGGTCGAAGATATGTACGCATTCATGAAGCGTACGTTGGGCGGAGACTGAAAGGAGAAGGGGAAAGGGAAAGGGAATGAGAAGGCGGAGGAGGAGGAGGAGGAGGAGGAGGAGGAGGAGGAGGAGGTGCGGGAGAACGAGGCGCAGGAGGACAAGGATGTGGACCTCCCTGCTTCTTCACCGTCACGTGCGTATTTCGATGATCCACTTCCTTATTTGGCTCCCTTCCCCAAACCATTGTCGACACTTGGTTGGCCGAGCGTGTTCATATTGGATGTATTTGATGGCCAGCGGATAGGGCGGGGGTTGAGGGACCCGAATATCATCGAGGGTGGAATAGTTCATGGGCGTGTGATTTAAGGGATCGAGTCCAAAGTGCTCATCACGCATGTGATACCCGGGAAGGAGAACTCCCTATTGTGGTTACGCGAATAATACGACACGATGTATATTAATGGGTGTGTCAATTCGTATATCGTGTGGCCAACTCACCTCCTCACATTTACCCAAGACATGTAGTAACATTATTTTTAAGTTTGTACATTTTAATTATATTTGAATTATATTGTCATGTATATTGTTTCTATTTTGAATATTTGGATTATATCGTCATGAATATATATTTGCACTATCTTGGGTATATTTGGATATATGATGTTTGAATAGGTACAACCAACGTTGTTATAATAGGTACAAATATACTGCTGGGCAGTGGCAGTGGCCATACTGCCCAGCAGATTTTTTTCAATTATGTCCAGAATTGTCACGGTCATTGACCGTGACAAGTCCTTGACAAAAGTTATCACGGACTTGTCACGGTCAATGATCGTGATAATTTTTTTAAATATTGTCACGGGTTGGTCACGGTTGTTAACCGTGACTAACTTGTCACGGTCTCTGACCGTGACACGACTGTGACAATTCTAATGGACTTGTCAAGGTCAATGACCGTGACACGTCCGTGACAACAAAATTTGTCTCGCCCAGAATTGTCACGGTCATTGACCTTGACAAGTCCAATTTGTCAAGGTCAATGACCGTGACAATAGTGCAGATTTGGTGTAGTGTTACTTGATTGGAAACATTTTATATACATTTACTTCCTTTTAATTCCCTAAGTGTTAATGTTTGATATCATTAGTAAATTAAACTCACTAACCATCCTATGTTTTCCCATTAATACTAAATTAGTACTTTTTATCGACATTCACACACATTACGTCTTTTAGTCCTAATTACACGTACTTTAAACACTGAAATTTAAACTTTTATTATTTCTTGCTCAAACCCAATAAAATCTTCCTTAAACTAGTTTACACATTCTATGTCATAATACTACAAGGTTTAAACATATTTCTCACAAATTATTTGCCAAACATAGATTTATTTCCAAATATTTTATTCCTATAAAATGTTTAACACCAACATTTCTAAGTGCCCATTTCACAAAATATATTATCTTTCAATATTCCAAGCCTTAAAATATTTACTTATTCTTTATTTTTCAACAAAATATCATTTTTCCACAAAATCACATTATTTGACAACATTTTATTCTATAAAATGTTTTTCATCAAAATTTCTAACAAATGCACCATGCTCATAAAACACCAACTTTCATTATTTCAAAGCCTTGAAATAATTATTCACTCTTTATTTTTTAACAATAACATTTTTATTCCGTAAAAATGTTTATAATTTTTTTCACTAAAAATGTGCCAAAATAAAATTTCTTACACTTTTATTCCATAAAAATGGTTGTTTTCAGATTTAATAAGGAATACACAATAATAACATTTCCTAGCATTTTTATTTCATAAAAATGACTATTTTCAGATTACTAGGAAACACGCTAAAATACGATTTTCTAACATTTTTATTTCCATAGAATGCCTAATTTCAGATTTAATAGGAAATACTCAAAACTAATATTTTTAACATTTTTATATCCGTCAAAATGTCTATTTCAATTTATTAAGAACACATAATTATTTCTCACATTCCTACTCTTAATCATACACAACAATAGGACTACAATATTTATCCAACAAACCTTAAATGTATAAGAGTAGATTACCCACCTCAAATGACTCCAAATGATGGTGGTGGTGGTGGCGGTGAAGATGGGTGACTCCCCCACTTTCAAAGGTTGTCCTAAACAGAGTCATAATAGTTCCACCATGTAAGCTCCAAAGACCTCAGCAAAACCTTCTTAAAACAAAACCCCAATAACACACTCATCTTCTTCCTAGAATAGTCCCTTTCAAATGCACATTAAGAATCCTCCAGCAACCACCTTCTACATATTTTTGTAGCTCCACATTTAGCTAATTAATGGTGTGGGCATATTTGTTTACCACCTAAAATCAATAAGAAGCATTAGCCTAAAGGGGGGGCTTCGAGCTCCATATTATGAGAAATGGGAAAATTGCAGTTGTGTGTTCCCATACCCACACTGCTCTCTCTTTATTATAGTCCAATGAGGTTATTTTCTCGCAAAATAAGAAACCTTATCCTCAAAATCTTTCCCATATTAGGTAGGAATCCATTCATTGATCGAAAACTCATTTAATCTACGGTTAAAAATCAAGACAACGTTTAAAATGATGAAGCTTTGATCTGACATAAAGGTTGCTCAAACGATCATCATTGTCGTTTGAACGACAATGAACGTCGCTCGAACGATTTGGTAGAAGCGGTTGGGTTTTATTCTATGGCTTTATCTTCCTTTATCAAAATCATCCTAAATATGTACGTGCCCCAACAGTTCTAAAATCCCTATAATATATATATATATATATATATATATATATATATATATATATATATATATAACTACTAATTCTTAAATTCAAATCATAAAAGGCCTATATAGTTTATAACCAACAGTTTCAATAATTTATACGAAATCCCATAATTTTCTTCGAATATAAATCATCCCTCATCATATATAGTCCATACATTTAATTTAATTAATTTATTGGGGCGGGGTATTACACTAGCAGAGTAATACGTACAAGGATTTATACCTATATCATATATTTTAGCAATTATGAAATCATCCATCATTTGATTAAGTGTTCTCATCCAAAATAAACGTGACATTCAATCGACATTTTGGCCATATACCTTAGGTAATAAGTCCAACCACACTTAATCTTTATTTTAACAATATGCATATCCCGTTAATTTAACCATTAACGTACTATTTTCAAATTGTTTCATGAACTTGCATTTACATTAATGAGCGTCGTGATCAAAATTATCTTTTCACTTTCTTACTCGGGTTACCAATCCATGAGTGTTATACGACATTTCATTCACTCCTACCAGGTTGGAATATTCTATTGATAAGTGTTTTGGTGTATAAGCATTGAGTTTCACCCTAGGGCTCTGGACCCTTCTTAAATTTTTCGGTTACCTCAGAGTCTTTTTAACCCTTTTTCTTTCTTTCTTTCTTTCTTATTAACTTTTAAGCTTTTTTTCTTTATTTCCTTTATTTTCACTTTACTAACATGAAGTTTAGTCACTTTTGATCTTCAAACCCCAATGTATCAAGACTAGCACATAAAACCCCCAAATTTGGCGAGAAAGAGAATTTTGATGCCTTTACCCTCATTTTAACTCTTTATGTTAGTCAATTTAACGATAGGGTTTGGATCGCAATAATATAAAAACTTTGGGGTTTTATTTGCCAGTTTTGATACTTTGGGGTTTGAAGTACAAAAGTGACTAAACTTCATGGTAGTAAAATGCAAATAACCTTTTTAGTAATTGATTTCTGTCTTTCGCATAGTGTAAAGGTGATTCCAAGACAAAGGCACAAATAATAGTGTCACCACCGTCATCAAATGCCGAAAAGGCACACCCACTACTCAAATTTGTTCACTGAAATTTATTTATTAGTTTTTCTTCTTACTACTTTATGTGGCTTTGCATTATCTACTCCCAAAATTAAGGCATGAGTAGATTTTATACAATAGTTATGCACTGCTCTTAGTGGCGTCACAAATGTATAATCAACCTTTATTTTGTTCTAGTTGTTTGTTTATTCCATATGTTATATTAATTTTTGTCCCATCAAGTGTCCAGCGCTCGCTAGTAAATAATAATTATAACTTCTTCTTTTTTTTACTTTATTTTCCAGGGAAAAAAATGTAGGCTAGAATTTTACACGAAAGAAAACATTGTTACGGAGGGGTTGATGTTTAAGAGGGATGAACCAAATGCCAAAATTCATAATATTCCTTTACAATGTGCGTGTGTCACTTACACACGCATTATGTCTGAATGCCATTTTTTCGATACCGATTCCGGATGAGATGAATATTATTAGGGGTGCACGTTATTCATATGTTGCTTGGCCTAAAGAGTACGTAATTCTTGTTGTTGAAGTTATAAGATGTTTGTGAATTAAATACGTTTGTTTATATATATATATTTTAAAGATCACTCCAATGACATTATTTTTTAAATAAAACTTCCATAACAGGGAGAAATGAAAAACGGCGGTGGTTTATGCAGTTCTTTTTGGAACATAAAGAGTCAATCACATCATATAGAAGGTATCGGTGAGATAAATACAAATGTTGGTTTAGTTTCACATTGAATTTTGTTCGATGAAGTCATCAACCACTACACCAAAAACAGGAATCTGACACGGTTTAAAACTGTGCCAGATTAAATCTGGCACGGATTTGAACTGTGCCAGAATCAGGTGTTCCAAAATGGCCATTTTTTTTCTAGCACGGTTTAAAAGTGTGCCAGATTTGACCACATAGAAACACTTCTGGCACACCTTTAAACCGTGCCAGAATTTGATATTTCTGGCACACTTTTGGCATAGTTTTGAACTGTGCCAGATAGAGCACATTTTCATAAAAATTTGACACAGTTAAAAACCGTGCCAAAATTGGCACGATTTTTAAGTGTGCCAAATTTTTGGATAAAAGAAAAAAATAATAATTATTTAAAAACAAGAAAATTCACAAATTGCAAATCTTGCACGTTGTTGATAAACTAATGTACATACAAACTTCAAAATATTACAAGTCTTTAATATTACAAGTCTTTAGTATTTCACAGATAAAAAAAAATTGGACAGAGTCTCCTCTATTTTATGAACATTCTAAAACCTGCTAATATAAAACCTACGTAATATAAAGCCCGCACGGCCACAAAATATAACAATAAACTTACAAAAGCCCGCACGGCCATAAAAGTTAACAATAAAATTACAAAAGCCCTTATGGACATAACACAAAAAAATAGAATCATGAATAAACCCCTTGTAAACCATTGAGTTCTCCATCTGTTCCACGTGAATAAATGCTAACGATAAAATGTAATCCTACAAAAAAAAATAGGATACAAAAAAAAGATATGAGTAACCAAGTAATTTATAAAAAAAAAACTTACTCAGGCTAAAAAATTACATATGGGAGTTGCAATTATTATTATATTCTAAAATTGAAAATCTTACGCAAGTTATGACAACCTGATCAGTTCGTACGAGTTACATTGGTCCCGTGCGAGGTGTTCGTGCCTCTTACGGGATCGTTTGGGGGCTGGTTTAGGTTTTCACCCTTCAAGAGCTTATTTCTAAGCCTAACCCAAATATTATCAAATTATCGTCATATTCTCAAATCGAGAGGCCCGTGACTACGCTGTCAGTTCGTACAAGTTACATTGGTCCCGTGCGAGGTGTTCGTGCCTCTAACGGGACCGTTTGGGGGCTGGTTTGGGCTTTCAGCCTCAAACGGCTTATTTCAAGCCTAATCTACGTATTTTAAAATTATCATCATATTCTCAAACTGGGAGACCCGCGACTACGCGATCAGTTCGTACAAGTTACATTGGTCCCGTGCGAGGTACTCGTGCCTCTTACGGGGCCATTTGGGGGCTGGTTTGGGTTTTCACCCTCAAACGGCTTGTTTTCAAACCTAATTTATGTATTTTGAAATTATCATCATATTCTCAAACCAAGAGACCTGCGACTACGCGATCAGTTCGTATAAGTTACATTGGCCCCGTGCGAGGTGTTCGTGCCTTTTACGGGGCCGTTTGGGGGTTGATTTGGGTTTTGAACCTCAAACGGCTTATTTTTAAGCTTAATCAATATATTTTGAAATTATCATTATATTCTCAAATCGAGAGATCCGCGACTACGCGGTCAGTTCGTACAAGTTACATTGGTCCCGTGCGAGGTGTTCGTGCCTCTTACGGGGCCGTTTGGGGGCTGATTTGGGTTTTCATCCTCAAACGGCTTGTTTTTAAGCTTAATCGATATATTTTGAAATTATCATCATATTCTCAAACCGAGAGGCCGATGACTACGCTGTCAGTTCGTACAAGTTACATTGGTCCCGTGCGAGGTGTTCGTGGCTCTTACGGGACCGTTTGGGGACTGGTTTGGGTTTTCACCCTCAAACGGCTTATACATATTTTTAAAATTATCATCATATTCTCAAAGCAGGAGACCCGCGACTACGCTATCAGTTTGTACAATTTACATTGGTCCTGTGCGAGGTGTTCGTGCCTCTTACGAGGCCGTTTGGGGGGCTGATTTGGGTTTTCACCCCCAAACGTCTTGTTTTTAAGCTTAATCGATATATTTTGAAATTATCATTATTCTCAAATCGGGAGATCCGCGACTATGCGGTCAGTTCGTACAAGTTACATTGGTCCCGAGCGAGGTGTTCGTGCCTCTTATGGGGCCGTTTGGGGGCTAATTTAGGTTTTCATCCTCAAATGGCTTGTTTTTAAGCTTAATTGATATATTTTGAAATTATCATTATATTCTCAAACTGAGAGACCCGTGACTACGCTGTTAGTTCGTACAAGCTACATTGGTCCCGTGCGAGGTGTTCGTGCCTCTTACGGGACCGTTTGGAGGATGGTTTGGGTTTTCACCCTCAAACAACTTATTTTTAAGCCTAATCTACATATTTTAAAATATATTCTTAAATCGGGAGACCCACGACTACGCAGTCAGCTCATACAAGTTACATTGGTCCCGTGCGAGGTGCTCATGCCTCTTACGGGGCCATTTGGGGGCAGGTTTGGGTTTTCACCCTCAAACGGCTTATTTTCAAGCCTAATCTATGTATTTTGAAATTATCGTCATATACTCAAACCGGAAGACCCGCGACTACACAATCAATTCGTACAAGTTACATTGGTCCCGTGCGAGGTGTTCATGCCTCTTACGGGGCCATTTGGAGGCTAGTTTGGGTTTTCACCTTCAAACGGCTTGGTTTTCACCCTAATTGTGTGATTTTTTAGGTCTCTATCATTAGCATTTTATATTTATTACTTTTTAATTTTGATTTAAGTTTGTGAATCTTCTCCGTGATCTAAGAGAAAAGCTAATTGTCAAATCTAACCCACCCCACTCCCCACCCATATATATACACAAAACATTTAAAAAACGTTGGGGAAGCAGTGGGAGGGGAGGGATGACTCAATGGGAATTATCACCTGATAAGGAAACCGAGTGTAGATTAATGTTCTCTGTGTTTTTACTTCATTTCTAAAATTCCAAAAGAGCTACAATAGTAACTTTATGAAGTTTGCAAAGCATCTTTAGTCTTTTTAGAAGAGGATTTTTTGCAACACCTCTAATATTCCAAACTATAAGATTAATCACGGAGAAGAGATTGGAAAAAGTGTTTGTTACCTCTAGTTACAGATCTTGTGAATCTTCTAAAAATAGGATCTTTCATCTTGAATTGAACTTTCTTTGCAGTGATTGGGACTCCTTTAGCTCCTGACCCCTTAGATTCTGGTGATGGTGTTTTTAATGACTTTAATTTGTGATCCATTGTCTTAGCAAATACCTGAAGCTCTTCTATGAATGGGGAATTAATCTCATCTTCTACATCAGTGGCATATATAGTGTTAGCTGCTTGATGTCTTTCATAGTCAGAAATTATTGTTCCCCGGTGCTTAGCAGAAGTGTTGTGTATATATATCTATGTGTGTGTGTGTGTGTGAGTGTGTTATATAATAGCATATATATATAAGGATGTTATATATATAACATCATATATATTTAAGGCTGTTATATATATAACATCACACATATGTGGTACTATATATATATATGTGTGTGTGTGTGTGTGTGTGTCACAAAGTTTCATATAAGTACATATCCCTCAAGTATGGTTGTAAGAATGTGTAAGACTTACCCATTAAAGTATTGTAGTGAGGATGAAAAATTGGACCAGTTTAATTTAAGAAAGTGTAAGCTTCCTTAGCTTGCTCCAAGTGACCGAGTCGTTCCTCAAGCCCTTTTAGGTTCATTATTTTCAAATTCAAGCTTAAATGCAGTAAGCTAGATCTTCTCAGAATTAGGAATTGTGAAATATGCTTCCTGAAGAATAGCTCGGGCTGCTGGCACATCGCCGGCAATACACTTTTCTTTTGCACCCATTAACCATAGTACTTCATCATCAAGACATTCCCTGGTTCCATTCAACCTGTCGATGAACCATTCAACAAACCGAACACTCTTTAGTAAGTAAATTAGGCCTCCCCTTCCACTACAATTTTGAAAAGTCCGATATGGACAAACTCAAACCTTTATTATCCACGATGAATTCACCAACTGTATCAAGAAAAACAAGAATTACTCAATCTGGGGTGATAAAATTTAATCCCTTGAAACTTTCAAACTGTATATAGACTAAGAAAGTTATGTGATATATGCATTTGTGTAACTAAGAATAAGAAAGTTATGTGCATATCGTACACTACATCTGACAGTTAATGGCATAGCAGTCTTTAGGTCATAGTAGATAATCTAAAATGGAAAAATAAGATTCAAGATTATACCAAGAGTAACTGAAATGGAAATAGCAAAAAAATATTTACAATTCTTTCAGGTGCAGTCTAAAGAAGACTTATTGAGGAGGTACACTATCCTTTCATTGCACTGTAATGTGAATATGTTATCATCCTGTCTAATATTATTGTTCTTGATATAGTTTGATAGACGAGTCAAAGCTAAAAATTCTTGTTTTGAAGGATATCCTTGGGAATATTACTATGAGTCCAAGTATTTGCATACGATGAAGAGAGTTTCAAGAGTTGTCTAATATCCTCCTTTCATCCTCTTATTTATTGTTTGATGTTTTATGTACTGACACTGAAAATTTGATGTTATACAATTCTCAAGAGTTTCCAAATATTCCCTTTATGATAAGTTTACACTAAACAATAGCTTTGTGGTCCAAGATCCTACTTTCATGATTTATGGAAATTAGGTTGGTTATTTAATATCTGGATCTTATGCCATTTAATAAGAATAATTTTTCTTTGTTCTTTGTTTTGGTTTAATTCTTCTCCTCGAGGTCATATACTTATTGTCATTAAAATATTTTCAAATCTTCTTACCCAAAGCTCTGAGGTGCTAGCTTTTCAAGTATGAATATGTTGCGAACTATGGTAAAGATGTATGTTGAGACTGTGTGCCTTGGGTTTTGAATCCCCGATGTACCTTTCACGGGTTCTTATCTTTGTCCAACTTCATTACAAAAAAGTAGTTGGCAAGAAAAATAGAATAAAAAGTCACTTTTTTAATTATCTTTTTAGATTTTTATTATCAAAGCATTGTTATAATTATTTCACATTCGATGAATGTGGATTATTGATGAATAAAATCATACTTGATTCAAACCCATATTTTTACATGTTTAGTTAAGTAGCTATAATTTTTCCCCTATAGTTTTTGTAGGGTTCTTCAACTTTTTTTTTCGATTCTTGATTCATAAGATATTGATTTGAAATGTCAATCTTGTGTTGAAAACTACATTAGGGATGCATCCAACCCACATCAGTTGCTTAATTATGGCCCCACAATGTACTCCAAGAAGTTTTGATTTAAAATTACCTAGTTATTAAGAACAAAGTATTCTAGAAATATGGTACCAAGTTGAGTAATGGTTCACAAGCCTATATGGGTAACTTGTGCGACCCTACTATATAAATCATGAGGGTTACTAGAGGTAAATTGACAGTAGTACTCATAATGGGGATTTGTTTAGATATGAAAAAATGTAAGAAGATACATTTTTGGTTAGAATGAGAGAAGATAGTTTCAATGGGTGTTTTAAGAAGTCATGGGGATAGGATAGGATTAAGGATTAAGGATTCAAACCTAACTACTAATAACAAATGAAAGAAACATATTAGTTACCATTATCTAAGAAAGAAATATAAATGACAACTTGGTAGTGACTAAACTAGTACTTAAAATAGTCCATAATAACCTTAATAGTTAGTAATCACCGATTAGGGATAAGCATGTACAACTTCACTGTAAGTCTCAGTTACTTGATGAATTGAGCTAACATCAAATAATAGTAAACTATAAAATTGACTAAAGTCAATTCGATTTAGATAGACTGAAAACCCCATTTGACTATTGTTCCCTGCAACTAAACACGATCTAAATGTAGAAACATAAAGAGAGAATAAACCTAATATAATACAATGAAGATTTGAGGCAGACGAACCACTTAAAATTGCACAATTTTTAAAAAAAGTTGGGTGACCTTCACTTAATCAAGCTAATAGAATGCATAATTTTGACATGATATAAAAGCAAGAAACTAAACGTGCAGATATCAAAAAAGTGAAAACGTTGCATATATTTAAAGTAAAAATGCACTCGTCCACATCTTTAGAGGAGGTAGAGGTTCCATTTGAATCTGAAAGGTAAAAAAAATAAGAATGAGATTTGAGAATCAATAATACCAAGAATTTAAGAAACACTAATGGTAGAATATTGTTAGTAATAAAATATTAGTCCATTACTAAAAGCGCATTTTGGTGTAGTGAGATTTACCTTACCATTTCATGCTTGAGACATAATGGGATGAATAAAAATACATAGTATGATGGAAGATGTCGTATGAATAAGGTTTACTCATAAAACACTCAGAGGTAGATGAGATAAATAAAGTGGAGATCAACTTATCATTGGCTGCCAAGAACGACACTAGGGTTGCGAGTCAGATTCTGGATTAATAACTTCCCTATTTGTTCATCAAGGAAATAACCCATGCCGAACTAGTGCATAGATGATATATTCTTGTACAAATAGTTCTAAAGAAAGCAAAATGTATGTTTATAGATTAAGAAGAATCGGGATGTAATTCTTTATCTGATTTGGATCTTATCATCAAAGATACCAGATCCATATCCTGCATAGAAGAAATGCCTTCGACCATGATTGAATAAGTATATTCCCACTTATATGTAAGTTATTTAATAAATATTAAATAAATGTTTTAAGATTCAAGAAGATAGAATCATAGATAGTAATTCATATAATATTGTCAAATTAAAATTTGAGACACTATCACTAGATAAAGATCACAAAATTTACTAGTGAGTGTCTTCAAATTATATTTTCAAACTATAAAATAAACCAAGTAGATAATCAACACATGTAATAACTTAACAACTAAGTAACAAGAAGGAGATATAGTAGCTTGAAGAACCTAGAAATAAGTATAATCAAAATAGAAACATATAGGGAAAAGGAGGCAAGATTATTGTAATAAATTTTTTTTTTATTTGTCATAGAAGCAGTATTTTTTACCAATGAAAGAAGAAATCCAGGATCTAAAAAATGGATGGGTTTACGGGGCTCTCGTATCTCTTTTAATAATAAGTTATGTACAAATAATACTTACTTTATAAAGAAAATCCAGAAATCTTAACACGTTCATCCTCATTTTCATTATTTTTATTTAAAAAACATTCTTTAATTAAATCCTCAAGTGTACTACACTGCCTCGCTTATAGACTTGTCCACACGAAATCATATTTGAGAAAATAAAAAAACCCTCAAATCCTTCAAAATTGAGCCTGAACTTTTGAATAACGATGGTATCACCAAATACATGATTAATTCCTATAAAAAAAGAAAAGAAAAAAACAATCATCTTAAAGAGTATACTTGTAACACAACAAAAGCAAAACATCTATGTTAGGGTAGAAAAATCAGAATCGTGAATTAAAATCATAACCATACTTGAGCAATAAAAGTGGCTCCCATTTTATTAAAAAATGGCGATGATATTAATCGATTAGAGCCAATCAATAGCAATAAAAACATTATCACCGCTCATGTTAAATCGCATAAATATATTAATCAATTACAACAAAAACGTTACCTTTTACATAGAGAGAACAACGAAGGGGATAGAAGATTGGGTTTGAGAGTCACGAGAGAAGGGTCGAATCTTAGGTCAATTCATTTAGGTGGGAAAATGCGCGGGTAATTTTTTATAGTGTGGGAGTGAAGAGAGAACGTTTTGGGATTTTTACTAGGAGGGAAAGACTCATGCTCCTATTTTATAGGGTAATTATAGTTTAGTTAAGTGTTCTCAATTTTGGCACACTTATAAACAGTGTCAAATTTTGGCACTATTTTAAAGTGTGCCAGATTGTCATTAAATCGTGCTAGAATTTGGCACATTTTTAAACTGTGCCAGATTTTTAATCTCAGGATCTGCCAAATTGCTGTTTTTGGTGTACTGAACCCTCGCATTGTTTCTCTCTCTCTCTC
This sequence comes from Sambucus nigra, assembly GCA_949130495.1. Taxonomy (NCBI): domain Eukaryota; kingdom Viridiplantae; phylum Streptophyta; class Magnoliopsida; order Dipsacales; family Adoxaceae; genus Sambucus; species Sambucus nigra. Next base: position 253,282,550 of record OX422223.1, on the reverse strand, counting down.
TCTCTCTCTCTCTCTCTCTCTCTCTCTCTCTCTCTCTCTCTCTCTCTATTTTAAAGGTGACTAGCGGTGGGTGTACACACGATTCGTGTGCAATGTGTCCACACATATTAACCATGAATATCAGATAACATTTACATAACAGTTTTAAAAAAGTATATCATTTACATAGTATAAAAGTCATGGATACAAATTACTATAAACAACCCATAATGTGTAAAATATCTAAATGTAAAAAAATACTAAAAAACCATTAGAATGACATGAGAATAGACATATGAGTCAAAAGATAATACGCAAACAAAATAGACGGTTCCAATACAATAAAAATAATAATTCCATTTTTCACCATTGCCCATTATAGCTTGAAACCCGTCTATGTAGGGGAAATAGTAATTGTTCATTGTTATTATAATAGTTTTATTCTTATAAACTACATGGTTATATTGATTGACTTTATACATGATTGTAGCAATAAGAATTTATCAAAACATTAGTAACCTCATGTCCAAGGAAATAAGCATACAGAATCTCAATCTTTAGTACATAACTTAAAGTTGCGTGCCTTTTCCCAAACTGCCACTTGTAATTCTTTTATTCTTCTCTGCCAATCTCCAAATTGGAGGCTCCCAAAAGTGAAATGACATAATTTTTTCAATCTTCTCTCTCTATTTCTATCGAAGTTTTACCTTCTGTGTCATCTTTTTCTTCTCTATTCTATATTTCTCTCATAATTATTGAACACACTCTCCCTCTTTTAGTCCTCCCAACTCTCCATCATTTTCTCTCCCTCTTCCTCGCATTATCGCATATGCGAATACAATAAGGCCCCGTTTGATGCATGAGATAAGAGGATCGGATTGGATTGGATTGGATAAGTTTTGGATTAGATTGGAAAAGGATGAGCCAAATAAAGTTTATTCCAATCTTGTGTCTAGAAGAATCCCCGATAAGAAAGATGGATGGGAAATAATAATTAAATCCTGCGTTTAGAATGCGCTCAATAAATTTAATTTTAGTATAGTTTTATAAAAATGCCCTTATTTTGTATTTAACATTCAAAAATATAAAAATGTATTTTTATAACATGTTTTAATACAATATACAAAATTTTCAATTTATAAATTAATCCAACCTTATTTACCAAATAAAATAATAAGAACAAGATGAGCCCATTATTCCCCCATCTTTCACTTGTATCCATCCTTTTCATATCACCATTCCACACGTGTCACACATGATGTGTGTGTTTTAAAGTTTGTATGGAATAAATTGAGTGGGGTTAATTGGGTAATGATAAGTGGGTTTTGATTATAAAAAAAAATTAAAAATCAGTTATATTTTTTCTCTAAAGTTGGGAAGCAGAGCATATATGCTAACTAATTTTTTTATATGCTTCAAATGGATAGTTTTTACAAATGTAATTTTTAATAATTTTTTTTATCATGAATATGTGATTAATGCCACACTTTTCTGAAATATATGTACACGAAAAGCAAGTTGAATAGTATAAAAAAAATTAAACTTGCTTTATGTGTACATAAATGATTATAATATGCCTCCATCAGACGCACTAAACCCACTTTGTTTAACCCTCACCTAATATATGAGTCCATGCCCACCTTAAATCTCTCTCAAGACTCGACAACTCTCTCAGCACGCTATTTTTTTCTTTGACTTTTTTTTTGGGGGGAGGGGGGGGGGGGGGGGGTGTTTGCCACAATCAGGTTTGTTTTCTTCCCGTGACATCTCCAAAAAGTATATGATTGGTCGTCAATCCAGTCTCTCCTGGTAAAACCTTTTGAGATTTTACTTCATTTGTGTAAAGAAAATCAAGAATCACCTGATTTCTCATTGTAAAACCTTTCGTGATTCCGCTTTAAGCGTGATCCCTACATGGCTAGGACCAAAATGCTGTGAGGGTAGGTATCACCTATTTCGGTTGTGGCATCAATAATGTTGATTTTAATTTAGGTACTTAATTTTTATATGGATATTTTGACAACGGTCTTGTTTTTATAAAAAAAATTGGGTGCAATCCCATCATTTTTTTATCTCCCATCCCAGTTTTTAAGTTGCTTGACTGCTTCTTCATATATAACTGATCCACATATCTCGAATCTCACAATTTTGCATTGTCATTTTTGTTAAAATGACTTTGCCCTGCCCATCTTGTTAACTTATGTTGGAACACAGCTGTCTAACAGCTGTGTGAGTGCAAAATATTGAAGAGTGCTTTTAGGCACTTGCCCCACATCGATGGGTTGGAAAAAATGGGGTGTGTTAATATATTCTTTTTGTGAGTTGAAAGGGTAAGCTTTTTGGGATTTAATGTTTTGTATGTATGGATGGGGGATTTATTGGGCCAAGTCACATGCGCGCGCCGTCGCCGGCCGGTCGGCCCGGGTCTTGGGCTTGGGCTCATTAAGAAATAATTTTTTTGACAAATAAATTAACGGTTTTTTGGGCTTAAATTCAATTATTAACGGTAATTTTTTCTGGAATAAAAACTTTAGAGTAATTAAATACTGGGTAGCTACTCCTTTATGAAATTAACACAGAATATCAAGTTGGTTCAGTCTTAGCATCACTGTCGAAAATATTTAATTTATTACTAGCCACCTAATATTTATAAAGTGAGTTGCCAAATTTTATTAAATTAAATTAACATGCAACTAGTTAAATTAAGCTAACCATTCAACATCCACATCATAACCACAACAGAATAATAATGGAATATATAAAATGAGTCTGGAGTAACACTCCCCGGGATAAACTGAATACTGAATAAATCACAATATAAAAGTCTGAATAAGTAAATAAATCCAAAACTGAGATAAAACTGAAAGTCTGAGAATGTTATCTCTAAATGGAAATAGGCGACATGCCCTAACAGATGAGTAACCCTGAATAGAATCAAGTGCAGAATATGAAGGCGTCTAATATTGAGATCCTGTAACTTCCACAGCAGCTACAGCACGTCAATGTAATAGAACTCTTATGCTTGGCGTCCCTGTGGCTGGGCACCTAAAAGGTTTTTTTATAAAAATAGATTTGGAAGAAAACGGGTTAGAGCACGAGGTGAAAACAGTTTAAAAATATAGCAAATAATTGCATTAAACAGTAAATATTATATACATGTTAGTTGCGTACTCTCACATGAGTTTCTCACCTCTCAACTAACGTGCACGCTTAACGTATACCTTTAACCCATCCTAGTTATGCCACTATCTAACTAGTCCGTAGAAACTCCTACTTTCACATCCTAATATAAGGTGTCTATTTGTATTACACAAACAAGTTATATTTATATCTCACATTCACATTCATTAAATTTCTCATCACAAGTGTTATTTAAATTCTCATTTTCGTAGCCCATTCAAATATCTTAGTTATTCACATCTACTAAACAATAGTGAACCAATCACAAGTATATATATAAATCATTCTCAATACATATATACATATATGGAACCTGCGGTGCACACATACTCTTCTATCGAATCCCGGTACATCACGTACATAAGGACTACGCGTTCCGAATCACTCAGGAACCATTTCAATAAACAAAATCACACATATTGGAGGCGAACATAGTTCACATACCCATGGGTCACAGATATACATACGCTCCCATGGTCAGCTGACTTATCAACTCCCAAATAAGTCATTCATATCCCTATGTACTTAAGGTACCAATCTAAACCCCTCATAGGAACACAAGATCAGATGGTCCTTTTCCGAAAGCTAACCTCCCGTGATAGAAAGTATGGTAGGTATGTCATACACATAAGAAATCCATACACAAGGCATTCACACAACCTAAGTAATCATACAGCAGTATAGGTATTCACATATCCCATCTTATAAGTCTCATACGTAGTAAGTTTATCCCGAACATCCAACGTAATATATATTTAGCTTGATAAGTCTCTCGTCGTATCAATTTGAGTACCTAAACCTACCCTCAAAGGTTACAAAGTCTCCTATTAGTTTCTAATGTAATCTCAGTAACTTAAAGTCCCTCCGTTACTGTTCCTATCCTTACATCATCATTCATTTCCATTACAGACTCAATTCGAACGATTTCTAACCGTACCACACTCAATAGATCCTCGTAAGTAATGATATTCAATTCCATAAGGTAAACCATTTTTTCGAGCATCAACTAAGACCTTGATGACCTTAACTAAGTCCCACAATACTATATTAATCACCTTAAGAACTATTGTAAGTTTGGGATTTATATAAAACTTTAAAGGCAAAAAATTTCAAAAATTTGGAGGGGTCGATCGATCGAAGGCAAAGGGCCAATTGATCGATCGATCAACATTGTTGAGTCGATCGATCGATCAAGCAGGTTTTGCCTAGAAATTATTTACCAAGTCACGGGTTCTCAAAATTTACACCTTAAATCTTCCATTACAACGTCCCAAACTCCCAACCAAATATACTACTCATTACACCAACATGTTACCACAATCTCTAACGTTTTAGAATCATTAAGCCATCATGAATTAATAGTTTCTAGGATCAAAAGTCATAAATATTCCTCTAAACCTAGTTCTTCAAAATTTCTTCAAGAACATCGAATTTCTCAACAGTAAGTCACGAATTTGTACAAATGGATTATAATTTCGTTGTCTCTACATACCAGAAGTTCATCTATATGCAAAACCTACCCATATTCAATGTTTAATTCCCCCAATTTATAAAATTCTCAATTTTCCAAGTCTAGTCTCCAATTCTAAACTACATGGGTAATATATATTTGCTGAATCATAACAAGTTAAATCACTTGTCTGGGAATGAAGATTTTGATCCTTTGAAGACGATAAAGGTTGGTTCTCTTTATTTTTCCGATCATAATTCCGGCGATAGTGGAGGTGTGTGGTGGTTATGGTCTTAGAAACCCTTGGAACTTCTCCTATCTTCTCACATTGCCCACTATTTGGTTTTGACAGATAATGGCGCTAATGGACCTAAGGTTGGTTGATAAACAAAGCCTAATTTTCGTAGGTCACTATTCATTAAATTTTAAAATGACTAAAAGACCCTCCCAAGTTACCGGTTAGGCTTAAAATGTCCCGGGACCCAAACTAAACCCCCGATTAGTGTTTTCTGACTATTTCGACCCTTTCGGACACATTAGTGCACTCAAAATGATCATACGGATGACATAATAATAAATTACTTTTAAATCCATTAAATTAGGTTCTGACACGACTGACACGCGTGCCCAACTTAATTACGGAAACTATCATATTTTCAACTCACGACAATTTTAATAAATTCAATAATCACATATTACCATATTCACTCATTAATATTCAATATTAGTATCATAATCAAATACCAACTCTCGTCTCGCTAGTATTTAAATTCAGATTAATTTTCAATTAATTATCTCAAATTAATTTAATCAATCCCATAATTTAAAAGCCATTTCATTTAATAAATCTCATAATTAAAAGCCATAAAAATATGGGGATTACATACTTCCCCCCTAATAATGGAATTTCGTCCCGAAATTCAGAAAAGTAAGGCATACCTGGAAAAATAGGTATCCTCCAGTACTCAAAACAAAATTCAAAGTAAGTCTCAATCACTATAGCCCCCGCTTCACAGTAAGCTTGTTTAACACTCTCGACACTTTATCAGTTATAGGGTCACACCTCAATAAATATACCTCACGTTGTGCTCTTACCAAACAACATTCGAATAAGAGTAGCCTATACATCATTGGCCGTATTATCTGGAGTTTTCACCTCACCTTGTATCAACTCCCGCATTTATCTAAACACAAAAGTCACATCCCGGGAGAAACCATAGAACATATGACTCCTCTTGTTCGTTCTTCGAATCTCTATTCCCGGTGGTGTAACTTTTACAAAAGGAAAAAGTCACCTAAGACCGTTTGTGGTTATCCCATTTTAGTCATCGGACTCTAACTTCTAATGATCCAAAACTCTGATAATCCACTCACCTCTATACATCTAGAGGAAGGATAGTAAGGTTTATCTACACAAAATATCTATAAGCACCTTGTCCACTATAAATAGGTACGGGTGCTTTCACACAACTCTACTATTAGGTAATATCCTCTCCCCTTTACCATATTGTACTTCACTTACTAGCTATACCCGTTGTGGAAATGAAATGATCGCAATGAGTACAAAATTTCTTTCATACAGCTCCACCAGTCGTCATTCACCTTGCACCTACTCCTCGGGCTATAGGTGAGACACCCTTCTCAAAACGAAATGTTATCCCCACTACTTCCTGATACCCCATATTTAAGGTGGATTTCGGGGATCTCATCCTAGTTCAGAATAATACTGGGTAGGATTACGTATCGGCGCATTCAATATCTATTAGTGTAAATCACCCAAGGATATAACGATTACTTTCCTTCTGAACAACCTATTCCACACATTCGAAGGAACTCGTTACTTATCTTAAGTTGGCAACCCATCAAAGAGATTTACCATTTGACTCTACCATCACTGGAATCGTCAGCTTGATATAAAATATCTGGCTGATATTCCTACTCCAACTGTTTTCTATCTGTGAGCATTGCACTTGGAGACTACTTACAATGTCCCGCTTAACACCGACCTTCACTTATAATTCCTCCTACTCAATGGTACTTAATAATTCTCTTCTTCCTTCGGCGTATTTTCACCACCTTCGGTCATGACATAAACTATTTTTCGGAAATTCGAGATCGTTTAGGACATCAGAACTCGAAATTTACCATTTATGAAAATAATCTCAGGGATCATATCTCACTCTAGAAAATTTATTTTTTTATTCCGTCGAAAGTTTTGAGTTTCTAGACTGATTTTCTATAAATTCATGTTGCTAACTTGTTTTTTTTCCATTTTTGGCAAAATTTCATGTTTTTATATTATATTAGTGTTGCATCTAGAACCGTTTTATAAACCTTGTTCTAATAATCCTATTTTAGTTGAATATTCCTGCCAAATACAGGCCAACATATTTCATATACTAGGATATTAGACTTATGTTATTTTAATATTCATATTTTTATGAGTCTCATGCCAAACACAGGCCAATGATTCATAACAGTGAATATTAAATATATTAAAATTTTTAATATTCATATTTTTATGAGTCTCGTGCCAAACAGAGGCCAATGATTCATAACTATGAATATTAAATATATTGGAATTTTTAATATTGATATTTTTATGAGTCTCGTACCAAACACAGGACAATAATTCATAACATCGAATGTTAAAAATATTATATTTTTAAATTTAATATTCATATTTTTATAAGTCCCGTGCCAAACAAAGGCCTGCGATTTATAACATTGAATATTAAATATTATTGTTTTGATATTTTGATTAAAGCGTCTCGTGTCAAACACATGCCAATGACTCATTATGAAAAATATCAACTTTATGTTAATTCTAAAGTTTGTTATTATATAGATTTAATCAACTTTAGAATTATTAATTGAATATTAAATTGTCCAATAATACTTTTATTAAAACACAAATTTATGTACTAAAATTTCATTAAAGATATTTTGCTTTTATGGTTTTGTGATTTAATAAATATTAAAGGTCAATTTCTGACACAATTGATATAATTCTGCCATCAAAATTTGACAATTTTATATATTCATTTCCTTGCAATTTTAGTTATGTGTGTTAATTTTTAATTAGAGTAAGCATTTTGCAGAAAGTATTAACCTGTTTTTCCAAGCCTCAACCTTTTCGAAATTTGACGAAACTAATCTGTCGGAATGGTGCGAGCAAATCGAATTTAGCCTTAGTGTTATGGACACTTCTTACCGATGAACCCACTGCTATTACTGAACAAAGCAGTGAGGATGTTGTGTTAATTTACAATACATGGTCTAAATCAAATAGGCTATGTCCGATGTTTATTAGAATGTGCATTGCACCAAATGTAAAATCCTCACTACCTGAAACCACCAACGCCAAACAATATCTGACAAATATTAAGGAAAGGTTTCGCACTGCTGACAAATCCGTCGTTGGGAAACTTATGGCTGACTTGACCACTATGCGGTTCGATGGCACTAAGACCACGAACGCACATATTATTGAAATGACCAATATTGCTGCCAAACTAAGGACCTTAGGATGTTAGTGGAAGATTCTCTCTTAGTCCAATTAGTCCTAAATTCCTTGCCTTCTAATTATGGGTCTTTCCAGATTCATTACAATACCATAAAAGATAAATGGAATGTTAATGAACTGCAAAGCATGCTAGTTCAGGAAGAAGGATGTCTTAAGCAGCAAAATGGTAAGGTGCCTAAATTACAAGTGGAAAATGTGATGGCCAATAAAGGAGATGGTAAGAAAAAGAAAGGAAATGGCATAAAGCGCGGTACTGGTCTTTCCAACAATGAACCTGGTCCTTCCAACCAAAAGAAGGAAAAAGCAGCAGTCACATGTCACTTCTGTCACAAGAAGGGGCATTTTCAGAAAGACTGCATAAAGCATAAATCTTGGTTTGAAAAGAAAGGTACACTTTGTGCTTATGTATGTTTCGAATCAAACTTGATTGATGTTCCTTCTAACACATGGTAGATTGATTCAGGTTCTACATATCATGTTTCAAATTCTATGTAGGTCTTCCTGTCCATTCGGGAAATAAAGCAAAATGAAGATATTCTTTACATGGGAAATCGGGAAAAAGAAAAAGTTGAAGATATTGGAGTTTTTTGTTTAAAATTACAATCTAGCTTTTATTTGGATCTTGAAGACACTCTTTTTGTACCCACTATTTCGAAAATTTTAATTTCCTTGTCTAAACTCTCAATAAAGGGATTTTCTTTTCACTTTCAAAATAATGGTTTTACATTATATAAGAATAATTTTGTTTTTGGCTCGGGTTTTTTGACAAATGGTTTGTTCAAATTAATCTTGATCCTCATTTTTCGGAATCTTTATTATCTCTGCATACTAATATTGGAACTAAACGTCTATCATTTAATGACAATTCTGCTTACTTGTGGCATAAAAGATTAGGATACATATCCAGAGAGAGACTTGAAAGGCTTATTAAAGAGGAAATTATTTCTAATCTGGATTGGTCTGATTTTGGTATATGTGTGGATTGTATTAAGGGTAGCCACAAGAAGCACCTAGCTTCTTGAAATTATACATACAAATATTTATGGTCCTTTTGATGTTCCTTCTATTGGAGGAGAAAAATACTTTATCACTTTTATAGATGATTTTTCCCGATATTGCACATTGTATTTGTTAAATGATAAAGTTCAATCCGTTAACGCGGTTGAGGTTTATATTAAAGAAGTAGAACGATAATTAGGCAAAAAGGTAAAAATCATTCGATCGGAGAAAGGTGATAAGTTTTACGGAAAATGATGAAACTGGACAATATCCCAGTCCTTTTGCTAAACTCCTTGAATGTTTAGGTATTTGGGCACAATACACCATGCCTGGTTCACCTTGGCAAAATGGTGTCGCTGAAAGGCGCAATCTTACTCTTATTGAAATGGTTAGGAGTATGATAAGTAGAACTGATTTACCTATGTTTTTGTGGATGCATGCTCTTATGACTGGTGCAGATATCTTAAATAGGGTTCCTACTAAGGCAGTTTCAAAAACTCCTTTTGTACTATGGAAAGGTTGAAAACCCTCTTTAAGTCATTTTTCGTGTTTGGGGATGTACAATAGAAGCACGCATTTATAATCCACATGAAGAGAAGTTGGACCCTAGAACGTTAACTTGTTGTTTTATTGGGTATCCAGCAAAATCAAAAGGGTATAAGTTCTACTGTCCTAACCATACAATAAGAATTATTGAAATTGGAAATGCTAAATTCATTGAACATGGTGAAGTTAGTTAGAGTAATGAAGTTCGAAATGTGATTATTCAAGAAATCAAGGAAACTCCTCCTCTTCGAAGAATTTTGGATAATCACAATGAGGTTCCTTCTATTCCTAATGTTCATACTGAAGTTGTTAAATCGATTACTCCTCCGAACAACAACGAAGAACAAATGGATGAACTACATACTGAACAACCACTAAATGCACCTATTATTGCAACACCACAAGACATATATTTAAGGAAATCTCAGAGAAATCGGAGATCAGCTATTTTGAATGACTATGTGGTGTATCTTCAAGAAAATGAATTTAACATTGGGGATATTGATGATTCGGAATCTTATAAAAAAGCTGTGTCTAACATAGATGTTAATAAATGGATTGATGCCATGAATAATGAAATAAAATCTATGGATTTTAATCAAGTCTGGGAGTTAGTCGATTTGCCTAAAGTTCATAAAGCAGTCGGTTCTAAGTGGATATATAAGACCAAACGCGACTCAAGTGGCAATATCGAATGACATAAAGCAAGACTTGTTGCCAAATGTTTTACTAAAAAGGAAGTCATTGATTATAGTGAAACCTTCTCTCCTGTTTCAAAGAAGGATTCAATTAGAATCATATTAGCAATAGTAGCTCATTATGACTTAGAGCTACATCAAATGGATGTTAAAACAAATTTTCTTAATGGGAGTTTAGAGGAAGAAGTCTATATGGAACAACCAAAGGGCTTCATTCAAAAAGGACAGGAACACAAAGTCTGTTTGTTAAAAAAATCAATATATGGACTTAAACAAGCTTCTCGTCAATGGTATTTTAAGTTTCATCATACCATTACATCTTTTGGGTTTAAGGAAATTATTGTTGATCGGTGTATATACCTAAAGACCGGTGGGAGTAAGTTTGTATTTTTAATCCTATATGTTGATGACTTGCTTATCGCTAGTAGTGATATTGGTTTACTAAAGGACACTAAGAAGTACCTTTCGCAAAACTTTGAAATAAAATATTTAGGCGAGGCATCCTTCGTGATTGGGATAGAGATTTATCATGATCGAGCACAAGGATCGATAGGATTGTCTCAAAAAACATATATTAATAAAGTTTTATAAAGTTTTGGCATGCAAAATTGTAATCATGTTAATGTTCCACTTCTAAAAGGGGAGAAGTTTAGTTTAAGTCAATATCCCCAAACTGAATTGGAAAGGGATCACATGAAAGGTGTGCCATATGCTTCTCTTATAGGGAGTTTATTATATGCACAGGTTTGTACTCGATCGGATATTAGTTTTGTCATTGGGATGCTAGGCAGATATCAAAGTAATCCGAGTGACTTTCATTGGAAGGTTGCGAAGACGGTGTTAAGGTACTTGCAAGGAACCAAAGACTATATGCTCACTTATAGGAGATCCGATCACCTTGAGGTGATTGGTTATTCAGACTCAGATTTTGGAGGATGCCTTGACAGTAGGAAAAGAACTTCAGGTTATGTTTACCTTCTGGAAGGAGGGACCGTTTCATAGAAAAGTGCTAAACAGAGTGTCATCGCTTCTACAACTATGGAGGCTGAGTTTGTGGCTTGATTTGAAGCTACAAATCATGGGTTATGGTTGCGAAATTTTATTTCAGGACTTAGTATTATGGGTTCAGTATCTAAGCCACTGAAGATTTATTGGGATAATGTCGCAACATACTTCTTTTCAAAGAATGATAGATATTCGAAAGTAGCTAAGAATATTGAGATGAAGTATCTATCTATCAAAGAAGATGTTCAGAAACAAACTATGTTAACTGAACAAATCGGTACTGATAATAATATAACGGATCCCTTAACGAAAGGGCTATCTCCAAAGATATTTATGCAACATACTAAAGAGATGGGCCTCGAGTAGTTAATTGTGTAGTTGCCATTTGCTTAGTTATTTACCACAACTTTTGATATCAATAAAGTGTTTCGGAATTCTAAATTTCTGTCTTAATTATATACATGCATGTGAATGACTGAATGTAACAGAAATAGTCTTTTTATAAAGACATTATGAGACTATTATGATAACTCACATATCCTTATTAAATATGACATTGGTGGCATGGTACATGGAACGAATCATGCTCTTGAATTAGTGTGGAACCGCCATGACTCACACTAATGAAGTATTTAGTTAAGGTTCTTAATGATGTTCTAAGATACTTGCGCAACTTTTGTTTATCAATTCGTTATGTATAACCTTATTAGGACCAAGTGGGAGACGGTTAGAATTCATATTTAATTATTTAATAATTACAAAATTCAGCCAAATTTTGTAATTATAAATTAAATAAATTAATTATTTCTCCTAATTAGTGTGGTCTAAATGAGGGGACGAATTTGATTAAATTTATGTATAAATCGTAGAAAATTATTATTCCAAAGGTCACATGACTTTTGGTATATTTTTGACTCCCTTTAGATACTTTAGTGGATGGTAGATGATGAGTTTTAAAGGAAATTTCGGGTCCCCTTCCACCCTATATATAGTGAACCAATCTCCACCATTTGGTACACAAGAACACACAAAAATATATTTGGGCCAGGAAGGAAAAATCTTGATTTCTCAAATTTTCCATATTTTGGAATTCTGACTGTTTTTAAAGAGATTCTGGATCATTTGGAGGAAGAGATAAGAGCTTGAAGAAAGGAACATCTAGGAGCTTTTCTCAAGACACATCGAGGATTACAAACAAATAAACTCATCATGGAAAAAGGTATTTTTTGATATAATTTGTAGTTAAAAACGAATTTGTGATTGTATGATTATATTAACATCTAATAAGAATTAATTTCATGTTATAAATAATTCTTATTATTTTTATAAAATCAACCCATAAAATCAACAGTTTTGGATTCAACAACAGGAATAGCCTGTGATATAAGGAGGGGAGGCCAAAGGGGGAATTTTTGGCATTTCATATGTAGGGGAAAGATAGAGGGAAATACGAAGAGATGGCTGTAATACCCCGCACTTTTGACTATATTTATTTTGGGATTAATTAATTAATTAGCGTATTAATTGGAAATTAATCCGGGTTAAAAAAATACTAATGTGATGCGAATTGGTATTTGATTATGTCCATATATGATTATACATGTATCTGGTACTATAAAATTTGTCGTGAGATTTATATACGGCATTTTAGAAATTTTGTTGAGACGCGTGGGACCGCCGCGTCACGGTATATTATTTTGATTAATAAAAGTGAATTTAAAATCTATAATCCGTATGGTCGTTTTGAGTGCGTCAACGCGTCCGGAAGGGTCGAGATAGTCAGAAAACACTAGCCGGGGGTATAGTTTGGGTCCCGGGGTATTTTTAGGCCATCTTGGTAACTTAAAGGGTATTTTAGTAATTTGGTATTTTTGGGTAATTAAAAGTGACGAAAATTGAGAGTTGTAATCTGATAAGGATTGACCCAACCAACCCTTTATTTACCCCATAAGCTACGTAGGTTATCATTTAGTCTTCCAACTCTCCCAAAGAAAACCCTAGCCACCATAGCCATCTTTTGGAGAAGAAAGCTTGGAGAAGGAGAGAGAGAGAGGAATTCTGCAGAGATTCTTCACCAAATCAACACCAAATCCGAAATCAAACCAAGGCAAGTGATTTATTCCATTTAAATTTCAGAGAATGATTCTTCCATGTTAGATTATTCAAAAACTTTGTATGTTCTTGGAAGATAATGAAAAACCCATAAGATTGGAGTTATTAGTTTGAATTTTGGGATATAGGTTGCATGTAGAATGTTACTGGACGATCATATTATGTGAATTACTGCCTTTTGTAATACCAAAAACGGATTTAAGATGAGGTTCATGACTGTTCTTGAGAAAAATCAGAAAAACTAGGTTTTTGATGAAGATTGATCCATATGTAGCCTATAGTTGTTGAAATATTGATTTGTGGACGTTAGTAATATTGTAGGATTGTTATATGACATTACTATAACGTTATATTTGAGAATCACACGTTAGAAATAAGTTTTGGGACGTTTTCAAATCTGCAGAACGAAGCAGTCCGTAGCCATACCTGTTCGATCGATCGATCGATCGATATTCATAGGTCGATCGATCGACCTTCCCAGAATGAGTAAATTTTCCTTAATTTGATTTTAATGGTGAAAACCCTCGTAGAATATGTTTGGAGAACTTATGAATACCCTCAACCTTAAGGAGACCAGTAGGAGTGATTATTATAGTGGACTTTAATTAGAATACAATTCGAGGAATTATTCTAGATTATTGAAATTCGTGAAGCGAGATACGTTTAGGTTAATAGTGTAAAATTGTGTAATTCGATGAAATAAGGTTTAGGGCAGAAGTAAAGACCTTAGGTATATAGATGTCATATGTGGGAATTATGGGAACTTAATAGTCTATTCAAGATAGGTTTTAAGGATAAGGGACTACGGCGTGAGACGTGTCGGCAATTTAACTTTATATTAACGGGAGACTTGAAATATATAAGTTTGGAATAATGGTATTATGATGTAGCTTATACCTTATTAAAATGGTGATATCTAAGATGTGTGAATGCTTAGTATATAGTTTATGTGTATGACATACCTACCATACTTGCTATCACGGGAGGTTACGTTCGCTTAGGACCCTCTAATCCTTGTGTGCCTACAGGGGGGATATAGACTGGTACCTTGATGAGCATAGGTCATAGAAAGACTTATTGTGATATTAATAAGTCCGCTGACCATGGGAGCGTAGGTATGTGCGTGACCAATGTGATGGTGACTGTGTTCGCCTCCACTATTTGTGATTTGTGTTATCTGAACTATTCCTGAGAGATTCGGAATATGTGATCCTTATGTACGTGATGTACCGGGATGGATAGCAGAGTATGTGTGCACCATAGCTTAGATTGCGGGGTGCTTGTATCGTATATTTATGATGTGAATAATATACATTAAATTAATGGAAATCCTCATGTTAATGTTGTAAAAATATTACGGTATTGTTTCGAGACATATAATGAGTTAGCTGATAGTTATATCAATGGCATAGTTAGTAACTGAGTTTACGTTAAACCTCTATTAAATTACGAGCGTTATTATGTTAAATTAACTGAGTAAAATGGGTAGAACCTTTGGTAGTCTAGCTAGTTACGTTGTCACTTAGCTAGTGGAAAGGGTAGTTATAGATGGGTACTTACGTTAGGAGTGCACAGTTAGACGAGAGGTGAGAATATCATGCGAGTGTACGTCCTAACATGTACTTTGCATTTAATGTTTTAAATGTTTTTAAAGCACTTGCAGGTTTTTAAAATGATTTTCCACTTTCGGGCTCTGACCCATTTGCTTTCAAATATATTTTCTTGTAAAACCATTTTAGGTGCCCAGCCACAAGGACACCAAGCATAGGATTCTCATTCAGGTAACGAGCTGTAGCTGTTTGTGGAAGCTACAGGGATTTGCATATAGACGCTTCTCTCATTTGGATTCCAGTCTCAGCATCTATCAGTTGTAGGGCATGTTGCCCAATTTTATTAGACATTTTTACATTTCAGTTTTCAGACTCTAGCATGTATTGCTCAGTATTCAGTTTTAGTTATTTATTTCAGTTTACTTATCAGTTGTGGGATTTGTATTGAGGAGTTTTTCCTCCAGGTTTTATTTACATATTGTGATGGTTATTCATTTTACTTCAGTATGGTGAATGGTGTTATTTAGTTATTCATTACTCTTGTTGCATGTTAATCAGATTTAATAAAATTTGGCACTTACTTTTTAAATACTAGGTGGTTAGTAATAATAAAACGTTTTCGACAGTGATGCTATTAACTGAGCCAACTTGGCATTTTGAATTAATTTTATAAAGGAGTAGCTACCCGGTGTTTAATTAGTCGGGGTGTCACAATGGCTGACCCATCATACATTGAAGAAGGTGAGCGGGTGCTTTGGGATGGCAAAATATTTAAGACCCATCCATGTATGGTGAGTTAATGTTTAAGTCCACGTGTCAATCTTCAAATAAGAGACACCAAAATTATATTTAGTTACTAGCATGTAGGCCACGCGATGTGTGGCCTACTTTTTTCCAAACTATAAAGTATTATTTTTATCTTGTGTCACACAATATATTCTTACAATCAAATGAGACTGAATATAGAAATAAAATAAGATATTACTATTTTCAAACCTTAAGAAACTAAACACCTACAATCATATATAAAAAACATTAATGAATCCCAAATCACATAATGTTGGAACAAAATAATTAAACCATAAATAAATGAATACATGGATTAGTTATAGATTACCACCGCAACACTTCTTCCTATATTCCATATGAATCAATCCATATATCACTCAATACACCAAAGTGAAATAATATATTTATTTATGTGTTACTTTGCAAAGCCCCCAAAATACTAGTAATGGTCAATATAATTAAAATATTTTCATAAATAATCAAAGTTTTTTTGCAACCAAATGGAGTTTCCAAGTCAAAGTTTCATAGCTATTTCCACCACACAAATAGTTTATCCAAAAAAATAATATTAAATTGAAAATTATTCTAAAAAAACTTTGCGTATGGTTATCCCGTAATTCCAAAATTTTAGTAAGCTTCCAATAGGGATTATTTTAAAAACCTTTGTATTCTATGTGATAAGCTAACTTTAGAAACTTCTATGTGACTTATCTCTATCCATGTCATCTAAAAATTCTAATTAAAATTTTTTAAACCAATAAGAAATAGAAATCCCCATTGGTGAAGGTTTTCTATAATTTATATTTTTATCACAGAAATGTATCGATCTAATTATTTAATTTTTGAATTTGAGGTGTCATATTTCTAGTAATGAAAGAGAGGGCTTTCTTCATTCATCTTTGCATACACGTTTATGCTTATAATTTAATCAATCCATATGAAAGAGAAAAAGACAACATACCTACGGCCATTAAGCCAGCAACAATTAACATCTCTCCAATAGCCAAAGTCAAGTTAGGTAGAATCGACAAAAGCATTATGAGAAATCTCTTCAATAACCCAAATCCTCCACTGCTCTAACGTTTTGATTTGGGAGGTATGGGATAGGAGTGGTTTGTAAATCTCAGCAAATATATACTTGGGGTTTGGGAAATGGGTTTGGAAGAAAACTAAGCAGAGAGAGAGAATTATTGGAATTTGAAAGGTTATGGATAGAGGAGAAGTCTCTATGGGATTTATATATTTGGGTATTGATATTTTGTTATTTGCAAAAGAGCTCGAAGATAAAAATGGTTAATAGGAAATGAAGAAGTACGGGGAAATGAGGAAGATATAATAGAGAGAGAGTTGAACTATGTGGGAATGATATAATTAAAGAAGTGTTCACTTGTGCCTTTATTACTGTCACGTGTCATTCTCAAAAGATTTGAGTCCATAGTTTTTATATAGTTATTATATAGATTAGATAACATAAAAGAAGAGATATTTTAAGTGACATGTTTTTATGTAAATTATACCTTAAAACTATAGACTAAATCAATGGTCATCGAACCATCAAAATTGATATCCCACAATAAATAAAAGTAAGAACCTCAAATATCTGCAATTTATAATTTGCAAAAAGGCTTAGGCATGGCCGGCCCTGGCCATGTGCCAAATGGGAAATGGCACATGGCCCATTTTAGAGTATGCACATGTATATATATATTTTAGGGGTCCAAAAATATTTTATATATATATTAAAAATATCAATTTTTAAAATAAGTTTAATTTTTTAGGGACTTCTTTTTTTAAAAGAATGATTCAACTACTCAAAAATCACACCCAACTAAAATGGGCCCCTAAAAAATAAGTTTAATTTTTTAGGGGCCCATTTAAGGTATTTAATATATTTGTAATTTTTTTTTAAAGGACCCTAAATTGATTCTCGCACAGGACACTTCCAACCTTAGGACCGGCCCTAGGCTTAGGTAATTCGTGAATATTGAACCATAATTAATAAACCGAAACACATGGTTATGACAAATGAATTGTGAACATAATACCTTTGTCAATCTACATGGTACGCAGTAGGGGTGGCCATAGGCCCGAGACCCGCCCAATAAAAAAATAGGGCTTGGGTAAGGTAAATAGGCCCGCAAAGCGGGCTTGGCAAAATTTTATAGGCCCGATTTTTTTTCGGGCGGGCTTGGGCATGAGTTCTTAAGCCCGATGAGGCCCGGCCCGGCCCGAGGCCCGAAATATATATATATATATATGTGTGTGTGTGTGTGGGGGGGGGGGGGGGGACTTCTATAAATATAAAAATGTATACCAAGTCTTTACATGTAAAGTGAGAAGCTTTATATATGGACTTTGTAATATATGGAGTTTAAAACAGATTTTTAATTAAAAAAATTAGTCTTTAAATAAAAAAATAGTTATTTTAATTTAAAAAAAAAATCTTTTAATTAACATAATAGGGCCCGATCGGGTGGGCCTGGGTAAAGAGCTTTCAAATCTGGGCGGGCTTGGGATTACATAATAAGGCCCGATCTAGGCCCGAGCGGACTTGGGATAACACTTAATTTTTCAAGCCCGGCCCGAGCCCGACCGGGCCTGCCCAGGCCCGGCCCACGGCCACCCCTAGTACGCAGACCTTAAAATCCATTTAGTTTTTGTTGAAGGTAATATAATTTGTAAATTGTAGCCACCACCAGGTTCCTGCTGGTAACAAATAAAAAGCTATCTTAAATCCCAAAATCGTCATGCCTAAGATGTTTGGGGACTGAGACTCACTTTCGTTGCAAACCATCTGACCCATTGGCTACCCATAGTCTGACTCCATTGCCGACGTCAACTTCTCCCTATATATTAATCTCATCCCCGTACGGCCATACATGTGATAGAGACATAAGATAAGTGGGTAGTTAGATGGGCAGAACCTACAAACAAATATTGGAATACATACATGAGGAAAAAAAAACAATAATTGATTGCTTTAAACACATGCATGAATATATACATGAACTAGTGGCAATCCGTGTGATACACGTGGCCACTCATAAAACTAAAATCACGGTTCTTGAATATCAACCAAACACATTCTGCATGTGTAATGTTAAAAACATACAATACAACGCCTCTACTTCTGTCATCAATTCGCTTAATCTCTCCCATACCCACCTACATATGTAATCGCTCAGCTTTATGGCACAATCTCTTGACGGCGTTACCATTCCATCCATCATTTTACTGTGTTACCCTCTCTACCAGCCACTTGACTCTCCGCTTCAAATCTCTACATCTCCATCCAGTGTTCCTTCTAACCTAATTCAGTTCTGCAAATGCCGAGAGGAGGAGTGATCTACCGACGCTACAGGTGCCGAGAGGGGTAATCTGTTGGAGGAGAGATAAAACAACTTTAACAAACATGAATAAATTTTCTATTAGACCTGCCCACGTATATATACAATTTTGGGAGTTGGTTTTATCTCTTCTTCTCTTTGGGGTTTCTTTACATCAAATAAAAAAAAATGGGAGGAAGAGAGAACCAAACAAGTATACATGGGTACATGGGAAGAGAAAAGAACACTGCAACTGTGCGTGAGTGATGTGTGTTGTGTGGGATGGAATGTTGGGAACATGGACTTACCTGCACTGGGTTTCTTATGGCAATGAGGCGGTGTAGGGAATGAGCAGCGAGTGGAGAATGGATTGAAGTATGAAGAGGGTGTTATCCAAAATGATTTTGTATTATTATGAAATAAGTAATTACGGAATAATTACAGAATTAATATGCAACAAAATAGAATTTATAAATTGAGGCAAGTATTAAACACTCCCACCTTAAGATGAATTTTGCCCAAATTAGTGCTTCTCAAACGCAGCGGCAATCGTCTCAAGATACAACAATCTTACTTGCAAATGTAGCAACCCAATTTGCAACTCTGTTTGAAACAACTTTTGAAAACTCTCATATGAAACTCACAAAACATATATGGACTGATTTTGTAATTTTCGTAACATTTAAATGAGACCCCATGCCACTTATTTATAAAAAATAAGTGGCAATTAAAAACGGTTGGAAATCCCAACAGTCAACTGTTGGGAATAATCGAAATTAATTGTCTAAGAAAAAAAGAAAACAAAAAACGAAATAAAACTGGACTGGGCCGGACCGAAATGCAAATAAGAATAACCCACAAAAATAATAAAAATCCCAATAAAATTTGGCCCCAAAAGTTTATACTTCATCCAAGTTAAAGCCCCAAGGCCAACGACCCACGAGCCCGAGCCGGGACGAGCTTGCCGCATGTGGGCTTTGAAGCCAAATCAAGTCCATGTAAGTCCTTCCTCCTTCAAAGAGTTGAGATACCCTAAGGGCACCAAGCCTTTAAGCCAAATTGAGTTATATTATACTACACCAGTTTTCATATTCTTCCTATGTGGGACAAGCTTTAACTTAAATACTTCAACCATTTTCTATGTTCCAAGTGAGTACTTTGAGCTACAATTTCTCATTCAATAATTTATAGTTTTTCGTATGTGACTATACCACGTTATACTCCTTATGGAGGTAAAAGAGTTACCATTTTGAGTTGTCTCAAAAGACGTGTGGGTTCCATAATAAACTGATCCTCAAAGTTGACCAAAATTTGATTTTGTCAACTTAAGAAAATCCATAAATTCTATCATTCCCCCACATGAACGAAAATTGGTTGGATCAACATAAACGACTATGCAGACACAAGAGACTTCTATAAAAAAATTCCCGTATCTGGAGCGATTGCTTTTGGCTTTGAATCTTTCCCAGTGAGAGACTATTGAATTTACTTACAGATCAGTGAACACGATGTCTTGAACTGTTCAACGTTTTGTGTAAATCAAGTCAATAGATTTCACAGTAATTTTTCGAATAAAGTTGGTTCTTTCAGTTGTGTTCATTTTGGCCCTGAACATTTCATGGTTTCATGAGTGCTTTAGAGAATTTCAGCCTTTCAAATTCTCATATAAGCGCCCCCTTCACACTCACGTAGGTGACTTCCCATTAAGAGTATCTTACTATACCCCACTTGAATTTCAAAAGTATAGGAGTCATTAAAAGCTAAGATTATCCTTACTTACTTTGTAGGCAACACTGTTTATCATAGGAATAGGTATGAGTTTGAAACTCATCAGTATTTTTTTCAAAGAATCAGTCAAGATTCGGTTATACCTTTGAACCTAGATCTTGGGATATCCAGTCATCTAGATAGAGTTTCCATCAAGATAACTCTTTATTTTGTAGGCTTTAGTCCCATTCCCCTCGATAAATTATGCACTTGCTCTTCATTTAACCCTTTAGTTAACGGATCCTCTATATTGTCCTTAGACTTAATATAATTAATGGAAATTATTCCATTAGAGAGAAGTTGTTTAACTGTATATTGCTTCGACGTATATGTCGAGATTTACTATTATACATATGACTCTGTTCTCTGCCGATTGCCGATTGACTGCCACAATGTATGCAAATTGCAAGCACATGTTTTGGCCATATTGGAATATCCTCTAAAAAGTTTCGATGCCATTTTTCTTCTTCTCCAGTTTTATCTAAAGCTATAAATTCAGACTCCATTGTTGACCTAGCAAGACAAGTCTGTTTGGAGGATTTCTAAGACACCGCTGCACTTCCAAGTGTAAATACTTAACCACTTATGGATTTAGAATGCTTTGAATCAGATATCCATTTTGCATCACTGTATCCTTCAAGTACAACTAGATATCTCGTGTAGTGCAATCCATTATTAAGAGTATATCTTAGATATCTAAGAACTCTTATTATGGCTTTCCAATGGTCTTCACCTGGATTACTTGTATATCGACTCAATTTACTAGCTGAGTAGGTAATATCTGGACAAGTGCAGTTCATGACATACATTAAAGTACCTATGATACGAGAATATTCTAATTGAGATATACCATTTCCAGTATTTTTATATAAATGAAGAATTTGGGTCGATAGGTGTTTTAGCAATGCTATCACTACCTTTATCGAACTTATCAAGTATCTTCTCAATATAATGAGACTGAGACAAAACAAGTCCTTTCGATATCTTAGAAATTTTAATTCCTAATATAACATCGGCAATAGTCATATCTTTCATATCAAATTTACTGGATAAAATTTTCTCACTAGATTTAATAATATCTTTATTATTTCCAATAATAAGCATATCATCTACATAAAGACAAACAATGACATAGCCACTTGTAGTGTTTTTAATGTATACACATTTATCACACTCATTTATTTTAAATCCATTTGGCATTATTAAATTGTCAAATTTCTCATGCCATTGTTTAAGTGCTTGTTTTAATCCGTAAAGGGATTTGACAAGTCACTTTATTTTCTTTACCTGAAACTTTAGACCCTTCTGGTCGTTCCATGTATATTTCCTCATTTAGCTTTCCATTTAAGAAGCCAGTTTTTACATCGATTTGATGTATATTAAGATTATATAATGCTTCAATGGCTATTAACATTCGAATGGATGTTATTCTCGTAACAGGTGAGTAAGTGTCAAAGTATAATACAGTCCTTCCCTTTGTCTACATCGTTTAACTACAAGTATAGCTTTGTATTTATCAATTGATCCATCGAATTTTAATTTTCTCTTGACTATCCACTTGCATCCAAAAGTTTTACATCCTGGAGGAAGGTCAACCAGTTCTCACGTATGATTCTGTATGATGGATTCAATTTCACTATTGATAGCCTCTTTCCAAAAAAAGGCTTTTGGAGTTGACATCGCTTTTGCGAAGTTTCTAGGCTCACTTTCTTACATATATGTTAGAAAATCTGGACCAAAAGACTTTGAAGTCTTTGTCCTTTTGCTTTGTATAGGTTTGAGGTCATCATCTTTCTCAATATATTCATTTTCCATATTATTTTGATGATCACTAGAAGTAGTATCATAAGTTCTTTTACAAGAACTTGAATCAACCTCTTTATTTTTATTAGGAAATATATCTTCAAAGAAATATGCATTCCTAGACTCAATTATAGTATTTATGTGTATATCAGAAATCTCATATTTATGTACAAGAAATCGATATGCACTACTATTAATCGCATAACCAATAAATATGCAATCAATAATTTTTGGTCCTATCTTAATCCTTTTAGGATTAGGAACCAATACCTTTTCTAGACACCCACACACTTTGATGTATTTATAGAAAGGTGTTCGACCTTTCCACAATTCATATGGTGTCTTTTGTGCTTTTTATGGGGCATTTTGTTAAGAAGGTATGTTACAGAAAGCAAAGCTTCCCCCCACACTCTCATTAGATATGTTGTTTGGTACATAATAATTTGGCCTAAAGAGGCGTACACGCATGTAAATAGAAGAGAATACATGTTTATGAGGAATTCGGTGTGCCAAAGAAATGGCTGTGATGCCGGCGAGTAGCCCCCATGATGGACCGAGTGGTCTGGAGACCGTCAAGGAGAGAATAGTCAGCTCTGAGCTAAGTGTTGGTCTAAGAATATGGATCCCTCTATTAGGAATAATGAATCTGTCCTCAATCTTGAGTTGTGGACCTCTATTTAGGTGTACATGTTGTATTTCTACAAAGTAAAAAAGGGGATGCGGCCTACTAGGTGAATGAACTAGGGCCACACCCTACTATATGTGGGGACGCATCCTATGATAGCGAGGCTGCGACAGTTGAATGAAGAGGCTGTGGTCGCAGCCTGTATGTTAAGGGCTGCAGCATGTCTGTTAAGAATGTAGTCGCGGTAGTAAGGTGCAATATATATGCTATCAATAAGCCCCTAAGTCGAAGTGCCAAGAGATTGATATTGTGGTTGTGGCTGAGTAGTCAACTCTTCAATATGTTATGGTAGTTCCAAGGCGACGCTTCGTCTTCCCGAGCCCTCTTATATAAATAGAACCGGCCGTGGACTTCATTACGTTTCCCAAATCTTTGAGAGCATAGGGAGAGCGAATTTTTGCCCGTTTGTCTCCTTGCATTTTCTAGCGATCTCTGGCAGCTACAAGTGGCGGTTCTAAGGCGGTTGAAGGTGGTTTGAGGCTGAGCATTGGTCGTTTCTTCATTTACAGGTAAGTTTTTTAATTAAAAACCTCTTTAATAGCTTTTTAAAAATACGATTCATAATTTATCGACTGAACTTCTGAATTTCTGCATTTATGAATCACCCAATCTTGAATTATATCTGCTAAACTCATCACGAATTGAACTTACCTGAATGTGTTTTGTTGAATTGCAATCATGTTTGCTGCTTTCTGAACTTGTATTTCTGGGAAGTTCATGTTGTAACTGAATGATTCTTCGTCTATATTTGTTTCTGCCAATTTCCCAACTGATCGAACCCATATGATAATACGTAGTGGTAACCGATATTGTACTGAATCAATCTTCAATGTTATCCCAATAAATGAATTTTGTTGGTTTGGGTTAGACTTTAGGGTTTTTGAACTACCATTATGTTCTTGACGTTATTGAGAGGGACTCTTCATATTGTAGGGCTTTTGATCTTTGAATTTACCCAGACTAAATACTGACCTGTTTGAGTGGCGATCGCGGCATGATGAAATGTCCCTCTAGTAATTTAGGGCTGCCTTGGATCTATGCAATCTTTAAATGGTTTAATAAATTTCTCCGGTCTGTAATAAGTAAAGGCTGCGGCATGTAATATTTGGTTGCGGCCTGTAGTAACTCTTATTTGATAGGATATTCCTTTCCTTATGTTCTCAGATTAGAGTCCGCAACTTTTATCCTATAATTTAATTACTATGGCATGTAAGAATATAATGCCTCCCACCCTCAAAACAATATACTGCGGCGACATTTAACTTCTAGGGCTTTAGGACCCAACACTTGGCATATTTAGCCAATTTTGCTAATCATTTCTATTCAGTCTTTAATCTACATATCATTATTCCTACCGTGACTTCTTAGAGGCTTTTTAGGACCATATTGGCTGCGGTGCCTAATTGGGGACTCTCTGCTTTTCAGGTACTGCTGCAGCCATATGAACTTTGACCCAGATGAATTTCTAAGAGGATTTTGGAACAGACATTTTGGAGCCTCTCCTCCCAAACTTCCCTTTGTGTGCCCTTTGAAATCAATTGGAACTTTCCACCTGAGAAATTGCCCCAACTGTGTGGTGCTAGATTCAGACTCAGATTCCACAGCCATGGAGGAAGAGGCCAATTCTAGCAATCAGCCAATGGATATAGATGAGAATGTCGTGGCAGGGGGTCCCTCTGAGGATAGGGACACACCTGCTGGAACATCTGGGAGGGTTGAGATACCTCTTGCTTCCCTTAGTGTCCGCAACACTATGACCTAAGAGTAGGTGTATCAGGTTGCTGAAGCCTTTGAATTTCCTGAGAATTTGATGTGCTCAGCACCTGCCGCGGAATAAAGGCTATGCATGGAACTTGCTGACGATGGGGTCTGCTTCCCCCTCCACGCTTTCAATTATGGGATGTGTCTACCTGTCCCTATCCCTGTTCCAGTTAGAAGAATTTTCCAGACAATGAAGTTAGCCCTAAACCAATTAGATCCCAATGGATTGAGGGAAATTCTTACAGCTATTGTGTTGTGGCAGAAAAAAATTGGGAGAGACATTATTCGTGCAGAGTTTTTCTACCTCTACCGCCTAAAGAAAAACTCCGTAAAATTTGTGGGGTACTATTACTTTTCAGTCCGCGGCAGAATTGAGACCCTTTATTCTGTGAGACCCACCAGTGTAATGAACTAGAAGGGAAAATATTTTTACATTTTTGGAGAGGGGTAGGAGATCCACCCTTGAGAGACTGAGAGGGAGAGAACTTAGGATGCCGTGGCAGTGGGGATGTCCCTCTAAGCTTGGTAATTTTTTGAATTATGTCCGCGTCCATACTTTACACTTCACATAAAGCTTTTGTACTAACCTATGAATTTTTCTTTAGCCCTTGACAAACTGCATTTGAGTGAGCAGTAGCAAAAGAGAGTTGGTAGGGCCGCGACAGTTCCTTCTAAGAAGAAGAATTTTTGCACACTTGTCAACTCAACTTTTTATTTTTAAAGCATGTTAATTCATAAATAAATCTATTCCCAAAGAGATGGCCGCGGAAGGTAATAATCTAATCTCTAATTAATACTGCGTCATTTATTTTTAAACTAATTTTTATTTTTACATTTCTTCTTTCAGGTGGGGAAGTTGATAGGGAGCTTTTGGATGCCCAACTGACAGAAATGGATGAGGACACAACTGTCCTCAACAACACTGTTAGGCAAAGGAAGAGGAAGAGGACAAAGTCCAAGGCTCCTGTTGCGATCACTTCAAGTGACCAAAATCTTTCTGCAGTGCCCCAAAATCAAGTTGTGGAGCAAACTACCCCTGTCGCGCCCCAACTCCAAGTTGAGGAGTTGGCCCCTCACGAGAGGCCTGAGGGTACTTTTGATGATGATATGGGGGCTAGTCTGGCAGCGGTATGGCTAATGTCAACGTCTGAGGGTCCAATCCATTTAAATTTACCACCCCCAACAATTGTTGCTTTTAATGACAACCTGACGCCTCCTCAGTGTCGTGCCAGTGTTGGTCTTGATGGCCGTCCGCGGCCACAACTTAGGCAGCCTAACCCTGAATCTTCTTAGGACATAACTGCAAGGGTTGTTCGCAGGATGAAGAGTGTTCCAGACGCCGCGAACCTTAATCGACTCGTGGATGAAGACTACGATGACTTGGAGGATTATGGTCTCCACAGTCTGTTGAGGGTAAGTGCAAGTACCTTCTCAGCTTTATTTTCACATTTCATATTTTACTTCTAACTTTAAATCTCTTTGCAGGCTGTGGATGTCATGATTTCATAAAAAAATAAGTACGAGGCCATGTACAAGTTGAAAGGGTCCGCGAATAGAGTTCACTCCACTGACTTGGAGAATGCCTGGGCAGCTTCCTTTGAAGCTAGAAAGAAGTCTTTCACTGCGGCCTTTGAGTTATGTAAGATGAACGTGGATGCCACTATTAAGGCTGCAGAACAGGCCAAGAAAGATGCTGAGGAGAATTTCAGACAGGCCACGGAGTCCCTCAAGGTTGCCTAAGCTTAGGCTGTGAAAGTTTCCAAGGTCGCGTAGTTTGCCAATAACAAGCTTAAACTTCTGCATAAGAAGTACGAGGAATTAGAGGCCAAAGCTGCCAATGATGCCAATGACCATGCCGCGGTGGTCAAGAAGATGGGAGAAGATCATGCTGCAGCCTTTCAATTGGCAATTGACAGAACAGTGGAGTCGTTTAAGGGATCCAAAGATTTCTACCTCTTCAATAATAGAGCCTACCTCTACATCCACCAAGAGCTCAGGCATAGAGTCATAAAAAACTTCCCCGACTCTATAAAGAGACAGTTCTGGCCTAGGGCCTTAGTGATGATGAGCATCAACATTGCGTGGCTAAGATGAAGGCCACAACAGAAGAAAGAGTTAGGTTAAGGGCAGAGGCTAAAGAAGCTACAACTGAGGAAGAGACCATGACGGTTGCGGAGAGAGAAGAGGGAGACGAAGATGATGATGTTGCATCTTAGGGTTGCGTATTTATTTATCTTTTATTGTGCATTTTGGAATGGGTGCGGTCTTTGTTTGTATAACTGGAATACTTGAATTTTTTGCTTAGGCTTTAGCTTTCAAACACTGGTATAGGCTTGTATATTTCTGCTAACTGTACTCTCAAGGCTGTGTCCAGACTCTTCTAGTATGATAATTTTTCGAACTTCATTTGCACACCTCAATACTTGTATGAATGAATGATTGCTTGATTGAACGAGCTTGTCAGGCTAACATACTAATTGCAACCAATATACAAATGTTTTGTTCATATGGGTTACGACCTGTATAGCAAGTTGGCTGTAGCCTGCCGTGCTTTTGCCTTTGACTTTGTCCTTGTCTTTCCTTCACAAACTTCACTAATCTTTTTAGTAGGCCATGAAAATAGACCCAAAAATGCTTTAGACTTAAATGCTCCAGCTCATGTGATACTTCTGCGGCATTCTAATCAACTTGAGAATTTTTAGATATCTGTAACCAAGAGTATAAGGTTGTGGCTTATTCTAAGCTTGGTCTTCTAAAGGTGAACCTTTTCACTTTTAACTTGTATTCTTGTATCTTGCCTTGCAGGCTTCTTTCACTTTCTAGGGCAATGATCCCCTAAGCCGCGGTGCCATTGGAATATGACTTTGGGGCTGCGACTTATCTCATTCCCTTCAATCTTAAAAGGACCCAAAATTTTGATTGCAACTTAGCCTGCTGCAGCTGGTTTGTAATCTAGCCGCGACATGCTAAAAACTCCTTTGGTGTCATGTATGAATGGCTACAGCCATATTGATAAGGCTACGACCCCTTTTAGGCCTTTGTTTTCTTAAAATTGGACCTTTGTACACATATGGGATGCTATCAAGCCTCCTTAAGCGGGGTTATGTTATGAAGCCACCCACAGCTAATATACGGAATACTATCAAGCCTCCCCAGGCTAGGTTACGTTATTAAGCCACCCACAGCTAATATATGGGATACTATCAAGCCTCCTCCGGTTGGGTTATGTTATGAAGCCACCCACAACTAAGATACGAGATACTATCAAGCCTCCTCAGGCTGGGTTATGTTATAAAACAACCCATAGCTAATATACGGGATAGTATTAAGCCTCCCCAGGCTGGGTTATGTTATTAAGCCACCCACAGCTAATATACGGGATACTATCAAGCCTCCTCAGGCTGGGTTATGTTATTAAGACACCCACAACTGATATACGGGATACTATCAAGCCTCCCCAGGCTGGGTTATGTTATTAAGACACCCACAACTGCTGATATATATAAAGCCATCCCTGACTAGATATTACAAGCCTCCTGGCTTAATGACGCGTCCCGAAGGCTAAGAACAGGCACTGTAAACCCTCGTGGTTAATGACGCTTTCTGATAAATGCTCTCCAGAATTCAGCCATAATATGTAGGAATATAGTTTTTATAAGTGATGTCGCAGACCAATTCAGATAGCTGCTCTCGATAGTTGCTTTCACCATTTTCAATTCTCACTTGATTTCGAACAATCAGGCATCTTGACGAGCGTTGTTATCCCATTTAGATATTATCATTCCCGATATAACATATTGTCTCGAATCGAGATATGTTTCAGATAAAATGGTCTTTCATAAGATAACATTTCATGGAAATGAGAATCAAAATATGGCACTATAAGAGTGAACTTGATTTCATATATCTATTTGTAAGAGGGTTGTTTAGATAAGATGGAGGCGTAACCCTTTCTTGAGTACAGTAATGATAAGTTAACTAGCAAAACTATTGATTAACTACAAGACATGCAGACACAAGTTAATGAAGATAAACTTGGTTAACCTCACAAATCTCTCGTATCTGACTCAAAGGATAACAATGAACTCAGAAGTAACTCGGTTAGAGGGAGAGAGAAGTAATCACCCTAGATACACCTTGGCAGTCAGCCAAACACACCTAACACCCTCAGAGATATTTGTCAAGTATTAAAAACTTCGTAATAAATGACAATGGTGGGTGAGTAAACTCTCTGGTTTGTAATAACTCTCTCTCTCTCTCTCTGATGTATATTATCTCTATTAATAACTTCTAAACTCTTAAAAGGATCATCATCTCCTTAGAGGTGGTTGGGGTCCTTAAATAGCCTCCCACACCACCCTCGAGGCAACTCTGTTATTGATTCTTGTGAATGACATCCCTCATACTTTATGTCACAAACATTAAATACCTGATGCACTATTTATCTCCATATCATAAACATTAAATGTCAAGACATACCTTTTGCCTAATTACTGTGTGTCAGGGGGCTGTTGTCACAGAGGTGGCTCACCAACTATCTAACAGCCCCAAATATCATGGTGGTTTAATCAAGTGCATATTTGACATTATTTAGCTGGCTAGTGACATCACCTACAGTAGATGTGACATTAAGTAGAGGGATAATTGGTTCACAACTCAACGTCTCATGGAAATCCAAGTTTCTCTGCCCGAGGTTCCACGATAAGGGTCCTTCGGTGTTTTACCAGGTGTATCTAAGATGGTTAGGACAAGCCCCAACAGTGCCTCAATTCTCAATCCTCCAAACCAAGTTCCTCAAAAGTTCCCATGTCTAGGTCGTTCGATAGAGCATGAAAGCTCTCCCAGGCCCTGCCAAGCCTGGTCCCTCGCGAGTACCGTTCGACCTCACAAATAATCATTACTCTCGTTACATCATTACAATCGTTATAGATTATAGTCAATATAATTAAAAGATACAATAAGACTAAATTATTCAACAGGACTAAAGGATGAGCTTTCTCGATCAGCTTCTTCGCTGGAAGGTCCCTCTGCGCTGCCACGCTGAGTTGCCTTTATCCCAAACACTGTTGTAAGTGGGGGGATTATCTATAATCTCATGATTACCTTCAAGCCCCCTCTAAATTTGTCCCTTCGTGGAGAGATTTATTGTGGGAACAGAAAATGTCTGCATGAAAACTTCTCAATGCGATGAACCTTCTTTGTGTGAAAAAATTATGGCATCTTTCCCTTCGTTACAACAACTGTGTTGCCTCCTATAAGAAAGAGTAAAATTCTCCCCAATGTACATGAGTCGAAGCGCTGCGACTTATTCGCGCTTTGGCGAGGGGACATCGTAACTTTTTCTTTTCACTGAGCTTCAAACGTTCTGGCTTTGCTTCATTGTCTAATTTGGAATTCTCCCGAAACACATGCTGACTTTCTCGTTGTTGTGCTCCTCCATTTCTGGCTTTTACACCACCACATGTGGTTGTGCTCCTCCATTTTTGTTACCAACCCTTCTTTACTAAGCGTTTTTCATACCTCATTGTTGTCTTCAATGGCCTCGTCAAGTAATCCTACCACGCCTGCCACCAGTGCCCCACCTGCTACTCTTGTTGCCACCACCTCTTCTGCCACCGCTTTGACTGCCACCCGCTAGGACCCGGTGCGTTTCTACTGCCGGTCCCCTATTTTAGGTAAGGGTGATGATTTTACTAGGTTTTGTAAAACTTGCATTTTCAACGCTAAGTATAATGCCTGACACTTGGTGATGAAGACAAAAGTGCTGCTGACTGGGGCTTTCTCCCCTCAGAGGGGACTCTTCGATTTTGTCTTGAGTGAGGGGACTTCCCGTGGTCCCATATTGATTTCGAAGGGTCTGGGGGCTCTCCTGCTCATTTATCTACCTAGAACTCCCACATGCAGAGTTACCACGTTGATACCCTCACTAAAATTGGGCTTCATCTAGCTAAATGGTTTGGTGATTTTACTCTGTCCAAGAACAATGTTGCCCTTCCCATTCTGATATCTCGTTGGAACGTTACCACTCATACTTTCATTACTACATGGGGCGAGTTTACAATAACGTTAGAAGATGTGTGCGAGCTTCTGGGCCTTGAGGCAACAGGCCATGAGCCCTATTCAGATGAGGCCCTAAATGCCTAGGAGGTTGCTGATCATTTAGAGCTAAACCGCATATGCCGAAGGTGCATCGGTTCTTCGAACAAAGCCACTTTCACTCCGCTTATCAACTATTTCTTCAAGGATCCTTCTGAAGGTAGTTCCCCTGAGGCTGCCCCTAGTCAAGGTACATCACTAGAACTTCCTATCTACATCCTTGTCATTCTTTCTCGTTTTATTTTACCAGAAAAAACCCAACGACCAACCTCGAAAGGACCTCATCAACATATCCCTCCGTTTGGCCCGGGGTATCAAGCTTCATCTGGATGCAATTGCCCTGGGATCCATCTACACATGGATTGATAGAACCCTTTATGACATGGAACGATCTCTCGGTCATTATAAACTGGCCAACTTTGCCAACTCTATCCTTCTGACACGCTTCCTTTGTGTTGGTTTCCTCATCGTAGCAGCTAAGACCAACTGCCCTCCTTTGGGGGAAACTATTCTGCCCCTACGCTCCTTTGTTTATATCAAGAGACAAAGCCGAAATGAGTTGACCTCTATTATTGATCAACTTGGGAATTTTGTGATGAGGCCTTACGAAGAGGATATCTTCCTCCACACTTGAGGTTTTTCCAAACATAAAGCAAGAGTGGTTCAGACAACTACCTTAGACCTCATTATTGAAGACCCTTCGCTAGTTGCGATCCTTTTATTTTGGTCGGGGTACTTGTCTTTCTACATAGAGTAGGGATACACCAGCGAGCACTACAATCCCAACCGATGCAGCCGTCAATTTGGTTTCGATCGGGGGGCTCCTCGCCCAGTTTTTTAATTATCTTACCCCAAAGTCTCTTTTAGCAAGGCGTGTTCCCTATTCTCATCAACTGTTGCGTGGGGAATAAGTTCTACCATGGCTGGGCGAGTCACTATTCCAAGCATCACCAAGCAAGGGGACGTGACCCCTTTATTTGTAACAAAGTACCGGTCGAGGCAACTGGCCTAAATTTCTGAGTTCATCAAGGGGGATCTCGTGTATCCTCCATCTCTTTCATTTTTTCCCTAGAGTTGGGGTTAAAAGGTAATTCCTTTCTTAGGATTGAGTTCCCTCTAAGCAAAACCCCCAAGGTACCTCCCACTGAACTTCCTCTACATTGCTCCATGATCCCTACTACCACACCCAAACCCAAAATTACTGCAAACCCTAAACAGCCTATCCCCATGACTGAAGTAGCTTCTGGCAAAAGGCCTTCCCAGCCACCAGCCAAAGAAGCTAGGAAGGACAAAAGTGGGACATCCTCAAAATCCAAGTCCTAAACCCCTTTGGAGGAATTACCCATAGCCTCTGTTCCTCCTACCATGTCTGCAAAAATGGCTGAGGAGTTGAGAAGGCAAGTTCAGGCTGAGATAGAATGAATAAATGCTGAGTTTGAGCGATGCGCCCCTATCGTCCCTACTTCTACTGCCTTTCCTACTATCTTGGTTGATCCAACTGAACCTAGGGTGAAAAGGAGGAAGATCTTAAAGGTTCCTCGGGGTGCTGATGCTGCGCGTACGAGGAAGAAGACTCTGGGTACCAAGTCCCAAAGGAAACAGACTCCCGAGATACATCTCTCCCCAGCTTCCTCTATTGCTACCTCCTCTCCTCCTTCTCCAGCGGTTATATCCTTTCATTCTCCTTCTGGATCTGAGGTATGTATGTGTGTGTGTTGTTGTTCTTATTCACATTTTCTTAAGGCAAGCTGTATCTGTTTAACTCTTAATAACTTTGGTGCAGGGAGTTGAAGAAGAAAGACCTAGACTCCCCCCGTGAGCCCTTTCATGGGGGGACGTTTCGGTTCCTCTTAGGCCGATATGACTCATCCCCGTTCCCCTATGATCGGGCTTACTTACTCCCGTCGTTTGACATCTATGCTCACGAAGGATGCTGCTGCGGGGGGAGGTTCCGTCGAATCTAGGAGCGTCTCTTATCAACCAGAGACAACTCCCCCGACCCCTTCGGAATTATCATCTCAGCACGAGGTTACTCTACCCCTCGTTTCGGTTACAAAAAGTGCTCCTAAGGTAACATATAATCTTTTACTTGTCAGGTTTCATATCTTTTTTTTTCTTTTGTCATCCCTTTGCTTGTCATGCTGAATTTTAATATGTTGGAATGCCTTAGGTTGAAATGGCGTCTTTGTTAGCTGACCTTCTGCTTCCCACCATACTGACGAGACCCATAACTGCGGTTCCCCTTTTTGGTGCCATAACGGAGGTAAGTAACACTTAGATGTATTTCTCCCTTTTCCCTGTACTTGCTCCTCGCGTCCAACACTTGGTTTCATGTTTGCAGCTTTCGTCAAGTCTTACCCCACCCTTTTCTCTCGGTGGTCTTACTCTTTCCAAGGCCAAGGTTGGTGTTTTTGCCCCGCGTTGTGGTTCTTCGGTGCCTACCCGTGCTGGGGAATCGTTTGAAGGTCCATCGTCTTCTTTCAGCGAAACCCCTATGTTGGCCTTGGTAACTTTTTTTGGCGAGGGAGCTTTGCCAACTGTTGAGTCTTTTTTAGTTAAGGGAGCCGTTAAGGCCTCTGAGGAAATAAGCTTACCCCCAACTGTTCCTATTGTTGTGGCCTCCACAGTGACTCCCATTCCCGCTCCTGCTACTGCTGAGGTACTTCCCTAATTTCTCTGCATTTCTCAACCTTTCAAACTTCACCTATGATGGTGGCTTAAAACTGAAAACACTTGTGAAGTTTTTTCCATAAATTCCACCTATATCGGTGACTTAACAACGAAAGCACTTGTTTATATTATTTACATAAACTCCACTAATATCGGTGACTTAAAAATGAAAACACTTGTTAAGATTTTTCATAAACTCCACCTATATCGGTGACTTAACAACGGAAGCACTTGTTAAGATTTTTACATAAACTCCACCTGTATTGGTGACTTAACAACGAAAACACTTATTAAGATTTTTACATAAACTCCACCTATATTGGTTACTTAACAACGAAAACACTTGTTAATATTTTTACATAAACTCCACCTATATCGGTGACTTAACAACGAAAACACTTGTTAAGATTTTTTCATATAAACTCCACCTATATCGGTGACTTAACAACGAAAACACTTGTTAAGATTTTTTACATAAACTCCACCTATATCATTGACTTAACAACAAAAATACTTGTTAAGATTTTTTCACATAAACTCCACCTATATCGGTGACTTAACAACGAAAACACTTGTTAAAATTTTTTTTACATAAACTCCACATATATCGGTGACTTAACAATGAAAACACTTGTTAAGATTTTTACATAAACTCATTATTTCTTCTACCTGTTCTCAGGTTGCTCGGGAGGATTCTCCACCACTTCTTTCGCACAGCGCTTCACCCCCTCAGGAACCCGTTATCTTAGAAGATTCTAGTCACAACGATTAAGGTTCCATGACTGGTGCTGCCGCCGATAGCGAATGTAGCTGTGAGATCCCTATGCCAGCCTTAGATCCTTATGTCTTTTATCTCATGGTCCTTCAGCATTCACTTCTAATGCCTGCCAGCCATTTCTTGGTAGTTGAGTAGCTTGCAAGACATCATCCTTAAACTTTTACTGTGGATTGCCTGCGTTCCAACATCCCTGTGATGAGATACAGACTTCAGGGCATGGCTATCGTTGTTGCTGAAATCGCTAGTACTCCCACTTCAAACATTACTAGAGCCCTTCTCAACGAATTTCTGGGCCATCTGAGGGAGTTGGGTCATGATGGCTTCCGCTTTGACTGGCTTATTTCACACTAAAAAATATTAAAGAGTCAGCGATCGGACAACCAGAGGGAACTCCTTCGAAAATATCAGGAGGATCAACGGGCTGAGTAAGCTAAGTTAGCTGAGCTAGCTCCTCTTCTTAAAACTGTCAATAAGGAGGTAGAGGATGTCGAAGAAGATCTGCGGCTGGTGAAGTTGAAACGAGGGAAACTCCTCATCGAGCGCACACAAGCGCAAACGAGATTGGAGGTTTCTATAAATGCCCAACAGTCTTGCCTAGCAGCTTCTTCGGGCCTTCCTAGAGATTTTTTGCTCTGCTCCAGATCTATGGTTCCTCTTAGGTCAATGAATTATTATATACATTTTCCTTTTCTTGTTCTTATGTAATTCTTGGGCTATAGCTCCCAATTTTATAATGCCCCAAAGTTTATGAATGAGAAAAAAATATATGTTTTCCCATGTCATTTCTTTGTGTTACAACTTTTTGCGTATATTATGAAGTTCTATAATTCTTTCATCTCTACTCGAGTTATATATATAAAAAAACTTGTATATTCATAACAAGAGCTAGATACATCACTGGTCCAAACATAATTGCTTACACATGAATGACTTTCAACCATTTATTGTTAATCTTGAATGGTTTGTCTTCTTCCATCCTAGAAATTAAACAATAACCTGAGTCATGAGCTTCTTTTACAATGAAAGGTCCCTCCCAATTTGCTACAAATTTAGGTAGGGGAAGCCCCTTGATGTTCTTCACTGCTTCTTTTAACACGAGGTCTCCCTCCATGAACTTCCTTGGTCTCACCAAGTTATCATATGCCCCGGAGAGCTGTTTCGTATACATTTGAAAGTGTTGCCTCGCATTATCTCTGTGTTCATCAAATGCTTCCAACTGCACGTGCCTATTCTGAGGGAGCATGCTGCTTCACAAGGCATATCGAGCAGAGGGAACTTATAATTCTACTGGAAGGGTTACCTCAACCCCATAAAATAAGGGAGAATGGAGTATACCCAGTAGGCTTCCTTTTGGTTGTTCGATAGGCCCACAATACAACGGGTATTTTGTCATCCCACGATCCTAGAAAATCCTCCATCGTTTTGGCCAAAATGTTAACCAATGTTTTGTTAGTTGTCTCGGCTTGACCGTTGCCATTTGGATATGCCACCGTTGAAGTATGATGAATAATAGAGTACTTATCTGTGAGCATTATTACCTCTGAATTGACGAAAGGGGTTCCGTTATCTGAAAGGATAACCTTTGGGATCCTAAAATGGCAAATGATGTATTCTCTGATGAGATTGCTCACCACCCCCGTTGTTGCCCTTCTCAGTGGTATTGCCTCAGCCCACTTTGTGAAGAACTCCGTTGCTACTAGTATCCATATCTTCCCCCTCGAAGAGGGATGTATTGCCCCTACCAGGTCAAACGCCCAAGTGTGAAAAGGATAAGGCGTCGCTAGGGAGTGTAAGTCCACCGATGGGGCATGGATCATATTTCCATGGAGTTGGCAAGCTTTGCACTTTCGAACGAACTCAGTAGATTATTTCTCCATTATTGGCTAATAATACCCCAACGTCATCAACTGGTCATACAACTTGGCCCCTCCTATGTGAGCTAGATCGTGCGCCTATTTGAGGACCTCGACTACTTCTTCCTTCGTGATGTAATGCAACAGCCTGTTGAAGTAGCCCCTTCGATAAAGCTGCCCCTCCTGAACGTATAACATCCAGCCCCTTCACTTGAGTCCCCTCGCATTAATCTTTTCCATTGGGATAACTCCATCTCTAATGAAGTCAATATAGGGATGCCTCTATTCATCTTGAGCTTCCACGAAATGACATTCATCTATTTCGAAGAATAACTGGCATTTGTCGCACTTTTGTTGTAGCTCTGTCACGTCCTGTTTCATTATAGGCCAAAAATATACCTCTCTTTGAATTCTTCAGTGGAGAGGTCTTAGTTGTCTCACAGTTCTCTTCATGTGTTCTCTTCAATCTCTGCTCCGCTTCTTTTGGGCCGATGCACCTTGACAACCATCCTCCTGCATTCCTGAAGTAAAGGTTCCCCCAGTTTGTGAAGTATTGGGATAATTCTCTTAGCTCCATCGCTCCTTTCCCAGATTCCAATTATCTTCTAATCTCTCCCCTCCAGTCAGCGTCCTCCTCTATTGGCATGATTTCCTAAACTATCGAGGGAGTTGTTCTTCATTAAATCATGATTGTAGTTATATCACTACTCATGACCATCTTCTGAGCAATGGCGGCATAAGCGTCTAGGTGGCTATTCATCGTTCGGGGATGTCTCTTGAT
This sequence comes from Sambucus nigra, assembly GCA_949130495.1. Lineage (NCBI taxonomy): Eukaryota > Viridiplantae > Streptophyta > Magnoliopsida > Dipsacales > Adoxaceae > Sambucus > Sambucus nigra. The sequence goes on along the minus strand of OX422223.1, from coordinate 253,245,196 downwards.
CTTGGTCCGATGAAACTGGCTAATAAGCCTCTGAATGATTATTCTGTATGGTTCCAGACTTGGGTGTTTCAATGCATATTCTCCATTCACCTGCTGGATCACCAAGTTTGAATCGCCCTTAATGCAAAGCGATCGAATCCCCCTTCGAAGGGCTTCCAGAAGCCCCAAAACTAACATTTCATACTCTGCTTTGTTGTTGGAACAAGGGAAATCTAGCTTGTAGGAAAGACAAATCTCCTCCATTCCTTTCGAAATAATAGCCCGTGCTCCTCCTTTCTTTTTCTTCGAAGATCCATCAAACTGCATCGTCCACTCTTCATTACTTACATCTAAGTAATTGGCCTGCAAGTCATTTCGTGGAATACTTTCTTTAGGTGGCTCAAACGTTCCAGAGGGGAAGATTGCCAATAGATCAGCGTACGCCTGGCTCTTCATTGTGTGAGGAACCACGCACTTCAAGTCATATTCTGAGAGGATGAGGAACCACCTAGCTGCCCTACTAATCAATATAGTTCTTGCCAATAATTACTTAATAGGTTCACACCTTGTTATAATATGAATTGTAAAAGACAACATATAATGTCTGAGTTTCTGTGCTACAAAGACTACGGCTAAACAATGCCTTTCCAAGATACTATACCTGACCTCTGGCCCATATATGATTCTACTGAGGTTGTAAATCGGTCATTCTTCCCCATCAATTTCTTATGCCAACAAAGCTCCCACGGACCTCTTGGTAAATGTGAGGTATAGCTGCAACGGTATTCCTGCCTGTGGGGGAACCATGATTTGTGGTGAAACGAGCAGCTTCTTTAGCGCAATGAGCGAATCCTGGGGAACCTCCTCCCACTTGAATTTCATATTCCTTCGTGACATCTGCATCAACGGATGTGTCATCTCAGCTAATCCAGGCACAAATATCCTAAGATAGGAGACTTTACCGAGGAAACTCTTCAGCTCCTTCGTTGTTCTTGGACTTGGCATCTCCAAGATCACTCGCTGCTTATCCCGGTCCATCTACACCCCTTGTCGATCAACCACGAAGCCTAGAAATTTTCCACTTGTTACTCCGAAGACGCACTTAAGTGGTTCATCTTTAATTTATATTTCCTGCGTCGGGAAAACACCTTCCTTAAATCGCTCATATGGGACTCCTCCTTCCTCGATTTGATGACCCAATCATCCACATAGAATTCTATAAATTTGTGAAAGAAGTCGTGAAAAATGGTCATCATTGTTCTCTGGTAAGTAGCCCCAGTGTTCTTGAGTCCAAACGCCATTACTCTGTACATGAAATTGCCCAACGGGGTTCTAAATGCCGTTTTCTCTGCATCCGTGGGGTCCATCTTGATCTGGTTGTACACTACATACCCATCCATAAAGCTATACATCTCATGACAATCCGTTGCATCTATCAAGCTGTCAATGGAGGGTAGAGGGAACTCATCCTTGGGGCAATCTCTATTTAAATCTCTCAAGTCCACACAGATCCTTATTTGGTTTTTGCCTCTCTTTCCCACCGGGGCAATGGGAGACAGTTAAAGCGGGTGCTGTATCGGCTTGATGAACCCTACCGCCAATAAGCGCTGGACCTCTTCCATTATCTTTAAATCTAGCTCAGGATTGTATGTTCTCATTACTTGTTTAATCGGAATGTCCAAGGGAATTATGTTCAACTTGTGGCAGCTGACTCCCTCATCCAACCCTTCCATCTGTATGTATTTCCACGCAAAAATGTTTATGAACTCCCTAATAAACTCAACCAAAGCCTCTCGCTTCTCCTTACTGAGATCTTTGGAGATGAAAATAGGCCTTGGATCCTCCCCTTATTTTCCAGACTCAACTTCTCTAACTCTTATGCCCGTGGCTTCGATTGATCTGCCATATAGTCTGGTTCTTCAGCAACATCTTCTACGAACTCTTGTATGTTGGAGTTGTCTATCACCATACATTGATCCACCAAAAAGCACTCATATATCGGGTCAGACTCATTATCAGCTTCTTCGGCCAATCGTTCACACCATTATAATCGATATACTACTTTTTCTTCTTTGGTAACGACTTTCTTGCACTTCCTGCTGGTAGCTGTAACTGCCTTCCTCTTCTTCTCTCTAGAAGCCTCAGCCACTCTTTTCCCTGAAAATCAGCTCAGCACGCTTTGTCGTTGGACCTCATGTTCCATCGGATCCACTCTGGGCCTCATCCTGTCTTTGAGCTGTTTCGAGATGTTTTAGGGCCGAGGGACCGCTTGGTGAGCTTCTTCGGCCATCACTTTTGTGCAGCTTATAACCTCCTTATTCTGCTCGTTCAAAGGCCCCATCCTTTCTCTAATCGAGGGAACCCATGCTCTTTCCATTCTTCTCGTTAGGACATGGACATCCTCCTCAAATTCTATGTAAAATGCTGCATCTACCAAACGCTGCATCTAATGGTCACCTCTATTCCCTTGATATTTGCAGTGGCCCATTGGTGATACGTCGAAGGAAATAGCCCTTGGTTGTGCATCCACACTCTTCCTATCAGCAGATGGTAGGAATTTGCACTCTTTATTATGTTGAACTTGATATGGGAACTCAGATTTCCCATTACAATCCCAACATTCACGTACCCAATGGACTTGGAAGATTGGTTATCATATCCCGAAATCACCAAAGGCATGGGGACCAACCTTTCTTCCGAAATATTGGCTGCGTGGAAAGAGTTGATTGGCATGATATTGATGGAAGCTCCCCCATCCATAAGAGTCCTTGCAAAACTAACTCCGTTGATGCTGGCAGTCACGTACAATGGCCTGTTATGAGGTAATCTTACGGCCCTATCTGCATCGCTGAAAGTTACTTCTGACAGAAACTTCTTTACCAACCTGGCCATGGGTCCCTTCTATCTCAGCGAGGGGACCGCATTCTTCCTCGTAATGTTAAGTATTGCCTGGGTTATTTTCAATCTGATCTCCATCGGTATCCCTACATGGTCGAAGAACCAGGTGAACTTCAGGGATTTTGAAACTGCACAGTATTCTATGAGTGGGTCTGCTTCCTCACCTTTAACATTGTATACGTCCTCCATGTTTTTAGCACTTGCTTCATAATAGGCTAATACTACGTTAGCCATTACCTTAGTACAATCTTCCAAAGCTTCTTCAAACTCCTCCTGCTTCATCGTTGGCTTTCTTTCTCTTCTCTTCGCCTCCTCGTCATAGGCCACCACCAGATTGGCCCCATGTGTTGGGAATGGGTTGTTATTAACATTCTGCGAAGGGATTTGCAACATCCCTGCCTTTACATACTTGTGGATGATTCTCCTTAACGTGAAACAACTCTCCGTTGGATGCTGGATCTTTCGATGAATATGGCAATATTTAGGATCCGCCTTTATTGCCACATCGAGTTCCCCAACGAGAATGCCTTTTGGTTCGTATATCGTTCCTCCTTAGACCATTGCATTGTAACAACTGATAGCCTCCTCCATTGTACAAGGTAATGGTGGTGGGTCCTCCCTGTCTCTTCCAAACTTCCTTTTATTATCCTTCTTCGATGCCTTACCCCCATCTACTCCCTCGGTGTACCCTACCCATGGGGGCTGAGACCTCCCTCCCACAGGTTGTATCGGCTGCCTAATTATCATGGGCACCACCACTGGATTTGACTGCACAACCAATGAGATATTTCTTACCGCTTTTAGGAACGTCGAAAAAATCCCCTCGCGCGTCTCTTTGATAAGATGGCAGATGTACTCAGGAAGCAGCCCCTTCGCATAGATCTGTAATAACTTGGACTCTTTGGCCTCCTCCCTCACATCGAGGGACCTTTCTCTGAACCTTCGAACATAAGCCACTGCTTCTTCCCCGGGTCGTTGCTTCTCCCTCTCCAATTGGGTCAAAGTAAACTTATCTTCTGGTAGAAAGAACTTCTGGACGAACAAAACATGCATCTCCTCCCATGTAGAAACGCTCTTGGGAGCTAAATGAGAATACCAGGTATATGATTTATCGGTTAAGGATTTAGAAAATTCCCTCAACTTCAGTTTCTTGTTATTGCAATGCACGCCCCAAGTGTTCAACGAAGCATTTTATATGCTCCTTCGGGTTTCCAACCTTTCCTGTGTATTTTTCAAAAATAGGAGGAATATAATCTTTTGGGTAGGGCTCATCGTTGTATTCCTCGGGGTAAGGTGTTCAAAAGTCGTCATAAATTGAAGCTACCTTGCCAGCAAATTATGAGGAAGCTTGCATGAACTTTAGCATCTCTTTCTGCATCTCCTTCCTCATCTCCTCCATGGGTGATGTCACTAGAGCAACAACCAACGGGACCATAGGCTGAGTGCCCATTGCCGCTGGAGCAATCATCACAGTTGGGGCCGTTGATACTCCTGAGGTTACCACTACGGGGTTCACAACAAAGGGTATACTTTCTGGGATTGTTCCCATTACGCCTGCACTTGTTGGGATCATTGGAGCCGCCCCTAGCGTCACGAAAGAGTTGGCTTCAAATCCTCCCAACACCGTTCAATCTACCGGGGTTTGCAAGAACTAGTAAAATTTACTCATGAGGAGCGCCACTTGGGCTGGCCCCAACCCAGTGGTCGTGGAAGCTTGGGTCACCCCTGGAATGCCTGTCGCCACCTGTACTGGAGGCACCCCTATTCGAGGAGCCCCGTCCCTTAGAGCCTCTAGTTCTCTCACCGCATGCTCTTTATTGTGTTGAATGCCATCAAAGTTGAGCCTTTGATTAACGTTATCCTGAGTCATACTCCTTGCTCAGAAGAATGTCTCCCTAGCAGAGTTGCCAAATGTAAGAGGTTAGTTTAGATAAGATGGAGGCGTAACCCTTTCTTGAGTACAGTAATGATAAGTTAGCTAGCAAAACTATTGATTAACTACAGGACACGCAGACATAACTTAGTGAAGATAAACTTGGTTAAACTCACAAATCTCTCACGTATGACTCAAAAGATAACAATGAACTCAGAAGTAACTCAGTTAAAGGGAGATAGAAGTAAGAACCCTAGATACACCTTGGTAGGCAACCAAACACACCCAACACCCTCAGAGATATATGTCAAGTATTAAAAGCTTCGTAATAAATGACAATGGTGGGTGAGTAAACTCTATGGTTTGTAATAACTCTCTCTATATCTGATGTATGTTATCTATAGTAATAACTTCTAAACTCTTAAAAGGATCATCATCTCCTTAGAGGTGGTTGGGGTCCTTAAATAGCCTCCCACACCACCCCCGAGGAAACTCCGTCATTAATGCTTGTGAATGACATCCCTCATACTTTATTTCACAAACATTAAATACCTGATGCACTAGTTATATCCATGTCATAAACATTAAATGCCAAGACATGCCTTTTGCCTAACCACCGTGTGTCAGGGGGCTGTTGTCATAGAGGTGGCTCACAAACTGTGTAACAGCCCCAAATACAACAGTGGTTTACTCAAGTGCAGATTTGACATTGTTTAGCTGGCTAGTGACATCACCTACAGTAGATGTGACATTAAGTAGAGGGATAATTGATTCACAACTCAACGTCTCATGGAAATCCAAGTTTCCCTGCCCAAGGTTCCACGATAAGGGTCCTTCGGTGTTTTACCAGGTGTATCTAAGATGGTTAGGACAAGCCCCAACAGTTCCTCACTTCTTAATCCTCCAAACTAAGTTCCTAAAAAGTTCCCATGTCGAGGTTGTTAGATAGAGAATGAAAGCTCTCCCAGGCCCTGCCAAGCCTGGTCTCTCGCGAGTACCGTTCGACCTCACACATAGTCATTACTCTCGTTACATCATTACAATCATTATAGCTCATATTCAATATAATCAAAAGATACAACAAGACTAAATTAATCAACAGGACTAAAGGACGAGCTCTCTCAGTTAACTTCTTCACTAGAAGGTCCCTCTGGGCTACCACGCTGAGTTGCCACATTGAGCTACCTTTATCCCAAACACTTTTGTAAGTGGGGGGATTATCTCTAATCTCAGGATTACCTTCAGGCCCCCTCTATACCACTCATATATATTTGACTTTGTAAGGAAAATATAAAGTTTAATTTTAAACAACATAAGAAGAGTTTCACTGTAACATAGAAACAGATGAAATATAAAACATAAGCATGAAAAATGGGCATGTGGCCTGTTCAGCTAGGCTGCACCCCTCACGCATCCTTGAGGAACTGCTGGAGCATCCCCTACCTTATGAGCCTCTAAATTTCATCTTTCAGGGCATAGCACTCCTCAGTGTCATGGCCATGGTCCAGATGGAATTTGCACCACTTGGCTTTGTTCCTTTTATGGGGTGGAGCTTTAAGCTTCTCTGGCCACTTCAAAAACTTGTCCTCTTTTATGAACTCGAAGATGACTTCAATTGGGAAGGCTAATGGGGTGTAGGACTCAAAGACCCCTTCTTCCTTCTCCACTTTCCTTTTCTAGTTCTTGTATGCTGCTTCTGCGGATGAAACTTTTGGTACTACCGCGGCAGCGAAGGTTGATGAGGCAATGATCCTGGGTGCCTCAACCACATTGGATGAGGATATAGCCTCTAGCATGAGGACCCTCTGGGTCAAATAGTTGACCTGAGTTTGGAGTGAAGCATGACTGTCGTAGATATGGTTGAGGTGATTGTACAACTACACAATCTCATCTTTGACTTCTGTGCTCTGGCTGGATTCTCCTTCCACTTTTTGCTTTGTTAGTATTTACAAAGTATATATAATCTGAGACAAAACTAATAGAAGTGAGTAATCATAAAAACATTGGATTAACCAAGTACGAAGTTGGGATGCAGCATTTGAACTGCTGTGTGTTATTACTAATGAGGTCGCGGCCAATAAGGCACATAAGTGTACTGATAATATGCAAATATTGCGTATTTCATCCCTCGAACCTATTCATTTTAGCCCTCCCGCGTGTCGTAATCTCTATATTTAAGCCCGTTAACCAGAAAATCTCTATTTTATATTATTAACATGCACTACACCAAAATGATAAAATTGTCACCTTTCAGTCGGCCACCCTTGTCAAGGACATTGACCGTGACAAAAAAACACGCGTTTTGTGTCACGATCATTGACCTTGACATGACCGTGATAAAGAATTGTCACGGTCATTGACCATGACAATTCTTTAAATATTTATCACGGTCAAGGACCTTGATATGACCGTGGCAACTTCTTTAGCAAAAACCCTTTCCTCTTCTTTTTCCCCCCGCCGTTCCCTCCTTTTTACAACTCTCTCTACGTTGCTCTCTCTCTCTCTCTCTCTCTCTCTCTCTCTCTCTCTCTCTCTCTCTCTCTCTTTTCCATTTATATATATGTTTGTGTGTATATATATGTGTGTGTGTATATATATATATATGTGTGTGTGTGTGTATGGTGGGTGAGTATGTGTAAAATAGGGGGTTGTTATATTAGAGGCAAAAACATTGATGATTATGTATATAAAATTAGCCTTGTATGGGTAGAAGCTAATTTAGATTTATATTGATTATTATGTATATAAAGATTAACTCATTTTCATTCGAATTAGATAATTCACATGTTAATATATTGTTGCATAACCTATACTTTTGTCTTAGGTTAGATATCGTTCATGAACTTTAGAATATTAGTGTTATCGACTTAATTCCACATTGAAGATATTTGTACTTGTATATTTGTGTCTAATTTTAATTTCAAAGGGAAGATTACGATATTTTGACTATGGTTAAAGATAAAAAATAATTCGTTGTGATTTTATTTCTAAGTGATTCTAGAATTTTTATTCTTGGAGTTAAAGAAATCAATGCATTCTTTTTGTTGAAAGATATTTATTTTTTTAATAATGCAGGTTATTTTGAACTTTCCTTCACCATTAAAACATGAAATTGGTAGCATTTTTCTCCTACCAATTTTTTTCATCGTGGATGTCGCCAAATTCTTAGTGGATTAGTATTTAACAAACAAAAGCGAAAGAACCATTATTGTTCACTAAATATTGGCAAAAGTCTTAGTGAAAATGTAAACATTTGTATTATATATATAAATTGGCTCTCTCATGTATCAAAACGTTTGAGTCTATCAAGTGACATAGACTTGGTTCGTTATGAGTGAGACACAATCTAGTTTAGGTCAGATGAACCTTAAGGACTAAAGATTGAAGATCATGCACTATCTCTCATTGGAGCCTTCCATGATTGAATAAGAGTACTATATCCTTTCGAGAAGTTTGATATAATATTGGCTAATTGCACACACTAAGATGTTTTTTAAATTGAGAGAATTTTTTCATAAAATGTGTTTTAAAAACCTTTTGAAGTATTGAAGAATTTTTTTGAGTTGTGTATTTACCTTTTGAAGTATTGGGATCTAGGAACAAGTTTTAAAAATAATTTTGGAATTTTTTATTTTGAGGCATTCGAATGGAGATAATATATAACATCTATTCCATGCTTTACATCTATTCCGGCATATATAATAATAAACAAAACCTCTTAAAAATAATATATAACATCATCCCATTGTAACATATATAAATACAATAATGGTAATAATAAGTTTTTCAAATATAAGTAAAATCTCTCTACACAATTAACAATTCTAACATCATATCCACCAATCTAAATCAAAGTTACTTCAATCAAAACATTAATGGTAATAATAAGTTTTTCAAATATTTCACTCGTCCCAATAAGAAAAATACATAAAAACCCATCTACTCCTAACATAAAATGATATCACCGAAGTAAACCTGGGATCTTGAAGCATATGACCTCCAACAAAATGACTTCAATGATTTTTTTTGTCCAAAAAATGTTTTCACTTGCAATAAGATTTAGTAAGTGTCAATTACCTTAAACAAAGAAGAATTTTTTTAATAGTTCCAATAGATGACATAAAACCTCGATACATGTATCCACATTAGATGTTTTCAACTAATTTAGACATATTTATGTGTGTGTATATGTATATGTGTATGTATGAGTGTGTGTATATGTGTGTGGTGGTGTGTGGTGGGGGAGGGGGCAGGGGGTGTGGTGGGGGGTGGGGGGTGGGGGGTGTACGTGTACGTGTGCGTGTGTGTGGTGGGGGTGGGGTGACGGGGGGAGGGGGTGGGGGCAGGGATGGGGGGTGGGTAGGGGTGTATGTCTATGTGTACTAATAACATTTTTTTTATCTGTACTAATAACATTTTTTTATAGCAAATGTCGCCTTCAGGTATTAAGGCGAAGATGATGATGCTGTTTATGATGATGTCGTCTAGGCTCGGTGGTAGCGGAGTCGACGAGGGCTCCTCGGCCCCTAGGCTCCCCAAATATGGCAAATTTGGGATAACCATCGAGAACAAATCGGAGCTATTAGCGAGATCCCTCGAGCTGCTAAAGACGGTCATCGACCCGGGATTTATGAGTTGGAAGGAGGTGCCATATGAGCTCAAGTTAGCTGTTTGGGAGGCCCTACAGGTAATATATTTATATTTATATGAATATTCCAATTTCAATTTCAATTTCAATTTCGATTTCGATTTCGATTTCGATTTCGATTTCGATTTCGATTTCGATTTCGATTTCGATTTCGATTTCGATTTCGATTTCGATTTCGATTTCGATTTCGATTTCGATTTCAATTTCATTTTATATTTATATTTATATTTATTCGCAACTAACATTGTATTTGTTGGACAAGAACAATTCAACTTGGATCCAAAGCTAGGCGATTCCGTCTTGGAGCAGTTGAGGGAGCAACACAAGACGTGGAAGAAAAATATGCGGACACGGTACTTTGGGAAAACATGAGAGTCCATTATCCAATGGCATGGATCCATCCTGCCCAAGGAGCCGATCTCATTGGCACAATGACAAAAGTTCATTGACAATGAGATCGAGGATCGATAATTGGCAATTAGCATCTTGCCAATCGGGGAGGGAAAATTGGGCAAAAAAGACGAACGTGCACTACTCCGGACGGACGTCTTACGCCGAGGTGGAGCATAGGATGAAGGTAAAATTTATTTTTCTATAACTACAGAATTATATTATTCTTCATTATTTTACTTTGCGGGGCCGATACTAATTTTACTTTATTTTATTTCAGGGGGTAGGGAGTGGCCCAGGGGGTAAGCCACATAGGCTCGATACTTATGTGGCTCTTCAAACGAAGAAGGGTAAGGACAAGGAGGTGTCCTCGAGCGTCACGACCACGATTGTAAGTAATCCGACAGTTTAATTTTTTTTTAATTACGTTATAATTTTTTAGTTTACTTATTTTACTAATCATATGCTTTTTGTCATTTCAGGCAAAGCTTAAGGAAGTGCATGAGTCGCAGTCTGATGCCGACAAGGCGTCTTTGTCCACAGACGCACTCAGCCAAGTGCTTGGCTCTGATCGCAAGGGGAGGACAAGGGGGGTGAGCTTGCGGGTGGCCAAATCTAGGATCATCGGATTGGAGACGAGCGACACCGGGTTGGCTCGAACGGTGGATTCACATGACGCGAAGCTGTCTCGTTTGGAAGCGACGGTCCAAGATATGTACTCATTCATGAAGCGTACGTTGGGCGGAGACCATAAGGGGAAAGGGAAGGAGAAAGAAATGGAGGAGGAGGAGGAGGAGGTGCTAGAGAATGAGGCGCATGATAACGAGGATGTGGACCTCCCTGCTTCATCACCGACACATGCGTACTTCGATGATCCACTTCCTTATTTGGCTCCCTTCCCCAGACCGATTTTGATAATTGGTTGGCCGAGCATTTTCATATTGGACGTATTTGATGGCCAACGGATAGGGCGGGGGTTGAGGGACCCGAATATCATCCAGGGTGGAATAGTTCATGGACGTGCGCTTTAAGAGATCGAGTCCAAAGTGCTCGTCACGCATGTGATACCCGGGAAGGAGAACTCCCTATTGTGATTACGTGAACAATGCGACACGATGTATATTAGTGGGTGTGTAAATTCGTATATCGTGTGGCCTACTCACCTCCTCACATTTACCCTAGACATGTAGTGACATTATTTTTAAGTTGGTACATTTGAATTATATTTGGATTATAACCTCATGTATATTGTTTCTATTTTTAATATATATTTGCATTATCTTTAGTTTGTTTGGATATATGATGTTTGAACAGTTACAACATTGCTATAACATGTACAAATATACTGTTGGGTAGTGGCAGTGGCCATACTGCCCAGCAGATTTTTTTAAATTCTGCCCAGAATTGTCACGGTTATTGACCGTGACAAGTCCTTGACAAATAAGGTTGTCACGGACTTGTCATGGTCAATGACCGTGACAATGTTTTTAAAAAGGGTCAAGGCTTTGTCACGGTTATGAACCGTGACTAAACTTGTCACGGGCCATGACCGTGACACGACCGTGACATTTCTAACGAACTTGTCAAGGTCAGTGATCGTGACATGTCCGTGACAAAAAACGTTGTCTCGCCCCGAATTGTCACGGTCATTGACCTTGACAAATCCAACTTGTCAAGGTCAATGACCATGGTAATTAGGCAAATTTGGTGTAGTGATGCTATATGAGGTATAATCGGTCTTTTGTAGGTATTTAGGTACTAAGTGTGAAGTTTGGACTCATTCCGGCTATGTTTCGTACATATTTACACGTTCAAGGGCAATTTGGTCAATTCAAAATTTAGGCACCTGGCCCAACATCTGAATGGAAGATGTATCCCTCCTCGCAAGCTTCGCATGGCCACAAATGGTGCTCGAATCTGATCCCTAACGAAGAAGTTACGATAATTTTAGCGGAAGAGAAAACCAAGTGAATCAAAGCAGGAGGCTCATACCTGTTTGATCAATCGATCAATCAAAGGTATCGTTCAATCGATCCCTTCTATTTTTGAATTCATAGAAGGTAGTGGGCTCATATCTAATCGATTGATCGATTGACCAAAGGGGTCGATCGATCGATCCCCTGTTTTCTACAGATATTTTCCCTTTTCTTTTCTTTTTGCTTTTCTTTTCTATTTTAATTCCAACTTACTATATAAAGTATTTTTGTTGTAATATTCAGACATAATTCGTTTTTAGGTTAGAATAGCTTAGGGTTTGGGGTTTTGAGAGCTCTTTCTTCATTTCCTCTTGGTTTGACACCCATTTGGGTTTGTAAGTTGTACTTTCATCATCCCTCTCCAGTAATAAAGTTTGTATTTCCTTAATTCTTGCTTTGTAGTTAATTTACATTCTTTCATAATTAGGTTTACGTGCTTTCTTTCCGTGCTTTCTAGTGTAGATTTACCGCGGTTTTAATATGCTTTCTAGCTAAGTTAGTTTAGGTTGTGTCGGATTGAACTCATTTTGGGTTGATATGTTGCTTTGCTTTGGTGATGGAGTTTAAGAGTCTATTTCGGGTGTGTTGTCCTAGTTATTGCGCCTAGGATATTTGACGGAGCATATCATGTATGCTCCGTGCTTATGACCTTGCCTGTGTAATTTTCGGGGTATTTGTTGACGCCAAAATCATATTAGGCTTTTATGCGAATTTAGGGGCATGACAACCCTTGATTTAATTAACTGTCGAAACAAGACGCATTCGTAATAACTCATCGACCTATGTAACCATTTTATACTAATTAACTCGGTTGAGGGATATTCGACGCAACCTATAGTTTTTACTCGCTTTATTAGTCTAGCTTTATTTTTCCTCGCCTAGATTAATATTTTCCCTTTCTGCAACTTTTCCTTTTTGTGTATAATTACTTTTTGCACTTTTATTTCTGAAGTATTAAACCAAATAAATTTTAGCAACTCGTCTCTATGGATTTTTGATACCCGACTTACCGCTACACTTGTATCGCTAGTGCAGTCGTAATTTAGGTTTTTGTATTGTGGCGGTGAATAGAAAACAATGATCGGCGCTTGACGCGTGCCACTTTTTACCCTTGATCAAAATGGTGCCGTTGCCGGGGACGAGTTTGTTTTAGAATTTATTTGGTTTAGTATTTCATAGTATTTTCTTTTATTTGTATTTTTTGCTAATATTTTTGTAGGACTTCTACATTTGAGAGCCAAGAAACGCTTGAATTTCTCGCGCGCGCATTTGCTTTGTGGAATTCGCTACTTCGAGCCATTTTGGGGGTATGCATGTCTTATTCCAATTCTTTCGGTAATCATTTTTATAATTCTCAAAATTCCCATAATCCTATGACTTTCGGTCAATACTTAGAGTCCCAAAAAATTACAAATTCAAAAATAACTTTAGGCGAGTATAAAGAAAGTCAAAACTTGGGTTATTGGAATTTTGATGATGGTGATAATGATTTTGGGCCTCTAATTCCTTATAATAGGAATTTTGAAACGAATTGCAATAGTTTTCAAAATTCTTATAATAATGAGTTTAAGTTTAAGTCCGATGATAATTTTCACAGTTCCCATTTTCAAGAATCCGCACCTCGACCTATGACTCTTGGCGAGGGATTGCGTATGCTTGAAAATGAGAAAATTGAAAATCGTTATCGGGAAGAAAATCATTGTTGGGAACATGAATTGGATTTATGATTTGAATCCGACGATGATTTTTCTTTCGAGACTTTTGAAGTCGAGGAATGTTTTGAACCAAATGAGGACTTTGTGCCTACTTTGGAACAAATCATTGTCGACTTTTCCCATTGCATAATAGATATTGAAAGTGAGGATGAAAATGATGTAATATCTATTTGCAATGAAATGATTTCTTCTTTGGCCCCCAAAGAAGAAAATTTCATTGAAAATGATCTTATTTCTTTCGAAACTCAATCTTCAAGCGATGATGATGAATTTCTTGAGTTTGAATTTCTTTTCTCCCAATTTTCATTCTCTGTTATCACACCATCACAAGTACCCGATTAATCGGTTTCAAACTTTAATGTGTTAAACCTTTTTGCTGATGAGAACTACTTGCTCGAGTCACCTTCCATGATTGCATCTTTGCCTTCGTTTGCGTCACCTCCCATTCCAATTTCAAAATCATTGGGAGGATATTTGGCTTTTCTCGGTCCCCACAGGTTTTTGTCACCCATTCAATCCAAATCCCCCACCGTCCCTCCAAAAGTTTTAATTGGCAATGGTTCCTTTCTTCCACCTTTCACATTCCTTCCGTTGTTCAAATGTAATTCATATTTTTCAAAAGGCATGCTTGAGAGTGAGGGTACACTGGTTATCCTCCAAAGTAAAATCGTTCTCATGGTGGATCCTTAGCTATTTAGACTTCTAGTGTACAGTTAGTGTGAAGCCTAAATAATAGGTTGTATATAGTTAGCTTTTTATTCTTTCTTTCGTTTTATCTTTTCCTTTCTTTTTAATTTAGTCTAGTGTAATTAGTTAACTTTTTGCTATTTTTTTTGGCTATGCTCGGTACTAACTTATTTCGTAGATTCTTTGAACTTATTCTTAAGGGAATCGCTCCAATTTTGGGTAATATCGCTCTTTTCCTCTCTTTAACTTGGTTCTTAATTCACATTGAGGACAATGTCAGGTTTTAAGTTAGGGGGTGTCGGATATTCTATCCATTTATTTATTTAGTCCATGTTTTTGCTCACATGTTAGTTACTTAGTAGACTTTTCTTAGAAAAATTCAAAAAATTTCAAAAAGATTTTCTTTCTTTTTTCTCCTTTTTTGGGCATTTTGCCTTTGTTTGAGATGATAAATTTCAGTAATTGTCCGATCCAATAGACAACCCAATGATGCATGTTCTCGATTTTAGAAATTATTACACTTTAGTCCGCATTCATTGATACTGTGAATAACTTAATGAATTAAACATTAATCCCATGAACACATGCACTTTTCTTGCTTTATTAATTTGGTTTAAGATTTTTATAACTTGGTAATCTTTTGTTGCATTGTATATACTTACACCGAGTAAGCTTTATACCTTTCTTCGTTTGTGAGTGTATACACTATTCTTTCCTCTTTGAAAACATTGAATTTATTGGTAATCTCACTATTCTTTCAGTTGATCGTTCATTAATTGAGTTCATATATGAAATGTATTACTTGAGCATGATTTTCATCTATTATTTTGACTCGAGAATTGCGTAAATTTTTTTAAATGATCATAAGCAATCTTTGTTATATCACCCATATTAGCCTTGACCTCACCTTATATGCTTTCCCTCGTTAACCCCTTTGAGCCTAAATATATCCTTTCGTTTCATAACACAAATCCCATAACCAACTCCACATTGGAGTTTTAAACCATACATTTTACCTTTTCATACCTTTGTTTGGAATGTTACATGGAATTGAATGATGTTGTTGTGTTGCGATTGCAATTAGGCATATGAGAGTGAGAAAAGTAATAAAAAGAAAGTAGTGAAAAAAGAGAAATAGAGAAAGCAAAAAAGAAAAAGAAAAGAAAAGAAAACATGAGAAAAAGAAGAAAAGAAAAGAAAGAGAAGTTTGTATATGTTGTGTATATAGTTCAATAAGCTTTTATTACTCTCCCCATTGTTATATTCAATGCTATTTTGGAAGTTATTTGTTCAATTTTTGATATTGCCCGCATTCTTCCCATTATCCTGAGTTTTCATTTCCGAACACTTTGAACCCGTACATACATATCATTCGTTTGGTACCCTGGCCTACATTACTAGCCTATCAAGTCCTATGTGATCTTATGGTGCATTTAATTTAAAAGTCATAAAAGTTTTGATAATCTGTGAAAATACATTTCGCATCCTTTTATGTGTGGTATCTTTCATTGAGATTACAGTTTTTCATTTTCTATTAAGCGTTCTTCATTTGTGACATGTGTGCGGCCTAGTTTCCATTTACATATACTCTTTATGCCCTCATGTTTCGTGTGTTAACTCCCTGTTTCGAGTGAATTCACTTGATGAGTGTAATGCCCATGAGGATTGAATATATGCTTGCTTTAATTTTTATCCAATTTATATAAATTTTTGCCAGATCATACTTTGCATGTGCTCGCTCCCCTCCCACATTTTAAGGTTTCATTTCTATGAGGTGCATTCTATAATGTTAATGATTTGGACTTTTGTTTGAATTCGTTCATTGTGCTAATAATGTGTATGAAATCTTTTTCGCTATTATTGGGCTTGTCGCGCGTTGGTTTGGGCTTATTTTGAGGAAACCATATGATGTTTGTGGGCTTTATCCCTGAATACCCTCACAAGACGACACTCGTCCGCTAGGGTAACCTAGGGGTTTAACGGCTTATTGCATATTCTAAATGCAATCGAATCGCCTGCGAAAGTGTCCTTATGATTTTATACCATATTTTTGTACTTACATCCTGCTTTTGGTTTGATTGTAGTTATTGTTGCATCCTATTTAATTGCTAGGGACTAGCAATGTGTAAGTTAGTGGGTGTGATAATACGGAAATATTGCGTATTTCATCCCTTAAACCTACTCATTTTAGCCCCCTCGGGTGCCTTAATCTCTATACTTAATCCCGTTAACTAGACAACCTCTGTTTTATATTATTAACATGCTATATGAGGTATAATTGGTCTTTTGTAGGTATTTAGGTACTAAGTGTGAAGTTTGGACGCATTCCGGCTAAGTTTTGTACATATTCGCACGTTCAAGGGCAATTTGGTCAATTCACAATTTGGGAACCTTGCCCACATCTCCACGGAAGATGTATCCCTCCTCGTAAGCTTCACGTGGTCGTGAATGGTGTGCAATCTGATCCCTAACGAAGAAGTTACGGCGATTTTAGCAGAAGAGAAAACCAAGTGAATCAAAGCAGGGGAAAATAGAGGGCTCATACCTATTTGATCGATCGATCGATCAAAGGGATCGATCGATCGATCCCTTCTATTTTATGAATTCATGGAAGGTAGTGGGCTCATATCTGATCGATCGATCGATCGAACAAAGGGGTCGATCGATCGATCCCCTATTTTCTGCAGATATTTTCCCTTTTCTTTTCTTTTCTTTTTCCTTTTCTTTTCTATTTTAATTCCAACTTACTATATAAAGGATTTTTGTTTTAATATTCAGACATGTGATAGTTTTAGTTTAGAATATCTTATGGTTTCGGGGTTTGGAGAGTTTTTCTTCATTTCTTCTCGGTTTGACACCCATTTGGGTTTGTAAGTTGACTATTCATCTTCCATACCAATTAATATAGTTTGTATTTCCTTAATTTCTTGCTTTCTAATTTAGTTTACTTGCTTTATTTACTTGCTTTGTAGTGTAGTTTTATCTCGTTTATTTACCACATTTTTAATATGCTTTCTAGCTAAGTTAGTCTAGCTTGTGCCGGATTGAACTCATTTCAGGTTGATATGTTGCTTTGCTTTGGTGATGCAGTTTACGGGTCTATTTCGGGTGCGTTGTCCTATTTATTGCGCCTAAGAGATTTGACGGGGCATATCATGTATGCTCCATGCTTACGACCTTGCGTGCGTAATTTCTGGGGTATTTGTTGATGCCAAAATCATATTAGACTTTTATGCGAATTTAGGGGCGTGACAACCCTTGATTTAATTAACTATCGAAACGAGACGCATTCGTAATTACTCGTCAACCCATGTAACCATTTTATACTAATTAACTCGGGTGAGGAATATTTGACGCAACCTGTAGTTTTTACTCGCTTTATTAGTCTAGCTTTATTTTCCCTCGCCTAGATTAATATTTTCCCTTTCTGCATTTTTTCCTTTTTGTGTATAATCATATTTTACACATTTATTTAGGAATACTAAACCTTATAAATTTTAGCAACTCATCTCTGTGGATTTTTGATACCCGACTTACCGCTACACTTGTATCGCAAGTGCAGTCGTAATTTAGGTTTTTGTATTGAGGTGGTGAACAGAAAACAATGATCGACGCTTGACGTGCACCACTTTTTACCCTTGATCATGTACTGCAATGGCCTTTGAATGATATTCACCAAGGTTCAACTGAAAACCACCTAAGTCCATTTCCCAATGATTTGAAGCTGTTGTAATACAACCACGCTAGCGAAGGCCGCGACAAGAAAGGCAATTGAACTACCAGGCTACATCTCCTTCTAAGCAGTGAAGGGAACAATGCCAAGATTGAAACTTAGAAACTGAGTTTTTCTCCCATGTGAAGAGCATACCTACTAGCATCTAACAATGATAGAATATCATCAGGGTGCACAAAATAACGTGATTCTAATGATAAACCCTAGATCAGAGGCAAAGAACAACAAAAAGGGAGTAAATACAATCCTTCCCTAATCACTCATCTTTTCGGGGCTAAAGCCCATCATGCTTTTCTGCATTATCTAGATGAAGTGATATCACAGGGGTATGTAAAATAGATCTAAGGTTATAAAATGGAGACCCAAGAGTAGATCTGAACAAAAGAAATACCCAGTTAAGGGTGTAAATATAAAATAGAGTGTAGTAACCGAAATTTACTTATGGGATGATGATCCAAAGGATACCCATGGATAGAATAAGGTGTTTAAGAACTCAAAATATAGAGAAACAAGATTGAAATATCTTGATTTCCCACAAACGACGTCAAATTGATGATACGATAAATCGTTCACTTTTCGTTATCGTATCAGCAAATCAAGTATAGAGTGCATAATAAGCAAATAGAGCAAATAAAGAGAGATAAAATACAAGGTATAGAGTGGTTTGGTTCCACACTCTCATTATCTATGTTGTTTGGTACATAGTAATTTGGCCTAAAGAGGCGTACAAGCATGTGAATAGACGAGAATACATGTTTATGAGGAATCCGGTGTACCGAAGAGATTGCTGCGATACTGGCGAGTAGCCCCCAAGCTGGATCGAGTGGTCTGGAGACCGTCGAGGAGAGAATAATCAGCTCTAAGCTAACTATTGGTCTAAGAATATGGGTCCCCCTATTAGGAATAATGAATCCATACTCAATCTCGAGGTGTGGAACTCTATTTATAGGTGTAGATGTTGTATTTATGTCGAGTAAAAAAGGGTATGTGGCCTTCTAGGTGAATGAACTAGGGACGCACCCTAGTACATGTGGGGACGCATCCTGTGCCAGCGAGGTTGCGGCAGTTGAATGAAGAGGTTGTGGTCACAGCGTGTATGTTAAGGTCCGCGGCATGTCTGCTAAGAATGTAGTCGCGATAGTAAGGTGCAATATATGTGTTATCATCGGGGGCATGAAGCACGTCGTTGAGATTAAGTTCTTTTCCCGAAGTCATCTTGAGTATAACTTTTCCTTCGACCTTTGAAGTAGAAGAATTTACTATGAAAAGTTGATCCTCGTGATCAGAGTGTTGGTAGGAAGTAAACATATTCTTATCAGAACATATGTGACGAGTGACCCCAGTTTCCACCCACCATTCCTTAGTGTTTCCCACCATGTTGACTTCAGAAACCATGACTGAGAGGCTCAAATCATTAATATTTTCATAAATATTCTCAAATTCAGTGACATTGGCTTGTGCTTGCTTATGTTTCTTATTTCCTTGATTTTTTCGATTACGACAATCTTTAGCACGATGTCCCAACTTTTCACACACAAAATTTTTGACATCGAACTTTTTAAAGTTTCCATTTTTAGTCCCTTTATTTGGCACGTCTTTGTTCACATGCTTCCTTTTTTTGTTATTTCTACTTTGCCCTTCTTCCACTGCATGCGCTTTTGATTCCATAGGATTTTCAGTTTTCTTTTATGACACCCAATTATCCTCTTCAATCCTTAACCTCAAAATCAAGTCCTCAAGCTCCATTTCTTTACGTTTATGTTTTAAATAATTTTTGAAATCTTTCCAAGATGGTGGCAATTTTTCAATCATAGCAGCCACTTGAAATGACTCACTTATTTCCATTTTTCAGAAAAGATTTCATGATAAATCAATTGGAGCTGTTGGACTTGAATAAGGACAATATTTGAATCAACCATTTTAAAATCCAAGAATCTACCGACAATGAATTTCTTCATTCCAGCATCTTCTGTTTTGTATTTTTTATTTAAAGACTCCCACACCGCTTTAGAAGTTTTAATAGGGTTGTTCACATTATATAATGTGTTTTTCATATTGTTGAGGATATAATTTTTACATAAAAAATCTGCATGTTTCCATGCATCCACGGCGGCAATTATTTGCTTGTCAGTTTCACCTTCTTTCAAAGTTGGTTCCTTTTAATTAAGGAATTTTGCCAAGTTTAAAGTTGTTAAATAAAATAACATTTGTTATTGCCAACATTTGAAATCAGTCCCTTTGAACTTTTCGAGTTTTTCACGCTGTCCAACATTAGTTGGTACTACCGCAACGGGCAACACAGAAGTATATGTTATTTATGTTTTAAATAGAAATAACAGTATGTTGATTACAGGATATGTGAGAGAATAATTATATTAATATAGTGTCACGAATGTAACGAAAATTACCTTGTTGACAATTCACTATTAAATAAATAATAGTATACTAATTTTTTGAGTGCCAGAAATACATGCAATTAATAAATTATATAAACATGCAACTATCATTATAGTTCTGATTATACAAAAAAATTTATTTTCACAAAACACCTTTACAGAATGTGAAAATAATATTTTTATAATACTGAAACTAATTTTTAACACACAAATTATTATAAAATAATCATGTAATTAAGTAATACAAAAATACATTTTGGAATTAAAAGAATAATACAAAATTCGTCTTAAGATTGTTATCCAAAATGAGTTTGTATTTATATTATGAAATAAGTAATTAAAAAATAGTTACAAAATTAATATGCAACAACACAGAATTTAGAGATTGAGGCAAGTGTTAAACACTCTGACCTTAAGACGAATTTAGTTCTTCTCGAACGTAGCGACAATCATCTCCCAGGATACAACAATCTAACTTGCAAATGTAGCAACCCACTTTGCAAGTCTGTTTGAACCAACTGTTGAGAACTCTAATATGAAACTCACAGATATATATGGACTAACTTTGTAATTTTAGTAACATTTAAATGAGACCACATGCCACTTATTTATACAAAAATAAGTGGCAGTTAAAAACAGTTAGAAATCCTAACAGTCAACTGTTGGGAATAATCGAAATTAACTATTAGAGAAAAAAAGAAAACAAAAAATGAAATAAAACTGGACTGGACCAGACCGGAATGAAAATAAGAATAACTCACAAAAATAATAAAATTCCCAATAAAATTTGGCCCCAAAAGATGATACTTTATCCAAGTTAAAGCCCCAAGGTCCATGACCCACAGCCCATGAGCCCGAGCCCAAGCCCAAGACCGAGCCAGGCTGGGCGTGCCGCATGCAGGTTTTGAAGCCAAACCAAGCCCATGTAAGTCCTTCCTCCTTAATAGAGTTGGGATACCCTAAGGGCACCAAGCCCTTAAGCCAAATTGGGTTATATTATACTACACCCATTTTACACATTCTTCCTATGTGGGACAAGCTTTAACTTAAATACTTCAACCATTTTCAATCTTCCAAGTGAGTACTTTGAGCTACATTTTCTCATTCAATAATTTATATTTTTCGTATGTGAGTATACCACGTTATATTCCTTGCGGATCTGAACAAGTTACAACTTTGAGTTGTCTCGAAAGACGCGTGAGTCCTATAATAAATTGACCCCAAAGTTGACCAAAATCTTATTTTGTCAACTTAAGAAAACCCATAAATTCTAACGGGGGGAGCATATTTTTTAGATGAAGAGAAGGGAAGATGTGGGGGGAAGGAAAGAGGGAAATGTAGTGGCCGAAATGTAGTTTTGTTGTGTAGTAACTATCTTGCTCAAGAAAGTGACATGTGGTGTGATGAGTTAAGGTAGAGGTAATCGTAAATATTTGGTGATGTTTAGAGCAACACATATATTTTTTCAGTTAAAAAAATTCAAAACTTCTAGATATTAGGAAGTGAAGTTTGCTCACTTCTTGACAAATCTACATTCAAATATATAATAATAAGATACATATATATTACCTAGTAGAGTGGAGTGGGAGGTAAGAGTTTTATATCTTTTTTAAGATGACATGTGATATTTAGGCGTGCAGAAAGTGCTTGAGGGTAGTAGATTTATGAGTGTAGCCTTCTCTGATATGATTAGACTATACTTTTGACACTTTTTTCCCATTTTGAATTGAGAGTGGATGGCCTTTTATTAAATAAGAAAGAAATCTCCACTAGTCTTCTTTAATTATTTTGGAAGAGATAACGATATGTGTGAGACCGAATTCAATATACTCGATGTATATGAATAAATTCATATTATATACCTTCCGTCATGAGTTCAATCAAGCGGTATGATGCGAGGGAACCGTTCAATATATGTCAAGGGATCTTGGCCAAAGGAAGGTGGGGGGCCATTTTTTAGGTTAATCGCGCCTTGCAGAAACAACAACCCATCATAAAGTGACTCCTCAGTACGAGACAAATATAGGGTCAATACTCAATGTTCATGTAATGTAGTGTGAAAAATGCATAAATCTTTAGTATATTTATGCAAATTATTATGTGTGCTAATAGGAATGTGTATAAACACTAAGCATGAAGTAAAAAGGAAACGCATATAAAAATGGCATGTGTTAAAGAGCTAACTACACAAGTGAAGTAAGACGTGTGAATATATACAAATGACATGAAGCATGTGATATATATATATATATATATGAGTAATGTGAATCATGTGGTATATACAAGTGGGTTAAGCATGGAAATATGTACAAATGATGTGAAGAATGTGATATATACAAGTGACATCGAACATGTGAATCATGAGGAAAAATGAGAGGAATGAATATAAAAGTGAGAAAATATATACATATGTACAAAATGATGTAGTAGAAATAATATAAAACCCATGTAGCTAGTCTTCATTCATTTAAAACCGTCCTCGACGGAGTCACCATTGTGGCAATCATGGCCCCTCGATCTCTCCACTAAATGCGCGAATGCATCGAGCTCCCAAAGGGGGGCTATAAAAATGATCGTCGTTGGTGATGTGAGGTGTGTGAACATATGGAGAACAGATTTATCAGCCTATTTTGCTCAGAACATACAAAAAGTTTATCGATCTCCAAAAAGACAACATAAAAGATAACTAATGGGTGTCAAACCAAACAAGATATGGGCTTGAAGACTATGTTACAGAATGGAAAGGTGCTAGACACCCACCCATCCCTTTCCGTCTCTCATAGGCTAAACAATGTGTTTTCATTCTCCTCAATGCATGATCAAGTGTATAATGTGCAAAAGGTGTTGTGTGCACGAAGTGTACAAAGTGAAAGTATACATGAATGTGCAAGTGTGTGCATGTATGTGAGGAGAGAATTAATCATATCCACATTATAGAATAATAGGTAATGAATTCTTCTAAGGAGATAAGCTATCTAAACATGAATAAAGTGGCAAATAAATGTGTGAACGTGGCAAAAATGTGAGCGACACCCCAAAATCGTAATATCACTGTATAGGAGTGTATTTGTGACCGCTAAAGAGATAATAAGAGTAAGAAAACTAACTATATGGATAGAACATGCTAAATATATTATAACAAAAGGCTAACATAAGGATGTGTACAAAATAAAATAAGAAATGAATTGAATCGCAAAATAACTTCGGGATGCTTACATAGACAAATGTGACATTAAAGTCCACGTAATTCGTAATAAGACTAAGGTTCGTGAGAGTGGGACGGGATTACCTTGGGTCTTGTAATGATGCCACTTCAGTAGTCCTATAGATAAACACGAGTTCTACCATGGGTTGGTCGATGACGCCTCTTCGATATCCCCAGAGAGTGAGTCAGGATTACCCCGGATCGTGCGATGACACTACTTCAGTACTCCTATAGTTAATGATATAATAATTTGTATGGATGATATATATGTGTAGCTATACATATAGATGTGTTTTCTGTTTAGATGAATATACTTGAGTTGTATAGAATATTTACTTATGAATTTTAATATATAATCATGGGGTACACTTGGGTCTGGGATTAGATGCATGTGATATCTAGGATTGTGGGTATCGGATAATTTAAAAGACACTAAAAAATTAGTTGAAAGTGCGTAATTATATTATATCCCAACTCAGTTATATGGTAAATAGGCTTGTTGTTAACGTTATCATATTGACATTTTTTCGGATATAGTTCATATATATATATATATATATATATATATATATATATTGGGTGAGATTGGTGTGGAAATTAATAAAGCGACCTAAGAATATGCTAAAAACAAATAAATATGTTAAATGGGATTTATCAGACTAATGAATTGGAAAGGAGTTTTAGAACTTCAAGCTCTTTTGAATTTTGTTTTTGAAGGTTTTGTAGGTTGGTTTTAGAGTGTAAATGATTGTGGTGGAGTGGTGGATAAAGGTGAGGCAATGGTGATGTAAGGTAATATGGAGAGAATGTGGTGAGAGTGATAAATGTTAATTTTGAGGAAAGTTGCCACACTGAAATCGAGGTTAAGGTCCCCCTCAAATGAGGTCAGGGTTTCCTTAAATAGGAGAACCCTAATTGGATAAAAGGACCAAGTTGCCCCCAAGGACATGTCGGCCAGTATGATCCCAACCCTATCTGTTAACATAGTGGTCAAACTTATTGGCCAAGAAAGCCCCCACCTGCTGACAGATAGGTGAAGTATCATGCTTACAGGTAGGCAGTATTGGTTTTTTTTCGTAATATGAGAATCGTAAGTCCGATTCATGCACAAACATAACTATTGGAAAGAGGACGGATATCTTAATTATTGTGAGTTGAGAGACTCCCGGGTTTGAGAGTTGACCAACATCAAAAAGGGTCCGAAGAGGGCGCAGTTGTTCCCCAGTTAGGGTTTAAGGAGGACTGGGGGTGTGAGACTTGAAGGGATTTTTTTTTACCCTTGTGAAAGTGTTGGGGGGTTAAAATGGGGTGTCTACAAGCGTACGATGGCTTTAGAAAGGATGTGATATGATATAAGAATTTTTTGAAATATTCTAGATTTTTTGAGATTTTGAAATTTTATAATTTCGTGTAATTTTAAATTTTGATGACTTTTTATGAAAAAGTGCGTCTTTTATGGATTTTGAGATTTATGATTTTTTTAAAATATTGTGATTTTTTGGGAATTTTTTATATTTTTTAGAATTTTGCAACAAAATTTGATAAGGGTTTGACCTCTGTCTACGGCAAGGGCACAAAATTCAAGAGGATACACGAATAACCAATGGTACCGGCCACTAGGTAGGCCCATGGGTGTCGGTCGATAGGCCCTTAAACTTATATAAAAAGGAGCTAGGGCAACCTTCATTCTCACATTTCTCTTGCAAAATGACTTTATCTCTTTAGCAAGGTTCTAAAAAACGCGGGACGTGATCGAGGCGTGGAGGCCGATCCTTAAGCCTTTGAAGCCTAGGCGTGCCTTAGGAGTAAAAAGGCGTTTAGACCTTCTTAATATATTTTAATAGTTTTTAAACATAACAAGGCTATTAAAATACTAAAATTGTACATATCATAAAAATATGTTTTAATATATGCAAATTAAAATACTATTTGATTATTTTGGATGAGATAATGGTCTGGTTAGTAAAAAAAATCTTTAAAAGGCGATATCGTTTCACTAAAGTATTGTTATTTTTAGAAAAAGTGCACTGAAGGGTTTTACCAAGAATAAGGCGTAAAAAACTTAAGGCGGGTTTTTTAGAACAGTGCTCTTTAGCAAAAAAGTCTCTTTAAGTGTTCGTGTGAGTTTTTTAAACAAATGACTTTTCTAAATGTTGCTCGTGGTTACAATTGGGCCAACTTCGAGTTCGTGATTCGCGTGATGATGCCTGTGGGGGTGGAAAATGTGTACCATGATGCTAGGCCGATGGAGGACTAGTGAATTCTTTTGAGGAAGCCTCAGATGCACCGTTCAATTTTCGTGGTGAACCCTACTGGTTATGTAACTGTTCCTTTAATTTTTATTTTTTGATATTTATTATTATTTTTTTGTTTTTGTTTTGGATTAGGTTTATTATTATTTTTTAGTTTTTCGAGGATATTTTTGGACTTATTTAACGTGCTTTGTAGGTGGGGGTATAATCTTCGGCCATTTGAGCTTGGGGGTAGACCAGGTGAAGAGTGTTTCAAATCATCTTCACGAGCAAGTACGGTGCCTGGTATATGGTACGAGCTTTAGAGACTTGGTGAGAGTGCTTGATAAGATGCTGAGATCTTAGACAGTTCAATGCGCCTTGGGGGAGAGATGGTGAGACACCACCCACACCTTCTATTTTGAGTGGGGGAGATGAGGTGATGTCGGTGTACGTCTAGCATATTCTAGATTTGTCATGCGAGAGGACACAAATAGTAGTTGATCAATCCCTCCGCCTCATAAATAAGGAAATAGAGGCGGTGTTGGGGCT
The DNA here is from genome assembly GCA_949130495.1 of Sambucus nigra. NCBI lineage: Eukaryota > Viridiplantae > Streptophyta > Magnoliopsida > Dipsacales > Adoxaceae > Sambucus > Sambucus nigra. The sequence goes on along the minus strand of OX422223.1, from coordinate 253,218,913 downwards.
GGTGGAACGAGTCGGATCAAGGGAGTTGGTGAGCGTGGATTATTTGAATAAGTCTCTAATGGGGAATGTGGTGGATGTAGTGGATGCGCAATAGGTGTGGAAGATGGAACGCTTGTTTATTTTGTTCTTGCTTGGGAGTACGATGTTGGTGAAGAGAAGCGATGATGTTTACTTGTGGTTTCTGTCGATTATGCAGGACTTCACGCAGATTCGCTTCTCTAAATAAGGGATTGTAACACTTGCTTCACCGATGTGGTCTTGGATGCCTTCACTCGCTATTACTGATTTACTTTCACATGCGCGTCGTACGTTTTGAAGGTAACCTTATTTTTGTGCTGTTTGGTTTATTCTTGCATTATTTTTATAATTTTGTGATAATTATTGAATATTTTTTATGATTTTTTACTTTTTAAGTATCGTTCTACGAGTTGATCAGGTAAAACACCCGATAAATGCGTTTAAAGGAGTTGGAGGATAATGCATGGCCTTTAATGAGGAGGTGGAGGAATGAGAACATTATTTCTAAATCCCTTCCTGCTCTTAAGGATGTTAGGAAGGTCTTGAATTCCCTCACGTACGACCAAGGCGGTTTGCTACTATTTTTTTTTTTTGAATTTTTGTATTTTCTTTGATAATATTCTTGGGATTGCATTTTGATGAATGAGTTTCTCTTGACAAGTGACATTCTTTCCTTGGGGTGGTTAGATTGATGAGATGGGGATCATCGGTTGATGCACTAATAAATATTGCATGAGTTCATGTACGACTAGTCTTTAGGAGAGTGGGTGGTTAGGCAGGTGATGGTGGTCCATCGAGTGACTTCTCTGATCTGTATATGGTACCCATAGAGGATATTTGACGTGGAGAGAGAAGTGACCATGATATGAAAGCATTACTCCATCTATACGGATACAGTGGTGTTGTATGACTACCTTAATTTCTTGATGAGACGGTTGATGTCACCCCTCGATTTATAACTTAGGCGGAGCTCACCCCTAGTGGATAGGATAGGAGGAAGTGGGGTGCCTAGTTCATTAGGACAAGCCTTGAGTAAAGATTCTAGGGCAACAGATCCTCCTTCACTACGTGAGTGTAGGTTTCCCTCTTGATATCTTCAAGAGGAAGGGAGGGACATAGTGGATATTTTGCATCTCCCTCGTGCGAAGGTAGATGTCTTTCCTCATATTTCAGGGGATGATTTTCTGTTAGGGGTTAGTGATAATATGCAAATATCGCGTATTTCATCCTCCGAACCTACGCATTTTAGCCCCCTCGGGTGCCTTAATCTCTATATTTAAGTCCGTTAACCAGACAACCTCGGTTTATATTGTTAACATGCTATATGAGGTATAATTGGGCTTTTGTAGGTATTTAGGTACTAAGTATGAAGTTCGGACGCATTCCGCTGAAGTTTCGTACGCAATCGCACGTTCAAGGGCATTTTAGTCTTTTCACAGCTTGGGTACCTGGCCTGACATCTCACGGAAGTTGTAGCCCTCCTCGCTAGCTTCGCGTGGCCATGAACGGTGCGCGATTCCGATTCATAACGAAGAAGTTACGGCAATTTCAGCGGAGGAAAAACAAGGAAAGCAAAAGAGGAGAAGAGAAGGAGAAGGGAAGAATGCAGTGTGCTGCTGCCTGGCCAAGACCTGCTTGATCGATCGATCGACCCCTTTGGTCGATCGATCGACCATTCTAAATTATCGATTTTTGGCCTTGATCGATCGATCGACCAAAGGGGTCGATCGATCGATCCCCTGTTTTTCATCAGATATTTTCATTTCTTTTCTTTCTTCTTTTCTTTTAATCCAACTTACTATATATACAATTTTGTTGTAATAAATAGAGGTGAACGTTTTTAGATAGTTTTAGAAGATAAAATAGGTTAGGGTTTGGGTTTTTGCTTGGTTCTTCTTCATTTCTCTTTGGTTTGACACCCCATTTGGATTGTAAGTTGACTATTCATCTCCCCTACCATTTGAATATAGTTGTATTTCTTCATTTATTGCTTTCTAGTTAATTTACAAGCTTTCTAATTTAGGTTTACATGCTTTCTTTACATGCTTTGATTACTTGCTTTGTAGTGTAATTTTACCGCGTTTATTCCCGCTTTCCATTTACCGCGTTTTTAACATGCTTTCTAGGTAATTTAAATTAGGTTGTGTTTGAATTGAACTCACTCGGGTTGACGCGTTGCTTTGCTTTGGTGATGGAGTTTACGGGTCTATTTCGGGTGTGTTGTCCTAGTTATTACGCCTAGGAGATTTGACGGGGCATATCATGTATGTCCCGTGCTTACGACCTTTCGCGCGTAATTTCCGGGATATTTGTTGACGCCAAAATCTTATTAGGCTTTTATGATGATTTAGGGCGTAACAACCCCTGATTTAATTAACTGTCGAAACGAGACGCATTTGTAATAACTCGTCGACCCATGTGACCATTTTATACTAATTAACTCGGGTGAGGGATATTCGACGCAACCTATAGTTTTTACTCGCTTTCATAATCTAGTTTCAACACATTGCCTAAATTAACTTTTCCTTTTAGTTTGTAATCATCTTTTACACTTTTATTTCGGAGTATTAAATCACTTAAATTCTAACATCTCGTCTCTGTGGATTTTCGATACCCGACTTACCGCTCTACTTGCCCCGCAAGTGTAGTTGTAACTTAGGTTTTTGTATTGAGTTGGCGAAACGAAAACAACGATTAGCGTCTTTACACGCGCTACTTTTCGCACTTGATCAAAATGGCGCCGTTGCCGGGGATGAGTTTGTTTTAGACTTTATTTGATTTAGTATTTCATAGTATTTTCTTTCTATTTGTATTATTTGCTAATATTTTGCAGGACTTTCACATTTGAGCACTTAGAAACGCTTGAATTTTTCCCGCGCGCACCTACTTTGTGGAATTCGCCACTTGAGCCATTTTTGGGGTAAGCATGTCTTATTCCAATTCTTTCGGTAATCCTTGTTATAATTCTCAAAATTCTCGCAAGCCTATGACTTTCGGTGAATACTTAGAATCCCAAAGTATAACAAATTCAAATATGACTTTGGGCGAGTATAACGAAAGTCAAAACTTAGGTTATTGGAATTTTGATGATGATGATAATGATTTTGGGCCTTTACCTCCTTATAATAGGAATTTTGAAACGAATTTGAATAGTTTTCAAAATTCCTATAATAATGAGTTTTCGTTTAAGTCCGATGGCAATTTTCAAAGTTCCCATTCTAATGCATCCGCACCTCGACCTATGACATTCGGTGAGGGTTTGCGTATGTATGAAAATGAGAAAATTGAAAATCGTTATCGGGAAGAAAATCTTTCGTGGGAACATGAGTTGGATTTATTATTTGAGTCCGACGACGATTTTGCTTCCGAGACTTTCGAAGTCGAGGAATGTTTTGAACCAAATGAGGTACTTGTGCCTACTTTGGAACAAGCCATTCTAGACTTTGCCCATCTCGTAATAGATATTGAAAGTGAGGATGAAAATGACGTAATATCTATTTGCAATGAAATGATTTCTTCTTTGGCCCCCAAAGAAGAACATTTCATTGAAAATGATATTATTTCCTTTGAAATTCCAACTTCATGCGATGATGATTCATCTCATGAGTTTGAATTTCTTTCATCCCCATTTTCATTCTCTATTACCCCACCGGAACAAGTACCCGATGATTCGGTTTCGAACTTTAATGTTTTAAACCCTATCGCCAATGAGGAGTACTTGCTCGAGTCGCCCTCCACGATCGCATCTTTGCCTTTGTGTGCGCCGCCTCCCATTCCAACTTCAAAATCATTGGGAGGATATTCGGCTTTTCTCGGTCCCCACTTGTTTTTATCACCCGTGCAATCCAAACCCCCCATCGTCCCTCCAAAACTTTTAATTGGCGATGGTTCATTTCTTCCGCCTTACACATGCCTTCCGTTGTTAAAACGGAATCCATATTTTTCGGAGGGCGTGCTTGTATGTGAGGGTACACCGGTTATCCTCCAAAGTCAAATCATTTTCACGGTGGACCCTCAGCTATTTAGACTTCTAGTGTACAGTTAGTGTGAAGTCTAAATAGTAGGTTGTATATAGTTAGCTTTTTATTCTTTCTTTTTATTTTTTTCCTTTCCTTTTCAATCTAGTCTAATGTAATTAGTTAACTTTTTATTATTTGTTTTTGCTATGCTCGGTACTAACTTGTTTTGTAGATTCTTTGGACTTGTTCTTATGGGGATCGCTCCAATTTTGGGTAATATCGCTCTTTTCCTCTCTTTGACTTGGTTCTTAATTTACATTGAGGACAATGTCAAGTTTTAAGTTAGGGGGTGTGGGATATTCTATCCATTTCTAATTTTAGTCCATGTTTTTGCTCACATGTTAGTTACTTAGTATGCTTGTCTTAGAAAAATTCCAAAATTTCAAAAAGATTTTCTTTATTTTTTCTCCTTTTTTGGGCATTTTGCCTTTGTTTCCGATGATAAATTTCAATAATTTCCCGATCCAATAGACAACCCAATGATGCATGTTCTCGATTTTAGAAGTTATTAGACTTTAGTCTCACTTATTGATATTATGAATAACTTCATGAATTGAACTTTAATCCCATGAGCACATGCACTTTTATGGTTTTATTGATTTGGTTTAAGATTTTTATAACTCGGTAATCTTTTGTTGCATTGTATATACTTACACCGAGTAAGCTTTGTACCTTTCGTCGTTTGTGAGTGTATACACTATTCTTTCCTCATTGAAAACGTTGAATTCGTTGGTAATCTCTCTATTCTTTCATTTGATCGTTCATTAATTGAGTTCATACTTGAAATGTGTTACTTGAGCATGATTTTCAAATATTGTTTTGATTCAAGAATTGCGTAAACTTTGTGACATGATCATAGGCCCTCTTTGTTATATCACCCATATTAGCCTTGACCTCACCCTTATATGTTTACCCTCGTTAACCCCGTTGAGCCTAAATATAGCCTTTCGTTTCATAACCCCCTTCCCATAACCAACTCTAAATTGGAGTTATATACCATATATACACTTTCCATACCTTTTTTTGGAATGTTACATGGGATTGAATGTTGTTGTTATGATGTCGGTTGCAATTTAGGCATATGAGAGTTTGACAAGTAAAGAAAAGAAAGTAGTGAAAAAAGTGAAGAAAAAGAGAAAGCAAAAAGCAAAAGAAAACAAAAGAGAAAATGAGAAAAAGAAGAAAAGAAAAGGAAAGAGAAGTTTGTATTTGTTGTATAGTGTTCAATAAGCTTTGATTACTCTCCCCGATGGTATATCTAATGCCTTTTTGGAACTTGTTTTCCAATTTTGATATTGCCTGCATTATCCCATTATCTCGAGTTTTCATTCCGAACACTTTGAATTCGTACATATATTCCTTCATTTCGTACCTTAGCCATACCAACATTATAACCCTATTAAAGTCCTATGTGATCTTAGGTTGATGTAATTTAAAAGTCATAATAGTTTTGATAATCTGTGAAAATGCATTTCGCCTCTTTTAGTGAGTTGTATCCTTTCATTGAGATTACAGTTTTTCAGTTTTTATATAGCGTTCTTCATCTGTGACATGTGTGTGGCCTAGTTTCCATTTACATTTACTCTTTAGCCCACATGTCCCGTGTATTACCTCCCTGTTTCGAGTGAAGTCACTTGATGAGCGTAATGCCCGTGAGGATTGAATATATGCTTGCTTTAATGATTATCCGGTTTATATAAGTTTTTCGCCAAATCACACTTTGCATGTGCTCATTCCCCTCCCACATTTTAAGGTTTCAATTCTATGAGGTGCATTCTATAATGTTAATAATTTGGACTTTTGTGTGAATTCATTCACTTTGCTAATAATGCGTATGAAATCCTTTTCGCCATTGTTGGGCTTGTCGCATGTTGGATTGGGCATATTTTGAGGAAACCATGTGGTGTTTGTGGGTACCATCTCTGAAAACCCTCACGAGACGACACTCGTCCGCTAGGGTAACCTAGGGGTTTAACGGCTTATTGCATACGCTAAATGCAATCGAATCGCCCGCGAAAGTGGCCTTTTTCTTTTATACCATACTTTTGTACTATCTCCTGCTTTTGGTTTACTTGTTCTTCTTGTTGCATCCTATTTCATTGCTAGGGACTAGCAATGTGTAAGTTAGGGGGTGTGATAATACGCAAATATCGCGTATTTCATCCTCCGAACCTACGCATTTTAGCCCCCTCGGGTGCCTTAATCTCTATATTTAAGTCCGTTAACCAGACAACCTTGGTTTATATTGTTAACATGCTATATGAGGTATAATTGGGATTTTGTAGGTATTTAGGTACTAAGTATGAAGTTTGGACGCATTCCGCTGAAGTTTCGTACGCAATCACACGTTCAAGGGCATTTTAGTCTTTTCACAGCTTGGGTACCTGGCCTGACATCTCACGGAAGTTGTAGCCCTCCTCGCTAGCTTCGCGTGGCCGTGAACGGTGCGCGATTCCGAATCATAACGAAGAAGTTACGGCGATTTCAGCGGAGGAAAAATAAGGAAAACAAAAGAGGAGAAGAGAAGGAGAAGGGAAGAATGCAGTGTGCTGCTGCCTGGCCAAGACCTGCTTGATCGATCGATCGACCCCTTTGGTCGATCGATCGACCATTCTAAATTGTCGATTTTTGGCCTTGATCGATCGATCGACCAAAGGGGTCGATCGATCGATCCCCTGTTTTTCATCAGATATTTTCATTTCTTTTCTTTCTTCTTTTCTTTTAATCCAACTTACTATATATACAATTTTGTTGTAATAAACAGAGGTGAACGTTTTTAGATAGTTTTAGAAGATAGAATAGGTTAGGGTTTGGGTTTTTGCTTGGTTCTTCTTCATTTCTCTTTGGTTTGACACCCCATTTGGATTGTAAGTTGACTATTCATCTCCCCTACCATTTGAATATAGTTGTATTTCTTCATTTATTGCTTTCTAGTTAATTTACAAGCTTTCTAATTTAGGTTTACATGCTTTCTTTACATGCTTTGATTACTTGCTTTGTAGTGTAATTTTACCGCGTTTATTCCCGCTTTCCATTTACCGCGTTTTTAACATGCTTTCTAGGTAATTTAAATTAGGTTGTGTTTGAATTGAACTCACTCGGGTTGACGCGTTGCTTTGCTTTGGTGATGGAGTTTACGGGTCTATTTCGGGTGTGTTGTCCTAGTTATTACGCCTAGGAGATTTGACGGGGCATATCATGTATGTCCCGTGCTTACGACGTTTCGCGCGTAATTTCCGGGATATTTGTTGACGCCAAAATCTCATTAGGCTTTTATGATGATTTAGGGCGTAAAAACCCCTGATTTAATTAACTGTCGAAACGAGATGCATTTGTAATAACTCGTGGACCCATGTAACCATTTTATACTAATTAACTCGGGTGAGGGATATTCGACGCAACCTATAGTTTTTACTCGCTTTCATAATCTAGTTTCAACACATTGCCTAGATTAACTTTTCCTTTTAGTTTGTAATCATCTTGTACACTTTTATTTCGGAGTATTAAATCACTTAAATTCTAACATCTCGTCTCTGTGGATTTTCGATACCCGACTTACCGCTCTACTTGCCCCGCAAGTGTAGTTGTAACTTAGGTTTTTGTATTGAGTTGGCGAAACGAAAACAACGATTAGCGTCTTTACACGCGCTACTTTTCGCACTTGATCAGTTAGTGCACTCACCTTCTTCTTTTGATTTCTACATTCTGACTTCTGTTCATTTATTTATATACAGATTATCTTCTTTTATTTTCTTTACAGATTGTATCTGTGCGAACTTCTTAGGTGAGGGATATTCGAGATTGGATGGCTTCAACGATCGAACAGATCTGGAACTAGACCGTGCTTGCCTCTGGGATGCTTGTCAACATGTTAGTGTGAAGTACTTGGCTTTAGCCTTTAGTACTCTCTTATTGTATCTTTGGTATTGCATTAACTTCGGTATCTCAGCTCACTTGTTATTCTATTTAGGACTTGTAAAAGGGGGCTTAAGGTGGGTTTTAGAATCACAAATCTTCTCCATTTCTTGTCTCTTTGCCTTTAGAATAATTTCTTCAAATGACTATTCCTGTGACTGAAGAGTATTCTACTTATTTTGATGGCTTAGAGGTCATGTGCATATATGAAGTCGATTATGCAGCATTCAACATCTGCCCGCTTATCGTGTGATCAAAATGGGTCCTTCTTGAGGCAACTTTGCAATTCTAGTACCCTAAGGACGACGTGTTCCACTTCAGGTTTGATGAGGTGTGTTCAACCTACGAAGAGTTCTTTTCCACGTTGGGTATATATACCTACATTTCGAACACTATTCTTGAGTTTTCCCATTTTCTTAGGGATGTGTTAGACTGTTGTATATTTTTTATTTTGTTTCTAGACCATTGGTGCATGGAGAAGAGATTATCCTTTATGCGGTGCTTGAATTGGTACGACAGCAGGGTGTTCAATCCGCAGTATATAGAGGGGTTGTAGCATTAGGATTGATTGCCAAATTTATTTTGGTGATAAGCAACATGAGTGTGGACACCTAAGTTGTTGTTATAGTCTTGTAGTGCGCTACCATTGCAATCCCAATGCCATTATTCTAGCGAAGATGATGAATGGAATTGACGACCGGAAAAAAATACCCTTCTACCTTTCTGCGGGGAAGCCCCGTGATGACACTTGGTTGCTATAGAGTTTCCATTTGGTTGTGACATGTCCGTTTCCTTCACCCAGTACAGACAAATTCTTTTTTTGGCCTTGTATGGACGTTCGTGCTTTTGTGAATGATTGGTTCAACTGGTTGATATCTAATGAATCCAGTTCTATGCACTGGTCTATGTCGTGGTGGGGTGAACTAATACCCGTGCTGCAATTGGATGATTAATAATACGTCTAACTTGTAGGCTTTCATATGACTTCTTTCTATCTCTCTGGGAAACTCTTGCGCCATGTGGGTTGGGTGCAGATCACCCCTTCTCATATAAGTAATTTATTTCCAGTACAATACCTAACTGAGTCTTTACAGATGTCTTTGGGGATTCTGTGGCAACTCTGTAGGTCTGTTTGACGTTCGATCCTGGGGGGAGACTTTAGTGGTTTGTAGTGGGTAATGTAAAGTGGTGGTGGAAGTACTTGATCTTGAAGGCATGCACAAAGGAGTTTGGTTAAAGGTGGGTCGTTACAGCAGAGTTAGGGGAATGGCGTGTTATGATCCCTGTTAAGAATTTTAGGATGTATCTTCATGTGGACTGCATGCGGATACTAATCCACCATGGGTATTAATAGGGACCTCCGGAAGGTAATGATGGAAATGATGATAAAGAAGGTCTTTCTAGAAGTTTATGGCAATTTGTTTAAATCTTTTGGGAATATAGTTGGTTTGGTTAATTAGTAGGAGTCTGTTATTCATCTTTGGTGTGTTTGGTATGTTGGTGTAGTTTTTGGATTTGTTTAGATTTAAATGTGTGTTTATTTATTAGCCCTGGGTATGTATGTGTAAGGGTTAGAAAGTGATGCTTGTGATGTTATGAAGAAAATGTAAATTGAATCAAATGCGCTTTAATGACATAAATGTTAATTTTGTTTGTATGTTGTTGTGCCTTTTTTAAGAGTCATTTGTGTTTGAATTTTCTATACCAACCGCTAAGGCATACATAATACTTTTGTTTCATTAAAATCTATGAGAGAGACTTATGCCTTTTAATAGGAGAATAGAAGAGCATTTTAGTGTAAAGAATGGATCGCATCCAAAGTCACTTTATGGACTTCCTACGTACCTCTAACGGGATAAACGAGCTTGTGGCGTTTTAAAATATTTTGAGAGGATCAGGTCCTATGTAGTTATGATAGAGGGAAATAATATGATGAATTTTAGAATAAAATATAGATGAGAATTGTGTAGTGCGACGAGAGTTATATCAAGGATAAAACTTCTTGAAACGATCAAGGTTGACTGGACGTGCCATTTATTTTCCATTGAGACCAGTGAGTAGAGAAAAACCTCTCAAAAAATATCTTTTTACAAGGTATGGACCACTCCAATTGGGTTTGAATTTTCCTCCAATGTCCCAGATAGGTTCCTTGAATTCTTTATGATCGAGGTCACGTTGTCACACACGTCTTTAACTTTCTTATTAAATGATCGTGCAGTGCGATAATGATACGCTTGTATGTGATATAAAACCTTTAGTCTCTTTTCAGTAAAGAGTAATTGCTCATTGTAGAGGCTTTAGTGCCAATCAACTTCCCCCACTTGTCTCTCAAGCATAACTTGTAAGGAGGGTATCTCAACTTCAACGGGAAACATTGCTACCATACTGTAGACTGGGGAATATGGGGTAGACCTAGTGAGAGTTCTGATAGCCATGCAGTATCCCCAAAGATCGCAAAGGATCCTGTTAGCCCAATATCTGAAGCTTTTGGTCATCTTATTAATGATGGATTTGAGACTTGTATCTAAATCTTCAACAGCCCCAATGATTTTTGGTTTGTATGGCGAGGACGTGTACCTATGAATAACGTATTTCTTGACCACTCATGTGACTTCCTATTCAAAATGGATACCATTATCTGATATGAGGTCACGAGGGACCCTATAGCGGCAGATAATACTCTTTCGAATGAGCTTGGCCACTTTCTTAGCATTCATCACTACATGCACTTCGACTTCAACCATTTTATTGAAGTAATGAAAATAAACTCATGCCCATTGGATGCTTTGGGAGTTACTTTACCAATGATTTCAATGCCACAATCTGAGAAAGGCCACAAAAAATCCATATTGTACAATTCTAGGGGAGATAAATGTTTATATTAGTGAATTTCTAACATTTGAGAGATGTCTTGACGTATGATGCACAATCTTTTACCACGGTAGTCTAATAGTATCCTTGTCGAATGATATTTTTGGAAAGAATTTTGTCTCCTCATTCCCCACCTTAGATTTCTACATGATATCTTTAGTGTCAACCCCTGTTATGCATTTTAATTGGGTACAATCAAAATTCCTCTCGAATAGAGATTTATCGCAAATCATGTACTGGGATGCGAGTATTCAAAGTGTCGTCTGGTATTTCTTGTCATCCTCTTAAGGGTATTAGCAATATTTGAGGAGGCACCATATTTCATAATACTAAAGTTCGACCTTATCTGAATATTCTTCGATGGCGATCTCTATGTGGTAGCAGTGAGTCAACTTACATTATTTCTAGACTCGCAAGGGGGAAATTGTTATTCCCTCGAGCATGTCAACCATAGAGGATAATGTTTCCAATTCATCGAAAAAGATATTTATAGAATGGAGGAGGTAATGGAAGGTGTCATCATTAAATTCTGAGGCAAGCACTTCAAGATGAGCGTGAAAGCCTAATAGTTTTTCATTTTTTACTTTTCATTTTCGGAAGACATATTCTATGATGATGGTTGAATCTCCATAGACATGAGGTATTGAATGCTTTTGAGAGCAACTTTGAGTCCCACAGTACACGCATCATATTCTATCATGATGTTGGTCTAGGTAAGTCTAGCTTGATGGCAATAGGAGTATGCAAGTCATCAGGTGTCATTAAGAGTATCCTAATGCCATGTCATTTCTTATTGGTAGCTCCATCAAAAAACTTCTAGAACTGGAGTTCCTTGGGGGTAGTGCAGATAATATTTTCATTCAGGAATTCTGAAATCCATACGTCAGCTTGTTCCATGGGGTGATCTGCTACGTAATCAGAAATGACCCTTCATTTGATGGCCTCTTGCATAACGTAGACAGTGTCAAACTCAGTTAGTAGAAGAAACCATCACATCATGCGGTTTGACAAAGTGGTTTTCTCCACCATTCATGGAATCCATGCGGGACAATAGTTTGATAGGGAACACAAGCATATAAGGTTAGAGTTTTTGAGTGACCCAGACCAAGGTGACACATGCTTTTTCTAATGCGTTGTAATTTACTTCATATCCTACCAGTGGGCGACTAGCATAATATATGTCTCACCCTGTGTAAATCCTTGATGTATTGAGAAAGCATAGCTTTAGTGACGATGAGGTATAGGAGGAGAGGTAGGCGAGGCTGTTATGGCATGAGCAACAACATTTAGGTAAGGTATCGCTTAATTTTTTTGAAATAAACTTGATAGGACTCATTCCAAACCTTGGTTGACTCCTTTAGGAGAAGCTTAAAGATAGGTTAACAAGTGGAGGTGAGTTGTGTAATGAATTTGTTGTAAGTTTTCTCAAGAAATCATGCACTTCTTTCTCAGTACATGGTGGTGGCATTTTGAGAATTATTTTGAGTTTAGTAGGGTCTGCTTTAATTTCTTTTCCAATGACCATGAAGCTTAGGTGTTTCCCTTTGATGACACCGAATAGGCTTTTTTTTAAATGAATAAGAATTTGCTATTATAATAGTCCTTCGAAGGAGGGGATTTGACCTTCTCGAGTTTTGGATTTGATGATCATGTCGTTAAAAAAGACTTTAAATTACTTATTGATGAGATCATGTAGTATGGTTGTAGTTGCCCTTTGGTATGTAGCCCCGACATTATTGGCACCAAAAGACATGATAATGTAGCAAAAGGTTTCCCATGGGGTAGTGAAAGTGGTCTTCTCTTGATGATTGAAGTGCATCTTGATTTGATTATACCCTATGAATACATCGACGAATGATTTCAGAACTTAATTATTAGTGTTATCGATGATCATATCGATGTTAGGAAGATGATAGTCATCATTTGGAGAAGCTTTGTTCAAATCTCAATAGTCGATGCACATATTGACGTTCCCTCCAGATTTCGGCACGAGGACAATGTTAGAGGGACAAGTAGGATACTCAACCACAATAATGAATCATGTATTTAGCTACTAGAGTATTTCATCTTTCACTTTGAGGGACTATTCAGGTCGAAGATTTTTCTGCTTTTTCATGACAGGTTTGAATTCAAGGTATTTAGGGATCTCGTGTTGCACGATGTCAGGATTAACACCAGGAATGTTACAGTAACATCATGCAAAGACATCCATTAACTCCTTCAGAAGCTATTTGAATTGTAATTTCTCTTACTTGTTGAGGATTGATCATATCCTAATCTCTCTCGGAATTCTACTTAATCCAAGGTTAATGATAATAGTTTCCTCATCATTATTTTAAATGCATTTATGTTGTTTTATTTTTTCCTTACTGATATCAGTTAAGAATTGTTCATTCATTAAATCATCTTCATCAATTTTTTGATTAGTAGAATCAATGCAATTAATACAAGGAATAGCGAGATAATCAAAACCTTCGTTTATTTCATTAATATTATCTTTAGGATAAATAACAACGAGGATCTCCTCTAATGAGGCCTTATTTGCATCAACATTAGAAATAGGAAAAAATAGGAATAGATTCGGCCTCAACTTGGTAAATAGCAGGTTTATTGGTTGGTAGGGTCAGACTGGCCGAGATGATCCACTAATTACAAAGATGCTTATCAGTAATAGAGTTATTCTCAATATAGACATATTATTCGGATGCAACGCAGAGGATGCAAATATCCATCCCCAATTTAACTAGGCCAAAAGATTCATTATTTTCGATGCGCTCAGTGCTTTCACTATCAGAAGAGACCGAGTTAGAAGATTTAATGGTCAATGGATTCACCGCATGTTTATATCCCTTTGTCCAAGTGATCTTATCTTCGAATAATATCTCGAAGTATGGTTTCATTTTCTTTTTAACTGCATCATACCATGTCTTAGGGAAATGCAGTACAGGAAATATTTTCCTGTTTTGATGAATCATCCATTTAGGGAGTCTCCAGAAATTACATTTTTTCCTTTTTAGCACCCTCTTCTTGTATGGTTCATGGAGAGCCATGAGTTCGGTTGGGGAAGGTTGGCACTCCAAAATTAGCAGTTTTTACAATAGTCTTTATAATGATCCCTTATTATCTATGATCGAGCACTATTCCGGGCATAAAGTGAATCTTCTTGAGCATTTGAATCACACTGACATTATTCTGTGGGCTATAATTGAGGTTTACCCTTTCTTTGAAGTCATCTCCTATCGGGTGAGGGAGCGGGTAAATTTTAAAACCTAAGAGCAACATATCATGTCTACTGTGTTGGATCTCCAAGATTAGATTGCTGGTGTCGATACCATTTGAATTGTCGACATCCCCAATGACAATAATGATTTCTATGTCTGTGAAGAATTTGAGCTTTTGGTGGAGAGAGAAAGCAACGCCTATGAAATTGTGGAGACATGGGCGACTAGGAAGTAGATTGAAATAGGTTGACATGTTGATCGCTTGAAAATCCACTTGAGGTCAAATTAGACCAGCCCCGAGTATGAAAGGAATTAATCCCATAACCTCTCGATGAGTGTTATCATAGGAACGTAAACGGGTAATTTGGGAGTGAGATCATTGGCTTGCATCCTAAGACGTTGAAGTTTTTAGAGCAGAAGCACATTCAAGGAAGAACCATTATCAACTAGTACCATTAACGCGGTCTTTTGTAGGACATCAGTTGAGATGTTAAGAGCATAAATGTAGTCAAAATTAAATCTTAGAATTTCTTCTTTGACAAATCAAATGAGCCTCTTGGCGATCAGGGCCAACTATGTGGATAGCCTCATCGTGGGATGTAGAAGTATGAACTATGACTTGTGTGAGTAGTTTGATGAAGGAGTTTTCATGAACCTAAAAGGATATGAATTGCCCCCATCTCGTAATGTTTGTTTTGGTTTTCTTTAGTTGTTCAAGGATTTTGCTCTCATATATCATCATTCTAGGCATCGGTGGTTCTTTAATAATTTATTTCCCATTGTGTGAGGGTGCACTGTCTGTTGTAAGAATTGGATCTTTGTAGTAACGACTTGATTGGGTCATGTAATTTACTAATGAGGGATAAAAGAGAATTCTCATTTCTTCATCCACTTTAGGGATACCATAGACTTCACTTATTTTAGATAGGATTTCTTCAAAAGATATTACCCCACGAAGGAGGCAGGCACATCAATGGCTTCATCGTCAGGCTCATTTTCTGAATTGTCCGAGTTATTGTCAAACTCATTACACCACCCCGTGGTTGTTATCTGTTTCTTCCCTGAAAATTCTATACATTAAATGACTCTAAAGCTTAAAAGTAAAAAAAATCCTGTAAGAAGAAGTGGTTATGAGATGGGACTAAATACCCCTTGAGTTTCATTGCAACGGGAATATCAGGAGCTTCATAAATTCTTCTTTTCTTGAGACTTTCCTCTATTATGACTTTAACTATGCTATCTAGACTAAACTTTTGAGAGACAAAAACTAGCTATAGGTCTGATGGGCCCATTTTATCTTTACACATTAATCTTCTTCAAGAGTAAATGTCGGTGAAAATTTTAATCCGAAATCCTTTAACTATTCAAGGTTGGTTGGAAAATCCATGATTTTTGTATCAGACTTGGTTCAAATAGCTATACAAACTCTTGCCATCAACGCAAAGGCCCTATCATAAGTAGATTCGGGGTGTAACAAATTTTTTGGGCATGTTTGGAGGGGAGTTAGATAAGTTTCTAATGGAACGGGTGAAATAAGGTTAATTATAGGCTTGATTTTGGTCGAGGGATGCAAATATGAGTCTTCATCAACCAGTATGGTTTTCACGCTAGCTTAGTGTGGTGCTATAAGATTCTGGGTAGTGTTTGGCTTTGGTCCCGCAAGAGGAGCATTTATGACTTTGTCAATAACTCCTTCTATAGCACTAATCAGTGGTGTGTCTAGCAATCTGATGAAAATAGTAGTGGGTGTCATGCTTGAAGTATCTGGGAAGAGGATCAGGTAATGGAAGAGGGTTAAATTGTTTCATGAGATTAATGGAGAGGAGGTATTGATATACTTTGGAGAGGGGAGTGTAGATCTTAGTGTAATATCTTCTTATGGCAGTGGGGAGGGTTTTTGGTTCCTTTAAAGTGGTTGGTTTAGAGGATATGTTATTGATGACAGCGGATGACTTCTTAAACTTCCGAGGAGTAAATTTATTTGTTGATTTCTTTATCTCTGACTATATGTCCACACTTTAATTGGCTACATTCTCTTCTATTCATACCCCATCTTCCCAAAGAGCTCTAAAATGAGGATCATACGGACTACCCATGGTGTTCATAATATGCGGTAAGAAGTTCTTCACGATGATGACTTTTCTTCCTCCCTTAATCTATTGTCATAGTTGCAGTATTCTCTCTCTATCTAATAATAAAATTATTAAAAATTCTCCCAGTCCTTTTATAAGCAATTCTTGGTCCTCATTGTAATTGTATTTAGTCATGAATTCCCGAGCAACATCCTCCCAACTTCGGATTTGGGATTCTTTTAGAGAAAGAAACCAACAGAGGGCGCTTTGTTTGAGGGTTTTTTTTAAAACATTTGGTCTTTGATGTCTTTAATGGTACCTAATAAAAAAATGGTTCGATAATAGTTGTGCAGATGCACAATTAGAGGCCTACTTCTCCCGAATTTCTCAATATTTAGTATTTTGATTTCTTAGGCAAACGAGCAAGCTATTTTGATTTCTTTATATTTACTAATCTCTGAGAGTTTCACCTGGTCAAATTTGTGAGAGAGAATCTTGGGGTCTTCTTTCACCCAAGTGATTTATTCTTCCTTAGGATCCACTGGAATGTGCATATGCAAGTTAGCCCCTAGCTGAAGAAGATTCGACACACGCAGATGAGCAAGTTGAGCCCATTGATAGGTGGAACTCGTGGAGGCATTCAGATATGCTGAGAATGATGGTATTATGTATCGGACCACATAGACTTGGGCCTTACTTGACCCATGACAAGAAGAAAGGAAACATTCTGATTTGGCATGGCTTTTGGCTTGTGGATTTTTGGGAATTGATCCTTATTCCCCTATAACTCATTGATCTGGCTGTAAGTTGTCAATCTTATCACTAAGCTAAGATAGCATGGTCATTAAATTAGGCTGAAGGTTGGCTTATTGATTAGGTTTTTATCCAAATCAAGTGAGAGTGAGGATAAGGTAGAACTCTTAGGTGGTTTGATGACGGATTATAACTAGTAGGGAGCCAGGACAACCTAGGCAGAATAAGGTCTCATTTGAGAGGGATGCATTTTTTAAAAGTTATTTTATTTATTTTGGAATGAGAGAAATATTTTTGGTACTTTTTAAAAAGGGTATGTAACACCCCATATTTTTGGATAAATGGAAATTAATAAAATTAATGACACAAGAGTTTATTTAATTAGGAGAAATTATTTAATTCGATGATTCATATTTAATTAATTCAGTCTAAGCTAAATTTCACACGTGGCGTATTTGGAGGTAAAATAAGAGAATTTTATGAAGTGACTCGAATGGTGATTTTGAGGTAACAGTTGGTTCCAGAAGGTCGAAATAGTCGAAAAAGGGTACTCGGGTGTATAGTTTGGGTCCCGGGATGATTTTAGACCATCCCTACACCATTTAAGGGCATTTCGATCATTCGAGAGTTTGGGATTTAGAAAACTCCAAAAATTGTAAGTGTACATCTACCCATTAGAGAGAGGGGCTAGGGTTAACAGAAATCAAAAGGGATAGAAGCCATAGGAGAGGAAGAGGAGGGGAGAACCAAGCTTCGTACACAGTTTTTCACCCTGAATGCAACGGAATCGAGAATGGAGCGAGGGGAGAAGCACTACACTATCTTATCAACGAATTTCAAACCTGATATTGAGAGGAAAGTATTTAAATGACAATTTATATCAATCATGTTATAATACACATGTGGGATAGGGTTTGATTTCATGTTTTTGGAAGTTTTATATCAATTTGGGAGGGTTTAATTCATAAACTAATGTAGGAATGCATGTAGAGATGTTCCTGTAACAACCTGAGGCTTTAAAGATGATAATTTATTTATTTTGGGAGAAATAAATGATATGCCCCAAGTGTCACCTCGGCCTAGAGACATCAACCTCAGCCGAGGGCATGGCCGACGTTGGAAAAGGTAGGACATATTAGGGTCGGCCCTGGCCGACATCACTACCAACCTCTTACAGGGGTCAGCAGTTCATCAACTCAATCAGGAATGGCAACCTCGGCCGGGGGTAGGCCGAGGCTACAAGGAGACATACCACTATCAAGGTCAACCCCACCAGTGAATCGGCCAATGTTCCAAGCACATGCCAACCTAACCTCGGCCCAGGCCGACCTTAATTCCTTACCCCGGCTTCGCTTAAGCCGGGACCATAATAACTCATCTCGGATTGGATGGACAACTGGACCTTACCAGTATCAGTCTTTTTCCAGCCGAGGTCATGACTAAGCATCGAGGCCGAGCTCTTATTGGCATATGTGTGGACAAGGACACGTGGACACAATTCAGTTATAACAAATCATTCCCCTCACGTGGGGGGAATATTTCATCATCATTCTCTACCTGTGAGAGTGATAGATGTCTTCATCAGATTGGTTAGATCAACATACACATGCCCATTGTATGCATGGGGGGGGTACATTACACCCCCAGGTACTATATAGAGAGGTCATCCTCTATCTTGCAAAGGATTCGAAATTAGCAACCCTAGTTAAAACTCTGTTCAAATACACAGTAGAGAGAGAAAGATTGAGAGATTGTATCCATGGCCATTAGAGCCCTCATACAGTGATACACATCATACACTTTCACAGTGGACGTAGGCCAGATTGGCTGAACCACTTACATTCCGGTGTGAATCCTCTTATCCTCACCTCCTTCTACTATATGTGTATGTACTCCTATCCTGCCATTGTTAACATTGAATTGAGCTCTCATACATCTTGAAGGATGGTGTTGTTTATATCATCATCATTTTGGCGCCGTCTATGGGAAAAGAGAAGATGTCTCTTCCTCATTTTCTGCTTAATCTCACAGGAGACTCTGGTGGTGAACCAGACACCGCCCCTTGCGTGGAGTTGCTTCACCATTGAAAGAGGCCCTTTAAGGTATTAAGCTCATATGCTACTCAAACTCTTTAGTATTAACATATGGCACCACAATTGCCACCGCCTCTTCCACCGCCTGGTGGGGGAGGGCCCAGTTCCATCCAGGCACCGCCTCAGTTCGAAATGGCAGAGGTGGCCGCAGCTTTAAGATCTTTGGCTGCAATACAGCAAGCTATGCAGGAGTAGTTTGCACAGCTCAGCCAAACTATGATGAGGCCACCTGGAGTTTCACCGGAAATGATCACTCCGATGGTGTTCCATCCTCATCCTGATGCCAGGGGACCACCCCAGGCACCAATAAAGGACCAACATGCACCCCAACGGAGGAGGGACGTTGCTGACCCTAGGCGCTTACACCTGGGGAGGCAAGGAAACCCTTTCCCGGAGGACAGGTATGATGACCTGGAGGCAGAAGATGTGCCGGAAGAATGTTGGGAGCCGTATGAGGTTTCAAATAATACGGTACGTCCTCTTCAATAGAGCCGGGGTTGTAGCGGCAGAAGAGGTGAAGAGGCCCAACAACAAGGATCAGCTTTTGATCGATTGAGTAGAGTGTCAGCCTTTGAGATGTTGGGCCCAGTGAATGACCTAAGACAGAGGTTATCAAGGTCGAGAAGTGGAGCTGGCTCGAAGAGAGGAGACGTTCAAGGTCGGCCTCACTAAGGCCGACCTTGTGCAGGAAGAGGCAGAGATCAGGAAGAGGTCAACAGCAGACGTTGTGCTGCGGCTAAGGAACCCTCAGTCCATCCCTTGGAGGTGGCTAGGGATAACCTAGGCCATGCCGACGGTAGGAGACCATGGAATGACTCTATCCAACGTCTTGAGGAGAATATAGGAGACCTCATTAAGAGCCGAGACCCATTGCAAAGAGGTTTCTCAAAGGGCTCTCCATTTGGGGATAAGATAGTGAGCTTACCGACCCCTGCTAAGTTCAAACCACCCGTAGTGTCTCCCAAGTATGACGGTTGCACCAATCCTGTACATCACATTGAGATGTATCAGTCAGCAGCGGACATCTACTCGATACCTAATGAGATGAAGTGTAGGGCCTTCTCTGGGACTCTGACAGGAGAAGCACACAGCTAGTTTACCTCTCTTCCGAAGAATTCAATTGATAACTTCAAGGGCTTGGCCGAACGATTCATTCACAACTTCTGCTTTGGGGTAAGACCTCAAAATAAGACCACTCATCTACTGTATGTCAAGCAAGGAAAGGATGAGAGCCTAAGGGACTACATCGCCAGGTTCAATAAAGAGAAGCTTGAGGTTGAAGATTACGAAGAGAATATAGCCATGACCGCCCTCATAGGAGGTCTTCAGAAAGGCAAGTTGTTGTGGAAACTCGCGGAAGACCCTCCCAGGTCCATGGCAGAGCTACTGGCAACTGTGAGAAAAGTCATGAATGCCGAAGAGGCAATGGCCTCCAAGTATGAGGATGAGAACCGCGGTAGTAGCGGGAAGTCCCAAAGAAAAAAAGATGGAAAGAAGAGGTCACCCGATGACAAGTTCGCTCACTATACACCTCTAACTGTTAGCTGTGAGCATATCCTCAACGACATCAAGAATGATAGGACTCTAAGATGGCCAGAGAAACTGAAGGCCCCTCCGTATAAGAGGAATAAAAACTTATGGTGTGAGTTCCACCCGGACCATGACCATGTTACAGATAGATGCTTCGCCTTGAAGGATGAGATTGAGAGGATGTTAAAATCCAGAAATCTGAGGAAGTATGTTGATGGAAAAGCTCCTAAGGGGGGAAGAGATGACCCTAAGAAAAGGAGAAATGATAGATGCCGTGACGATGCCCCAGCTAGAAGAGGCAATGATGATGAAGATGATGATGAAGACGATCCGGACCTTTCGCCGAAATATGACAACACCCCAGTGAAGAGGGTTGGCATGATCTCCTTTAGTGTTGAAACCATATGCGGAGGACTTATGGGAGGTGGCTCTGAAGTGGCTGACAGGAAAGCTCATGTGGAAGAGGCCAAGTCAGTGGCCAAACTTGAAGTTGTAAACATAACGTCTTCTGATACAGCACAGAAGAGAAAGAAGGTGGACATGGACACTCTTATAGTTGGGTTCTCCAGGCTCGACTTCAAAGGTATCTTATCCCCGTATGATGACCCTTTGGTAATAACAGCAAGGGTGCATGGATGCAAGGTGCAAAGGATCCTCGTGGACGTGGGGAGTTCAGCAGACGTAATGTTCTGGCCTTGCTTCAAGAGCCTAGGTCTTAGCAGAGCTAGGCTGGTACCCTATCATCATCCTTTAATGGGCTTCAGCGGCGAAAAGGTTCACCCATTGGGCATGTATGAGATGGACGTACGAATGGGTGACGAGTGGCCTAAGAGGTTGACCCGGAAGATAATTTTTTTCATAATGGACGAAAATGTCTTCTCGGCCTATAACCTCATTATAGGAAGAGTGGCCCTTAAGGAGTTTAAAGTTGTACCGTCAACGGTCCACCAGATGCTAAAATTCTCGACCCCCTATGGGGTAGGGGAAGTGCAAGGTGATCAGACCATAGCACGAGAATGATACTTCAACTTGGCCGAAGAGAGAGAGAGGCGCATAAGAGGGCAACCACCACTTATAGCATTGGTATATTGGACCCAAGAGATGAAACAAAGTTGAAGAAGGGAGAGGCCGCGGAAGAGGTAGAATCCATCGTCCTCAATGAGGATGAACCGAAAAAAACCATCCAGGTCGGCAAAGCCCTGAAGGCAGCGATCAAGGAAGAGCTGATAAACTTCCTGAGGAAGAGGCAGAGTGTCTTCGCTTGGAGTCATCCAGACATGCCCAGCATTAACCCTGAGGTTATGACTCACAATCTTAACGTGGCTAAAGATGCCAGGCCTATCAAACAAAGGCGAAGAATTTACTCCAGGGAGAAGTATGATGTCATCCGGGAAGAGGTTAAAAAATTGGAAGAGGCTGAGTTTATAAGAGAAGTCATGTATCTGGAGTGGTTATTGAATGCAGTCATCGTGCCCAAAGCCAATAGGAAGTGGAGAATGTGCGTGAATTTCACTGACCTGAACAGGTCTTACCCAAAAGACAACTATCCCTAACCTCGGATAGATCAGATGGTAGATGCTACTGCGAGGCATGAGCTCATGAGCTTCATGGACGCATATTCAGGCTACGATCAGATCTTCATGGGTGCGGAGGACTCAGAGAAGACATCCTTCATTACCGACAAAGGGACGTACTGCTACAAAGTAATGCCCTTCGGTCTGAAAAATGGGGAGGCAACATACCAACGTCTTGTGAATAAGATTTTCGAAAAAAAATAGGCAAGACTATGGAGGTGTATGTAGATGACATGCTGACGAAGAGCTTAAAGGCCTTCATTCATGTGGTAGACCTTGAAAAGACCTTTGATACTATAGACTTGTACAGGATGAAACTCAACCCCGCGAAGTGTGTCTTCGGGGTAGGAGCTGGTAAGTTCCTTGGATTTATCGTCAATCAAAGAGGAATCGAAGCAAACCCTAAAAAAATCAAGGTTTTGCTTGATATGAAGACACCAAGGAGAATCAAGGACATCCAAAGACTCACGGGGAGAGTGGCCGCACTCAACATGTTTGTTTCCAGAGCAACGGATAAGTGTCTTCCATTCTTTAAAGTGCTTAGAAAGGCCTTCCAGTGGGACAAAGAGTGTGAAAATGCTTTTAACCAACTCAAGTCTTACCTTGGGTCTCCCTTGTTGTTATCTTGACCCATAGTAGGAGAGAAATTGTACGTGTATCTAGCGGTCTCAGAATCGGCAATCAGTGCAGCCATAGTACGGGAAGACGTTGGAACCCAAAGGCCTGTGTATTTTAACAGTAAAGCGCTTCAAGGGTCTAAGAAAAATTATCCTCGTATGGAAAAGTTGGGCTATGCCTTGATACATGCCTCAAGGAAGATGAAGCCCTACTTCCAAGCCCATTCCATTGTCGTCCTCATCGATTCCCCACTAAGACAAGTTCTACATAAACCTGAGAAGTCCGAAAGATTGATGACCTGGGCCATTAAGTTGGGAGAGTATGACCTTGCTTATCAACCTAGGGCATCCATCAAAGGGCAGGTTCTCGCAGACTTTGTTACTGAGTTCACATGGGAAGAGGCCGAGACAGAGAGTGTCCTAGAGGATGCTGAAAGGTCAAATAACAAGGTCTTCTGAGAACTGGAAGAGGTTGTACCAAATGTCTTCTGAAACCAGGAAGAGGACGCATCCAAGAAGATAAGGAGTGGAGTAGCGGAGAACGAGGAGGATCGGTACCTCTTCAAATAAGGAATCATGTCAGAAGGGGTCTTCTCGTCGAAAACAGACATTTGGAATCTCTTCGTTGATGGTTCTTCCTGTGACAATGGAAGTGGCGTAGGGTTGATACTTTCAGCTCCAGATAGCGCCAACATTGAATATGCTTTGAGGTTCAACTTCAAGGCATCTAACAACGAGTCAGAATATGAAGCCATAATAGCAGGTCTCTCATTGGCAAAGACTCTGAGGGTAAGACGACTCCTACTTCACAGTGACTCAAGGTTAGTTGTCAATCAAGTATTGGGAGCCTATGAGGCCAAAGATGAAAGGATGGCTAAGTATCTTAAGAGGGTGAGAGCGATGTTAGAATATTTTTAAGAGACAAAACTGAAGAGAGTACCTCGACAAAGTAACAGCCACGTGGATGCATTAGCAAGGTTGGACTCGGCAACAAAGACAGACGTCAGAAGGACAGTCCCGGTCGAGGTCTTAGGAAAAGCGACCATTGAGGAAGAAGAGGTATGCAACCCTTGTCTCAATTTGAACCTAGGAGACTCATGGATGGACCCCCTGGTTAGATATATCAAAGAGGGAGAGCTGCCCGAATCCAAGATAGAGAGGAGGAAATTGAGATATCGGACTGCCAAGTTCTCTATAGTAGGAGGCGTCCTGTACAAGAAGGGATTTCTGTTGCCTCTCCTCAGATGTGTGCATCCCTCCGAAGTTCCCAGGGTCTTGCAGGAAGTTCACGAGGGTTCTTGCTCCAGTCACATAGGAGGAAGACCCTTGGCCAAGAGAATCATTACGCAGGGATACTGGTGGCCGACCTTAGCCAAAGATACTGCAACTTACGTGAAGAGGTGCGATAAATGTCAGAGATTATCCACTATTTCTAATCAACTTCATCAACCTATGACGACAATCACATCTCCATGGCCATTTGTAGTATGGGGGAGAGCTACCAACAGTTATCGGTTCCTGATAGTAGCCATTGACTACTTCTCAAAGTGGGTGGAGGCAGAGCCGATGATAACGATCACAGAATATAAGACCTTCCAATTTATTTAGAGGAACATCATATGCAAACATGGCATCCAAAACACTCTCATCTCAGATAATGGAACCCAGTTCAAAAACTCCTCTTTAGAAACGTATTGCGTAAGAGTATGGATAAAGTAGTTCTTCTCATCTCCTGATCGACCACAGGAAAACGGTCAGACCGAGGTCACAAATAGAACAATCCTCGACAGAATCAAGAAGAGGTTAGAAGAATCGAAGGGAAGATGGACTGAAGAGGTTTATGCTATATTATGGGCCTACAGAACCACGGTAAGGACACCAATGGGAGAAACCCCGTTCATGCTAGCCCACGGCTCAGAGGTAGTCATACCAACAGAAGTGGGACTACCTACTCATAGGGTTCAGACCTATGACCCAGATAGTAATAGGGAAGAGAGGAGACTAGAACTAGATTTGATTGAAGAGAGAAGAGAAGACGCAGAAATCAGACAAGCAACTTACCAGCAGAGAGCAGTAAAATTCTACAATCAGAGGGTGAAGACAAGACCCATTACCGTGGGAGACTTGGTACTGAAGAAGACCTTACAGAAAATAAACAAACTCCACCCAAATTGGCATGGCCCCTACAAAGTGACAGAAGAGGTTGTACCCGGGACCTACAGGCTAGAAAACCTAGAAGGGGAACCTTTCGCTAACCCATGGAATGCTGATCACCTAAAGAAGTATTACATATGATGTTGCAAAAAGTTATATAAATGTACCATCTTATGAAGAGGTTATCAATAAAATATCAGTTCCCATGTCGATTCTTCCTTCATTATGCTCTAATGGTAGAATTAATGACGATAACATCTTAGGTGATGACCTCAGACCTTATAACATCATCATATGGTGACAAGGTCTGAGGTCAGACACCATACTTGGATGACCTCAAACCCTTAACATCATTAATTTGGTGAAGAATTAATGAGGATAACATCTTAAATGATGACCTCAGACCTTATAACATCATCATATGGTGACAAGGTCTAAGGTCAGACACCATACTTGGATGACCTCAGACCCTTAACATCATTAATATGGTGAAATTAATTATGAGGATAACATCTTAGCTCATGACCTCAGACCTTATAACATCATGATTTGCTAACAAGGTTTGAGGTCAGACAACATACTTGGATGACCTCAGACCCTTAACATCATTAATTTGGTGAAGAATTAATGAGGATAACATCTTAGGTGATGACCTCAGACCTTATAACATCATCATATGCTGACAAGGTCTGAGGTCAGACACCATATTTGGATGACCTCAGACCCTTAACATCATTAATTTGGTGAAATTAATTATGAGGATAACATCTTAGATGATGACCTCAGACCTTATAACATCATCATATGGTGACAAGGTCTGAGGTCAGAAACCATACTTGGATGACCTCAGACCCTTAACATCATTAATTTGGTGAAGAATTAATGAGGATAACATCTTAGGTGATGAACTCAGACCTTATAACATCATCATATGGTGACAAGGTCTGAGGTCAAACACCATGTGGATGACCTCAGACCCTTAACATCATTAATATGGTGAAATTAATTATGAGGATAACATCTTAGCTGATGACCTCAGACCTTATAACATCATGATTTGGTGACAAGGTCTGAGGTCAGACACCATATTTGGATGACCTCAGACCCTTAACATCATTAATATGGTGAAATTAGTTATGAGGATAACATCTTAGCTGATGACCTCAGACCTTATAACATCATGATTTGGTGACAAGGTCTGAGGTCAGACATCATAGTTGGATGACCTTAGACCCTTAACATCATTAACTTGGTGAAATTAATTATGAAGGTTACCTCTTAGGTGATGACCTCAGACCTTATAACATCATCATATGGTGACAGGGTCTGAGGTAAGACTATGGATTGAACTAAAACATCACATGGCAAACAAGCATTCAACAGAACAAATGAAGTGAAGATCCTCCTTAGAGGTTGTCATACAATTGTAAGATTAAAAAAAAATATGAGTTAACGATGTTCTTCAGAGATTACAAACAGTCAGGGGTTACAAAATAAAGCTTCACAATTAAGCCTAAGGATTAGAAGGAAGAGTGCTGGCATCCTCGGCCTAATTTTCTTAGCCAATGTTTGTCACCTCGGCCTTGTCATATCCGTGATTGGCTCTCCCTGTCTCTGTATCGTCCAGGGGCATAGTATCTGCAGGTGAAGCGACCTCCTCTTCAATCTCCTGAAGTGCTTGGGCAAATTGAGGGTCAGCAAAACCCAGACCTACGAAGTCAGAGGCCTTAAAACTCCCTGCCTCCTTCTCCTTAGCAGCCGCCCATTTGACAGTAGCCTTAATACCTCTTCCAAGGTATTCGAAGCCAAAGCTCATGAACTCGTCTGAGACTTTGTAGTCTGCCAAAATCTCCTTAGAGGCATTTTCAAGGGCTGCCTTCATCGCAGAGTCGACCTTTTGCTAGAGCACATCGTCCTTGGCCTTCAGAGCCACAACATGGTCCTTTTTAAGCTTGGAGATCTCTTTCTCCAGCTCCTTCACCTTCTTATCAGACCCATCAAATGCAGACTTCAGGCGATCGACCTCTGCATTCAGAGAGTTTTGCACCTTTTCGGCCTCTTGACCCTTCTGGATGAGGGGTAACTTCCTCAGAGTCCAATTGGCGAGATGATGCATGGAAGCCAGGCCCTGCAAATAATGTGGTCATGTATATGAGTTGAAATTCAAATCAGAGGTTACACTTTGAAGTTATACAGAAATCTGAAGTCATACCTGAATAGACCTGTGGAGGTCGAACTCAATCAGCAGAGGTGTGTCCATAGACCTGCAAAAACGTTTGTCAGCCTCGGTCATGGCAGAAATGATAGCATCCATTGCCTGCAGACTGTGGCCAATGATGCTATCATTAATCTTCAGTTGCTCTATACGAGCCGCCAACACATCTGCAGAGGATATGGGGATGGAAGAATCCCCGCCTTTCTTCTTCTACCTCTGATCTTCAGGGGCAGGGTCGGTAGCACCTCTCTTTTTCATGGCCTGAGCCTTTGAGGTTGAAGGAGGAGGAGGAGGAGCATTCAGACCTGCCTTCTTAGCAAGACTTGTCAGACTCGGTGCTGCCATTTCCCAAAGCTCATCTGATATCCCCTTTAGGCGCTCTGTAAAATAAAAAGGTCTGAGTTAGAAGATCAGACATGCATAAACTCAGAGGTATTACTTAAATAAAAAACACTTACCAAACTCTGGAAGAGGACTTCCCCCTAAACCAGTCTCAGAGAGGTAGTGGGGGGTCATCAGGTTTTCAAATTTTATGATCCTGAAGATCTTTGACCTTCTAAAGGTTTTGCAGACTTAGACCAGGGTCGGCCTTGGCAGACATTGTGACCTTACCCCATCTTATGGGCATTCGCGGCTCTAGTGTGGAAGAGGGGGAACATGGACCAAATTCCCATGCCTCTGAGGCAAAGAAATAACGAGGCTTTCAGTTGTGATTAGAAGTCTAAGTTATCTAGAGCATCTTCTTCTCGGGTTTTCGAGCTACAAAGTGGTAATAGCTCGAATGATTTTTGGCAGATGAAGGGACATAGCAACCCACAAAGACCTGGACTGGAAGGTCTGAGTGGTGAACAACCCTCCATAAGACGATGTCCCCAATTATTACCCTCCAAGCATTAGGTGATAACTGGGAGGGGGCCTAATTGATGTAGGCTAGGATGGACCTAATGATAGGATGGATGGGAAAATGAAATCCCAACTTGAACATCTGTTCGTACAAACAGATCTCACCTTCTCGGCCATGGTAGGCCCTCTTTTCCCTCAGAGGTCTCCTGAGCTTTATGGAGGGGCTGATGGAGTATATGTATCTGAAGCAAAGAAGGTCGACCCCACTAATTGTACTCTAAATCTCAGCCGCCTCAGAGATGTCGACATCGCTCTTAACATCATCATCATCATCATTATCTAGCTCAACGTCAGCCGGAGCAAATGTTGGAGGGTTACTTGGGAACCTCTGAGCAAACTCAGCCCCTGTGACGACCGATATGGGAATGGCATCGAGTATTGGTGGAATAGCCACGCTTGGTTTGACAATCTCAACCTCTGAGGAAGAGGACGCTGTGCTTGAATCTTTATGAGATGAGACCCGACTCGAGACCTCTGCTTGATCAGGGACCTGATCCTGTTGATTTGAGAAGTCCATGGCCTCTTGGAAAGAATACAAAGACATAGGGTTTGATGTGGAAGACTCAGACTCAGACATTGGTGAGGGTTCAGCTGGTACCTCGACTTGGTTAGCGGGCTCTGATGGTTCAGGGTATACTACCTTCAGAGGTGGGGGAATAAAGGTCTGAGGGGGAATTCCTCTGACCTACGAGCTTCCTCCTGCGCTCTTTCTATTTGCCTAATTTTCTCTAAAGTCTTCTCTCTGAGAGAAGGGAACTCCTCTAAGAATTGGTACAAGGTTCTGAGCATAAGAGGCAGACCCTACACTTAAAACTCTCCTAAAACTACAAACAGGACTGGTTAATGGAATAATGCAACCTAAGGATCAAACTATCAAACCTAGAGCAAGAGCAGTTCGCCTAAAAGTATGGAGACCTCACCGAAAATCTCCCAAACTCACCGGAAAACACAAAAGTAAGGGGAAAATAGGGAAAATGAAAAGAAAAGTATGTCAGAGGGTACCTGAAGATGAAATAGTAGGAGAGAAGGAAGAGACTGCGATGAATCACCAACCAAAATGCCTCGAACCAAAGCTTTCCTAGAGAGAGAAAGTTGCTGAAACGAGTTGTGCCAGAAATGAGAGAAATGAAGAAGAAAAGAGGGAAAATAGGGTTTAAACCCCTAAAATGATTGCACGCTTCCCAAGGCCCATCATTGCCTTGGGAGCCCCAAAGGACGACTGACATCACATGCTTGTCAGGCACGCTTCACTTCAGCAATAGACAAGTGTCAAATAAGCATTGGCACATAGAAGAAAGACCTCGGAGGTGTAGACATCCCATAGTCACCTTCTCTCACATGTAACTAAGGGCTGGGGGGTGATTAATATGCCCCAACTGTCACCTCGGCCTAGAGACATCAACCTCAGCCGAGGGCATGGCCGACGTTAGAAAAGCCTTGAATCAGTGACTCGCAGACTCGGCCATATTAGGGTCGGCCCTGGCCGACATCACTACCAACCTCTTATAGGGGTCAGCAGTTCATCAACTCAATCAGGAATGGCAACCGTGGCCAGGGGTAGGCCGAGGATACAAGTAGACATACCACTATCAAGGTCAACCCCACCAGTGAATCGGCCAATGTTCCAAGCACATGCCAACCTAACCTCGGCCCAGGCCGACCTTAATTCCTTACCCCGGCATCGCTTAAGCCGGGACCATAATGACTCATTTCGGATTGGATGGACAACTGGAGCTTACCAGTCTCGGCCTATTCCAGGCCGAGGTCATGACTAAGCATTGAGGCTGAGCTTTTATTGGCATATGTGTGGACAAGGACACGTGGACACAATTCAGTTATAACAAATCATTCCCCTCACATGGGGGGAATATTTTATCATCATTCTCTACCTGTGAGAGTGACAGATGTCTTCATCAGATTGGTTAGATCAACACATACATGCCCATTGCATGCATAGGGGGTACATTACACCCCCCAGGTACTATATATAGAGGTCATCCTCTATCTTGCAAAGGATCCTAAATTAGCAACCCTAGCTAAAACTCTGTTCAAATACACAGTAGAGAGAGAAAGATTGAGAGATTGTATCCATGGCCATTAGAGCCCTCATACAGTGATACACATCATACACTTTCACAGTGGACATAGGCCAGATTGGCTGAACCACTTACATTTCGGTGTGAATCCTCTTCTCCTCACCTCCTTCTACTATATGTGTATGTACTCCTATCCTGCCATTGTTAACATTGAATTGAGCTCTCATACATCTTGAAGGGTGGTGCTGTTTATAGCATCATCAATAAATATTATTTTATTTTGAGAAAGGTTAAATTGGCAATTGAGGTTAAAATTTGAAGTCGTTAGGAAGTGTGTCGAATGGTATTTTTGAGGGTGTAGTTGTGTCCGGAAGGGTCGAGAAAGTCAAAATGACTGTACTTGGGGTCTATTTAGGTTCTGAAATAATTTAAGCTCGTTTGACTCGAATTAAAGTTACCGAGTCATTTAAAGTGTGTATTATCATTTAAAGTCTGTATAATTGGGAGATAAGGCTTATTAAGACAACGGGAGAAACAATTCTCCTTAGAGAGAAAGAGAAATAGAAAGCAATAAAGAGAGAAGAAGAAAGAAGAAGAGAAGAAGAGAGAGAAAGAGGATTTTCTGGTCCCCACGCGATCTCGAGGATGGATCAGACTCAAGAACCCGAGGCAAGTGATTAAACTTGCTAAATAATTATTGTGTACCATTTATTTTCAAGATTTGTGGATTAAATTTATGGGTTTTAGGTTTAGTTTATCAAAACCTAACTTTTGGGTATAATCTTAGATTTGTTTTGTAGAAATGGATTTGAGGTTATAAATTAGTTTATATGTGTTCTTGGATGAATATTGATGATATATATGTGATTGGGTTGATGAGAAATGAAGAGAAAATTATTAAAATGAATTTTGGGATTTTTGCCTTACTAAAAAGTAGCCATTTTCGAGCCTTCTGAAGGGCCGAATCAATTCGACCCCTTACCGAATCGATTCAAAAATATGTAGTTTCCCAGGTCTGAGTGATCGAATCGATTCAGACCCCAGTCGAATCGATTCATCCTGAGATAGAATCCCAGGTCTGATGACCTGAATCGATTCTCCTTGGAGGACGAATCGATTTGCAGGGCCGAATCAATTCGAAATTGGCCCGAATCGATTCGGAAACAGGAATTTTTAAGGGATGTTTTTCTAGGGAGAATTTCATTCCGTTTTGTTTGAGGTTATCGATTGGGAACCTCTATAGGAGTTACGTGGAGTGTGTTTTGGATACTTTTAGAGAGTTTCCCTTATAAAATATTTTTGGAGTCATATTGACTTAAATTGAGGAATACCGATTAGAGATTTTGGTATAATCTAAGTGGGGAAGCCCACTAATCGTGAAAGTTCTATTTGGAGATATTTATTAAAGTTATATGAAAGAATGAGAATGAGTTAAGAGATATTAGATCTTAGGATCAAATCCCAAATGGGATAACTTTAAAGGTTCATCTAATTAATTGAACCAGATTATGGATTGTGAATATGAATGTTAATTAATGTGCATGAGGATATAGAAATATCCTTAACGATGTTTGATTTGGGATATGTCTCACACAATGGGAAATGCTAATTGAGGTGCATTAGGATAAAGAATATCCTTAACTTAAATAGAATTGAGAGACAATTCATAAATAGAAGCGACATGTGAGCTTCAAGAGAGAAACAGTATAGTGTATACTAAGTGGGGAAGATGTGTGAGAATTGACGATTAGTATATCAAAAGAGAGAGATATACTAAATAATGATATTAATTCAACTACGCCTAAGTGCGTAATACGAATATGTTAATGATGTGGTAGGTATACCCTATATGATGGTATATCGTTATATGATGTGATGATGTATGTATACCTTATGTGATGGTATATATATATATATATATATATATATATATATATATATATATAGTGAAGCATACCCCCTCCTTGCTATCATTGGGAAGTTGCGCGCGATGAGGGTGAGCATCCTGGCTCGATGAACAGGGTGTAGATATTCCCCACGTCATAGTCGTCCATGGTGATTATTATGTGATATACATTTATTATTTTGGGGGTGAGAAGTCATGGGTATGTGTCGTTCTCACTTGCCGATTAGGAACTATGACCGCTTCCCGGGATGTTGTGTACGTGAGTTGATCACGAGGTGGGTGCCGTTGAACCCCACCAGGTGGCCCCAGTTTGCTACATGGTTTGAGAAACTGGAAGATGATATCATAGCGAGCCTGCGTCCTCAAGTTATAGCTCATTCGGATGGTTATTATATTATTGTTATGATTGGTACTTGGGTATCGAGAGCTTAAAGGACCTCAATGACCAACATTGCCAAGGAGTAGTGTAACGGGGGGTTCCTTGTTTCGATTTCTCTTTTGCGAGACGTCCCACGCATGAAACGCAGTGTAATGTTGGGAATGAGGAGAAGTTAGTCCTTAATGCTCATATATATATAGTATATACATCTCGACGATCGACAGTGCCAGAATTAGTGTATCGGGGGGGTTCCTTGTTTGGATTTCTCTTTTGCGAGACGTCCCACGCACGAACCACAGTGCACTATTGAGAATTGAGAATAATAAATTAATTAAAATGGAGTAATAAGAATTTGGATTACATGCATCATGCATTGAGGGCATAATGAATCTCGAAAATCAATACTGTCAGGAGTAGTGTAACGGGGGGTTCCTTGTTTGGATTTCGCCTCAGCGAGACGTCCCACGCACGAAACGTAGTGCAGTATTGAGAATTGGGAGAAGTTTAGTCCTTAGCACTAGATGCTAATAACTCATCTATATAATTGTATATTGTTGGCATAACTAGAAAATGAGAAATTCTAGTAAAGAAGATGTTTATGTTCATTGTATGTTGGATTGGAAAATGGGTATATAAACCCTATATGTTAAGCTAGTAACCGAATGAATGAGAACCCTAACATTAAAAGTTAAAATACATGATTTAGATGGAATTCAGATAAGTGTAGATTGGGAGATGTTAAATGGTTTTAATTGCCTAATTAGATTTAGGCATTTATTTGGAGATCACGTGCATACGTTTAGTTGCGCGCTTTAGTTGAGAGGTGAGTTGAATTTTATGGAGAGAGCGACTCCACCTTAATCATGTAATAACGCATTAATAATTATTATGCATTTTAATGCACTTGCTATAAAATGTTTTCAACTCGGGCTCTGACCCGTTTATATTTTCTCCTGCTATGTATATATATTGTATTACTTTAGGTGTTCCTCCACAAGGACGCCATTGATGTTCTCCCATCCAGTATATTCGTGGAGTTGTGGCAGTAGCGGACCGTTGCAGCAACTTGTTTTAGCCGATTCCTATCTTTTGTATATCTAGATTAGGATTCAGTTTGTATATTTGGGTAAATACTCAAGTCTTCTAGATTCAGTGCCTGCCTCCTACGGGGTCGTTTGGGGGCTGGTTTGGGCTTTCACCCTTTAACTTCCTGTTTTCAAGTCTAAGTGTGATTTTTGCAAATTAACATCATACTCTCAAACCGGGAGACCCGGGACTACGCGATCAGTTCCTATAAGTTACATTGGTCCCGTGCGAGGTGTTCGTGCCTCCTACGGGGTCGTTTGGGGGCTGGTTTGGGTTTTCACCCTTTAATGGCATGTTTTCAAGTCTAAGTGTGATTTTTGCAAGTTATCGTCATACTCTCAAACCGGGAGACCCGGGACAATGCGGTCAGTTCCTACAAGTTACATTGGTCCCGTGCGAGGTGTTCGTGCCTCCTACGGGGTCGTTTGGGGGTTGGTTTGGGTTTTCAACCTTTAACGGCCTGTTTTCCAGTCTAAGTGTGATTTTTGCAAATTACCGCCATACTCTCAAACTGGGAGACCCGTGACTACGCGGTCAGTTCCTACAAGTTACATTGGTCCCGTACGAGGTGTTCGTGCCTCCTACGGGGTCGTTTGGTGGCTGGTTTGGGTTTTCACCCCTTAACGGCCTGTTTTCAAGTCTAAGTGTGATTTTTGAAAATTATCATCATACTCTCAAATCGGGAGATCCGGGACTACGCGGTCAGTTCCTACAAGTTACATTGGTCCCGTGCGAGGTGTTCGTGCCTCCTACGGGGTCGTTTGGGGGCTGCTTTGGGTTTTCACCCTTTAACAGCCTGTTTTCAAGTCTAAGTGTGATTTTTGCAAATTATCGTCATACTCTCAAACCGGGAGACCCGGGACTACGCGGTCAGTTCCTACAAGTTACATTGGTCCCGTGAGAGGTGTTCGTGCCTCCTACAGGGTCGTTTGGGGGCTGGTTTGGGTTTTCACCCTTTAACGGCCTATTTTCAAGTCTAAGTGTGATTTTTGCAAATTATCGTCATAATACGCGGCCAGTTCCTACAAGTTACATTGGTCCCATGCGACGTGTTCGTGCCCCCTACGGGGTCGTTTGGGGGCTGGTTTTGGTTTTCACCCTTTAACGGCCTGTTTTCAAGTCTAAGTGTGATTTTTGCAAATCATCATCATACTCTCAAACCGGGAGACCCGGGACTACGCGGTCAGTTCGTACAAGTTACATTGGTCCCGTGCGAGGTGTTCGTGCCTCCTACGGGGTCGTTTGGCGGCTTGTTTGGGTTTTCACCCTTTAACGACCTGTTTTCATGTCTAAGTGTGATTTTTGCAAATTATCGTCATACTCTCAAACCGAGAGACTCGGGACAACGCGGTCAGTTCCTATAAGTTACATTCGTCTCGTGCGAGGTGTTCGTGCCTCCTACGGGGTCGTTTGGGGGCTGGTTTGGGTTTTCACCCTTTAACGGCCTGTTTTCAAGTCTAAGTGTGATTTTTGCAAATTATCATCATACTCTCAAACCGGGAGACCCGGGACTACGTGGTCAGTTCCTACAAGTTACATTGGTCCCGTGCGAGGTGTCCGTGCCTCCTACGGGGTCGTTTGGGGGCTGGTTTGGGTTTTCACCCTTTAACGGCCTGTTTTCAAGTATAAGTGTGATTTTTGAAAATTATCGTCATACTCTCAAACCGGGAGACTCGGGACTACGCGGTCAGTTCCTACAAGGTACATTGGTCCCGTGCGAGGTGTTCGTGCCTCCTACGGGGTCGTTTGGGGGCTGGTTTGGGTTTTCACCCTTTAACGGTCTGTTTTCAAGTATAAGTGTGATTTTTGCACATTATCATCATACTCTCAAACCGGGAGACTCGGGACTACGCGGTCAGTTCCTACAAGTTACATTGGTCCCGTGCGAGGTGTTCGTGCCTTCTACGGGGTCGTTTGGGGGCTGGTTTGGGTTTTCACCCTTTAACGGCCTAGTTTCAAGTCTAAATGTGATTTTTGCAAATTATCGTCATACTCTCAAACCGGGAGACCCGGGACTACGCGATCAGTTCCTACAAGTTACATTGGTCCCGTGCGAGGTGTTCGTGCCTCCTACGGGGTCGTTTGGGGGCTGGTTTGGGTTTTCACCCTTTAACGGCCTGTTTTCAAGTCTAAGTGTGATTTTTGCAAATTATCGTCATACTCTCAAACCGGGAGACCCGGGACTACGCGGTCAGTTCCTACAAGTTACATTGGTCCCGTGCGAGGTGTTCGTGCCTCCTACGGGGTCGTTTGGAGGCTGGTTTCGGTTTTCACCCTTTACGGCCTGTTTTCAAGTCTAAGTGTGATTTTTGCAAATTATCATCATACTCTCAAACCGGGAGACCCGGGACTACGCGGTCAGTTCCTACAAGTTACATTGGTCCCGTGCGAGGTCTCCGTGCCTCCTACGGGGTCGTTTGGGGGATCGTTTTGGTTTTCACCCTTTAACGGCCTGTTTTCTAAGTGTGATTTTTGCAAATTATCGTCATACTCTCAAACCGGGAGACCCGGGACTACGTGGTCAGTTCCTACAAGTTACATTGGTCCCGTGCGAGGTGTTCGTGCCTCCTACGGGGTCGTTTGGAGGTTGGTTTGGGTTTTCACCCTTTAACGGCCTGTTTTCAAGTATAAGTGTGATTTTTGCAAATTATCGTCATACTCTGAAACTGGGAGACTCGGGACTACGCGGTCAGTTCCTACAAGTTACATTGGTCCCGTGCGAGGTGTTCGTGCCTCCTACGGGGTCGTTTGGGGGGTGGTTTGGGTTTTCACCCTTTAACGGCATATTTTCAAGTCTAAGTGTAATTTTTGCAAATTATTATCCTACTCTCAAAGCGGGAGACCCGGGACTCCGCGGTCGGTTCCTACAAGTTACATTGGTCCCGTGCGAGGTGTTCGTGCCTCGTACGGGGACGTTTGGGGGCTGGTTTGGGTTTTAACCCTTTAACGGCCTGTTTTCAAGTCTAAGTGTGATTTTTGCAAATTATCATCATACTCTCAAACCGGGAGACCCGGGACTACGCGGTCAGTTCCTACAAGTTACATTGGTCCCGTGCGAGGTGTTCGTGTCTCCTACGGGGTCGTTTGGGGGCTGGTATGGGTTTTCACCCTTTAACGGCCTGTTTTCAAGTCTAAGTGTGATTTTTGCAAATTATCGTCATACTCTCAAACCGGGAGACCCGGGACTACGCGGTCAGTTCCTACAAGTTACATTGGTCCCGTGCGAGGTGTTCGTGCCTCCTACGGGGTCGTTTGGGGGCTGGTTTGGGCTTTCACCCTTTAACGGCCTGTTTTCATGTCTAAGTGTGATTTTTGCAAATTATCGTCATACTCTCAAACCGGGAGACTCGGGACTACGCGGTCAGTTCCTATAAGTTACATTGGTCTCGTGCGAGGTGTTCGTGCCTCCTACGGGGTCGTTTGGGGGCTAGTTTGGGTTTTAACCCTTTAACGGCCTGTTTTCAAGTGTAAGTGTGATTTTTGCAAATTATCGTCATACTCTCAAACCGGGAGACTCGGGACTACGCGGTCAGTTCCTTCAAGTTACATTGGTCCCGTGCGAGGTGTTCGTGCCTCCTACGGGGTCGTTTGGGGGCTGGTTTTGGGTTTTCACCCTTTAACGGCCTATTTTCAAGTCTAAGTGTGATTTTTGCAAATTATCGTCATACTCTGAAACCGGGAGACTCGGGACTACGCGGTCAGTTCCTACAAGTTACATTGGTCCCGTGCGAGGTGTTCGTGCCTCCTTCGAGGTCGTTTGGGGGGCTGGTTTGGGTTTTCACCCTTTAATGGCCTGTTTTCAAGTATTAGTGTGATTTTTGCAAATTATCATCATACTCTTAAACCGGGAGACTCGGGACTACGCGGTCAGTTCCTACAAGTTACATTGGTCCCGTGCGAGGTGTTCGTGCCTCCTAGGGGTCGTTTGGGGGCTGGTTTGGGTTTTCACCCTTTAACGACCTGTTTTTAAGTCTAAATGTGATTTTTGCAAATTATCATCATACTCTCAAACCGGGAGACCCGGGACTACGCGGTCAGTTCCTACAAGTTACATTGGTCTCGTGCGAGGTGTTCGTGCCTCCTACGAGGTCGTTTGGGGGCTGGTTTGGGTTTTCACCCTTTAACGGCCTGTTTTCAAGTCTAAGTGTGATTTTTGCAAATTATCGTCATACTCTCAAACCGGGAGACTCAAGACTACGCGGTCAGTTCCTACAAGTTACATTGGTCCCGTGCGAGGTGTTCGTGCCTCCTACGGGGTCGTTTGGGGGCTGGTTTGGGTTTTCACCCTTTAACGGCCTGTTTTCAGGTCTAAGTGTGATTTTTTCAAATTATCGTCATACTCTCAAACCGGGAGACCCGGGACTACGCGGTCAGTTCCTACAAGTTACATTGGTCCCGTGCGAGGTGTTCGTGCCTCCTAGGGGTCGTTTGGGGGCTGGTTTGGGTTTTCACCCTTTAACGACCTGTTTTTAAGTCTAAATGTGATTTTTGCAAATTATCATCATACTCTCAAACCGGGAGACCCGGGACTACGCGGTCAGTTCCTACAAGTTACATTGGTCTCGTGCGAGGTGTTCGTGCCTCCTACGAGGTCGTTTGGGGGCTGGTTTGGGTTTTCACCCTTTAACGGCCTGTTTTCAAGTCTAAGTGTGATTTTTGCAAATTATCGTCATACTCTCAAACCGGGAGACTCAAGACTACGCGGTCAGTTCCTACAAGTTACATTGGTCCCGTGCGAGGTGTCCGTGCCTCCTACGGGGTCGTTTGGGGGCTGGTTTGGGTTTTCACCCTTTAACGGCCTGTTTTCAAGTATAAGTGTGATTTTTGCAAATTATCGTCATACTCTCAAACTGGGAGACTCGGGACTACGCGGTCAGTTCCTATAAGTTACATTGGTCTCGTGCGAGGTGGTCATGCCTCCTACGGGGTCGTTTGGGGGGCTGGTTTGGGTTTTCACCCTTTAACGGCCTGTTTTCAAGTATAAGTGTGATTTTTGCAAATTATCATCATACTCTTAAACCGGGAGACTCAAGACTACGCGGTCAGTTCCTACAAGTTACATTGGTCCCGTGCGAGGTGTTCGTGCCTCCTACGGGGTCGTTTGGGGGCTGGTTTGGGTTTTCACCCTTTAACGACCTGTTTTTAAGTCTAAATGTGATTTTTGCAAATTATCATCATACTCTCAAACCGGGAGACCCGGGACTACGCGGTCAGTTCCTACAAGTTACATTGGTCTCGTGCGAGGTGTTCGTGCCTCCTATGGGGTAGTTTGGGGGCTGGTTTGGGTTTTCACCCTTTAACGCCCTGTTTTCAAGTCTAGGTGTGATTTTTTCAAATTATCGTCATACTCTCAAACCGGGAGACCCGGGACTAGGCGGTCGGTTCCTACAATTTACATTGGTCCCGTGCGAGGTGTTCGTGCCTCCTACGGGGTCGTTTGGGGCCTGGTTTTGGGTTTTCACCCTTTAACGGCCTGTTTTCAAGTCTAAGTGTGATTTTTTCAAATTATCGCCATACTCTCAAACCGGGAGACCCGGGACTACGCGGTCAGTTCCTACAAGTTACATTGGTCCCATGCGAGGTGTCCGTGCCTCCTACGGGGTCGTTTGGGGGCTGGTTTGGGTTTTCACCCTTTAACGGCCTGTTTTCAAGTCTAAGTGTGATTTTTGTAAATTATCGTCATACTCTCAAACCGGGAGACCCGGGACTACGCGGTCAGTTCCTACAAGTTACATTGGTCCCGTGCGAGGTGTTCGTGCCTCCTACGGGGTCGTTTGGGGGCTGGTTTTCGGTTTTCACCCTTTAACGGCCTGTTTTCAAGTCTAAGTGTGATTTTTGCACATTATTGTCATACTCTCAAACTGGGAGACCTGGGACTACGCGGTCAGTTCCTACAAGGTACATTGGTCCAGTGCGAGGTGTTCGTGCCTCCTACGGGGTTGTTTGGGGGCTGGTTTGGGTTTTCACCCTTTAATGGCCTGTTTTCAAGTCTAAGTGTGATTTTTGCAAATTATCGTCATACTCTCAAACCGGGAGACCGGAGACTACGCGGTCAGTTCCTACAAGTTACATTGGTCCCGTGCGAGGTGTTCATGCCTCCTACGGGGTCGTTTGGGGACTGGTTTGGGTTTTCACCCTTTAACGGCCTGTTTTCAAGTCTAAGTGTGATTTTTGCAAATTATCGTCATACTCTCAAATCGGGAGACCCGGGACTACGCGGTCAGTTCCTACAAGTTACATTGGTCCCGTGCGAGGTGTCCGTGCCTCCTACGGGGTCGTTTGGGGGATCGTTTTGGTTTTCACCCTTTAACGGCCTGTTTTCTAAGTGTGATTTTTGCAAATTATCGTCATACTCTCAAACCGGGAGACCCGGGACTACGTGGTTAGTTCCTACAAGTTACATTGGTCCCGTGCGAGGTGTTCGTGCCTCCTACGGGGTCGTTTGGAGGTTGGTTTGGGTTTTCACCCTTTAACGGCCTGTTTTCAAGTATAAGTGTGATTTTTGCGTATTATCGTCATACTCTGAAACTGTGAGACTCGGGACTACGCGGTCAGTTCCTACAAGTTACATTGGTCCCGTGCGAGGTGTTCGTGCCTCCTACGGGGTCGTTTGGGGGCTGGTTTGGGTTTTCACCCTTTAATGGCCTGTTTTCAAGTCTAAGTGTGATTTTTGCAAATTATCGTCATACTCTCAAACCGGGAGACCCGAGACTACGCGGTCAGTTCCTACAAGTTACATTGGTCCCGTGCGAGGTGTTCATGCCTCCTACGGGGTCGTTTGGGGACTGGTTTGGGTTTTCACCCTTTAACGGCCTGTTTTCAAGTCTAAGTGTGATTTTTGCAAATTATCGTCATACTCTCAAACCGGGAGACCCGGGACTACGCGGTCAGTTCCTACAAGTTACATTGGTCCCGTGCGAGGTGTCCGTGCCTCCTACGGGGTCGTTTGGGGGATCATTTTGGTTTTCACCCTTTAACGGCCTGTTTTCTAAGTGTCATTTTTGCAAATTATCGTCATACTCTCAAACCGGGAGACCCGGGACTACGTGGTTAGTTCCTACAAGTTACATTGGTCCCGTGCGAGGTGTTCGTGCCTCCTACGGGGTCGTTTGGGGGCTGGTTTGGGTTTTCACCCTTTAACGGCCTGTTTTCAAGTCTAAGTGTGATTTTTGCAAATTATCGTCATACTCTCAAACCGGGAGACTCGGGACTACGCGGTCAGTTCCTATAAGTTACATTGGTCTCGTGCGAGGTGTTCGTGCCTCCTACGGGGTCGTTTGGGGGCTGGTTTGGGTTTTCACCCTTGAATGGCCTGTAATGAAGTCTAAGTGTGATTTTTGCAAATTATCATCATACTCTCAAACCGGGAGACCCGGGACTACGTGGTCAGTTCCAACAAGTTACATTGGTCCCGTGCGAGGTGTCCGTGCCTCCTACGGGGTTGTTTGAGTGTTGGTTTGGGTTTTAACCCTTTAACGGCCTGTTTTCAAGTATAAGTGTGATTTTTGCAAATTATCGTCATACTCTAAAACCGAGAGACTCGGGACTATGCGGTCAGTTCCTACAAGTTACATTGGTCCCGTGCGAGGTGTTCGTGCCTCCTACGGGGTCGTTTGGGGGCTGGTTTGGGTTTTCACCCTTTAACGGCCTGTTTTCGAGTATAAATGTGATTTTTGCAAATTATCATCATACTCTTAAACCGAGAGACTCGGGACTACG
Organism: Sambucus nigra; assembly: GCA_949130495.1. Classification (NCBI taxonomy): domain Eukaryota; kingdom Viridiplantae; phylum Streptophyta; class Magnoliopsida; order Dipsacales; family Adoxaceae; genus Sambucus; species Sambucus nigra. Next base: position 253,177,832 of record OX422223.1, on the reverse strand, counting down.
CGGTCAGTTCCTACAAGTTACATTGGTCCCGTGCGAGGTGTTCGTGCCTCCTACGGGGTCGTTTGGGGGCTGGTTTGTGTTTTCACCCTTTAACGACCTGTTTTCAAGTCTAAATGTGAATTTTGCAAATTATCGTCATACTCTCAAACCGGGAGACCCGGGACTACGCGGTCAGTTCCTACAATTTACATTGGTCCCGTGCGAGGTGTTCGTGCCTCCTACGGGGTGGTTTGGGGGCTGGTTTTGGGTTTTCCCCCTTTAACGGCCTGTTTTCAAGTCTAAGTGTGATTTTTGCAAATTATCGCCATACACTCAAACCGAGAGACCCGGGACTACGCCGTCAGTTCCTACAAGTTACATTGGTCCCGTGCGAGGTGTCCGTGCCTCCTACGGGGTCGTTTGGGGGCTGGTTTGGGTTTTCACCCTTTAACGGCCTGTTTTCAAGTCTAAGTGTGATTTTTGCAAATTATCGTCATACTCTCAAACCGGGAGACCCGGGACTACGCGGTTAGTTCCTACAAGTTACATTGGTCCCGTGCGAGGTGTTCGTGCCTCCTACGGGGTCGTTTGGGGGCTGGTTTGGGTTTTCACCCTTTAACGGCCTGTTTTCAAGTCTAAGTGTGATTTTTGTAAATTATCGTCATACTCTCAAACCGGGAGACCCGGGACTACGCGGTCAGTTCCTACAAGTTACATTGGTCCCGTGCGAGGTGTTCGTGCCTCCTACGGGGTCGTTTGGGGGCTGGTTTTCGGTTTTCACCCTTTAACGGCCTGTTTTCAAGTCTAAGTGTGATTTTTGCACATTATTGTCATACTCTCAAACTGGGAGACCTGGGACTACGCGGTCAGTTCCTACAAGTTACATTGGTCCCGTGCGAGGTGTTCGTGCCTCCTACGGGGTCGTTTGGGGGCTGGTTTGGGTTTTTACCCTTTAATGGCCTGTATTCAAGTCTAAGTGTGAATTTTGCAAATTATCGTCATACTCTCAAACCGGGAGACCCGGGACTACGCGGTCAGCTCCTACAAGTTACATTGGTCCCGTGCGAGGTGTTCGTGCCTCCTAAGGGGTCGTTTGGGGGCTGGTTTGGGTTTTCACCCTTTAACGGCCTGTTTTCAAGTCTAAGTGTGATTTTTGCAAATTATCTTCATACTCTCAAACCGGGAGACCCGGGACTACACGGTCAGTCCCTACAAGTTACATTGGTCCCATACGAGGTGTCCGTGCCTCCTACGGGGTCGTTTGGGGGATCGTTTGTGTTTTCACCCTTTAACGACCTATTTTCTAAGTGTGATTTTTTCAAATTATCATCATACTCTCAAACTGGGAGACCCGGGACTACGTGGTCAGTTCCTACAAGTTACATTGGTCCCGTGCGAGGTGTTCGTGCCTCCTACGGGGTCGTTTGGAGGTTGGTTTGGGTTTTCACCCTTTAACGGCCTGTTTTCAAGTATAAGTGTGATTTTTGCAAATTATCATCATACTCTGAAACCGGGAGACTCGGGACTACGCGGTCAGTTCCTACAAGTTACATTTTTCCCGTGCGAGGTGTTCGTGCCTCCTACGGGGTCGTTTGGGGGGTGGTTTGGGTTTTAACCCTTTAACGGCCTATTTTCAAGTCTAAGTGTAATTTTTGCAAATTATAATCCTACTCTCAAACCGGGAGACCCGGGACTCCGCGGTCAGTTCCTACAAGTTACATTGGTCCCGTGCGAGGTGTTCGTGCCTCCAACGGGGTCGTTTGGGGGTTGGTTTGGGTTTTCACCCTTTAACGGCCTGTTTTCAAGTCTAAGTGTGATTTTTGCAAATTATCATCATACTCTCAAACCGGGAGACCCGGGACTACGCGGTCAGTTCCTACAAGTTACATTGGTCCTGTGCGAGGTGTTCGTGCCTCCTACGGGGTCGTTTGGGGGCTGGTTTGGGTTTTCACCCTTTAACGGCCTGTTTTCAAGTCTAAGTGTGATTTTTGCAAATTATCGTCATACTCCCAAACCGGGAGACCCGGGACTACGCGGTCAGTTCCTACTAGTTACATTGGTCCCGTGCGAGGTGTTCGTGCCTCCTACAGGGTCGTTTGGGGGTTGGTTTGGGTTTTCACCCTTTAATGGCCTGTTTTCAAGTCTAAGTGTGATTTTTGCAAATTATCGTCATACTCTCAAACCGGGAGACCCGGGACTACGCGGTCAGTTCCTACAAGTTACATTGCTCCCGTGCGAGGTGTTCGTGCCTCCTACGGGGTCGTTTGGGGGCTGGTTTGGGTTTTCACCCTTTAACGACCTGTTTCCAAGTCTAAGTGTGATTTTTTCAAATTATGCTCATAGTCTCAAATCGGGAGACCCGGGACTACGCGGTCAGTTCCTACAAGTTACATTGGTCCCGTGCGAGGTGTTCGTGCCTCCTACGGGGTCGTTTGGGGGCTGGTTTGGGTTTTCACCCTTTAACGGCCTGTTTTCAAGTCTAAGTGTGATTTTTGCAAACTATCGTCATACTCTCAAACCGGGAGACCCGAGACTACGCGGTCAGTTCCTACAAGTTACATTGGTCCCGTGCGAGGTGTTCGTGCCTCCTACGGGGTCGTTTGGGGGCTGGTTTTCGGTTTTCACCCTTTAACGGCCTGTTTTCAAGTATAAGTGTGATTTTTGCAAATTATCATCATACTCTGAAACCGGGAGACTCGGGACTACGCGGTCAGTTCCTACAAGTTACATTGGTCCCGTGCGAGGTGTTCGTGCCTCCTACGGGGTCGTTTGGGGGGTGGTTTGGGTTTTCACCCTTTAACGGCCTATTTTCAAGTCTAAGTGTAATTTTTGCAAATTATAATCCTACTCTCAAACCGGGAGACCCGGGACTCCGCGGTCAGTTCCTACAAGTTACATTGGTCCCGTGCGAGGTGTTCGTGCCTCCAACGGGGTCGTTTGGGGGTTGGTTTGGGTTTTCACCCTTTAACGGCCTGTTTTCAAGTCTAAGTGTGATTTTTGCAAATTATCATCATACTCTCAAACCGGGAGACCCGGGACTACGCGGTCAGTTCCTACAAGTTACATTGGTCCTGTGCGAGGTATTCGTGCCTCCTACGGGGTCGTTTGGGGGCTGGTTTTTGTTTTCACCCTTTAACGGCCTGTTTTCAAGTCTAAGTGTGATTTTTGCAAATTATCGTCATACTCCCAAACCGGGAGACCCGGGACTACGCGGTCAGTTCCTACTAGTTACATTGGTCCCGTGCGAGGTGTTCGTGCCTCCTACGGGGTCGTTTGGGGGTTGGTTTGGGTTTTCACCCTTTAATGGCCTGTTTTCAAGTCTAAGTGTGATTTTTGCAAATTATCGTCATACTCTCAAACCGGGAGACCCGGTACTACGCGGTCAGTTCCTACAAGTTACATTGGTCCCGTGCGAGGTGTTCGTGCCTCCTATGGGGTCGTTTGGGGGCTGGTTTGGGTTTTCACCCTTTAACGACCTGTTTCCAAGTCTAAGTGTGATTTTTTCAAATTATGCTCATAGTCTCAAACCGGGAGACCCGGGACTACGCGGTCAGTTCCTACAAGTTACTTTGGTCCCGTGCGAGGTGTTCGTGCCTCCTACGGGGTCGTTTGGGGGCTGGTTTGGGTTTTCACCCTTTAACGGCCTATTTTCAAGTATAAATGTGATTTTTGCAAATTATCATCATACTCTTAAACCGGGAGACTCGGGACTACGCGGTCAGTTCCTACAAGTTACATTGGTCCCGTGCGAGGTGTTCGTGCCTCCTACGGGGTCGTTTGGGGGCTGGTTTGGGTTTTCACCCTTTAATGGCCTGTTTTCAAGTCTAAGTGTGATTTTTGTAAATTATCATCATACTCTCAAACCGGGAGACCCGGGACTACGCGGTCAGTTCGTACAAGTTACATTGTTCCCGTGCGAGGTGTTCGTGCCTCCTACGGGGTCGTTTGGGGGCTGGTATGGGTTTTCACCCTTTAACGGCCTGTTTTCAAGTCTAAGTGTGATTTTTGCAAATTATCGTCATACTCTCAAACCGGGAGACCCGGGACTACGCGGTCAGTTCCTACAAGTTACATTGGTCCCGTGCGAGGTGTTCGTGCCTCCTACGGGGTCGTTTGGGGGCTGGTTTGGGTTTTCACCCTTTAACGGCCTGTTTTCAAGTCTAAGTGTGATTTTTGCAAATTATCGTCATACTCTCAAACTGGGAGACTCGGGACTACGCGGTCAGTTCCTATAAGTTACATTGGTCTCGTGCGAGGTGTTCGTGCCTCCTACGGGGTCGTTTGGGGGCTGGTTTGGGTTTTCACCCTTGAATGGACTGTAATAAAGTCTAAGTGTGATTTTTGCAAATTATCATCATACTCTCAAACCGGGAGACCCGGGACTACGTGGTCAGTTCCAACAAGTTACATTGGTCCCGTGCGAGGTGTCCGTGCCTCCTACGGGGTTGTTTGAGGGTTGGTTTGGGTTTTAACCCTTTAACGGCCTGTTTTCAAGTATAAGTGTGATTTTTGCAAATTATCATCATACTCTCAAACCGAGAGACTCGGGACTATGCGGTCAGTTCCTACAAGTTACATTGGTCTCGTGCGAGGTGTTCGTGCCTCCTACGGGGTCGTTTGGGGGCTGGTTTGGGTTTTCACCCTTTAACGGCCTATTTTCAAGTATAAATGTGATTTTTGCAAATTATCATCATACTCTTAAACTGGGAGACTCGGGACTACGCGGTCAGTTCCTATAAGTTACATTGGTCCCGTGCGAGGTGTTCGTGCCTCCTACGGGGTCGTTTGGGGGCTGGTTTGTGTTTTCACCCTTTAACGACCTGTTTTCAAGTCTAAATGTGAATTTTGCAAATTATCGTCATACTCTCAAACCGGGAGACCCGGGACTACGCGGTCAGTTCCTACAATTTACATTGGTCCCGTGCGAGGTGTTCGTGCCTCCTACGGGGTGGTTTGGGGGCTGGTTTTGGGTTTTCCCCCTTTAACGGCCTGTATTCAAGTCTAAGTGTGATTTTTGCAAATTATCGCCATACACTCAAACCGGGAGACCCGGGACTACGCCGTCAGTTCCTACAAGTTACATTGGTCCCGTACGAGGTGTCCATGCCTCCTACGGGGTCGTTTGGGGGCTGGTTTGGGTTTTCACCCTTTAACGGCCTGTTTTCTAGTCTAAGTGTGATTTTTGCAAATTATCGTCATACTCTCAAACTGGGAGACCCGGGACTACGCGGTTAGTTCCTACAAGTTACATTGGTCCCGTGCGAGGTGTTCGTGCCTCCTACGGGGTCGTTTGGGGGCTGGTTTGGGTTTTCACCCTTTAACGGCCTGTTTTCAAGTCTAAGTGTGATTTTTGTAAATTATCATCATACTCTCAAACCGGGAGACCCGGGACTACGCGGTCAGTTCCTACAAGTTACATTGGTCCCGTGCGAGGTGTTCGTGCCTCCTACGGGGTCGTTTGGGGGCTGGTTTTCGGTTTTCACCCTTTAACGGCCTGTTTTCAAGTCTAAGTGTGATTTTTGCACATTATTGTCATACTCTCAAACTGGGAGACCTGGGACTACGCGGTCAGTTCCTACAAGTTACATTGGTCCCGTGCGAGGTGTTCGTGCCTCCTACGGGGTCGTTTGGGGGCTGGTTTGGGTTTTCACCCTTTAATGGCCTGTATTCAAGTCTAAGTGTGAATTTTGCAAATTATCGTCATACTCTCAAACCGGGAGACCCGGGACTACGCGGTCAGCTCCTACAAGTTACATTGGTCCCGTGCGAGGTGTTCGTGCCTCCTACGGGGTCGTTTGGGGGCTGGTTTGGGTTTTCACCCTTTAACGGCCTGTTTTCAAGTCTAAGTGTGATTTTTGCAAATTATCGTCATACTCTCAAACTGGGAGACCCGGGACTACGCGGTTAGTTCCTACAAGTTACATTGGTCCCGTGCGAGGTGTTCGTGCCTCCTACGGGGTCGTTTGGGGGCTGGTTTGGGTTTTCACCCTTTAACGGCCTGTTTTCAAGTCTAAGTGTGATTTTTGTAAATTATCATCATACTCTCAAACCGGGAGACCCGGGACTACGCGGTCAGTTCCTACAAGTTACATTGGTCCCGTGCGAGGTGTTCGTGCCTCCTACGGGGTCGTTTGGGGGCTGGTTTTCGGTTTTCACCCTTTAACGGCCTGTTTTCAAGTCTAAGTGTGATTTTTGCACATTATTGTCATACTCTCAAACTGGGAGACCTGGGACTACGCGGTCAGTTCCTACAAGTTACATTGGTCCCGTGCGAGGTGTTCGTGCCTCCTACGGGGTCGTTTGGGGGATGGTTTGGGTTTTCACCCTTTAATGGCCTGTATTCAAGTCTAAGTGTGAATTTTGCAAATTATCGTCATACTCTCAAACCGGGAGACCTGGGACTACGCGGTCAGCTCCTACAAGTTACATTGGTCCCGTGCGAGGTGTTCGTGCCTCCTACGGGGTCGTTTGGGGGCTGGTTTGGGTTTTCACCCTTTAACGGCTTGTTTTCAAGTCTAAGTGTGATTTTTGCAAATTATCTTCATACTCTCAAACCGGGAGACCCGGGACTACACGGTCAGTCCCTACAAGTTACATTCGTCCCGTACGAGGTGTCCGTGCCTCCTACGGGGTCGTTTGGGGGATCGTTTGTGTTTTCACCCTTTAACGACCTATTTTCTAAGTGTGATTTTTTCAAATTATCATCATACTCTCAAACTGGGAGACCCGGGACTACGTGGTCAGTTGCTACAAGTTACATTGGTTCCGTGCGAGGTGTTCGTGCCTCCTACGGGGTCGTTTGGAGGTTGGTTTGGGTTTTCACCCTTTAACGGCCTGTTTTCAAGTATAAGTGTGATTTTTGCAAATTATCATCATACTCTGAAACCGGGAGACTCGGGACTACGCGGTCAGTTCCTACAAGTTACATTGGTCCCGTGCGAGGTGTTCGTGCCTCCTACTGGGTCGTTTGGGGGCTGGTTTGGGTTTTCACCCTTTAACGGCCTGTTTTCAAGTCTAAGTGTGATTTTTGCAAATTATCGTCATACTCTCAAACCGGGAGACCCGGGACTACGCGGTCAGTTCCTACAAGTTACATTGGTCCCGTGCGAGGTGTTCGTGCCTCCTACGGGGTCGTTTGGGGGCTGGTTTGGGTTTTCACCCTTTAACGGCCTGTTTTCAAGTCTAAGTGTGATTTTTGCAAACTATCGTCATACTCTCAAACCGGTAGACCCGAGACTACGCGGTCAGTTCCTAAAAGTTACATTGGTCCCGTGCGAGGTGTTCGTGCCTCCTACAGGGTCGTTTGGGGGCTGGTTTTGGGTTTTCACCCTTTAACGGCCTGTTTTCAAGTCTAAGTGTGATTTTTGCAAATTATCGCCATACTCTCAAACCGGGAGACCCGGGACTACGCGGTCAGTTCCTACAAGTTACATTGGTCCCGTGCGAGGTGTCCGTGCCTCCTACGGGGTCGTTTGGGGGCTGGTTTGAGTTTTCACAATTTAATGGCCTGTGTTCAAGTCTAAGTGTGATTTTTGCAAATTATCGTCATACTCTCAAACCGGGAGACCCGGGACTACGCGGTCAGTTCCTACAATTTACATTGGTCCCGTGCGAGGTGTTCGTGCCTCCTACGGGGTGGTTTGGGGGCTGGTTTTTGGTTTTCCCACTTTAACGGCCTGTTTTCAAGTCAAAGTGTGTTTTTTGCAAATTATCGCCATACTCTCAAACCGGGAGACCCTGGACTACGCCGTCAGTTCCTACAAGTTACATTGGTCCCGTGCGAGGTGTCCGTGCCTCCTACGGGGTCGTTTGGGGCTGGTTTGGGTTTTCACCCTTTAACGGTCTGTTTTCAAGTCTAAGTGTGATTTTTGCAAATTATCGTCATACTCTCAAACCGGGAGACCCGGGACTACGCGGTTAGTTCCTACAAGTTACATTGGTCCCGTGCGAGGTGTTCATGCCTCCTACGGGGTCGTTTGGGGGCTGGTTTGGGTTTTCACCCTTTAACGGCCTGTTTTCAAGTCTAAGTGTGATTTTTGTATATTATCGTCATACTCTCAAACCGGGAGACTCTGGACTACGCGGTCAGTTCCTATAAGTTACATTGGTCCCGTGCGAGGTGTTCGTGCCTCCTACGGGGTCGTTTGGGGGCTGGTTTTCGGTTTTCACCCTTTAACGGCCTGTTTTCAAGTCTAAGTGTGATTTTTGCACATTATTGTCATACTCTCAAACTGGGAGACCTGGGACTACGCGGTCAGTTCCTACAAGTTACATTGGTCCCGTGCGAGGTGTTCGTGCCTCCTACGGTGTCGTTTGGGGGCTGGTTTGGGTTTTCACCCTTTAATGGCCTGTATTCAACTCTAAGTGTGAATTTTGCAAATTATCGTCATACTCTCAAACCGGGAGACCCGGGACTACGCGGTCAGTTCCTACAAGTTACATTGGTCCCGTGCGAGGTGTTCGTGCCTCCTACAGGGTCTTTTAGGGGCTGGTTTCTGTTTTCACCCTTTAACGGCCTGTTTTCAAGTCTAAGTGTGATTTTTGCAAATTATCTTCATACTCTCAAACCGGGAGAGCCGGGACTACGCGGTCAAATCCTACAAGTTACATTGGTCCCGTAAGAGGTGTCCGTGCCTCCTACGGGGTCGTTTAGGGGATCGTTTGGGTTTTCACCCTTTAACGGCCTGTTTTCTAAGTGTGATTTTTGCAAATTATCATCATACTCTCAAACTGGGAGACCCGATACTACGTGGTCAGTTCCTACAATTTACATTGGTTCCGTGCGAGGTGTTCGTGCCTCAAACGGGGTCGTTTGGGGGCTGGTTTGGGTTTTCACCCTTTAACGGCCTGTTTTCAAGTCTAAGTGTGATTTTTGCAAATTATCATCATACTCTCAAACCGGGAGACCCGGGACAACGCGGTCAGTTCCTACAAGTTACATTGGTCCCGTGCGAGGTGTTCGTGCCTCCTACGGGGTCGTTTGGGTGCTGGTTTGGGTTTTCACCCTTTAACGGCCTGTTTTCAAGTCTAAGTGTGATTTTTGCAAATTATCGTCATACTCCCAAACCGGGAGACCCGAGACAACGCGGTCAGTTCCTACTAGTTACATTGGTCCCGTGCGAGGTGTTCGTGCCTCCTACGGGGTCGTTTGGGGGCTGGTTTGGGTTTTCACCCTTTAACGGCCTGTTTTCAAGTCTAAGTGTGATTTTTGCAAATTATCGTCATACTCTCAAACCGGGAGACCCGGGACTACGCGGTCAGTTCCTACAAGTTACATTGGTCCCGTGCGAGGTGTTCGTGCCTCCTACGGGGTCGTTTGGGGGCTGGTTTTGGGTTTTCACCCTTTAACGGCCTGTTTTCAAGTCTAAGTGTGATTTTTGCAAATTATCGCCATACTCTCAAACCGGGAGACCCGGGACTACGCGGTCAGTTCCTACAAGTTACATTGGTCCCGTGCGAGGTGTTCGTGCCTCCTACGGGGTCGCTTGGGGGCTGGTTTGGGTTTTCACCCTTTAACGGCCTGTTTTCAAGTCTAAGTGGGATTTTTGCAAATTATCGTCATACTCTCAAACCGGGAGACCCGGGACTACGCGGTCAGTTCCTACAACTTACATTGGTCCCGTGCGACGTGTTTGTGCCTCCTACGGCGTCGTTTGGGGGCTGGTTTGGGTTTTCACCCTTTAATGGCCTGTTTTCAAGTATAAGTGTGATTTTTGCAAATTATCATCATACTCTTAAACCGAGAGACTCGGGAGTATGCGGTCAGTTCCTACAAGTTACATTGGTCCCGTGCGAGGTGTTCGTGCCTCCTACGGGGTCGTTTGGGGGCTGGTTTGGGTTTTCACCCTTTAACGACCTGTTTTCAAGTCTAAATGTGATTTTTGCAAATTATCGTCATACTCTCAAACCGGGAGACCCGGGACTACGCGGTCAGTTCCTACAAGTTACATTGGTCCCGTGCGTGGTGTTCGTGCCTCCAACGGGGTCGTTTGGGGGCTGGTTGGGTTTTCACCCTTTAACGCCCTGTTTTCAAGTCTAAGTGTGATTTTTGCAAATTATCATCATACTCTCAAACCGGGAGACCCGGGACTACGCGGTCAGTTCCTACAATTTACATTGGTTCCGTGCGAGGTGTTCGTGCCTCCTACGGGGTCGTTTGGTGCCTGGTTTTGGGTTTTCACCCATTAACGGCTTGTTTTCAAGTCTAAGTGTGATTTTTGCAAATTATCGCCATACTCTCAAACCGGGAGACCCGGGACTATGCCGTCAGTTCCTATAAGTTACATTGGTCCCGTGCGAGGTGTCCGTGCCTCCTACGGGGTCGTTTGGGGGCTGGTTTGGGTTTTCACCCTTTAACGGCCTGTTTTCAAGTCTAAGTATGATTTTTGTAAGTTATCGTCATACTCTCAAACCGGGAGACCCGGGACTACGCGGTCAGTTCCTACAAGTTACATTGGTCCCGTGCGAGGTGTTCGTGCCTCCTACGGGGTCGTTTGGGGGCTGGTTTTCGGTTTTCACCCTTTAACGGCCTGTTTTCAAGTCTAAGTGTGATTTTTTCACATTATTGTCATACTCTCAAACTGGGAGACCTGGGACTACGCGGTCAGTTCCTACAAGTTACATTGGTCCCGTGCGAGGTGTTCGTGCCTCCTACGGGGTCGTTTGGGGGCTGGTTTGGGTTTTCACCCTTTAATGGCCTGTATTCAAGTCTAAGTGTGAATTTTGCAAATTATCGTCATACTCTCAAACTGGGAGACCCGGGACTACGCGGTCAGTTCCTACAAGTTACATTGGTCCCGTGCGAGGTGTTCGTGCCTCCTACGGGGTCGTTTGGGGGCTGGTTTGGGTTTTCACCCTTTAACGGCCTGTTTTCAAGTCTAAGTGTGATTTTTGCAAATTATCTTCATACTCTCAAACCGGGAGACCTGGGACTACGCGGTCAGTTCCTACAAGTTACATTGGTCCCGTGCGAGGTGTTCGTGCCTCCTACGGGGTCGTTTGGGGGCTGGTTTTGGGTTTTCCCCCTTTAACGGCCTGTTTTCAAGTCAAAGTGTGATTTTTGCAAATTATCGCCATACTCTCAAACCGGGAGACCCGGGACTACGCCGTCAGTTCCTACAAGTTACATTGGTCCGTTGCGAGGTGTCCGTGCCTCCTACGGGGTCGTTTGGGGGCTGGTTTGGGTTTTCACCCTTTAACGGCCTGTTTTCAAGTCTAAGTGTGATTTTTGCAAATTATCGTCATACTCTCAAACCGGGAGACCCGGGACTACGCGGTTAGTTCCTACAAGTTACGTTGGTCCCGTGCGAGGTGTCCGTGCCTCCTACGGGGTCGTTTGGGGGCTGGTTTGGGTTTTCACCCTTTAACGGCCTGTTTTCAAGTCTAAGTGTGATTTTTGTAAGTTATCGTCATACTCTCAAACCGGGAGACCCGAGACAACGCGGTCAGTTCCTACTAGTTACATTGGTCCCGTGCGAGGTGTCCGTGCCTCCTACGGGGTCGTTTGGGGGCTGGTTTGGGTTTTCACCCTTTAACGGCCTGTTTTCAAGTCTAAGTGTGATTTTTGCAAATTGTCGTCATACTCTCAAACTGGGAGACCCGGGACTACGCGATTAGTTCCTACAAGTTACGTTGGTCCCGTGCGAGGTGTTCGTGCCTCCTACGGGGTCGTTTGGGTGCTGGTTTGGGTTTTCACCCTTTAACGGCCTGTTTTCAAGTCTAAGTGTGATTTTTGCAAATTATCGTCATACTCCCAAACCGGGAGACCCGAGACAACGCGGTCAGTTCCTACTAGTTACATTGGTCCCGTGCGAGGTGTTCGTGCCTCCTACGGGGTCGTTTGGGGGCTGGTTTGGGTTTTCACCCTTTAACGGCCTGTTTTCAAGTCTAAGTGTGATTTTTGCAAATTATCGTCATACTCTCAAACCGGGAGACCTGGGACTACGCGGTCAGTTCCTACAAGTTACATTGGTCCCGTGCGAGGTGTTCGTGCCTCCTACGGGGTCGTTTGGGGGCTGGTTTTGGGTTTTCACCCTTTAACGGCCTGTTTTCAAGTCTAAGTGTGATTTTTGCAAATTATCGCCATACTCTCAAACCGGGAGACCCGGGACTACGCGGTCAGTTCCTACAAGTTACATTGGTCCCGTGCGAGGTGTTCGTGCCTCCTACGGGGTCGCTTGGGGGCTGGTTTGGGTTTTCACCCTTTAACGGCCTGTTTTCAAGTCTAAGTGGGATTTTTGCAAATTATCGTCATACTCTCAAACCGGGAGACCCGGGACTACGCGGTCAGTTCCTACAACTTACATTGGTCCCGTGCGACGTGTTTGTGCCTCCTACGGCGTCGTTTGGGGGCTGGTTTGGGTTTTCACCCTTTAATGGCCTGTTTTCAAGTATAAGTGTGATTTTTGCAAATTATCATCATACTCTTAAACCGAGAGACTCGGGAGTATGCGGTCAGTTCCTACAAGTTACATTGGTCCCGTGCGAGGTGTTCGTGCCTCCTACGGGGTCGTTTGGGGGCTGGTTTGGGTTTTCACCCTTTAACGACCTGTTTTCAAGTCTAAATGTGATTTTTGCAAATTATCGTCATACTCTCAAACCGGGAGACCCGGGACTACGCGGTCAGTTCCTACAAGTTACATTGGTCCCGTGCGAGGTGTTCGTGCCTCCAACGGGGTCGTTTGGGGGCTGGTTGGGTTTTCACCCTTTAACGCCCTGTTTTCAAGTCTAAGTGTGATTTTTGCAAATTATCATCATACTCTCAAACCGGGAGACCCGGGACTACGCGGTCAGTTCCTACAATTTACATTGGTTCCGTGCGAGGTGTTTGTGCCTCCTACGGGGTCGTTTGGTGCCTGGTTTTGGGTTTTCACCCATTAACGGCTTGTTTTCAAGTCTAAGTGTGATTTTTGCAAATTATCGCCATACTCTCAAACCGGGAGACCCGGGACTATGCCGTCAGTTCCTATAAGTTACATTGGTCCCGTGCGAGGTGTCCGTGCCTCCTACGGGGTTGTTTGGGGGCTGGTTTGGGTTTTCACCCTTTAACGGCCTATTTTCAAGTCTAAGTATGATTTTTGTAAGTTATCGTCATACTCTCAAACCGGGAGACCCGGGACTACGCGGTCAGTTCCTACAAGTTACATTGGTCCCGTGCGAGGTGTTCGTGCCTCCTACGGGGTCGTTTGGGGGCTGGTTTTCAGTTTTCACCCTTTAACGGCCTGTTTTCAAGTCTAAGTGTGATTTTTTCACATTATTGTCATACTCTCAAACTGGGAGACCTGGGACTACGCGGTCAGTTCCTACAAGTTACATTGGTCCCGTGCGAGGTGTTCGTGCCTCCTACGGGGTCGTTTGGGGGCTGGTTTGGGTTTTCACCCTTTAATGGCCTGTATTCAAGTCTAAGTGTGAATTTTGCAAATTATCGTCATACTCTCAAACTGGGAGACCCGGGACTACGCGGTCAGTTCCTACAAGTTACATTGGTCCCGTGCGAGGTGTTCGTGCCTCCTACGGGGTCGTTTGGGAGCTGGTTTGGGTTTTCACCCTTTAACGGCCTGTTTTCAAGTCTAAGTGTGATTTTTGCAAATTATCTTCATACTCTCAAACCGGGAGACCCGGGACTACGCGGTTAGTTCCTACAAGTTACATTGGTCCCGTGCGAGGTGTTCGTGCCTCCTACGGGGTCGTTTGGGGGCTGGTTTTGGGTTTTCCCCCTTTAACGGCCTGTTTTCAAGTCAAAGTGTGATTTTTGCAAATTATCGCCATACTCTCAAACCGGGAGACCCGGGACTACGCCGTCAGTTCCTACAAGTTACATTGGTCCCGTGCGAGGTGTCCGTGCCTCCTACGGGGTCGTTTGGGGGCTGGTTTGGGTTTTCACCCTTTAACGGCCTGTTTTCAAGTCTAAGTGTGATTTTTGCAAATTATCGTCATACTCTCAAACCGGGAGACCCGGGACTACGCGGTTAGTTCCTACAAGTTACGTTGGTCCCGTGCGAGGTGTCCGTGCCTCCTACGGGGTCGTTTGGGGGCTGGTTTGGGTTTTCACCCTTTAACGGCCTGTTTTCAAGTCTAAGTGTGATTTTTGTAAGTTATCGTCATACTCTCAAACCGGGAGACCCGGGACTACGCGGTCAGTTCCTACAAGTTACATTGGTCCCGTGCGAGGTGTTCGTGCCTCCTACGGGGTCGTTTGGGGGCTGGTTTGGGTTTTCACCCTTTAATCGCCTGTATTCAAGTCTAAGTGTGAATTTTGCAAATTATCGTCATACTCTCAAACTGGGAGACCCGGGACTACGCGGTCAGTTCCTACAAGTTACATTGGTCCCGTGCGAGGTGTTCGTGCCTCCTACGGGGTCGTTTGGGGGCTGGTTTGGGTTTTCACCCTTTAACGGCCTGTTTTCAAGTCTAAGTGGGATTTTTGCAAATTATCATCATACTCTCAAACCGGGAGACCCGGGACTACGGGGTCAGTTCCTACAAGTTACATTGGTCCCGTGCGAGGTGTTCGTGCCTCCTACGGGGTCGTTTGGGGGCTGGTTTTGGGTTTTCCCCCTTTAACGGCCTGTTTTCAAGTCAAAGTGTGATTTTTGCAAATTATCGCCATACTCTCAAACCGGGAGACCCGGGACTACGCCGTCAGTTCCTACAAGTTACATTGGTCCCGTGCGAGGTGTCCGTGCCTCCTACGGGGTCGTTTGGGGGCTGGTTTGGGTTTTCACCCTTTAACGGCCTGTTTTCAAGTCTAAGTGTGATTTTTGCAAATTGTCGTCATACTCTCAAACTGGGAGACCCGGGACTACGCGATTAGTTCCTACAAGTTACGTTGGTCCCGTGCGAGGTGTCCGTGCCTCCTACGGGGTCGTTTGGGGGCTGGTTTGGGTTTTCACCCTTTAACGGCCTGTTTTCAAGTCTAAGTGTGATTTTTGCAAATTATCGTCATACTCTCAAACCGGGAGACCCGGGACTACGCGGTCAGTTCCTACAAGTTACATTGGTCCCGTGCGAGGTGTTCGTGCCTCCTGTGGGGTAGTTTGGGGGCTGGTTTGGGTATTCACCCTTTAACGCCCTGTTTTCAAGTCTAGCTGTGATTTTTGCAAATTATCATTATACTCTCAAACCGGGAGACCCGGGACTAGGCGGTCGGTTCCTACAATTTACATTGGTCCCGTGCGAGGTGTTCGTGCCTCCTACGGGGTCGTTTGGGGCCTGGTTTTGGGTTTTCACCTTTTAACGGCCTGTTTTCAAGTCTAAGTGTGATTTTTTCAAATTATCGCCATACTCTCAAACCGGGAGACCCGGGACTACGCGGTCAGTTCCTACAAGTTACATTGGTCCCGTGCGAGGTGTCCGTGCCTCCTACGGGGTCGTTTGGGGGCTGGTTTGGGTTTTCACCCTTTAACGGCCTGTTTTCAAGTCTAAGTGTGATTTTTGGAAATTATCATCATACTCTCAAACCGGGAGACTCGGGACTAAGTGGTCAGTTGCTACAAGTTACATTGGTCCCGTGCGAGGTGTTCGTTCCTCCTACGGGGTCGTTTGGGGGCTGGTTTGGGTTTTCACCCTTTAACGGCCTGTTTTCAAGTCTAAGTGTGATTTTTGGAAATTATCATCATACTCTCAAACCGGGAGACTCGGGACTAAGTGGTCAGTTGCTACAAGTTACATTGGTCCCGTGCGAGGTGTTCGTGCCTCATACGGGGTCGTTTGGGGGCTGGTTTGGGTTTTCACCCTTTAACGGCCTGTTTTCAAGTATAAGTGTGATTTTTGCAAATTATCATCATACTCTCAAACCGGGAGACTCGGGACTACGCGGTCAGTTCCTACAAGTTACATTGGTCTCGTGCGAGGTGTTCGTGCCTCCTACGGGGTCGTTTGAGGGCTGGTTTGGGTTTTCACCCTTTAACGGCCTGTTTTCAAGTCTAAATGTGATTTTTGCAAATTATCGTCATACTCTCAAACCGGGAGACCCGGGACTACGCGGTCAGTTCCTACAAGTTACATTGGTCCCGTGCGAGGTGTCCGTGCCTCCTACGGGGTCGTTTGGGGGATCGTTTTGGTTTTCACCCTTTAACGGCCTGTTTTCTAAATGTGATTTTTGCAAATTATCGTCATACTCTCAAACCGGGAGACCCGGGACTACGTGGTCAGTTCCTACAAGTTACATTGGTCCCGTGCGAGGTGTTCGTGCCTCCTACGGGGTCGTTTGGAGGTTGGTTTGGGTTTTCACCCTTTAACGGCCTGTTTTCAAGTATAAGTGTGATTTTTGTAAATTATCGTCATACTCTGAAACCGGGAGACTCGGGACTACGCGGTCAGTTCCTACAAGTTACTTTGGTCCCGTGCGAGGTGTTCGTGCCTCCTACGGGGTCGTTTGGGGGCTGGTTTGGGTTTTCACCCTTTAACGGCCTGTTTTCAAGTATAAATGTGATTTTTGCAAATTATCATCATACTCTTAAACCGGGAGACTCGGGACTACGCGGTTAGTTCCTACAAGTTACATTGGTCCCGTGCGAGGTGTTCGTGCCTCCTACGGGGTCGTTTGGGGGGTGGTTTGGGTTTTCACCCTTTAACGGCCTGTTTTCAAGTCTAAGTGTGATTTTTGCAAATTATCTTCATACTCTCAAACCGGGAGACCCGGGACTACGCGGTTAGTTCCTACAAGTTACATTGGTCCCGTGCGAGGTGTTCGTGCCTCCAACGGGGTCGTTTGGGGGCTGGTTGGGTTTTCACCCTTTAACGCCCTGTTTTCAAGTCTAAGTGTGATTTTTGCAAATTATCATCATACTCTCAAACCGGGAGACCCGGGACTACGCGGTCAGTTCCTACAATTTACATTGGTTCCGTGCGAGGTGTTCGTGCCTCCTACGGGGTCGTTTGGTGCCTGGTTTTGGGTTTTCACCCATTAACGGCTTGTTTTCAAGTCTAAGTGTGATTTTTGCAAATTATCGCCATACTCTCAAACCGGGAGACCCGGGACTATGCCGTCAGTTCCTATAAGTTACATTGGTCCCGTGCGAGGTGTCCGTGCCTCCTACGGGGTTGTTTGGGGGCTGGTTTGGGTTTTCACCCTTTAACGGCCTGTTTTCAAGTCTAAGTATGATTTTTGTAAGTTATCGTCATACTCTCAAACCGGGAGACCCGGGACTACGCGGTCAGTTCCTACAAGTTACATTGGTCCCGTGCGAGGTGTTCGTGCCTCCTACGGGGTCGTTTGGGGGCTGGTTTTCGGTTTTCACCCTTTAACGGCCTGTTTTCAAGTCTAAGTGTGATTTTTTCACATTATTGTCATACTCTCAAACTGGGAGACCTGGGACTACGCGGTCAGTTCCTACAAGTTACATTGGTCCCGTGCGAGGTGTTCGTGCCTCCTACGGGGTCGTTTGGGGGCTGGTTTGGGTTTTCACCCTTTAATGGCCTGTATTCAAGTCTAAGTGTGAATTTTGCAAATTATCGTCATACTCTCAAACTGGGAGACCCGGGACTACGCGGTCAGTTCCTACAAGTTACATTGGTCCCGTGCGAGGTGTTCGTGCCTCCTACGGGGTCGTTTGGGGGCTGGTTTGGGTTTTCACCCTTTAACGGCCTGTTTTCAAGTCTAAGTGTGATTTTTGCAAATTATCTTCATACTCTCAAACCGGGAGACCCGGGACTACGCGGTTAGTTCCTACAAGTTACATTGGTCCCGTGCGAGGTGTTCGTGCCTCCTACGGGGTCGTTTGGGGGCTGGTTTTGGGTTTTCCCCCTTTAACGGCCTGTTTTCAAGTCAAAGTGTGATTTTTGCAAATTATCGCCATACTCTCAAACTGGGAGACCCGGGACTACGCCGTCAGTTCCTACAAGTTACATTGGTCCCGTGCGAGGTGTCCGTGCCTCCTACGGGGTCGTTTGGGGGCTGGTTTGGGTTTTCACCCTTTAACGGCCTGTTTTCAAGTCTAAGTGTGATTTTTGTAAATTATCGTCATACTCTCAAACCGGGAGACCCGGGACTACGCGGTTAGTTCCTACAAGTTACGTTGGTCCCGTGCGAGGTGTCCGTGCCTCCTACGGGGTCGTTTGGGGGCTGGTTTGGGTTTTCACCCTTTAACGGCCTGTTTTCAAGTCTAAGTATGATTTTTGTAAGTTATCGTCATACTCTCAAACCGGGAGACCCGGGACTACGCGGTCAGTTCCTACAAGTTACATTGGTCCCGTGCGAGGTGTTCGTGCCTCCTACGGGGTCGTTTGGGGGCTGGTTTTCGGTTTTCACCCTTTAACGGCCTGTTTTCAAGTCTAAGTGTGATTTTTTCACATTATTGTCATACTCTCAAACTGGGAGACCTGGGACTACGCGGTCAGTTCCTACAAGTTACATTGGTCCCGTGCGAGGTGTTCGTGCCTCCTACGGGGTCGTTTGGGGGCTGGTTTGGGTTTTCACCCTTTAATCGCCTGTATTCAAGTCTAAGTGTGAATTTTGCAAATTATCGTCATACTCTCAAACTGGGAGACCCGGGACTACGCGGTCAGTTCCTACAAGTTACATTGGTCCCGTGCGAGGTGTTCGTGCCTCCTACGGGGTCGTTTGGGGGCTGGTTTGGGTTTTCACCCTTTAACGGCCTGTTTTCAAGTCTAAGTGTGATTTTTGCAAATTATCTTCATACTCTCAAACCGGGAGACCCGGGACTACGCGGTCAGTTCCTAGAAGTTACATTGGTCCCGTACGAGGTGTCCGTGCCTCCTACGGGGTCGTTTGGGGGATCGTTTGGGTTTTCACCCTTTAACGGCCTGTTTTCTAAGTGTGATTTTTGCAAATTATCATCATACTCTCAAACTGGGAGACCCGGGACTACGTGGTCAGTTCCTACAAGTTACATTGGTCCCGTGCGAGGTGTTCGTGCCTCCTACGGGGTCGTTTGGAGGTTGGTTTGGGTTTTCACCCTTTAACGGCCTGTTTTCAAGTATAAGTGTGATTTTTGCAAATTATCATCATACTCTGAAACCGGGAGACTCGTTACTACGCGGTCAGTTCCTACAAGTTACATTGGTCCCGTGCGAGGTGTTCGTGCCTCCAACGGGGTCGTTTGGGGGCTGGTTGGGTTTTCACCCTTTAACGCCCTGTTTTCAAGTCTAAGTGTGATTTTTGCAAATTATCATCATACTCTCAAACCGGGAGACCCGGGACTACGGGGTCAGTTCCTACAAGTTACATTGGTCCCGTGCGAGGTGTTCGTGCCTCCTACGGGGTCGTTTGGGGGCTGGTTTTGGGTTTTCCCCCTTTAACGGCCTGTTTTCAAGTCAAAGTGTGATTTTTGCAAATTATCGCCATACTCTCAAACCGGGAGACCCGGGACTACGCCGTCAGTTCCTACAAGTTACATTGGTCCCGTGCGAGGTGTCCGTGCCTCCTACGGGGTCGTTTGGGGGCTGGTTTGGGTTTTCACCCTTTAACGGCCTGTTTTCAAGTCTAAGTGTGATTTTTGCAAATTGTCGTCATACTCTCAAACTGGGAGACCCGGGACTACGCGATTAGTTCCTACAAGTTACGTTGGTCCCGTGCGAGGTGTCCGTGCCTCCTACGGGGTCGTTTGGGGGCTGGTTTGGGTTTTCACCCTTTAACGGCCTGTTTTCAAGTCTAAGTGTGATTTTTGCAAATTATCGTCATACTCTCAAACCGGGAGACCCGGGACTACGCGGTCAGTTCCTACAAGTTACATTGGTCCCGTGCGAGGTGTTCGTGCCTCCTGTGGGGTAGTTTGGGGGCTGGTTTGGGTATTCACCCTTTAACGCCCTGTTTTCAAGTCTAGCTGTGATTTTTGCAAATTATCGTTATACTCTCAAACCGGGAGACCCGGGACTAGGCGGTCGGTTCCTACAATTTACATTGGTCCCGTGCGAGGTGTTCGTGCCTCCTACGGGGTCGTTTGGGGCCTGGTTTTGGGTTTTCACCCTTTAACGGCCTGTTTTCAAGTCTAAGTGTGATTTTTTCAAATTATCGCCATACTCTCAAACCGGGAGACCCGGGACTACGCGGTCAGTTCCTACAAGTTACATTGGTCCCGTGCGAGGTGTCCGTGCCTCCTACGGGGTCGTTTGGGGGCTGGTTTGGGTTTTCACCCTTTAACGGCCTGTTTTCAAGTCTAAGTGTGATTTTTGTAAATTATCGTCATACTCTCAAACCGGGAGACCCGGGACTACGCGGTCAGTTCCTACAAGTTACATTGGTCCCATGCGAGGTGTTCGTGCCTCCTACGGGGTCGTTTGGGGGCTGGTTTTCGGTTTTCACCCTTTAACGGCCTGTTTTCAAGTCTAAGTGTGATTTTTGCACATTATTGTCATACTCTCAAACTGGGAGACCTGGGACTACGCGGTCAGTTCCTACAAGGTACATTGGTCCAGTGCGAGGTGTTCGTGCCTCCTACGGTGTTGTTTGGGGGCTGGTTTGGGTTTTCACCCTTTAATGGCCTGTTTTCAAGTCTAAGTGTGATTTTTGCAAATTATCGTCATACTCTCAAACCGGGAGACCCGAGACTACGCGGTCAGTTCCTACAAGTTACATTGGTCTCGTGCGAGGTGTTCATGCCTCCTACGGGGTCGTTTGGGGACTGGTTTGGGTTTTCACCCTTTAACGGCCTGTTTTCAAGTCTAAGTGTGATTTTTGCAAATTATCGTCATACCCTCAAACCGGGAGACCCGGGACTACGCGGTCAGTTCCTACAAGTTACATTGGTCCCGTGCGAGGTGTCCGTGCCTCCTACGGGGTCGTTTGGGGGATCGTTTTGGTTTTCACCCTTTAACGGCCTGTTTTCTAAATGTGATTTTTGCAAATTATCGTCATACTCTCAAACCGGGAGACCCGGGACTACGTGGTCAGTTCCTACAAGTTACATTGGTCCCGTGCGAGGTGTTCGTGCCTCCTACGGGGTCGTTTGGAGGTTGGTTTGGGTTTTCACCCTTTAACGGCCTGTTTTCAAGTATAAGTGTGATTTTTGTAAATTATCGTCATACTCTGAAACCGGGAGACTCGGGACTACGCGGTCAGTTCCTACAAGTTACTTTGGTCCCGTGCGAGGTGTTCGTGCCTCCTACGGGGTCGTTTGGGGGCTGGTTTGGGTTTTCACCCTTTAACGGCCTGTTTTCAAGTATAAATGTGATTTTTGCAAATTATCATCATACTCTTAAACCGGGAGACTCGGGACTACGCGGTTAGTTCCTACAAGTTACATTGGTCCCGTGCGAGGTGTTCGTGCCTCCTACGGGGTCCTTTGGGGGCTGGTTTGGGTTTTCACCCTTTAACGGCCTGTTTTCAAGTCTAAGTGTGATTTTTGTAAATTATCATCATACTCTCAAACCGGTAGACCCGGGACTACGCGGTCAGTTCCTACAAGTTACATTGGTCCCGTGCGAGGTGTTCGTGCCTCCTACGGGGTCGTTTGGGGGCTGGTATGGGTTTTCACCCTTTAACGGCCTGTTTTCAAGTCTAAGTGTGATTTTTGTAAATTATCATCATACTCTCAAACCGGGAGACCCGGGACTACGCGGTCAGTTCCTACAAGTTACATTGGTCCCGTGCGAGGTGTTCGTGCCTCCTACGGGGTCGTTTGGGGGCTGGTTTGGGTTTTCACCCTTTAACGGCCTGTTTTCAAGTCTAAGTGTGATTTTTGCAAATTATCGTCATACTCTCAAACCGGGAGACTCGGGACTACGCGGTCAGTTCCTATAAGTTACATTGGTCTCGTGCGAGGTGTTCGTGCCTCCTACGGGGTCGTTTGGGGGCTGGTTTGGGTTTTCACCCTTGAATGGCCTGTTTTAAAGTCTAAGTGTGATTTTTGCAAATTATCATCATACTCTCAAACCGGGAGACCCGGGACTACGTGGTCAGTTCCAACAAGTTACATTGGTCCCGTGCGAGGTGTCCGTGCCTCCTACGGGGTTGTTTGAGGGTTGGTTTGGGTTTTAACCCTTTAACGGCCTGGTTTCAAGTATAAGTGTGATTTTTGCAAATTATCGTCATACTCTCAAACCGGGAGACTCGGGACTATGCGGTCAGTTCCTACAAGTTACATTGGTCCCGTGCGAGGTGTTCGTGCCTCCTACGGGGTCGTTTGGGGGCTGGTTTGGTTTTTCACCCTTTAAGGGCCTGTTTTCAAGTATAAATGTGATTTTTGCAAATTATCATCATACTCTTAAACCGGGAGACTCGGGACTACGCGGTCAGTTCCTACAAGTTACATTGGTCCCGTGCGAGGTGTTCGTGCCTCCTACGGGGTCGTTTGGGGGCTGGTTTGTGTTTTCACCCTTTAACGACCTGTTTTCAAGTCTAAATGTGAATTTTGCAAATTATCGTCATACTCTCAAACCGGGAGACCCGGGACTACGCGGTCAGTTCCTACAATTTACATTGGTCCCGTGCGAGGTGTTCGTGCCTCCTACGGGGTGGTTTGGGGGCTGGTTTTGGGTTTTCTCCCTTTAACGGCCTGTTTTCAAGTCTAAGTGTGATAAGTTACATTGGTCCCGTGCGAGGTGTCCGTGCCTCCTACGGGGTCGTTTGGGGGCTGGTTTGGGTTTTCACCCTTTAACGGCCTGTTTTCAAGTCTAAGTGTGATTTTTGCAAATTATCGTCATACTCTCAAACCGGGAGACCCGGGACTACGCGGTTAGTTCGTACAAGTTACATTGGTCCCGTGCGAGGTGTTCGTGCCTCCTACGGGGTCGTTTGGGGGCTGGTTTGGGTTTTCACCCTTTAACGGCCTGTTTTCAAGTCTAAGTGTGATTTTTGTAAATTATCGTCATACTCTCAAATCGGGAGACCCGGGACTACGCGGTCAGTTCCTACAAGTTACATTGGTCCCGTGCGAGGTGTTCGTGCCTCCTACGGGGTCGTTTGGGGGCTGGTTTTCGGTTTTCACCCTTTAACGGCCTGTTTTCAAGTCTAAGTGTGATTTTTGCACATTATTGTCATACTCTCAAACTGGGAGACCTGGGACTACGCGGTCAGTTCCTACAAGTTACATTGGTCCCGTGCGAGGTGTTCGTGCCTCCTACAGGGTCGTTTGGGGGCTGGTTTTGGGTTTTCACCCTTTAACGGCCTCTTTTCAAGTCTAAGTGTGATTTTTGCAAATTATCACCATACTCTCAAACCGGGAGACCCGGCACTACGCGATCAGTTCCTACAAGTTACATTGGTACCGTGCGAGGTGTCCGTGCCTCCTACGGGGTCGTTTGGGGGCTGGTTTGAGTTTTCACAATTTAATGGCCTGTGTTCAAGTCTAAGTGTGATTTTTGCAAATTATCGTCATACTCTCAAACCGGGAGACCCGGGACTACGCGGTCAGTTCCTACAAGTTACATTGGTCCCGTGCGAGGTGTTCGTGCCTCCTACGGGGTCGTTTGGGGGCTGGTTTTCGGTTTTCACCCTTTAACGGCCTGTTTTCAAGTCTAAGTGTGATTTTTGCACATTATTGTCATACTCTCAAACTGGGAGACCTGGGACTACGCGGTCAGTTCCTACAAGTTACATTGGTCCCGTGCGAGGTGTTCGTGCCTCCTACGGGGTCGTTTGGAGGTTGGTTTGGGTTTTCACCCTTTAACGGCCTGTTTTCAAGTCTAAGTGTGATTTTTGCAAACTATCGTCGTACTCTCAAACCGGGAGACCCGAGACTACGCGGTCAGTTCCTACAAGTTACATTGGTCCCGTGCGAGGTGTTCGTGCCTCCTACGGGGTCGTTTGGAGGTTGGTTTGGGTTTTCACCCTTTAACGGCCTGTTTTCAAGTCTAAGTGTGATTTTTGCAAACTATCGTCGTACTCTCAAACCGGGAGACCCGAGACTACGCGGTCAGTTCCTACAAGTTACATTGGTCCCGTGCGAGGTGTTCGTGCCTCCTACGGGGTCGTTTGGAGGTTGGTTTGGGTTTTCACCCTTTAACGGCCTGTTTTCAAGTCTAAGTGTGATTTTTGCAAACTATCGTCGTACTCTCAAACCGGGAGACCCGAGACTACGCGGTCAGTTCCTACAAGTTACATTGGTCCCGTGCGAGGTGTTCGTGCCTCCTACAGGGTCGTTTGGGGGTTGGTTTTGGGTTTTCACCCTTTAACGGCCTCTTTTCAAGTCTAAGTGTGATTTTTGCAAATTATCGCCATACTCTCAAACTGGGAGACCCGGGACTACGCGATCAGTTCCTACAAGTTACATTGGTACCGTGCGAGGTGTCCGTGCCTCCTACGGGGTCGTTTGGGGGCTGGTTTGAGTTTTCACAATTTAATGGCCTGTGTTCAAGTCTAAGTGTGATTTTTGCAAATTATCGTCATACTCTCAAACCGGGAGACCCGGGACTACGCGGTCAGTTCCTACAATTTACATTGGTCCCGTGCGAGGTGTTCGTGCCTCCTACGGGGTGGTTTGGGGGCTGGTTTTGGGTTTTCCCACTTTGACGGCCTGTTTTCAAGTCAAAGTGTGATTTTTGCAAATTATCGCCATACTCTCAAACCGGGAGACCCGGGACTACGCCGTCAGTTCCTACAAGTTACATTGGTCCCGTGCGAGGTGTTCGTGCCTCCTACGGGGTCGTTTGGAGGTTGGTTTGGGTTTTCACCCTTTAACGGCCTGTTTTCAAGTATAAGTGTGATTTTTGCAAATTATCGTCATACTCTGAAACTGGGAGACTCGGGACTACGCGGTCAGTTCCTACAAGTTACATTGGTCCCGTGCGAGGTGTTCGTGCCTCCTACGGGGTCGTTTGGGGGCTGGTTTGTGTTTTCACCCTTTAACGACCTGTTTTCAAGTCTAAATGTGAATTTTGCAAATTATCGTCATACTCTCAAACCGGGAGACCCGGGACTACGCGGTCAGTTCCTACAATTTACATTGGTCCCGTGCGTGGTGTTCGTGCCTCCTATGGGGTGGTTTGGGGGCTGGTTTTGGGTTTTCCCCCTTTAACGGCCTGTTTTCAAGTCTAAGTGTGATAAGTTACATTGGTCCCGTGCGAGGTGTCCGTGCCTCCTACGGGGTCGTTTGGGGGCTGGTTTGGGTTTTCACCCTTTAACGGCCTGTTTTCAAGTCTAAGTGTGATTTTTGCAAATTATCGTCATACTCTCAAACCGGGAGACCCGGGACTACGCGGTTAGTTCGTACAAGTTACATTGGTCCCGTGCGAGGTGTTCGTGCCTCCTACGGGGTCGTTTGGGGGCTGGTTTGGGTTTTCACCCTTTAACGGCCTGTTTTCAAGTCTAAGTGTGATTTTTGTAAATTATCGTCATACTCTCAAACTGGGAGACCCGGGACTACGCGGTCAGTTCCTACAAGTTACATTGGTCCCGTGCGAGGTGTTCGTGCCTCCTACGGGGTCGTTTGGGGGCTGGTTTTCGGTTTTCACCCTTTAACGGCCTGTTTTCAAGTCTAAGTGTGATTTTTGCACATTATTGTCATACTCTCAAACTGGGAGACCTGGGACTACGTGGTCAGTTCCTACAAGTTACATTGGTCCCGTGCGAGGTGTTCGTGCCTCCTACGGGGTCGTTTGGGGGTTGGTTTGGGTTTTCACCCTTTAATGTCCTGTATTCAAGTCTAAGTGGGAATTTTGCAAATTATCGTCATACTCTCAAACCGGGAGACTCGGGACTACGCGGTCAGCTCCTACAAGTTACATTGGTCCCGTGCGAGGTGTTCGTGCCTCCTACGGGGTCGTTTGGGGGCTGGTTTGGGTTTTCACCCTTTAACGGCCTGTTTTCAAGTCTAAGTGTGATTTTTGCAAATTATCTTCATACTCTCAAACCGGGAGACCCGGGACTACACGGTCAGTCCCTACAAGTTACATTGGTCCCGTACGAGGTGTCCGTGCCTCCTACGGGGTCGTTTGGGGGATCGTTTGGGTTTTCACCCTTTAACGACCTATTTTCTAAGTGTGATTTTTTCAAATTATCATCATACTCTCAAACTGGGAGACCCGGGACTACGTGGTCAGTTCCTACAAGTTACATTGGTCCCGTGCGAGGTGTTCGTGCCTCCTACGGGGTCGTTTGGAGGTTGGTTTGGGTTTTCACCCTTTAACGGCCTGTTTTCAAGTATAAGTGTGATTTTTGCAAATTATCATCATACTCTGAAACTGGGAGACTCGGGACTACGCGGTCAGTTCCTACAAGTTACATTGGTCCCGTGCGAGGTGTTCGTGCCTCCTACGGGGTCGTTTGGGGGGTGGTTTGGGTTTTCACCCTTTAACGGCCTATTTTCAAGTCTAAGTGTAATTTTAGCAAATTATAATCCTACTCTCAAACCGGGAGACCCGGGACTCCGCGGTCAGTTCCTACAAGTTACATTGGTCCCGTGCGAGGTGTTCGTGCCTCCAACGGGGTCGTTTGTGGGTTGGTTTGGGTTTTCACCCTTTAACGGCCTGTTTTCAAGTCTAAGTGTGATTTTTGCAAATTATCATCATACTCTCAAACCGGGAGACCCGGGACTACGCGGTCAGTTCCTACAAGTTACATTGGTCCTGTGCGAGGTGTTCGTGCCTCCTACGGGGTCGTTTGGGGGCTGGTTTGGGTTTTCACCCTTTAACGGCCTGTTTTCAAGTCTAAGTGTGATTTTTGCAAATTATCGCCATACTCCCATACCGGGAGACCCGGGACTACGCGGTCAGTTCCTACTAGTTACATTGGTCCCGTGCGAGGTGTTCGTGCCTCCTACGGGGTCGTTTGGGGGTTGGTTTGGGTTTTCACCCTTTAATGGCCTGTTTTCAAGTCTAAGTGTGATTTTTGTAAATTATCGTCATACTCTCAAACCGGGAGACCCAGGACTACGCGGTCAGTTCCTACAAGTTACATTGGTCCCGTGCGAGGTGTTCGTGCCTCCTACGGGGTCGTTTGGGGGCTGGTTTGGGTTTTCACCCTTTAACGACCTGTTTCCAAGTCTAAGTGTGATTTTTTCAAATTATGCTCATAGTCTCAAACCGGGAGACCCAGGACTACGGGGTCAAATCCTACAAGTTACATTGGTCCCGTGCGAGGTGTTCGTGCCTCCTACGGGGTCGTTTGGGGGCTGGTTTGGGTTTTCACCCTTTAACGGCCTGTTTTCAAGTCTAAGTGTGATTTTTGCAAACTATCGTCGTACTCTCAAACCGGGAGACCCGAGACTACGCGGTCAGTTCCTACAAGTTACATTGGTCCCGTGCGAGGTGGTCGTGCCTCCTACAGGGTCGTTTGGGGGCTGGTTTTGGGTTTTCACCCTTTAACGGCCTCTTTTCAAGTCTAAGTGTGATTTTTGCAAATTATCGCCATACTCTCAAACCGGGAGACCCGGCACTACGCGATCAGTTCCTACAAGTTACATTGGTACCGTGCGAGGTGTCCGTGCCTCCTACGGGGTCGTTTGGGGGCTGGTTTGAGTTTTCACAATTTAATGGCCTGTGTTCAAGTCTAAGTGTGATTTTTGCAAATTATCGTCATACTCTCAAACCGGGAGACCCGGGACTACGCGGTCAGTTCCTACAATTTACATTGGTCCCGTGCGAGGTGTTCGTGCCTCCTACGGGGTGGTTTGGGGGCTGGTTTTGGGTTTTCCCACTTTAACGGCCTGTTTTCAAGTCAAAGTGTGATTTTTGCAAATTATCGCCATACTCTCAAACCGGGAGACCCGGGACTACGCCGTCAGTTCCTACAAGTTACATTGGTCCCGTGCGAGGTGTCCGTGCCTCCTACGGGGTCGTTTGGGGCTGGTTTGGGTTTTTTACCTTTAACGGCCTGTTTTCAAGTCTAAGTGTGATTTTTGCAAATTATCGTCATACTCTCAAACCGGGAGACCCGGGACTACGCGGTTAGTTCCTACAAGTTACATTGGTCCCGTGCGAGGTGTTCGTGCCTCCTACGGGGTCGTTTGGGGGCTGGTTTGGGTTTTCACCCTTTAACGGCCTGTTTTCAAGTCTAAGTGTGATTTTTGTATATTATCGTCATACTCTCAAACCGGGAGACCCGGGACTACGCGGTCAGTTCCTACAAGTTACATTGGTCCCGTGCGAGGTGTTCATGCCTCCTACGGGGTCGTTTGGGGGCTGGTTTTCGGTTTTCACCCTTTAACGGCCTGTTTTCAAGTCTAAGTGTGATTTTTGCACATTATTGTCATACTCTCAAACTGGGAGACCTGGGACTACGCGGTCAGTTCGTACAAGTTACATTGGTCCCGTGCGAGGTGTTCGTGCCTCCTACGGTGTCGTTTGGGGGCTGGTTTGGGTTTTCACCCTTTAATGGCCTGTATTCAACTCTAAGTGTGAATTTTGCAAATTATCGTTATACTCTCAAACCGGGAGACCCGGGACTACGAGGTCAGTTCCTACAAGTTACATTGGTCCCGTGCGAGGTGTTCGTGCCTCCTACGGGGTCGTTTGGGGGCTGGTTTGGGTTTTCACCCTTTAACGGCCTGTTTTCAAGTCTAAGTGTGATTTTTGCAAATTATCTTCATACTCTCAAACCGGGAGAGCCGGGACTACGCAGTCAAATCCTACAAGTTACATTGGTCCCGTAAGAGGTGTCCGTGCCTCCTACGGGGTCGTTTGGGGGATCGTTTGGGTTTTCACCCTTTAACGGCCTGTTTTCTAAGTGTGATTTTTGCAAATTATCATCATACTCTTAAACTGGGAGACCCGATACTACGTGGTCAGTTCCTAAAAGTTACATTGGTCACGTGCGAGGTGTTCGTGCCTCCTACGGGGTCGTTTGGAGGTAGGTTTGGGTTTTCACCCTTTAACGGCCTGTTTTCAAGTATAAGGGTGATTTTTGCAAATTATCGTCATACTCTCAAACCGGGAGACTCGGGACTACGCGGTCAGTTCCTACAAGTTACATTGGTCCCGTGCGAGGTGTTCGTGCCTCCTACGGGGTCGTTTGGGGGGTGGTTTGGGTTTTCACCCTTTAACGGCCTATTTTCAAGTCTAAGTGTAATTTTTGCAAATTATAATCCTACTCTCAAACCGGGAGACCCGGGACTCCGCGGTCAGTTCCTAGAAGTTACATTGGTCCCGTGCGAGGTGTTCGTGCCTCAAACGGGGTCGTTTGGGGGCTGGTTTGGGTTTTCACCCTTTAACGGCCTGTTTTCAAGTCTAAGTGTGATTTTTGCAAATTATCATCATACTCTCAAACCGGGAGACCCGGGACTACGCGGTCAGTTCCTACAAGTTACATTGGTCCCGTGCGGGGTGTTCGTGCCTCCTACGGGGTCGTTTGGGTGCTGGTTTGGGTTTTCACCCTTTAACGGCCTGTTTTCAAGTCTAAGTTTGATTTTTGCAAATTATCGTCATACTCCCAAACCGGGAGACCCGAGACAACGCGGTCAGTTCCTACTAGTTACATTGGTCCCGTGCGAGGTGTTCGTGCCTCCTACGGGGTCGTTTGGGGGCTGGTTTGGGTTTTCACCCTTTAACGGCCTGTTTTCAAGTCTAAGTGTGATTTTTGCAAATTATCGTCATACTCTCAAACCGGGAGACCCGGGACTACGCGGTCAGTTCCTACAAGTTACATTGGTCCCGTGCGAGGTGTTCGTGCCTCCTACGGGGTCGTTTGGGGGCTGGTTTTGGGTTTTCACCCTTTAACGGCCTGTTTTCAAGTCTAAGTGTGATTTTCGCAAATTATCGCCATACTCTCAAACCGGGAGACCCGGGACTACGCGGTCAGTTCCTACAAGTTACATTGGTCCCGTGCGAGGTGTTTGTGCCTCCTACGGGGTCGCTTGGGGGCTGGTTTGGGTTTTCACCCTTTAACGGCCTGTTTTCAAGTCTAAGTGGGAATTTTGCAAATTATCGTCATACTCTCAAACCGGGAAACCCGGGACTACGCGGTCAGTTCCTACAACTTACATTGGTCCCGTGCGACGTGTTTATGCCTCCTACGGCGTCGTTTGGGGGCTGGTTTGGGTTTTCACCCTTTAACGGCTTGTTTTCAAGTATAAGTGTGATTTTTGCAAATTATCATCATACTCTTAAACCGAGAGACTCGGGAGTATGCGGTCAGTTCCTACAAGTTACATTGGTCCCGTGCGAGGTGTTCGTGCCTCCTACGGGGTCGTTTGGGGGCTGGTTTGGGTTTTCACCCTTTAACGACCTGTTTTCAAGTCTAAATGTGATTTTTGCAAATTATCGTCATACTCTCAAACCGGGAGACCCGGGACTACGCGGTCAGTTCCTACAAGTTACATTGGTCCCGTGCGAGGTGTTCGTGCCTCCTACGGGGTCGTTTGGGGGCTGGTTTGGGTTTTCACCCTTTAACGACCTGTTTTCAAGTCTAAATGTGA
The DNA here is from genome assembly GCA_949130495.1 of Sambucus nigra. Classification (NCBI taxonomy): domain Eukaryota; kingdom Viridiplantae; phylum Streptophyta; class Magnoliopsida; order Dipsacales; family Adoxaceae; genus Sambucus; species Sambucus nigra. The sequence continues at coordinate 253,147,605 of OX422223.1, read as the reverse complement.
TTTTTGCAAATTATCGTCATACTCTCAAACCGGGAGACCCAGGACTACGCGGTCAGTTCCTATAAGTTACATTGGTCCCGTGCGAGGTGTTCGTGCCTCCAACGGGGTCGTTTGGGGGCTGGTTGGGTTTTCACCCTTTAACGCCCTGTTTTCAAGTCTAAGTGTGATTTTTGCAAATTATCGTCATACTCTCAAACCGGGAGACCCGGGACTACGCGGTCAGTTCCTACAATTTACATTGGTTCCGTGCGAGGTGTTCGTGCCTCCTACGGGGTCGTTTGGTGCCTGGTTTTGGGTTTTCACCCATTAACGGCCTGTTTTCAAGTCTAAGTGTGATTTTTGCAAATTATCGAAATACTCTCAAACCGGGAGATCCGGGACTACGCCGTCAGTTCCTATAAGTTACATTGGTCCCGTGCGAGGTGTCCGTGCCTCCTACGGGGTCGTTTGGGGGCTGGTTTGGGTTTTCACCCTTTAACGGCCTGTTTTCAAGTCTAAGTGTGATTTTTGTAAGTTATCGTCATACTCTCAAACCGGGAGACCCGGGACTACGCGGTCCGTTCCTACAAGTTATATTGGTCCCGTGCGAGGTGTTCGTGCCTCCTACGGGGTCGTTTGGGGGCTGGTTTTCGGTTTTCACCCTTTAACGGCCAGTTTTCAAGTCTAAGTGTGATTTTTTCACATTATTGTCATACTCTCAAACTGGGAGACTTGGGACTACGCGGTCAGTTCCTACAAGTTACATTGGTCCCGTGCGAGGTGTTCGTGCCTCCTACGGGGTCGTTTGGGGGCTGGTTTGGGTTTTCACCCTTTAATGGCCTGTATTCAAGTCTAAGTGTGACTTTTGCAAATTATCGTCATACTCTCAAACCGGGAGACCCGAAACTACGCGGTCAGTTACTACAAGTTACATTGGTCCCGTAAGAGGTGTCCGTTCCTCCTACGGGGTCGTTTGGGGGATCGTTTGGGTTTTCACCCTTTAACGGCCTGTTTTCTAAGTGTGATTTTTGCAAATTATCATCATACTCTCAAACTGGGAGACCTGATACTACGTGGTCACTTCCTACAAGTTACATTGGTCCCGTGCGAGGTGTTCGTGCCTCCTACGGGGTCGTTTGGAGGTTGGTTTGGGTTTTCACCCTTTAACGGCCTGTTTTCAAGTATAAGTGTGATTTTTGCAAATTATCGTCATACTCTGAAATCGGGAGACTCGGGACTACGCGGTCAGTTCCTACAAGTTACATTGGTCCCGTGCGAGGTGTTCGTGCCTCCTACGGGGTCGTTTGGGGGGTGGTTTGGGTTTTCACCCTTTAACGGCCTATTTTCAAGTCTAAGTGTAATTTTTGCAAATTATTATCCAACTCTCAAACCGGGAGACCCGGGACTCCGCGGTCAGTTCCTAGAAGTTACATTGGTCCCGTGCGAGGTGTTCGTGCCTCAAACGGGGTCGTTTGGGGGCTGGTTTGGGTTTTCACCCTTTAACGGCCTGTTTTCAAGTCTAAGTGTGATTTTTGCAAATTATCATCATACTCTCAAACCGGGAGACCCGGGACTACGCGGTCAGTTCCTACAAGTTACATTGGTCCCGTGCGAGGTGTTCGTGCCTCCTACGGGGTCGTTTGGGTGCTGGTTTGGGTTTTCACCCTTTAACGGCCTGTTTTCAAGTCTAAGTGTGATTTTTGCAAATTATCGTCATACTCCCAAACCGGGAGACCCGGGACTACGCGGTCAGTTCCTACTAGTTACATTGGTCCCGTGCGAGGTGTTCGTGCCTCCTACGGGGTCGTTTGGGGGTTGGTTTGGGTTTCCACCCTTTAACGGCCTGTTTTCAAGTCTAAGTGGGATTTTTGCAAATTATCATCATACTCTCAAACCGGGAGACCCGGGACTACGCGGTCAGTTCCTACAAGTTACATTGGTCCCGTACGAGGTGTTCGTGCCTCCTACGGGGTCGTTTGGGGGCTGGTTTGGGTTTTCACCCTTTAACGACCTGTTTCCAAGTCTAAGTGTGATTTTTTCAAATTATCGTCATAGTCTCAAACCGGGAGACCGGGACTACGCGGTCAGTTCCTACAAGTTACATTGGTCCCGTGCGAGGTGTTCGTGCCTCCTACGGGGTCGTTTGGGGGCTGGTTTGGGTTTTCACCCTTTAACGGCCTGTTTTCAAGTCTAAGTGTGATTTTTGCAAATTATCGCCATACTCTCAAACCGGGAGACCCGGGACTACGCGGTCAGTTCCTACAAGTTACATTGGTCCCGTGCGAGGTGTCCGTGCCTCCTACGGGGTCGTTTGGTGGCTGGTTTGGGTTTTCACCATTTAACGGCCTGTTTTCAAGTCTAAGTGGGATTTTTACAAATTATCGTCATACTCTCAAACCGGGAGACCCGGGACTACGCGGTCAGTTCCTACAAGTTACATTGGTCCCGTGCGAGGTGTTTGTGCCTCCTACGGGGTCGTTTGGGGGCTGGTTTGGGTTTTCACCCTTTAACGGCCTGTTTTCAAGTATAAGTGTGATTTTTGCAAATTATCATCATACTCTTAAACCGGGAGACTCGGGACTACGCGGTCAGTTCCTAAAAGTTACATTGGTCCCGTGCGAGGTGTTCGTGCCTCCTACGGGGTCGTTTGGGGGCTGGTTTGGGTTTTCACCCTTTAACGACCTGTTTTCAAGTCTAAATGTGATTTTTGCAAATTATCGTCATACTCTCAAACCGGGAGACCCGGGACTACGCGGTCAGTTCCTACAAGTTACATTTTTCCCGTGCGAGGTGTTTGTGCCTCCTACGGGGTCGTTTGGGGGCTGGTTTGGGTTTTCACCCTTTAACGGCCTGTTTTCAAGTATAAGTGTGATTTTTGCAAATTATCATCATACTCTTAAACCGGGAGACTCGGGACTACGCGGTCAGTTCCTAAAAGTTACATTGGTCCCGTGCGAGGTGTTCGTGCCTCCTACGGGGTCGTTTGGGGGGTGGTTTGGGTTTTCACCCTTTAACGGCCTATTTTCAAGTCTAAGTGTAATTTTTGCAAATTATAATCCTACTCTCAAACCGGGAGACCCGGGACTCCGCGGTCAGTTCCTAGAAGTTACATTGGTCCCGTGCGAGGTGTTCGTGCCTCAAACGGGGTCGTTTGGGGGCTGGTTTGGGTTTTCACCCTTTAACGGCCTGTTTTCAAGTCTAAGTGTGATTTTTGCAAATTATCATCATACTCTCAAACCGGGAGACCCGGGACTACGCGGTCAGTTCCTACAAGTTACATTGGTCCCGTGCGAGGTGTTCGTGCCTCCTACGGGGTCGTTTGGGTGCTGGTTTGGGTTTTCACCCTTTAACGGCCTGTTTTCAAGTCTAAGTGTGATTTTTGCAAATTATCGTCATACTCCCAAACCGGGAGACCCGGGACTACGCGGTCAGTTCCTACTAGTTACATTGGTCCCGTGCGAGGTGTTCGTGCCTCCTACGGGGTCGTTTGGGGGTTGGTTTGGGTTTCCACCCTTTAACGGCCTGTTTTCAAGTCTAAGTGGGATTTTTGCAAATTATCATCATACTCTCAAACCGGGAGACCCGGGACTACGCGGTCAGTTCCTACAAGTTACATTGGTCCCGTACGAGGTGTTCGTGCCTCCTACGGGGTCGTTTGGGGGCTGGTTTGGGTTTTCACCCTTTAACGACCTGTTTCCAAGTCTAAGTGTGATTTTTTCAAATTATCGTCATAGTCTCAAACCGGGAGACCGGGACTACGCGGTCAGTTCCTACAAGTTACATTGGTCCCGTGCGAGGTGTTCGTGCCTCCTACGGGGTCGTTTGGGGGCTGGTTTGGGTTTTCACCCTTTAACGGCCTGTTTTCAAGTCTAAGTGTGATTTTTGCAAATTATCGCCATACTCTCAAACCGGGAGACCCGGGACTACGCGGTCAGTTCCTACAAGTTACATTGGTCCCGTGCGAGGTGTCCGTGCCTCCTACGGGGTCGTTTGGTGGCTGGTTTGGGTTTTCACCATTTAACGGCCTGTTTTCAAGTCTAAGTGGGATTTTTACAAATTATCGTCATACTCTCAAACCGGGAGACCCGGGACTACGCGGTCAGTTCCTACAAGTTACATTGGTCCCGTTCGAGGTGTTTGTGCCTCCTACGGGGTCGTTTGGGGGCTGGTTTGGGTTTTCACCCTTTAACGGCCTGTTTTCAAGTATAAGTGTGATTTTTGCAAATTATCATCATACTCGTAAACCGGGAGACTCGGGACTACGCGGTCAGTTCCTAAAAGTTACATTGGTCCCGTGCGAGGTGTTCGTGCCTCCTACGGGGTCGTTTGGGGGCTGGTTTGGGTTTTCACCCTTTAACGACCTGTTTTCAAGTCTAAATGTGATTTTTGCAAATTATCGTCATACTCTCAAACCGGGAGACCCGGGACTACGCGGTCAGTTCCTACAAGTTACATTTTTCCCGTGCGAGGTGTTTGTGCCTCCTACGGGGTCGTTTGGGGGCTGGTTTGGGTTTTCACCCTTTAACGGCCTGTTTTCAAGTATAAGTGTGATTTTTGCAAATTATCATCATACTCTTAAACCGGGAGACTCGGGACTACGCGGTCTGTTCTTAAAGTTACATTGGTCCCGTGCGAGGTGTTCGTGCCTCCTACGGGGTCGTTTGGGGGCTGGTTTGGGTTTTCACCCTTTAACGACCTGTTTTCAAGTCTAAATGTGATTTTTGCAAATTATCGTCATACTCTCAAACCGGGAGACCCGGGACTACGCGATCAGTTCCTACAAGTTACATTGGTCCCGTGCGAGGTGTTCGTGCCTCCTACGGGGTCGTTTGGGGGCTGGTTTGGGTTTTCACCCTTTAACGTCCTGTTTTCAAGTCTAAGTGTGATTTTTGCAAATTATCGTCATACTCTCAAACCGGGAGACCCGGGACTACGCGGTCAGTTCCTACAATTTACATTGGTTCCGTGCGAGGTGTTCGTACCTCCTACGGGGTCATTTGGTGCCTGGTTTTGGGTTTTCACCCATTAACGGCCTGTTTTCAAGTCTAAGTGTGATTTTTGCAAATTATCGCCATACTCTCAAACCGGGAGACCCGGGACTACGCCGTCAGTTCCTACAAGTTACATTGGTCCCGTGCGAGGTGTCCGTGCCTCCTACGGGGTCGTTTCGGGGCTGGTTTGGGTTTTCACCCTTTAACGGCCTGTTTTCAAGTCTAAGTGTGATTTTTGTAAGTTATCGTCATACTCTCAAACCGGGAGACCCGTGACTATGCGGTCAGTTCCTACAAGTTACATTGGTCCCGTGCGAGGTGTTCATGCCTCCTACGGGGTCGTTTGGGGGCTGGTTTGGGTTTTCACCCTTTAACGCCCTGTTTTCAAGTCTAAGTGTGATTTTTGCAAATTATCGTCATACTCTCAAACCGGGAGACCCGGGACTACGCGGTCAGTTCCTACAATTTACATTGGTTCCGTGCGAGGTGTTCGTGCCTCCTACGGGGTCGTTTGGGGCCTAGTTTTGGGTTTTCACCCATTAACGGCCTATTTTCAAGTCTAAGTGTGATTTTTGCAAATTATCGCCATACTCTCAAACCGGGAGACCCGGGACTACGCCGTCAGTTCCTACAAGTTACATTGGTCCCGTGCGAGGTGTCCGTGCCTCCTACGGGGTCGTTTGGGGGCTGGTTTGGGTTTTCACCCTTTAACGGTCTGTTTTCAAGTCTAAGTGTGATTTTTGTAAGTTATCGTCATACTCTCAAACCGGGAGACCCGGGACTACGCGGTCAGTTCCTACAAGTTACATTGGTCCCGTACGAGGTGTTCGTACCTCTTACGGGGTCGTTTGGGGGCTGGTTTTCAGTTTTCACCCTTTAACGGCCTGTTTTCAAGTCTAAGTGTGATTTTTGCACATTATTGTCATACTCTCAAACTGGGAGACCTGGGACTACGCGGTCAGTTCCTACAAGTTACATTGGTCCCGTGCGAGGTGTTCGTGCCACCTACGGGGTCGTTTGGGGGCTGGTTTGGGTTTTCACCCTTTAATGGCCTGTATTCAAGTCTAAGTGTGAATTTTGCAAATTATCGTCATACTCTCAAACCGGGAGACCCGGGACTACGCGGTCAGTTCCTACAAGTTACATTGGTCCCGTACGAGGTGTTCGTGCCTCCTACGGGGTCGTTTGGGGGCTGGTTTGGGTTTTCACCCTTTAACGGCCTGTTTTCAAGTCTAAGTGTGATTTTTGCAAATTATCTTCATACTCTCAAACTGGGAGACCCGGGACTACGCGGTCAGTTCCTACAAGTTACATTGGTCCCGTACGAGGTGTCCGTGCCTCCTACGGGGTCGTTTGGGGGATCGTTTGGGTTTTCACCCTTTAACGGCCTATTTTCTAAGTGTGATTTTTGCAAATTATCATCATACTCTGAAACTGGGAGACCCGGGACTACGTGGTCAGTTCCTACAAGTTACATTGGTCCCGTGCGAGGTGTTCGTGCCTCCTACGGGGTCGTTTGGAGGTTTGTTTGGGTTTTCACCCTTTAACGGCCTGTTTTCAAGTATAAGTGTGATTTTTGCAAATTATCGTCATACTCTGAAACCGGGAGACTCGGGACTACGCGGTCAGTTCCTACAAGTTACATTTGTCCCGTGCGAGGTGTTCGTGCCTCCTACGGGGTCGTTTGGGGCCTGGTTTTGGGTTTTCACCCATTAACGGCCTGTTTTAAAGTCTAAGTGTAATTTTTGCAAATTATTATCCTACTCTCAAACCGGGAGACCCGGGACTCCGCGGTCAGTTCCTACAAGTCACATTGGTCCCGTGCGAGGTGTTCGTGCCTCCAACGGGGTCGTTTGGGGGCTGGTTTGGGTTTTCACCCTTTAACGGCCTGTTTTCAAGTCTAAGTGTGATTTTTGCAAATTATCATCATACTCTCAAACCGGGAGACCCGGGACTACGCGGTCAGTTCCTACAAGTTACATTGGTCCCGTGCGAGGTGTTCGTGCCTCCTACGGGGTCGTTTGGGGGCTGGTTTGGGTTTTCACCCTTTAACGGCCTGTTTTCAAGTCTAAGTGTGATTTTTGCAAATTATCGTCCTACTCCCAAACCGGGAGACCCGGGACTACGCGGTCAGTTCCTACTAGTTACATTGGTCCCGTGCGAGGTGTTTGTACCTCCTACGGGGTAGTTTGGGGGTTGGTTTGGGTTTTCACCCTTTAACGGCCTGTTTTCAAGTCTAAGTGGCATTTTTGCAAATTATCGTCATACTCTCAAACCGGGAGACCCGGGACTACGCGGTCAGTTCCTACAAGTTACATTGGTCCCGTGCGAGGTGTTCGTGCCTCCTACGGGGTCGTTTGGGGGCTGGTTTGGGTTTTCACCCTTTAACGACCTGTTTCCAAGTCTAAGTGTGATTTTTTCAAATTATCGTCATAGTCTCAATACGGGAGACCCGGGACTACGCGGTCAGTTCCTACAAGTTACATTGGTCCCGTGCGAGGTGTCCGTGCCTCCTTCGGGGTCGTTTGGGGGCTGGTTTGGGTTTTCACCCTTTAACGGCCTGTTTTCAAGTCTAAGTGGGATTTTTGCAAATTATCGTCATACTCTCAAACCGGGAGACCCGGGACTACGCGGTCAGTTCCTACAAGTTACATTGCTCCCGTGCGAGGTGTTCTTGCCTCCTACGGGGTCGTTTGGGGGCTGGTTTGGGTTTTCACCCTTTAACGCCCTGTTTTCAAGTCTAAGAGTGATTTTTGCAAATTATCATCGTACTCTCAAACCGGGAGACCCGGGACTACGCGGTCAGTTCCTACAATTTACATTGGTTCCGTGCGAGGTGTTCGTGCCTCCTACGGGGTCGTTTGGGGCCTGGTTTTGGGTTTTCACCCTTTAACGGCCTGTTTTCAAGTCTAAGTGTGATTTTTGCAAATTATCGCAATACTCTCAAACTGGGAGACCTGGGACTACGTGGTCAGTTCCAACAAGTTACATTGGTCCCGTGCGAGGTGTTCGTGCCTCCTACGGGGTCGTTTGGGGGCTGGTTTGGGTTTTCACCCTTTAATGGCCTGTATTCAAGTCTAAGTGTGAATTTTGCAAATTATCGTCATACACTCAAACCGGGAGACCCGGGACTACGCGGTCAGTTCCTACAAGTTACATTGGTCCCGTGCGAGGTGTTCGTGCCTCCTACGGGGTCGTTTGGGGGCTGGTTTGGGTTTTCACCCTTTAACGGCCTGTTTTCAAGTCTAAGTCTGATTTTTGCAAATTATCTTCATACTCTCAAACCGGGAGACCCGGGACTACGCGGTCAGTTCCTACAAGTTACATTGGTCCCGTACGAGGTGTCCGTGCCTCCTACGGGGTCGTTTGGAGGATCGTTTGGGTTTTCACCCTTTAACGGCCTATCTTCTAAGTGTGATTTTTGCAAATTATCATCATACTCTCAAACTGGGAGACCCGAGACTACGTGGTCAGTTCCTACAAGTTACATTGGTCCCGTACGAGGTGTTCGTGCCTCCTACGGGGTCGTTTGGAGGTTGGTTTGGGTTTTCACCCTTTAACGGCCTGTTTTCAAGTATAAGTGTGATTTTTGCAAATTATCGTCATACTCTGAAACCGGGAGACTCGGGACTACGCGGTCAGTTCCTACAAGTTACATTGGTCCCGTGCGAGGTGTTCGTGCCTCCTACGGGGTCGTTTGGGGGGTGGTTTGGATTTTCACCCTTTAACGGCCTGTTTTCAAGTCTCAGTGTAATTTTTGCAAATTATTATCCTACTCTCAAACCGGGAGACCCGGGACTCCGCGGTCAGTTCCTACAAGTCACATTGGTCCCGTGCGAGGTGTTCGTGCCTCCAACGGGGTCGTTTGGGGGCTGGTTTGGGTTTTCACCCTTTAACGTCCTGTTTTCAAGTCTAAGTGTGATTTTTGCAAATTATCATCATACTCTCAAACCGGGAGACCCGGGACTACGCGGTCAGTTCCTACAAGTTACATTGGTCCCGTGCGAGGTGTTCGTGCCTCCTACGGGGTCGTTTGGGGGCTGGTTTGGGTTTTCACCCTTTAACGGCCTGTTTTCAAGTCTAAGTGTGATTTTTGCAAATTATCGTCATACTCCCAATCCGGGAGACCCGGGACTACACGGTCAGTTCCTACTAGTTACATTGGTCCCGTGCGAGGTGTTCGTGCCTCCTACGGGGTCGTTTGGGGGTTGGTTTGGGTTTTCACCCTTTAACGACCTGTTTTCAAGTCTAAGTGGGATTTTTGCAAATTATCGTCATACTCTCAAACCGGGAGACCCGGGACTACGCGGTCAGTTCCTACAAGTTACATTGGTCCCGTGCGAGGTGTTCGTGCCTCCTACGGGGTCGTTTGGGGGCTGGTTTGGGTTTTCACCCTTTAACGACCTGTTTCCAAGTCTAAGTGTGATTTTTTCAAATTATCGTCACAGTCTCAAACCGGGAGACCCGGGACTACGCAGTCAGTTCCTACAAGTTACATTGGTCCCGTACGAGGTGTTCGTGCCTCCTACGGGGTCGTTTGGGGGCTGGTTTGGGTTTTCACCCTTTAACGGCCTGTTTTCAAGTCTAAGTGTGATTTTTGCAAATTATCATCATACTCTCAAACCGGGAGACCCGGGACTATGCGGTCAGTTCCTACAAGTTACATTGGTCCCGTGCGAGGTGTTCGTGCCTCCTACGGGGTCGTTTGGGGGCTGGTTTTGGGTTTTCACCCTTTAACGGCCTGTTTTCAAGTCTAAGTGTGATTTTTGCAAATTATCGCCATACTCTCAAATCGGGAGACCGGGGACTACGCGGTCAGTTCCTACAAGTTACATTGGTCCCGTGCGAGGTGTCCGTGCCTCCTACGGGGTCGTTTGGGGACTGGTTTGGGTTTTCACCCTTTAACGGCCTGTTTTCAAGTCTAAGTGTGATTTTTTCAAATTATCGTCGTACTCTCAAACCGGGAGACCCGGGACTACGCGGTCAGTTCCTACAATTTACATTGGTTCCCTGCGAGGTGTTCATGCCTCCTACGGGGTCGTTTGGGGCCTGGTTTTGGGTTTTCACCCTTTAACGGCCTGTTTTCAAGTCTAAGTGTGATTTTTGCAAATTATCGCCATACTCTCAATCTGGGAGACCGGGGACTACGCGGTCAGTTCCTACAAGTTACATTGGTCCCGTGCGAGGTGTTCGTGCCTCCTACGGGGTCGTTTGGGGGCTGGTTTGGGTTTTCACCCTTTAATGGCCTGTATTCAAGTCTAAGTGTGAATTTTGCAAATTATCGTCATACTCTCAAACCGGGAGACCCGGCACTACGCGGTCAGTTCCTACAAGTTACATTGGTCCCGTGCGAGGTGTTCGTGCCTCCTACGGGGTCGTTTGGGGGCTGGTTTGGGTTTTCACCCTTTAACGGCCTGTTTTCAAGTCAAAGTGTGATTTTTGCAAATTATCTTCATACTCTCAAACCGGGAGACCCGGGACTACGCGGTCAGTTCCTACAAGTTACATTGGTCCCGTACGAGGTGTCCGTGCCTCCTACGGGGTCGTTTGAGGGATCGTTTGGGTTTTCACCCTTTAACGGCCTATTTTCTAAGTGTGATTTTTGCAAATTATCATCATACTCTCAAACTGGGAGACCCGAGACTACGTGGTCAGTTCCTACAAGTTACATTGGTCCCGTGCGAGGTGTTCGTGCCTCCTACGGGGTCGTTTGGAGGTTGGTTTGGGTTTTCACCCTTTAACGGCCTGTTTTCAAGTATAAGTGTGATTTTTGCAAATTATCGTCATACTCTGAAACCGGGAGACTCGGGACTCCGCGGTCAGTTCCTACAAGTCACATTGGTCCCGTGCGAGGTGTTCGTGCCTCCAACGGGGTCGTTTGGGCGCTGGTTTGGGTTTTCACCCTTTAACGGCCTGTTTTCAAGTCTAAGTGTGATTTTTGCAAATTATCATCATACTCTCAAATTATCGTCATACTCCCAAACCGGGAGACCCGGGACTACGCGGCCAGTTCCTACTAGTTACATTGGTCCCGTGCGAGGTGTTTGTGCCTCCTACGGGGTAGTTTGGGGGTTGGTTTGGGTTTTCACCCTTTAACGGCCTGTTTTCAAGTCTAAGTGGGATTTTTGCAAATTATCGTCATACTCTCAAACCGGGAGACCCGGGACTACGCGGTCAGTTCCTACAAGTTACATTGGTCCCGTGCGAGGTGTTCGTGCCTCCTACGGGGTCGTTTGGGGGCTGGTTTGGGTTTTCACCCTTTAACGACCTGTTTCCAAGTCTAAGTGTGATTTTTTCAAATTATTGTCATAGTCTCAAACCGGGAGACCCGGGACTACGCGGTCAGTTCCTACAAGTTACATTGGTCCCGTGCGAGGTGTTCGTGCCTCCTACGGGGTCGTTTGGGGGCTGGTTTGGGTTTTCACCCTTTAACGGCCTGTTTTCAAGTCTAAGTGTGATTTTTGCAAATTATCGTCATACTCTCAAACCGGGAGACCCGGGACTATGCGGTCAGTTCCTACAAGTTACATTGGTCCCGTGCGAGGTGTTCGTGCCTCCTACGGGGTCGTTTGGGGGCTGGTTTTGGGTTTTCACCCTTTAACGGCCTGTTTTCAAGTCTAAGTGTGATTTTTGCAAATTATCGCCATACTCTCAAATCGGGAGACCGGGGACTACGCGGTCAGTTCCTACAAGTTACATTGGTCCCGTGCGAGGTGTCCGTGCCTCCTTCGGGGTCGTTTGGGGGCTGGTTTGGGTTTTCACCCTTTAACGGCCTGTTTTCAAGTCTAAGTGGGATTTTTGCAAATTATCGTCATACTCTCAAACCGGGAGACACGGGACTACGCGGTCAGTTCCTACAAGTTACATTGGTCCCGTGCGAGGTGTTCGTGCCTCCTACGGGGTCGTTTGGGGGCTGGTTTGGGTTTTCACCCTTTAACGCCCTGTTTTCAAGTCTAAGAGTGATTTTTACAAATTATCGTCGTACTCTCAAACCGGGAGACCCGGGACTACGCGGTCAGTTCCTACAATTTACATTGGTTCCGTGCGAGGTGTTCATGCCTCCTACGGGGTCGTTTGGGGACTGGTTTTGGGTTTTCACCCTTTAACGGCCTGTTTTCAAGTCTAAGTGTGATTTTTGCAAATTATCGCCATACTCTCAAACCGGGAGACCCGGGACTACGCCGTCAGTTCCTACAAGTTACATTGGTCCCGTGCGAGGTGTTCGTGCCTCCTACGGGGTCGTTTGGGGGCTAGTTGGGTTTTCACCCTTTAACGGTCTATTTTCAAGTCTAAGTGTGATTTTTGCAAATTATCGTCATACTCTCAAACCGGGAGACCCGAGACTACGCGGTCAGTTCCTACAAGTTACATTGGTCCCGTGCGAGGTGTTCGTGCCTCCTACGGGGTCGTTTGGGGGCTGGTTTGGGTTTTCACCCTTTAACGGCCTGTTTTCAAGTCTAAGTGTGATTTTTGCAAATTATCTTCATACTCTCAAACCGGGAGACCCGGGACTACGCGGTCAGTTCCTACAAGTTACATTGGTCCCGTGCGAGGTGTTTGTGCCTCCTACGGGGTAGTTTGGGGGTTGGTTTGGGTTTTCACCCTTTAACGGCCTGTTTTCCAGTCTAAGTGTGATTTTTGCAAATTATCTTCATACTCTCAAACCGGGAGACCCGGGACTACGCGGTCAGTTCCTACAAGTTACATTGGTCCCGTACGAGGTGTCCGTGCCTCCTACGGGGTCGTTTGGGGGATCGTTTGGGTTTTCACCCTTTAACGGCCTGTTTTCTAAGTGTGATTTTTGCAAATTATCATCATACTCTCAAACTGGGAGACTCGGGACTACGTGGTCAGTTCCTACAAGTTACATTGGTCCCGTGCGAGGTGTTCGTGCCTCCTACGGGGTCGTTTGGAGGTTGGTTTGGGTTTTCACCCTTTAACGGCCTGTTTTCAAGTATAAGTGTGATTTTTGCAAATTATCGTCATACTCCGAAACCGGGAGACTCGGGACTACGCGGTCAGTTTCCTACAAGTTACATTGGTCCCGTGCGAGGAGTTCGTGCCTCCTACGGGGTCGTTTGGGGGGTGGTTTGGGTTTTCACCCTTTAACGGCCTATTTTCAAGTCTACGTGTAATTTTTGCAAATTATTATCCTACTCTCAAACCGGGAGACCCGGGACTCCGCGGTCAGTTCCTACAAGTCACATTGGTCTCGTGCGAGGTGTTTGTGCCTCCAACGGGGTCGTTTGGGGGCTGGTTTGGGTTTTCACCCTTTAACGGCCTGTTTTCAAGTCTAAGTGTGATTTTTGCAAATTATCATCATACTCTCAAACCGGGAGACCCGGGACTACGCGGTCAGTTCCTACAAGTTACATTGGTCCCGTGCGAGGTGTTCGTGCCTCCTACGGGGTCGTTTGGGGGCTGGTTTGGGTTTTCACCCTTTAACGGCCTGTTTTCAAGTCTAAGTGTGATTTTTGAAAATTATCATCATACTCCCAAACCGGGAGACCCGGGACTACGCGGTCAGTTCCTACTAGTTACATTGGTCCCGTGCGAGGTGTTTGTGCCTCCTACGGGGTAGTTTGGGGGTTGGTTTGGGTTTTCACCCTTTAACGGCCTGTTTTCAAGTCTAAGTGTGATTTTTGCAAATTATCGTCATACTCCCAAACTGGGAGACCCGGGACTACGCGGCCAGTTCCTACTAGTTACATTGGTCCCGTGCGAGGTGTTTGTGCCTCCTACGGGGTAGTTTGGGGGTTGGTTTGGGTTTTCACCCTTTAACGGCCTGTTTTCAGGTCTAAGTGGGATTTTTGCAAATTATCGTCATACTCTCAAAGCGGGAGACCCGGGACTACGCGGTCAGTTCCTACAAGTTACATTGGTCCCGTGCGAGGTGTTCGTGCCTCCTTCGGGGTCGTTTGGGGGCTGGTTTGGGTTTTCACCCTTTAACGGCCTGTTTTCAAGTCTAAGTGGGATTTTTGCAAATTATCGTCATACTCTCAAACCGGGAGACCCGGGACTACGCGGTCAGTTCCTACAAGTTACATTGGTCCCGTGCGAGGTGTTCGTGCCTCCTACGGGGTCGTTTGGGGGCTGGTTTGGGTTTTCACCCTTTAACGGCCTGTTTTCAAGTCTAAGAGTGATTTTTGCAAATTATCGTCGTACTCTCAAACCGGGAGACCCGGGACTACGCGGTGAGTTCCTACAATTTACATTGGTTCCGTGCGAGGTGTTCGTGCCTCCTACGGGGTCGTTTGGGGCCTGGTTTTGTGTTTTCACCCTTTAACGGCCTGTTTTCAAGTCTAAGTGTAATTTTTGCAAATTATCGCCATACTCTCAAATCGGGAGACCGGGGACTACGCGGTCAGTTCCTACAAGTTACATTGGTCCCGTGCGAGGTGTCCGTGCCTCCTTCGGGGTCGTTTGGGGGCTGGTTTGGGTTTTCACCCTTTAACGGCCGGTTTTCAAGTCTAAGTGGGATTTTTGCAAATTATCATCATACTCTCAAACCGGGAGACCCGGGACTACGCGGTCAGTTCCTACAAGTTACGTTGGTCCCGTGCGAGGTGTTCGTGCCTCCTACGGGGTCGTTTGGGGGCTGGTTTGGGTTTTCACCCTTTAACGCCCTGTTTTCAAGTCTAAGAGTGATATTTGCAAATTATCGTCGTACTCTCAAACCGGGAGACCCGGGACTACGTCGTCAGTTCCTACAAGTTACATTGGTCCCGTGCGAGGTGTTCGTGCCTCCTACGGGGTCGTTTGGGGCCTGGTTTTGGGTTTTCACCCTTTAACGGCCTGTTTTCAAGTCTAAGTGTGATTTTTGCAAATTATCGCCATACTCTCAAACCGGGAGACCCGGGACTACGCCGTCAGTTCCTACAAGTTACATTGGTCCCATGCGAGGTGTTCGTGCCTCCTACGGGGTCGTTTGGGGGCTGGTTTGGGTTTTCACCCTTTAACGATCTGTTTTCAAGTCTAAGTGTGATTTTTGCAAATTATCGTCATACTCTCAAACCGGGAGACCCGGGACTACGCGGTCAGTTCCTACAAGTTACATTGGTCCCGTGCGAGGTGTTCGTGCCTCCTACGGGGTCGTTTGGGGGCTGGTTTGGGTTTTCACCCTTTAACGGCCTGTTTTCAAGTCTAAGTGTGATTTTTGCAAATTATCTTCATACTCTCAAACCGGGAGACCCGGGACTACGCGGTCAGTTCCTACAAGTTACATTGGTCCCGTACGAGGTGTCCGTGCCTCCTACGGGGTCGTTTGGGGGATCGTTTGGGTTTTCACCCTTTAACGGCCTATTTTCTAAGTGTGATTTTTGCAAATTATCATCATACTCTCAAACTGGGAGACTCGGGACTACGTGGTCAGTTCCTACAAGTTACATTGGTCCCGTGCGAGGTGTTCGTGCCTCCTACGGGGTCGTTTGGAGGTTGGTTTGGGTTTTCACCCTTTAAGGGCCTGTTTTAAAGTATAAGTGTGATTTTTGCAAATTATCGTCATACTCTGAAACCGGGAGACTCGGGACTACGCGGTCAGTTCCTACAAGTTACATTGGTCCCGTGCGAGGTGTTCGTGCCTCCTACGGGGTCGTTTGGGGGGTGGTTTGGGTTTTCACCCTTTAACGGCCTATTTTCAAGTCTAAGTGTAATTTTTGCAAATTATTATCCTACTCTCAAACCGGGAGACCCGGGACTCCGCGGTCAGTTCCTACAAGTCACATTGGTCCCGTGCGAGGTGTTCGTGCCTCCAACGGGGTTGTTTGGGGGCTGGTTTGGGTTTTCACCCTTTAACGGCCTGTTTTCAAGTCTAAGTGTGATTTTTGCAAATTATCATCATACTCTCAAACCGGGAGACCCGGGACTACGCGGTCAGTTCCTACAAGTTACATTGGTCCCGTGCGAGGTGTTCGTGCCTCCTACGGGGTCGTTTGGGGGCTGGTTTGGGTTTTCACCCTTTAACGGCCTGTTTTCAAGTCTAAGTGTGATTTTTGCAAATTATCGTCATACTCTCAAACCGGGAGACCCGGGACTATGCGGTCAGTTCCTACAAGTTACATTGGTCCCGTGCGAGGTGTTCGTGCCTCCTACGGGGTCGTTTGGGGGCTGGTTTTGGGTTTTCACCCTTTAACGGCCTGTTTTCAAGTCTAAGTGTGATTTTTGCAAATTATCGCCATACTCTCAAATCGGGAGACCGGGGACTACGCGGTCAGTTCCTACAAGTTACATTGGTCCCGTGCGAGGTGTCCGTGCCTCCTTCGGGGTCGTTTGGGGGCTGGTTTGGGTTTTCACCCTTTAACGGCCTGTTTTCAAGTCTAAGTGGGATTTTTGCAAATTATCGTCATACTCTCAAACCGGGAGACCCGGGACTACGCGGTCAGTTCCTACAAGTTACATTGGTCCCGTGCGAGGTGTTCGTGCCTCCTACGGGGTCGTTTGGGGGCTGGTTTGGGTTTTCACCCTTTAACGCCCTGTTTTCAAGTCTAAGAGTGATTTTTGCAAATTATCGTAGTACTCTCAAACCGGGAGACCCGGGACTACGCGGTCAGTTCCTACAATTTACATTGGTTCCGTGCGAGGTGTTCGTGCCTCCTACGGGGTCGTTTGGGGGCTGGTTTGGGTTTTCACCCTTTAACGCCCTGTTTTCAAGTCTAAGAGTGATTTTTTCAAATTATCGTCGTACTCTCAAACCGGGAGACCCGGGACTACGCGGTCAGTTCCTACAATTTACATTGGTTCCCTGCGAGGTGTTCATGCCTCCTACGGGGTCGTTTGGGGCCTGGTTTTGGGTTTTCACCCTTTAACGGCCTGTTTTCAAGTCTAAGTGTGATTTTTGCAAATTATCGCCATACTCTCAAACTGGGAGACCGGGGACTACGCGGTCAGTTCCTACAAGTTACATTGGTCCCGTGCGAGGTGTTCGTGCCTCCTACGGGGTCGTTTGGGGGCTGGTTTGGGTTTTCACCCTTTAATGGCCTG
Organism: Sambucus nigra; assembly: GCA_949130495.1. NCBI lineage: Eukaryota > Viridiplantae > Streptophyta > Magnoliopsida > Dipsacales > Adoxaceae > Sambucus > Sambucus nigra. The sequence continues at coordinate 253,130,656 of OX422223.1, read as the reverse complement.
TATTCAAGTCTAAGTGTGAATTTTGCAAATTATCGTCATACTCTCAAACCGGGAGACCCGGCACTACGCGGTCAGTTCCTACAAGTTACATTGGTCCCGTGCGAGGTGTTCGTGCCTCCTACGGGGTCGTTTGGGGGCTGGTTTGGGTTTTCACCCTTTAACGGCCTGTTTTCAAGTCAAAGTGTGATTTTTGCAAATTATCTTCATACTCTCAAACCGGGAGACCCGGGACTACGCGGTCAGTTCCTACAAGTTACATTGGTCCCGTACGAGGTGTCCCTGCCTCCTACGGGGTCGTTTGAGGGATCGTTTGGGTTTTCACCCTTTAACAGCCTATTTTCTAAGTGTGATTTTTGCAAATTATCATCATACTCTCAAACTGGGAGACCCGAGACTACGTGGTCAGTTCCTACAAGTTACATTGGTCCCGTGCGAGGTGTTCGTGCCTCCTACGGGGTCGTTTGGAGGTTGGTTTGGGTTTTCACCCTTTAACGGCCTGTTTTCAAGTATAAGTGTGATTTTTGCAAATTATCGTCATACTCTGAAACCGGGAGACTCGGGACTCCGCGGTCAGTTCCTACAAGTCACATTGGTCCCGTGCGAGGTGTTCGTGCCTCCAACGGGGTCGTTTGGGCGCTGGTTTGGGTTTTCACCCTTTAACGGCCTGTTTTCAAGTCTAAGTGTGATTTTTGCAAATTATCATCATACTCTCAAACCGGGAGACCCGGGACTATGCGGTCAGTTCCTACAAGTTACATTGGTCCCGTGCGAGGTGTTCGTGCCTCCTACGGGGTCGTTTGGGGGCTGGTTTGGGTTTTCACCCTTTAACGGCCTGTTTTCAAGTCTAAGTGTGATTTTTGCAAATTATCGTCATACTCTCAAACCGGGAGACCCGGGACTATGCGGTCAGTTCCTACAAGTTACATTGGTCCCGTGCGAGGTGTTCGTGCCTCCTACGGGGTCGTTTGGGGGCTGGTTTTGGGTTTTCACCCTTTAACGGCCTGTTTTCAAGTCTAAGTGTGATTTTTGCAAATTATCGTCATACTCTCAAACCGGGAGACCCGGGACTATGCGGTCAGTTCCTACAAGTTACATTGGTCCCGTGCGAGGTGTTCGTGCCTCCTACGGGGTCGTTTGGGGGATGGTTTTGGGTTTTCACCCTTTAACGGCCTGTTTTCAAGTCTAAGTGTGATTTTTGCAAATTATCGTCATACTCTCAAACCGGGAGACCCGGGACTATGCGGTCAGTTCCTACAAGTTACATTGGTCCCGTGCGAGGTGTTCGTGCCTCCTACGGGGTCGTTTGGGGGCTGGTTTTGGGTTTTCACCCTTTAACGGCCTGTTTCCAAGTCTAAGTGTGATTTTTTCAAATTATTGTCATAGTCTCAAACCGGGAGACCCGGGACTACGCGGTCAGTTCCTACAAGTTACATTGGTCCCGTACGAGGTGTTCGTGCCTCCTACGGGGTCGTTTGGGGGCTGGTTTGGGTTTTCACCCTTTAACGGCCTGTTTTCAAGTCTAAGTGTGATTTTTGCAAATTATCGTCGTACTCTCAAACCGGGAGACCCGGGACTATGCGGTCAGTTCCTACAATTTACATTGGTCCCGTGCGAGGTGTTCGTGCCTCCTACGGGGTCGTTTGGGGTCTGGTTTTGGGTTTTCACCCTTTAACGGCCTGTTTTCAAGTCTAAGTGTGATTTTTGCAAATTATCGCCATACTCTCAAATCGGGAGACCGGGGACTACGCGGTCAGTTCCTACAAGTTACATTGGTCCCGTGCGAGGTGTCCGTGCCTCCTTCGGGGTCGTTTGGGGGCTGGTTTGGGTTTTCACCCTTTAACGGCCTGTTTTCAAGTCTAAGTGGGATTTTTGCAAATTATCGTCATACTCTCAAACCGGGAGACCCGGGACTACGCGGTCAGTTCCTACAAGTTACATTGGTCCCGTGCGAGGTGTTCGTGCCTCCTACGGGGTCGTTTGGGGGCTGGTTTGGGTTTTCACCCTTTAACGCCCTGTTTTCAAGTCTAAGAGTGATTTTTACAAATTATCGTCGTACTCTCAAACCGGGAGACCCGGGACTACGCGGTCAGTTCCTACAATTTACATTGGTTCCGTGCGAGGTGTTCATGCCTCCTACGGGGTCGTTTGGGGACTGGTTTTGGGTTTTCACCCTTTAACGGCCTGTTTTCAAGTCTAAGTGTGATTTTTGCAAATTATCGCCATACTCTCAAACCGGGAGACCCGGGACTACGCCGTCAGTTCCTACAAGTTACATTGGTCCCGTGCGAGGTGTTCATGCCTCCTACGGGGTCGTTTGGGGGCTGGTTTGGGTTTTCACCCTTTAACGGTCTGTTTTCAAGTCTAAGTGTGATTTTTGCAAATTATCGTCATACTCTCAAACCGGGAGACCCGGGACTACGCGGTCAGTTCCTACAAGTTACATTGGTCCCGTGCGAGGTGTTCGTGCCTCCTACGGGGTCGTTTGGGGGCTGGTTTGGGTTTTCACCCTTTAACGGCCTGTTTTCAAGTCTAAGTGTGATTTTTGCAAATTATCTTCATACTCTCAAACCGGGAGACCCGGGACTACGCGGTCAGTTCCTACAAGTTACATTGGTCCCGTGCGAGGTGTTTGTGCCTCCTACGGGGTAGTTTGGGGGTTGGTTTGGGTTTTCACCCTTTAACGGCCTGTTTTCCAGTCTAAGTGTGATTTTTGCAAATTATCTTCATACTCTCAAACCGGGAGACCCGGGACTATGCGGTCAGTTCCTACAAGTTACATTGGTCCCGTGCGAGGTGTTCGTGCCTCCTACGGGGTCGTTTGGGGGCTGGTTTGGGTTTTCACCCTTTAACGGCCTGTTTTCAAGTCTAAGTGTGATTTTTGCAAATTATCGTCATACTCTCAAACCGGGAGACCCGGGACTATGCGGTCAGTTCCTACAAGTTACATTGGTCCCGTGCGAGGTGTTCGTGCCTCCTACGGGGTCGTTTGGGGGCTGGTTTTGGGTTTTCACCCTTTAACGGCCTGTTTTCAAGTCTAAGTGTGATTTTTGCAAATTATCGTCATACTCTCAAACCGGGAGACCCGGGACTATGCGGTCAGTTCCTACAAGTTACATTGGTCCCGTGCGAGGTGTTCGTGCCTCCTACGGGGTCGTTTGGGGGCTGGTTTTGGGTTTTCACCCTTTAACGGCCTGTTTTCAAGTCTAAGTGTGATTTTTGCAAATTATTGTCATACTCTCAAACCGGGAGACCCGGGACTATGCGGTCAGTTCCTACAAGTTACATTGGTCCCGTGCGAGGTGTTCATGCCTCCTACGGGGTCGTTTGGGGGCTGGTTTTGGGTTTTCACCCTTTAACGGCCTGTTTCCAAGTCTAAGTGTGATTTTTTCAAATTATTGTCATAGTCTCAAACCGGGAGACCCGGGACTACGCGGTCAGTTCCTACAAGTTACATTGGTCCCGTACGAGGTGTTCGTGCCTCCTACGGGGTCGTTTGGGGGCTGGTTTGGGTTTTCACCCTTTAACGGCCTGTTTTCAAGTCTAAGTGTGATTTTTGCAAATTATCGTCGTACTCTCAAACCGGGAGACCCGGGACTATGCGGTCAGTTCCTACAAGTTACATTGGTCCCGTGCGAGGTGTTCGTGCCTCCTACGGGGTCGTTTGGGGGCTGGTTTTGGGTTTTCCCCCTTTAACGGCCTGTTTTCAAGTCTAAGTGTGATTTTTGCAAATTATCGCCATACTCTCAAATCGGGAGACCGGGGACTACGCGGTCAGTTCCTACAAGTTACATTGGTCCCGTGCGAGGTGTCCGTGCCTCCTTCGGGGTCGTTTGGGGGCTGGTTTGGGTTTTCACCCTTTAACGGCCTGTTTTCAAGTCTAAGTGGGATTTTTGCAAATTATCGTCATACTCTCAAACCGGGAGACCCGGGACTACGCGGTCAGTTCCTACAAGTTACATTGGTCCCGTGCGAGGTGTTCGTGCCTCCTACGGGGTCGTTTGGGGGCTGGTTTGGGTTTTCACCCTTTAACGCCCTGTTTTCAAGTCTAAGAGTGATTTTTACAAATTATCGTCGTACTCTCAAACCGGGAGACCCGGGACTACGCGGTCAGTTCCTACAATTTACATTGGTTCCGTGCGAGGTGTTCATGCCTCCTACGGGGTCGTTTGGGGACTGGTTTTGGGTTTTCACCCTTTAACGGCCTGTTTTCAAGTCTAAGTGTGATTTTTGCAAATTATCGCCATACTCTCAAACCGGGAGACCCGGGACTACGCCGTCAGTTCCTACAAGTTACATTGGTCCCGTGCGAGGTGTTCATGCCTCCTACGGGGTCGTTTGGGGGCTGGTTTGGGTTTTCACCCTTTAACGGTCTGTTTTCAAGTCTAAGTGTGATTTTTGCAAATTATCGTCATACTCTCAAACCGGGAGACCCGGGACTACGCGGTCAGTTCCTACAAGTTACATTGGTCCCGTGCGAGGTGTTCGTGCCTCCTACGGGGTCGTTTGGGGGCTGGTTTGGGTTTTCACCCTTTAACGGCCTGTTTTCAAGTCTAAGTGTGATTTTTGCAAATTATCTTCATACTCTCAAACCGGGAGACCCGGGACTACGCGGTCAGTTCCTACAAGTTACATTGGTCCCGTGCGAGGTGTTTGTGCCTCCTACGGGGTAGTTTGGGGGTTGGTTTGGGTTTTCACCCTTTAACGGCCTGTTTTCCAGTCTAAGTGTGATTTTTGCAAATTATCTTCATACTCTCAAACCGGGAGACCCGGGACTACGCGGTCAGTTCCTACAAGTTACATTGGTCCCGTACGAGTTGTCCGTGCCTCCTACGGGGTCGTTTGGGGGATCGTTTGGGTTTTCACCCTTTAACGGCCTATTTTCTAAGTGTGATTTTTGCAAATTATCATCATACTCTCAAACTGGGAGACTCGGGACTACGTGGTCAGTTCCTACAAGTTACATTGGTCCCGTGCGAGGTGTTCGTGCCTCCTACGGGGTCGTTTGGAGGTTGGTTTGGGTTTTCACCCTTTAAGGGCCTGTTTTCAAGTATAAGTGTGATTTTTGCAAATTATCGTCATACTCTGAAACCGGGAGACTCGGGACTACGCGGTCAGTTCCTACAAGTTACATTGGTCCCGTGCGAGGTGTTCGTGCCCCCTACGGGGTCGTTTGGGGGGTGGTTTGGGTTTTCACCCTTTAACGGCCTATTTTCAAGTCTAAGTGTAATTTTTGCAAATTATTATCCTACTCTCAAACCGGGAGACCCGGGACTCCGCGGTCAGTTCCTACAAGTCACATTGGTCCCGTGCGAGGTGTTCGTGCCTCCAACGGGGTCGTTTGGGGGCTGGTTTGGGTTTTCACCCTTTAACGGTCTGTTTTCAAGTCTAAGTGTGATTTTTGCAAATTATAATCATACTCTCAAACCGGGAGACCCGGGACTACGCGGTCAGTTCCTACAAGTTACATTGGTCCCGTGCGAGGTGTTCGTGCCTCCTACGGGGTCGTTTGGGGGCTGGTTTGGGTTTTCACCCTTTAACGGCCTGTTTTCAAGTCTAAGTGTGATTTTTGCAAATTATCTTCATACTCTCAAACCGGGAGACCCGGGACTACGCGGTCAGTTCCTACAAGTTACATTGGTCCCGTACGAGGTGTCCGTGCCTCCTACGGGGTCGGCCTGTTTTCTATGTGTGATTTTTGCAAATTATCATCATACTCTCAAACTGGGAGACTCGGGACTATGTGGTCAGTTCCTACAAGTTACATTGGTCCCGTGCGAGGTGTTCGTGCCTCCTACGGGGTCGTTTGGAGGTTGGTTTGGGTTTTCACCCTTTAACGGCCTGTTTTCAAGTATAAGTGTGATTTTTGCAAATTATCGTCATACTCTGAAACCGGGAGACTCGGGACTACGCGGTCAGTTCCTATAAGTTACATTGGTCCCGTGCGAGGTGTTCATGCCTCCTACGGGGTCGTTTGGGGGGTGGTTTGGGTTTTCACCCTTTAACGGCCTATTTTCAAGTCTAAGTGTAATTTTTGCAAATTATTATCCTACTCTCAAACCGGGAGACCCGGGACTCCGCGGTCAGTTCCTACAAGTCACATTGGTCCCGTGCGAGCTGTTCGTGCCTCCAACGGGGTCGTTTGGTGGCTGGTTTGGGTTTTCACCCTTTAACGGCCTGTTTTCAAGTCTAAGTGTGATTTTTGCAAATTATCATCATACTCTCAAACCGGGAGACCCGGGACTACGCGGTCAGTTCCTACAAGTTACATTGGTCCCGTGCGAGGTGTTCGTGCCTCCTACGGGGTCGTTTGGGGGCTGGTTTGGGTTTTCACCCTTTAACGGCCTGTTTTCAAGTCTAAGTGTGATTTTTGCAAATTATCATCATACTCCCAAACCGGGAGACCCGGGACTACGCGGACAGTTCCTACTAGTTACATTGGTCCCGTGCGAGGTGTTTGTGCCTCCTACGGGGTAGTTTGGGGGTTGGTTTGGGTTTTCACCCTTTAACGGCCTGTTTTCAAGTCTAAGTGTGATTTTTGCAAATTATCGTCATACTCCCAAACTGGGAGACCCGGGACTACGCGGCCAGTTCCTACTAGTTACATTGGTCCCGTGCGAGGTGTTTGTGCCTCCTACGGGGTAGTTTGGGGGTTGGTTTGGGTTTTCACCCTTTAACGGCCTGTTTTCAAGTCTAAGTGGGATTTTTGCAAATTATCGTCATACTCTCAAAGCGGGAGACCCGGGACTACGCGGTCAGTTCCTACAAGTTACATTGGTCCCGTGCGAGGTGTTCGTGCCTCCTTCCGGGTCGTTTGGGGGCTGGTTTGGGTTTTCACCCTTTAAAGGCCTGTTTTCAAGTCTAAGTGGGATTTTTGCAAATTATCGTCATACTCTCAAACCGGGAGACCCGGGACTACGCGGTCAGTTCCTACAAGTTACATTGGTCCCGTGCGAGGTGTTCGTGCCTCCTACGGGGTCGTTTGGGGGCTGGTTTGGGTTTTCACCCTTTAACGGCCTGTTTTCAAGTCTAAGAGTGATTTTTGCAAATTATCATCATACTCCCAAACCGGGAGACCCGGGACTACGCGGACAGTTCCTACTAGTTACATTGGTCCCGTGCGAGGTGTTTGTGCCTCCTACGGGGTAGTTTGGGGGTTGGTTTGGGTTTTCACCCTTTAACGGCCTGTTTTCAAGTCTAAGTGTGATTTTTGCAAATTATCGTCATACTCCCAAACCGGGAGACCCGGGACTACGCGGTCAGTTCCTATAAGTTACATTGGTCCCGTGCGAGGTGTTCGTGCCTCCTACGGGGTCGTTTGGGGGCTGGTTTGGGTTTTCACCCTTTAACGGCCTGTTTTCAAGTCTAAGTGTGATTTTTGCAAATTATCTTCATACTCTCAAACCGGGAGACCCGGGACTACGCGGTCAGTTCCTACAAGTTACATTGGTCCCGTGCGAGGTGTTCGTGCCTCCTACGGGGTCGTTTGGGGGCTGGTTTGGGTTTTCACCCTTTAACGCCCTGTTTTCAAGTCTAAGAGTGATTTTTGCAAATTATCGTCGTACTCTCAAACCGGGAGACCCGGGACTACGCGGTCAGTTCCTACAATTTACATTGGTTCCGTGCGAGGTGTTCGTGCCTCCTACGGGGTCGTTTGGGGCCTGGTTTTGGGTTTTCACCCTTTAACAGCATGTTTTCAAGTCTAAGTGTGATTTTTGCAAATTATCGCCATACTCTCAAACCGGGAGTCCCGGGACTACGCCGTCAGTTCCTACAAGTTACATCGGTCCCGTGCGAGGTGTTCGTTCCTCCTACGGGGTCGTTTGGGGGCTGGTTTGGGTTTTCACCCTTTAACGGCCTGTTTTCAAGTCTAAGTGTGATTTTTGCAAATTATCGTCATACTCTCAAACCGGGAGACCCGGGACTACGCGGTCAGTTCCTACAAGTTACATTGGTCCCGTGCGAGGTGTTCCTGCCTCCTACGGGGTCGTTTGGGGGCTGGTTTGGGTTTTCACCCTTTAACGGCCTGTTTTCAAGTCTAAGTGTGATTTTTGCAAATTATCTTCATACTCTCAAACCGGGAGACCCGGGACTACACGGTCAGTTCCTAAGAGTTACATTGGTCCCGTACGAGGTGTCCGTGCCTCCTACGGAGTCGTTTGGGGGATCGTTTGGGTTTTCACCCTTTAACGGCCTGTTTTCTAAATGTGATTTTTGCAAATTATCATCATACTCTCAAACTGGGAGACCCGGGACTACGTGGTCAGTTCCTACAAGTTACATTGGTCCCGTGCGAGGTGTTCGTGCCTCCTACGGGGACGTTTGGAGGTTGGTTTGGGTTTTCACCCTTTAACGGCCTGTTTTCAAGTATAAGTGTGATTTTTGCAAATTATCGTCATACTCTGAAACCGGGAGACTCGTTACTACGCGTTCAGTTCCTACAAGTTACATTGGTCCCGTGCGAGGTGTTCGTGCCTCCTACGGGGTCGTTTGGGGGGTGGTTTGGGTTTTCACCCTTTAACGGCCTATTTTCAAGTCTAAGTGTAATTTTTGCAAATTATTATCCTACTCTCAAACCGGGAGACCCGGGACTCCGCGGTCAGTTCCTACAAGTCACATTGGTCCCGTGCGAGGTGTTCGTGCCTCCAACGGGGTCGTTTGGGGGTTGGTTTGGGTTTTCACCCTTTAACGGCCTGTTTTCATGTCTAAGTGTGATTTTTGCAAATTATCATCATACTCTCAAACCGGGAGACCCGGCACTACGCGGTCAGTTCCTACAAGTTACATTGGTCCCGTGCGAGGTGTTCGTGCCTCCTACGGGGTCGTTTGGGGGCTGGTTAGGGTTTTCACCATTTAACGGCCTGTTTTCAAGTCTAAGTGTGATTTTTGCAAATTATCATCATACTCCCAAACCGGGAGACCCGGGACTACGCGGTCAGTTCCTAGAAGTTACATTGGTCCCGTGCGATGTGTTTGTGCCTCCTACGGGGTAGTTTGGGGGTTGGTTTGGGTTTTCGCCCTTTAACGGCCTGTTTTCAAGTCTAAGTGGGATTTTTGCAAATTATCGTCATACTCTCAAACCGGGAGACCCGAGACTACGCGGTCAGTTCCTACAAGTTACATTGGTCCCGTGCGAGGTGTTCGTGCCTCCTACGGGGTCGTTTGGGGGCTGGTTTGGGTTTTCAGCCTTTAAGGACCTGTTTCCAAGTCTAAGTGTGATTTTTTCAAATTATCGTCATAGTCTCAAACCGGGAGACCCGGGACTACGCGGTCCGTTCCTACAAGTTACATTGGTCCCGTGCGAGGTGTTCGTGCCTCCTACGGGGTCGTTTGGGGGCTGGTTTGGGTTTTCACCCTTTAACGGTCTGTTTTCAAGTCTAAGTGTGATTTTTGTAAATTATCATCATACTCTCAAACCGGGAGACTCGGGACTATGCGGTCAGTTCCTACAAGTTACATTGGTCCCGTGCGAGGTGTTCGTGCCTCCTACGGGGTCGTTTGGGGGCTGGTTTTGGGTTTTCACCCTTTAACGGCCTGTTTTCAAGTCGAACTGTGATTTTTGCAAATTATCACCATACTCTCAAATCGGGAGACCGGGGACTACGCGGTCAGTTCCTACAAGTTACATTGGTCCCGTGCGAGGTGTCCGTGCCTCCTTCGGGGTCGTTTGGGGGCTGGTTTGGGTTTTCACCCTTTAACGGCCTGTTTTCAAGTCTAAGTGGGATTTTTGCAAATTATCGTCATACTCTCAAACCGGGAGACCCGGGACTACGCGGTCAGTTCCTACAAGTTACATTGGTCCCGTGCGAGGTGTTCGTGCCTCCTACGGGGTCGTTTGGGGGCTGGTTTGGGTTATCACCCTTTAACGGCCTGTTTTCAAGTCTAAGAGTGATTTTTGCAAATTATCATCGTACTGTCAAACCGGGAGACCCGAGACTACGCAGTCAGTTCCTACAATTTACATTGGTTCCGTGCGAGGTGTTCGTGCCTCCTACGGGGTCGTTTGGGGCCTGGTTTTGGGTTTTCACCCATTAACGGCCTGTTTTCAAGTCTAAGTGTGATTTTTGCAAATTATCGCCATACTCTCAAATCGGGAGACCGGGGACTACGCGGTCAGTTCCTACAAGTTACATTGGTCCCGTGCGAGGTGTCCGTGCCTCCTTCGGGGTCGTTTGGGGGCTGGTTTGGGTTTTCACCCTTTAACGGCCTGTTTTCAAGTCTAAGTGGGATTTTTGCAAATTATCGTCATACTCTTAAACCGGGAGACCCGGGACTACGCGGTCAGTTCCTACAAGTTACATTGGTCCCGTGCGAGGTGTTCGTGCCTCCTACGGGGTCGTTTGGGGGCTGGTTTGGGTTTTTCACCCGTTAACGCCCTGCTTTCAAGTCTAAGAGTGATTTTTGCAATTTATCGTCGTACTCTCAAACCGGGAGACCCGGGACTACGCGGTCAGTTCCTACAATTTACATTGGTTCCGTGCGAGGTGTTCGTGCCTCCTACGGGGTCGTTTGGGGCCTGGTTTTGGGTTTTCACCCTTTAACAGCCTGTTTTCAAGTCTAAGTGTGATTTTTGCAAATTATCGCCATACTCTCAAACCGGGAGACCCGGGACTACGCCGTCAGTTCCTACAAGTTACATTGGTCCCGTGTGAGGTGTTCGTGCCTCCTACGGGGTCGTTTGGGGGCTGGTTTGGGTTTTCACCCTTTAACGGTCTGTTTTCAAGTCTAAGTGTGATTTTTTCAAATTATCGTCATACTCTCAAACCGGGAGACCCGGGACTACGCGGTCAGTTCCTACAAGTTACATTGGTCCCGTGCGAGGTGTTCGTGCCTCCTACGGGGTCGTTTGGGGGCTGGTTTGGGTTTTCACCCTTTAACGGCCTGTTTTCAAGTCTAAGTGTGATTTTTGCAAATTATCTTCATACTCTCAAACCGGGAGACCCGGGACTACGCGGTCAGTTCCTAGAAGTTACATTGGTCCCGTACGAGGTGTCCGTGCCTCCTACGGGGTCATTTGGGGGATCGTTTGGGTTTTCACCCTTTAACGGCCTGTTTTCTAAGTGTGATTTTTGCAAATTATCATCATACTCTCAAACTGGGAGACCCGGGACTACGTGGTCAGTTCCTACAAGTTACATTGGTCCCGTGCGAGGTGTTCGTGCCTCCTACGGGGTCGTTTGGAGGTTGGTTTGGGTTTTCACCCTTTAACGGCCTGTTTTCAAGTATAAGTGTGATTTTTGCAAATTATCATCATACTCTGAAACCGGGAGACTCGTTACTACGCGGTCAGTTCCTACAAGTTACATTGGTCCCGTGCGAGGTGTTCGTGCCTCCTACGGGGTCGTTTGGGGGGTGGTTTGGGTTTTCACCCTTTAACGGCCTATTTTCAAGTCTAAGTGTAATTTTTGCAAATTATTATCCAACTCTCAAACCGGGAGACCCGGGACTCCGCGGTCAGTTCCTACAAGTCACATTGGTCCCGTGCGAGGTGTTCGTGCCTCCAACGGGGTCGTTTGGGGGCTGGTTTGGGTTTTCACCCTTTAACGGCCTGTTTTCAAGTCTAAGTGTGATTTTTGCAAATTATCATCATACTCTCAAACCGGGAGACCCGGGACTACGCGGTCAGTTCCTTCAAGTTACATTGGTCCCGTGCGAGGTGTTCGTGCCTCCTACGGGGTCGTTTGGGGGCTGGTTAGGGTTTTCACCCTTTAACGGCCTGTTTTCAAGTCTAAGTGTGATTTTTGCAAATTATCATCATACTCCCAAACCGGGAGACCCGGGACTACGCGGTCAGTTCCTACAAGTTACATTGGTCCCGTGCGAGGTGTTTGTGCCTCCTACGGGGTAGTTTGGGGGTTGGTTTGGGTTTTCGCCCTTTAACGGCCTGTTTTCAAGTCTAAGTGGGATTTTTGCAAATTATCGTCATACTCTCAAACCGGGAGACCCGGGACTACGCGGTCAGTTCCTACAAGTTACATTGGTCCCGTGCGAGGTGTTCGTGCCTCCTACGGGGTCGTTTGGGGGCTGGTTTGGGTTTTCACCCTTTAAGGACCTGTTTCCAAGTCTAAGTGTGATTTTTGCAAATTATCGTCATACTCCCAATCCGGGAGACCGGGGACTACGCGGTCAGTTCCTACAAGTTACATTGGTCCCGTGCGAGGTGTCCGTGCCTCCTTCGGGGTCGTTTGGGGGCTGGTTTGGGTTTTCACCCTTTAACGGCCTGTTTTCAAGTCTAAGTGGGATTTTTGCAAATTATCGTCATACTCTTAAACCGGGAGACCCGGGACTACGCGGTCAGTTCCTACAAGTTACATTGGTCCCGTGCGAGGTGTTCGTGCCTCCTACGGGGTCGTTTGGGGGCTGGTTTGGGTTTTTCACCCGTTAACGCCCTGTTTTCAAGTCTAAGAGTGATTTTTGCAATTTATCGTCGTACTCTCAAACCGGGAGACCCGGGACTACGCGGTCAGTTCCTACAATTTACATTGGTTCCGTGCGAGGTGTTCGTGCCTCCTACGGGGTCGTTTGGGGCCTGGTTTTGGGTTTTCACCCTTTAACAGCCTGTTTTCAAGTCTAAGTGTGATTTTTGCAAATTATCGCCATACTCTCAAACCGGGAGACCCGGGACTACGCCGTCAGTTCCTACAAGTTACATTGGTCCCGTGTGAGGTGTTCGTGCCTCCTACGGGGTCGTTTGGGGGCTGGTTTGGGTTTTCACCCTTTAACGGTCTGTTTTCAAGTCTAAGTGTGATTTTTGCAAATTATCGTCATACTCTCAAACCGGGAGACCCGGGACTACGCGGTCAGTTCCTACAAGTTACATTGGTCCCGTGCGAGGTGTTCGTGCCTCCTACGGGGTCGTTTGGGGGCTGGTTTGGGTTTTCACCCTTTAACGGCCTGTTTTCAAGTCTAAGTGTGATTTTTGCAAATTATCTTCATACTCTCAAACCGGGAGACCCGGGACTATGCGGTCAGTTCCTAGAAGTTACATTGGTCCCGTACGAGGTGTCCGTGCCTCCTACGGGGTCGTTTGGGGGATCGTTTGGGTTTTCACCCTTTAACGGCCTGTTTTCTAAGTGTGATTTTTGCAAATTATCATCATACTCTCAAACTGGGAGACCCGGGACTACGTGGTCAGTTCCTACAAGTTACATTGGTCCCGTGCGAGGTGTTCGTGCCTCCTACGGGGTCGTTTGGAGGTTGGTTTGGGTTTTCACCCTTTAACGGCCTGTTTTCAAGTATAAGTGTGATTTTTGCAAATTATCATCATACTCTGAAACCGGGAGACTCGTTACTACGCGGTCAGTTCCTACAAGTTACATTGGTCCCGTGCGAGGTGTTCGTGCCTCCTACGGGGTCGTTTGGGGGGTGGTTTGGGTTTTCACCCTTTAACGGCCTATTTTCAAGTCTAAGTGTAATTTTTGCAAATTATTATCCAACTCTCAAACCGGGAGACCCGGGACTTCGCGGTCAGTTCCTACAAGTCACATTGGTCCCGTGCGAGGTGTTCGTGCCTCCAACGGGGTCGTTTGGGGGCTGGTTTGGGTTTTCACCCTTTAACGGCCTGTTTTCAAGTCTAAGTGTGATTTTTGCAAATTATCATCATACTCTCAAACCGGGAGACCCGGGACTACGCGGTCAGTTCCTACAAGTTACATTGGTCCCGTGCGAGGTGTTCGTGCCTCCTACGGGGTCGTTTGGGGGCTGGTTAGGGTTTTCACCCTTTAACGGCCTGTTTTCAAGTCTAAGTGTGATTTTTGCAAATTATCATCATACTCCCAAACCGGGAGACCCGGGACTACGCGGTCAGTTCCTACAAGTTACATTGGTCCCGTGCGAGGTGTTTGTGCCTCCTACGGGGTAGTTTGGGGGTTGGTTTGGGTTTTCGCCCTTTAACGGCCTGTTTTCAAGTCTAAGTGGGATTTTTGCAAATTATCGTCATACTCTCAAACCGGGAGACCCGGGACTACGCGGTCAGTTCCTACAAGTTACATTGGTCCCGTGCGAGGTGTTCGTGCCTCCTACGGGGTCGTTTGGGGGCTGGTTTGGGTTTTCACCCTTTAAGGACCTGTTTCCAAGTCTAAGTGTGATTTTTTCAAATTATCGTCATAGTCTCAAACCAGGAGACCCGGGATTACGCGGTCCGTTCCTACAAGTTACATTGATCCCGTGCGAGGTGTTCGTGCCTCCTACGGGGTCGTTTGGGGGCTGGTTTGGGTTTTCACCCTTTAACGGCCTGTTTTCAAGTCTAAGTGTGATTTTTGTAAATTATCATCATACTCTCAAACCGGGAGACCCGGGACTATGTGGTCAGTTCCTACAAGTTACATTGGTCCCGTGCGAGGTGTTCGTGCCTCCTACGGGGTCGTTTGGGGGCTGGTTTTGGGTTTTCACCCTTTAACGGCCTGTTTTCAAGTCTAAGTGTGATTTTTGCAAATTATCGCCATACTCTCAAATCGGGAGACCGGGGACTACGCGGTCAGTTCCTACAAGTTACATTGGTCCCGTGCGAGGTGTCCGTGCCTCCTTCGGGGTCGTTTGGGGGCTGGTTTGGGTTTTCACCCTTTAACGGCCTGTTTTCAAGTCTAAGTGGGATTTTTGCAAATTATCGTCATACTCTCAAACCGGGAGACCCGGGACTACACGGTCAGTTCCTATAAGTTACATTGGTCCCGTGCGAGGTGTTCGTGCCTCCTACGGGGTCGTTTGGGGGCTGGTTTAGGTTTTCACCCTTTAACGCCCTGTTTTCAAGTATAAGTGTGATTTTTGCAAATTATCATCATACTCTTAAACCGGGAGACTCGGGACTACGCGGTCAGTTCCTACAAGTTACATTGGTCCCGTGCGAGGTGTTCGTGCCTCCTACGGGGTCGTTTGGGGGCTGGTTTGGGTTTTCACCCTTTAACGACCTGTTTTCAAGTTTAAATGTGATTTTTGCAAATTATCGTCATACTCTCAAACCGGGAGACCCGGGACTACGCGGTCAGTTCCTACAAGTTACATTGGTCCCGTGCGAGGTGTTCGTGCCTCCTACGGGGTCGTTTGGGGGCTGGTTTGGGTTTTTACCCTTTAACGCCCTGTTTTCAAGTCTAAGAGTGATTTTTGCAAATTATCGTCGTACTCTCAAACTGGGAGACCCGGGACTACGCGGCCAGTTCATACAATTTACATTGGTTCCGTGCGAGGTGTTCGTGCCTCCTACGGGGTCGTTTGGGGCCTGGTTTTGGGTTTTCACCCTTTAACGGCCTGTTTTCAAGTCTAAGTGTGATTTTCGCAAATTATCGCCATACTCTCAAACCGGGAGACCCGAGACTACGCCGTCAGTTCCTACAAGTTACATTGGTCCTGTGCGAGGTGTTCGTGCCTCCTACGGGGTCGTTTGGTGGCTGGTTTGGGTTTTCACCCTTTAACGCCCTGTTTTAAAGTCTAAGTGTGATTTTTGCAAATTATCGTCATACTCTCAAACCGGGAGACCCGGGACTACGCGATCAGTTCCTACAAGTGACATTGGTCCCGTGCGGGGTGTCCGTGCCTCCTACGGGGTCGTTTGAGGGATCGTTTTGGTTTTTACCCTTTAATGGCCTGTTTTCTAAGTGGGATTTTTGCAAATTATCGTCATACTCTCAAACCGGGAGACCCGGGACTACGTGGTCAGTTCCTACAAGTTACATTGGTCCCGTGCGAGGTGTTCGTGCCTCCTACGGGGTCGTTTGGAGGTTGGTTTGGGTTTTCACCCTTTAACGGCCTGTTTTCAAGTATAAGTGCGATTTTTGCAAATTATCGCCATACTCTGAAACCGGGAGACTCGGGACTACGCGGTCAGTTCCTACAAGTTACATTGGTCCCGTGCGAGGTGTTCGTGACTCCTACGGGGTCGTTTGGGGGGTGGTTTGGGTTTTCACCCTTTAATGGCCTATTTTCAAGTCTAAGTGTAATTTTTGCAAATTATTATCCTACTCTCAAACCGGGAGACCCGGGACTCCGCGGTCAGTTCCTACAAGTTACATTGGTCCCGTGCGAGGTGTTCGTGCCTCCAACGGGGTCGTTTGGGGGCTGGTTTGGGTTTTCACCCTTTAACGGCCTGTTTTCAAGTCTAAGTGTGATTTTTGCAAATTATCATCATAGTCTCAAACCGGGAGACCCGAGACTACGCGGTCAGTTCCTACAAGTTACATTGGTCCCGTGCGAGGTGTTCGTGCCTCCTACGGGGTCGTTTGGGGGCTGGTTTGGGTTTTCACCCTTTAACGGCCTGTTTTCATGTCTAAGTGTGCTTTTTGCAAATTATCGTCATACTCTCAAACTGGGAGACTCGGGACTACGCGGTCAGTTCCTATAAGTTACATTGGTCTCGTGCGAGGTGTTCGTGCCTCCTACAGGGTCGTTTGGGGGCTGGTTTGGGTTTTCACCCTTTAATGGCCTATTTCCAAGTATAAGTGTGATTTTTTCAAATTATCGTCATACTCTCAAACCGGGAGACTCGGGACTACGCGGTCAGTTCCTACAAGTTACATTGGTCCCGTGCGAGGTGTTCGTGCCTCCTACGGGGTCGTTTGGGGGCTGGTTTGGGTTTTCACCCTTTAACGGCCTGTTTTCAAGCATAAATGTGATTTTTGTAAATTATCGTCATACTCTCAAATCGGGAGACCCGGGACTACGCGGTCAGTTCCTACAAGTTACATTGGTCCCGTGCGAGGTGTTCGTGCCTCCTACAGGGTCGTTTGGGGGCTGGTTTGGGTTTTCACCCTTTAACGCCCTGTTTTCAAGTCTAAGTGTGATTTTTGCAAATTATCGTCATACTCTCAAACCGGGAGACCCGGGACTACGCGGTCAGTTCCTACAAGTTACATTGGTCCCGTGTGAGGTGTTCGTGCCTCCTACGGGGTCGTTTGGGGGATGGTTTGGGTTTTCACCCTTTAACGGCCTGTTTTCAAGTCTAAGTGTGATTTTTGCAAATTATCGTCATACTCTCAAACCGGGAGACCCGGGACTACGCGGTCAGTTCCTACAAGTGACATTGGTCCCATGCGAGGTGTTCGTGCCTCCTACGGGGTCGTTTGGGGGATGGTTTCGGTTTTCACCCTTTAACGGCCTGTTTTCAAGTCTAAGTGTGATTTTTGCAAATTATCGTCATACTCTCAAACCGGGAGACCCGGGACTACGCGGTCAGATCCTACAATTTACATTGGTCCCGTGCGAGGTGTTCGTGCCTCCTACGGGGTGGTTTGGGGGTTGGTTTTGGGTTTTCCCCCTTTAACGGCCTGTTTTCAAGTCTAAGTGTGATTTTTGCAAATTATCGCCATACTCTCAAACCAGGAGACCCGGGACTACGCCGTCAGTTCCTACAAGTTACATTGGTCCCGTGCGAGGTGTCCGTGCCTCCTACGGGGTCGTTTGGGGGCTGGTTTGGCTTTTCACCCTTTAACGGCCTGTTTTCAAGTCTAAGTGTGATTTTTGTAAATTATCGTCATACTCTCAAACCGGGAGACCCGGGACTACGCGGTCAGTTCCTACAAGTTACATTGGTCCCGTACGAGGTGTTCGTGCCTCCTACGGGGTCGTTTGGGGGCTGGTTTTCGGTTTTCACCCTTTAACGGCCTGTTTTCAAGTCTAAGTGTGATTTTTGCACATTATTGTCATACTCTCAAACTGGGAGACCTGGGTCTACGCGGTCAGTTCCTACAAGTTACATTGGTCCCGTGCGAGGTGTTCGTGCCTCCTATGGGGTCGTTTGGGGGCTGATTTGGGTTTTCACCCTTTAATTGCCTGTATTCAAGTCTAAGTGTGAATTTTGTAAATTATCGTCATACTCTTAAACCGGGAGACCCGGGACTACGCGGTCAGTTCCTACAAGTTACATTGGTCCCGTGCGAGGTGTTCGTGCCTCCAACGGGGTCGTTTGGGGGCTGGTTTGGGTTTTCACCCTTTAACGGCCTGTTTTCAAGTCTAAGTGTGATTTTTGCAAATTATCGTCATAGTCTCAAACCGGGAGACCCGGGACTACGCGGTCAGTTCCTACAAGTTACATTGGTCCCGTGCGAGGTGTTCGTGCCTCCTACGGGGTCGTTTGGGGGCTGGTTTGGGTTTTCACCCTTTAACGGCCTGTTTTCATGTCTAAGTGTGCTTTTTGCAAATTATCATCATACTCTCAAACTGGGAGACTCGGGACTACGCGGTCAGTTCCTACAAGTTACATTGGTCTCGTGCGAGGTGTTCGTGCCTCCTACGGGGTCGTTTGGGGGCTGGTTTGGGTTTTCACCCTTTAATGGCCTATTTTCAAGTCTAAGTGTGATTTTTGCAAATTATCATCATACTCTCAAACCGGGAGACCCGGGACTACGTGGTCAGTTCCTACAAGTTACATTGGTCCCGTGCGAGGTGTCCGTGCCTCCTACGGGGTCGTTTGGGGGTTGGTTTGGGTTTTAACCCTTTAACGGCCTGTTTCCAAGTATAAGTGTGATTTTTGCAAATTATCGTCATACTCTCAAACCGGGAGACTCGGGACTACGCGGTCAGTTCCTACAAGTTACATTGGTCCCGTGCGAGGTGTTCGTGCCTCCTATGGGGTCGTTTGGGGGCTGGTTTGGGTTTTCACACTTTAACGGCCTGTTTTCAAGCATAAGTGTGATTTTTGCAAATTATCATCATACTCTTAAACCGGGAGACTCGGGACTACGCGGTCAGTTCCTACAAGTTGCATTGGTCCCGTGCGAGGTGTTCGTGCCTCCTACGGGGTCGTTTGGGGGCTGGTTTGGGTTTTCACCCATTTAACGACCTGTTTTCAAGTCTAAATGTGATTTTTGCAAATTATCGTCATACTCTCAAACCGGGAGACCCGGGACTACGCGGTCAGTTCCTACAAGTTACATTGGTCCCGTGCGAGGTGTTCGTGCCTCCTACGGGGTCGTTTGGGGGCTGGTTTGGGTTTTCACCCTTTAACGCCCTGTTTTCAAGTCTAAGTGTGATTTTTGCAAATTATCGTCATACTCTCAAACCGGGAGACCCGGGACTACGCGGTCAGTTCCTACAAGTTACATTGGTCCCGTGTGAGGTGTTCGTGCCTCCTACGGGGTCGTTTGGGGGATGGTTTGGGTTTTCACCCATTAACGGCCTGTTTTCAAGTCTAAGTGTGATTTTTGCAAATTATCGTCATACTCTCAAACCGGGAGACCCGGGACTACGCGGTCAGTTCCTACAAGTGACATTGGTCCCATGCGAGGTGTTCGTGCCTCCTACGGGGTCGTTTGGGGGATGGTTTGGGTTTTCACCCTTTAACGGCCTGTTTTCAAGTCTAAGTGTGATTTTTGCAAATTATCGTCATACTCTCAAACCGGGAGACCCGGGACTACGCGGTCAGATCCTACAATTTACATTGGTCCCGTGCGAGGTGTTCGTGCCTCCTACGGGGTGGTTTGGGGGTTGGTTTTGGGTTTTCCCCCTTTAACGGCCTGTTTTCAAGTCTAAGTGTGATTTTTGCAAATTATCGCCATACTCTCAAACCAGGAGACCCGGGACTACGCCGTCAGTTCCTACAAGTTACATTGGTCCCGTGCGAGGTGTCCGTGCCTCCTACGGGGTCGTTTGGGGGCTGGTTTGGCTTTTCACCCTTTAACGGCCTGTTTTCAAGTCTAAGTGTGATTTTTGTAAATTATCGTCATACTCTCAAACCGGGAGACCCGGGACTACGCGGTCAGTTCCTACAAGTTACATTGGTCCCGTGCGAGGTGTTCGTGCCTCCTACGGGGTCGTTTGGGGGCTGGTTTTCGGTTTTCACCCTTTAACGGCCTGTTTTCAAGTCTAAGTGT
Organism: Sambucus nigra; assembly: GCA_949130495.1. Lineage (NCBI taxonomy): Eukaryota > Viridiplantae > Streptophyta > Magnoliopsida > Dipsacales > Adoxaceae > Sambucus > Sambucus nigra. The sequence goes on along the minus strand of OX422223.1, from coordinate 253,110,860 downwards.
GATTTTTGCACATTATTGTCATACTCTCAAACTGGGAGACCTGGGTCTACGCGGTCAGTTCCTACAAGTTACATTGGTCCCGTGCGAGGTGTTTGTGCCTCCTACGGGGTCGTTTGGGGGCTGGTTTGGGTTTTCACCCTTTAACGACCTGTTTTCAAGTATAAGTGTGATTTTTGCAAATTATCATCATACTCTTAAACCGGGAGACTCGGGACTACGCGGTCAGTTCCTAAAAGTTACATTGGTCCCGTGCGAGGTGTTCGTGCCTCCTACGGGGTCGTTTGGGGGCTGGTTTGGGTTTTCACCCTTTAACGACCTGTTTTCAAGTCTAAATGTGATTTTTGCAAATTATCGTCATACTCTCAAACCGGGAGACCCGGGACTACGCGGTCAGTTCCTATAAGTTACATTGGTCCCGTGCGAGGTGTTCGTGCCTCCTACGGGGTCGTTTGGGGGCTGGTTTGGGTTTTCACCCTTTAACGGCCTGTTTTCAAGTCTAAGTGTGATTTTTGCAAATTATCGTCATACTCTCAAATCGGGAGACCCGGGACTACGCGGTCAGTTCCTACAAGTTACATTGGTCCCGTACGAGGTGTTCGTGCCTCCTACTGGGTCGTTTGGGGGCTGGTTTGGGTTTTCACCCTTTAACGCCCTGTTTTTAAGTCTAAGTGTGATTTTTGCAAATTATCGTCATACTCTCAAACCGGGAGACCCGGGACTACGCGGTCAGTTCCTACAATTTACATTGGTTCCGTGCGAGGTGTTCGTGCCTCCTACGGGGTCGTTTGGGGCCTGGTTTTGGGTTTTCACCCATTAACGGCCTGTTTTAAAGTCTAAGTGTGATTTTTGCAAATTATCGCCATACTCTCAAACCGGGAGACCCGGGACTACGCCGTCAGTTCCTACAAGTTACATTGGTCCCGTGCGAGGTGTTTGTGCCTCCTACGGGGTAGTTTGGGGGTTGGTTTGGGTTTTCGCCCTTTAACGGCCTGTTTTCAAGTCTAAGTGGGATTTTTGCAAATTATCGTCATACTCTCAAACCGGGAGACCCGGGACTACGCGGTCAGTTCCTACAAGTTACATTGGTCCCGTGCGAGGTGTTCGTGCCTCCTACGGGGTCGTTTGGGGGCTGGTTTTCGGTTTTCACCCTTTAACGGCCTGTTTTCAAGTCTAAGTGTGATTTTTGCACATTATTGTCATACTCTCAAACTGGGAGACCTGGGTCTACGCGGTCAGTTCCTACAAGTTACATTGGTCCCGTGCGAGGTGTTTGTGCCTCCTACGGGGTCGTTTGGGGGCTGGTTTGGGTTTTCACCCTTTAACGGCCTGTTTTCAAGTATAAGTGTGATTTTTGCAAATTATCATCATACTCTTAAACCGGGAGACTCGGGACTACGCGGTCAGTTCCTACAAGTTACATTGGTCCCGTGCGAGGTGTTCGTGCCTCCTACGGGGTCGTTTGGGGGCTGGTTTTCGGTTTTCACCCTTTAACGGCCTGTTTTCAAGTCTAAGTGTGATTTTTGCACATTATTGTCATACTGTCAAACAGGGAGACCTGGGACTACGCGGTCAGTTCCTACAAGTTACATCGGTCCCGTGCGAGGTGTTCGTGCCTCCTACGGTGTCGTTTGGGGGGTGGTTTGGGTTTTCACCCTTTAACGGCCTATTTTCAAGTCTAAGTGTAATTTTTGCAAATTATTATCCAACTCTCAAACCGGGAGACCCGGAACTCCGCGGTCAGTTCCTACAAGTCACATTGGTCCCGTGCGAGGTGTTCGTGCCTCCAACGGGGTCGTTTGGGGGCTGGTTTGGGTTTTCACCCTTTAACGGCCTGTTTTCAAGTCTAAGTGTGATTTTTGCAAATTATCATCATACTCTCAAACCGGGAGACCCGGGACTACGCGGTCAGTTCCTACAAGTTACATTGGTCCCGTGCGAGGTGTTCGTGCCTCCTACGGGGTCGTTTGGGGGCTGGTTAGGGTTTTCACCCTTTAACGGCCTGTTTTCAAGTCTAAGTGTGATTTTTGCAAATTATCATCATACTCCCAAACCGGGAGACCCGGGACTACGCGGTCAGTTCCTACAAGTTACATTGGTCCCGTGCGAGGTGTTTGTGCCTCCTACGGGGTAGTTTGGGGGTTGGTTTGGGTTTTCGCCCTTTAACGGCCTGTTTTCAAGTCTAAGTGGGATTTTTGCAAATTATCGTCATACTCTCAAACCGGGAGACCCGGGACTACGCGGTCAGTTCCTACAAGTTACATTGATCCCGTGCGAGGTGTTCGTGCCTCCTACGGGGTCGTTTGGGGGCTGGTTTGGGTTTTCACCCTTTAAGGACCTGTTTCCAAGTCTAAGTGTGATTTTTTCAAATTATCGTCATAGTCTCAAACCAGGAGACCCGGGATTACGCGGTCCGTTCCTACAAGTTACATTGATCCCGTGCGAGGTGTTCGTGCCTCCTACGGGGTCGTTTGGGGGCTGGTTTGGGTTTTCACCCTTTAACGGCCTGTTTTCAAGTCTAAGTGTGATTTTTGTAAATTATCATCATACTCTCAAACCGGGAGACCCGGGACTATGTGGTCAGTTCCTACAAGTTACATTGGTCCCGTGCGAGGTGTTCGTGCCTCCTACGGGGTCGTTTGGGGGCTGGTTTTGGGTTTTCACCCTTTAACGGCCTGTTTTCAAGTCTAAGTGTGATTTTTGCAAATTATCGCCATACTCTCAAATCGGGAGACCGGGGACTACGCGGTCAGTTCCAACAAGTTACATTGGTCCCGTGCGAGGTGTCCGTGCCTCCTTCGGGGTCGTTTGGGGGCTGGTTTGGGTTTTCACCCTTTAACGGCCTGTTTTCAAGTCTAAGTGGGATTTTTGCAAATTATCGTCATACTCTCAAACCGGGAGACCCGGGACTACGCGGTCAGTTCCTATAAGTTACATTGGTCCCGTGCGAGGTGTTCGTGCCTCCTACGGGGTCGTTTGGGGGCTGGTTTGGGTTTTCACCCTTTAACGCCCTGTTTTCAAGTATAAGTGTGATTTTTGCAAATTATCATCATACTCTTAAACCGGGAGACTCGGGACTACGCGGTCAGTTCCTACAAGTTACATTGGTCCCGTGCGAGGTGTTCGTGCCTCCTACGGGGTCGTTTGGGGGCTGGTTTGGGTTTTCACCCTTTAACGACCTGTTTTCAAGTTTAAATGTGATTTTTGCAAATTATCGTCATACTCTCAAACCGGGAGACCCGGGACTACGCGGTCAGTTCCTACAAGTTACATTGGTCCCGTGCGAGGTGTTCGTGCCTGCTACGGGGTCGTTTGGGGGCTGGTTTGGGTTTTTACCCTTTAACGCCCTGTTTTCAAGTCTAAGAGTGATTTTTGCAAATTATCGTCGTACTCTCAAACCGGGAGACCCGGGACTACGCGGTCAGTTCATACAATTTACATTGGTTCCGTGCGAGGTGTTCGTGCCTCCTACGGGGTCGTTTGGGGCCTGGTTTTGGGTTTTCACCCTTTAACGGCCTGTTTTCAAGTCTAAGTGTGATTTTTGCAAATTATCGCCATACTCTCAAACCGGGAGACCCGAGACTACGCCATCAGTTCCTACAAGTTACATTGGTCCCGTGCGAGGTGTTCGTGCCTCCTACGGGGTCGTTTGGTGGCTGGTTTGGGTTTTCACCCTTTAACGCCCTGTTTTAAAGTCTAAGTGTGATTTTTGCAAATTATCGTCATACTCTCAAACCGGGAGACCCGGGACTACGCGATCAGTTCCTACAAGTGACATTGGTCCCGTGCGGGGTGTCCGTGCCTCCTACGGGGTCGTTTGAGGGATCGTTTTGGTTTTTACCCTTTAATGGCCTGTTTTCTAAGTGGGATTTTTGCAAATTATCGTCATACTCTCAAACCGGGAGACCCGGGACTACGTGGTCAGTTCCTACAAGTTACATTGGTCCCGTGCAAGGTGTTCGTGCCTCCTACGGGGTCGTTTGGAGGTTGGTTTGGGTTTTCACCCTTTAACGGCCTGTTTTCAAGTATAAGTGCGATTTTTGCAAATTATCGTCATACTCTGAAACCGGGAGACTCGGGACTACGCGGTCAGTTCCTACAAGTTACATTGGTCCCGTGCGAGGTGTTCGTGACTCCTACGGGGTCGTTTGGGGGGTGGTTTGGGTTTTCACCCTTTAATGGCCTATTTTCAAGTCTAAGTGTAATTTTTGCAAATTATTATCCTACTCTCAAACCGGGAGACCATGGACTCCGCGGTCAGTTCCTACAAGTTACATTGGTCCCGTGCGAGGTGTTCGTGCCTCCAACGGGGTCGTTTGGGGGCTGGTTTGGGTTTTCACCCTTTAACGGCCTGTTTTCAAGTCTAAGTGTGATTTTTGCAAATTATCGTCATAGTCTCAAACCGGGAGACCCGGGACTACGCGGTCAGTTCCTACAAGTTACATTGGTCCCGTGCGAGGTGTTCGTGCCTCCTACGGGGTCGTTTGGGGGCTGGTTTGGGTTTTCACCCTTTAACGGCCTGTTTTCATGTCTAAGTGTGCTTTTTGCAAATTATCATCATACTCTCAAACTGGGAGACTCGGGACTACGCGGTCAGTTCCTACAAGTTACATTGGTCTCGTGCGAGGTGTTCGTGCCTCCTACGGGGTCGTTTGGGGGCTGGTTTGGGTTTTCACCCTTTAACGACCTGTTTTCAAGTCTAAATGTGATTTTTGCAAATTATCGTCATACTCTCAAACCGGGAGACCCGGGACTACGCGGTCAGTTCCTATAAGTTACATTGGTCCCGTGCGAGGTGTTCGTGCCTCCTACGGGGTCGTTTGGGGGCTGGTTTGGGTTTTCACCCTTTAACGACCTGTTTTCAAGTCTAAATGTGATTTTTGCAAATTATCGTCATACTCTCAAACCGGGAGACCCGGGACTACGCGGTCAGTTCCTATAAGTTACATTGGTCCCGTGCGAGGTGTTCGTGCCTCCTACGGGGTCGTTTGGGGGCTGGTTTGGGTTTTCACCCTTTAACGGCCTGTTTTCAAGTCTAAGTGTGATTTTTGCAAATTATCGTCATACTCTCAAATCGGGAGACCCGGGACTACGCGGTCAGTTCCTACAAGTTACATTGGTCCCGTACGAGGTGTTCGTGCCTCCTACTGGGTCGTTTGGGGGCTGGTTTGGGTTTTCACCCTTTAACGCCCTGTTTTTAAGTCTAAGTGTGATTTTTGCAAATTATCGTCATACTCTCAAACCGGGAGACCCGGGACTACGCGGTCAGTTCCTACAATTTACATTGGTTCCGTGCGAGGTGTTCGTGCCTCCTACGGGGTCGTTTGGGGCCTGGTTTTGGGTTTTCACCCATTAACGGCCTGTTTTAAAGTCTAAGTGTGATTTTTGCAAATTATCGCCATACTCTCAAACCGGGAGACCCGGGACTACGCCGTCAGTTCCTACAAGTTACATTGGTCCCGTGCGAGGTGTTTGTGCCTCCTACGGGGTAGTTTGGGGGTTGGTTTGGGTTTTCGCCCTTTAACGGCCTGTTTTCAAGTCTAAGTGGGATTTTTGCAAATTATCGTCATACTCTCAAACCGGGAGACCCGGGACTACGCGGTCAGTTCCTACAAGTTACATTGGTCCCGTGCGAGGTGTTCGTGCCTCCTACGGGGTCGTTTGGGGGCTGGTTTTCGGTTTTCACCCTTTAACGGCCTGTTTTCAAGTCTAAGTGTGATTTTTGCACATTATTGTCATACTCTCAAACTGGGAGACCTGGGTCTACGCGGTCAGTTCCTACAAGTTACATTGGTCCCGTGCGAGGTGTTTGTGCCTCCTACGGGGTCGTTTGGGGGCTGGTTTGGGTTTTCACCCTTTAACGGCCTGTTTTCAAGTATAAGTGTGATTTTTGCAAATTATCATCATACTCTTAAACCGGGAGACTCGGGACTACGCGGTCAGTTCCTACAAGTTACATTGGTCCCGTGCGAGGTGTTCGTGCCTCCTACGGGGTCGTTTGGGGGCTGGTTTTCGGTTTTCACCCTTTAACGGCCTGTTTTCAAGTCTAAGTGTGATTTTTGCACATTATTGTCATACTGTCAAACAGGGAGACCTGGGACTACGCGGTCAGTTCCTACAAGTTACATCGGTCCCGTGCGAGGTGTTCGTGCCTCCTACGGGGTCGTTTGGGGGGTGGTTTGGGTTTTCACCCTTTAACGGCCTATTTTCAAGTCTAAGTGTAATTTTTGCAAATTATTATCCAACTCTCAAACCGGGAGACCCGGAACTCCGCGGTCAGTTCCTACAAGTCACATTGGTCCCGTGCGAGGTGTTCGTGCCTCCAACGGGGTCGTTTGGGGGCTGGTTTGGGTTTTCACCCTTTAACGGCCTGTTTTCAAGTCTAAGTGTGATTTTTGCAAATTATCATCATACTCTCAAACCGGGAGACCCGGGACTACGCGGTCAGTTCCTACAAGTTACATTGGTCCCGTGCGAGGTGTTCGTGCCTCCTACGGGGTCGTTTGGGGGCTGGTTAGGGTTTTCACCCTTTAACGGCCTGTTTTCAAGTCTAAGTGTGATTTTTGCAAATTATCATCATACTCCCAAACCGGGAGACCCGGGACTACGCGGTCAGTTCCTACAAGTTACATTGGTCCCGTGCGAGGTGTTTGTGCCTCCTACGGGGTAGTTTGGGGGTTGGTTTGGGTTTTCGCCCTTTAACGGCCTGTTTTCAAGTCTAAGTGGGATTTTTGCAAATTATCGTCATACTCTCAAACCGGGAGACCCGGGACTACGCGGTCAGTTCCTACAAGTTACATTGATCCCGTGCGAGGTGTTCGTGCCTCCTACGGGGTCGTTTGGGGGCTGGTTTGGGTTTTCACCCTTTAAGGACCTGTTTCCAAGTCTAAGTGTGATTTTTTCAAATTATCGTCATAGTCTCAAACCAGGAGACCCGGGATTACGCGGTCCGTTCCTACAAGTTACATTGATCCCGTGCGAGGTGTTCGTGCCTCCTACGGGGTCGTTTGGGGGCTGGTTTGGGTTTTCACCCTTTAACGGCCTGTTTTCAAGTCTAAGTGTGATTTTTGTAAATTATCATCATACTCTCAAACCGGGAGACCCGGGACTATGTGGTCAGTTCCTACAAGTTACATTGGTCCCGTGCGAGGTGTTCGTGCCTCCTACGGGGTCGTTTGGGGGCTGGTTTTGGGTTTTCACCCTTTAACGGCCTGTTTTCAAGTCTAAGTGTGATTTTTGCAAATTATCGCCATACTCTCAAATCGGGAGACCGGGGACTACGCGGTCAGTTTCAACAAGTTACATTGGTCCCGTGCGAGGTGTCCGTGCCTCCTTCGGGGTCGTTTGGGGGCTGGTTTGGGTTTTCACCCTTTAACGGCCTGTTTTCAAGTCTAAGTGGGATTTTTGCAAATTATCGTCATACTCTCAAACCGGGAGACCCGGGACTACGCGGTCAGTTCCTATAAGTTACATTGGTCCCGTGCGAGGTGTTCGTGCCTCCTACGGGGTCGTTTGGGGGCTGGTTTGGGTTTTCACCCTTTAACGCCCTGTTTTCAAGTATAAGTGTGATTTTTGCAAATTATCATCATACTCTTAAACCGGGAGACTCGGGACTACGCGGTCAGTTCCTACAAGTTACATTGGTCCCGTGCGAGGTGTTCGTGCCTCCTACGGGGTCGTTTGGGGGCTGGTTTGGGTTTTCACCCTTTAACGACCTGTTTTCAAGTTTAAATGTGATTTTTGCAAATTATCGTCATACTCTCAAACCGGGAGACCCGGGACTACGCGGTCAGTTCCTACAAGTTACATTGGTCCCGTGCGAGGTGTTCGTGCCTGCTACGGGGTCGTTTGGGGGCTGGTTTGGGTTTTTACCCTTTAACGCCCTGTTTTCAAGTCTAAGAGTGATTTTTGCAAATTATCGTCGTACTCTCAAACCGGGAGACCCGGGACTACGCGGTCAGTTCATACAATTTACATTGGTTCCGTGCGAGGTGTTCGTGCCTCCTACGGGGTCGTTTGGGGCCTGGTTTTGGGTTTTCACCCTTTAACGGCCTGTTTTCAAGTCTAAGTGTGATTTTTGCAAATTATCGCCATACTCTCAAACCGGGAGACCCGAGACTACGCCGTCAGTTCCTACAAGTTACATTGGTCCCGTGCGAGGTGTTCGTGCCTCCTACGGGGTCGTTTGGTGGCTGGTTTGGGTTTTCACCCTTTAACGCCCTGTTTTAAAGTCTAAGTGTGATTTTTGCAAATTATCGTCATACTCTCAAACCGGGAGACCCGGGACTACGCGATCAGTTCCTACAAGTGACATTGGTCCCGTGCGGGGTGTCCGTGCCTCCTACGGGGTCGTTTGAGGGATCGTTTTGGTTTTTACCCTTTAATGGCCTGTTTTCTAAGTGGGATTTTTGCAAATTATCGTCATACTCTCAAACCGGGAGACCCGGGACTACGTGGTCAGTTCCTACAAGTTACATTGGTCCCGTGCAAGGTGTTCGTGCCTCCTACGGGGTCGTTTGGAGGTTGGTTTGGGTTTTCACCCTTTAACGGCCTGTTTTCAAGTATAAGTGCGATTTTTGCAAATTATCGTCATACTCTGAAACCGGGAGACTCGGGACTACGCGGTCAGTTCCTACAAGTTACATTGGTCCCGTGCGAGGTGTTCGTGACTCCTACGGGGTCGTTTGGGGGGTGGTTTGGGTTTTCACCCTTTAATGGCCTATTTTCAAGTCTAAGTGTAATTTTTGCAAATTATTATCCTACTCTCAAACCGGGAGACCATGGACTCCGCGGTCAGTTCCTACAAGTTACATTGGTCCCGTGCGAGGTGTTCGTGCCTCCAACGGGGTCGTTTGGGGGCTGGTTTGGGTTTTCACCCTTTAACGGCCTGTTTTCAAGTCTAAGTGTGATTTTTGCAAATTATCATCATAGTCTCAAACCGGGAGACCCGAGACTACGCGGTCAGTTCTTACAAGTTACATTGGTCCCGTACGAGGTGTTCGTGCCTCCTACGGGGTCGTTTGGGGGCTGGTTTGGGTTTTCACCCTTTAACGGCCTGTTTTCAAGTATAAGTGTGATTTTTGCAAATTATCATCATACTCTTAAACCGGGAGACTCGGGACTACGCGGTCAGTTCCTAAAAGTTACATTGGTCCCGTGCGAGGTGTTCGTGCCTCCTACGGGGTCGTTTGGGGGCTGGTTTGGGTTTTCACCCTTTAACGACCTGTTTTCAAGTCTAAATGTGATTTTTGCAAATTATCGTCATACTCTCAAACCGGGAGACCCGGGACTACGCGGTCAGTTCCTATAAGTTACATTGGTCCCGTGCGAGGTGTTCGTGCCTCCTACGGGGTCGTTTGGGGGCTGGTTTGGGTTTTCACCCTTTAACGGCCTGTTTTCAAGTCTAAGTGTGATTTTTGCAAATTATCGTCATACTCTCAAATCGGGAGACCCGGGACTACGCGGTCAGTTCCTACAAGTTACATTGGTCCCGTACGAGGTGTTCGTGCCTCCTACTGGGTCGTTTGGGGGCTGGTTTGGGTTTTCACCCTTTAACGCCCTGTTTTTAAGTCTAAGTGTGATTTTTGCAAATTATCGTCATACTCTCAAACCGGGAGACCCGGGACTACGCGGTCAGTTCCTATAATTTACATTGGTTCCGTGCGAGGTGTTCGTGCCTCCTATGGGGTCGTTTGGGGGCTGATTTGGGTTTTCACCCTTTAATTGCCTGTATTCAAGTCTAAGTGTGAATTTTGTAAATTATCGTCATACTCTTAAACCGGGAGACCCGGGACTACGCGGTCAGTTCCTACAAGTTACATTGGTCCCGTGCGAGGTGTTCGTGCCTCCAACGGGGTCGTTTGGGGGCTGGTTTGGGTTTTCACCCTTTAACGGCCTGTTTTCAAGTCTAAGTGTGATTTTTGCAAATTATCGTCATAGTCTCAAACCGGGAGACCCGGGACTACGCGGTCAGTTCCTACAAGTTACATTGGTCCCGTGCGAGGTGTTCGTGCCTCCTACGGGGTCGTTTGGGGGCTGGTTTGGGTTTTCACCCTTTAACGGCCTGTTTTCATGTCTAAGTGTGCTTTTTGCAAATTATCATCATACTCTCAAACTGGGAGACTTGGGACTACGCGGTCAGTTCCTATAAGTTACATTGGTCTCGTGCGAGGTGTTCGTGCCTCCTACGGGGTCGTTTGGGGGCTGGTTTGGGTTTTCACCCTTTAATGGCCTATTTTCAAGTCTAAGTGTGATTTTTGCTAATTATCATCATACTCTCAAACCGGGAGACCCGGGACTACATGGTCAGTTCCTACAAGTTACATTGGTCCCGTGCGAGGTGTCCGTGCCTCCTACGGGGTCGTTTGGGGGTTGGTTTGGGTTTTAACCCTTTAACGGCCTGTTTCCAAGTATAAGTGTGATTTTTGCAAATTATCGTCATACTCTCAAACCGGGAGACTCGGGACTACGTGGTCAGTTCCTACAAGTTACATTGGTCCCGTGCGAGGTGTTCGTGCCTCCTATGGGGTCGTTTGGGGGCTGGTTTGGGTTTTCACCCTTTAACGGCCTGTTTTCAAGCATAAGTGTGATTTTTGCAAATTATCATCATACTCTTAAACCGGGAGACTCGGGACTACGCGGTCAGTTCCTACAAGTTACATTGGTCCCGTGCGAGGTGTTCGTGCCTCCTACGGGGTCGTTTGGGGGCTGGTTTGGGTTTTCACCCATTTAACGACCTGTTTTCAAGTCTAAATGTGATTTTTGCAAATTATCGTCATACTCTCAAACCGGGAGACCCGGGACTACGCGGTCAGTTCCTACAAGTTACATTGGTCCCGTGCGAAGTGTTCGTGCCTCCTACGGGGTCGTTTGGGGGCTGGTTTGGGTTTTCACCCTTTAACGCCCTGTTTTCAAGTCTAAGTGTGATTTTTGCAAATTATCGTCATACTCTCAAACCGAGAGACCCGGGACTACGCGGTCAGTTCCTACAAGTTACATTGGTCCCGTGTGAGGTGTTCGTGCCTCCTACGGGGTCGTTTGGGGGATGGTTTGGGTTTTCACCCATTAACGGCCTGTTTTGAGGTCTAAGTGTGATTTTTGCAAATTATCGTCATACTCTCAAACCGGGAGACCCGGGACTACGCGGTCAGTTCCTACAAGTGACATTGGTCCCATGCGAGGTGTTCGTGCCTCCTACGGGGTCGTTTGGGGGATGGTTTGGGTTTTCACCCTTTAACGGCCTGTTTTCAAGTCTAAGTGTGATTTTTGCAAATTATCGTCATACTCTCAAACCAGGAGACCCGGGACTACGCGGTCAGTTCCTACAAGTTACATTGGTCCCGTGCGAGGTGTTCGTGCCTCCAACGGGGTCGTTTGGGGGCTGGTTTGGGTTTTCACCCTTTAACGGCCTGTTTTCAAGTCTAAGTGTGATTTTTGCAAATTATCGTCATACTCTCAAACCAGGAGACCCGGGACTACGCGGTCAGATCCTACAATTTATATTGGTCCCGTGCGAGGTGTTCGTGCCTCCTACGGGGTGGTTTGGGGGTTGGTTTTGGGTTTTCCCCCTTTAACGGCCTGTTTTCAAGTCTAAGTGTGATTTTTGCAAATTATCGCCATACTTTCAAACCAGGAGACCCGGGACTACGCTGTCAGTTCCTACAAGTTACATTGGTCCCGTGCGAGGTGTCCGTGCCTCCTACGGGGTCGTTTGGGGGCTGGTTTGGCTTTTCACCCTTTAACGGCCTGTTTTCAAGTCTAAGTGTGATTTTTGTAAATTATCGTCATACTCTCAAACCGGGAGACCCGGGACTACGCGGTCAGTTCCTACAAGTTACATTGGTCCCGTGCGAGGTGTTCGTGCCTCCTACGGGGTCGTTTGGGGGCTGGTTTTCGGTTTTCACCCTTTAACGGCCTGTTTTCAAGTCTAAGTGTGATTTTTGCACATTATTGTCATACTCTCAAACTGGGAGACCTGGGTCTACGCGGTCAGTTCCTACAAGTTACATTGGTCCCGTGCGAGGTGTTTGTGCCTCCTACGGGGTCGTTTGGGGGCTGGTTTGGGTTTTCACCCTTTAACGGCCTGTTTTCAAGTATAAGTGTGATTTTTGCAAATTATCATCATACTCTTAAACCGGGAGACTCGGGACTACGCGGTCAGTTCCTAAAAGTTACATTGGTCCCGTGCGAGGTGTTCGTGCCTCCTACGGGGTCGTTTGGGGGCTGGTTTGGGTTTTCACCCTTTAACGACCTGTTTTCAAGTCTAAATGTGATTTTTGCAAATTATCGTCATACTCTCAAACCGGGAGACCCGGGACTACGCGGTCAGTTCCTATAAGTTACATTGGTCCCGTGCGAGGTGTTCGTGCCTCCTACGGGGTCGTTTGGGGGCTGGTTTGGGTTTTCACCCTTTAACGGCCTGTTTTCAAGTCTAAGTGTGATTTTTGCAAATTATCGTCATACTCTCAAATCGGGAGACCCGGGACTACGCGGTCAGTTCCTACAAGTTACATTGGTCCCGTACGAGGTGTTCGTGCCTCCTACTGGGTCGTTTGGGGGCTGGTTTGGGTTTTCACCCTTTAACGCCCTGTTTTTAAGTCTAAGTGTGATTTTTGCAAATTATCGTCATACTCTCAAACCGGGAGACCCGGGACTACGCGGTCAGTTCCTATAATTTACATTGGTTCCGTGCGAGGTGTTCGTGCCTCCTACGGGGTCGTTTGGGGCCTGGTTTTGGGTTTTCACCCATTAACGGCCTGTTTTAAAGTCTAAGTGTGATTTTTGCAAATTATCGCCATACTCTCAAACCGGGAGACCCGGGACTACGCCGTCAGTTCCTACAAGTTACATTGGTCCCGTGCGAGGTGTCCGTGCCTCCTACGGGGTCGTTTGGGGGCTGGTTTGGGTTTTCACCCTTTAACGGCCTGTTTTCAAGTCTAAGTGTGATTTTTGTAAGTTATCGTCATACTCTCAAACCGGGAGACCCGGGACTACGCGGTCAGTTCCTACAAGTTACATTGGTCCCGTGCGAGGTGTTCGTGCCTCCTACGGGGTCGTTTGGGGGCTGGTTTTCGGTTTTCACCCTTTAACGGCCTGTTTTCAGGTCTAAGTGTGATTTTTGCACATTATTGTCATACTGTCAAACAGGGAGACCTGGGACTACGCGGTCAGTTCCTACAAGTTACATCGGTCCCGTGCGAGGTGTTCGTGCCTCCTACGGGGTCGTTTGGGGGCTGGTTTGGGTTTTCACCCTTTAATGGCCTGTATTCAAGTCTAAGTGTGAATTTTGCAAATTATCGTCATACTCTCAAACTGGGAGACCCGGGACTACGCGGTCAGTTCCTACAAGTTACATTGGTCCCGTGCGAGGTGTTCGTGCCTCCTACGGGGTCGTTTGGGGGCTGGTTTGGGTTTTCACCCTTTAACGGCCTGTTTTCAAGTCTAAGTGTGATTTTTGCAAATTATCTTCATACTCTCAAACCGGGAGACCCGGGACTACGCGGTCAGTTCCTACAAGTTACATTGGTCCCGTACGAGGTGTCCGTGCCTCCTACGGGGTCATTTGGGGGATCGTTTGGGTTTTCACCCTTTAACGGCCTATTTTCTAAGTGTGATTTTTGCAAATTATCATCATACTCTCAAACTGGGAGACCCGGGACTACGTGGTCAGTTCCTACAAGTTACATTGGTCCCGTGCGAGGTGTTCGTGCCTCCTACGGGGTCGTTTGGATGTTGGTTTGAGTTTTCACCCTTTAACGGCCTGTTTTCAAGTATAAGTGTGATTTTTGCAAATTATCGTCATACTCTGAAACCGGGAGACTCGGGACTACGCGGTCAGTTCCTACAAGTTACATTGGTCACGTGCGAGGTGTTCGTGCCTCCTACGGGGTCGTTTGGGGGGTGGTTTGGGTTTTCACCCTTTAACGGCCTATTTTCAAGTCTAAGTGTAATTTTTTCAAATTATTATCCTACTCTCAAATCGGGAGACCCGGGACTCCGCGGTCAGTTCCTACAAGTCACATTGGTCCCATGCGAGGTGTTCGTGCCTCCAACGGGGTCGTTTGGGGGCTGGTTTGGGTTTTCACCCTTTAACGGCCTGTTTTCAAGTCTAAGTGTGATTTTTGAAAATTATCATCATACTCTCAAACCGGGAGACCCGGGACTACGCAGTCAGTTCCTACAAGTTACGTTGGTCCCGTGCGAGGTGTTCGTGCCTCCTACGGGGTCGTTTGGGGGCTGGTTTGGGTTTTCACCCTTTAACGGCCTGTTTTCAAGTCTAAGTGTGATTTTTGCAAATTATCATCATACTCCCAAACCGGGAGACCCGGGACTACGCGGTCAGTTCCTACTAGTTACATTGGTCCCGTGCGAGGTGTTTGTTCCTCCTACGGGGTAGTTTGGGGGTTGGTTTGGGTTTTCACCCTTTAACGGCGTGTTTTCAAGTCTAAGTGGAATTTTTGCAAATTATCGTCATTCTCCCAAACCGGGAGACCCGGGACTACGCGGTCAGTTCCTACAAGTTAAATTGGTCCCGTGCGAGGTGTTTGTGCCTCCTACGGGGTAGTTTGGGGGTTGGTTTGGGTTTTCGCCCTTTAACGGCCTGTTTTCAAGTCTAAGTGGGATTTTTGCAAATTATCGTCATACTCTCAAACCGGGAGACCCGGGACTACGCGGTCAGTTCCTACAAGTTACATTGGTCCCGTGCGAGGTGCTCGTGCCTCCTACGGGGTCGTTTGGGGGCTGGTTTGGGTTTTCACCCTTTAAGGACCTGTTTCCAAGTCTAAGTGTGATTTTTTCTAATTATCGTCATAGTCTCAAACCAGGAGACCCGGGACTACGCGGTCCGTTCCTACAAGTTACATTGGTCCCGTGCGAGGTGTTCGTGCCTCCTACGGGGTCGTTTGGGGGCTGGTTTGGGTTTTCACCCTTTAACGGCCTGTTTTCAAGTCTAAGTGTGATTTTTGCAAATTATCATCATACTCTCAAACCGGGAGACCCGGGACTATGCGGTCAGTTCCTATAAGTTACATTGGTCCCGTGCGAGGTGTTCGTGCCTCCTACGGGGTCGTTTGGGGGCTGGTTTTGGGTTTTCACCCTTTAACGTCCTGTTTTCAAGTCTAAGTGTGATTTTTGCAAATTATCGCCATACTCTCAAATCGGGAGACCGGGGATTACGCGGTCAGTTCCTACAAGTTACATTGGTCCCGTGCGAGGTGTCCGTGCCTCCTTCGGGGTCGTTTGGGGGCTGGTTTGGGTTTTCACCCTTTAACCGCCTGTTTTCAAGTCTAAGTCGGATTTTTGCAAATTATCGTCATACTCTCAAACCGGGAGACCCGGGACTACGCGGTCAGTTCCTACAAGATACATTGGTCCCGTGCGAGGTGTTCGTGCCTCCTACGGGGTCGTTTGGGGGCTGGTTTGGGTTTTCACCCTTTAACGACCTGTTTTCAAGTCTAAATGTGATTTTTGCAAATTATCGTCATACTCTCAAACCGGGAGACCCGGGACTACGCGATCAGTTCCTACAAGTTACATTGGTCCCGTGCGAGGTGTTCGTGCCTCCTACGGGGTCGTTTGGGGGCTGGTTTGGGTTTTTACCCTTTAACGCCCTGTTTTCAAGTCTAAGAGTGATTTTTGCAAATTATCGTCGTACTCTCAAACCGGGAGACCCGGGACTACGCGGTCAGTTCCTACAATTTACATTGGTTCCGTGCGAGGTGTTCGTGCCTCCTACGGGGTCGTTTGGGGCCTGGTTTTGGGTTTTCACCCTTTAACGGCCTGTTTTCAAGTCTAAGTGTGATTTTTGCAAATTATCGCCATACTCTCAAACCGGGAGACCCGAGACTACGCCGTCAGTTCCTACAAGTTACATTGGTCCCGTGCGAGGTGTTCGTGCCTCCTACGGGGTCGTTTGGGGGCTGGTTTGGGTTTTCACCCTTTAACGGCCTGTTTTCAACGCTAAGTGTGATTTTTGCAAATTATCGTCATACTCTCAAACCGGGAGACCCGGGACTACGCGGTCAGTTCCTACAAGTGACATTGGTCCCATGCGAGGTGTTCGTTCCTCTTACGGGGTCGTTTGGGGGATGGTTTGGGTTTTCACCCTTTAACGGCCTGTTTTCAAGTCTAAGTGTGATTTTTGCAAATTATCGTCATACTCTCAAACCGGGAGACCCGGGACTACGCGGTCAGATCCTACAAGTTACATTGGTCCCGTGCGAGGTGTTCGTGCCTCCTACGGGGTCGTTTGGGGGCTGGTTTGGGTTTTCACCCTATAACGACCTGTTTTCAAGCATAAATGTGATTTTTGTAAATTATCGTCATACTCTCAAACCGGGAGACCCGGGACTACGCGGTCAGTTCCTACAAGTTACATTGGTCCCGTGCGAGGTGTTCGTGCCTCCTACGGGGTCGTTTGGGGGCTGGTTTGGGTTTTCACCCTTTAACGCCCTGTTTTCAAGTCTAAGTGTGATTTTTGCAAATTATCGTCATACTCTCAAACCGGGAGACCCGGGACTACGCGGTCAGTTCCTACAAGTTACATTGGTCCCGTGTGAGGTGTTCGTGCCTCCTACGGGGTCGTTTGGGGGATGGTTTGGGTTTTCACCCTTTAACGGCCTGTTTTCAAGTCTAAGTGTGATTTTTGCAAATTATCGTCATACTCTCAAACCGGGAGACCCGGGACTACGCGGTCAGTTCCTACAAGTGACATTGGTCCCATGCGAGGTGTTCGTGCCTCCTACGGGGTCGTTTGGGGGATGGTTTGGGTTTTCACCCTTTAACGGCCTGTTTTCAAGTCTAAGTGTGATTTTTGCAAATTATCGTCATACTCTCAAACCGGGAGACCCGGGACTACGCGGTCAGATCCTACAATTTACATTGGTCCCGTGCGAGGTGTTCGTGCCTCCTACGGGGTGGTTTGGGGGTTGGTTTTGGGTTTTCCCCCTTTAACGCCCTGTTTTCAAGTCTAAGTGTGATTTTTGCAAATTATCGTCATACTCTCAAACCGGGAGACCCGGGACTACGAGATCAGTTCCTACAAGTGACATTGGTCCCGTGCGGGGTGTCCGTGCCTCCTACGGGGTCGTTTGAGGGATCGTTTTGGTTTTTACCCTTTAATGGCCTGTTTTCTAAGTGTGATTTTTGCAAATTATCGTCATACTCTCAAACCGGGAGACCCGGGACTATGTGGTCAGTTCCTACAAGTTACATTGGTCCCGTGCGAGGTGTTCGTGCCTCCTACGGGGTCGTTTGGAGGTTGGTTTGGGTTTTCACCTTTTAACGGCCTGTTTTCAAGTATAAGTGCGATTTTTGCAAATTATCGTCATACTCTGAAACCGGGAGACTCGGGACTACGCGGTCAGTTCCTACAAGTTACATTGGTCCCGTGCGAGGTGTTCGTGCCTCCTACGGGGTCGTTTGGGGGGTGGTTTGGGTTTTCACCCTTTAACGGCCTATTTTCAAGTCTAAGTGTAATTTTTGCAAATTATTATCCTACTCTCAAACCGGGAGACCCGGGACTCCGCGGTCAGTTCCTACAAGTTACATTGGTCCCGTGCGAGGTGTTCGTGCCTCCAACGGGGTCGTTTGGGGGCTGGTTTGGGTTTTCACCCTTTAACGGCCTGTTTTCAAGTCTAAGTGTGATTTTTGCAAATTATCGTCATAGTCTCAAACCGGGAGACCCGGGACTACGCGGTCAGTTCCTACAAGTTACATTGGTCCCGTGCGAGGTGTTCGTGCCTCCTACGGGGTCGTTTGGGGGCTGGTTTGGGTTTTCACCCTTTAACGGCCTGTTTTCATGTCTAAGTGTGCTTTTTGCAAATTATCGCCATACTCTCAAACTGGGAGACTCGGGACTACGCGGTCAGTTCCTATAAGTTACATTGGTCTCGTGCGAGGTGTTCGTGCCTCCTATGGGGTCGTTTGGGGGCTGGTTTGGGATTTCACCCTTTAATGGCCTATTTTCAAGTCTAAGTGTGATTTTTGCAAATTATCATCATACTCTCAAATCGGGAGACCCGGGACTACGTGGTCAGTTCCTACAAGTTACATTGGTCCCGTGCGAGGTGTCCGTGCCTCCTACGGGGTCGTTTGGGGGTTGGTTTGGGTTTTAACCCTTTAACGGCCTGTTTCCAAGTATAAGTGTGATTTTTGCAAATTCTAGTCATACTCTCAAACCGGGAGACTCGGGACTACGCGGTCAGTTCCTACAAGTTACATTGGTCCCGTGCGAGGTGTTCGTGCCTCCTACGAGGTCGTTTGGGGGCTGGTTTGGGTTTTCACCCTTTAACGGCCTGTTTTCAAGTCTAAGTGGGATTTTTGCAAATTATCGTCATACTCTCAAACCGGGAGACCCGGGACTACGCGGTCAGTTCCTACAAGTTACATTGGTCCCGTGCGAGGTGTTCGTGCCTCCTACGGGGTCGTTTGGGGGCTGGTTTGGGTTTTCACCCATTTAACGACCTGTTTTCAAGTCTAAGTGTGATTTTTGCAAATTGTCATCATACTCTTAAACCGGGAGACTCGGGACTACGCGGTCAGTTCCTAAAAGTTACATTGGTCCCGTCCGAGGTGTTCGTGCCTCCTACGGGGTCGTTTGGGGGCTGGTTTGGGTTTTCACCCTTTAACGACCAGTTTTCAAGTCTAAGTGTGATTTTTGCAAATTATCGTCATACTCTCAAACCGGGAGACCCGGGATTACGCGGTCAGTTCCTACAAGTTACATTGGTCCCGTGCGAGGTGTTCGTGCCTCCTACGGGGTCGTTTGGGGGATGGTTTGGGTTTTCACCCTTTAACGGCCTGTTTTCAACGCTAAGTGTGATTTTTGCAAATTATCGTCATACTCTCAAACCGGGAGACCCGGGACTACGCGGTCAGTTCCTACAAGTGACATTGGTCCCATGCGAGGTGTTCGTTCCTCTTACGGGGTCGTTTGGGGGATGGTTTGGGTTTTCACCCTTTAACGGCCTGTTTTCAAGTCTAAGTGTGATTTTTGCAAATTATCGTCATACTCTCAAACCGGGAGACCCGGGACTACGCGGTCAGATCCTACAAGTTACATTGGTCCCGTGCGAGGTGTTCGTGCCTCCTACGGGGTCGTTTGGGGGCTGGTTTGGGTTTTCACCCTTTAACGACCTGTTTTCAAGCATAAATGTGATTTTTGTAAATTATCGTCATACTCTCAAACCGGGAGACCCGGGACTACGCGGTCAGTTCCTACAAGTTACATTGGTCCCGTGCGAGGTGTTCGTGCCTCCTACGGGGTCGTTTGGGGGCTGGTTTGGGTTTTCACCCTTTAACGCCCTGTTTTCAAGTCTAAGTGTGATTTTTGCAAATTATCGTCATACTCTCAAACCGGGAGACCCGGGACTACGCGGTCAGTTCCTACAAGTTACATTGGTCCCGTGTGAGGTGTTCGTGCCTCCTACGGGGTCGTTTGGGGGATGGTTTGGGTTTTCACCCTTTAACGGCCTGTTTTCAAGTCTAAGTGTGATTTTTGCAAATTATCGTCATACTCTCAAACCGGGAGACCCGGGACTACGCGGTCAGTTCCTACAAGTGACATTGGTCCCATGCGAGGTGTTGGTGCCTCCTACGGGGTCGTTTGGGGGATGGTTTGGGTTTTCACCCTTTAACGGCCTGTTTTCAAGTCTAAGTGTGATTTTTGCAAATTATCGTCATACTCTCAAACCGGGAGACCCGGGACTACGCGGTCAGATCCTACAATTTACATTGGTCCCGTGCGAGGTGTTCGTGCCTCCTACGGGGTGGTTTGGGGGTTGGTTTTGGGTTTTCCCCCTTTAACGGCCTGTTTTCAAGTCTAAGTGTGATTTTTGCAAATTATCGCCATACTCTCAAACCAGGAGACCCGGGACTACGCCGTCAGTTCCTACAAGTTACATTGGTCCCGTGCGAGGTGTCCGTGCCTCCTACAGGGTCGTTTGGGGGCTGGTTTGGCTTTTCACCCTTTAACGACCTGTTTTCAAGTCTAAGTGTGATTTTTGCAAATTATCGTCATACTCTCAAACCGGGAGACCCGGGACTACGCGATCAGTTCCTACAAGTGACATTGGTCCCGTGCGGGGTGTCCGTGCCTCCTACGGGATCGTTTGAGGGATCGTTTTGGTTTTTACCCTTTAATGGCCTATTTTCTAAGTGTGATTTTTGCAAATTATCGTCATACTCTCAAACCGGGAGACCCGGGACTATGTGGTCAGTTCCTACAAGTTACATTGGTCCCGTGCGAGGTGTTCGTGCCTCCTACGGGGTCGTTTGGAGGTTGGTTTGGGTTTTCACCCTTTAACGGCCTGTTTTCAAGTATAAGTGCGATTTTTGCAAATTATCGTCATACTCTGAAACCGGGAGACTCGGGACTACGCGGTCAGTTCCTACAAGTTACATTGGTCCCGTGCGAGGTGTTCGTGCCTCCTACGGGGTCGTTTGGGGGGTGGTTTGGGTTTTCACCCTTTAACAACCTATTTTCAAGTCTAAGTGTAATTTTTGCAAATTATTATCCTACTCTCAAACCGGGAGACCCGGGACTCCGTGATCAGTTCCTACAAGTTACATTGGTCCCGTGCGAGGTGTTCGTGCCTCCAACGGGGTCGTTTGGGGGCTGGTTTGGGTTTTCACCCTTTAACGGCCTGTTTTCAAGTCTAAGTGTGATTTTTGCAAATTATCGTCATAGTCTCAAACCGGGAGACCCGGGACTACGCGGTCAGTTCCTACAAGTTACATTGGTCCCGTGCGAGGTGTTCGTGCCTCCTACGGGGTCGTTTGGGGGCTGGTTTGGGTTTTCACCCTTTAACGGCCTGTTTTCATGTCTAAGTGTGCTTTTTGCAAATTATCCTCATACTCTCAAACTGGGATACTCGGGACTACGCGGTCAGTTCCTATAAGTTACATTGGTCTCGTGCGAGGTGTTCGTGCCTCCTACGGGGTCGTTTGGGGGCTGGTTTGGGTTTTCACCCTTTAATGGCCTATTTTCAAGTCTAAGTGTGATTTTTGCAAATTATCATCATACTCTCAAACCGGGAGACCCGGGACTACGTGGTCAGTTCCTACAAGTTACATTGGTCCCGTGCGAGGTGTCCGTGCCTCCTACGGGGTCGTTTGGGGGTTGGTTTGGGTTTTAACCCTTTAACGGCCTGTTTCCAAGTATAAGTGTGATTTTTGCAAATTATCGTCATACTCTCAAACCGGGAGACTCGGGACTACGCGGTCAGTTCCTACAAGTTACATTGGTCCCGTGCGAGGTGTTCGTGCCTCCTACGGGGTCGTTTGGGGGCTGGTTTGGGTTTTCACCCTTTAACGGCCTGTTTTCAAGCATAAGTGTGATTTTTGCAAATTATCATCATACTCTTAAACCGGGAGACTCGGGACTACGCGGTCAGTTCCTACAAGTTACATTGGTCTCGTGCGAGGTGTTCGTGCCTCCTACGGGGTCGTTTGGGGGCTGGTTTGGGTTTTCACCCATTTAACGACCTGTTTTCAAGTCTAAAAGTGATTTTTGCAAATTATCGTCATACTCTCAAACCGGGAGACCCGGGACTACGCGGTCAGTTCCTACAAGTTACATTGGTCCCGTGTGAGGTGTTCGTGCCTCCTACGGGGTCGTTTGGGGGATGGTTTGGGTTTTCACCCTTTAACGGCCTGTTTTCAAGTCTAAGTGTGATTTTTGCAAATTATCGTCATACTCTCAAACCGGGAGACCCGGGACTACGCGGTCAGTTCCTACAAGTGACATTGGTCCCATGCGAGGTGTTCGTTCCTCCTACGGGGTCGTTTGGGGGATGGTTTGGGTTTTCACCCTTTAACGGCCTGTTTTCAAGTCTAAGTGTGATTTTTGCAAATTATCATCATACTCTCAAACCGGGATACCCGGGACTACGCGGTCAGATCCTACAATTTACATTGGTCCCGTGCGAGGTGTTCGTGCCTCCTACGGGGTGGTTTGGGGGTTGGTTTTGGGTTTTCCCCCTTTAACGGCCACTTTTCAAGTCTAAGTGTGATTTTTGCAAATTATCGCCATACTCTCAAACCAGGAGACCCGGGACTACGCCGTCAGTTCCTACAAGTTACATTGGTCCCGTGCGAGGTGTCCGTGCCTCCTACGGGGTCGTTTGGGGGCTGGTTTGGCTTTTCACCCTTTAACGGCCTGTTTTCAAGTCTAAGTGGGATTTTTGCAAATTATCGTCATACTCTCAAACCGGGAGACCCGGGACTACGCGGTCAGTTCCTACAAGTTACATTGGTCCCGTGCGAGGTGTTCGTGCCTCCTACGGGGTCGTTTGGGGGCTGGTTTTCGATTTTCACCCTTTAACGGCTTGTTTTCAAGTCTAAGTGTGATTTTTGCACATTATTGTCATACTCTCAAACTGGGAGACCTGGGTCTATGCGGTCAGTTTCTACAAGTTACATTGGTCCCGTGCGAGGTGTTCGTGCCTCCTACGGGGTCGTTTGGGGGCTGATTTGGGTTTTCACCCTTTAATTGCCTGTATCCAAGTCTAAGTGTGAATTTTGTAAATTATCGTCATACTCTTAAACCGGGAGACCCGGGACTACGCGGTCAGTTCCTATAAGTTACATTGGTCCCGTGCGAGGTGTTCGTGCCTCCTACGGGGTCGTTTGGGGGCTGGTTTGGGTTTTCACCCTTTAACGGCCTATTTTCAAGTCTAAGTGGGATTTTTGCAAATTATCGTCATACTCTCAAACCGGGAGACCCGGGACTACGCGGTCAGTTCCTACAAGTTACATTGGTCCCGTGCGAGGTGTTCGTGCCTCCTACGGGGTCGTTTGGGGGCTGGTTTGGGTTTTCACCCTTTAACGGCCTGTTTTCAAGTATAAGTGTGATTTTTGCAAATTGTCATCATACTCTTAAACCGGGAGACTCGGGACTACGCGGCCAGTTCCTAAAAGTTACATTGGTCCCGTGCGAGGTGTTCGTGCCTCCTACGGGGTCGTTTGGGGGCTGGTTTGGGTTTTCACCCTTTAACGACCAGTTTTCAAGTCTAAATGTGATTTTTGCAAATTATCGTCATACTCTCAAACCGGGAGACCCGAGATTACGCGGTCAGTTCCTACAAGTTACATTGGTCCCGTGCGAGGTGTTCGTGCCTCCTACGGGGTCGTTTGGGGGCTGGTTTGGGTTTTCACCCTTTAACGGCCTGTTTTCAAGTCTAAGTGTGATTTTTGCAAATTATCGTCATACTCTCAAATCGGGAGACCCGGGACTACGCGGTCAGTTCCTACAAGTTACATTGGTCCCGTGCGAGGTGTTCGTGCCTCCTACTGGGTCGTTTGGGGGCTGGTTTGGGTTTTCACCCTTTCACGCCCTGTTTTTAAGTCTAAGTGTGATTTTTGCAAATTATCGCCATACTCTCAAACCGGGAGACCCGGGACTACGCCGTCAGTTCCTACAAGTTACATTGGTCCCGTGCGAGGTGTCCGTGCCTCCTACGGGGTCGTTTGGGGGCTGGTTTGGGTTTTCACCCTTTAACGGCCTGTTTTCAAGTCTAAGTGTGATTTTTGTAAGTTATCGTCATACTCTCAAACCGGGAGACCCGGGACTACGCGGTCAGTTCCTACAAGTTACATCGGTCCCGTGCGAGGTGTTCGTGCCTCCTACGGGGTCGTTTGGGGGCTGGTTTGGGTTTTCACCCTTTAATGGCCTGTATTCAAGTCTAAGTGTGAATTTTGCAAATTATCGTCATACTCTCAAACTGGGAGACCCGGGACTACGCGGTCAGTTCCTACAAGTTACATTGGTCCCGTTCGAGGTGTTCGTGCCTCCTACGGGGTCGTTTGGGGGCTGGTTTGGGTTTTCACCCTTTAACGGCCTGTTTTCAAGTCTAAGGGTGATTTTTGCAAATTATCTTCTTACTCTCAAACCGGGAGACCCGGGACTACGCGGTCAGTTCCTACAAGTTACATTGGTCCCGTACGAGGTGTCCGTGCGTCCTACGGGGTCATTTGGGGGATCGTTTGGGTTTTCACCCTTTAACGGCCTGTTTTCTAAGTGTGATTTTTGCAAATTATCATCATACTCTCAAACTGGGAGACCCGGGACTACGTGGTCAGTTCCTACAAGTTACATTGGTCCCGTGCGAGGTGTTCGTGCCTCCTACGGGGTCGTTTGGAGGTTGGTTTGAGTTTTCACCCTTTAACGGCCTGTTTTCAAGTATAAGTGTGATTTTTGCAAATTATCGTCATACTCTGAAACCGGGAGACTCGGGACTACGCGGTCAGTTCCTACAAGTTACATTGGTCACGTGCGAGGTGTTCGTGCCTCCTACGGGGTCGTTTGGGGGGTGGTTTGGGTTTTCACCCTTTAACAGCCTATTTTCAAGTCTAAGTGTAATTTTTTCAAATTATTATCCTACTCTCAAACCGGGAGACCCGGGACTCCGCGGTCAGTTCCTACAAGTCACATTGGTCCCGTACGAGGTGTTCGTGCCTCCAACGGGGTCGTTTGGGGGCTGGTTTGGGTTTTCACCCTTTAACGGCCTGTTTTCAAGTCTAAGTGTGATTTTTGAAAATTATCATCATACTCTCAAACCGGGAGACCCGAGACTACGCGGTCAGTTCCTACAAGTTACATTGGTCCCGTGCGAGGTGTTCGTGCCTCCTACGGGGTCGTTTGGGGGCTGGTTTGGGTTTTCACCCTTTAACGCCCTGTTTTCAAGTCTAAGTGTGATTTTTGCAAATTATCGTCATACTCTCAAACCGGGAGACCCGGGACTACGCGGTCAGTTCCTACAAGTTACATTGGTCCCGTGGGAGGTGTTCGTGCCTCCTACGGGGTCGTTTGGGGGATGGTTTGGGTTTTCACCCTTTAACGGCCTGTTTTCAAGTCTAAGTGTGATTTTTGCAAATTATCGTCATACTCTCAAACCGGGAGACCCGGGACTACGCGGTCAGTTCCTACAAGTGACATTGGTCCCATGCGAGGTGTTCGTTCCTCCTACGGGGTCGTTTGGGGGATGGTTTGGGTTTTCACCCTTTAACGGCCTGTTTTCAAGTCTAAGTGTGATTTTTGCAAATTATCGTCATACTCTCAAACCGGGAGACCCGGGACTACGCGGTCAGTTCCTACAAGTTACATTGGTCCCGTGCGAGGTGTTTGTACCTCCTACGGGGTCGTTTGGGGGCTGGTTTGGGTTTTCACCCTTTAACGGCCTGTTTTCAAGTATAAGTGTGATTTTTGCAAATTATCATCATACTCTTAAACCGGGAGACTCGGGACTACGCGGTCAGTTCCTAAAAGTTACATTGGTCCCGTGCGAGGTGTTCGTGCCTCCTACGGGGTCGTTTGGGGGCTGGTTTGGGTTTTCACCCTTTAACGACCTGTTTTCAAGTCTAAATGTGATTTTTGCAAATTATCGTCATACTCTCAAACCGGGAGACCCGGGATTACGCGGTCAGTTCCTACAAGTTACATTGGTCCCGTGTGAGGTGTTCGTGCCTCCTACGGGTTCGTTTGGAGGCTGGTTTGGGTTTTCACCCTTTAACGGCCTGTTTTCAAGTCTAAGTGTGATTTTTGCAAATTATCGTCATACTCTCAAATCGGGAGACCCGGGACTACGCGGTCAGTTCCTACAAGTTACATTGGTCCCGTGCGAGGTGTTCGTGCCTCCTACTGGGTCGTTTGGGGGCTGGTTTGGGTTTTCACCCTTTAACGCCCTGTTTTTAAGTCTAAGTGTGATTTTTGCAAATTATCGTCATACTCTCAAACCGGGAGACCCGGGACTACGCGGTCAGTTCCTACAATTTACATTGGTTCCGTGCGAGGTGTTCGTGCCTCCTACGGGGTCGTTTGGGGCCTGGTTTTGGGTTTTCACCCATTAACGGCCTGTTTTAAAGTCTAAGTGTGATTTTTGCAAATTATCGCCATACTCTCAAACCGGGAGACCCGGGACTACGCCGTCAGTTCCTACAAGTTACATTGGTCCCGTGCGAGGTGTCCGTGCCTCCTACGGGGTCGTTTGGGGGCTGGTTTGGGTTTTCACCCTTTAACGGCCTGTTTTCAAGTCTAAGTGTGATTTTTGTAAGTTATCGTCATACTCTCAAACCGGGAGACCCGGGACTACGCGGTCAGTTCCTATAAGTTACATCGGTCCCGTGCGAGGTGTTCGTGCCTCCTACGGGGTCGTTTGGGGGCTGGTTTGGGTTTTCACCCTTTAATGGCCTGTATTCAAGTCTAAGTGTGCATTTTGCAAATTATCGTCATACTCTCAAACTGGGAGACCCGGGACTACGCGGTCAGTTCCTACAAGTTACATTGGTCCCGTGCGAGGTGTTCGTGCCTCCTACGGGGTCGTTTGGGGGCTGGTTTGGGTTTTCACCCTTTAACGGCCTGTTTTCAAGTCTAAGTGTGATTTTTGCAAATTATCTTCATACTCTCAAACCGGGAGACCCGGGACTACGCGGTCAGTTCCTACAAGTTACATTGGTCCCGTACGAGGTGTCCGTGCCTCCTACGGGGTCATTTGGGGGATCGTTTGGGTTTTCACCCTTTAACGGCCTATTTTCTAAGTGTGATTTTTGCAAATTATCATCATACTCTCAAACTGGGAGACCCGGGACTACGTGGTCAGTTCCTACAAGTTACATTGGTCCCGTGCGAGGTGTTCGTGCCTCCTACGGGGTCGTTTGGAGGTTGGTTTGAGTTTTCACCCTTTAACGGCCTGTTTTCAAGTATAAGTGTGATTTTTGCAAATTATCGTCATACTCTGAAACCGGGAGACTCGGGACTACGCGGTCAGTTCCTACAAGTTACATTGGTCACGTGCGAGGTGTTCGTGCCTCCTACGGGGTCGTTTGGGGGGTGGTTTGGGTTTTCACCCTTTAACGGCCTATTTTCAAGTCTAAGTGTAATTTTTTCAAATTATTATCCTACTCTCAAACCGGGAGACCCGGGACTCCGCGGTCAGTTCCTACAAGTCACATTGGTCCCGTGCGAGGTGTTCGTGCCTCCAACGGGGTCGTTTGGGGGCTGGTTTGGGTTTTCACCCTTTAACGGCCTGTTTCAAGTCTAAGTGTGATTTTTGAAAATTATCATCATACTCTCAAACCGGGAGACCCGGGACTACGCGGTCAGTTCCTACAAGTTACATTGGTCCCGTGCGAGGTGTTCGTGCCTCCTACGGGGTCGTTTGGGGGCTGGTTTGGGTTTTCACCCTTTAACGCCCTGTTTTCAAGTCTAAGTGTGATTTTTGCAAATTATCGTCATACTCTCAAACCGGGAGACCCGGGACTACGCGGTCAGTTCCTACAAGTTACATTGGTCCCGTGGGAGGTGTTCGTGCCTCCTACGGGGTCGTTTGGGGGATGGTTTGGGTTTTCACCCTTTAACGGCCTGTTTTCAAGTCTAAGTGTGATTTTTGCAAATTATCGTCATACTCTCAAACCGGGAGACCCGGGACTACGCGGTCAGTTCCTACAAGTGACATTGGTCCCATGCGAGGTGTTCGTTCCTCCTACGGGGTCGTGTGGGGGATGGTTTGGGTTTTCACCCTTTAACGGCCTATTTTCAAGTCTAAGTGTGATTTTTGCAAATTATCATCATACTCTCAAACCGGGAGACCCGGGACTACGCGGTCAGATCCTACAATTTACATTGGTCCCGTGCGAGGTGTTCGTGCCTCCTACGGGGTGGTTTGGGGGTTGGTTTTGGGTTTTCCCCCTTTAACGGCCTGTTTTCAAGTCTAAGTGTGATTTTTGCAAATTATCGCCATACTCTCAAACCAGGAGACCCGGGACTACGCCGTCAGTTCCTACAAGTTACATTGGTCCCGTGCGAGGTGTTCGTGCCTCCTACGGGGTCGTTTGGGGGCTGGTTTGGGTTTTCACCCTTTAACGGCCTATTTTCAAGTCTATGTGTGATTTTTGCAAATTATCGTCATACTCTCAAACCGGGAGACCCGGGACTATGCGGTCAGTTCCTACAAGTTACATTGGTCCCGTGCGAGGTGTTCGTGCCTCCTACGGGGTCGTTTGGGGGCTGGTTTTGGGTTTTCACCCTTTAACGACCTGTTTTCAAGTCTAAGTGTGATTTTTGCAAATTATCGCCATACTCTCAAATCGGGAGACCGGGGACTACGCGGTCAGTTCCTACAAGTTACATTGGTCCCGTGCGAGGTGTCCGTGCCTCCTTCGGGGTCGTTTGGGGGCTGGTTTGGGTTTTCACCCTTTAACGGCCTGTTTTCATGTCTAAGTGGGATTTTTGCAAATTATCGTCATACTCTCAAACTGGGAGACCCGGGACTACGCGGTCAGTTCCTACAAGTTACATTGGTCCCGTGCGAGGTGTTCGTGCCTCCTACGGGGTCGTTTGGAGGCTGGTTTAGGTTTTCACCCTTTAACGCCCTGTTTTCAAGTCTAAGAGTGATTTTTGCAAATTATCGTCGTACTCTCAAATCGGGAGACCCGGGACTACGCGCTCAGTTCCTACAATTTACGTTTGTTCCGTGCGAGGTGTTCGTGCCTCCGACGGGGTCGTTTGGGGCCTGGTTTTGGGTTTTCACCTTTTAACGACCTGTTTTCAAGTCTAAGTGTGATTTTTGCAAATTATCGCCATACTCTCAAACTGGGAGACCTGGGACTACGCGGTCAGTTCCCACAAGTTACATTGGTCCCGTGCGAGGTGTTCGTGCCTCCTACGGGGTCGTTTGGGGGCTGGTTTGGGTTTTCACCCTTTAATGGCCTGTATTCAAGTCTAATTGTGAATTTTGCAAATTATCGTCATACTCTCAAACCGGGAGACCCGGGACTACGCGGTCAGTTCCTACAAGTTACATTGGTCCCGTGCGAGGTGTTCGTGCCTCCTACGGGGTCGTTTGGGGGCTAGTTTGGGTTTTCACCCTTTAACGGCCTGTTTTCAAGTCTAAGTGTGATTTTTGCAAATTATCTTCATACTCTCAAACCGGGAGACCCGGGACTACGCGGTCAGTTCCTACAAGTTACATTGGTCCCGTACGAGGTGTCCGTGCCTCCTACGGGGTCGTTTGGGGGATCGTTTTGGTTTTTACCCTTTAACGACCTGTTTTCTAAGTGTGATTTTTGCAAATTATCATCATACTCTCAAACTGGGAGACCCGGGACTACGTGGTCAGTTCCTACAAGTTACATTGGTCCCGTGCGAGGTGTTCGTGCCTTCTACGGGGTCGTTTGGAGGTTGGTTTGGGTTTTCACCCTTTAACGGCCTGTTTTCAAGTATAAGTGTGATTTTTGCAAATTATCGTCATACTCTGAAACCGGGAGACTCGGGACTACGCGGTCAGTTCCTACAAGTTACATTGGTCCCGTGCGAGGTGTTCGTGCCTCCTACGGGGTCGTTTGGGGGGTGGTTTGGGTTTTCACCCTTTAACGGCCTATTTTCAAGTCTAAGTGTAATTTTTCCAAATTATTATCCTACTCTCAAACCGGGAGACCCGGGACTCCGCGGTCAGTTCCTACAAGTCACATTGGTCCCGTGCGAAGTGTTCGTGCCTCCAACGGGGTCGTTTGGGGGCTGGTTTGGGTTTTCACGCTTTAACGACCTGTTTTCAAGTCTAAGTGTGATTTTCGCAAATTATCATCATACTCTCAAACCGGGAGACCCGGGACTACGCGGTCAGTTCTTACAAGTTACATTGGTCCCGTGCGAGGTGTTCGTGCCTCCTACGGGGTCGTTTGGGGGCTGGTTTGGGTTTTCACCCTTTAACGGCCTGTTTTCAAGTCTAAGTGTGATTTTTGCAAATTATCGTCATACTCCCAAACCGGGAGACTCGATACTACGCGGACAGTTCCTACTAGTTACATTGGTCCCGTGCGAGGTGTTCGTTCCTCCTACGGGGTCGTTTGGGGGCTGGTTTGGGTTTTCACCCTTTAACGACCTGTTTCCAAGTCTAAGTGTGATTTTTTCAAATTATCATCACAGTCTCAAACCGGGAGACCCGGGACTACGCGGTCAGTTGCTACAATTTACATTGGTCCCGTGCGAGGTGTTCGTGCCTCCTACGGGGTCGTTTGGGGGCTGGTTTGGGTTTTCACCCTTTAACGGCCTGTTTTCAAGTCTAAGTGTGATTTTTGCAAATTATCATCATACTCTCAAACCGGGAGACCCGGGGCTATGCGGTCAGTTCCTACAAGTTGCATTGGTCCCGTACGAGGTGTTCGTGCCTCCTACGGGGTCATTTGGGGGCTGGTTTTGGGTTTTCACCCTTTAACGGCCTGTTTTCAAGTCTAAGTGTGATTTTTGCAAATTATCGCCATACTCTCAAATCGGGAGACCGGGGACTACGCGGTCAGTTCCTACAAGTTACATTGGTCCCGTGCGAGGTGTCCGTGCCTCCTTCGGGGTCGTTTGGGGGCTGGTCTGGGTTTTCACCCTTTAACGGCCTGTTTTCAAGTCTAAGTGGGATTTTTGCAAATTATCGTCATACTCTCAAACCGGGAGACCCGGGACTACGCGGTCAGTTCCTACATTTTACATTGGTTCCGTGCGAGGTGTTCGTGCCTCCTACGGGGTCGTTTGGGGCCTGGTTTTGGGTTTTCACCCTTTAATGGCCTGTATTCAAGTCTAAGTGTGAATTTTGCAAATTATCGTCATACTCTCAAACTGGGAGACCCGGGACTACGCGGTCAGTTCCTACAAGTTACATTGGTCCCGTGCGAGGTGTTCGTGCCTCCTACGGGGTCGTTTGGGGGCTGGTTTGGGTTTTCACCCTTTAACGGCCTGTTTTCAAGTCTAAGTGTGATTTTTGCAAATTATCTTCATACTCTCAAACCGGGAGACCCGGGACTACGCGGTCAGTTCCTACAAGTTACATTGGTCCCGTACGAGGTGTCCGTGCCTCCTACGGGGTCATTTGGGGGATCGTTTGGGTTTTCACCCTTTAACGGCCTGTTTTCTAAGTGTGATTTTTGCAAATTATCGTCATACTCTGAAACCGGGAGACTCAGGACTATGCGGTCAGTTCCTACAAGTTACATTGGTCACGTGCGAGGTGTTCGTGCCTCCTACGGGGTCGTTTGGGGGGTGGTTTGGGTTTTCACCCTTTAACGGCCTATTTTCAAGTCTAAGTGTAATTTTTTCAAATTATTATCCTACTCTCAAACCAGGAGACCCGGGACTCCGCGGTCAGTTCCTACAAGTCACATTGGTCCCGTGCGAGGTGTTCGTGCCTCCAACGGGGTCGTTTGGGGGCTGGTTTAGGTTTTCACCCTTTAACGACCTGTTTTCAAGTCTAAGTGTGATTTTTGAAAATTATCATCATACTCTCAAACCGGGAGACCCGGGACTACGCGGTCAGTTCCTACAAGTTACATTGGTCCCGTGCGAGGTGTTCGTGCCTCCTACGGGGTCGTTTGGGGGCTGGTTTGGGTTTTCACCCTTTAACGGCCTGTTTTCAAGTCTAAGTGTGATTTTTGAAAATTATCATCATACTCTCAAACCGGGAGACCCGGGACTACGCAGTCAGTTCCTACAAGTTACGTTGGTCCCGTGCGAGGTGTTCGTGCCTCCTACGGGGTCGTTTGGGGGCTGGTTTGGGTTTTCACCCTTTAACGGCCTGTTTTCAAGTCTAAGTGTGATTTTTGCAAATTATCGTCATACTCCCAAACCGGGAGATCCGGGACTACGCGGTCAGTTCCTACTAGTTACATTGGTCCCTTGCGAGGTGTTTGTTCCTCCTACGGGGTAGTTTGGGGGTTGGTTTGGGTTTTCACCCTTTAACGGCGTGTTTTCAAGTCTAAGTGGAATTTTTGCAAATTATCGTCATACTCTAAAACCGGGAAACCCGGGACTACGCGGTCAGTTCCTACAAGTTACATTGGTCCCGTGCGAGGTGTTCGTGCCTCCTACGGGGTCGTTTGGGGGCTGGTTTGGGTTTTCACCCTTTAACGACCTGTTTCCAAGTCTATGTGTGATTTTTGCAAATTATCGTCATACTCTCAAACCGGGAGACCCGGGACTATGCGGTCAGTTCCTACAAGTTACATTGGTCCCGTGCGAGGTGTTCGTGCCTTCTACGGGGTCGTTTGGGGGCTGGTTTTGGGTTTTCACCCTTTAACGGCCTGTTTTCAAGTCTAAGTGTGATTTTTGCAAATTATCGCCATACTCTCAAATCGGGAGACCAGGGACTACGCGGTCAGTTCCTACAAGTTACATTAGTCCCGTGCGATGTGTCCGTGCCTCCTTCGGGGTCGTTTGGGGGCTGGTTTGGGTTTTCACCCTTTAACGGCCTGTTTTCAAGTCTAAGTGGGATTTTTGCAAATTATCGTCATACTCTCAAACTGGGAGACGCGGGACTACGCGGTCAGTTCCTACAAGTTACATTGGTCCCGTGCGAGGTGTTCGTGCCTCCTACGGGGTCGTTTGGGGGCTGGTTTGGGTTTTCACCCTTTAACGCCCTGTTTTCAAGTCTAAGAGTGATTATTGCAAATTATCGTCGTACTCTCAAATCGGGAGACCCGGGACTACGCGCTCAGTTCCTACAATTTACGTTTGTTCCGTGCGAGGTGTTCGTGCCTCCGACGGGGTCGTTTGGGGCCTGGTTTTGGGTTTTCACCTTTTAACGGCCTGTTTTCAAGTCTAAGTGTGATTTTTGCAAATTATTGCCATACTCTCAAACTGGGAGACCTGGGACTACGCGGTCAGTTCCTACAAGTTACATTGGTCCCGTGCGAGGTGTTCGTGCCTCCTACGGGGTCGTTTGGGGGCTGGTTTGGGTTTTCACCCTTTAATGGCCTGTATTAAAGTCTAAGTGTGAATTTTGCAAATTATCGTCATACTCTCAAACCGGGAGACCCGGGACTACGCGGTCAGTTCCTACAAGTTACATTGGTCCCGTGCGAGGTGTTCGTGCCTCCTACGGGGTCGTTTGGGGGCTGGTTTGGGTTTTCACCCTTTAACGGCCTGTTTTCAAGTCTAAGTGTGATTTTTGAAAATTATCTTCATACTCTCAAACCGGGAGACCCGGGACTACGCGGTCAGTTCCTACAAGTTACATTGGTCCCGTACGAGGTGTCCGTGCCTCCTACGGGGTCGTTTGGGGGATCGTTTGGGTTTTCACCCTTTAACGGCCTATTTTCTAAGTGTGATTTTTGCAAATTATCATCATACTCTCAAACTGGGAGACCCGGGACTACGTGGTCAGTTCCTACAAGTAACATTGGTCCCGTGCGAGGTGTTCGTGCCTCCTACGGGGTCGTTTGGAGGTTGGTTTGGGTTTTCACCCTTTAACGGCCTGTTTTCAAGTATAAGTGTGATTTTTGCAAATTATCGTCATACTCTGAAACCGGGAGACTCGGGACTACGCGGTCAGTTCCTACAAGTTACATTGGTCCCGTGCGAGGTGTTCGTGCCTCCTATGGGGTCGTTTGGGGGGTGGTTTGGGTTTTCACCCTTTAACGGCCTATTTTCAAGTCTAAGTGTAATTTTTCCAAATTATTATCCTACTCTCAAACCGGGAGACCCGGGACTACGCGGTCAGTTCTTACAAGTTACATTGGTCCCGTGCGAGGAGTTCGTGCCTCCTACGGGGTCGTTTGGGGGATGGTTTGGGTTTTCACCCTTTAACGGCCTGTTTTCAAGTCTAAGTGTGATTTTTGCAAATTATCGTCATACTCCCAAACCGGGAGACTCGGGACTACACGGTCAGTTCCTACTAGTTACATTGGTCCCGTGCGAGGTGTTCGTTCCTCCTACGGGGTCGTTTGGGGGCTGGTTTGGGTTTTCACCCTTGAACGACCTGTTTCCAAGTCTAAGTGTGATTTTTTCAAATTATCGTCACAGTCTCAAACCGGGAGACCCGGGACTACGCGGTCAGTTCCTACAAGTTACATTGGTCCCGTGCGAGGTGTTTGTGCCTCCTACGGGGTCGTTTGGGAGCTGGTTTGGGTTTTCACCCTTTAACGGCCTGTTTTCAAGTCTAAGTGTGATTTTTGCAAATTATCATCATACTCTCAAACCGGGAGACCCGGGGCTATGCGGTCAGTTCCTACAAGTTACATTGATCCCGTACGAGGTGTTCGTGCCTCCTACGGGGTCATTTGGGGGCTAGTTTTGGGTTTTCACCCTTTAACGGCCTGTTTTCAAGTCTAAGTGTGATTTTTGCAAATTATCGCCATACTCTCAAATCGGGAGACCGGGGACTACGCGGTCAGTTCCTACAAGTTACATTGGTCCCGTGCGAGGTGTCCGTGCCTCCTTCGGGGTCGTTTGGGGGCTGGTCTGGGTTTTCACCCTTTAACGGCCTGTTTTCATGTCTAAGTGGGATCTTTGCAAATTATCGTCATACTCTCAAACCGGGAGACCCGGGACTACGCGGTCAGTTCCTACAAGTTACATTGGTCCCGTGCGAGGTGTTCGTGCCTCCTACGGGGTCGTTTGGGGGCTGGTTTGGGTTTTCACCTTTTAACGCCCTGTTTTCAAGTCTAAGAGTGATTTTTGCAAATTATCGTCGTACTCTCAAATCGGGAGACCCGGGACTACGCGGTCAGTTCCTACATTTTACATTGGTTCCGTGCGAGGTGTTCGTGCCTCCTACGGGGTCGTTTGGGGCCTAGTTTTGGGTTTTCACCCTTTAACGGCCTGTTTTCAAGTCTAAGTGTGATTTTTGCAAATTATCGCCATACTCTCAAACTGGGAGACCTGGGACTACGCGGTCAGTTCCTACAAGTTACATTGGTCCCGTGCGAGGTGTTCGTGCCTCCTACGGGGTCGTTTGGGGGCTGGTTTGGGTTTTCACCCTTTAATGGCTTGTATTCAAGTCTACGTGTGAATTTTGGAATTTATCGTCATACTCTCAAACCGGGAGACCCGGGACTACGCGGTCAGTTCCTACAAGTTACATTGGTCCCGTGCGAGGTGTTCGTGCCTCCTACGGGGTCGTTTGGGGGCTAGTTTGGGTTTTCACCCTTTAACGGCCTGTTTTAAAGTCTAAGTGTGATTTTTACAAATTATCTTCATACTCTCAAACCGGGAGACCCGGGACTACGCGGTCAGTTCCTACAAGTTACATTGGTCCCGTACGAGGTGTCCGTGCCTCCTACGGGGTCGTTTGGGGGATCGTTTGGGTTTTCACCCTTTAACGACCTATTTTCTAAGTGTGATTTTTCCAAATTATCATCATACTCTCAAACTGGGAGACCCGGGACTACGTGGTCAGTTCCTACAAGTTACATTGGTCCCGTGCGAGGTGTTCGTGCCTCCTACGGGGTCGTTTGGAGGTTGGTTTGGGTTTTCACCCCTTAACGGCCTGTTTTCAAGTATAAGTGTGATTTTTGCAAATTATCGTCATACTCTGAAACCGGGAGACTCGAGACTACGCGGTCAGTTCCTACAAGTTACATTGGTCCCGTGCGAGGTGTTCGTGCCTCCTACGGGGTCGTTTGGGGGGTGGTTTGGGTTTTCACCCTTTAACGGCCTATTTTCAAGTCTAAGTGTAATTTTTCCAAATTATTATCCTACTCTCAAACCGGGAGACCCGGGACTATGCGGTCAGTTCCTACAAGTTACATTGGTCCCGTGCGAGGTGTTCGTGCCTCCTACGGTGTCGTTCGGGGGCTGGTTTTGGGTTTTCACCCTTTAACGGCCTGTTTTCAAGTCTAAGTGTGATTTTTGCAAATTATCGCCATACTCTCAAATCGGGAGACCGGGGACTACGCGGTCAGTTCCTACAAGTTACATTGGTCCCGTGCGAGGTGTCCGTGCCTCCTTCGGGGTCGTTTGGGGGCTGGTTTGGGTTTTCACCCTTTAACGGCCTGTTTTCAAGTCTAAGTGGGATTTTTGCAAATTATCGTCATACTCTCAAACCGGGAGACCCGGGACTACGCGGTCAGTTCCTACAAGTTACATTGGTCCCGTGCGAGGTGTTCGTGCCTCCTACGGGGTCGTTTGGGGGCTGGTTTGGGTTTTCACCCTTTAACGGCCTGTTTTCAAGTATAAGTGTGATTTTTGCAAATTATCATCATACTCTTAAACCGGGAGACTCAGGACTACGCGATCAGTTCCTACAAGTTACATTGGTCCCGTGCGAGGTGTTCGTGCCACCTACGGGGTCGTTTGGGGGCTGGTTTGGGTTTTCACCCTTTAACGACCTGTTTTCAAGTCTAAATGTGATTTTTGCAAATTATCGTCATACTCTCAAACCGGGAGACCCGGGACTACGCGGTCAGTTCCTACAAGTTACATTGGTCCCGTGCGAGGTGTTCGTTCCTCCTACGGGGTCGTTTGGGGGCTGGTTCGGGTTTTCACCCTTTAACGGCCTGTTTTCAAGTCTAAATGTGATTTTTGCAAATTATCGTCATACTCTCAAACCGGGAGACCCGGGACTACGCGGTCAGTTCCTACAAGTTACATTGGTCCCGTGCGAGGTGTCCGTGCCTCCTACGGGGTCGTTTGGGGGATCGTTTTGGTTTTTACCCTTTAACGACCTGTTTTCTAAGTGTGATTTTTGCAAATTATCGTCATACTCTCAAACCGGGAGACCCGGGACTACGTGGTCAGTTCCTACAAGTTACATTGGTCCCGTGCGAGGTGTTCGTGCCTCCTACGGGGTCGTTTGGAGGTTGGTTTGGGTTTTCACCCTTTAACGGCCTGTTTTCAAGTATAAGTGTGATTTTTGCAAATTATCATCATACTCTGAAACCGGGAGACTCGGGACTACGCGGTCAGTTCCTACAAGTTACATTGGTCCCCTGCGAGGTGTTCGTGCCTCCTACGGGGTCGTTTGGGGGCTGGTTTGGGTTTTCACCCTTTAACGGCCTATTTTCAAGTCTAAGTGTAATTTTTGCAAATTATTATCCTACTCTCAAACCGGGAGACCCGGGACTCCGCGGTCAGTTCCTACAAGTTACATTGGTCCCGTGCGAGGTGTTCGTGCCTCCAACGGGGTCGTTTGGGGGCTGGTTTGGGTTTTCACCCTTTAACGGCCTATTTTCAAGTCTAAGTGTGATTTTTGCAAATTATCATCATACTCTCAAACCGGGAGACCCGGGCCTACGCGGTCAGTTCCTACAGGTTACATTGGTCCCGTGAGAGGTGTTCGTGCCTCCTACGGGGTCGTTTGGGGGCTGGTATGGATTTTCACCCTTTAACGGCCTGTTTTCAAGTCTAAGTGTGATTTTTGCAAATTATCGTCATACTCTCAAACCGGGAGACCCGGGACTACGTGGTCAGTTGCTACAAGTTACATTGGTCCCGTGCGAGGTGTCCATGCCTCCTACGGGGTCGTTTGGGGGTTGGTTTGGGTTTTAACCCTTTAACGGCCTGTTTCCAAGTATAAGTGTGATTTTTGCAAATTATCGTCATACTCTCAAACCGGGAGACTCGGGACTACGCGGTCAGTTCCTACAAGTTACATTGGCCCCGTGCGAGGTGTTCGTGCCTCCTACGGGGTCGTTTGGGGGCTGGTTTGGGTTTTCACCCTTTAACGGCCTGTTTTCAAGCATAAGTGTGATTTTTGCAAATTATCATCATACTCTTAAACCGGGAGACTCGGGACTACGCGGTCAGTACCTACAAGTTACATTGGTCCCGTGCGAGGTGTTCGTGCCTCCTACGGGGTCGTTTGGGGGCTGTTTTGGGTTTTCACCCTTTAACGACCTGTTTTCAAGTCTAAATATGATTTTTGCAAATTATCGTCATACTCTCAAACCGGGAGACCCGGGACTACGCGGTCAGTTCCTACAAGTTACATTGGTCCCGTGCGAGGTGTTCGTGCCTCCTACGGGGTTGTTTGGGGTCTGGTTTGGGTTTTCACCCTTTAACGCCCTGTTTTCAAGTCTAAGTGTGATTTTTGCAAATTATCGTCATACTCTCAAATCGGGAGACCCAGGACTACGCGGTCAGTTCCTATAAGTTACATTGGTCCCGTGTGAGGTGTTCGTGCCTCCTACGTGGTCGTTTGGGGGATGGTTTGGGTTTTCACCCTTTAACGGCCTGTTTTCAAGTCTAAGTGTGATTTTTGCAAATTATCGTCATACTCTCAAACCCGGAGACCCGGGACTACGCGGTCAGTTCCTACAAGTTACATTGGTCCCATGCGAGGTGTTCGTGCCTCCTACGGGGTCGTTTGGGGGCTGGTTTGGGTTTTCACCCTTTAACGGCCTGTTTTCAAGTCTAAGTGTGATTTTTGCAAATTATCGTCATACTCTCAAACCGGGAGACCCGGGACTACGCGGTTAGTTCCTACAAGTTACATTGGTCCCGTGTGAGGTGTTCGTGCCTCCTACGGGGTCGTTTGGGGGCTGGTTTGAGTTTTCACCATTTAATGGCCTGTTTTCATGTCTAAGTGTGATTTTTGCAAATTATCATCATACTCTCAAACCGGGAGACCCGGGACTACGCGGTCAGTTCCTACAATTTACATTGGTCCCGTGCGAGGTGTTCGTGCCTCCTACGGGGTGGTTTGGGGGTTGGTTTTGGGTTTTCCCCCTTTAACGGCCTGTTTTCAAGTCTAAGTGTGATTTTTGCAAATTATCGCCATACTCTCAAACCGGGAGACCCAGGACTACGCCGTCAGTTCCAACAAGTTACATAGGTCCCGTGCGAGGTGTCCGTGCCTCCTACGGGGTCGTTTGGGGGCGGGTTTGGGGTTTCACACTTTAACGGCCTGTTTTCAAGTCTAATTGTGATTTTTGTAAATTATCGTCATACTCTCAAACCGGGAGACCCGGGACTACGCGGTCAGTTCCTACAAGTTACATTGTTCCCGTGCGAGGTGTTCGTGCCTCCTACGGGGTCGTTTGGGGGCTGGTTTTCGGTTTTCACCCTTTAACGGCCTGTTTTCAAGTCTAAGTGTGATTTTTGCACATTATTGTCATACTCTCAAACTGGGAGACCTGGGACTACGCGGTCAGTTCCTACAAGTTACATTGGTCCTGTGCGAGGTGTTCGTGCCTCCTACGGGGTCGTTTGGGGGCTGATTTGGGTTTTCACCCTTTAATTGCCTGTATTCAAGTCTAAGTGTGAATTTTGTAAATTATCGTCATACTCTCAAACCGGGAGACCCGGGACTATGGGGTCAGTTCCAACAAGTTACATTGGTCCCGTGCGAGGTGTTCGTGCCTCCTACGGGGTCGTTTGGGGGCTGGTTTGGGTTTTCACCCTTTAACGGCCTGTTTTCAAGTCTAAGTGTGATTTTTGCAAATTATCGTCATACTCTCAAACCGGGAGACCCGGGACTACGCGGTCAGTTCCAATAAGTTACATTGGTCTCGTGCGAGGTGTTCGTGCCTCCTACGGGGTCGTTTCGGGGCTGGTTTTGGTTTTCACCCTTTAATGGCCTGTTTTCAAGTCTAAGTGTGATTTTTGCAAATTATCATCATACTCTCAAACCAGGAGACCCGGGACTACGTGGTCAGTTCCTACATGTTACATTGGTCCCGTGCGAGGTGTCCGTGCCTCCTACGGGGTCGTTTGGGGGTTGGTTTGGGTTTTAACCCTTTAACGACCTGTTTTCAAGTCTAAGTGTAATTTTTGCAAATTATCATCATACTCTCTAACCGGGAGACCCGGGACTACGCGATCAGTTCCTACAAATTACATTGATCCCGTGCGATGTGTTCGTGCCTCCTACGGGGTCGTTTGGGGGCTGGTTTTGGGTTTTCACCCTTTAACGGCCTGTTTTCAAGTCTAAGTGTGATTTTTGCAAATTATCATCATACTCTCTAACCGGGAAACCCGGGACTATGCGGTCAGTTCCTACAAGTTACATTGGTCCCGTACGAGGTGTTCGTGCTTCCTACGGGGTCGTTTGGGGGCTGGTTTGGGTTTTCACCCTTTAACGGCCTGTTTTCAAGTCTAAGTGTGATTTTTGAAAATTATCATCATACTCTCAAACCTGGAGACCCGGGACTACGCGGTCAGTTCCTATAAGTTACATTGGTCCCGTGCGAGGTGCTCGTGCCTCCTACGGGGTCGTTTGGGGGTTGGTTTGGGTTTTCACCCTTTAACGACCTGTTTTCAAGTCTAAGTGTGATTTTTGCAAATTATCGTCATACTCTCAAACCGGGAGACCCGGGACTACACGGTTAGTTCCTACAAGTTACATTGGTCCCGTGTGAGGTGTTCGTGCCTCCTTCGGGGTCGTTTGGGGGCTGGTTTGGGTTTTCACCCTTTAACGTCCTGTTTTCAAGTCTAAGTGTGATTTTTGCAAATTATCGTCATACTCTCAAACCGAGAGACCCGGGACTATGCGGTCAGTTCCTTCAATTTACATTGGTCCCGTGCGAGGTGTTCGTGCCTCCTACAGGGTCGTTTGGGGGCTGGTTTTGGGTTTTCACCCTTTAACGGCCTGTTTTCAAGTCTAAGTGTGATTTTTGCAAATTATCGCCATACTCTCAAACCGGGAGACCCGGGACTACGCGGTCAGTTCCTATTAGTTACATTGGTCCCGTGCGAGGTGTCCGTGCCTCCTACGGGGTCGTTTGGGGGCTGGTTTGGGTTTTCACCCTTTAACGGGCTGTTTTCAAGTCTACGTGTGATTTTTGTAAATTATCATCATACTCTCAAACCGGGAGACCCGGGATTACGCGGTCAGTTCCTACAAGTTACATTCGTCCCGTGAGAGGTGTTCGTGCCTCCTACGGGGTCCTTTGGGGGCTGGTTTGGGTTTTCACCCTTTAACGGCCTGTTTTCAAGTCTAAGTGTGATTTTAGCAAATTATCGTCATACTCTCAAACCGGGAGACCCGGGACTACGCGGTCAGTTCCTACAAGTTACATTAGTCCCGTGCGAGGTGTTCGTGCCTCCTACGGGGTCGTTTGGGGGCTGGTTTGGGTTTTCACCCTTTAACGGCCTGTTTTCAAGTCTAAGTGTGATTTTTGCAAATTATCGTCATACTCTCAAATCGGGAGACCCGGGACTACGCGGTCAGTTCCTATAAGTTACATTGGTCTCATGCGAGGTGTTCGTGCCTCCTACGGGGTCGTTTGGGGGCTGGTTTGGGTTTTCACCCTTTAATGGCCTGTTTTCAAGTCTAAGTGTGATTTTTGCAAATTATCATCATACTCTCAAACCGGGAGACCCGGGACTACGTGGTCAGTTCCTACAAGTTACATTGGTCCCGTGCGAGGTGTCCGTGCCTCCTACGGGGTCGTTTGGGGGTTGGTTTGGGTTTTAACCCTTTAACGGCCTGTTTTCAAGTATAAGTGTGATTTTTGCAAATTATCATCATACTCTCAAACCGGGAGACGCGGGACTACGCGGTCAGTTCCTACAAGTTACATTGGTCCCGTGCGAGGTGTTCGTGCCTCCTACGGGGTCGTTTGGGGGCTGGTTTGGGTTTTCACCCTTTAACGGCCTGTTTTCAAGTCTAAATGTGATTTTTGCAAATTATCGTCATACTCTCAAACCGGGAGACCCGGGACTACGCGGTCAGTTCCTACAAGTTACATTGGTCCCGTGCGAGGTGTTCGTGCCTCCTACGGGGTCGTTTGGGGGCTGGTTTGGGTTTTCACCCTTTAACGGCCTGTTTTCAAGTCTAAGTGTGATTTTTGAAAATTATCATCATACTCTCAAACCTGGAGACCCGGGACTACGCGGTCATTTCCTACAAGTTACATTGGTCCCGTGCGAGGTGTTCGTGCCTCCTACGGGGTCGTTTGGGGGCTGGTTTCGGTTTTCACCCTTTAAAGGCCTGTTTTCAAGTCTAAGTGTGATTTTTGCAAATTATCGTCATACTCTCAAACTGGGAGTCTCGGGACTACGCGGTCAGTTACTACAAGTTACATTGGTCCCGTGCGAGGTGTTCGTGCCTCCTACGGGGTCGTTTGGGGTGCTGGTTTGGGTTTTCACCCTTTAATGGCCTGTTTTCAAGTCTAAGCGTGATTTTTGCAAATTATCGTCGTAATCTCAAACAGGGAGACCCGGGACTACGCGGTCAGTTCCTACAAGTTACATTCGTCCCGTGAGAGGTGTTCGTGCCTCCTACGGGGTCGTTTGGGGGCTGGTTTGGGTTTTCACCCTTTAACGGCCTATTTTCAAGTCTAAGTGTGATTTTTGCAAATTATCGTCATACTCTCAAACCGGGATACCCGGGACTACGCGGTCAATTCCTATAAGTTACATTGGTCTCGTGCGAGGTGTCCGTGCCTCCTACGGGGTCGTTTGGGGGTTGGTTTGGGTTTTAACCCTTTAACGGCCTGTTTTCAAGTATAAGTGTGATTTTTGCAAATTATCGTCATACGCTCAAACCGGGAGACCCGGGACTACGCGGTCAGTTCCTACAAGTTACATTGGTCCCGTGCGAGGTGTCCGTGCCTCCTATGGGGTCGTTTGGGGGCTGGTTTGGGTTTTCACCCTTTAACGGCCTGTTTTCAAGTATAAGTGTGATTTTTGCAAATTATCATCATACTCTCAAACTGGGAGACTCGGGACTACGCGGTCAGTTCCTACAAGTTACATTGGTCCCGTGCGAGGTGTTCGTGCCTCCTACTGGGTCGTTTGGGGGCTGGTTTGTCTTTTCACCCTTTAACGGCCTGTTTTCAAGTCTAAGTGTGATTTTTTCAAATTATCGTCATACTCTCAAATCGGGAGACCCGGGACTACGCGGTCAGTTCCTACAAGTTACGTTGGTCCAGTGCGAGGTGTTCGTGCCTCCTACGGGGTCGTTTGGGGGCTGGTTTGGGTTTTCACCCTTTAACGACCTGTTTTCAAGTCTAAGTGTGATTTTTGAAAATTATCGTCATACTCTCAAACCGGGAGACCCGGGACTACGCGGTCAGTTCCTACAAGTTACATTGGTCCCGTGCGAGGTGTTCGTGCCTCCTACGGGGTCGTTTGGGGGCTGGTTTGGGTTTTCATCCTTTAACGGCCTGTTTTGAAGTCTAAGTGTGATTTTTGCAAATTATCGTCATACTCTCAAACCGGGAGACCCGGGACTACGCGGTTAGTTCCTACAAGTTACATTGGTCCCGTGTGAGGTGTTCATGCCTCCTACGGGGTCATTTGGGGGCTGGTTTGGGTTTTCACCCTTTAACGTCCTGTTTTCAAGTCTAAGTGTGATTTTTGCAAATTATCGTCATACTCTCAAACCGAGAGACCCGGGACTACGCGGTCAGTTCATACAATTTACATTGGTCCCGTGCGAGGTGTTCGTGCCTCCTACGGGGTCGTTTGGGGGCTGGTTTTGGGTTTTCACCATTTAACGGCCTGTTTTCAAGTCTAAGTGTGATTTTTGCAAATTATCGCCATACTCTCAAACCGGGAGACCCGGGACTACGCCGTCAGTTCCTACAAGTTACATTGGTCCCGTGCGAGGTGTCCGTGCCTCCTACGGGGTCGTTTGG
This sequence comes from Sambucus nigra, assembly GCA_949130495.1. Lineage (NCBI taxonomy): Eukaryota > Viridiplantae > Streptophyta > Magnoliopsida > Dipsacales > Adoxaceae > Sambucus > Sambucus nigra. Next base: position 253,067,588 of record OX422223.1, on the reverse strand, counting down.
GGGCTGGTTTGGGTTTTCACCCTTTAACGTCCTGTTTTCAAGTCTAAGTGTGATTTTTGTAAATTCTCATCATACTCTCAAACTGGGAGACCCGGGATTACGCGGTCAGTTCCTACAAGTTACATTCGTCCCGTGAGAGGTGTTCGTGCCTCCTACGGGGTCGTTTGGGGGCTGGTTTAGGTTTTCACCCTTTAACGGCCTGTTTTCAAGTCTAAGTGTGATTTTAGCAAATTATCGTCATACTCTCAAACCGGGAGACCCGGGACTACGCGGTCAGTTCCTACAAGTTACATTAGTCCCGTGCGAGGTGTTCGTGCCTCCTACGGGCTCGTTTGGGGGTTGGTTTGGGTTTTCACCCTTTAACGGCCTGTTTTCAAGTCTAAGTGTGATTTTTGCAAATTATCATCATACTCTAAAATCGGGAGACCCCGGACTACGCGGTCAGTTCCTATAAGTTACATTGGTCTCGTGCGAGGTGTTCGTGCCTCCTACGGAGTCGTTTGGGGGTTGGTTTGGGTTTTCACCCTTTAATGGCCTGTTTTCAAGTCTAAGTGTGATTTTTGCAAATTATCATCATACTCTCAAACCGGGAGACCCGGGACTACGTGGTCAGTTCCTACAAGTTACATTGGTCCCGTGCGAGGTGTCCGTGCCTCCTACGGGGTCGTTTGGGGGTTGGTTTGGGTTTTAACCCTTTAACGGCCTGTTTTCAAGTATAAGTGTGATTTTTGCAAATTATCGTCATACTCTCAAACCGGGAGACTCGGGACTACGCGATCAGTTCCTACAAGTTACATTGGTCCCGTGCGAGGTGTTCGTGCTTCCTACGGGGTCGTTTGGGGGCTGGTTTGGGTTTTCACCCTTTAACGGCCTGTTTTCAAGTATAAGTGTGATTTTTGCAAATTATCATCATACTCTCAAACCGGGAGACTCGGGACTACGCGGTCAGTTCCTATAAGTTACATTGGTCCCGTGCGAGGTGTTCGTGCCTCCTACGGGGTCGTTTGGGGGCTGGTTTGGGTTTTCACCCTTTAACGGCCTGTTTTCAAGTCTAAATGTGATTTTTGCAAATTATCGTCATACTCTCAAACCGGGAGACCCGGGACTACGCGGTAAGTTCCTACAAGTTACATTGGTTCCGTGCGAGGTGTTCGTGCCTCCTACGGGGTCGTTTGGGGGCTGGTTTGGGTTTTCACCCTTTAACAGCCTTTTTTCAAGTCTAAGTGTGATCTTTTCAAATTATCGTCATACTCTCAAACTGGGAGACCCGGGACTACGCGGTCAGTTCCTACAAGTTACATTGGTCCCGTGCGAGGTGTTCGTGCCTCCTACGGGGTCGTTTGGGGGCTGGTTTGGGTTTTCACCCTTTAACGGACTGTTTTCAAGTCTAAGTGTGATTTTTGAAAATTATCATCATACTCTCAAACCTGGAGACCCGGGACTACGCGGTCAGTTCCTACAAGTTACATTGGTCCCGTGCGAGGTGTTCGTGCCTCCTACGGGGTCGTTTGGGGGCTGGTTTGGGTTTTCACCCTTTAACGGCCTGTTTTCAAGTCTAAGTGTGATTTTTGAAAATTATCATCATACTCTCAAACCTGGAGACCCGGGACTACGCGGTCAGTTCCTACAAGTTACATTGGTCCCGTGCGAGGTGTTCGTGCCTCCAACGGGGTCGTTTGGGGGCTGGTTTCGGTTTTCACCCTTTAACGGCCTGTTTTCAAGTCTAAGTGTGATTTTTGCAAATTATCATCATACTCTCAAACTGGGAGTCTCGGGACTACGCGGTCAGTTCCTACAAGTTACATTGGTCCCGTGCGAGGTGTTCGTGCCTCCTACGGGGTCGTTTGGGGGGCTGGTTTGGGTTTTCACCCTTTAACGGCCTGTTTTCAAGTCTAAGTGTGATTTTTGCAAATTATCATCATACTCTCAAACCGGGAGACCCGGGATTACGCAGTCAGTTCCTACAAGTTACATTCGTCCCGTGAGAGGTGTTCGTGCCTCCTACGGGGTCGTTTGGGGGCTGGTTTGGGTTTTAACCCTTTAACGGCCTCTTTTCAAGTCTAAGTGTGATTTTAGAAAATTATCGTCATCTTCTCAAACCGGGAGACCCGGGACTACGCGGTCCGTTCCTACAAGTTACATTGGTCCCGTGCGAGGTGTTCGTGCCTCCTACGGGGTCGTTTGGGGGCTGGTTTGGGTTTTCACCCTTTAACGGCCTGTTTTCAAGTCTAAGTGTGATTTTTGAAAATTATCATCATACTCCCAAACCTGGAGACCCGGGACTACGCGGTCAGTTCCTACAAGTTACATTGGTCCCGTGCGAGGTGTTCGTGCCTCCTACGGGGTCGTTTGGGGGCTGGTTTGGGTTTCCACCCTTTAACGGCCTGTTTTCAAGTCTAAGTGTGATTTTTGAAAATTATCATCATACTCTCAAACCTGGAGACCCGGGACTACGCGGTCAGTTCCTACAAGTTACATTGGTCCCGTGCGAGGTGTTCGTGCCTCCAACGGGGTCGTTTGGGGGCTGGTTTCGGTTTTCACCCTTTAACGGCCTGTTTTCAATTCTAAGTGTGATTTTTGTAAATTATCATCATACTCTCAAACTGGGAGTCTCGGGACTACGCGGTCAGTTCCTACAAGTTACATTGGTCCCGTGCGAGGTGTTCGTGCCTCCTACGGGGTCGTTTGGGGGGCTGGTTTGGGTTTTCACCCTTTAACGGCCTGTTTTCAAGTCTAAGCGTGATTTTTGCAAATTATTGTCGTAATATCAAACCGGGAGACCCGGGACTACGCGGTCAGTTCCTACAAGTTACATTCGTCCCGTGAGAGGTGTTCGTGCCTCCTACGGGGTCGTTTGGGGGCTGGTTTGGGTTTTCACCCTTTAACGGCCTGTTTTCAAGTCTAAGTGTGATTTTAGCAAATTATCATCATACTCTCAAACCGGGAGACCCGGGACTACGCGGTCAGTTCCTACATGTTACATTAGTACCGTGCGAGGTGTTCGTTCCTCCTACGGGGTCGTTTGGGGGCTGGTTTGGGTTTTCACCCTTTAACGGCCTGTTTTCAAGTCTAAGTGTGATTTTTGTAAATTATCATCATACTCTCAAACCGGGAGACCCGGGATTACGCAGTCAGTTCCTACAAGTTACATTCGTCCCGTGAGAGGTGTTCGTGCCTCCTACGGGGTCGTTTGGGGGCTGGTTTGGGTTTTAACCCTTTAACGGCCTCTTTTCAAGTCTAAGTGTGATTTTAGAAAATTATCGTCATACTCTCAAACCGGGAGACCCGGGACTACGCGGTCAGTTCCTACAAGTAACATTAGTCCCGTACGAGGTGTTCGTGCCTCCTACGGGGTCGTTTGGGGGCTGGTTTGGGTTTTCACCCTTTAACGACCTGTTTTCAAGTCTAAGTGTGATTTTTGCAAATTATCATCATACTCTCAAACCGGGAGACTCGGGACTACGTGGTCAGTTCCTACAAGTTACATTGGTCCCGTGCGAGGTGTTCGTGCCTCCTACAGGGTCGTTTGGGGGCTGGTTTGGGTTTTCACCCTTTAACGGCCTGTTTTCAAGTATAAGTGTTATTTTTGCAAATTATCATCATACTCTCAAACCAGGAGACTTGGGACTACGCGGTCAGTTCCTACAAGTTACATTGGTCCCGTGCGAGGTGTTCGTGCCTCCTACGAGGTCGTTTGGGGGCTGGTTTGGGTTTTCACCCTTTAACGGCCTGTTTTCAAGTCTAAATGTGATTTTTGCAAATTATCGTCATACTCTCAAACCGGGAGACCCGGGACTACGCGGTCAGTTCCTACAAGTTACATTGGTCCCGTGCGAGGTGTTCGTGCCTCCTACGGGGTCGTTTGGGGGCTGGTTTGGGTTTTCACCCTTTAACAGCCTGTTTTCAAGTCTAAGTGTGATTTTTGCAAATTATTGTCATACTCTCAAACCGAGAGACCCGGGACTACGCGGTCAGTTCATACAATTTACATTGGTCCCGTGCGAGGTGTTCGTGCCTCCTACGGGGTCGTTTGGGGGCTGGTTTTGGGTTTTCACCATTTAACGGCCTGTTTTCAAGTCTAAGTGTGGTTTTTGCAAATTATCGCCATACTCTCAAACCGGGAGACCCGGGACTACGCCGTCAATTCCTACAAGTTACATTGGTCCCGTGCGAGGTGTCCGTGCCTCCTACGGGGTCGTTTGGGGGCTGGTTTGGGTTTTCTCCCTTTAACGTCCTGTTTTCAAGTCTAAGTGTGATTTTTGTAAATTCTCATCATACTCTCAAACTGGGAGACCCGGGATTACGCGGTCAGTTCCTACAAGTTACATTCGTCCCGTGAGAGGTGTTCGTGCCTCCTACGGGGTCGTTTGGGGGCTGGTTTGGGTTTTCACCCTTTAACAGCCTGTTTTCAAGTCTAAGTGTGATCTTTTCAAATTATCGTCATACTCTCAAACCGGGAGACCCGGGACTACGCGGTCAGTTCCTACAAGTTACATTGGTCCCGTGCGAGGTGTTCGTGCCTCCTACGGGGTCGTTTGGGGGCTGGTTTGGGTTTTCACCCTTTAACGGCCTGTTTTCAAGTCTAAGTGTGATTTTTGAAAATTATCATCATACTCTCAAACCTGGAGACCCGGGACTACACGGTCAGTTCCTACAAGTTACATTGGTCCCGTGCGAGGTGTTCGTGCCTCCTATGGGGTCGTTTGGGGGCTGGTTTCGGTTTTCACCCTTTAACGGCCTGTTTTCAAGTCTAAGTGTGATTTTTGCAAATTATCATCATACTCTCAAACTGGGAGTCTCGGGACTACGCGGTCAGTTCCTACAAGTTACATTGGTCCCGTGCGAGGTGTTCGTGCCTCCTACGGGGTCGTTTGGGGGGCTGGTTTGGGTTTTCACCCTTTAACGGCCTGTTTTCAAGTCTAAGCGTGATTTTTGCAAATTATCGTCGTAATATCAAACCGGGAGACCCGGGACTACGCGGTCAGTTCCTACAAGTTACATTCGTCCCGTGAGAGGTGTTCGTGCCTCCTACGGGGTCGTTTGGGGGCTGGTTTGGGTTTTCACCCTTTAACGGCCTGTTTTCAAGTCTAAGTGTGATTTTAGCAAATTATCGTCATACTCTCAAACCGGGAGACCCGGGACTACGCGGTCAGTTACTACAAGTTACATTAGTCCCGTGCGAGGTGTTCGTGCCTCCTACGGGCTCGTTTGGGGGTTGGTTTGGGTTTTCACCCTTTAACGGCCTGTTTTCAAGTCTAAGTGTGATTTTTGCAAATTATCTCATACTCTAAAACTGGGAGACCCGGGACTACGCGGTCAGTTCCTATAAGTTACATTGGTCTCGTGCGAGGTGTTCGTACCTCCTACGGGGTCGTTTGGGGGCTGGTTTGGGTTTTCACCCTTTAATGGCCTGTTTTCAAGTCTAAGTGTGATTTTTGCAAATTATCATCATACTCTCAAACCGGGAGACCCGGGACTACGTGGTCAGTTCCTACAAGTTACATTGGTCCCGTGCGAGGTGTCCGTGCCTCCTACGGGGTCGTTTGGGGGTTGGTTTGGGTTTTAACCCTTTAACGGCCTGTTTTCAAGTATAAGTGTGATTTTTGCAAATTATCGTCATACTCTCAAACCGGGAGACTCGGGACTACGCGATCAGTTCCTACAAGTTACATTGGTCCCGTGCGAGGTGTTCGTGCCTCCTACGGGGTCGTTTGGGGGCTGGTTTGGGTTTTCACCCTTTAACGGCCTGTTTTCAAGTCTAAATGTGATTTTTGCAAATTATCGTCATACTCTCAAACCGGGAGACTCGGGACTACGCGGTCAGTTCCTACAAGTTACATTGGTCCCGTGCGAGGTGTTCGTGCCTCCTACGGGGTCGTTTGGGGGCTGGTTTGGGTTTTCACCCTTTAACGGCCTGTTTTCAAGTCTAAATGTGATTTTTGCAAATTATCGTCATACTCTCAAACCGGGAGACCCGGGACTACGCGGTAAGTTCCTACAAGTTACATTGGTTCCGTGCGAGGTGTTCGTGCCTCCTACGGCGTCGTTTGGGGGCTGGTTTGGGTTTTCCCCCTTTAACAGCCTGTTTTCAAGTCTAAGTGTGATCTTTTCAAATTATCGTCATACTCTCAAACCGGGAGACCCGGGACTACGCGGTCAGTTCCTACAAGTTACATTGGTCCCGTGCGAGGTGTTCGTGCCTCCTACGGGGTCGTTTGGGGGTTGGTTTGGGTTTTCACCCTTTAACGGCCTGTTTTCAAGTCTAAGTGTGATTTTTGAAAATTATCATCATACTCTCAAACCTGGAGACCCGGGACTACGCGGTCAGTTCCTACAAGTTACATTGGTCCCGTGCGAGGTGTTCGTGCCTCCTACGGGGTCGTTTGGGGGCTGGTTTCGGTTTTCACCCTTTAACGGCCTGTTTTCAAGTCTAAGTGTGATTTTTGCAAATTATCATCATACTCTCAAACTGGGAGTCTCGGGACTACGCGGTCAGTTCCTACAAGTTACATTGGTCCCGTGCGAGGTGTTCGTGCCTCCTACGGGGTCGTTTGGGGGGCTGGTTTGGGTTTTCACCCTTTAACGGCCTGTTTTCAAGTCTAAGTGTGATTTTTGCAAATTATCGTCGTAATATCAAACCGGGAGACCCGGGACTACGCGGTCAGTTCCTACAAGTTACATTGGTCCCGTGAGAGGTGTTCGTGCCTCCTACGGGGTCGTTTGGGGGCTGGTTTGGGTTTTCACCCTTTAACGGCCTGTTTTCAAGTCTAAGTGTGATTTTAGCAAATTATCGTCATACTCTCAAACTGGGAGACCCGGGACTACGCGGTCAGTTCCTACATGTTACATTAGTCCCGTGCGAGGTGTTCGTGCCTCCTACGGGGTCGTTTGGGGGCTGGTTTGGGTTTTCACCCTTTAACGGCCTGTTTTCAAGTCTAAGTGTGATTTTTGTAAATTATCATCATACTCTCAAATCGGGAGACCCGGGACTACGCGGTCAGTTCCTACAAGTTACATTAGTCCCGTGCGAGGTGTTCGTGCCTCCTACGGGCTCGTTTGGGGGTTGGTTTGGGTTTTCACCCTTTAACGGCCTGTTTTCAAGTCTAAGTGTGATTTTTGCAAATTATCTCATACTCTAAAACTGGGAGACCCGGGACTACGCGGTCAGTTCCTATAAGTTACATTGGTCTCGTGCGAGGTGTTCGTACCTCCTACGGGGTCGTTTGGGGGCTGGTTTGGGTTTTCACCCTTTAATGGCCTGTTTTCAAGTCTAAGTGTGATTTTTGCAAATTATCATCATACTCTCAAACCGGGAGACCCGGGACTACGTGGTCAGTTCCTACAAGTTACATTGGTCCCGTGCGAGGTGTCCGTGCCTCCTACGGGGTCGTTTGGGGGTTGGTTTGGGTTTTAACCCTTTAATGGCCTGTTTTCAAGTATAAGTGTGATTTTTGCAAATTATCATCATACTCTCAAACCGGGAGACTCGGGACTACGCGATCAGTTCCTACAAGTTACATTGGTCCCGTGCGAGGTGTTCGTGCCTCCTACGGGGTCGTTTGGGGGCTGGTTTGGGTTTTCACCCTTTAACGGCCTGTTTTCAAGTATAAGTGTGATTTTTTCAAATTATCATCATACTCTCAAATCGGGAGACTCGGGACTACGCGGTCAGTTCCTACAAGTTACATTGGTCCCGTGCGAGGTGTTCGTGCCTCCTACGGGGTCGTTTGGGGGCTGGTTTGGGTTTTCACCCTTTAACGGCCTGTTTTCAAGTCTAAATGTGATTTTTGCAAATTATCGTCATACTCTCAAACCGGGAGACCCGGGACTACGCGGTAAGTTCCTACAAGTTACATTGGTTCCGTGCGAGGTGTTCGTGCCTCCTACGGCGTCGTTTGGGGGCTGGTTTGGGTTTTCTCCCTTTAACAGCCTGTTTTCAAGTCTAAGTGTGATCTTTTCAAATTATCGTCATACTCTCAAACCGGGAGACCCGGGACTACGCGGTCAGTTCCTACAAGTTACATTGGTCCTGTGCGAGGTGTTCGTGCCTCCTACGGGGTCGTTTGGGGGTTGGTTTGGGTTTTCACCCTTTAACGGCCTGTTTTCAAGTCTAAGTGTGATTTTTGAAAATTATCATCATACTCTCAAACCTGGAGACCCGGGACTACGCGGTCAGTTCCTACAAGTTACATTGGTCCCGTGCGAGGTGTTCGTGCCTCCTACGGGGTCGTTTGGGGGCTGGTTTCGGTTTTCACCCTTTAACGGCCTGTTTTCAAGTCTAAGTGTGATTTTTGCAAATTATCATCATACTCTCAAACTGGGAGTCTCGGGACTACGCGGTCAGTTCCTACAAGTTACATTGGTCCCGTGCGAGGTGTTCGTGCCTCCTACGGGGTCGTTTGGGGGGCTGGTTTGGGTTTTCACCCTTTAACGGCCTGTTTTCAAGTCTAAGTGTGATTTTTGCAAATTATCGTCGTAATATCAAACCGGGAGACCCGGGACTACGCGGTCAGTTCCTACAAGTTACATTGGTCCCGTGAGAGGTGTTCGTGCCTCCTACGGGGTCGTTTGGGGGCTGGTTTGGGTTTTCACCCTTTAACGGCCTGTTTTCAAGTCTAAGTGTGATTTTAGCAAATTATCGTCATACTCTCAAACCGGGAGACCCGGGACTACGCGGTCAGTTCCTACATGTTACATTAGTCCCGTGCGAGGTGTTCGTGCCTCCTACGGGGTCGTTTGGGGGCTGGTTTGGGTTTTCACCCTTTAACGGCCTGTTTTCAAGTCTAAGTGTGATTTTTGTAAATTATCATCATACTCTCAAACCGGGAGACCCGGGATTACGCAGTCAGTTCCTACAAGTTACATTCGTCCCGTGAGAGGTGTTCGTGCCTCCTACGGGGTCGTTTGGGGGCTGGTTTGGGTTTTAACCCTTTAACGGCCTCTTTTCAAGTCTAAGTGTGATTTTAGCTAATTATCGTCATACTCTCAAACCGGGAGACCCGGGACTACGCGGTCAGTTCCTACAAGTAACATTAGTCCCGTGCGAGGTGTTCGTGCCTCCTACGGGGTCGTTTGGGGGCTGGTTTGGGTTTTCACCCTTTAACGACCTGTTTTCAAGTCTAAGTGTGATTTTTGCAAATTATCATCATACTCTCAAACCGGGAGACTCGGGACTACGTGGTCAGTTCCTACAAGTTACATTGGTCCCGTGCGAGGTGTTCGTGCCTCCTACAGGGTCGTTTGGGGGCTGGTTTGGGTTTTCACCCTTTAACGGCCTGTTTTCAAGTATAAGTGTTATTTTTGCAAATTATCATCATACTCTCAAACCGGGAGACTCGGGACTACGCGGTCAGTTCCTACAAGTTACATTGGTCCCGTGCGATGTGTTCGTGCCTCCTACGAGGTCGTTTGGGGGCTGGTTTGGGTTTTCACCCTTTAACGGCCTGTTTTCAAGTCTAAATGTGATTTTTGCAAATTATCGTCATACTCTCAAACCGGGAGACCCGGGACTACGCGGTCAGTTCCTACAAGTTACATTGGTCCCGTGCGAGGTGTTCGTGCCTCCTACGAGGTCGTTTGGGGGCTGGTTTGGGTTTTCACCCTTTAACAGCCTGTTTTCAAGTCTAAGTGTGATTTTTTCAAATTATCGTCATACTCTCAAACCGGGAGACCCGGGACTACGCGGTCAGTTCCTACAAGTTACATTGGTCCCGTGCGAGGTGTTCGTGCCTCCTACGGGGTCGTTTGGGGGCTGGTTTGGGTTTTCACCCTTTAATGGTCTGTTTTCAAGTCTAAGTGTGATTTTTGCAAATTATCGTCATACTCTCAAACCGGGAGACCCGGGACTACGCGGTCAGTTCCTACAAGTTACATTGGTCCCGTACGAGGTGTTCGTGCCTCCTACGGGGTCGTTTGGGGGCTGGTTTCGGTTTTCACCCTTTAACGGCCCGTTTTCAAGTCTAAGTGTGATTTTTGCAAATTATCGTCATACTCTCAAACCGGGAGACCCGGGACTACGCGTTCAGTTCCTACAAGTTACATTAGTCTCGTGCGGGGTGTTCGTGCCTCCTACGGGGTCGTTTGGGGGATGGTTTGGGTTTTCACCCTTTAACGGCCTGTTTTCAAGTCTAAGTGTGATTTTTGCAAATTATCATCATACTCTCAAATCGGGAGACCCGGGACTACGCGGTGAGTTCTTACAAGTTACATTGGTCCCGTGCGAGGTGTTCGTGCCTCCTACGGGGTCGTTTGGGGGCTGGTTTTGGGTTTTCACCCTTTAACGGCCTGTTTTCAAGTCTAAATGTGATTTTTGCAAATAATCGCCATACTCTCAAACCGGGAGACCCGGGACTACGCCGTCAGTTCCTACAAGTTACATTGGTCCCGTGCGAGGTGTCCGTGCCTCCTACGGGGTCGTTTGGGGGCTGGTTTGGGTTTTCACCCTTTAACGACCTGTTTTCAAGTCTAAGTGTGATTTTTGTAAATTATCGTCATACTCTCAAACCGGGAGACCCGGGACTACGCGGTCAGTTCCTACAAGTTACATTCGTCCCGTGAGAGGTGTTCGTGCCTCCTACGGGGTCGTTTGGGGGCTGGTTTGGGTTTTCACCCTTTAACGGCCTATTTTCACGTCTAAGTGTGATTTTAGCAAATTATCGTCATACTCTCAAAGCGGGAGACCCGGGACTACGCGGTCAGTTCCTACAGGTTACATTAGTCCCGTGCGAGGTGTTCGTGCCTCCTACGGGGTCGTTTGGGGACTGGTTTGGGTTTTCACCCTTTAACGGCCTGTTTTCAAGTCTAAGTGTGATTTTTGCAAATTATCATCATACTCTCAAACTGGGAGACCCGGGACTACGCGGTCAGTTCCTACAAGTTACATTGGTCCCGTGCGAGGTGTTCGTGCCTCCTACGGGGTCGTTTGGGGGCTGGTTTGGGTTTTCACCCTTTAACGGCCTGTTTTCAAGTCTAAGTGTGATTTTTGCAAATTATCTTCATACTCTCAAACCGGGAGACCCGGGACTACGTGGTCAGTTCCTACATGTTACATTGGTCCCGTGCGAGGTGTCCGTGCCTCTTACGGGGTCGTTTGGGGGTTGGTTTGGGTTTTAACCCTTTAACGGCCTGTTTTCAAGTATAAGTGTGATTTTTGCAAATTATCGTCATACTCTCAAACCGGGAGACTCGGGACTACGCGGTCAGTTCCTACAAGTTACATTGGTCCCGTGCGAGGTGTTCGTGGCTCCTACGGGGTCGTTTGGGGGCTGGTTTGGGTTTTCACCCTTTAATGGTCTGTTTTCAAGTCTAAGTGTGATTTTTGCAAATTATCGTCATACTCTCAAACCGGGAGACCCGGGACTACGCGGTCAGTTCCTACAAGTTACATTGGTCCCGTACGAGGTGTTCGTGCCTCCTACGGGGTCGTTTGGGGGCTGGTTTCGGTTTTCACCCTTTAACGGCCCGTTTTCAAGTCTAAGTGTGATTTTTGCAAATTATCGTCATACTCTCAAACCGGGAGACCCGGGACTACGCGGTCAGTTCCTACAAGTTACATTAGTCTCGTGCGGGGTGTTCGTGCCTCCTACGGGGTCGTTTGGGGGATGGTTTGGGTTTTCACCCTTTAACGGCCTGTTTTCAAGTCTAAGTGTGATTTTTGCAAATTATCATCATACTCTCAAATCGGGAGACCCGGGACTACGCGGTTAGTTCTTACAAGTTACATTGGTCCCGTGCGAGGTGTTCGTGCCTCCTACGGGGTCGTTTGGGGGCTGGTTTTGGGTTTTCACCCTTTAACGGCCTGTTTTCAAGTCTAAGTGTGATTTTTGCAAATAATCGCCATACTCTCAAACCGGGAGACCCGGGACTACGCCGTCAGTTCCTACAAGTTACATTGGTCCCGTGCGAGGTGTCCGTGCCTCCTACGGGGTCGTTTGGGGGCTGGTTTGGGTTTTCACCCTTTAACGACCTGTTTTCAAGTCTAAGTGTGATTTTTGTAAATTATCGTCATACTCTCAAACCGGGAGACCCGGGACTACGCGGTCAGTTCCTACAAGTTACATTCGTCCCGTGAGAGGTGTTCGTGCCTCCTACGGGGTCGTTTGGGGGCTGGTTTGGGTTTTCACCCTTTAACGGCCTATTTTCACGTCTAAGTGTGATTTTAGCAAATTATCGTCATACTCTCAAAGCGGGAGACCCGGGACTACGCGGTCAGTTCCTACAGGTTACATTAGTCCCGTGCGAGGTGTTCGTGCCTCCTACGGGGTCGTTTGGGGACTGGTTTGGGTTTTCACCCTTTAACGGCCTGTTTTCAAGTCTAAGTGTGATTTTTGAAAATTATCGTCATACTCTCAAACCGGGAGACCCGGGACTACGCGGTCAGTTCCTATAAGTTACATTGGTCTCGTGCGAGGTGTTCGTGCCTCCTACGGGGTCGTTTGGGGGCTGGTTTGGGTTTTCACCCTTTAACAGCCTGTTTTCAAGTATAAGTGTGATTTTTGCAAATTATCATCATACTCTCAAACCGGGAGACCCGGGACTACGCGGTCAGTTCCTACAAGTTACACTAGTCCCGTGCGAGGTGTTCGTGCCTCCTACGGGGTCGTTTGGGTGCTGGTTTGGGTTTTCACCCTTTAACGGCCTGTTTTCAAGTCTAAGTGAGATTTTAGCAAATTATCGTCATACTCTCAAACCGGGAGACCCGGGACTACGCGGTCAGTTCCTACAAGTTACATTAGTCCCGTGCGAGGTGTTCGTGCCTCCTACGGGGTCGTTTGGGGGCTGGTTTTGGGTTTTCACCCTTTAACGACCTGTTTTCAAGTCTAAGTGTGATTTTTGAAAATTATCGTCATACTCTCAAACCGGGAGACTCGGGACTACGCGGTCAGTTCCTACAAGTTACATTGGTCCCGTGCGAGGTGTTCGTGCCTCTTACGGGGTCGTTTGGGGGCTGGTTTGGGTTTTCACCCTTTAACGGCCTATTTTCAAGTCTAAGTGTGATTTTAGCAAATTATCGTCATACTCTCAAATCGGGAGACCCGGGACTACGCCGTCAGTTCCTACAAGTTACATTGGTCCCGTGCGAGGTGTCCGTGCCTCCTACGGGGTCGTTTGGGGGCTGGTTTGGGTTTTCACCCTTTAACGGCCTGTTTTCAAGTCTAAGTGTGATTTTTGTAAATTATCGTCATACTCTCAAACCGGGAGACCCGGGACTACGCGGTCAGTTCCTACAAGTTACATTCGTCCCGTGAGAGGTGTTCGTGCCTCCTACGGGGTCGTTTGGGGGCTGGTTTGGGTTTTCACCCTTTAATGGCCTGTTTTCAAGTCTAAGTGTGATTTTTGCAAATTATCATCATACTCTCAAACCGGGAGACCCGGGACTACGTGGTCAGTTCCTACAAGTTACATTGGTCCCGTGCGAGGTGTCCGTGCCTCCTACGGGGTCGTTTGGGGGTTGGTTTGGGTTTTAATCCTTTAACGGCCTGTTTTCAAGTATAAGTGTGATTTTTGCAAATTATCGTCATACTCTCAAATCGGGAGACTTGGGACTACGCGGTCAGTTCCTACAAGTTACATTGGTCCCGTGCGAGGTGTTCGTGCCTCCTACGGGGTCGTTTGGGGGCTGGTTTGGGTTTTCACCCTTTAACGGCCTGTTTTCAAGTATAAGTGTGATTTTTGCAAATTATCTTCATACTCTCAAACCGGGAGACTCGGGACTACGCGGTCAGTTCCTACAAGTTACATTGGTCCCGTACGAGGTGTTCGTGCCTCCTACGGGGTCGTTTGGGGGCTGGTTTGGGTTTTCACCCTTTAACGGCCTATTTTCAAGTCTAAATGTGATTTTTGCAAATTATCATCATACTCTCAAACCGGGAGACCCGGGACTACGCGGTCAGTTCCTACAAGTTACATTGGTCCCGTGCGAGGTGTTCGTGCCTCCTACGGGGTCGTTTGGGGGGCTGGTTTGGGTTTTCACCCTTTAACGGCCTGTTTTCAAGTCTAAGTGTGATTTTTGCAAATTATCGTCGTAATATCAAACCGGGAGACCCGGGACTACGCGGTCAGTTCCTACAAGTTACATTGGTCCCGTGAGAGGTGTTCGTGCCTCCTACGGGGTCGTTTGGGGGCTGGTTTGGGTTTTCACCCTTTTACGGCCTGTTTTCAAGTCTAAGTGTGATTTTAGCAAATTATCGTCATACTCTCAAACCGGGAGACCCGGGACTACCTGGTCAGTTCCTACATGTTACATTAGTCCCGTGCGAGGTGTTCGTGCCTCCTACGGGGTCGTTTGGGGGCTGGTTTGGGTTTTCACCCTTTAACGGCCTGTTTTCAAGTCTAAGTGTGATTTTTGTAAATTATCATCATACTCTCAAACCGGGAGACCCGGGATTACGCAGTCAGTTCCTACAAGTTACATTCGTCCCGTGAGAGGTGTTCGTGCCTCCTACGGGGTCGTTTGGGGGCTGGTTTGGGTTTTAACCCTTTAACGGCCTCTTTTCAAGTCTAAGTGTGATTTTAGCAAATTATCATCATACTCTCAAACCGAGAGACCCGGGACTACGTGGTCAGTTCCTACAAGTTACATTGGTCCCGTGCGAGGTGTCCGTGCCTCCTACGGGGTCGTTTGGGGGCTGGTTTGGGTTTTCACCCTTTAACGGCCTGTTTTCAAGTCTAAGTGTGATTTTTGTAAATTATCGTCATACTCTCAAACCGGGAGACTCGGGACTACGCGGTCAGTTCCTACAAGTTACATTCGTCCCGTGTGAGGTGTTCGTGCCTCCTACGGGGTCATTTGGGGGCTGGTTTGGGTTTTCACCCTTTAACGGCCTGTTTTCAAGTCTAACTGTGATTTTAGCAAATTATCGTCATACTCTCAAACCGGGAGACCCGGGACTACGCGGTCAGTTCTTACAAGTTACATTAGTCCCGTGCGAGGTGTTCGTGCCTCCTACGGGGTCGTTTGGGGGCTGGTTTGGGTTTTCACCCTTTAAGGGCCTGTTTTCAAGTCTAAGTGTGATTTTTGCAAATTATCGTCACACTATCAAACCGGGAGACCCGGGACTACGCGGTCAGTTCCTATAAGTTACATTGGTCTCGTGCGAGGTGTTCGTGCCTCCTACGGGGTCGTTTGGGGGCTGGTTTGGGTTTTCACCCTTTAAAGGCCTGTTTTCAAGTCTAAGTGTGATTTTTTCAAATTATCGTCATACTCTCAAACCGGGAGACCCGGGACTACGCGGTCAGTTCCTACAAGTTACATTGGTCCCGTGCGAGGTGTTCATGCCTCCTACGGGGTCGTTTGGGGGCTGGTATGGGTTTTCACCCTTTAACAGCCTGTTTTCAAGTCTAAGTGTGATTTTTTCAAATTATCGTCATACTCTCAAACCGGGAGACCCGGGACTACGCCGTCAAATCCTACAAGTTACATTGGTCCCGTGCGAGGTGTCCGTGCCTCCTACGGGGTCGTTTGGGGGCTGGTTTGGGTTTTCACCCTTTAACGGCCTGTTTTCAAGTCTAAGTGTGATTTTTGTAAATTATCGTCATACTCTCAAACCGGGAGACCCGGGACTACGCGGTCAGTTCCTACAAGTTACATTCGTCCCGTGAGAGGTGTTCGTGCCTCCTTCGGGGTCGTTTGGGGGCTGGTTTGGGTTTTCACCCTTTAACGGCCTGTTTTCAAGTCTAAGTGTGATTTTAGCAAATTATCGTCATACTCTCAAACTGGGAGACCCGGGACTACGCTGTCAGTTCTTACAAGTTACATTAGTCCCGTGCAAGGTGTTCGTGCCTCCTACCGGGTCGTTTGGGGGCTGGTTTGGGTTTTCACCCTTTAACGGCCTGTTTTCAAGTCTAAGTGTGATTTTTGCAAATTATCGTCATACTATCAAACCGGGAGACCCGGGACTACGCGGTCAGTTCCTATAAGTTACATTGGTCTCGTGCGAGGTGTTCGTGCCTCCTACGGGGTCGTTTGGGGGTTCGTTTGGGTTTTAACCCTTTAACGGCCTGTTTTCAAGTATAAGTGTGATTTTTGTAAATTATCATCATACTCTCAAACCGGGAGACTCGGGACTACGCGGTCAGTTCCTACAAGTTACATTGGTCCCGTGCGAGGTGTTCGTGCCTCCTACGGGGTCGTTTGGGGGCTGGTTTGGGTTTTCACCCTTTAACGGCCTGTTTTCAAGTATAAGTGTGATTTTTGCAAATTATCATCATACTCTCAAACCGGGAGACTCAGGACTACGCGGTCAGTTCCTACAAGTTACATTGGTCCCGTGCGAGGTGTTCGTGCCTCCTACGGGGTCGTTTGGGGGCTGGTTTGGGTTTTCACCCTTTAACGGCCTGTTTTCAAGTCTAAGTGTGATTTTAGCAAATTATCGTCATACTCTCAAACTGGGAGACCCGGGACTACGCTGTCAGTTCTTACAAGTTACATTAGTCCCGTGCGAGGCGTTCGTGCCTCCTACCGGGTCGTTTGGGGGCTGGTTTGGGTTTTCACCCTTTAACGGCCTGTTTTCAAGTCTAAGTGTGATTTTTGCAAATTATCGTCATACTATCAAACCGGGAGACCCGGGACTACGCGGTCAGTTCCTATAAGTTACATTGGTCTCGTGCGAGGTGTTCGTGCCTCCTACGGGGTCATTTGGGGGTTGGTTTGGGTTTTAACCCTTTAACGGCCTGTTTTCAAGTATAAGTGTGATTTTTGTAAATTATAATCATACTCTCAAATCGGGAGACCCGGGACTACGCGGTCAGTTCCTACAAGTTACATTGGTCTTGTGCGAGGTGTTCGTGCCTCCAACGGGGTCGTTTGGGGGCTGGTTTGGGTTTTCACCCTTTAATGGCCTGTTTTCAAGTCTAAGTGTGATTTTTGCAAATTATCGTCATACTCTCAAATCGGGAGACTCGGGACTACGCGGTCAGTTCCTACAAGTTACATTGGTCCCGTGCGAGGTGTTCGTGCCTCCTACGGGGTCGTTTGGGGGCTGGTTTAGGTTTTCACCCTTTAACGGCCTGTGTTCAAGTCTAAGTGTGATTTTTGCAAATTATCGTCATAATCTCAAACCGAGAGACCCGGGACTACGCGGTCAGTTCCTACAATTTACATTGGTCCCATGCGAGGTGTTTGTGCCTCCTACGGGGTCGTTTGGGGGCTGGTTTGGGTTTTCACCCTTTAACGGCCTGTTTTCAAGTCTAAGTTTGATTTTTGCAAATTATCGCCATACTCTCAAACCGGGAGACCCGGGACTACGCCGTCAGTTCCTACAAGTTACATTGGTCCCGTGCGAGGTGTCCGTGCCTCCTACGGGGTCGTTTGGGGGCTGGTTTGGGTTTTCACCCTTTAACGGCCTGTTTTCAAGTCTAAGTGTGATTTTTGTAAATTATCATCATACTCTCAAACCGGGAGACCCGGGATTACGCGGTCAGTTCCTACAGGTGACATTCATCCCGTGAGAGGTGTTCGTGCCTCCTACGGGGTCGTTTGGGGGCTGGTTTGGGTTTTCACCCTTTAACGGCCTATTGTCAAAACTAAGTGTGATTTTAGCAAATTATCGTCATACTCTCAAACCGGGAGACCCGGGACTACGCGGTCAGTTCCTACAAGTTACATTAGTCCCGTGCGAGGTGTTCGTGCCTCCTACGGGGTCGTTTGGGGGCTGGTTTGGGTTTTCACCCTTTAACGGCCTGTTTTCAAGTCTAAGTGTGATTCTTGCAATTATCGTCATACTCTCAAACCGGGAGACCCGGGACTACACGGTCAGTTCCTATAAGTTACATTGGTCTCGTGCGAGGTGTTCGTGCCTCCTACGGGGTCGTTTGGGGGCTGGTTTGGGTTTTCACCCTTTAATGGCCTGTTTTCAAGTCTAAGTGTGATTTTTGCAAATTATCATCATACTCTCAAACCGGGAGACCCGGGACTACGCGGTCAGTTCCTACAAGTTACATTGGTCCCGTGCGAGGTGTCCGTGCCTCCTACGGGGTCGTTTGGGGGTTGGTTTGGGTTTTACCCCTTTAACGGCCTGTTTTCAAGTATAAGTGTGATTTTTGCAAATTATCGTCATACTCTCAAACCGGGAGACTCGGGACTAAGCGGTCAGTTCCTACAAGTTACATTGGTCCCGTGCGAGGTGTTCGTGCCTCCTACGGGGTCGTTTGGGGGCTGGTTTGGGTTTTGACCCTTTAACGGCCTGTTTTCAAGTCTAAATGTGATTTTTGCAAATTATCGTCATACTCTCAAACCTGGAGACCCGGGACTACGCGGTCAGTTCCTACAAGTTACATTGGTCCCGTGCGAGGTGTCCGTGCCTCCTACGGGGTCGTTTGGGGGTTGGTTTGGGTTTTAACCCTTTAACGGCCTGTTTTCAAGTCTAAGTGTGATTTTAGTAAATTATCGTCATACTCTCAAACCGGGAGACCCGGGACTACGCGGTCAGTTCCTACAAGTTACATTAGTCCCGTGCGAGGTGTTCGTGCCTCCTACGGGGTCGTTAGGGGGCTGGTTTGGGTTTTCACCCTTTAACGGCCTGTTTTCAAGTCTAAGTGTGATTTTTGGAAATTATCGTCATACTCTCAAACCGGGAGACCCAGGACTATGCGGTCAGTTCCTATAAGTTACATTGGTCTCGTGCGAGGTGTTCGTGCCTCCTACGGGGTCGTTTGGGGGCTGATTTGGGTTTTCACCCTTTAATGGCCTGTTTTCAAGTCTAAGTGTGATTTTTGCAAATTATCATCATACTCTCAAACCGGGAGACCCGGGACTACGTGGTCAGTTCCTACAAGTTACATTGGTCCCGTGCGAGGTGTCCGTGCCTCCTACGGGGTCGTTTGGGGGTTGGTTTGGGTTTTACCCATTTAACGGCCTGTTTTCAAGTATAAGTGTGATTTTTGCAAATTATCGTCATACTCTCAAACCGGGAGACTCGGGACTAAGCGGTCAGTTCCTACAAGTTACATTGGTCCCGTGCGAGGTGTTCATGCCTCCTACAGGGTCGTTTGGGGGCTGGTTTGGGTTTTCACCCTTTAACGGCCTGTTTTCAAGTATAAGTGTGATTTTTGTAAATTATCATCATACTCTCAAACCGGGAGACTCGGGACTACGCGGTCAGTTCCTACAAGTTACATTGGTCTCGTGCGAGGTGTTCATGCCTCCTACGGGGTCGTTTGGGGGCTGGTTTGGGTTTTCACCCTTTAACGGCCTGTTTTCAAGTCTAAATGTGATTTTTGCAAATTATCGTCATACTCTCAAACCTGGAGACCCGGGACTACGCGGTCAGTTCCTACAAGTTACGTTGGTCCCGTGCGAGGTGTTCGTGCCTCCTACGGGGTCGTTTGGGTGCTGGTTTGGGTTTTCACCCTTTAACAGCCTGTTTTCAAGTCTAAGTGTGATTTTTTAAAATTATCGTCATACTCTCAAATCGGGAGACCCTGGACTACGCGATCAGTTCCTACAAGTTACATTGGTCCCGTGCGAGGTGTTCGTGCCTCCTACGGGGTCGTTTGGGGGCTGGTTTGGGTTTTCACCCTTTAACGGCCTGTTTTCAAGTCTAAGTGTGATTTTTGAAAATTATCATCATACTCTCAAACCTGGAGACCCGGGACTACGCGGTCAGTTCCTACAAGTCACATTGGTCCCGTGCGAGGTGTTCGTGCCTCCTACGGGGTCGTTTGGGGGTTGGTTTCGGTTTTCACCCTTTAACGGCCTGTTTTCAAGTCTAAGTGTGATTTTTGCAAATTATCGTAATACTCTCAAACTGGGAGTCTCGGGACTACGCGGTCAGTTCCTACAAGTTACATTGGTCCCGTGCGAGGTGTTCGTGCCTCCTACGGGGTCGTTTGGGGGGCTGGTTTGGGTTTTCACCCTTTAACGGCCTGTTTTCAAGTCTAAGCGTGATTTTTACAATTTATCGTCGTACTCTCAAACCGGGAAACCCGGCCGGGACTACGCGGTCAGTTCCTACAAGTTACATTCGTCCCGTGAGAGGTGTTCGTGCCTCCTACGGGGTCGTTTGGGGGCTGGTTTGGGTTTTCACCCTTTAACGGCCTGTTTTCAAGTCTAAGTGTGATTTAAGCAAATTATCATCATACTCTCAAACCGGGAGACCCGGGACTACGCGGTCAGTTCCTACATGTTACATTAGTCCCGTGCGAGGTGTTCGAGCCTCCTACGGGGTCGTTTGGGGGCTGGTTTGGGTTTTCACCCTTTAACGGCCTGTTTTCAAGTCTAAGTGTGATTATTGTAAATTATCATCATACTCTCAAACCGGGAGACCCGGGATTACGCGGTCAGTTCCTACAAGTTACATTCGTCCCGTGAGAGGTGTTCGTGCCTCCTACGGGGTCGTTTGGGGGCTGGTTTGGGTTTTCACCCTTTAACGGCCTGTTTTCAAGTCTAAGTGTGATTTTAGCAAATTATCGTCATACTCTCAAACTGGGAGACCCGGGACTACGCGGTCAGTTCCTACAAGTTACATTGGTCCCGTACGAGGTGTTCGTGCCTCCTACGGGGTCGTTTGGGGGCTGGTTTGGGTTTTCACCCTTTAACGGCCTGTTTTCAAGTCTAAGTGTGATTTTTGCAAATTATCGTCATACTCTCAAACCGGGAGACCCGGGACTACGCGATCAGTTCCTATAAGTTACATTGGTCTCGTGCGAGGTGTTCGTGCCTCCTACGGGGTCGTTTGGGGGCTGGTTTGGGTTTTCGCCCTTTAATGGCCTGTTTTCAAGTCTAAGTGTGATTTTTGCAAATTATCATCATACTCTCAAACCGGGAGACCCGGGACTACGTGGTCAGTTCCTACAAGTTATATTGGTCCCGTGCGAGGTGTCCGTGCCTCCTACGGGGTCGTTTGGGGGTTGGTTTGGGTTTTAACCCTTTAACGGCCTGTTTTCAAGCATAAGTGTGATTTTTGCAAATTATCGTCATACTCTCAAACCGTGAGACTCGGGACTACGCGGTCAGTTCCTATAAGTTACATTGGTCTCGTGCGAGGTGTTCGTGCCTCCTACGGGGTCGTTTGGGGGCTGGTTTGGGTTTTCACCCTTTAACGGCCTGTTTTCAAGTATAAGTGTGATTTTTGCAAATTATCGTCATACTCTCAAACCGGGAGACCCGGGACTACGCGGTTAGTTCCTACAAGATACATTGGTCCCGTGCGAGGTGTTCGTGCCTCCTACGGGGTCGTTTGGGGGCTGGTTTGGGTTTTCACCCTTTAACGGCCTGTTTTCAAGTCTAAGTGTGATTTTTGCAAATTATCGTCATACTCTCAAACCGGGAGACTCGGGACTACGCGGTCAGTTCCTACAAGTTACATTGGTCCCGTGCGAGGTGTTCGTGCCTCCTACGGGGTCGTTTGGGGGCTGGTTTGGGTTTTCACCCTTTAACGGCCTGTTTTCAAGTATAAGTGTGATTTTTGCAAATTATCATCATACTTTCAAACCGGGAGACTCGGGACAACGCGGTCAGTTCCTACAAGTTACATTGGTCCCGTGCGAGGTGTTCGTGCCTCCTACGGGGTCGTTTGGGGGCTGGTTTGGGTTTTCACCCTTTAACGGCCTGTTTTCAAGTCTAAATGTGATTTTTGCAAATTATCGTCATACTCTCAAACCTGGAGACCCGGGACTACGCGGTCAGTTCCTACAAGTTACATTGGTCCCGTGCGAGGTGTCCGTGCCTCCTACGGGGTTGTTTGGGGGTTGGTTTGGGTTTTAACCCTTTAACGGCATGTTTTCAAGTCTAAGTGTGATTTTAGTAAATTATCATCATACTCTCAAACCGGGAGACCCGGGACTACGCGGTCAGTTCCTACAAGTTACATTAGTCCCGTGCGAGGTGTTCGTGCCTCCTACGGGGTCGTTTGGGGGCTGGTTTGGGTTTTCACCCTTTAACGGCCTGTTTTCAAGTCTAAGTGTGATTTTTGGAAATTATCGTCATACTCTCAAACCGGGAGACCCAGGACTACGCGGTCAGTTCCTATAAGTTACATTGGTCTCGTGCGAGGTGTTCGTGCCTCCTACGGGGTCGTTTGGGGGCTGGTTTGGGTTTTCACCCTTTAATGGCATGTTTTCAAGTCTAAGTGTGATTTTTGCAAATTATCATCATACTCTCAAACCGGGAGACCCGGGACTACGTGGTCAGTTCCTACAAGTTACATTGGTCCCGTGCGAGGTGTCCGTGCCTCCTACGGGGTTGTTTGGGGGTTGGTTTGGGTTTTACCCATTTAACGGCCTATTTTCAAGTATAAGTGTGATTTTTGCAAATTATCGTCATACTCTCAAACCGGGAGACTCGGGACTAAGCGGTCAGTTCCTACAAGTTACATTGGTCCCGTACGAGGTGTTCGTGCCTCCTACAGGGTCGTTTGGGGGCTGGTTTGGGTTTTCACCCTTTAACGGCCTGTTTTCAAGTATAAGTGTGATTTTTGTAAATTATCATCATACTCTCAAACCGGGAGACTCGGGACTACGCGGTCAGTTCCTACAAGTTACATTGGTCTGGTGCGAGGTGTTCATGCCTCCTACGGGGTCGTTTGGGGGCTGGTTTGGGTTTTCACCCTTTAACGGCCTGTTTTCAAGTCTAAATGTGATTTTTGCAAATTATCGTCATACTCTCAAACCTGGAGACCCGGGACTACGCGGTCAGTTCCTACAAGTTACATTGGTCCCGTGCGAGGTGTTCGTGCCTCCTACGGGGTCGTTTGGGTGCTGGTTTGGGTTTTCACCCTTTAACAGCCTGTTTTCAAGTCTAAGTGTGATTTTTTCAAATTATCGTCATACTCTCAAACCGGGAGACCCTGGACTACGCGATCAGTTCCTACAAGTTACATTGGTCCCGTGCGAGGTGTTCGTGCCTCCTACGGGGTCGTTTGGGGGCTGGTTTGGGTTTTCACCCTTTAACGGCCTGTTTTCAAGTCTAAGTGTGATTTTTGAAAATTATCATCATACTCTCAAACCTGGAGACCCGGGACTACGCGGTCAGTTCCTACAAGTCACATTGGTCCCGTGCGAGGTGTTCGTGCCTCCTACGGGGTCGTTTGGGGGTTGGTTTCGGTTTTCACCCTTTAACGGCCTGTTTTCAAGTCTAAGTGTGATTTTTGCAAATTATCGTAATACTCTCAAACTGGGAGTCTCGGGACTACGCGGTCAGTTCCTACAAGTTACATTGGTCCCGTGCGAGGTGTTCGTGCCTCCTACGGGGTCGTTTGGGGGGCTGGTTTGGGTTTTCACCCTTTAACGGCCTGTTTTCAAGTCTAAGCGTGATTTTTACAAATTATCGTCGTACTCTCAAACCGGGAGACCCGGCCGGGACTACGCGGTCAGTTCCTACAAGTTACATTCGTCCCGTGAGAGGTGTTCGTGCCTCCTACGGGGTCGTTTGGGGGCTGGTTTGGGTTTTCATCCTTTAACGGCCTGTTTTCAAGTCTAAGTGTGATTTAAGCAAATTATCATCATACTCTCAAACCGGGAGACCCGGGACTACGCGGTCAGTTCCTACATGTTACATTAGTCCCGTGCGAGGTGTTCGAGCCTCCTACGGGGTCGTTTGGGGGCTGGTTTGGGTTTTCACCCTTTAACGGCCTGTTTTCAAGTCTAAGTGTGATTATTGTAAATTATCATCATACTCTCAAACCGGGAGACCCGGGATTACGCGGTCAGTTCCTACAAGTTACATTCGTCCCGTGAGAGGTGTTCGTGCCTCCTACGGGGTCGTTTGGGGGCTGGTTTGGGTTTTCACCCTTTAACGGCCTGTTTTCAAGTCTAAGTGTGATTTTTGCAAATTATCGTCATACTCTCAAACTGGGAGTCTCGGGACTACGCGGTCAGTTCCTACAAGTTACATTGGTCCCGTGCGAGGTGTTCGTGCCTCCTACGGGTCGTTTGGGGGGCTGGTTTGGGTTTTCACCCTTTAACGGCCTGTTTTCAAGTCTAAGCGTGATTTTTACAAATTATCGTCGTACTCTCAAACCGGGAGACCCGGCCGGGACTATGCGGTCAGTTCCTACAAGTTACATTCGTCCCGTGAGAGGTGTTCGTGCCTCCTACGGGGTCGTTTGGGGGCTGGTTTGGGTTTTCACCCTTTAACGGCCTGTTTTCAAGTCTAAGTGTGATTTAAGCAAATTATCATCATACTCTCAAACCGGGAGACCCGGGACTACGCGGTCAGTTCCTACATGTTACATTAGTCCCGTGCGAGGTGTTCGAGCCTCCTACGGGGTCGTTTGGGGGCTGGTTTGGGTTTTGACCCTTTAACGGCCTGTTTTCAAGTCTAAGTGTGATTATTGTAAATTATCATCATACTCTCAAACCGGGAGACCCGGGATTACGCGGTCAGTTCCTACAAGTTACATTCGTCCCGTGAGAGCTGTTCGTGCCTCCTACGGGGTCGTTTGGGGGCTGGTTTGGGTTTTCACCCTTTAACGGCCTGTTTTCAAGTCTAAGTGTGATTTTAGCAAATTATCGTCATACTCTCAAACTGGGAGACCCGGGACTACGCGGTCAGTTCCTACAAGTTACATTGGTCCCGTGCGAGGTGTTCGTGCCTCCTACGGGGTCGTTTGGGGGCTGGTTTGGGTTTTCACCCTTTAACGGCCTGTTTTCAAGTCTAAGTGTGATTTTTGCAAATTATCGTCATACTCTCAAACCGGGAGACTCGGGACTACGCGGTCAGTTCCTACAAGTTCCATTGGTCCCGTGCGAGGTGTTCGTGCCTCCTACGGGGTCGTTTGGGGGCTGGTTTGGGTTTTCACCCTTTAACGGCCTGTTTTCAAGTCTAAGTGTGATTTTTGTAATTTATCGTCATACTCTCAAACCGGGAGACCCGGGACTACGCGGTCAGTTCCTACATGTTACATTAGTCCCGTGCGAGGTGTTCGAGCCTCCTACGGGGTCGTTTGGGGGCTGGTTTGGGTTTTGACCCTTTAACGGCCTGTTTTCAAGTCTAAGTGTGATTATTGTAAATTATCATCATACTCTCAAACCGGGAGACCCGGGACTACGCGATCAGTTCCTATAAGTTACATTGGTCTCGTGTGAGGTGTTCGTGCCTCCTACGGGGTCGTTTGGGGGCTGGTTTGGGTTTTCACCCTTTAATGGCCTGTTTTCAAGTCTAAGTGTGATTTTTGCAAATTATCATCATACTCTCAAACCGGGAGACCCGGGACTACGTGATCAGTTCCTACAAGTTATATTGGTCCCGTGCGAGGTGTCCGTGCCTCCTACGGGGTCGTTTGGGGGTTGGTTTGGGTTTTAACCCTTTAACGGCCTGTTTTCAAGCATAAGTGTGATTTTTGCAAATTATCGTCATACTCTCAAACCGTGAGACTCGGGACTACGCGGTCAGTTCCTATAAGTTACATTGGTCTCGTGCGAGGTGTTCGTGCCTCCTACGGGGTCGTTTGGGGGCTGGTTTGGGTTTTCACCCTTTAACGGCCTGTTTTCAAGTATAAGTGTGATTTTTGCAAATTATCGTCATACTCTCAAACCGGGAGACCCGGGACTACGCGGTTAGTTCCTACAAGATACATTGGTCCCGTGCGAGGTGTTCGTGCCTCCTACGGGGTCGTTTGGGGGCTGGTTTGGGTTTTCACCCTTTAACGGCCTGTTTTCAAGTCTAAGTGTGATTTTTGCAAATTATCGTCATACTCTCAAACCGGGAGACTCGGGACTACGCGGTCAGTTCCTACAAGTTACATTGGTCCCGTGCGAGGTGTTCGTGCCTCCTACGGGGTCGTTTGGGGGCTGGTTTGGGTTTTCACCCTTTAACGGCCTGTTTTCAAGTATAAGTGTGATTTTTGCAAATTATCATCATACTTTCAAACCGGGAGACTCGGGACTACGCGGTCAGTTCCTACAAGTTACATTGGTCCCGTGCGAGGTGTTCGTGCCTCCTACGGGGTCGTTTGGGGGCTGGTTTGGGTTTTCACCCTTTAACGGCCTGTTTTCAAGTCTAAATGTGATTTTTGCAAATTATCGTCATACTCTCAAAGCTGGAGACCCGGGACTACGCGGTCAGTTCCTACAAGTTACATTGGTCCCGTGCGAGGTGTCCGTGCCTCCTACGGGGTCGTTTGGGGGTTGGTTTGGGTTTTAACCCTTTAACGGCCTGTTTTCAAGTCTAAGTGTGATTTTAGTAAATTATCGTCATACTCTCAAACCGGGAGACCCGGGACTACGCGGTCAGTTCCTACAAGTTACATTAGTCCCGTGCGAGGTGTTCGTGCCTCCTACGGGGTCGTTTGGGGGCTGGTTTGGGTTTTCACCCTTTAACGGCCTGTTTTCAAGTCTAAGTGTGATTTTTGGAAATTATCGTCATACTCTCAAACCGGGAGACCCAGGACTACGCGGTCAGTTCCTATAAGTTACATTGGTCTCGTGCGAGGTGTTCGTGCCTCCTACGGGGTCGTTTGGGGGCTGGTTTGGGTTTTCACCCTTTAATGGCCTGTTTTCAAGTCTAAGTGTGATTTTTGCAAATTATCATCATACTCTCAAACCGGGAGACCCGGGACTACGTGGTCAGTTCCTACAAGTTACATTGGTCCCGTACGAGGTGTTCGTGCCTCCTACGGGGTCGTTTGGGGGTTGGTTTGGGTTTTACCCATTTAACGGCCTATTTTCAAGTATAAGTGTGATTTTTGCAAATTATCGTCATACTCTCAAACCGGGAGACTCAGGACTAAGCGGTCAGTTCCTACAAGTTACATTGGTCCCGTGCGAGGTGTTCGTGCCTCCTACAGGGTCGTTTGGGGGCTGGTTTGGGTTTTCACCCTTTAACGGCCTGTTTTCAAGTATAAGTGTGATTTTTGTAAATTATCATCATACTCTCAAACCGGGAGACTCGGGACTACGCGGTCAGTTCCTACAAGTTACATTGGTCTGGGGCGAGGTGTTCATGCCTCCTACGGGGTCGTTTGGGGGCTGGTTTGGGTTTTCACCCTTTAACGGCCTGTTTTCAAGTCTAAATGTGATTTTTGCAAATTATCGTCATACTCTCAAACCTGGAGACCCGGGACTACGCGGTCAGTTCCTACAAGTTACATTGGTCCCGTGCGAGGTGTTCGTGCCTCCTACGGGGTCGTTTGGGTGCTGGTTTGGGTTTTCACCCTTTAACAGCCTGTTTTCAAGTCTAAGTGTGATTTTTTCAAATTATCGTCATACTCTCAAACCGGGAGACCCTGGACTACGCGATCAGTTCCTACAAGTTACATTGGTCCCGTGCGAGGTGTTCGTGCCTCCTACGGGGTCGTTTGGGGGCTGGTTTGGGTTTTCACCCTTTAACGGCCTGTTTTCAAGTCTAAGTGTGATTTTTGAAAATTATCATCATACTCTCAAACCTGGAGACCCGGGACTACGCGGTCAGTTCCTACAAGTCACATTGGTCCCGTGCGAGGTGTTCGTGCCTCCTACGGGGTCGTTTGGGGGTTGGTTTCGGTTTTCACCCTTTAACGGCCTGTTTTCAAGTCTAAGTGTGATTTTTGCAAATTATCGTAATACTCTCAAACTGGGAGTCTCGGGACTACGCGGTCAGTTCCTACAAGTTACATTGGTCCCGTGCGAGGTGTTCGTGCCTCCTACGGGGTCGTTTGGGGGGCTGGTTTGGGTTTTCACCCTTTAACGGCCTGTTTTCAAGTCTAAGCGTGATTTTTACAAATTATCGTCGTACTCTCAAACCGGGAGACCCGGCCGGGACTACGCGGTCAGTTCCTACAAGTTACATTCGTCCCGTGAGAGGTGTTCGTGCCTCCTACGGGGTCGTTTGGGGGCTGGTTTGGGTTTTCACCCTTTAACGGCCTGTTTTCAAGTCTAAGTGTGATTTAAGCAAATTATCATCATACTCTCAAACCGGGAGACCCGGGACTACGCGGTCAGTTCCTACATGTTACATTAGTCCCGTGCGAGGTGTTCGAGCCTCCTACGGGGTCGTTTGGGGGCTGGTTTGGATTTTCACCCTTTAACGGCCTGTTTTCAAGTCTAAGTGTGATTATTGTAAATTATCATCATACTCTCAAACCGGGAGACCCGGGATTACGCGGTCAGTTCCTACAAGTTACATTCGTCCCGTGAGAGGTGTTCGTGCCTCCTACGGGGTCGTTTGGGGGCTGGTTTGGGTTTTCACCCTTTAACGGCCTGTTTTCAAGTCTAAGTGTGATTTTAGCAAATTATCGTCATACTCTCAAACCGGGAGACCCGGGACTACGCGGTCAGTTCCTACAAGTTACATTGGTCCCGTGCGAGGTGTTCGTGCCTCCTACGGGGTCGTTTGGGGGCTGGTTTGGGTTTTCACCCTTTAACGGCCTGTTTTCAAGTCTAAGTGTGATTTTTGCAAATTATCGTCATAGTCTCAAACCGGGAGACCCGGGACTACGCGATCAGTTCCTATAAGTTACATTGGTCTCGTGCGAGGTGTTCGTGCCTCCTACGGGGTCGTTTGGGGGCTGGTTTGGTTTTTCACCCTTTAACGGCCTGTTTTCAAGTATAAGTGTGATTTTTGCAAATTATCGTCATACTCTCAAACCGGGAGACCCGGGACTACGCGGTTAGTTCCTACAAGTTACATTGGTCCCGTGCGAGGTGTTCGTGCCTCCTACGGGGTCGTTTGGGGGCTGGTTTGGGTTTTCACCCTTTAACGGCCTGTTTTCAAGTCTAAGTGTGATTTTTGCAAATTATCATCATACTCTCAAACCGGGAGACTCGGGACTACGCGGTCAGTTCCTACAAGTTACATTGGTCCCGTGCGAGGTGTTCGTGCCTCCTACGGGGTCGTTTGGGGGTTGGTTTGGGTTTTCACCCTTTAACGGCCTGTTTTCAAGTATAAGTGTGATTTTTGAAAATTATCATCATACTTTCAAACCGGGAGACTCGGGACTACGCGGTCAGTTCCTACAAGTTACATTGGTCCCGTGCGAGGTGTTCGTGCCTCCTACGGGGTCGTTTGGGGGCTGGTTTAGGTTTTCACCCTTTAACGGCCTGTTTTCAAGTCTAAGTGTGATTTTTGCAAATTATCATCATACTCTCAAACCGGGAGACCCGGGACTACGCGGTCAGTTCCTACAAGTTACGTTAGTCCGGTGCGAGGTGTTCGTGCCTCCTACGGGGTCGTTTGGGAATGGTTTGGGTTTTCACCCTTTAACGGCCTGTTTTCAAGTCTAAGTGTGATTTTTGAAAATTATCGTCATACTCTCAAACCGGGAGACCCGGGACTACGCGGTCAGTTCCAATAAGTTACATTGGTCTCGTGCGAGGTGTTCGTGCCCCCTACGGGGTCGTTTGGACGCTGGTTTGGGTTTTCACCCTTTAATGGCCTGTTTTCAAGTCTAAGTGTGATTTTTGCAAATTATCGTCATACTCTCAAACCGGGAGACCCGGGACTACGCGATCAGTTCCTACAAGTTACATTCGTCCCGTGAGAGGTGTTCGTGCCTCTTACGGGGTCGTTTGGGGGCTGGTTTGGGTTTTCACCCTTTAACGGCCTGTTTTCAAGTCTAAGTGTGATTTTAGCAAATTATCGTCACACTCTCAAACTGGGAGACCCGGGACTACGCGGTCAGTTCCTACAAGTTACATTGGTCCCGTGCGAGGTGTTCGTGCCTCCTACGGGGTCGTTTGGGGGCTGGTTTGGGTTTTCACCCTTTAACGGCCTGTTTTCAAGTCTAAGTGTGATTTTTGCAAATTATCATCATACTCTCAAACCGGGAGACCCGGGACTACGCGGTCAGTTCCTACAAGTTACGTTAGTCCGGTGCGAGGTGTTCGTGCCTCCTACGGGGTCGTTTGGGAATGGTTTGGGTTTTCACCCTTTAACGGCCTGTTTTCAAGTCTAAGTGTGATTTTTGAAAATTATCGTCATACTCTCAAACCGGGAGACCCGGGACTACGCGGTCAGTTCCAATAAGTTACATTGGTCTCGTGCGAGGTGTTCGTGCCCCCTACGGGGTCGTTTGGACGCTGGTTTGGGTTTTCACCCTTTAATGGCCTGTTTTCAAGTCTAAGTGTGATTTTTGCAAATTATCGTCATACTCTCAAACCGGGAGACCCGGGACTACGCGATCAGTTCCTACAAGTTACATTCGTCCCGTGAGAGGTGTTCGTGCCTCTTACGGGGTCGTTTGGGGGCTGGTTTGGGTTTTCACCCTTTAACGGCCTGTTTTCAAGTCTAAGTGTGATTTTAGCAAATTATCGTCACACTCTCAAACTGGGAGACCCGGGACTACGCGGTCAGTTCCTACAAGTTACATTGGTCCCGTGCGAGGTGTTCGTGCCTCCTATGGGGTCGTTTGGGGGCTGGTTTGGGTTTTCACCCTTTAACGGCCTGTTTTCAAGTCTAAGTGTGATTTTTGTAAATTATCGTCATACTCTCAAACCGGGAGACCCGGGACTACGCGATCAGTTCCTACAAGTTACATTCGTCCCGTGAGAGGTGTTCGTGCCTCTTACGGGGTCGTTTGGGGGCTGGTTTGGGTTGGGTTTTCAAGTCTAAGTGTGATTTTAGCAAATTATCGTCACACTCTCAAACCGGGAGACCCGGGACTAAGCGGTCAGTTCCTACAAGTTACATTAGTCCCGTGCGAGGTGTTCGTGCCTCCTACGGGGTCGTTTGGGGGCTGGTTTGGGTTTTCACCCTTTAACGGCCTGTTTTCAAGTCTAAGTGTGATTTTTGCAAATTATCGTCATACTCTCAAACCGGGAGACCCGGGACTACGCGGTCAGTTCCTATAAGTTACATTGGTCTCGTGCGAGGTGTTCGTGCCTCCTACGGGGTCGTTTGGGGGCTGGTTTGGGTTTTCACCCTTTAATGGCCTATTTTCAAGTCTAAGTGTGATTTTTGCAAATTATCATCATACTCTCAAACCGAGAGACCCGGGACTACGTGGTCAGTTCCTACAAGTTACATTGGTCCCGTGCGAGGTGTCCGTGCCTCCTACGGGGTCGTTTGGGGGTTGGTTTGGGTTTTAACCCTTTAACGGCCTGTTTTCAAGTCTAAATGTGATTTTTGCAAATTATCGTCATACTCTCAAACCGGGAGACCCGGGACTACGCGGTCAGTTCCTACAAGTTACATTGGTCCCGTGCGAGGTGTTCGTGCCTCCTACGGGGTCGTTTGGGGGCTGGTTTTGGTTTTCACCCTTTAACAGCCTGTTTTCAAGTCTAAGTGTGATTTTTGAAAATTATCGTCATACTCTCAAACCGGGAGACCCGGGACTACGCGGTCAGTTCCTACAAGTTACATTGGTCCCGTGCGAGGTGTTCGTGCCTCCCACGGGGTCGTTTGGGGGCTGGTTTGGGTTTTCACCCTTTAACGGCCTATTTTCAAGTCTAAGTGTGATTTTTGCAAATTATCATCAAACTCTCAAACCGGGAGACTCGGGACTAAGCGGTCAGTTCCTACAAGTTACATTGGTCCCGTGCGAGGTGTTCGTGCCTCCTACGGGGTCGTTTGGGGGCTGGTTTGGGTTTTCACCCTTTAACGGCCTGTTTTCAAGTATAAGTGTGATTTTTGCAAATTATCATCATACTCTCAAACCGGGAGACTCGGGACTACGCGGTCAGTTCCTACAAGTTACATTGGTCTCGTGCGAGGTGTTCGTGCCTCCTACGGGGTCGTTTGGGGGCTGGTTTGGGTTTTCACCCTTTAACGGCATGTTTTCAAGTCTAAATGTGATTTTTGCAAATTATCGTCATACTCTCAAACCGGGAGACCCGGGACTACGCGGTCAGTTCCTACAAGTTACATTGGTCCCGTGCGAGGTGTTCGTGCCTCCTACGGGGTCGTTTGGGGGCTGGTTTGGGTTTTCACCCTTTAACAGCCTGTTTTCAAGTCTAAGTGTGATTTCTGAAAATTATCGTCATACTCTCAAATCGGGAGACCCGAGACTACGCGGTGAGTTCCTACAAGTTACATTGGTCCCGTGCGAGGTGTTCGTGCCTCCTACGGGGTCGTTTGGGGGCTGGTTTGGGTTTTCACCCTTTAACGGCCTGTTTTCAAGTCTAAGTGTGATTTCTGAAAATTATCGTCATACTCTCAAACCGGGAGACCCGGGACTACGCGGTGAGTTCCTACAAGTTACATTGGTCCCGTGCGAGGTGTTCGTGCCTCCTACGGGGTCGTTTGGGGGTTGGTTTCGGTTTTCACCCTTTAACGGCCTGTTTTCAAGTCTAAGTGTGATTTTTGCAAATTATCGTCATACTCTCAAAATTGGGAGTCTCGGGACTACGCGGTCAGTTCCTACAAGTTACATTGGTTCCGTGCGAGGATTTCGTGCCTCCTACGGGGTCGTTTGGGGGGCTGGTTTGGGTTTTCACCCTTTAACAGCCTGTTTTCAAGTCTAAGTGTGATTTTTGAAAATTATCATCATACTCTCAAACCTGGAGACCCGGGACTACGCGGTCAGTTCCTACAAGTTACATTGGTCCCGTGCGAGGTGTTCGTGCCTCCTACGGGGTCGTTTGGGGGCTGGTTTCGGTTTTCACCCTTTAACGGCCTGTGTTCAAGTATAAGTGTGATTTTTGCAAATTATCATCATACTCTCAAACCGGGAGACTCGGGACTACGCGGTCAGTTCCTACAAGTTACATTGGTCTCGTGCGAGGTGTTCGTGCCTCCAACGGGGTCGTTTGGGGGCTGGTTTGGGTTTTCACCCTTTAACGGCATGTTTTCAAGTCTAAATGTGATTTTTGCAAATTATCGTCATACTCTCAAACCGGGAGACCCGGGACTACGCGGTCAGTTCCTACAAGTTACATTGGTCCCGTGCGAGGTGTTCGTGCCTCCTACGGGGTCGTTTGGGGGCTGGTTTGGGTTTTCACTCTTTAACAGCCTGTTTTCAAGTCTAAGTGTGATTTCTGAAAATTATCGTCATACTCTCAAACCGGGAGACCCGGGACTACGCGGTGAGTTCCTACAAGTTACATTGGTCCCGTGCGAGGTGTTCGTGCCTCCTACGGGGTCGTTTGGGGGCTGGTTTGGGTTTTCACCCTTTAACGGCCTGTTTTCAAGTCTAAGTGTGATTTTTGGAAATTATCATCATACTCTCAAACCTGGAGTCCCGGGACTACGCGGTCAGTTCCTACAAGTTACATTGGTCCCGTGCGAGGTGTTCGTGCCTCCTACGGGGTCGTTTGGGGGTTGGTTTCGGTTTTCACCCTTTAACGGCCTGTTTTCAAGTCTAAGTGTGATTTTTGCAAATTATCGTCATACTCTCAAAAGTGGGAGTCTCGGGACTACGCGGTCAGTTCCTACAAGTTACATTGGTTCCGTGCGAGGATTTCGTGCCTCCTACGGGGTCGTTTGGGGGGCTGGTTTGGGTTTTCACCCTTTAACAGCCTGTTTTCAAGTCTAAGTGTGATTTTTGAAAATTATCATCATACTCTCAAACCAGGAGACCCGAGACTATGCGGTCAGTTCCTACAAGTTACATTGGTCCCGTGCGAGGTGTTCGTGCCTCCTACGGGGTCGTTTGGGGGCTGGTTTGGGTTTTCACCCTTTAACGGCCTGTTTTCAAGTATAAGTGTGATTTTTGCAAATTATCATCATACTCTCAAACCGGGAGACTCGGGACTACGCGATCAGTTCCTACAAGTTACATTGGTCTCGTGCGAGGTGTTCGTGCCTCCTACGAGGTCGTTTGGGGGCTGGTTTGGGTTTTCACCCTTTAACGACCTGTTTTCAAGTCTAAATGTGATTTTTGCAAATTATCGTCATACTCTCAAACCGGGAGACCCGGGACTACGCGGTCAGTTCCTACAAGTTACATTGGTCCCGTGCGAGGTGTCCGTGCCTCCTACGGGGTCGTTTGGGGGCTGGTTTGGGTTTTCACCCTTTAACAGCCTGTTTTCAAGTCTAAGTGTGATTTTTGAAAATTATCGTCATACTCTCAAACCGGGAGACCCGGGACTACGCGGTGAGTTCCTACAAGTTACATTGGTCCCGTGCGAGGTGTTCGTGCCTCCTACGGGGTCGTTTGGGGGCTGGTTTGGGTTTTCACCCTTTAACGGCCTGTTTTCAAGTCTAAGTGTGATTTTTGAAAATTATCCTCATACTCTCAAACCTGGAGACCCGGGACTACGCGGTTAGTTGCTACAAGTTACATTGGTCCCGTGCGAGGTGTTCGTGCCTCCTACGGGGTCGTTTGGGGGCTGGTTTGGGTTTTCACCCTTTAACGGCCTGTTTTCAAGTCTAAGTGTGATTTTTGCAAATTATCGTCATACTCTCAAACCGGGAGACCCGGGACTACGCGGTCAGTTCCTATAAGTTACATTGGTCTCGTGCGAGGTGTTCGTGCCTCCTACGGGGTCGTTTGGGGGCTGGTTTGGGTTTTCACCCTTTAACGGCCTGTTTTCAAGTCTAAGTGTGATTTTTGCAAATTATCGTCATACTCTCAAACCGGGAGACCCGGGACTACGCGGTCAGTTCCTATAACTTACATTGGTCTCGTACGAGGTGTTCGTGCCTCCTACGGGGTCGTTTGGGGGGCTGGTTTGGGTTTTCACCCTTTAATGGCCTGTTTTCAAGTCTAAGTGTGATTTTTGAAAATAATCCTCATACTCTCAAACCTGGAGACCCGGGACTACGCGGTCAGTTCCTACAAGTTACATTGGTCCCGTGCGAGGTGTTCGTGCCTCCTACGGGGTCGTTTGGGGGTTGGTTTCGGTTTTCACCCTTTAACGGCCTGTTTTCAAGTTTAAGTGTGATTTTTGAAAATTATCCTCATACTCTCAAACCTGGAGACCCGGGACTACGCGGTCAGTTCCTACAAGTTACATTGGTCCCGTGCGAGGTGTTCGTGCCTCCTACGGGGTCGTTTGGGGGTTGGTTTCGATTTTCACCCTTTAACGGCCTGTTTTCAAGTCTAAGTGTGATTTTTGCAAATTATCGTCATACTCTCAAACTGGGAGTCTCGGGACTACGCGGTCAGTTCCTACAAGTTACATTGGTCCCGTGCGAGGTGTTCGTGCCTCCTACGGGGTCGTTTGGGGGGATGGTTTGGGTTTTCACCCTTTAACGGCCTGTTTTCAAGTCTAAGCGTGATTTTTGCAAATTATCGTCGTACTCTCAAACCGGGAGACCCGGGACTACGCGGTCAGTTCCTACAAGTTACATTAGTCCCGTACGAGGTGTTCGTGCCTCCTACGGGGTCGTTTGGGGGCTGGTTTGGGTTTTCACACTTTAACGGCCTGTTTTCAAGTCTTAGTGTGATTTTAGCAAATTATCGTCATACTCTCAAACCGGGAGACCCGGGACTACGCGGTCAGTTCCTACAAGTTACATTAGTCCCGTGCGAGGTGTTCGTGCCTCCTACGGGGTCGTTTGGGGGCTGGTTTGGGTTTTCACCCTTTAACGGCCTGTTTTCAAGTCTAAATGTGATTTTTGCAAATTATCGTCATACTCTCAAACCGGGAGACCCGGGACTACGCGGTCAGTTCCGATAAGTTACATTGGTCTCGTGCGAGGTATTCGTGCCTCCTACGGGGTCGTTTGGGGGCTGGTTTGGGTTTTCACCCTTTAATGGCCTGTTTTCAAGTCTAAGTGCGATTTTTGCAAATTATCATCATACTCTCAAACCGAGAGACCCGGGACTACGTGGTCAGTTCCTACAAGTTACATTGGTCCCGTGCGAGGTGTCCGTGCCTCCTACGGGGTCGTTTGGGGGTTGGTTTGGGTTTTAACCCTTTAACGGCCTGTTTTAAAGTCTAAGTGTGATTTTTGCAAATTATCATCATACTCTCAAACCGGGAGACCCGGGAATACGTGGTCAGTTCCAACAAGTTACATTGGTCCCGTGCGAGGTGTCCGTGCCTCCTACGGGGTTGTTTGAGGGTTGGTTTGGGTTTTAACCCTTTAACGGCCTGTTTTCAAGTATAAGTGTGATTTTTGCAAATTGTCACATTACTCTCAAACCGGGAGACTCCGGACTACGCGGTCAGTTCCTACAAGTTACATTGGTCCCGTGCGAGGTGTTCGTGCCTCCTACGGGGTCGTTTGGGGGCTGGTTTGGGTTTTCACCCTTTAACGGCCTGTTTTCAAGTTTAAATGTGATTTTTGTAAATAATCGTCATTCTCTCAAACCGGGAGACCCGGGACTACGCGGTCAGTTCCTACAAGTTACATTAGTCCCGTGCGAGGTGTTCGTGCCTCCTACGGGGTCGTTTGGGGGCTGGTTTGGGTTTTCACCCTTTAACGGCCTGTTTTCAAGTCTAAGTGTGATTTTTGAAAATTATCATCATACTCTCAAACCGGGAGACCCGGGACTACGCGGTCAGTTCCTATAAGTTAGATTGGTCTCGTGCGAGGTGTTCGTGCCTCCTACGGGGTCGTTTGGAGGCTGGTTTCGGTTTTCACCCTTTAATGGCCTGTTTTAAGTTCTAAGTGTGATTTTTTCAAATTATCATCATACTCTCAAACCGAGAGACCCGGGACTACGTGGTCAGTTCCTACAAGTTACATTGGTCCCGTGCGAGGTGTCCGTGCCTCCTACGGGGTCGTTTGGGGGTTGGTTTGGGTTTTAACCCTTTAACGACCTGTTTTCAAGTCTAAATGTGATTTTTGCAAATTATCGTCATACTCTCAAACCGGGAGACCCGGGACTACGCGGTCAGTTCCTACAAGTTACATTGGTCCCGTGCGAGGTGTTCGTGCCTCCTACGGGGTCGTTTGGGGGCTGGTTTGGGTTTTCACCCTTTAACAGCCTGTTTTCAAGTCTAAGCGTGATTTTTGAAAATTATCGTCATGCTCTCAAACCGGGAGACCCGGGACTACGTGGTCAGTTCCTACAAGTTACATTGGTCCCGTGCGAGGTGTTCGTTCCTCCTACGGGGTCGTTTGGGGGTTGGTTTGGGTTTTCACCCTTTAACGGCCTGTTTTCAAGTCTAAGTGTGATTTTTGCAAATTATCATCATAATCTCAAACCGGGAGACTCGGGACTAAGCGGTCGGTTCCTACAAGTTACATTGGTCACGTGCGAGGTGTTCGTGCCTCATACGGGGTCGTTTGGGGGCTAGTTTGGGTTTTCACCCTTTAACGGCCTGTTTTCAAGTATAAGTGTGATTTTTGCAAATTATCATCATACTCTCAAACCGGGAGACTCGGGACTACGCGGTCAGTTCCTACAAGTTACATTGGTCTCGTGCGAGGTGTTCGTGCCTCCTACGGGGTCGTTTGGGGGCTGGTTTGGGTTTTCACCCTTTAACAGCCTGTTTTCAAGTCTAAGTGTGATTTTTTAAAATTATCGTCATACTCTCAAACCGGGAGACCCGGGACTACGCGGTGAGTTCCTACAAGTTACATTGGTCCCGTGCGAGGTGTTCGTGCCTCCTACGGGGTCGTTTGGGGGCTGGTTTGGGTTTTCACCCTTTAACGGCCTGTTTTCAAGTCTAAGTGTGATTTTTGAAAATTATCATCATACTCTCAAACCTGGAGACCCGGGACTACGCGGTCAGTTACTACAAGTTACATTGGTCCCGTGCGAGGTGTTCGTGCCTCCAACGGGGTCGTTTGGGGGTTGGTTTCGGTTTTCACCCTTTAACGACCTGTTTTCAAGTCTAAGTGTGATTTTTGCAAATTATCGTCATACTCTCAAACTAGGAGTCTCGGGACTACGCGGTCAGTTCTTACAAGTTACATTGGTCCCGTGCGAGGTGTTCGTGCCTCCTACGGGGTCGTTTGGGGGGCTGGTTTGGGTTTTCACCCTTTAACGGCCTGTTTTCAAGTCTAAGCGTGATTTTTTGCAAATAATCGTCGTACTCTCAAACCGGGAGACCCGGGACTACGCAGTCAGTTCCTACAAGTTACATTCGTCCCGTGAGAGGTGTTCGTGCCTCCTACGGGGTCGTTTGGGGGCTGGTTTGGGTTTTCACCCTTTAACAGCCTGTTTTCAAGTCTAAGTGTGATTTTTGAAAATTTTCGTCATACTCTCAAACCGGGAGACCCGGGACTACGCGGTCAGTTCCTATAAGTTACATTGGTCCCGTGCGAGGTGTTCGTGCCTCCTACGGGGTCGTTTGGGGGCTGGTTTGGGTTTTCACCCTTTAACGGCCTGTTTTCAAGTGTAAGTGTGATTTTTGAAAATTATCATCATACTCTCAAACCTGGAGACCCGGGACTACGCGGTCAGTTCCTACAAGTTACATTGGTCCCGTGCGAGGTGTTCGTGCCTCCTACGGGGTCGTTTGGGGGTTGGTTTCGGTTTTCACCCTTTAACGGCCTGTTTTCAAGTCTAAGTGTGATTTTTGCAAATTATCGTCATACTCTCAAACTGGGAGTCTCGGGACTACGCGGTCAGTTCCTACAAGTTACATTGGTCTCGTGCGAGGTTTTCGTGCCTCCTACGGGGTCGTTTGGGGGCTGGTTTGGGTTTTCACCCTTTAACGGCCTGTTTTCAAGTCTAAGTGTGATTTTTGCAAATTATCATCATACTCTCAAACCGGGAGACTCGGGACTAAGCGGTCAGTTCCTACAAGTTACATTGGTCCCGTGCGAGGTGTTCGTGCCTCCTACGGGGTCGTTTGGGGGCTGGTTTGGGTTTTCACCCTTTA
The DNA here is from genome assembly GCA_949130495.1 of Sambucus nigra. Taxonomy (NCBI): domain Eukaryota; kingdom Viridiplantae; phylum Streptophyta; class Magnoliopsida; order Dipsacales; family Adoxaceae; genus Sambucus; species Sambucus nigra. The sequence goes on along the minus strand of OX422223.1, from coordinate 253,029,074 downwards.
ACGGCCTGTTTTCAAGTATAAGTGTGATTTTTGCAAATTATCATCATACTCTCAAACCGGGAGACTCGGGACTACGCGGTCAGTTCCTACAAGTTACATTGGTCTCGTGCGAGGTGTTCGTGCCTCCTACGGGGTCGTTTGAGGGCTGGTTTGGGTTTTCACCGTTTAACGGCCTGTTTTCAAGTCTAAATGTGATTTTTGCAAATTATCGTCATACTCTCAAACCGGGAGACCCGGGACTACGCGGTCAGTTCCTACAAGTTACATTGGTCCCGTGCGAGGTGTTCGTGCCTCCTACGGGGTCGTTTGGGGGCTGGTTTGGGTTTTCACCCTTTAACAGCCTGTTTTCAAGTCTAAGTGTGATTTTTGAAAATTATCGTCATACTCTCAAACCGGGAGACCCGGGACTACGCGGTGAGTTCCTACAAGTTACATTGGTCCCGTGCGAGGTGTTCGTGCCTCCTACGGGGTCGTTTGGGTGCTGGTTTGGGTTTTCACCCTTTAACGGCCTGTTTTCAAGTCTAAGTGTGATTTTTGAAAATTATCATCATACTCTCAAACCTGGAGACCCGGGACTACGCGGTCAGTTCTTACAAGTTACATTGGTCCCGTGCGAGTTGTTCGTGCCTCTTACGGGGTCGTTTGGGGGCTGGTTTGGGTTTTCACCCTTTAACAGCCTGTTTTCAAGTCTAAGCGTGATTTTTCCAAATTATCGTCATACTCTCAAACCGGGAGACCCGGGACTACGCGGTCAGTTCCTACAAGTTACATTGGTCCCGTGCGAGGTGTTCGTGCCTCCTACGGGGTCGTTTGGGGGATGGTTTGGGTTTTCATCCTTTAACAGCCTGTTTTCAAGTCTAAGCGTGATTTTTGAAAATTATCGTCATACTCTCAAACCGGGAGACCCGGGACTACGCGGTCAGTTCCTACAAGTTACATTGGTCCCGTGCGAGGTGTTCGTTCCTCCTACGGGGTCGTTTGGGGGCTGGTTTGGGTTTTCACCCTTTAACGGCCTGTTTTCAAGTCTAAGTGTGATTTTTGCAAATTATCATCATACTCTCAAACCGGGAGACTCGGGACTAAGCGGTCAGTTCCTACAAGTTACATTGGTCCCGTGCGAGGTGTTCGTGCCTCATACGGGGTCGTTTGGGGGCTGGTTTGGGTTTTCACCCTTTAACGGCCTGTTTTCAAGTATAAGTGTGATTTTTGCAAATTATCATCATACTCTCAAACCGGGAGACTCGGGACTACGCGGTCAGTTCCTACAAGTTACATTGGTCCCGTGCGAGGTGTTCGTGCCTCTTACGGGGTCGTTTGGGGGCTAGTTTGGGTTTTCACCCTTTAATAGCCTGTTTTCAAGTCTAAGTGTGATTTTTGAAAATTATCGTCATACTCTCAAACCGGGAGACCCGGGACTACGCGGTGAGTTCCTACAAGTTACATTGGTCCCGTGCGAGGTGTTCGTGCCTCCTACGGGGTCGTTTGGGGGCTGGTTTGGGTTTTCACCCTTTAACGGCCTGTTTTCAAGTCTAAGTGTGATTTTTGAAAATTATCATCATACTCTCAAACCTGGAGACCCGGGACTACGCGGTCAGTTCCTACAAGTTACATTGGTCCCGTGCGAGGTGTTCGTGCCTCCTACGGGGTCGTTTGGGGGTTGGTTTCGGTTTTCACCCTTTAACGACCTGTTTTCAAGTCTAAGCGTGATTTTTGTAAATAATCGTCATACTCTCAAACCGGGAGTCTCGGGACTACGCGGTCAGTTCCTACAAGTTACATTGGTCCCGTGCGAGGTGTTCGTGCCTCCTACGGGGTCGTTTGGGGGGCTGGTTTGGGTTTTCACCCTTTAACAGCCTGTTTTCAAGTCTAAGTGTGATTTTTGCAAATAATCGTCGTACTCTCAAACCGGGAGACCCGGGACTACGCGGTCAGTTCCTACAAGTTACATTGGTCCCGTGAGAGGTGTTCGTGCCTCCTACGGGGTCGTTTGGGGGCTGGTTTGGGTTTTCACCCTTTAACGGCCTGTTTTCAAGTCTAAGTGTGATTTTTGAAAATTTTCGTCATACTCTCAAACCTGGAGACCCGGGACTACGCGGTCAGTTCCTACAAGTTACATTGGTCCCGTGCGAGGTGTTCGTGCCTCCTACGGGGTTGTTTGGGGGTTGGTTTCGGTTTTCACCCTTTAACGGCCTGTTTTCAAGTCTAAGTGTGATTTTTGCAAATTATCATCATACTCTCAAACTGGGAGTCTCGGGACTACGCGGTCAGTTCCTATAAGTTACATTGGTCTCGTGCGAGGTGTTCGTGCCTCCTACGGGGTCGTTTGGGGGTTGGTTTGGGTTTTCACCCTTTAACGGCCTCTTTTCAAGTCTAAATGTGATTTTTGCAAATTATCGTCATACTCTCAAACTGGGAGTCTCGGTACTACGCGGTCAGTTCCTATAAGTTACATTGGTCCCGTGCGAGGTGTTCGTGCCTCCTACGGGGTCGTTTGGGGCTGGTTTGGGTTTTCACCCTTTAACGGCCTGTTTTCAAGTCTAAATGTGATTTTTGCAAATTATCGTCATACTCTCAAACTAGGAGACCCGGGACTACGCGGTCAGTTCCTACAAGTTACATTGGTCCCGTGCGAGGTGTTCGTGCCTCCTACGGGGTCGTTTGGGGGCTGGTTTGGGTTTTCACCCTTTAACGGCCTGTTTTCAAGTCTAAGTGTGATTTTTGAAAATTATCATCATACTCTCAAACCTGGAGACCCGGGACTACGCGGTCAATTCTTACAAGTTACATTGGTCCCGTGCGAGGTGTTCGTGCCTCTTACGGGGTCGTTTGGGGGCTGGTTTCGGTTTTCACCCTTTAACGGCCTGTTTTCAAGTCTAAGTGTGATTTTTGCAAATTATCATCATACTCTCAAACTGGGAGTCTCGGGACTACGCGGTCAGTTCCTACAAGTTACATTGGTCCCGTGCGAGGTGTTCGTGCCTCCTACGGGGTTGTTTGGGGGGCTGGTTTGGGTTTTCACCCTTTAACGGCCTGTTTTCAAGTCTAAGCGTGATTTTTGCAACTTATCATCGTACTCTCAAACCGGGAGACCCGGGACTACGCGGTCAGTTCCTACAAGTTACATTAGTCCCGTGCGAGGTGTTCGTGCCTCCTACGGGGTCGTTTGGGGGCTGGTTTGGGTTTTCACCCTTTAACGGCCTGTTTTCAAGTCTAAGTGTGATTTTTGCAACTTATCATCGTACTCTCAAACCGGGAGACCCGGGAGTACGCGGACATTTCCTATAAGTTACATTGGTCTCGTGCGAGGTGTTCGTGCCTCCTACGGGGTCGTTTGGGGGCTGGTTTGGGTTTTCACCCTTTAATGGCCTGTTTTCAAGTCTAAGTGTGATTTTTGCAAATTATCATCATACTCTCAAACCGAGAGACCCGGGACTACGTGGTCAGTTCCTACAAGTTACATTGGTCCCGTGCGAGGTGTCCGTGCCTCCTACGGGGTCGTTTGGGAGTTGGTTTGGGTTTTAACCCTTTAACGGCCTGTTTTCAAGTCTAAGTGTAATTTTTGCAAATTATCGTCATACTCTCAAACCGAGAGACCCGGGACTACGCGGTCAGTTCCTACAAGTTACATTGGTCCCGTGCGAGGTGTTCGTGCCTCCTACGGGGTCGTTTGGGGGCTGGTTTGGGTTTCACCCTTTAACGGCCTGTTTTCAAGTCTAAGTGTGATTTTTGCAAATTATCATCATACTCTCAAACCGGGAGACTCGGGACTAAGCGGTCAGTTCCTACAAGTTACATTGGTCCCGTGCCAGGTGTTCGTGCCTCCTACGGGGTCGTTTGGGGGCTGGTTTGGGTTTTCACCCTTTAACGGCCTGTTTTCAAGTCTAAGTGTGATTTTTGCAAATTATCATCATACTCTCAAACCGGGAGACTCGGGACTAAGCGGTCAGTTCCTACAAGTTACATTGGTCCCGTGCGAGGTGTTCGTGCCTCCTACGGGGTCGTTTGGGGGCTGGTTTGGGTTTTCACCCTTTAACGGCCTGTTTTCAAGTATAAGTGTGATTTTTGCAAATTATCATCATACTCTCAAACCGGGAGACTCGGGACTACGCGGTTAGTTCCTACAAGTTACATTGGTCTCGTGCGAGGTGTTCGTGCCTCCTACGGGGTCGTTTGGGGGCTGGTTTGGGTTTTCACCTCAGTTCCTACAAGTTACATTGGTCTCGTGCGAGGTGTTCGTGCCTCCTACGGGGTCGTTTGGGGGCTGGTTTGGGTTTTCACCCTTTAACGGCCTGTTTTCAAGTCTAAATGTCATTTTTGCAAATTATCGTCATACTCTCAAACCGGGAGACCCGGGACTACGCAGTCAGTTCCTACAAGTTACATTGGTCCCGTGCGAGGTGTTCGTGCCTCCTACGGGGTCGTTTGGGGGCTGGTTTGGGTTTTCACCCTTTAATGGCCTGTTTTTAAGTCTAAGTGTGATTTTTGCAAATTATCATCATACTCTCAAACCGGGAGACTCGGGACTAAGCGGTCAGTTCCTACAAGTTACATTGGTCCCGTGCCAGGTGTTCGTGCCTCCTACGGGGTCGTTTGGGGGCTGGTTTGGGTTTTCACCCTTTAACGGCCTGTTTTCAAGTCTAAGTGTGATTTTTGCAAATTATCATCATACTCTCAAACCGGGAGACTCGGGACTACGCAGTCAGTTCCTACAAGTTACATTGGTCCCGTGCGAGGTGTTCGTGCCTCCTACGGGGTCGTTTGGGGGCTGGTTTGGGTTTTCACCCTTTAACGGCCTGTTTTCAAGTATAAGTGTGATTTTTGCAAATTATCATCATACTCTCAAACCGGGAGACTCGGGACTACGCGGTCAGTTCCTACAAGTTACATTGGTCTCGTGCGAGGTGTTCGTGCCTCCTACGGGGTCGTTTGGGGGCTGGTTTGGGTTTTCACCCTTTAACGGCCTGTTTTCAAGTCTAAATGTGATTTTTGCAAATTATCGTCATACTCTCAAACCGGGAGACCCGGGACTACGCGGTCAGTTCCTACAAGTTACATTGGTCCCGTGCGAGGTGTTCGTGCCTCCTACGGGGTCGTTTGGGGGCTGGTTTGGGTTTTCACCCTTTAACAGCCTGTTTTCAAGTCTAAGTGTGATTTTTGAAAATTATCGTCATACTCTCAAACCGAGAGACCCGGGACTACGCGATGAGTTCCTACAAGTTACATTGGTCCCGTGCGAGGTGTTCGTGCCTCCTACGGGGTCGTTTGGGGGCTGGTTTGGGTTTTCACCCTTTAACGGCCTGTTTTCAAGTCTAAGTGTGATTTTTGAAAATTATCATCATACTCTCAAACCTGGAGACCCGGGACTACGCGGTCAGTTCTTACAAGTTACATTGGTCCCGTGCGAGGTGTTCGTGCCTCTTACGGGGTCGTTTGGGGGCTGGTTTGGGTTTTCACCCTTTAACAGCCTGTTTTCAATTCTAATCGTGATTTTTGCAAATTATCGTCATACTCTCAAACCGGGAGACCCGGGACTACGCGGTCAGTTCCTACAAGTTACATTGGTCCCGTGCGAGGTGTTCGTGCCTCCTACGGGGTCGTTTGGGGGATGGTTTGGGTTTTCACCCTTTAACAGCCTGTTTTCAAGTCTAAGCGTGATTTTTGAAAATTATCGTCATACTCTCAAACCGGGAGACCCGGGACTACGCGGTCAGTTCCTACAAGTTACATTGGTCCCGTGCGAGGTGTTCGTTCCTCCTACGGGGTCGTTTGGGTGCTGGTTTGGGTTTTCACCCTTTAACGGCCTGTTTTCAAGTTTAAGTGTGATTTTTGCAAATTATCATCATACTCTCAAACCGGGAGACTCGGGACTAAGCGGTCAGTTTCTACAAGTTACATTGGTCCCGTGCGAGGTGTTCGTGCCTCATACGGGGTCGTTTGGGGGCTGGTTTGGGTTTTCACCCTTTAACGGCCTGTTTTCAAGTATAAGTGTGATTTTTGCAAATTATCATCATACTCTCAAACCGGGAGACTCGGGACTACGCGGTCAGTTCCTACAAGTTACATTGGTCTCGTGCGAGGTGTTCGTGCCTCCTACGGGGTCGTTTGGGGGCTGGTTTGGGTTTTCACCCTTTAACAGCCTGTTTTCAAGTCTAAGTGTGATTTTTGAAAATTATCGTCATACTCTCAAACCGGGAGACCCGGGACTACGCGGTGAGTTCCTACAAGTTACATTGGTCCCGTGCGAGGTGTTCGTGCCTCCTACGGGGTCGTTTGGGGGCTGGTTTGGGTTTTCACCCTTTAACGGCCTGTTTTCAAGTCTAAGTGTGATTTTTGAAAATTATCATCATACTCTCAAACCTGGAGACCCGGGACTACGCGGTCAGTTCCTACAAGTTACATTGGTCCCGTGCGAGGTGTTCGTGCCTCCAACGGGGTCGTTTGGGGGTTGGTTTCGGTTTTCACCCTTTAACGACCTGTTTTCAAGTCTAAGTGTGATTTTTGCAAATTATCGTCATACTCTCAAACTGGGAGTCTCGGGACTACGCGGTCAGTTCCTACAAGTTACATTGGTCCCGTGCGAGGTGTTCGTGCCTCCTACGGGGTCGTTTGGGGGGCTGGTTTGGGTTTTCACCCTTTAACAACCTGTTTTCAAGTCTAAGCGTGATTTTTGCAAATAATCGTCGTACTCTCAAACCGGGAGACCCGGGACTACGCAGTCAGTTCCTACAAGTTACATTCGTCCCGTGAGAGGTGTTCGTGCCTCCTACGGGGTCGTTTGGGGGCTGGTTTGGGTTTTCACCCTTTAACAGCCTGTTTTCAAGTCTAAGTGTGATTTTTGAAAATTTTCGTCATACTCTCAAACCGGGAGACCCGGGTCTACGCGGTCAGTTCCTATAAGTTACATTGGTCCCGTGCGAGGTGTTCGTGCCTCCTACGGGGTCGTTTGGGGGCTGGTTTGGGTTTTCACCCTTTAACGGCCTGTTTTCAAGTCTAAGTGTGATTTTTGAAAATTATTATCATACTCTCAAACCTGGAGACCCGGGACTACGCGGTCAGTTCCTACAAGTTACATTGGTCCCGTGCGAGGTGTTCGTGCCACCTACGGGGTTGTTTGGGGGTTGGTTTCGGTTTTCACCCTTTAACGGCCTGTTTTCAAGTCTAAGTGTGATTTTTGCAAATTATCGTCATACTCTCAAACTGGGAGTCTCGGGACTACGCGGTCAGTTCCTACAAGTTACATTGGTCTCGTGCGAGGTGTTCGTGCCTCCTACGGGGTCGTTTGGGGGCTGGTTTGGGTTTTCACCCTTTAACGGCCTGTTTTCAAGTCTAAGTGTGATTTTTGCAAATTATCATCATACTCTCAAACCGGGAGACTCGGGACTAAGCGGTCAGTTCCTACAAGTTACATTGGTCCCGTGCGAGGTGTTCGTGCCTCCTACGGGGTCGTTTGGGGGCTGGTTTGGGTTTTCACCCTTTAACGGCCTGTTTTCAAGTATAAGTGTGATTTTTGCAAATTATCATCATACTCTCAAACCGGGAGACTCGGGACTACGCGGCCAGTTCCTACAAGTTACATTGGTCTCGTGCGAGGTGTTCGTGCCTCCTACGGGGTCGTTTGGGGGCTGGTTTGGGTTTTCACCCTTTAACGGCCTGTTTTCAAGTCTAAATGTGATTTTTGCAAATTATCATCATACTCTCAAACCGGGAGACCCGGGACTACGCGGTCAGTTCCTACAAGTTACATTGGTCCCGTGCGAGGTGTTCGTGCCTCCTACGGGGTCGTTTGGGGGTTGGTTTGGGTTTTCACCCTTTAACAGCCTGTTTTCAAGTCCAAGTGTGATTTTTGAAAATTATCGTCATACTCTCAAACCGGGAGACCCGGGACTACGCGGTCAGTTCCTATAAGTTACATTGGTCCCGTGCGAGGTGTTCGTGCCTCCTACGGGGTCGTTTGGGGGCTGGTTTGGGTTTTCACCCTTTAACGGCCTGTTTTCAAGTCTAAGTGTGATTTTTGAAAATTATCATCATACTCTCAAACCTGGAGACCCGGGACTACGCGGTCAGTTCCTACAAGTTACATTGGTCCCGTGCGAGGTGTTCGTGCCTCCAACGGGGTCGTTTGGGGGTTGGTTTAGGTTTTCACCCTTTAACGACCTGTTTTCAAGTCTAAGTGTGATTTTTGCAAATTATCGTCATACTCTCAAACTGAGAGTCTCGGGACTACGCGGTCAGTTCCTACAAGTTACATTGGTCCCGTGCGAGGTGTTCGTGCCTCCTACGGGGTCGTTTGGGGGGCTGGTTTGGGTTTTCACCCTTTAACGACCTGTTTTCAAGTCTAAGCGTGATTTTTGCAAATAATCGTCGTACTCTCAAACCGGGAGACCCGGGACTACGCAGTCAGTTCCTACAAGTTACATTCGTCCCGTGAGAGGTGTTCGTGCCTCCTACGGGGTCGTTTGGGGGCTGGTTTGGGTTTTCACCCTTTAACAGCCTGTTTTCAAGTCTAAGTGTGATTTTTGAAAATTTTCGTCATACTCTCAAACCGGGAGACCCGGGACTACGCCGTCAGTTCCTATAAGTTACATTGGTCCCGTGCGAGGTGTTCGTGCCTCCTACGGGGTCGTTTGGGGGCTGGTTTGGGTTTTCACCCTTTAACGGCCTGTTTTCAAGTCTAAGTGTGATTTTTGAAAATTATCATCATACTCTCAAACCTGGAGACCCGGGACTACGCGGTCAGTTCCTACAAGTTACATTGGTCCCGTGCGAGGTGTTCGTGCCTCCTACGGGGTTGTTTGGGGGTTGGTTTTGGTTTTCACCCTTTAACGGCCTGTTTTCAAGTCTAAGTGTGATTTTTGCAAATTATCGTCATACTCTCAAACTGGGAGTCTCGGGACTACGCGGTCAGTTCCTACAAGTTACATTGGTCTCGTGCGAGGTGTTCGTGCCTCTTACGGGGTCGTTTGGGGGTTGGTTTCGGTTTTCACCCTTTAACGGCCTGTTTTCAAGTCTAAGTGTGATTTTTGCAAATTATCGTCATACTCTCAAACTGGGAGTCTCGGGACTACGCGGTCAGTTCCTACAAGTTACATTGGTCCCGTGCGAGGTGTCCGTGCCTCCTACGGGGTCGTTTGGGGGGCTGGTTTGGGTTTTCACCCTTTAACGGCCTGTTTTCAAGTCTAAGCGTGATTTTTGCAACTTATCATCGTACTCTCAAACTGGGAGACCCGGGACTACGCGGTCAGTTCCTACAAGTTACATTAGTCCCGTGCGAGGTGTTCGTGCCTCCTACGGTGTCGTTTGGGGGCTGGTTTGGGTTTTCACCCTTTAACGGCCTGTTTTCAAGTCTAAGTGTGATTTTTTGCAAATTATCGTCATACTCTCAAACCGGGAGACCCGGGAGTACGCGGACATTTCCTATAAGTTACATTGGTCTCGTGCGAGGTGTTCGTGCCTCCTACGGGGTCGTTTGGGGGCTGGTTTGGGTTTTCACCCTTTAATGGCCTGTTTTCAAGTCTAAGTGTGATTTTTGCAAATTATCATCATACTCTCAAACCGAGAGACCCGGGACTATGTGGTCAGTTCCTACAAGTTACATTGGTCCCGTGCGAGGTGTCCGTGCCTCCTACGGGGTCGTTTGGGGGTTGGTTTGGGTTTTAACCCTTTAACGGCCTGTTTTCAAGTCCAAATGTAATTTTTGCAAATTATCGTCATACTCTCAAACCGAGAGACCCGGGACTACGCGGTCAGTTCCTACAAGTTACATTGGTCCCGTGCGAGGTGTTCGTGCCTCCTACGGGGTCGTTTGGGGGCTGGTTTGGGTTTTCACCCTTTAACGGCCTGTTTTCAAGTCTAAGTGTGATTTTTGCAAATTATCATCATACTCTCAAACCGGGAGACTCGGGACTAAGCGGTCAGTTCCTACAAGTTACATTGGTCCCGTGCCAGGTGTTCGTGCCTCCTACGGGGTCGTTTGGGGGCTGGTTTGGGTTTTCACCCTTTAACGGCCTGTTTTCAAGTCTAAGTGTGATTTTTGCAAATTATCATCATACTCTCAAACCGGGAGACTCGGGACTACGCAGTCAGTTCCTACAAGTTACATTGGTCTCGTGCGAGGTGTTCGTGCCTCCTACGGGGTCGTTTGGGGGCTGGTTTGAGTTTTCACCCTTTAACGGCCTGTTTTCAAGTCTAAATGTGATTTTTGCAAATTATCGTCATACTCTCAAACCGGGAGACCCGGGACTACGCGGTCAGTTCCTACAAGTTACATTGGTCCCGTGCGAGGTGTTCGTGCCTCCTACGGGGTCGTTTGGGGGCTGGTTTGGGTTTTCACCCTTTAACGGCCTGTTTTCAAGTCTAAGTGTGATTTTTGAAAATTATCGTCATACTCTCAAACCGGGAGACCCGGGACTACGCGGTGAGTTCCTACAAGTTACATTGGTCCCGTGCGAGGTGTTCGTGCCTCCTACGGGTCGTTTGGGGGCTGGTTTGGGTTTTCACCCTTTAACGACCTGTTTTCAAGTCTAAGTGTGATTTTTGAAATTATCATCATACTCTCAAACCTGGAGACCCGGGACTACGCGGTCAGTTCCTACAAGTTACATTGGTCCCGTGCGAGGTGTTCGTGCCTCCTACGGGGTCGTTTGGGGGTTGTTTCGGTTTTCACCCTTTAACGGCCTGTTTTCAAGTCTAAGTGTGATTTTTCCAAATTATCGTCATACTCTCAAACTGGGAGTCTCGGGACTACGCGGTCAGTTCCTACAAGTTACATTGGTCCCGTGCGAGGTGTTCGTGCCTCCTACGGGGTCGTTTGGGGGGCTGGTTTGGGTTTTCACCCTTTAACGGCCTGTTTTCAAGTCTAAGCGTGATTTTTGCAAATTATCGTCGTACTCTCAAACCGGGAGACCCGGGACTACGCGGTCAGTTCCTACAAGTTACATTCGTCCCGTGAGAGGTGTTCGTGCCTCCTACGGGGTCGTTTGGGGGCTGGTTTGGGTTTTCACCCTTTAATGGCCTGTTTTCAAGTCTAAGTGTGATTTAAGCAAATTATCGTCATACTCTCAAACCGAGAGACCCAGGACTACGCGGTCAGTTCCTACATGTTACATTAGTCCCGTGCGAGGTGTTCGTGCCTCCTACGGGGTCGTTTGGGGGCGGGTTTGGGTTTTCACCCTTTAAAGGCCTGTTTTCAAGTCTAAGTGTGATTATTGTAAATTATCATCATACTTTCAAACCGGGAGGCCCGGGATTACCCGGTCAGTTCCTACAAGTTACATTCGTCCCGTGAGAGGTGCTCGTGCCTCCTACGGGGTCGTTTGGGGGCTGGTTTGGGTTTTCACCCTTTAACGGTCTGTTTTGAAGTCTAAGTGTGATTTTAGCAAATTATCGTCATACTCTCAAACCGGGAGACCCGGGACTACGCGGTCAGTTCCTACAAGTTACATTAGTCCCGTACGAGGTGTTCGTGCCTCCTACGGGGTCGTTTGGGGGCTGGTTTGGGTTTTCACCCTTTATCGGCCTGTTTTCAAGTCTAAGTGTGATTTTTACAAATTATCGTCATACTCTCAAACCGGGAGACCCGGGACTACGCGGTCAGTTCCTACAAGTTACATTGGTCCCGTGCGAGGTGTTCGTGCCTCCTATGGGGTCGTTTGGGGGCTGGTTTGGGTTTTCACCCTTTAACGGCCTGTTTTCAAGTCTAAGTGTGATTTTTGCAAATTATCGTCATACTCTCAAACTGGGAGACCTGGGACTACGCGGTTAGTTCCTACAAGTTACATTGGTCCCGTGCGAGGTGTTCGTACCTCCTACGGGGTCGTTTGGGGGCTGGTTTGGGTTTTCACCCTTTAACGTCCTGTTTTCAAGTCTAAGTGTGATTTTTGCAAATTAGCGTCATACTCTCAAACCGAGAGACCCGGGACTACGCCGTCAGTTCCTAGAATTTACATTGGTCCCGTGCGAGGTGTTCGTGCCTGCTACGGGGTCGTTTGGGGGCTGGTTTTGTGTTTTCACCCTTTAACGGCCTGTTTTCAAGTCTAAGTGTGATTTTTGCAAATTATCGGCATACTCTCAAACCGGGAGACCCGGGACTACGCCGTCAGTTCCTACAAGTTACATTGGTCCCGTGCGAGGTGTCCGTGCCTCCTACGGGGTCGTTTGGGGGCTGGTTTGGGTTTTCACCCTTTAACGGCCTGTTTTCAAGTCTAAGTGTGATTTTTGTAAATTATCATCCTACTCTCAAACCGGGAGACCCGGGATTACGCGGTCAGTTCCTACAAGTTACATTCGTCCCGTGAGAGGTGTTCGTGCCTCCTACGGGGTCGTTTGGGGGCTGGTTTGGGTTTTCACCCTTTAACGGCCTGTTTTCGTCTAAGTGTGATTTTAGCAAATTATCATCATACTCTCAAATCGGGAGACCCGGGACTACGCGGTCAGTTCCTACAAGTTACATTAGTCCCGTGCGAGGTGTTCGTGCCTCCTACGGGGTCGTTTGGGGGCTGGTTTGGGTTTTCACCCTTTAATGGCCTGTTTTCAAGTCTAAGTGTGATTTTTACAAATTATCGTCATTTTCTCAAACCGGGAGACCCGGGACTACGTGGTCAGTTCCTACAAGTTACATTGGTCCCGTGCGAGGTGTCCGTGCCTCCTACGGGGTCGTTTGGGGGTTGGTTTGGGTTTTAACCCTTTAACGGCCTGTTTTCAAGTATAAGTGTGATTTTTGCAAATTATCGTCATACTCTCAAACCGGGAGACTCGGGACTAAGCGGTCAGTTCCTACAAGTTACATTGGTCCCGTGCGAGGTGTTCGTGCCTCCTACGGGGTCGTTTGGGGGCTGGTTTGGGTTTTCACCCTTTAACGGCCTGTTTTCAAGTATAAGTGTGATTTTTGCAAATTATCATCATACTCTCAAACCGGGAGACTCGGGACTACGCGGTCAGTTCCTACAAGATACATTGGTCTCGTGCGAGGTGTTCTTGCCTCCTACGTGGTCGTTTGGGGGCTGGTTTGGGATTTCACCCTTTAACGGCCTGTTTTCAAGTCTAAATGTGATTTTTGCAAATTATCGTCATACTCTCAAATCGGGAGACCCGGGAATACGTGGTCAGTTCCTACAAGTTACATTGGTCCCGTGCGAGGTGTTCGTGCCTCCTACGGGGTCGTTTGGGGGCTGGTTTGGGTTTTCACCCTTTAACAGCCTGTTTTCAAGTCTAAGTGTGATTTTTTTAAATTATCGTCATACTCTCAAACCGGGAGACCCGGGACTACGCGGTCAGTTCCTACAAGTTACATTGGTCCCGTGCGAGGTGTTCGTGCCTCCTACGGGGTTGTTTGGGGGCTGGTTTGGGTTTTCACCCTTTAACGGCCTGTTTTCAAGTCTAAGTGTGATTTTTGAAAATTATCATCATACTCTCAAACCTGGAGACCCGGGACTACGCGGTCAGTTCCTACAAGTTACATTGGTCCCGTACGAGGTGTTCGTGCCTCCTACGGGGTTGTTTGGGGGTTGGTTTCGGTTTTCACCCTTTAACGGCCTGTTTTCAAGTCTAAGTGTGATTTTAGCAAATTATCGTCATACTCTCAAACTGGGAGACTCGGGACTACGCGATCAGTTCCTACAAGTTACATTGGTCCCGTGCGAGGTGTTCGTGCCTCCTACGGGGTCGTTTGGGGGGTGGTTTGGGTTTTCACCCTTTAACGGCCTGTTTTCAAGTATAAGTGTGATTTTTGCAAATTATCATCATACTCTCAAACCGGGAGACTCGGGACTACGCGGTCAGTTCCTACAAGTTACATTGGTCCCGTGCGAGGTGTTCGTGCCTCCTACGGGGTCGTTTGGCGGCTGGTTTGGGTTTTCACCCTTTAATGGCCTTTTTTCAAGTCTAAATGTGATTTTTGCAAATTATCGTCATACTCTCAAACCGGAAGACCCGGGACTACGCGGTCAGTTCCTACAAGTTACATTCGTCCCGTGAGAGGTGTTCGTGCCTCCTACGGGGTCGTTTGGGGGCTGGTTTGGGTTTTCACCCTCTAACGGCCTGTTTTCAAGTCTAAGTGTGATTTTAGCAAATTATCGTCATACTCTCAAACCGGGAGACCTGGGACTACGCGGTCAGGTCCTACATGTTACATTAGTCCCGTGCGAGGTGTTCGTGCCTCCTACGGGGTCGTTTGGCGGCTGGTTTGGGTTTTCACCCTTTAACGGCCTGTTTTCAAGTCTAAGTGTGATTATTGTAAATTATCATCATACTCTCAAACCGGGAGACCCGGGATTACGCGGTCAGTTCCTACAAGTTACATTCGTCCCTTGAGAGGTGTTCGTGCCTCCTACGGGGTCGTTTGGGGGCTGGTTTGGGTTTTCACCCTCTAACGGCCTGTTTTCAAGTCTAAGTGTGATTTTAGCAAATTATCGTCATACTCTCAAACCGGGAGACCCGGGACTACGCGGTCAGTTCCTACAAGTTACATTAGTCCCATCCGAGGTGTTCGTGCCTCCTACGGGGTCGTTTGGGGGATGGTTTGGGTTTTCACCCTTTAACGGCCTGTTTTCAAGTCTAAGTGTGATTTTTGCAAATTATCGTCATACTCTCAAATCGGGAGACCCGGGACTACGCGGTCAGTTCCTATAAGTTACATTGGTCTCGTGCGAGGTGTTCGTGCCTCCTACGGGGTCGTTTGGGGGCTGGTTTGGGTTTTCACCCTTTAATGGCCTGTTTTCAAGTCTAAGTGTGATTTTTGCAAATTATCATCATACTCTCAAACCGGGAGACCCGGGACTACGCGGTCAGTTCCTACAAGTTACATTGGTCCCGTGCGAGGTGTTCGTGCCTCCTATGGGGTCGTTTGGGGGCTGGTTTGGGTTTTCACCCTTTAACAGCCTGTTTTCAAGTCTAAGTGTGATTTTTTCAAATTATCGTCATACTCTCAAACCGGGAGACATGGGACTACGCCGTCAAATCCTACAAGTTACATTAGTCCCGTGCGAGGTGTCCGTGCCTCCTACGGGGTCGTTTGGGGGCTGGTTTGGGTTTTCACCCTTTAACGGCCTGTTTTCAAGTCTAAGTGTGATTTTTGTAAATTATCGTCATACTCTCAAACCGGGAGACCCGGGACTACGCGGTCAGTTCCTACTAGTTACATTCGTCCCGTGCGAGGTGTCCGTGCCTCCTACGGGGTCGTTTGGGGGTTGGTTTGGGTTTTAACCCTTTAACGGCCTATTTTCAAGTATAAGTGTGATTTTTGCAAATTATCGTCATACTCTCAAACCGGGAGACTCGGGACTACGCGGTTAGTTCCTACAAGTTACATTGGTCCCGTGCGAGGTGTTCGTGCCTCCTACGGGGTCGTTTGGGGGTTGGTTTGGGTTTTCACCCTTTAACGGCCTGTTTTCAAGTATAAGTGTGATTTTTGCAAATTATCATCATACTCTCAAACCGGGAGACTCGGGACTACGCGATCAGTTCCTACAAGTTACATTGGTCCTGTGCGAGGTGGTCGTGCCTCCTACGGGGTCGTTTGGGGGCTGGTTTGGGTTTTCACCCTTTAACGGCCTGTTTTCAAGTCTAAATGTGATTTTGGTAAATTATCGTCATACTCTCAAACCGGGAGACCCGGGACTACGCGGTCAGTTCCTACAAGTTACATTAGTCCCGTGCGAGGTGTTCGTGCCTCCTACGGGGTCGTTTGGGGGCTGGTTTGGGTTTTCACCCTTTAACGGCCTGTTTTCAAGTCTAAGTGTGATTTTTGAAAATTATCGTCATACTCTCAAACCGGGAGACCCGGGACTACGCGGTCAGATCCTATAAGTTACATTGGTCTCGTGCGAGGTGTTCGTGCCTCCTACGGGGTCGTTTGGGGGCTGGTTTGGGTTTTCACCCTTTAATGGCCTGTTTTCAAGTCTAAGTGTGATTTTTCCAAATTATCATCATACTCTTAAACCGGGAGACCCGGGACTACGTGGTCAGTTCCTACAAGTTACATTGGTCCCGTGCGAGGTGTCCGTGCCTCCTACGGGGTCGTTTGGGGGTTGGTTTGGGGTTTAACCCTTTAACGGCCTGTTTTCAAGTATAAGTGTGATTTTTGCAAATTATCGTCATACTCTCAAACCGGGAGACTCGGGACTACGCGGTCAGTTCCTACAAGTTACATTGGTCCCGTGCGAGGTGTTCGCGCCTCCTACGGGGTCGTTTGGGGGCTGGTTTGGGTTTTCACCCTTTAACGGCCTGTTTTCAAGTATAAGTGTGATTTTTGCAAATTATCATCATACTCTCAAACCGGGAGACTCGGGACTACGCGGTCAGTTCCTACAAGTTACATTGGTCCCGTGCGAGGTGTCCGTGCCTCCTACGGGGTCGTTTGGGGGGTGGTTTTGGTTTTCACCCTTTAACGGTCTGTTTTCAACTCTAAGTGTGATTTTTGCAAATTATCGTCATACTCTCAAACTGGGAGACTCGGGACTACGCGGTCAGTTCCTATAAGTTACATTGGTCTCGTACGTGGTGTTCGTGCCTCCTACGGGGTCGTTTGGGGGCTGGTTTGGGTTTTCACCCTTTAATGGCCTGTTTTCAAGTCTAAGTGTGATTTTTGCAAATTATCATCATACTCTCAAACCGGGAGACCCGGGACTACGTGGTCAGTTCCTACAAGTTACATTGGTCCCGTGCGAGGTGTCCGTGCCTCCTACGGGGTCGTTTGGGGGTTGGTTTGGGTTTTAACCCTTTAACGGCCTGTTTTCAAGTATAAGTGTGATTTTTGCAAATTATCATCATACTCTCAAACCGGGAGACTCGGGACTAAGCTGTCAGTTCCTACAAGTTACATTGGTCCCGTGCGAGGTGTTCGTGCCTCCTACGGGGTCGTTTGGGGGCTGGTTTGGGTTTTCACCCTTTAACGGCCTGTTTTCAAGTATAAGTGTGATTTTTGCAAATTATCATCATACTCTCAAACCGGGAGACTCGGGACTACGCGGTCAGTTCCTACAAGTTACATTGGTCTCGTGCGAGGTGTTCGTGCCTCCTACGGGGTCGTTTGGAGGCTGGTTTGGGTTTTCACCCTTTAACGGCCTGTTTTCAAGTCTAAATGTGATTTTTGCAAATTATCGTCATACTCTCAAATCGGGAGACCCGGGAATACGCGGTCAGTTCCTACAAGTTACATTGGTCCCGTGCGAGGTGTTCGTGCCTCCTACGGGGTCGTTTAGGGGCTGGTTTGGGTTTTCACCCTTTAACAGCCTGTTTTCAAGTCTAATTGTGATTTTTTCAAATTATCGTTATACTCTCAAACCGGGAGACCCGGGACTACGCGGTCAGTTCCTACAAGTTACATTGGTCCCGTGCGAGGTGTTCGTGCCTCCTACGGGGTCGTTTGGGGGCTGGTTTGGGTTTTCACCCTTTAACGGCCTGTTTTCAAGTCTAAGTGTGATTTTTGAAAATTATCATCATACTCTCAAACCTGGAGACCCGGGACTACGCGGTCAGTTCCTACAAGTTACATTGGTCCCGTACGAGGTGTTCGTGCCTCCTACGGGGTTGTTTGGGGGTTGGTTTCGGTTTTCACCCTTTAACGGCCTGTTTTCAAGTCTAAGTGTGATTTTTGCAAATTATCGTCATACTCTCAAACTGGGAGACTCGGGACTACGCGGTCAGTTCCTACAAGTTACATTGGTCCCGTGCGAGGTGTTCGTGCCTCCTACGGGGTCGTTTGGGGGGTGGTTTGGGTTTTCACCCTTTAACGGCCTGTTTTCAAGTATATGTGTGATTTTTGCAAATTATCATCATACTCTCAAACCGGGAGACTCGGGACTACGCGGTCAGTTCCTACAAGTTACATTGGTCCCGTGCGAGGTGTTCGTGCCTCCTACGAGGTCGTTTGGCGGCTGGTTTGGGTTTTCACCCTTTAACGGCCTGTTTTCAAGTCTAAATGTGATTTTTGCAAATTATCGTCGTACTCTCAAACCGGAAGACCCGGGACTACGCGGTCAGTTCCTACAAGTTACATTCGTCCCGTGAGAGGTGTTCGTGCCTCCTACGGGGTCGTTTGGGGGTTGGTTTGGGTTTTAACCCTTTAACGGCCTGTTCTCAAGTATAAGTGTGATTTTTGCAAATTATCATCATACTCTCAAACCGGGAGACTCGGGACTAAGCTGTCAGTTCCTACAAGTTACATTGGTCCCGTGCGAGGTGTTCGTGCCTCCTACGGGGTCGTTTGGCGGCTGGTTTGGGTTTTCACCCTTTAATGGCCTTTTTTCAAGTCTAAATGTGATTTTTGCAAATTATCGTCATACTCTCAAACCGGAAGACCCGGGACTACGCGGTCAGTTCCTACAAGTTACATTCGTCCCGTGAGAGGTGTTCGTGCCTCCTACGGGGTCGTTTGGGGGCTGGTTTGGGTTTTCACCCTCTAACGGCCTGTTTTCAAGTCTAAGTGTGATTTTAGCAAATTATCGTCATACTCTCAAACCGAGAGACCTGGGACTACGCGGTCAGGTCCTACATGTTACATTAGTCCCGTGCGAGGTGTTCGTGCCTCCTACGGGGTCGTTTGGCGGCTGGTTTGGGTTTTCACCCTTTAACGGCCTGTTTTCAAGTCTAAGTGTGATTATTGTAAATTATCATCATACTCTCAAACCGGGAGACCCGGGATTACGCGGTCAGTTCCTACAAGTTACATTCGTCCCTTGAGAGGTGTTCGTGCCTCCTACGGGGTCGTTTGGGGGCTGGTTTGGGTTTTCACCCTCTAACGGCCTGTTTTCAAGTCTAAGTGTGATTTTAGCAAATTATCGTCATACTCTCAAACCGGGAGACCCGGGACTACGCGGTCAGTTCCTACAAGTTACATTAGTCCCATCCGAGGTGTTCGTGCCTCCTACGGGGTCGTTTGGGGGATGGTTTGGGTTTTCACCCTTTAACGGCCTGTTTTCAAGTCTAAGTGTGATTTTTGCAAATTATCGTCATACTCTCAAATCGGGAGACCCGGGACTACGCGGTCAGTTCCTATAAGTTACATTGGTCTCGTGCGAGGTGTTCGTGCCTCCTACGGGGTCGTTTGGGGGCTGGTTTGGGTTTTCACCCTTTAATGGCCTGTTTTCAAGTCTAAGTGTGATTTTTGCAAATTATCATCATACTCTCAAACCGGGAGACCCGGGACTACGCGGTCAGTTCCTACAAGTTACATTGGTCCCGTGCGAGGTGTTCGTGCCTCCTACGGGGTCGTTTGGGGGCTGGTTTGGGTTTTCACCCTTTAACAGCCTGTTTTCAAGTCTAAGTGTGATTTTTTCAAATTATCGTCATACTCTCAAACCGGGAGACATGGGACTACGCCGTCAAATCCTACAAGTTACATTAGTCCCGTGCGAGGTGTCCGTGCCTCCTACGGGGTCGTTTGGGGGCTGGTTTGGGTTTTCACCCTTTAACGGCCTGTTTTCAAGTCTAAGTGTGATTTTTGTAAATTATCGTCATACTCTCAAACCGGGAGACCCGGGACTACGCGGTCAGTTCCTACTAGTTACATTCGTCCCGTGCGAGGTGTCCGTGCCTCCTACGGGGTCGTTTGGGGGTTGGTTTGGGTTTTAACCCTTTAACGGCCTATTTTCAAGTATAAGTGTGATTTTTGCAAATTATCGTCATACTCTCAAACCGGGAGACTCGGGACTACGCGGTTAGTTCCTACAAGTTACATTGGTCCCGTGCGAGGTGTTCGTGCCTCCTACGGGGTCGTTTGGGGGTTGGTTTGGGTTTTCACCCTTTAACGGCCTGTTTTCAAGTATAAGTGTGATTTTTGCAAATTATCATCATACTCTCAAACCGGGAGACTCGGGACTACGCGATCAGTTCCTACAAGTTACATTGGTCCTGTGCGAGGTGGTCGTGCCTCCTACGGGGTCGTTTGGGGGCTGGTTTGGGTTTTCACCCTTTAACGGCCTGTTTTCAAGTCTAAATGTGATTTTGGTAAATTATCGTCATACTCTCAAACCGGGAGACCCGGGACTACGCGGTCAGTTCCTACAAGTTACATTAGTCCCGTGCGAGGTGTTCGTGCCTCCTACGGGGTCGTTTGGGGGCTGGTTTGGGTTTTCACCCTTTAACGGCCTGTTTTCAAGTCTAAGTGTGATTTTTGAAAATTATCGTCATACTCTCAAACCGGGAGACCCGGGACTACGCGGTCAGTTCCTATAAGTTACATTGGTCTCGTGCGAGGTGTTCGTGCCTCCTACGGGGTCGTTTGGGGGCTGGTTTGGGTTTTCACCCTTTAATGGCCTGTTTTCAAGTCTAAGTGTGATTTTTCCAAATTATCATCATACTCTTAAACCGGGAGACCCGGGACTACGTGGTCAGTTCCTACAAGTTACATTGGTCCCGTGCGAGGTGTCCGTGCCTCCTACGGGGTCGTTTGGGGGTTGGTTTGGGGTTTAACCCTTTAACGGCCTGTTTTCAAGTATAAGTGTGATTTTTGCAAATTATCGTCATACTCTCAAACCGGGAGACTCGGGACTACGCGGTCAGTTCCTACAAGTTACATTGGTCCCGTGCGAGGTGTTCGCGCCTCCTACGGGGTCGTTTGGGGGCTGGTTTGGGTTTTCACCCTTTAACGGCCTGTTTTCAAGTATAAGTGTGATTTTTGCAAATTATCATCATACTCTCAAACCGGGAGACTCGGGACTACGCGGTCAGTTCCTACAAGTTACATTGGTCCCGTGCGAGGTGTCCGTGCCTCCTACGGGGTCGTTTGGGGGGTGGTTTTGGTTTTCACCCTTTAACGGTCTGTTTTCAAGTCTAAGTGTGATTTTTGCAAATTATCGTCATACTCTCAAACTGGGAGACTAGGGACTACGCGGTCAGTTCCTATAAGTTACATTGGTCTCGTACGTGGTGTTCGTGCCTCCTACGGGGTCGTTTGGGGGCTGGTTTGGGTTTTCACCCTTTAATGGCCTGTTTTCAAGTCTAAGTGTGATTTTTGCAAATTATCATCATACTCTCAAACCGGGAGACCCGGGACTACGTGGTCAGTTCCTACAAGTTACATTGGTCCCGTGCGAGGTGTCCGTGCCTCCTACGGGGTCGTTTGGGGGTTGGTTTGGGTTTTAACCCTTTAACGGCCTGTTTTCAAGTATAAGTGTGATTTTTGCAAATTATCATCATACTCTCAAACCGGGAGACTCGGGACTAAGCTGTCAGTTCCTACAAGTTACATTGGTCCCGTGCGAGGTGTTCGTGCCTCCTACGGGGTCGTTTGGGGGCTGGTTTGGGTTTTCACCCTTTAACGGCCTGTTTTCAAGTATAAGTGTGATTTTTGCAAATTATCATCATACTCTCAAACCGGGAGACTCGGGACTACGCGGTCAGTTCCTACAAGTTACATTGGTCTCGTGCGAGGTGTTCGTGCCTCCTACGGGGTCGTTTGGAGGCTGGTTTGGGTTTTCACCCTTTAACGGCCTGTTTTCAAGTCTAAATGTGATTTTTGCAAATTATCGTCATACTCTCAAATCGGGAGACCCGGGAATACGCGGTCAGTTCCTACAAGTTACATTGGTCCCGTGCGAGGTGTTCGTGCCTCCTACGGGGTCGTTTAGGGGCTGGTTTGGGTTTTCACCCTTTAACAGCCTGTTTTCAAGTCTAATTGTGATTTTTTCAAATTATCGTTATACTCTCAAACCGGGAGACCCGGGACTACGCGGTCAGTTCCTACAAGTTACATTCGTCCCGTGCGAGGTGTTCGTGCCTCCTACGGGGTCGTTTGGGGGCTGGTTTGGGTTTTCACCCTTTAACGGCCTGTTTTCAAGTCTAAGTGTGATTTTTGAAAATTATCATCATACTCTCAAACCTGGAGACCCGGGACTACGCGTTCAGTTCCTACAAGTTACATTGGTCCCGTACGAGGTGTTCGTGCCTCCTACGGGGTTGTTTGGGGGTTGGTTTCGGTTTTCACCCTTTAACGGCCTGTTTTCAAGTCTAAGTGTGATTTTTGCAAATTATCGTCATACTCTCAAACTGGGAGACTCGGGACTACGCGGTCAGTTCCTACAAGTTACATTGGTCCCGTGCGAGGTGTTCGTGCCTCCTACGGGGTCGTTTGGGGGGTGGTTTGGGTTTTCACCCTTTAACGGCCTGTTTTCAAGTATATGTGTGATTTTTGCAAATTATCATCATACTCTCAAACCGGGAGACTCGGGACTACGCGGTCAGTTCCTACAAGTTACATTGGTCCCGTGCGAGGTGTTCGTGCCTCCTACGAGGTCGTTTGGCGGCTGGTTTGGGTTTTCACCCTTTAACGGCCTGTTTTCAAGTCTAAATGTGATTTTTGCAAATTATCGTCGTACTCTCAAACCGGAAGACCCGGGACTACGCGGTCAGTTCCTACAAGTTACATTCGTCCCGTGAGAGGTGTTCGTGCCTCCTACGGGGTCGTTTGGGGGCTGGTTTGGGTTTTCACCCTTTAACGGCCTGTTTTCAAGTCTAAGTGTGATTTTAGCAAATTATCGTCATACTCTCAAACCGGGAGACCTGGGACTACGCGGTCAGGTCCTACATGTTACATTAGTCCCGTGCGAGGTGTTCGTGCCTCCTACGGGGTCGTTTGGGGGCTGGTTTGGGTTTTCACTCTTTAACGGCCTGTTTTCAAGTCTAAGTGTGATTATTGTAAATTATCATCATACTCTCAAACCGGGAGACCCGGGATTACGCGGTCAGTTCCTACAAGTTACATTCGTCCTTTGAGAGGTGTTCGTGCCTCCTACGGGGTCGTTTGTGGGCTGGTTTGGGTTTTCACCCTTTAACGGCCTGTTTTCAAGTCTAAGTGTGATTTTAGCAAATTATCGTCATACTCTCAAACCGGGAGACCCGGGACTACGCGGTCAGTTCCTACAAGTTACATTGGTCCCGTGCGAGGAGTTCGTGCCTCCTACGGGGTCGTTTGGGGGCTGGTTTGGATTTTCACCCTTTAACAGCCTGTTTTCAAGTCTGAGTGTGATTTTTTCAAATTATCGTCATACTCTCAAACCGGGAGACCCGGGACTACGCGGTCAGTTCCTACAAGTTACATTGGTCCCGTGCGATGTGTTCGTGCCTCCTACGGGGTAGTTTGGGGGCTGGTTTGGGTTTTCACCCTTTAACGGCCTGTTTTCAAGTCTAAGTGTGATTTTTGAAAATTATCATCATACTCTCAAACCTGGGGACCCGGGACTATGCAGTCAGTTCCTACAAGTTACATTGGTCCCGTACGAGGTGTTCGTGCCTCCTACGGGGTTGTTTGGGGGTTGGTTTCGGTTTTCACCCTTTAACGGCCTGTTTTCAAGTCTAAGTGTGATTTTTGCAAATTATCGTCATACTCTCAAACTGGGAGACTCGGGACTACGCGGTCAGTTCCTACAAGTTACATTGGTCCCGTGCGAGGTGTTCGTGCCTCCTACGGGGTCGTTTGGGGGGTGGTTTGGGTTTTCACCCTTTAACGGCCTGTTTTCAAGTATATGTGTGATTTTTGCAAATTATCATCATACTCTCAAACCGGGAGACTCGGGACTACGCGGTCAGTTCCAACAAGTTACATTGGTCCCGTGCGAGGTGTTCGTGCCTCCTACGGGGTCGTTTGGCGGCTGGTTTGGGTTTTCACCCTTTAACGGCCTGTTTTCAAGTCTAAATGTGATTTTTGGAAATTATCGTCGTACTCTCAAACCGGAAGACCCGGGACTACGCGGTCAGTTCCTACAAGTTACATTCGTCCCGTGAGAGGTGTTCGTGCCTCCTACGGGGTCGTTTGGGGGCTGGTTTGGGTTTTCACCCTTTAACGGCCTGTTTTCAAGTCTAAGTGTGATTTTAGCAAATTATCATCATACTCTCAAACCGGGAGACCTGGGACTACGCGGTCAGGTCCTACATGTTACATTAGTCCCGTGCGAGGTGTTCGTGCCTCCTACGGGGTCGTTTGGCGGCTGGTTTGGGTTTTCACTCTTTAAGGGCCTGTTTTCAAGTCTAAGTGTGATTATTGTAAATTATCATCATACTCTCAAACCGGGAGACCCGGGATTACGCGGTCAGTTCCTACTAGTTACATTCGTCCCTTGAGAGGTGTTCGTGCCTCCTACGGGGTCGTTTGGGGGCTGGTTTGGGTTTTCACCCTTTAACGGCCTGTTTTCAAGTCTAAGTGTGATTTTAGCAAATTATCGTCATACTCTCAAACCGGGAGACCCGGGACTACGCGGTCAGTTCCTACAAGTTACATTAGTCCCGTGCGAGGTGTTCGTGCCTCCTACGGGGTCGTTTGGGGGATGGTTTGGGTTTTCACCCTTTAACGGCCTGTTTTCAAGTCTAAGTGTGATTTTTGCAAATTATCGTCATACTCTCAAACCGGGAGACCCGGGACTACGCGGTCAGTTCCTATAAGTTACATTGGTCTCGTGCGAGGTGTTCGTGCCTCCTACGGGGTCGTTTGGGGGCTGGTTTGGGTTTTCACACTTTAATGGCCTGTTTTCAAGTCTAAGTGTGATTTTTGCAAATTATCATCATACTCTCAAACCGGGAGACCCGGGACTACGCGGTCAGTTCCTACAAGTTACATTGGTCCCGTGCGAGGTGTTCGTGCCTCCTACGGGGTCGTTTGGAGGCTGGTTTGAGTTTTCACCCTTTAACAGCCTGTTTTCAAGTCTAAGTGTGATTTTTTCAAATTATCGTCATACTCTCAAACCGGGAGACACGGGACTACGCCGTCAAATCCTACAAGTTACATTGGTCCCGTGCGAGGTGTCCGTGCCTCCTACGGGGTCGTTTGGGGGCTGGTTTGGGTTTTCACCCTTTAACGGCCTGTTTTCAAGTCTAAGTGTGATTTTTGCAAATTATCGTCATACTCTGAAACTGGGAGTCTCGGGACTACGCGGTCAGTTCCTACAAGTTACATTGGTCCCGTGCGAGGTGTTCGTGCCTCCTACGGGGTCGTTTGGGGGGCTGGTTTGGGTTTTCACCCTTTAACGGCCTGTTTTCAAGTCTAAGCGTGATTTTTGCAACTTATCGTCGTACTCTCAAACCGGGAGACCCGGGACTACGCGGTCAGTTCCTACAAGTTACATTAGTCCCGTGCGAGGTGTTCGTGCCTCCTACAGGGTCGTTTGGGGGCTGGTTTGGGTTTTCACCCTTTAACGGCCTGTTTTCAAGTCTAAGTGTGATTTTTGCAAATTATCATCATACTCTCAAACCGGGAGACCAGGGAGTACGCGGACATTTCCTATAAGTTACATTGGTCTCGTGCGAGGTGTTCGTGCCTCCTACGGGGTCGTTTGGGGGCTGGTTTGGGTTTTCACCCTTTAATGGCCTGTTTTCAAGTCTAAGTGTGATTTTTGCAAATTATCATCATACTCTCAAACCGAGAGACCCGGGACTACGTGGTCAGTTCCTACAAGTTACATTGGTCCCGTGCGAGGTGTTCGTGCCTCCTACGGGGTCGTTTGGGGGTTGGTTTGGGTTTTAACCCTTTAACGGCCTGTTTTCAAGTCCAAATGTAATTTTTGCAAATTATCGTCATACTCTCAAACCGAGAGACCCGGGACTACGCGGTCAGTTCCTACAAGTTACATTGGTCCCGTGCGAGGTGTTCGTGCCTCCTACGGGGTCGTTTGGGGGCTGGTTTGGGTTTTCACCCTTTAACGGCCTGTTTTCAAGTCTAAGTGTGATTTTTGCAAATTATCATCATACTCTCAAACCGGGAGACTCGGGACTAAGCGGTCAGTTCCTACAAGTTACATTGGTCCCGTGCCAGGTGTTCGTGCCTCCTACGGGGTCGTTTGGGGGCTGGTTTTGGTTTTCACCCTTTAACGGCCTGTTTTCAAGTATAAGTGTGATTTTTGCAAATTATCATCATACTCTCAAACCGGGAGACTCGGGACTACGCGGTCAGTTCCTACAAGTTACATTGGTCTCGTGCGAGGTGTTCGTGCCTCCTACGGGGTCGTTTGGGGGCTGGTTTGGGTTTTCACCCTTTAACGGCCTGTTTTCAAGTCTAAATGTGATTTTTGCAAATTATCGTCATACTCTCAAACCGGGAGACCCGGGACTACGCGGTCAGTTCCTACAAGTTACATTGGTCCCGTGCGAGGTGTTCGTGCCTCCTACGGGGTCGTTTGGGGGTTGGTTTGGGTTTTCACCCTTTAACGGCCTGTTTTCAAGTCTAAGTGTGATTTTTGAAAATTATCGTCATACTCTCAAACCGGGAGACCCGGGACTACGCGGTGAGTTCCTACAAGTTACATTGGTCCCGTGCGAGGTGTTCGTGCCTCCTACGGGGTCGTTTGGGGGCTGGTTTGGGTTTTCACCCTTTAACGACCTGTTTTCAAGTCTAAGTGTGATTTTTGAAAATTATCATCATACTCTCAAACCTGGAGACCCGGGACTACGCGGTCAGTTCCTACAAGTTACATTGGTCCCGTGCGAGGTGTTCGTGCCTCCTACGGGGTCGTTTGGGGGTTGGTTTCGGTTTTCACCCTTTAACGGCCTGTTTTCAAGTCTAAGTGTGATTTTTGCAAATTATCGTCATACTCTCAAACTGGGAGTCTCGGGACTACGCGGTCAGTTCCTACAAGTTACATTGGTCCCGTGCGAGGTGTTCGTGCCTCCTACGGGGTCGTTTGGGGGGCTGGTTTGGGTTTTCACCCTTTAACGGCCTGTTTTCAAGTCTAAGCGTGATTTTTGCAAATTATCGTCGTACTCTCAAACCGGGAGACCCGGGACTACGCGGTCAGTTCCTACAAGTTACATTCGTCCCGTGAGAGGTGTTCGTGCCTCCTACGGGGTCGTTTGGGGGCTGGTTTGGGTTTTCACCTTTTAATGGCCTGTTTTCAAGTCTAAGTGTGATTTAAACAAATTATCGTCATACTCTCAAACCGGGAGACCCAGGACTACGCGGTCAGTTCCTACATGTTACATTAGTCCCGTGCGAGGTGTTCGTGCCTCCTACGGGGTCGTTTGGGGGCGGGTTTGGGTTTTCACCCTTTAAAGGCCTGTTTTCAAGTCTAAGTGTGATTATTGTAAATTATCATCATACTTTCAAACCGGGAGACTCGGGATTACCCGGTCAGTTCCTACAAGTTACATTCGTCCCGTGAGAGGTGCTCGTGCCTCCTACGGGGTCGTTTGGGGGCTGGTTTGGGTTTTCACCCTTTAACGGTCTGTTTTCAAGTCTAAGTGTGATTTTAGCAAATTATCGTCATACTCTCAAACCGGGAGACCCGGGACTACGCGGTCAGTTCCTACAAGTTACATTAGTCCCGTGCGAGGTGTTCGTGCCTCCTACAGGGTCGTTGGGGGCTGGTTTGGGTTTTCACCCTTTATCGGCCTGTTTTCAAGTCTAAGTGTGATTTTTGCAAATTATCGTCATACTCTCAAACCGGGAGACCCGGGACTACGCGGTCAGTTCCTATAAGTTACATTGGTCTCGTGCGAGGTGTTAGTGCCTCCTACGGGGTCGTTTGGGGGCTGGTTTGGGTTTTCACCCTTTAATGGCCTGTTTTCGAGTCTAAGTGTGATTTTTGCAAATTATCATCATACTCTCAAACCGGGAGACCCGGGGCTACGTGGTCAGTTCCTACAAGTTACATTGATCCCGTGCGAGGTGTCCGTGCCTCCTACGGGGTCGTTTGGGGGTTGGTTTGGGTTTTAACCCTTTAACGGCCTGTTTTCAAGTATAAGTGTGATTTTTGCAAATTATCGTCATACTCTCAAACCGGGAGACTCGGGACTACGCGGTCAGTTCCTACAAGTTACATTGGTCCCGTGCGAGGTGTCCGTGCCTCCTACGGGGTCGTTTGGGGGCTGGTTTGGGTTTTCACCCTTTAACGGCCTGTTTTCAAGTATAAGTGTGATTTTTGCAAATTGTCATCATACTCTCAAACCGGGAGACTCGGGACTACGCGGTCAGTTCTTACAAGTTACATTGGTCCCGTGCGAGGTGTTCGTGCTTCCTACGGGGTCGTTTGGGGGCTGGTTTGGGTTTTCACCCTTTAACGGCCTGTTTTCAAGTATAAGTGTGATTTTTGCAAATTATCATCATACTCTCAAACCGGGAGACTCGGGACTACGCGGTCAGTTCCTACAAGTTACATTGGTCCCGTGCGAAGAGTTCGTGCCTCCTACGGGGTCGTTTGGGGGCTGGTTTGGGTTTTCACCCTTTAACGGCCTGTTTTCAAGTCTAAGTGTGATTTTTGCAAATTATCGTCATACTCTCAAATCGGGAGACCCGGGACTACGCGGTCAGTTCCTACAAATTACATTGGTCCCGTGCGAGGTGTTCGTGCCTCCTACGGGGTCGTTTGGGGGCTGGTTTGGGTTTTCACCCTTTAACGACCTGTTTTCAAGTCTAAGTGTGATTTTTGCAAATTATCGTCATACTCTCAAACCGGGAGACCCGGGACTACGCGGTCAGTTCCTACAAGTTACATTGGTCCCGTGCGAGGTGTTCGTGCCTCCTATGGGGTCGTTTGGGGGCTGGTTTGGGTTTTCACCCTTTAACGGCCTGTTTTCAAGTCTAAGTGTGATTTTTGCAAATTATCGTCATACTCTCAAATTGGGAGACCCGGGACTACGCGGTCAGTTCCTACAAGTTACATTGGTCCCGTGCGAAGAGTTCGTGCCTCCTACGGGGTCGTTTGGGGGCTGGTTTGGGTTTTAACCCTTTAACGGCCTGTTTTCAAGTCTAAGTGTGATTTTTGCAAATTATCGTCATACTCTCAAATTGGGAGACCCGGGACTACGCGGTCAGTTCCTACAAGTTACATTGGTCCCGTGCGAGGTGTTCGTGCCTCCTACGGGGTCGTTTGGGGGCTGGTTTGGGTTTTCACCCTTTAACGGCCTGTTTTCAAGTCTAAGTGTGATTTTTGCAAATTATCGCCATACTCTCAAACCGGGAGACCCGGGACTACGCCGTCAGTTCCTACAAGTTACATTGGTCCCGTGCGAGGTGTCCGTGCCTCCTACGGGGTCGTTTGGGGGCTGGTTTGGGTTTTCACCCTTTAACGGCCTGTTTTCAAGTCTAAGTGTGATTTTTGCAAATTATCGTCATACTCTGAAACTGGGAGTCTCGGGACTACGCGGTCAGTTCCTACAAGTTACATTGGTCCCATGCGAGGTGTTCGTGCCTCCTACGGGGTCGTTTGGGGGGCTGGTTTGGGTTTTCACCCTTTAACGGCCTGTTTTCAAGTCTAAGTGTGATTTTTGCAAATTATCATCATACTCTCAAACCGGGAGACTCGGGACTACGCGGTCAGTTCCTACAAGTTACATTGGTCCCGTGCGAGGTGTCCGTGCCTCCTACGGGGTCGTTTGGGGGCTGGTTTGGGTTTTCACCCTTTAACGGCCTGTTTTCAAGTCTAAGTGTGATTTTTGCAAATTATCGTCATACTCTGAAACTGGGAGTCTCGGGACTACGCGGTCAGTTCCTACAAGTTACATTGGTCCCATGCGAGGTGTTCGTGCCTCCTACGGGGTCGTTTGGAGGCTGGTTTGAGTTTTCACCCTTTAACAGCCTGTTTTCAAGTCTAAGTGTGATTTTTTCAAATTATCGTCATACTCTCAAACCGGGAGACACGGGAGTACGCCGTCAAATCCTACAAGTTACATTGGTCCCGTGCGAGGTGTCCGTGCCTCCTACGGGGTCGTTTGGGGGCTGGTTTGGGTTTTCACCCTTTAACGGCCTGTTTTCAAGTCTAAGTGTGATTTTTGCAAATTATCGTCATACTCTGAAACTGGGAGTCTCGGGACTACGCGGTCAGTTCCTACAAGTTACATTGGTCCCGTGCGAGGTGTTCGTGCCTCCTACGGGGTCGTTTGGGGGGCTGGTTTGGGTTTTCACCCTTTAACGGCCTGTTTTCAAGTCTAAGCGTGATTTTTGCAACTTATCGTCGTACTCTCAAACCGGGAGACCCGGGACTACGCGGTCAGTTCCTACAAGTTACATTAGTCCCGTGCGAGGTGTTCGTGCCTCCTACAGGGTCGTTTGGGTGCTGGTTTGGGTTTTCACCCTTTAACGGCCTGTTTTCAAGTCTAAGTGTGATTTTTGCAAATTATCATCATACTCTCAAACCGGGAGACCAGGGAGTACGCGGACATTTCCTATAAGTTACATTGGTCTCGTGCGAGGTGTTCGTGCCTCCTACGGGGTCGTTTGGGGGCTGGTTTGGGTTTTCACCCTTTAATGGCCTGTTTTCAAGTCTAAGTGTGATTTTTGCAAATTATCATCATACTCTCAAACCGAGAGACCCGGGACTACGTGGTCAGTTCCTACAAGTTACATTGGTCCCGTGCGAGGTGTTCGTGCCTCCTACGGGGTCGTTTGGGGGTTGGTTTGGGTTTTAACCCTTTAACGGCCTGTTTTCAAGTCCAAATGTAATTTTTGCAAATTATCGTCATACTCTCAAACCGAGAGACCCGGGACTACGCGGTCAGTTCCTACAAGTTACATTGGTCCCGTGCGAGGTGTTCGTGCCTCCTACGGGGTCGTTTGGGGGCTGGTTTGGGTTTTCACCCTTTAACGGCCTGTTTTCAAGTCTAAGTGTGATTTTTGCAAATTATCATCATACTCTCAAACCGGGAGACTCGGGACTAAGCGGTCAGTTCCTACAAGTTACATTGGTCCCGTGCCAGGTGTTCGTGCCTCCTACGGGGTCGTTTGGGGGCTGGTTTTGGTTTTCACCCTTTAACGGCCTGTTTTCAAGTATAAGTGTGATTTTTGCAAATTATCATCATACTCTCAAACCGGGAGACTCGGGACTACGCGGTCAGTTCCTACAAGTTACATTGGTCTCGTGCGAGGTGTTCGTGCCTCCTACGGGGTCGTTTGGGGGCTGGTTTGGGTTTTCACCCTTTAACGGCCTGTTTTCAAGTCTAAATGTGATTTTTGCAAATTATCGTCATACTCTCAAACCGGGAGACCCGGGACTACGCGGTCAGTTCCTACAAGTTACATTGGTCCCGTGCGAGGTGTTCGTGCCTCCTACGGGGTCGTTTGGGGGCTGGTTTGGGTTTTCACCCTTTAACGGCCTGTTTTCAAGTCTAAGTGTGATTTTTGAAAATTATCGTCATACTCTCAAACTGGTAGACCCGGGACTACGCGGTGAGTTCCTACAAGTTACATTGGTCCCGTGCGAGGTGTTCGTGCCTCCTACGGGGTCGTTTGGGGGCTGGTTTGGGTTTTCACCCTTTAACGACCTGTTTTCAAGTCTAAGTGTGATTTTTGAAAATTATCATCATACTCTCAAACCTGGAGACCCGGGACTACGCGGTCAGTTCCTACAAGTTACATTGGTCCCGTGCGAGGTGTTCGTGCCTCCTACGGGGTCGTTTGGGGGTTGGTTTCGGTTTTCACCCTTTAACGGCCTGTTTTCAAGTCTAAGTGTGATTTTTGCAAATTATCGTCATACTCTCAAACTGGGAGTCTCGGGACTACGCGGTCAGTTCCTACAAGTTACATTGGTCCCGTGCGAGGTGTTCGTGCCTCCTACGGGGTCGTTTGGGGGGCTGGTTTGAGTTTTCACCCTTTAACGGCCTGTTTTCAAGTCTAAGCGTGATTTTTGCAAATTATCGTCGTACTCTCAAACCGGGAGACCCGGGACTACGCGGTCAGTTCCTACAAGTTACATTCGTCCCGTGAGAGGTGTTCGTGCCTCCTACGGGGTCGTTTGGGGGCTGGTTTGGGTTTTCACCTTTTAATGGCCTGTTTTCAAGTCTAAGTGTGATTTAAGCAAATTATCGTCATACTCTCAAACCGGGAGACCCAGGACTACGCGGTCAGTTCCTACATGTTACATTAGTCCCGTGCGAGGTGTTCGTGCCTCCTACGGGGTCGTTTGGGGGCGGGTTTGGGTTTTCACCCTTTAAAGGCCTGTTTTCAAGTCTAAGTGTGATTATTGTAAATTATCATCATACTTTCAAACCGGGAGACCCGGGATTACCCGGTCAGTTCCTACAAGTTACATTCGTCCCGTGAGAGGTGCTCGTGCCTCCTACGGGGTCGTTTGGGGGCTGGTTTGAGTTTTCACCCTTTAACGGTCTGTTTTCAAGTCTAAGTGTGATTTTAGCAAATTATCGTCATACTCTCAAACCGGGAGACCCGGGACTACGCGGTCAGTTCCTACAAGTTACATTAGTCCCGTGCGAGGTGTTCGTGCCTCCTACAGGGTCGTTGGGGGCTGGTTTGGGTTTTCACCCTTTATCGGCCTGTTTTCAAGTCTAAGTGTGATTTTTGCAAATTATCATCATACTCTCAAACCGGGAGACCCGGGACTACGCGGTCAGTTCCTATAAGTTACATTGGTCTCGTGCGAGGTGTTAGTGCCTCCTACGGGGTCGTTTGGGGGCTGGTTTGGGTTTTCACCCTTTAATGGCCTGTTTTCGAGTCTAAGTGTGATTTTTGCAAATTATCATCATACTCTCAAACCGGGAGACCCGGGGCTACGTGGTCAGTTCCTACAAGTTACATTGATCCCGTGCGAGGTGTCCGTGCCTCCTACGGGGTCGTTTGGGAGTTGGTTTGGGTTTTAACCCTTTAACGGCCTGTTTTCAAGTATAAGTGTGATTTTTGCAAATTATCGTCATACTCTCAAACCGGGAGACTCGGGACTACGCGGTCAGTTCCTACAAGTTACATTGGTCCCGTGCGAGGTGTCCGTGCCTCCTACGGGGTCGTTTGGGGGCTGGTTTGGGTTTTCACCCTTTAACGGCCTGTTTTCAAGTATAAGTGTGATTTTTGCAAATTGTCATCATACTCTCAAACCGGGAGACTCGGGACTACGCGGTCAGTTCTTACAAGTTACATTGGTCCCGTGCGAGGTGTTCGTGCTTCCTACGGGGTCGTTTGGGGGCTGGTTTGGGTTTTCACCCTTTAACGGCCTGTTTTCAAGTATAAGTGTGATTTTTGCAAATTATCATCATACTCTCAAACCGGGAGACTCGGGACTATGCGGTCAGTTCCTACAAGTTACATTGGTCCCGTGCGAAGAGTTCGTGCCTCCTACGGGGTCGTTTGGGGGCTGGTTTGGGTTTTCACCCTTTAACGGCCTGTTTTCAAGTCTAAGTGTGATTTTTGCAAATTATCGTCATACTCTCAAATCGGGAGACCCGGGACTACGCGGTCAGTTCCTACAAATTACATTGGTCCCGTGCGAGGTGTTCGTGCCTCCTACGGGGTCGTTTGGGGGCTGGTTTGGGTTTTCACCCTTTAACGACCTGTTTTCAAGTCTAAGTGTGATTTTTGCAAATTATCGTCATACTCTCAAACCGGGAGACCCGGGACTACGCGGTCAGTTCCTACAAGTTACATTGGTCCCGTGCGAGGTGTTCGTGCCTCCTATGGGGTCGTTTGGGGGCTGGTTTGGGTTTTCACCCTTTAACGGCCTGTTTTCAAGTCTAAGTGTGATTTTTGCAAATTATCGTCATACTCTCAAATTGGGAGACCCGGGACTACGCGGTCAGTTCCTACAAGTTACATTGGTCCCGTGCGAAGAGTTCGTGCCTCCTACGGGGTCGTTTGGGGGCTGGTTTGGGTTTTAACCCTTTAACGGCCTGTTTTCAAGTCTAAGTGTGATTTTTGCAAATTATCGTCATACTCTCAAATTGGGAGACCCGGGACTACGCGGTCAGTTCCTACAAGTTACATTGGTCCCGTGCGAGGTGTTCGTGCCTCCTACGGGGTCGTTTGGGGGCTGGTTTGGGTTTTCACCCTTTAACGGCCTGTTTTCAAGTCTAAGTGTGATTTTTGCAAATTATCGCCATACTCTCAAACCGGGAGACCCGGGACTACGCCGTCAGTTCCTACAAGTTACATTGGTCCCGTGCGAGGTGTCCGTGCCTCCTACGGGGTCGTTTGGGGGCTGGTTTGGGTTTTCACCCTTTAACGACCTGTGTTTCAAGTCTAAGTGTGATTTTTGTAAATTATCATCATACTCTCAAATCGGGAGACTCGGGACTACGCCGTCAGTTCCTACAAGTTACATTGGTCCCGTGCGAGGTGTTCGTGCCTCCTACGGGGTCGTTTGGGGGCTGGTTTGGGTTTTCACCCTTTAACGGCCTGTTTTCAAGTATAAGTGTGATTTTTGCAAATTATCATCATACTCTCAAACCGGGAGACTCGGGACTACGCGGTCAGTTCCTACAAGTTACATTGGTCTCGTGCGAGGTGTTCTTGCCTCCTACGAGGTCGTTTGGGGGCTGGTTTGGGATTTCACCCTTTAACGGCCTGTTTTCAAGTCTAAATGTGATTTTTGCAAATTATCGTCATACTCTCAAATCGGGAGACCCGGGACTACGCGGTCAGTTCCTACAAGTTACATTGGTCCCGTGCGAGGTGTTCGTGCCTCCTACGGGGTCGTTTGGGGGCTGGTTTGGGTTTTCACCCTTTAACAGCCTGTTTTCAAGTCTAAGTGTGATTTTTTCAAATTATCGTCATACTCTCAAACCGGGAGACCCGGGACTACGCGGTCAGTTCCTACAAGTTACATTGGTCCCGTGCGAGGTGTTCGTGCCTCCTACGGGGTCGTTTGGGGGCTGGTTTGGGTTTTCACCCTTTAACGGCCTGTTTTTAAGTCTAAGTGTGATTTTTGAAAATTATCATCATACTCTCAAACCTGGTGACCCGGGACTACGTGGTCAGTTCCTACAAGTTACATTGGTCCCGTACGAGGTGTTCGTGCCTCCTACGGGGTTGTTTGGGGGTTGGTTTCGGTTTTCACCCTTTAACGGCCTGTTTTCAAGTCTAAGTGTGATTTTTGCAAATTATCGTCATACTCTCAAACTGGGAGACTCGGGACTACGCGGTCAGTTCCTACAAGTTATATTGGTCCCGTGCGAGGTGTTCGTGCCTCCTACGGGGTCGTTTGGGGGGTGGTTTGGGTTTTCACCCTTTAACGGCCTGTTTTCAAGTATAAGTGTGATTTTTGCAAATTATCATCATACTCTCAAACCGGGAGACTCGGGACTACGCGGTCAGTTCCTACAAGTTACATTGGTCCCGTGCGAGGTGTTCGTGCGTCCTACGGGGTCGTTTGGCGGCTGGTTTGGGTTTTCACCCTTTAACGGCCTTTTTTCAAGTCTAAATGTGATTTTTGCAAATTATCGTCGTACTCTCAAACCGGAAGACCCGGGACTACGCGGTCAGTTCCTACAAGTTACATTCGTCCCGTGAGAGGTGTTCGTGCCTCCTACGGGGTCGTTTGGGGGCTGGTTTGGGTTTTCACCCTTTAACGGCCTGTTTTCAAGTCTAAGTGTGATTTTAGCAAATTATCATCATACTCTCAAACCGGGAGACTCGGGACTACGCGGTCAGTTCCTATAAGTTACATTGGTCTCGTGCGAGGTGTTAGTGCCTCCTACGGGGTCGTTAGGGGGCTGGTTTGGGTTTTCACCCTTTAATGGCCTGTTTTCAAGTCTAAGTGTGATTTTTGCAAATTATCATCATACTCTCAAACCGGGAGACCCGGGACTACGTGGTCAGTTCCTACAAGTTACATTGATCCCGTGCGAGGTGTCCGTGCCTCCTATGGGGTCGTTTGGGGGCTGGTTTGGGTTTTAACCCTTTAACGGCCTGTTTTCAAGTATAAGTGTGATTTTTGCAAATTATCGTCATACTCTCAAACCGGGAGACTCGGGACTACGCGGTCAGTTCCTACAAGTTACATTGGTCCCGTGCGAGGTGTCCGTGCCTCCTACGGGGTCGTTTGGGGGCTGGTTTGGGTTTTCACCCTTTAACGGCCTGTTTTCAAGTATAAGTGTGATTTTTGCAAATTATCATCATACTCTCAAACCGGGAGACTCGGGACTACGCGGTCAGTTCCTACAAGTTACATTGGTCCCGTGCGAGGTGTTCGTGCGTCCTACGGGGTCGTTTGGCGGCTGGTTTGGGTTTTCACCCTTTAATGGCCTTTTTTCAAGTCTAAATGTGATTTTTGCAAATTATCGTCGTACTCTCAAACCGGAAGACCCGGGACTACGCGGTCAGTTCCTACAAGTTACATTCGTCCCGTGAGAGGTGTTCGTGCCTCCTACGGGGTCGTTTGGGGGCTGGTTTGGGTTTTCACCCTTTAACGGCCTGTTTTCAAGTCTAAGTGTGATTTTAGCAAATTATCATCATACTCTCAAACCGGGAGACTCGGGACTACGCGGTCAGTTCCTATAAGTTACATTGGTCTCGTGCGAGGTGTTAGTGCCTCCTACGGGGTCGTTAGGGGGCTGGTTTGGGTTTTCACCCTTTAATGGCCTGTTTTCAAGTCTAAGTGTGATTTTTGCAAATTATCATCATACTCTCAAACCGGGAGACCCGGGACTACGTGGTCAGTTCCTACAAGTTACATTGATCCCGTGCGAGGTGTCCGTGCCTCCTACGGGGTCGTTTGGGGGTTGGTTTGGGTTTTAACCCTTTAACGGCCTGTTTTCAAGTATAAGTGTGATTTTTGCAAATTATCGTCATACTCTCAAACCGGGAGACTCGGGACTACGCGGTCAGTTCCTACAAGTTACATTGGTCCCGTGCGAGGTGTCCGTGCCTCCTACGGGGTCGTTTGGGGGCTGGTTTGGGTTTTCACCCTTTAACGGCCTGTTTTCAAGTATAAGTGTGATTTTTGCAAATTGTCATCATACTCTCAAACCGGGAGACTCGGGACTACGCGGTCAGTTCTTACAAGTTACATTGGTCCCGTGCGAGGTGTTCGTGCTTCCTACGGGGTCGTTTGGGGGCTGGTTTGGGTTTTCACCCTTTAACGGCCTGTTTTCAAGTATAAGTGTGATTTTTGCAAATTATCATCATACTCTCAAACCGGGAGACTCGGGACTACGCGGTCAGTTCCTACAAGTTACATTGGTCCCGTGCGAAGAGTTCGTGCCTCCTACGGGGTCGTTTGGGGGCTGGTTTGGGTTTTCACCCTTTAACGGCCTGTTTTCAAGTCTAAGTGTGATTTTTGCAAATTATCGTCATACTCTCAAATCGGGAGACCCGGGACTACGCGGTCAGTTCCTACAAATTACATTGGTCCCGTGCGAGGTGTTCGTGCCTCCTACGGGGTCGTTTGGGGGCTGGTTTGGGTTTTCACCCTTTAACGACCTGTTTTCAAGTCTAAGTGTGATTTTTGCAAATTATCGTCATACTCTCAAACCGGGAGACCCGGGACTACGCGGTCAGTTCCTATAAGTTACATTGGTCCCGTACGAGGTGTTCGTGCCTCCTACGGGGTCGTTTGGGGGGTGGTTTGGGTTTTCACCCTTTAACGGCCTGTTTTCAAGTCTAAGTGTGATTTTTGCAAATTATCGTCATACTCTCAAACCGGGAGACTCGGGACTACGCGGTTAGTTCCTACAAGTTACATTGGTCCCGTGCGAGGTGTTCGTGCCTCCTACGGGGTCGTTTGGGGGCTGGTTTGGGTTTTCACCCTTTAACGTCCTGTTTTCAAGTCTAAGTGTGATTTTTGCAAATTAGCGTCATACTCTCAAACCGAGAGACCCGGGACTACGCCGTCAGTTCCTACAATTTACATTGGTCCCGTGCGAGGTGTTCGTGCCTGCTACAGGGTCGTTTGGGGGCTGGTTTTGTGTTTTCACCCTTTAACGGCCTGTTTTCAAGTCTAAGTGTATTTTTGCAAATTATCGCCATACTCTCAAATCGGGAGACCCGGGACTACGCCGTCAGTTCCTACAAGTTACATTGGTCCCGTGCGAGGTGTCCGTGCCTCCTACGGGGTCGTTTGGGGGCTGGTTTGGGTTTTCACCCTTTAACGGCCTGTTTTCAAGTCTAAGTGTGATTTTTGTAAATTATCATCATACTCTCAAATCGGGAGACTCGGGACTACGCGGTCAGTTCCTACAAGTTACATTGGTCCCGTGCGAGGTGTTCGTGCCTCCTACGGGGTCGTTTGGGGGCTGGTTTGGGTTTTCACCCTTTAACGGCCTGTTTTCAAGTCTAAGTGTGATT
Organism: Sambucus nigra; assembly: GCA_949130495.1. Classification (NCBI taxonomy): domain Eukaryota; kingdom Viridiplantae; phylum Streptophyta; class Magnoliopsida; order Dipsacales; family Adoxaceae; genus Sambucus; species Sambucus nigra. Next base: position 252,991,156 of record OX422223.1, on the reverse strand, counting down.
TTTGCAAATTATCGCAATACTCTCAAGCCGGGAGACCCGGGACTACGCCGTCAGTTCCTACAAGTTACATTGGTCCCGTGCGAGGTGTCCGTGCTTCCTACGGGGTCGTTTGGGGGCTCGTTTGGGTTTTAACCCTTTAACGGCCTATTTTCAAGTCTAAGTGTGATTTTTGTAAATTATCATCATACTCTCAAATCGGGAGACTCGGGACTACGCCGTCAGTTCCTACAAGTTACATTGGTCCCGTGCGAGGTGTTCGTGCTTCCTACGGGGTCGTTTGGGGGCTGGTTTGGGTTTTCACCCTTTAACGGCCTGTTTTCAAGTATAAGTGTGATTTTTGCAAATTATCATCATACTCTCAAACCGGGAGACTCGGGACTACGCGGTCAGTTCCTACAAGTTACATTGGTCTCGTGCGAGGTGTTCTTGCCTCCTACGGGGTCGTTTGGGGGCTGGTTTGGGATTTCACCCTTTAACGGCCTGTTTTCAAGTCTAAATGTGATTTTTGCAAATTATCGTCATACTCTCAAATCGGGAGACCCGGGACTACGTGGTCAGTTCCTACAAGTTACATTGGTCCCGTGCGAGGTGTTCGTGCCTCCTACGGAGTCGTTTGGGGGCTGGTTTGGGTTTTCACCCTTTAACAGCCTGTTTTCAAGTCTAAGTGTGATTTTTTCAAATTATCGTCATACTCTCAAACCGGGAGACCCGGGACTACGCGGTCAGTTCCTACAAGTTACATTGGTCCCGTGCGAGGTGTTCGTGCCTCCTACGGCGTCGTTTGGGGGCTGGTTTGGGTTTTCACCCTTTAACGGCCTGTTTTCAAGTCTAAGTGTGATTTTTGAAAATTATCATCATACTCTCAAACCTGGTGACCCGGGACTACGCGGTCAGTTCCTACAAGTTACATTGGTCCCGTACGAGGTGTTCGTGCCTCCTACGGGGTTGTTTGGGGGTTGGTTTCGGTTTTCACCCTTTAACGGCCTGTTTTCAAGTCTAAGTGTGATTTTTGCAAATTATCGTCATACTCTCAAACTGGGAGACTCGGGACTACGCGGTCAGTTCCTACAAGTTACATTGGTCCCGTGCGAGGTGTTCGTGCCTCCTACGGGGTCGTTTGGGGGGTGGTTTGGGTTTTCACCCTTTAACGGCCTGTTTTCAAGTATAAGTGTGATTTTTGCAAATTATCATCATACTCTCAAACCGGGAGACTCGGGACTACGCGGTCAGTTCCTACAAGTTACATTGGTCCCGTGCGAGGTGTTCGTACCTCCTACGGGGTCGTTTGGGGGCTGGTTTGGGTTTTCACCCTTTAACGGCCTGTTTTCAAGTCTAAGTGTGATTTTAGCAAATTATCGTCATACTCTCAAACCGGGAGACCTGGGACTACGCGGTCAGGTCCTACATGTTACATTAGTCCCGTGTGAGGTGTTCGTGCCTCCTACGGGGTCGTTTGGGGGCTGGTTTGGGTTTTCACCCTTTAACGGCCTGTTTTCAAGTCTAAGTGTGATTATTGTAAATTATCATCATACTCTCAAACCGGGAGACCCGGGATTACGCGGTCAGTTCCTACAAGTTACATTCGTCCCTTGAGAGGTGTTCGTGCCTCCTACGGGGTCGTTTGGGGGCTGGTTTGGGTTTTCACCCTTTAACGGCCTGTTTTCAAGTCTAAGTGTGATTTTAGCAAATTATCGTCATACTCTCAAACCGGGAGACCTGGGACTACGCGGTCAGGTCCTACATGTTACATTAGTCCCGTGTGAGGTGTTCGTGCCTCCTACGGGGTCGTTTGGGGGCTGGTTTGGGTTTTCACCCTTTAACGGCCTGTTTTCAAGTCTAAGTGTGATTATTGTAAATTATCATCATACTCTCAAACCGGGAGACCCGGGATTACGCGGTCAGTTCCTACAAGTTACATTCGTCCCTTGAGAGGTGTTCGTGCCTCCTACGGGGTCGTTTGGGGGCTGGTTTGGGTTTTCACCCTTTAACGGCCTGTTTTCAAGTCTAAGTGTGATTTTAGCAAATTATCGTCATACTCTCAAACCGGGAGACCCGGGACTACGCGGTCAGTTCCTACAAGTTACATTAGTCCCATGCGAGGTGTTCGTGCCTCCTACGGGGTCGTTTGGGAGATGGTTTGGGTTTTCACCCTTTAACGTCCTATTTTCAAGTCTAAGTGTGATTTTTGCAAATTATCGTCATACTCTCAAACCGGGAGACCCGGGACTACGCGGTCAGTTCCTATAAGTTACATTGGTCTCGTGCGAGGTGTTCGTGCCTCCTACGGGGTCGTTTGGGTTTTCACCCTTTAATGGCCTGTTTTCAAGTCTAAGTGTGATTTTTGCAAATTATCATCATACTCTCAAACCGGGAGACCCGGGACTACGCGGTCAGTTCCTACAAGTTACATTGGTCCCGTGCGAGGTGTTCGTGCCTCCTACGGGGTCGTTTGGGGGTTGGTTTGGGTTTTCACCCTTTAACAGCCTGTTTTCAAGTCTAAGTGTGATTTTTTCAAATTATCGTCATACTCTCAAACCGGGAGACATGGGACCACGCCGTCAAATCCTACAAGTTACATTGGTCCCATGCGAGGTGTCCGTGCCTCCTACGGGGTCGTTTGGGGGCTGGTTTGGGTTTTCACCCTTTAACGGCCTGTTTTCAAGTCTAAGTGTGATTTTTGTAAATTATCGTCATACTCTCAAACCGGGAGACCCGGGACTACGCGGTCAGTTCCTACTAGTTACATTCGTCCCGTGCGAGGTGTCCGTGCCTTCTACGGGGTCGTTTGGGGGTTGGTTTGGGTTTTAACCCTTTAACGGCCTGTTTTCAAGTATAAGTGTGATTTTTGCAAATTATCGTCATACTCTCAAACCGGGAGACTCGGGACTACGCGGTTAGTTCCTACAAGTTACATTGGTCCCGTGCGAGGTGTTCGTGCCTCCTACGGGGTCGTTTGGGGGTTGGTTTGGGTTTTCACCCTTTAACGGCCTGTTTTCAAGTATAAGTGTGATTTTTGCAAATTATCATCATACTCTCAAACCGGGAGACTCGGGACTACGCGGTCAGTTCCTACAAGTTACATTGCTCCCGTGCGAGGTGTTCGTGCCTCCTACGGGGTCGTTTGGGGGCTGGTTTGGGTTTTCACCCTTTAACGGCCTGTTTTCAAGTCTAAATGTGATTTTTGCAAATTATTGTCATACTCTCAAACCGGGAGACCCGGGACTACGCGGTCAATTCCTACAAGTTACATTAGTCCCGTGCGAGGTGTTCGTGCCTCCTACGGGGTCGTTTGGGGGCTGGTTTGGGTTTTCACCCTTTAACGGCCTGTTTTCAAGTATAAGTGTGATTTTTGCAAATTATCATCATACTCTCAAACCGGGAGACTCGGGACTACGCGATCAGTTCCTACAAGTTACATTGGTCCCGTGCGAGGTGTTCGTGCCTCCTACGGGGTCGTTTGGGGGGTGGTTTGGGTTTTCACCCTTTAACGGCCTGTTTTCAAGTCTAAGTGTGATTTTTGCAAATTATCGTCATACTCTCAAACTGGGAGACTCGGGACTACGCGGTCAGTTCCTATAAGTTACATTGGTCTCGTGCGTGGTGTTCGTGCCTCCTATGGGGTCGTTTGGGGGCTGGTTTGGGTTTTCACCCTTTAATGGCCTGTTTTCAAGTCTAAGTGTGATTTTTGCAAATTATCATCATACTCTCAAACCGGGAGACCCGGGACTACGCGGTCAGTTCCTACAAGTTACATTGGTCCCGTGCGAGGTGTTCGTGCCTCCTACGGGGTCGTTTGGGGGCTGGTTTGGGTTTTCACCCTTTAACAGCCTGTTTTCAAGTCTAAGTGTGATTTTTTCAAATTATCGTCATACTCTCAAACCGGGAGACATGGGACTACGCCGTCAAATCCTACAAGTTACATTGGTCCCGTGCGAGGTGTCCGTGCCTCCTATGGGGTCGTTTGGGGGCTGGTTTGGGTTTTCACCCTTTAACGGCCTGTTTTCAAGTCTAAGTGTGATTTTTGTAAATTATCGTCATACTCTCAAACCGGGAGACCCGGGACTACGCGGTCAGTTCCTACTAGTTACATTCGTCCCGTGCGAGGTGTCCGTGCCTCCTACGGGGTCGTTTGGGGGTTGGTTTGGGTTTTAACCCTTTAACGGCCTGTTTTCAAGTATAAGTGTGATTTTTGCAAATTATCGTCATACTCTCAAACCGGGAGACTCGGGACTACGCGGTTAGTTCCTACAAGTTACATTGGTCCCGTGCGAGGTGTTCGTGCCTCCTACGGGGTCGTTTGGGGGTTGGTTTGGGTTTTCACCCTTTAACGGCCTGTTTTCAAGTATAAGTGTGATTTTTGCAAATTATCATCATACTCTCAAACCGGGAGACTCGGGACTACGCGGTCAGTTCCTACAAGTTACATTGCTCCCGTGCGAGGTGTTCGTGCCTCCTACGGGGTCGTTTGGGGGCTGGTTTGGGTTTTCACCCTTTAACGGCCTGTTTTCAAGTCTAAATGTGATTTTTGCAAATTATTGTCATACTCTCAAACCGGGAGACCCGGGACTACGCGGTCAATTCCTACAAGTTACATTAGTCCCGTGCGAGGTGTTCGTGCCTCCTACGGGGTCGTTTGGGGGCTGGTTTGGGTTTTCACCCTTTAACGGCCTGTTTTCAAGTATAAGTGTGATTTTTGCAAATTATCATCATACTCTCAAACCGGGAGACTCGGGACTACGCGGTCAGTTCCTACAAGTTACATTGGTCCCGTGCGAGGTGTTCGTGCCTCCTACGGGGTCGTTTGTGGGGTGGTTTGGGTTTTCACCCTTTAACGGCCTGTTTTCAAGTCTAAGTGTGATTTTTGCAAATTATCGTCATACTCTCAAACTGGGAGACTCGGGACAACGCGGTCAGTTCCTATAAGTTACATTGGTCTCGTGCGTGGTGTTCGTGCCTCCTACGGGGTCGTTTGGGGGCTGGTTTGGGTTTTCACCCTTTAATGGCCTGTTTTCAAGTATAAGTGTGATTTTTGCAAATTATCATCATACTCTCAAACCGGGAGACTCGGGACTACGCGGTCAGTTCCTACAAGTTACATTGGTCCCGTGCGAGGTGTTCGTGCCTCCTACGGGGTCGTTTGGGGGGTGGTTTGGGTTTTCACCCTTTAACGGCCTGTTTTCAAGTCTAAGTGTGATTTTTGCAAATTATCGTCATACTCTCAAACTGGGAGACTCGGGACTACGCGGTCAGTTCCTATAAGTTACATTGGTCTCGTGCGTGGTGTTCGTGCCTCCTATGGGGTCGTTTGGGGGCTGGTTTGGGTTTTCACCCTTTAATGGCCTGTTTTCAAGTCTAAGTGTGATTTTTGCAAATTATCATCATACTCTCAAACCGGGAGACCCGGGACTACGCGGTCAGTTCCTACAAGTTACATTGGTCCCGTGCGAGGTGTTCGTGCCTCCTACGGGGTCGTTTGGGGGCTGGTTTGGGTTTTCACCCTTTAACAGCCTGTTTTCAAGTCTAAGTGTGATTTTTTCAAATTATCGTCATACTCTCAAACCGGGAGACATGGGACTACGCCGTCAAATCCTACAAGTTACTTTGGTCCCGTGCGAGGTGTCCGTGCCTCCTATGGGGTCGTTTGGGGGCTGGTTTGGGTTTTCACCCTTTAACGGCCTGTTTTCAAGTCTAAGTGTGATTTTTGTAAATTATCGTCATACTCTCAAACCGGGAGACCCGGGACTACGCGGTCAGTTCCTACTAGTTACATTCGTCCCGTGCGAGGTGTCCGTGCCTCCTACGGGGTCGTTTGGGGGTTGGTTTGGGTTTTAACCCTTTAACGGCCTGTTTTCAAGTATAAGTGTGATTTTTGCAAATTATCGTCATACTCTCAAACCGGGATACTCGGGACTACGCGGTTAGTTCCTACAAGTTACATTGGTCCCGTGCGAGGTGTTCGTGCCTCCTACGGGGTCGTTTGGGGGTTGGTTTGGGTTTTCACCCTTTAACGGCCTGTTTTCAAGTATAAGTGTGATTTTTGCAAATTATCATCATACTCTCAAACCGGGAGACTCGGGACTACGCGGTCAGTTCCTACAAGTTACATTGCTCCCGTGCGAGGTGTTCGTGCCTCCTACGGGGTCGTTTGGGGGCTGGTTTGGGTTTTCACCCTTTAACGGCCTGTTTTCAAGTCTAAATGTGATTTTTGCAAATTATTGTCATACTCTCAAACCGGGAGACCCGGGACTACGCGGTCAATTCCTACAAGTTACATTAGTCCCGTGCGAGGTGTTCGTGCCTCCTACGGGGTCGTTTGGGGGCTGGTTTGGGTTTTCACCCTTTAACGGCCTGTTTTCAAGTATAAGTGTGATTTTTGCAAATTATCATCATACTCTCAAACCGGGAGACTCGGGACTACGCGGTCAGTTCCTACAAGTTACATTGGTCCCGTGCGAGGTGTTCGTGCCTCCTACGGGGTCGTTTGGGGGGTGGTTTGGGTTTTCACCCTTTAACGGCCTGTTTTCAAGTCTAAGTGTGATTTTTGCAAATTATCGTCATACTCTCAAACTGGGAGACTCGGGACAACGCGGTCAGTTCCTATAAGTTACATTGGTCTCGTGCGTGGTGTTCGTGCCTCCTACGGGGTCGTTTGGGGGCTGGTTTGGGTTTTCACCCTTTAATGGCCTGTTTTCAAGTCTAAGTGTGATTTTTGCAAATTATCATCATACTCTCAAACCGGGAGACCCGGGACTACGCAGTCAGTTCCTACAAGTTACATTGGTCCCGTGCGAGGTGTTCGTGCCTCCTACGGAGTCGTTTGGGGGCTGGTTTGGGTTTTCACCCTTTAAGAGCCTGTTTTCAAGTCTAAGTGTGATTTTTGCAAAATATCATCATACTCTCAAACCGGGAGACCCGGGACTACGTGGTCAGTTCCTACAAGTTACATTGATCCCGTGCGAGGTGTCCGTGCCTCCTACGGGGTCGTTTGGGGGTTGGTTTGGGTTTTAACCCTTTAACGGCCTGTTTTCAAGTATAAGTGTGATTTTTGCAAATTATCGTCATACTCTCAAACCGGGAGACTCGGGACTACGCGGTCAGTTCCTACAAGTTACATTGGTCCCGTGCGAGGTGTCCGTGCCTCCTACGGGGTCGTTTGGGGGCTGGTTTGGGTTTTCACCCTTTAACGGCCTGTTTTCAAGTATAAGTGTGATTTTTGCAAATTGTCATCATACTCTCAAACCGGGAGACAAGGGACTACGCGGTCAGTTCTTACAAGTTACATTGGTCCCGTGCGAGGTGTTCGTGCTTCCTACGGGGTCGTTTGGGGGCTGGTTTGGGTTTTCACCCTTTAACGGCCTGTTTTCAAGTATAAGTGTGATTTTTGCAAATTATCATCATACTCTCAAACCGGGAGACTCGGGACTACGCGGTCAGTTCCTACAAGTTACATTGGTCCCGTGCGAAGAGTTCGTGCCTCCTACGGGGTCGTTTGGGGGCTGGTTTGGGTTTTCACCCTTTAACGGCCTGTTTTCAAGTCTAAGTGTGATTTTTGCAAATTATCGTCATACTCTCAAATCGGGAGACCCGGGACTACGCGGTCAGTTCCTACAAATTACATTGGTCCCGTGCGAGGTGTTCGTGCCTCCTACGGGGTCGTTTGGGGGCTGGTTTGGGTTTTCACCCTTTAACGACCTGTTTTCAAGTCTAAGTGTGATTTTTGCAAATTATCGTCATACTCTCAAACCGGGAGACCCGGGACTACGCGGTCAGTTCCTACAAGTTACATTGGTCCCGTACGAGGTGTTCGTGCCTCCTACGGGGTCGTTTGGGGGCTGGTTTGGGTTTTCACCCTTTAACGGCCTGTTTTCAAGTCTAAGTGTGATTTTTGCAAATTATCGTCATACTCTCAAACCGGGAGACCCGGGACTACGCGGTTAGTTCCTACAAGACACATTGGTCCCGTGCGAGGTGTTCGTGCCTCCTACGGGGTCGTTTGGGGGCTGGTTTGGGTTTTCACCCTTTAACGTCCTGTTTTCAAGTCTAAGTGTGATTTTTGCAAATTAGCGTCATACTCTCAAACCGAGAGACCCGGGACTACGCCGTCAGTTCCTACAATTTACATTGGTCCCGTGCGAGGTGTTCGTGCCTGCTACGGGGTCGTTTGGGGGCTGGTTTTGTGTTTTCACCCTTTAACGGCCTGTTTTCAAGTCTAAGTGTATTTTTGCAAATTATCGCCATACTCTCAAACCGGGAGACCCGGGACTACGCCGTCAGTTCCTACAAGTTACATTGGTCCCGTGCGAGGTGTCCGTGCCTCCTACGGGGTCGTTTGGGGGCTGGTTTGGGTTTTCACCCTTTAACGGCCTGTTTTCAAGTCTAAGTGTGATTTTTGTAAATTATCATCATACTCTCAAATCGGGAGACTCGGGACTACGCGGTCAGTTCCTACAAGTTACATTGGTCCCGTGCGAGGTGTTCGTGCCTCCTACGGGGTCGTTTGGGGGCTGGTTTGGGTTTTCACCCTTTAACGGCCTGTTTTCAAGTCTAAGTGTGATTTTTGCAAATTATTGCCATACTCTCAAACCGGGAGACCCGGGACTACGCCGTCAGTTCCTACAAGTTACATTGGTCCCGTGCGAGGTGTCCGTGCCTCCTACGGGGTCGTTTGGGGGCTCGTTTGGGTTTTCACCCTTTAACGGCCTGTTTTCAAGTCTAAGTGTGATTTTTGTAAATTATCATCATACTCTCAAATCGGGAGACTCGGGACTACGCCGTCAGTTCCTACAATTTACATTGGTCCCGTGCGAGGTGTTCGTGCCTCCTACGGGGTCGTTTGGGGGCTGGTTTGGGTTTTCACCCTTTAACGGCCTGTTTTCAAGTATAAGTGTGATTTTTGCAAATTATCATCATACTCTCAAACCGGGAGACTCGGGACTACGCGGTCAGTTCCTACAAGTTACATTGGTCTCGTGCGAGGTGTTCTTGCCTCCTACGGGGTCGTTTGGGGGTTGGTTTGGGATTTCACCCTTTAACGACCTGTTTTCAAGTCTAAATGTGATTTTTGCAAATTATCATCATACTCTCAAATCGGGAGACCCGGGACTACGTGGTCAGTTCCTACAAGTTACATTGGTCCCGTGCGAGGTGTTCGTGCCTCCTACGGGGTCGTTTGGGGGCTGGTTTGGGTTTTCACCCTTTAACAGCCTGTTTTCAAGTCTAAGTGTGATTTTTTCAAATTATCGTCATACTCTCAAACCGGGAGACCCGGGACTACGCGGTTAGATCCTACAAGTTACATTGGTCCCGTGCGAGGTGTTCGTGCCTCCTACGGGGTCGTTTGGGGGGTGGTTTGGGTTTTCACCCTTTAACGGCCTGTTTTCAAGTATAAGTGTGATTTTTGCAAATTATCATCATACTCTCAAACCGGGAGACTCGGGACTACGCGGTCAGTTCCTACAAGTTACATTGGTCCCGTGCGAGGTGTTCGTGCCTCCTACGGGGTCGTTTGGCGGCTGGTTTGGGTTTTCACCCTTTAACGGCCTTTTTTCAAGTCTAAATGTGATTTTTGCAAATTATTGTCGTACTCTCAAACCGGAAGACCCGGGACTACGCGGTCAGTTCCTACAAGTTACATTCGTCCCGTGAGAGGTGTTCGTGCCTCCTACGGGGTCGTTGGGGGGCTGGTTTGGGTTTTCACCCTTTAACGGCCTGTTTTCAAGTCTAAGTGTGATTTTAGCAAATTATCGTCATACTCTCAAACCGGGAGACCTGGGACTACGCGGTCAGGTCCTACATGTTACATTAGTCCCGTGCGAGGTGTTCGTGCCTCCTACGGGGTCGTTTGGGGGCTGGTTTGGGTTTTCACCCTTTAACGGCCTGTTTTCAAGTCTAAGTGTGATTATTGTAAATTATCATCATACTCTCAAACCGGGAGACCCGGGATTACGCGGTCAGTTCCTACAAGTTACATTCGTCCCTTGAGAGGTGTTCGTGCCTCCTACGGGGTCGTTTGGGGGCTGGTTTGGGTTTTCACCCTTTAACGGCCTGTTTTCAAGTCTAAGTGTGATTTTAGCAAATTATCGTCATACTCTCAAACCGGGAGACCCGGGACTACGCGGTCAGTTCCTACAAGTTACATTAGTCCCATGCGAGGTGTTCGTGCCTCCTACGGGGTCGTTTGGGGGATGGTTTGGGTTTTCACCCTTTAACGGCCTATTTTCAAGTCTAAGTGTGATTTTTGCAAATTATCGTCATACTCTCAAACCGGGAGACCCGGGACTACGCGGTCAGTTCCTATAAGTTACATTGGTCTCGTGCGAGGTGTTCGTGCCTCCGACGGGGTCGTTTGGGGGCTGGTTTGGGTTTTCACCCTTTAATGGCCTGTTTTCAAGTCTAAGTGTGATTTTTGCAAATTATCATCATACTCTCAAACCGGGAGACCCGGGACTACGCGGTCAGTTCCTACAAGTTACATTGGTCCCGTACGAGGTGTTCGTGCCTCCTACGGGGTTGTTTGGGGGTTGGTTTCGGTTTTCACCCTTTAACGGCCTGTTTTCAAGTCTAAGTATGATTTTTGCAAATTATCGTCATACTCTCAAACTGGGAGACTCGGGACTACGCGGTCAGTTCCTACAAGTTACATTAGTCCCATGCGAGGTGTTCGTGCCTCCTACGGGGTCGTTTGGGGGATGGTTTGGGTTTTCACCCTTTAACGGCCTATTTTCAAGTCTAAGTGTGATTTTTGCAAATTATCGTCATACTCTCAAACCGGGAGACCCGGGACTACGCGGTCAGTTCCTATAAGTTACATTGGTCTCGTGCGAGGTGTTCGTGCCTCCGACGGGGTCGTTTGGGGGCTGGTTTGGGTTTTCACCCTTTAATGGCCTGTTTTCAAGTCTAAGTGTGATTTTTGCAAATTATCATCATACTCTCAAACCGGGAGCCCCGGGACTACGCGGTCAGTTCCTACAAGTTACATTGGTCCCGTACGAGGTGTTCGTGCCTCCTACGGGGTTGTTTGGGGGTTGGTTTCGGTTTTCACCCTTTAACGGCCTGTTTTCAAGTCTAAGTGTGATTTTTGCAAATTATCGTCATACTCTCAAACTGGGAGACTCGGGACTACGCGGTCAGTTCCTACAAGTTACATTGGTCCCGTGCGAGGTGTTCGTGCCTCCTACGGGGTCGTTTGGGGGGTGGTTTGGGTTTTCACCCTTTAACGGCCTGTTTTCAAGTATAAGTGTGATTTTTGCAAATTATCATCATACTCTCAAACCGGGAGACTCGGGACTACGCGGTCAGTTCCTACAAGTTACATTGGTCCCGTGCGAGGTGTTCGTGCCTCCTACGGGGTCGTTTGGCGGCTGGTTTGGGTTTTCACCCTTTAACGGCCTTTTTTCAAGTCTAAATGTGATTTTTGCAAATTATTGTCGTACTCTCAAACCGGAAGACCCGGGACTACGCGGTCAGTTCCTACAAGTTACATTCGTCCCGTGAGAAGTGTTCGTGCCTCCTACGGGGTCGTTGGGGGGCTGGTTTGGGTTTTCACCCTTTAACGGCCTGTTTTCAAGTCTAAGTGTGATTTTAGCAAATTATCGTCATACTCTCAAACCGGGAGACCTGGGACTACGCGGTCAGGTCCTACATGTTACATTAGTCCCGTGCGAGGTGTTCGTGCCTCCTACGGGGTCGTTTGGGGGCTGGTTTGGGTTTTCACCCTTTAACGGCCTGTTTTCAAGTCTAAGTGTGATTATTGTAAATTATCATCATACTCTCAAACCGGGAGACCCGGGATTACGCGGTCAGTTCCTACAAGTTACATTCGTCCCTTGAGAGGTGTTCGTGCCTCCTACGGGGTCGTTTGGGGGCTGGTTTGGGTTTTCACCCTTTAACGGCCTGTTTTCAAGTCTAAGTGTGATTTTAGCAAATTATCGTCATACTCTCAAACCGGGAGACCCGGGACTACGCGGTCAGTTCCTACAAGTTACATTAGTCCCATGCGAGGTGTTCGTGCCTCCTACGGGGTCGTTTGGGGGATGGTTTGGGTTTTCACCCTTTAACGGCCTATTTTCAAGTCTAAGTGTGATTTTTGCAAATTATCGTCATACTCTCAAACCGGGAGACCCGGGACTACGCGGTCAGTTCCTATAAGTTACATTGGTCTCGTGCGAGGTGTTCGTGCCTCCGACGGGGTCGTTTGGGGGCTGGTTTGGGTTTTCACCCTTTAATGGCCTGTTTTCAAGTCTAAGTGTGATTTTTGCAAATTATCATCATACTCTCAAACCGGGAGACCCGGGACTACGCGGTCAGTTCCTACAAGTTACATTGGTCCCGTGCGAGGTGTTCGTGCCTCCTACGGGGTCGTTTGGGGGCTGGTTTGGGTTTTCACCCTTTAACAGCCTGTTTTCAAGTCTAAGTGTGATTTTTTCAAATTATCGTCATACTTTCAAACCGGGAGACATGGGACTACGCCGTCAAATCCTACAAGTTACATTGGTCCCATGCGAGGTGTCCGTGCCTCTTACGGGGTCGTTTGGGGGCTGGTTTGGGTTTTCACCCTTTAACGGCCTGTTTTCAAGTCTAAGTGTGATTTTTGTAAATTATCGTCATACTCTCAAACCGGGAGACCCGGGACTACGCGGTCAGTTCCTACTAGTTACATTCGTCCCGTGCGAGGTGTCCGTGCCTCCTACGGGGTCGTTTGGGGGTTGGTTTGGGTTTTAACCCTTTAACGGCCTGTTTTCAAGTATAAGTGTGATTTTTGCAAATTATCGTCATACTCTCAAACCGGGAGACTCGGGACTACGCGGTTAGTTCCTACAAGTTACATTGGTCCCGTGCGAGGTGTTCGTGCCTCCTACGGGGTCGTTTGGGGGTTGGTTTGGGTTTTCACCCTTTAACGGCCTGTTTTCAAGTATTAGTGTGATTTTTGCAAATTATCATCATACTCTCAAACCGGGAGACTCGGGACTACGCGGTCAGTTCCTACAAGTTACATTGCTCCCGTGCGAGGTGTTCGTGCCTCCTACGGGGTCGTTTGGGGGCTGGTTTGGGTTTTCACCCTTTAACGGCCTGTTTTCAAGTCTAAATGTGATTTTTGCAAATTATTGTCATACTCTCAAACCGGGAGACCCGGGACTACGCGGTCAATTCCTACAAGTTACATTAGTCCCGTGCGAGGTGTTCGTGCCTCCTACGGGGTCGTTTGGGGGCTGGTTTGGGTTTTCACCCTTTAACGGCCTGTTTTTAAGTATAAGTGTGATTTTTGCAAATTATCATCATACTCTCAAACCGGGAGACTCGGGACTACGCGGTCAGTTCCTACAAGTTACATTGGTCCCGTGCGAGGTGTTCGTGCCTCCTACGGGGTCGTTTGTGGGGTGGTTTGGGTTTTCACCCTTTAACGGCCTGTTTTCAAGTCTAAGTGTGATTTTTGCAAATTATCGTCATACTCTCAAACTGGGAGACTCGGGACTACGCGGTCAGTTCCTATAAGTTACATTGGTCTCGTGCGTGGTGTTCGTGCCTCCTACGGGGTCGTTTGGGGGCTGGTTTGGGTTTTCACCCTTTAATGGCCTGTTTTCAAGTCTTAGTGTGATTTTTGCGAATTATCATCATACTCTCAAACCGGGAGACCCGGGACTACGCGGTCAGTTCCTACAAGTTACATTGGTCCCGTGCGAGGTGTTCGTGCCTCCTACGGGGTCGTTTGGGGGCTGGTTTGGGTTTTCACCCTTTAACAGCCTGTTTTCAAGTCTAAGTGTGATTTTTTCAAATTATCGTCATACTCTCAAACCGGGAGACATGGGACTACGCCGTCAAATCCTACAAGTTACATTGGTCCCGTGCGAGGTGTCCGTGCCTCCTATGGGGTCGTTTGGGGGCTGGTTTGGGTTTTCACCCTTTAACGGCCTGTTTTCAAGTCTAAGTGTGATTTTTGTAAATTATCGTCATACTCTCAAACCGGGAGACCCGGGACTACGCGGTCAGTTCCTACTAGTTACATTCGTCCCGTGCGAGGTGTCCGTGCCTCCTACGGGGTCGTTTGGGGGTTGGTTTGGGTTTTAACCCTTTAACGGCCTGTTTTCAAGTATAAGTGTGATTTTTGCAAATTATCGTCATACTCTCAAACCGGGAGACTCGGGACTACGCGGTTAGTTCCTACAAGTTACATTGGTCCCGTGCGTGGTGTTCGTGCCTCCTACGGGGTCGTTTGGGGGTTGGTTTTGGTTTTCACCCTTTAACGGCCTGTTTTCAAGTATAAGTGTGATTTTTGCAAATTATCATCATACTATCAAACCGGGAGACTCGGGACTACGCGGTCAGTTCCTACAAGTTACATTGCTCCCGTGCGAGGTGTTCGTGCCTCCTACGGGGTCGTTTGGGGGCTGGTTTGGGTTTTCACCCTTTAACGGCCTGTTTTCAAGTATAAATGTGATTTTTGCAAATTATTGTCATACTCTCAAACCGGGAGACCCGGGACTACGCGGTCAATTCCTACAAGTTACATTAGTCCCGTGCGAGGTGTTCGTGCCTCCTACGGGGTCGTTTGGGGGCTGGTTTGGGTTTTCACCCTTTAACGGCCTGTTTTCAAGTATAAGTGTGATTTTTGCAAATTATCATCATACTCTGAAACCGGGAGACTCGGGACTACGCGGTCAGTTCCTACAAGTTACATTGGTCCCGTGCGAGGTGTTCGTGCCTCCTACGGGGTCGTTTGGGGGGTGGTTTGGGTTTTCACCCTTTAACGGCCTGTTTTCAAGTCTAAGTGTGATTTTTGCAAATTATCGTCATACTCTCAAACTGGGAGACTCGGGACAACGCGGTCAGTTCCTATAAGTTACATTGGTCTCGTGCGTGGTGTTCGTGCCTCCTACGGGGTCGTTTGAGGGCTGGTTTGGGTTTTCACCCTTTAATGGCCTGTTTTCAAGTCTAAGTGTGATTTTTGCAAATTATCATCATACTCTCAAACCGGGAGACCCGGGACTACGCGGTCAGTTCCTACAAGTTACATTGGTCCCGTGCGAGGTGTTCGTGCCTCCTACGGGGTCGTTTGGGGGCTGGTTTGGGTTTTCACCCTTTAACAGCCTGTTTTCAAGTCTAAGTGTGATTTTTTCAAATTATCGTCATACTCTCAAACCGGGAGACATGGGACTACGCCGTCAAATCCTACAAGTTACATTGGTCCCGTGCGAGGTGTCCGTGCCTCCTATGGGGTCGTTTGGGGGCTGGTTTGGGTTTTCACCCTTTAACGGCCTGTTTTCAAGTCTAAGTGTGATTTTTGTAAATTATCGTCATACTCTCAAACCGGGAGACCCGGGACTACGCGGTCAGTTCCTACTAGTTACATTCGTCCCGTGCGAGGTGTCCGTGCCTCCTACGGGGTCGTTTGGGGGTTGGTTTGGGTTTTAACCCTTTAACGGCCTGTTTTCAAGTATAAGTGTGATTTTTGCAAATTATCGTCATACTCTCAAACCGGGAGACTCGGGACTACGCGGTTAGTTCCTACAAGTTACATTGGTCCCGTGCGAGGTGTTCGTGCCTCCTACGGGGTCGTTTGGGGGCTGGTTTGGGTTTTCACCCTTTAACGGCCTGTTTTCAAGTCTAAATGTGATTTTTGCAAATTATTGTCATACTCTCAAACCGGGAGACCCGGGACTACGCGGTCAGTTCCTACAAGTTACATTAGTCCCGTGCGAGGTGTTCGTGCCTCCTACGGGGTCGTTTGGGGGCTGGTTTGGGTTTTCACCCTTTAACGGCCTGTTTTCAAGTCTAAGTGTGATTTTTGAAAATTATCGTCATACTCTCAAACCGGGAGACCCGGGACTACGCGGTCAGTTCCTATAAGTTACATTGGTCTCGTGCGAGGTGTTCGTGCCTCCTACGGGGTCGTTTGGGGGCTGGTTTGGGTTTTTCACCCTTTAATGGCCTGTTTTCAAGTCTAAGTGTGATTTTTGCAAATTATCATCATACTCTCAAACCGGGAGACCCGGGACTACGTGGTCAGTTCCTACAAGTTACATTGGTCCCGTGCGAGGTGTCCGTGCCTCCTACGGGGTCGTTTGGGGGTTGGTTTGGGTTTTAACCCTTTAACGGCCTGTTTTCAAGTATAAGTGTGATTTTTGCAAATTATCATCGTACTCTCAAACTGGGAGACTCGGGACTACGCGGTCAGTTCCTACAAGTTACATTGGTCCCGTGCGAGGTGTTCGTGCCTCCTACGGGGTCGTTTGGGGGCTGGTTTGGGTTTTCACCCTTTAACGGCCTGTTTTCAAGTATAAGTGTGATTTTTGCAAATTATCATCATACTCTCAAACCGGGAGACTCGGGACTACGCGGTCAGTTCCTACAAGTTACATTGGTCCCGTGCGAGGTGTCCGTGCCTCCTACGGGGTCGTTTGGGGGTTGGTTTGGGTTTTAACCCTTTAACGGCCTGCTTTCAAGTATAAGTGTGATTTTTGCAAATTATCGTCATACTCTCAAACCGGGAGACTCGGGACTACGCGGTTCGTTCCTACAAGTTACATTGGTCCCGTGCGAGGTGTCCGTGCCTCCTACGGGGTCGTTTGGGGGTTGGTTTGGGTTTTAACCCTTTAACGGCCTGTTTTCAAGTATAAGTGTGATTTTTTGCAAATTATCGTCATACTCTCAAACCGGGAGACTCGGGACTACGCGGTCAATTCCTACAAGTTACATTGGTCCCGTGCGAGGTGTTCGCGCCTCCTACGGGGTCGTTTGGGGGCTGGTTTGGGTTTTCACCCTTTAACGGCCTGTTTTCAAGTATAAGTGTGATTTTTGCAAATTATCATCATACTCTCAAACCGGGAGACTCGGGACTACGCGGTCAGTTCCTACAAGTTACATTGGTCCCGTGCGAGGTGTTCGTGCCTCCTACGGGGTCGTTTGGGGGGTGGTTTGGGTTTTCACCCTTTAACGGCCTGTTTTCAAGTCTAAGTGTGATTTTTGATAATTATCGTCATACTCTCAAACCGGGAGACCCGGGACTACGCGGTCAGTTCCTATAAGTTACATTGGTCTCGTGCGAGGTGTTCGTGCCTCCTACGGGGTCGTTTGGGGGCTGGTTTGGGTTTTCACCCTTTAATGGCCTGTTTTCAAGTCTAAGTGTGATTTTTGCAAATTATCATCATACTCTCAAACCGGGAGACCCGGGACTACGTGGTCAGTTCCTACAAGTTACATTGGTCCCGTGCGAGGTGTCCGTGCCTCCTACGGGGTCGTTTGGGGGTTGGTTTGGGTTTTAACCCTTTAACGGCCTGTTTTCAAGTATAAGTGTGATTTTTGCAAATTATCGTCATACTCTCAAACCGGGAGACTCGAGACTACGCGGTCAGTTCCTACAAGTTACATTGGTCCCGTGCGAGGTGTTCGCGCCTCCTACGGGGTCGTTTGGGGGCTGGTTTGGGTTTTCACCCTTTAACGGCCTGTTTTCAAGTATAAGTGTGATTTTTGCAAATTATCATCATACTCTCAAACCGGGAGACCCGGGACTACGCGGTCAGTTCCTATAAGTTACATTGGTCTCGTGCGAGGTGTTCGTGCCTCCTACGGGGTCGTTTGGGGGCTGGTTTGGGTTTTCACCCTTTAATGGCCTGTTTTCAAGTCTAAGTGTGATTTTTGCAAATTATCATCATACTCTCAAACCGGGAGACCCGGGACTACGTGGTCAGTTCCTACAAGTTACATTGGTCCCGTGCGAGGTGTCCGTGCCTCCTACGGGGTCGTTTGGGGGTTGGTTTGCGTTTTAACCCTTTAACGGCCTGTTTTCAAGTATAAGTGTGATTTTTGCAAATTATCGTCATACTCTCAAACCGGGAGACTCGGGACTACGCGGTCAGTTCCTACAAGTTACATTGGTCCCGTGCGAGGTGTTCGCGCCTCCTACGGGGTCGTTTGGGGGCTGGTTTGGGTTTTCACCCTTTAACGGCCTGTTTTCAAGTATAAGTGTGATTTTTGCAAATTATCATCATACTCTCAAACCGGGAGACTCGGGACTACGCGGTCAGTTCCTACAAGTTACATTGGTCCCGTGTGAGGTGTTCATGCCTCCTACGGGGTCGTTTGGGGGGTGGTTTGGGTTTTCACCCTTTAACGGCCTGTTTTCAAGTCTAAGTGTGATTTTTGCAAATTATCGTCATACTCTCAAACTGGGAGACTCGGGACTACGCGGTCAGTTCCTATAAGTTACATTGGTCTCGTGCGTGGTGTTCGTGCCTCCTACGGGGTCGTTTGGGGGCTGGTTTGGGTTTTCACCCTTTAATGGCCTGTTTTCAAGTCTAAGTGTGATTTTTGCAAATTATCATCATACTCTCAAACCGGGAGACCCGGGACTACGCGGTCAGTTCCTACAAGTTACATTGGTCCCGTGCGAGGTGTTCGTGCCTCCTACGGAGTCGTTTGGGGGATGGTTTGGGTTTTCACCCTTTAACAGCCTATTTTCAAGTCTAAGTGTGATTTTTTCAAATTATCATCATACTCTCAAACCGGGAGACATGGGACTACGCCGTCAAATCCTACAAGTTACATTGGTCCCGTGCGAGGTGTCCGTGCCTCCTACGGGGTCGTTTGGGGGCTGGTTTGGGTTTTCACCCTTTAACGGCCTGTTTTCAAGTCTAAGTGTGATTTTTGTAAATTATCGTCATACTCTCAAACCGGGAGACCCGAGACTACGCGGTCAGTTCCTACTAGTTACATTCGTCCCGTGCGAGGTGTCCGTGCCTCCTACGGGGTCGTTTGGGGGTTGGTTTGGGTTTTAACCCTTTAACGGCCTGTTTTCAAGTATAAGTGTGATTTTTGCAAATTATCGTCATACTCTCAAACCGGGAGACTCGGGACTACGTGGTTAGTTCCTACAAGTTACATTGGTCCCGTGCGAGGTGTTCGTGCCTCCTACGGGGTCGTTTGGGGGTTGGTTTGGGTTTTCACCCTTTAACGGCCTGTTTTCAAGTATGTGTGATTTTTGCAAATTATCATCATACTCTCAAACCGGGAGACTCGGGACTACGCGGTCAGTTCCTACAAGTTACATTGGTCCCGTGCGAGGTGTTCGTGCCTCCTACGGGGTCGTTTGGGGGCTGGTTTGGGTTTTCACCCTTTAACGGCCTATTTTCAAGTCTAAATGTGATTTTTGCAAATTATTGTCATACTCTCAAATCGGGAGACCCGGGACTACGCGGTCAGTTCCTACAAGTTACATTAGTCCCGTGCGAGGTGTTCGTGCCTCCTACGGGGTCGTTTGGGGGCTGGTTTGGGTTTTCACCCTTTAACGGCCTGTTTTCAAGTCTAAGTGTGATTTTTGAAAATTATCGTCATACTCTCAAACCGGGAGACCCGGGACTACGCGGTCAGTTCCTATAAGTTACATTGGTCTCGTGCGAGGTGTTCGTGCCTCCTACGGGGTCGTTTGGGGGCTAGTTTGGGTTTTCACCCTTTAATGGCCTGTTTTCAAGTCTAAGTGTGATTTTTGCAAATTATCATCATACTCTCAAACCGGGAGACCCGGGACTACGTGGTCAGTTCCTACAAGTTACATTGGTCCCGTGCGAGGTGTCCGTGCCTCCTACGGGGTCGTTTGGGGGTTGGTTTGGGTTTTAACCCTTTAACGGCCTGTTTTCAAGTATAAGTGTGATTTTTGCAAATTATCGTCATACTTTCAAATCGGGAGACTCAGGACTACGCGGTCAATTCCTACAAGTTACATTGGTCCCGTGCGAGGTGTTCGCGCCTCCTACGGGGTCGTTTGGGGGCTGGTTTGGGTTTTCACCCTTTAACGGCCTGTTTTCAAGTATAAGTGTGATTTTTGCAAATTATCATCACACTCTCAAACCGGGAGACTCGGGACTACGCGGTCAGTTCCTACAAGTTACATTGGTCCCGTGCGAGGTGTTCGTGCCTCCTACGGGGTCGTTTGGGGGGTGGTTTGGGTTTTCACCCTTTAACGGCCTGTTTTCAAGTCTAAGTGTGATTTTTGCAAATTATCGTCATACTCTCAAACTGGGAGACTCGGGACTACGCGGTCAGTTCCTATAAGTTACATTGGTCTCGTGCGTGGTGTTCGTGCCTCCTACGGGGTCGTTTGGGGACTGGTTTGGGTTTTCACCCTTTAATGGCCTCTTTTCAAGTCTGAGTGTGATTTTTGCAAATTATCATCATACTCTCAAACCGGGAGACCCGGGACTACGTGGTCAGTTCCTACAAGTTACATTGGTCCCGTGCGAGGTGTCCGTGCCTCCTACGGGGTCGTTTGGGGGTTGGTTTGGGTTTTAACCCTTTAACGGCCTGTTTTCAAGTATAAGTGTGATTTTTGCAAATTATCATCATACTCTCAAACCGGGAGACTCGGGACTAAGCGGTCAGTTCCTACAAGTTACATTGGTCCCGTGCGAGGTGTTCGTGCCTCCTACGGGGTCGTTTGGGGGCTGGTTTGGGTTTTCACCCTTTAACGGCCTGTTTTCAAGTATAAGTGTGATTTTTGCAAATTATCATCATACTCTCAAACCGGGAGACTCGGGACTACGCGGTCAGTTCCTACAAGTTACATTGGTCTCGTGCGAGGTGTTCTTGCCTCCTACGGGGTCGTTTGGGGGCTGGTTTGGGATTTCACCCTTTAACGGCCGGTTTTCAAGTCTAAATGTGATTTTTGCAAATTATCGTCATACTCTCAAATCGGGAGACCCGGGACTACGCGGTCAGTTCCTACAAGTTACATTGGTCCCGTGCGAGGTGTTCGTGCCTCCTACGGGGTCGTTTGGGGGCTGGTTTGGGTTTTCACCCTTTAACAGCCCGTTTTCAAGTCTAAGTGTGATTTTTTCAAATTATCGTCATACTCTCAAACCGGGAGACTCGGGACTACGCGGTCAGTTCCTACAAGTTACATTGGTCCCGTGCGAGGTGTTCGTGCCTCCTACGGGGTCGTTTGGGGGCTGGTTTGGGTTTTCACCCTTTAACGGCCTATTTTCAAGTCTAAATGTGATTTTTGCAAATTATCGTCATACTCTCAAACCGGGAGACCCGGGACTACGCGGTCAGTTCCTACAAGTTACATTAGTCCCGTGCGAGGTGTTCGTGCGTCCTACGGGGTCGTTTGGGGGCTGGTTTGGGTTTTCACCCTTTAACGGCCTGTTTTCAAGTCTAAGTGTGATTTTTGAAAATTATCGTCATACTCTCAAACCGGGAGACCCGGGACTACGCGGTCAGTTCCTATAAGTTACATTGGTCTCGTGCGAGGTGTTCGTGCCTCCTACGGGGTCGTTTGGGGGCTGGTTTGGGTTTTCACCCTTTAATGGCCTGTTTTCAAGTCTAAGTGTGATTTTTGCAAATTATCATCATACTCTCAAACCGGGAGACCCGGGACTACGTGGTCAGTTCCTACAAGTTACATTAGTCCCGTGCGAGGTGTCCGTGCCTCCTACGGGGTCGTTTGGGGGTTGGTTTGGGTTTTAACCCTTTAACGGCCTGTTTTCAAGTATAAGTGTGATTTTTGCAAATTATCGTCATACTCTCAAATCGGGAGACTCGGGACTACGCGGTCAATTCCTACAAGTTACATTGGTCCCGTGCGAGGTGTTCGCGCCTCCTACGGGGTCGTTTGGGGGCTGGTTTGGGTTTTCACCCTTTAACGGCCTGTTTTCAAGTATAAGTGTGATTTTTGCAAATTATCATCTTACTCTCAAACCGGGAGACCTGGGACTACGCGGTCAGGTCCTACATGTTACATTAGTCCCGTGCGAGGTGTTCGTGCCTCCTACGGGGTCGTTTGGGGGCTGGTTTGGGTTTTCACCCTTTAACGGCCTGTTTTCAAGTCTAAGTGTGATTATTGTAAATTATCATCATACTCTCAAACCGGGAGACCCGGGATTACGCGGTCAGTTCCTACAAGTTACATTCGTCCCTTGAGAGGTGTTCGTGCCTCCTACGGGGTCGTTTGGGGGCTGGTTTGGGTTTTCACCCTTTAACGGCCTGTTTTCAAGTCTAAGTGTGATTTTAGCAAATTATCGTCATACTCTCAAACCGGGAGACCCGGGACTACGCGGTCAGTTCCTACAAGTTACATTAGTCCCGTGCGAGGTGTTCGTGCCTCCTACGGGGTCGTTTGGGGGATGGTTTGGGTTTTCACCCTTTAACGGCCTGTTTTCAAGTCTAAGTGTGATTTTTGCAAATTATCGTCATACTCTCAAACCGGGAGACCCGGGACTACGCGGTCAGTTCCTATAAGTTACATTGGTCTCGTGCGAGGTGTTCGTGCCTCCTACGGGGTCGTTTGGTGGCTGGTTTTGGTTTTCACCCTTTAATGGCCTGTTTTCAAGTCTAAGTGTGATTTTTGCAAATTATCATCATACTCTCAAACCGGGAGACCCGGGACTACGCGGTCAGTTCCTACAAGTTACATTGGTCCCGTGCGAGGTGTTCGTGCCTCCTACGGGGTCGTTTGGGGGCTGGTTTGGGTTTTCACCCTTTAACAGCCTGTTTTCAAGTCTAAGTGTGATTTTTTCAAATTATCATCATACTCTCAAACCGGGGGACACGGGACTACGCCGTCAAATCCTACAAGTTACATTGGTCCCGTGCGAGGTGTCCGTGCCTCCTACGGGGTCGTTTGGGGGCTGGTTTGGGTTTTCACCCTTTAACGGCCTGTTTTCAAGTCTAAGTGTGATTTTTGTAAATTATCGTCATACTCTCAAACCGGGAGACCCGGGACTACGCGGTCAGTTCTTACTAGTTACATTCGTCCCGTGCGAGGTGTCCGTGCCTCCTACGGGGTCGTTTGGGGGTTGGTTTGGGTTTTAACCCTTTAACGGCCTGTTTTCAAGTATAAGTGTGATTTTTGCAAATTATCGTCATACTCTCAAACCGGGAGACTCGGGACTACGCGGTTAGTTCCTACAAGTTACATTGGTCCCGTGCGAGGTGTTCGTGCCTCCTACGGGGTCGTTTGGGGGTTGGTTTGGGTTTTCACCCTTTAACGGCCTGTTTTCAAGTATAAGTGTGATTTTTGCAAATTATCATCATACTCTCAAACCGGGAGACTCGGGACTACGCGGTCAGTTCCTACAAGTTACATTGGTCCCGTGCGAGGTGTTCGTGCCTCCTACGGGGTCGTTTGGGGGCTGGTTTGGGTTTTCACCCTTTAACGGCCTGTTTTCAAGTCTAAATGTGATTTTTGCAAATTATCGTCATACTCTCAAACCGGGAGACCCGGGACTACGCGGTCAGTTCCTACAAGTTACATTAGTCCCGTGCGAGGTGTTCGTGCCTCCTACGGGGTCGTTTGGGGGCTGGTTTGGGTTTTCACCCTTTAACGGCCTGTTTTCAAGTCTAAGTGTGATTTTTGAAAATTATCGTCATACTCTCAAATCGGGAGACCCGGGACTACGCGGTCAGTTCCTATAAGTTACATTGGTCTCGTGCGAGGTGTTCGTGCCTCCTACGGGGTCGTTTGGGGGATGGTTTGGGTTTTCACCCTTTAATGGCCTGTTTTCAAGTCTAAGTGTGATTTTTGCAAATTATCATCATACTCTCAAACCGGGAGACCCGGGACTACGTGGTCAGTTCCTACAAGTTACATTGGTCCCGTGCGAGGTGTCCGTGCCTCCTACGGGGTCGTTTGGGGGTTGGTTTGGGTTTTAACCCTTTAACGGCCTGTTTTCAAGTATAAGTGTGATTTTTGCAAATTATCATCATACTCTCAAACCGGGAGACTCGGGACTACGCGGTCAGTTCCTACAAGTTACATTGGTCCCGTGCGAGGTGTTCGCGCCTCCTACGGGGTCATTTGGGGGCTGGTTTGGGTTTTCACCCTTTAACGGCCTGTTTTCAAGTATAAGTGTGATTTTTGCAAATTATCATCATACTCTCAAACCGGGAGACTCGGGACTACGCGGTCAGTTCCTACAAGTTACATTGGTCCCGTGCGAGGTGTTCGTGCCTCCTACGGGGTCGTTTGGGGGCTGGTTTGGGTTTTCACCCTTTAACGGCCTGTTTTCAAGTCTAAATGTGATTTTTGCAAATTATCGTCATACTCTCAAACCGGGAGACCCGGGACTACGCGGTCAGTTCCTACAAGTTACATTAGTCCCGTGCGAGGTGTTCGTGCCTCCTACGGGGCCGTTTGGGAGCTGGTTTGGGTTTTCACCCTTTAACGGCATGTTTTCAAGTCTAAGTGTGATTTTTGAAAATTATTGTCATACTCTCAAACCGGGAGACTCGGGACTACGCGGTTAGTTCCTATAAGTTACATTGGTCTCGTGCGAGGTGTTCGTGCCTCCTACGGGGTCGTTTGGGGGCTGGTTTGGGTTTTCACCCTTTAATGGTCTGTTTTCAAGTCTAAGTGTGATTTTTGCAAATTATCATCATACTCTCAAACCGGGAGACCCGTGACTACGTGGTCAGTTCCTACAAGTTACATTGGTCCCGTGCGAGGTGTTCGTGCCTCCTACGGGGTCGTTTGGGGGTTGGTTTGGGTTTTAACCCTTTAACGGCCTGTTTTCAAGTCTAAGTGTGATTTTTTCAAATTATCGTCATACTCTAAATTCGGGAGACCCGGGACTACGCGGTCAGTTCCTACAAGTTACATTGGTCCCGTGCGAGGTGTTCGTGCCTCCTACGGGGTCGTTTGGGGGCTGGTTTGGGTTTTCACCCTTTAACGGTCTATTTTCAAGTCTAAGTGTGATTTTTGAAAATTATCATCATACTCTCAAACCTGGAGACCCGGGACTACGTGGTCAGTTCCTACAAGTTACATTGGTCCCGTGCGAGGTGTTCGCGCCTCCTACGGGGTCGTTTGGGGGCTGGTTTGGGTTTTCACCCTTTAACGGCCTGTTTTCATGTCTAAGTGTGATTTTTGCAAATTATCATCATACTCTCAAACCGGGAGACTCGGGACTACGCGGTCAGTTCCTACAAGTTACATTGGTCCCGTGCGAGGTGTCCGTGCCTCCTACGGGGTCGTTTGGGGGTTGGTTTGGGTTTTAACCCTTTAACGGCCTATTTTCAAGTCTAAGTGTGATTTTTTCAAATTATCGTCATACTCTAAATTCGGGAGACCCGGGACTACGCGGTCAATTCCTACAAGTTACATTGGTCCCGTGCGAGGTGTTCGCGCCTCCTACGGGGTCGTTTGGGGGCTGGTTTGGGTTTTCACCCTTTAACGGCCTGTTTTCAAGTATAAGTGTGATTTTTGCAAATTATCATCTTACTCTCAAACCGGGAGACCTGGGACTACGCGGTCAGGTCCTACATGTTACATTAGTCCCGTGCGAGGTGTTCGTGCCTCCTACGGGGTCGTTTGGGGGCTGGTTTGGGTTTTCACCCTTTAACGGCCTGTTTTCAAGTCTAAGTGTGATTATTGTAAATTATCATCATACTCTCAAACCGGGAGACCCGGGATTACGCGGTCAGTTCCTACAAGTTACATTCGTCCCTTGAGAGGTGTTCGTGCCTCCTACGGGGTCGTTTGGGGGCTGGTTTGGGTTTTCACCCTTTAACGGCCTGTTTTCAAGTCTAAGTGTGATTTTAGCAAATTATCGTCATACTCTCAAACCGGGAGACCCGGGACTACGCGGTCAGTTCCTACAAGTTACATTAGTCCCGTGCGAGGTGTTCGTGCCTCCTACGGGGTCGTTTGGGGGATGGTTTGGGTTTTCACCCTTTAACGGCCTGTTTTCAAGTCTAAGTGTGATTTTTGCAAATTATCGTCATACTCTCAAACCGGGAGACCCGGGACTACGCGGTCAGTTCCTATAAGTTACATTGGTCTCGTGCGAGGTGTTCGTGCCTCCTACGGGGTCGTTTGGTGGCTGGTTTTGGTTTTCACCCTTTAATGGCCTGTTTTCAAGTCTAAGTGTGATTTTTGCAAATTATCATCATACTCTCAAACCGGGAGACCCGGGACTACGCGGTCAGTTCCTACAAGTTACATTGGTCCCGTGCGAGGTGTTCGTGCCTCCTACGGGGTCGTTTGGGGGCTGGTTTGGGTTTTCACCCTTTAACAGCCTGTTTTCAAGTCTAAGTGTGATTTTTTCAAATTATCATCATACTCTCAAACCGGGGGACACGGGACTACGCCGTCAAATCCTACAAGTTACATTGGTCCCGTGCGAGGTGTCCGTGCCTCCTACGGGGTCGTTTGGGGGCTGGTTTGGGTTTTCACCCTTTAACGGCCTGTTTTCAAGTCTAAGTGTGATTTTTGTAAATTATCGTCATACTCTCAAACCGGGAGACCCGGGACTACGCGGTCAGTTCTTACTAGTTACATTCGTCCCGTGCGAGGTGTCCGTGCCTCCTACGGGGTCGTTTGGGGGTTGGTTTGGGTTTTAACCCTTTAACGGCCTGTTTTCAAGTATAAGTGTGATTTTTGCAAATTATCGTCATACTCTCAAACCGGGAGACTCGGGACTACGCGGTTAGTTCCTACAAGTTACATTGGTCCCGTGCGAGGTGTTCGTGCCTCCTACGGGGTCGTTTGGGGGTTGGTTTGGGTTTTCACCCTTTAACGGCCTGTTTTCAAGTATAAGTGTGATTTTTGCAAATTATCATCATACTCTCAAACCGGGAGACTCGGGACTACGCGGTCAGTTCCTACAAGTTACATTGGTCCCGTGCGAGGTGTTCGTGCCTCCTACGGGGTCGTTTGGGGGCTGGTTTGGGTTTTCACCCTTTAACGGCCTGTTTTCAAGTCTAAATGTGATTTTTGCAAATTATCGTCATACTCTCAAACCGGGAGACCCGGGACTACGCGGTCAGTTCCTACAAGTTACATTAGTCCCGTGCGAGGTGTTCGTGCCTCCTACGGGGTCGTTTGGGGGCTGGTTTGGGTTTTCACCCTTTAACGGCCTGTTTTCAAGTCTAAGTGTGATTTTTGAAAATTATCGTCATACTCTCAAATCGGGAGACCCGGGACTACGCGGTCAGTTCCTATAAGTTACATTGGTCTCGTGCGAGGTGTTCGTGCCTCCTACGGGGTCGTTTGGGGGATGGTTTGGGTTTTCACCCTTTAATGGCCTGTTTTCAAGTCTAAGTGTGATTTTTGCAAATTATCATCATACTCTCAAACCGGGAGACCCGGGACTACGTGGTCAGTTCCTACAAGTTACATTGGTCCCGTGCGAGGTGTCCGTGCCTCCTACGGGGTCGTTTGGGGGTTGGTTTGGGTTTTAACCCTTTAACGGCCTGTTTTCAAGTATAAGTGTGATTTTTGCAAATTATCATCATACTCTCAAACCGGGAGACTCGGGACTACGCGGTCAGTTCCTACAAGTTACATTGGTCCCGTGCGAGGTGTTCGCGCCTCCTACGGGGTCATTTGGGGGCTGGTTTGGGTTTTCACCCTTTAACGGCCTGTTTTCAAGTATAAGTGTGATTTTTGCAAATTATCATCATACTCTCAAACCGGGAGACTCGGGACTACGCGGTCAGTTCCTACAAGTTACATTGGTCCCGTGCGAGGTGTTCGTGCCTCCTACGGGGTCGTTTGGGGGCTGGTTTGGGTTTTCACCCTTTAACGGCCTGTTTTCAAGTCTAAATGTGATTTTTGCAAATTATCGTCATACTCTCAAACCGGGAGACCCGGGACTACGCGGTCAGTTCCTACAAGTTACATTAGTCCCGTGCGAGGTGTTCGTGCCTCCTACGGGGCCGTTTGGGAGCTGGTTTGGGTTTTCACCCTTTAACGGCATGTTTTCAAGTCTAAGTGTGATTTTTGAAAATTATTGTCATACTCTCAAACCGGGAGACTCGGGACTACGCGGTTAGTTCCTATAAGTTACATTGGTCTCGTGCGAGGTGTTCGTGCCTCCTACGGGGTCGTTTGGGGGCTGGTTTGGGTTTTCACCCTTTAATGGTCTGTTTTCAAGTCTAAGTGTGATTTTTGCAAATTATCATCATACTCTCAAACCGGGAGACCCGTGACTACGTGGTCAGTTCCTACAAGTTACATTGGTCCCGTGCGAGGTGTTCGTGCCTCCTACGGGGTCGTTTGGGGGTTGGTTTGGGTTTTAACCCTTTAACGGCCTGTTTTCAAGTCTAAGTGTGATTTTTTCAAATTATCGTCATACTCTAAATTCGGGAGACCCGGGACTACGCGGTCAGTTCCTACAAGTTACATTGGTCCCGTGCGAGGTGTTCGTGCCTCCTACGGGGTCGTTTGGGGGCTGGTTTGGGTTTTCACCCTTTAACGGTCTATTTTCAAGTCTAAGTGTGATTTTTGAAAATTATCATCATACTCTCAAACCTGGAGACCCGGGACTACGTGGTCAGTTCCTACAAGTTACATTGGTCCCGTGCGAGGTGTTCGCGCCTCCTACGGGGTCGTTTGGGGGCTGGTTTGGGTTTTCACCCTTTAACGGCCTGTTTTCATGTCTAAGTGTGATTTTTGCAAATTATCATCATACTCTCAAACCGGGAGACTCGGGACTACGCGGTCAGTTCCTACAAGTTACATTGGTCCCGTGCGAGGTGTCCGTGCCTCCTACGGGGTCGTTTGGGGGTTGGTTTGGGTTTTAACCCTTTAACGGCCTATTTTCAAGTCTAAGTGTGATTTTTTCAAATTATCGTCATACTCTAAAATCGGGAGACCCGGGACTACGCGGTCAGTTCCTACAAGTTACATTGGTCCCGTGCGAGGTGTTCGTGCCTCCTACGGGGTCGTTTGGGGGCTGGTTTGGGTTTTCACCCTTTAACGGCCTGTTTTCAAGTCTAAGTGTGATTTTTGAAAATTATCATCATACTCTCAAACCTGGAGACCCGGGACTACGCGGTCAGTTCCTACAAGTTACATTGGTCCCGTGCGAGGTGTTCGTGCCTCCTACGGGGTCGTTTGGGGGCTGGTTTGGGTTTTCACCCTTTAATGGCCTGTTTTCAAGTATAAGTGTGATTTTTGAAAATTATCATCATACTCTCAAACCGGGAGACTCGGGACTACGCGGTCAGTTCCTACAAGTTACATTGGTCCCGTGCGAGGTGTTCGTGCCTCCTATGGGGTCGTTTGGGGGCTGGTTTGGGTTTTCACCCTTTAACGGCCTGTTTTCAAGTCTAAATGTGATTTTTGCAAATTATCGTCATACTCTCAAACCGGGAGACCCGGGACTACGCGGTCAGTTCCTACAAGTTACATTAGTCCCGTGCGAGGTGTTCGTGCCTCCTACGGGGTCGTTAGGGGGCTGGTTTGGGTTTTCACCCTTTAACGGCCTGTTTTCAAGTCTAAGTGTGATTTTTGAAAATTATCGTCATACTCTCAAACCGGGAGACCCGGGACTACGCGGTCAGTTCCTATAAGTTACATTGGTCTCGTGCGAGGTGTTCGTGCCTCCTACGGGGTCGTTTGGGGGCTGGTTTGGGTTTTCACCCTTTAATGGCCTGTTTTCAAGTCTAAGTGTGATTTTTGCAAATTATCATCATACTCTCAAACCGGGAGACCCGGGACTACGTGGTCAGTTCCTACAAGTTACATTGGTCCCGTGCGAGGTGTCCGTGCCTCCTACGGGGTCGTTTGGGGGTTGGTTTGGGTTTTAACCCTTTAACGGCCTGTTTTCAAGTATAAGTGTGATTTTTGCAAATTATCATCGTACTCTCAAACCGGGAGACTCGGGACTACGCGGTCAGTTCCTACAAGTTACATTGGTCCCGTGCGAGGTGTTCGTGCCTCCTACGGGGTCGTTTGGGGGCTGGTTTGGGTTCTCACCCTTTAACGGCCTGTTTTTAAGTATAAGTGTGATTTTTGCAAATTATCATCATACTCTCAAACCGGGAGACTCGGGACTACGCGGTCAGTTCCTACAAGTTACATTGGTCCCGTGCGAGGTGTTTGTGCCTCCTACGGGGTCGTTTGGGGGCTGGTTTGGGTTTTCACCCTTCAACAGCCTGTTTTCAAGTCTAAGTGTGATTTTTGAAAATTATCGTCATACTCTCAAACCGGGAAACCCGGGACTACGCGGTGAGTTCCTACAAGTTACA
This sequence comes from Sambucus nigra, assembly GCA_949130495.1. NCBI lineage: Eukaryota > Viridiplantae > Streptophyta > Magnoliopsida > Dipsacales > Adoxaceae > Sambucus > Sambucus nigra. The sequence goes on along the minus strand of OX422223.1, from coordinate 252,961,195 downwards.
TTGGTCCCGTGCGAGGTGTTCGTGCCTCCTACGGGGTCGTTTGGGGGCTGGTTTGGGTTTTCACCCTTTAACGGCCTGTTTTCAAGTCTAAGTGTGATTTTTGAAAATTATCATCATACTCTCAAACCTGGAGACCCGGGACTACGCGGTCAGTTCCTACAAGTTACATTGGTCCCGTGCGAGGTGTTCGTGCCTCCTACGGGGTCGTTTGGGGGCTGGTTTGGGTTTTCACCCTTTAATGGCCTGTTTTCAAGTATAAGTGTGATTTTTGAAAATTATCATCATACTCTCAAACCGGGAGACTCGGGACTACGCGGTCAGTTCCTACAAGTTACATTGGTCCCGTGCGAGGTGTTCGTGCCTCCTATGGGGTCGTTTGGGGGCTGGTTTGGGTTTTCACCCTTTAACGGCCTGTTTTCAAGTCTAAATGTGATTTTTGCAAATTATCGTCATACTCTCAAACCGGGAGACCCGGGACTACGCGGTCAGTTCCTACAAGTTACATTAGTCCCGTGCGAGGTGTTCGTGCCTCTTACGGGGTTGTTTGGGGGTTGGTTTGGGTTTTCACCCTTTAACGGCCTGTTTTCAAGTCTAAGTGTGATTTTTGAAAATTATCGTGATACTCTCAAACCGGGAGACCCGGGACTATGCGGTCAGTTCCTATAAGTTACAATGGTCTCGTGCGAGGTGTTCGTGCCTCCTACGGGGTCGTTTGGGGGCTGGTTTGGGTTTTCACCCTTTAATGGCCTGTTTTCAAGTCTAAGTGTGATTTTTGCAAATTATCATCATACTCTCAAACCGGGAGACCCGGGACTACGTGGTCAGTTCCTACAAGTTACATTGGTCCCGTGCGAGGTGTCCGTGCCTCCTACGGGGTCGTTTGGGGGTTGGTTTGGGTTTTAACCCTTTAACGGCCTGTTTTCAAGTATAAGTGTGATTTTTGCAAATTATCATCATACTCTCAAACCGGGAGACTCGGGAGTACGCGGTTAGTTCCTACAAGTTACATTGGTCCCGTGCGAGGTGCTCGTGCCTCCTACGGGGTCGTTTGGGGGCTGGTTTGGGTTTTCACCCTTTAACGGCCTGTTTTCAAGTAAAAGTGTGATTTTTGCAAATTATCATCATACTCTCAAACCGGGAGACTCGGGACTACGCGGTCAGTTCCTACAAGTTACATTGGTCCCGTGCGAGGTGTTTGTGCCTCCTACGGGGTCGTTTGGGGGCTGGTTTGGGTTTTCACCCTTCAACAGCCTGTTTTCAAGTCTAAGTGTGATTTTTGAAAATTATCGTCATACTCTCAAACCGGGAGACCCGGGACTACGCGGTGAGTTCCTACAAGTTACATTGGTCCCGTGCGAGGTGTTCGTGCCTCCTACAGGGTCATTTGGGGGCTGGTTTGGGTTTTCAATCTTTAACGGCCTGTTTTCAACTCTAAGTGTGATTTTTGCAAATTATCGTCATACTCTCAAAACGGGAGACCCGGGACTACGCGGTCAGTTCCTACAAGTTACATTAGTCCCGTGCGAGGTGTTCGTGCCTCCTACGGGGTCGTTTGGGAGCTAGTTTGGGTTTTCACCCTTTAACGGCCTGTTTTCAAGTCTAAGTGTGATTTTTGAAAATTATTGTCATACTCTCAAACCGGGAGACCCGGGACTACGCGGTCAGTTCCTATAAGTTACATTGGTCTCGTGCGAGGTGTTCGTGCCTCCTACGGGGTCGTTTGGGGGCTGGTTTGGGTTTTCACCCTTTAATGGTCTGTTTTCAAGTCTAAGTGTGATTTTTCCAAATTATCATCATACTCTCAAACCGGGAGACCCGTGACTACGTGGTCAGTTCCTACAAGTTACATTGGTCCGTGCGAGATGTCCGTGCCTCCTACGGGGTCATTTGGGGGTTGGTTTGGGTTTTAACCCTTTAACGGCCTATTTTCAAGTCTAAGTGTGATTTTTTCAAATTATCGTCATACTCTAAAATCGGGAGACCCGGGACTACGCGGTCAGTTCCTACAAGTTACATTGGTCCCATGCGAGGTGTTCGTGCCTCCTACGGGGTCGTTTGGGGGCTGGTTTGGGTTTTCACCCTTTAACGGCCTGTTTTCAAGTCTAAGTGTGATTTTTGAAAATTATCATCATACTCTCAAACCTGGAGACCCGGGACTACGCGGTCAGTTCCTACAAGTTACATTGGTCCCGTGCGAGGTGTTCGTGCCTCCTACGGGGTCGTTTGGGGGCTGGTTTGGGTTTTCACCCTTTAATGGCCTGTTTTCAAGTATAAGTGTGATTTTTGAAAATTATCATCATACTCTCAAACCGGGAGACTCGGGACTACGCGGTCAGTTCCTACAAGTTACATTGGTCCCGTGCGAGGTGTTCGTGCCTCCTATGGGGTCGTTTGGGGGCTGGTTTGGGTTTTCACCCTTTAACGGCCTGTTTTCAAGTCTAAATGTGATTTTTGCAAATTATCGTCATACTCTCAAATCGGGAGACCCGGGACTACGCGGTCAGTTCCTACAAGTTACATTAGTCCCGTGCGAGGTGTTCGTGCCTCCTACGGGGTCGTTTGGGGGCTGGTTTGGGTTTTCACCCTTTAACGGCCTGTTTTCAAGTCTAAGTGTGATTTTTGAAAATTATCGTCATACTCTCAAACCGGGAGACCCGGGACTACGCGGTCAGTTCCTATAAGTTACATTGGTCTCGTGCGAGGTGTTCGTGCCTCCTACGGGGTCGTTTGGGGGCTGGTTTGGGTTTTCACCCTTTAATGGCCTGTTTTCAAGTCTAAGTGTGATTTTTGCAAATTATCATCATACTCTCAAACCGGGAGACCCGGGACTACGTGGTCAGTTCCTACAAGTTACATTGGTCCCGTGCGAGGTGTCCGTGCCTCCTACGGGGTCGTTTGGGGGTTGGTTTGGGTTTTAACCCTTTAACGGCCTGTTTTCAAGTATAAGTGTGATTTTTGCAAATTATCATCATACTCTCAAACCGGGAGACTCGGGACTACGCGGTCAGTTCCTACAAGTTACATTGGTCCCGTGCGAGGTGTTCGTGCCTCCTACGGGGTCGTTTGGGGGCTGGTTTGGGTTTTCACCCTTTAACGGCCTGTTTTCAAGTATAAGTGTGATTTTTGCAAATTATCATCATACTCTCAAACCGGGAGACTCGGGACTACGCGGTCAGTTCCTACAAGTTACATTGGTCCCGTGCGAGGTGTTTGTGCCTCCTACGGGGTCGTTTGGGGGCTGGTTTGGGTTTTCACCCTTCAACAACCTGTTTTCAAGTCTAAGTGTGATTTTTGAAAATTATCGTCATACTCTCAAACCGGGAGACCCGGGACTACGCGGTGAGTTCCTACAAGTTACATTGGTCCCGTGCGAGGTGTTCGTGCCTCCTACGGGGTCGTTTGGGGGCTGGTTTGGGTTTTCACCCTTTAACGGCCTGTTTTCAAGTCTAAGTGTGATTTTTGAAAATTATCCTCATACTCTCACACCTGGAGACCCGGGACTACGCGGTCAGTTCCTACAAGTTACATTGGTCCCGTGCGAGGTGTTCGTGCCTCCTACGGGGTCGTTTGGGGGTTGGTTTCGGTTTTCACCCTTTAACGGCCTGTTTTCAAGTCTAAGTGTGATTTTTGCAAATTATCGTCATACTCTCAAACTGGGAGTCTCGGGACTACGCGGTCAGTTCCTACAAGTTACATTGGTCCCGTGCGAGGTGTTCGTGCCTCCTACGGGGTCGTTTGGGGGGCTGGTTTGGGTTTTCACCCTTTAACGGCCTGTTTTCAAGTCTAAGCGTGATTTTTGCAAATTATCGTCGTACTCTCAAACCGGGAGACCCGGGACTACGCGGTCAGTTCCTACAAGTTACATTAGTCCCGTGTGAGGTGTTCGTGCGTCCTACGGGGTCGTTTGGGGGCTGGTTTGGGTTTTCACCCTTTAACGGCCTGTTTTCAAGTCTAAGTGTGATTTTTGCAAATTATCGTCATACTCTCAAACCGGGAGACCCGGGACTACGCGGTCAGTTCCTATAAGTTACATTGGTCTCGTGCGAGGTGTTCGTGCCTCCTACGGGGTCGTTTGGGGGCTGGTTTGGGTTTTCACCCTTTAATGGCCTGTTTTAAGGTCTAAGTGTGATTTTTTCAAATTATCATCATACTCTCAAACCGAGAGACTCGGGACTATGTGGTCAGTTCCTACAAGTTACATTGGTCCCGTGCGAGGTGTCCGTGCCTCCTACGGGGTCGTTTGGGGGTTGGTTTGGGTTTTAACCCTTTAACGGCCTGTTTTCAAGTCTAAATGTGATTTTTGCAAATTATCGTCATACTCTCAAACCGGGAGACCCGGGACTACGCGGTCAGTTCCTACAAGTTACATTGGTCCCGTGCGAGGTGTTCGTGCCTCCTACGGGGTCGTTTGGGGTCTGGTTTGGGTTTTCACCCTTTAACAGCCTGTTTTCAAGTCTAAGTGTGATTTTTGCAAATTATCGTCATACTCTCAAACCGGGAGACCCGGGACTACGCGGTCAGTTCCTATAAGTTACATTGGTCTCGTGCGAGGTGTTCGTGCCTCCTACGGGGTCGTTTGGGGGCTGGTTTGGGTTTTCACCCTTTAATGGCCTGTTTTAAGGTCTAAGTGTGATTTTTTCAAATTATCATCATACTCTCAAACCGAGAGACCCGGGACTACGTGGTCAGTTCCTACAAGTTACATTGGTCCCGTGCGAGGTGTCCGTGCCTCCTACGGGGTCGTTTGGTGGTTGGTTTGGGTTTTAACCCTTTAACGGCCTGTTTTCAAGTCTAAATGTGATTTTTGCAAATTATCGTCATACTCTCAAACCGGGAGACCCGGGACTACGCGGTCAGTTCCTACAAGTTACATTGGTCCCGTGCGAGGTGTTCGTGCCTCCTACGGGGTCGTTTTGGGGCTGGTTTGGGTTTTCACCCTTTAACAGCCTGTTTTCAAGTCTAAGCGTGATTTTTGAAAATTATCGTCATACTCTCAAACCGGGAGACCCGGGACTACGCGGTCAGTTCCTACAAGTTACATTGGTCCCGTGCGAGGTGTTCGTTCCTCCTATGGGGTCGTTTGGGGGCTGGTTTGGGTTTTCACCCTTTAACGGCCTGTTTTCAAGTCTAAGTGTGATTTTTGGAAATTATCATCATACTCTCAAACCGGGAGACTCGGGACTAAGTGGTCAGTTCCTACAAGTTACATTGGTCCCGTGCGAGGTGTTCGTGCCTCATACGGGGTCGTTTGGGGGCTGGTTTGGGTTTTCACCCTTTAACGGCCTGTTTTCAAGTATAAGTGTGATTTTTGCAAATTATCATCATACTCTCAAACCGGGAGACTCGGGACTACGCGGTCAGTTCCTACAAGTTACATTGGTCTCGTGCGAGGTGTTCGTGCCTCCTACGGGGTCGTTTGAGGGCTGGTTTGGGTTTTCACCCTTTAACGGCCTGTTTTCAAGTCTAAATGTGATTTTTGCAAATTATCGTCATACTCTCAAACCGGGAGACCCGGGACTACGCGGTCAGTTCCTACAAGTTACATTAGTCCCGTGCGAGGTGTTCGTGCCTCCTACGGGGTCGTTTGGGGGCTGGTTTGGGTTTTCACCCTTTAACAGCCTGTTTTAAAGTCCAAGTGTGATTTTTGAAAATTATCGTCATACTCTCAAACCGGGAGACCCGGGACTACGCGGTGAGTTCCTACAAGTTACATTGGTCCCGTGCGAGGTGTTCGTGCCTCCTACGGGGTCGTTTGGGGGCTGGTTTGGGTTTTCACCCTTTAACGGCCTGTTTTCAAGTCTAAGTGTGATTTTTGAAAATTATCATCATACTCTCAAACCTGGAAACCCGGGACTACGCGGTCAGTTCCTACAAGTTACATTGGTCCCGTGCGAGGTGTTCGTGCCTCATACGGGGTCGTTGGGGGCTGGTTTGGGTTTTCACCCTTTAATGGCCTGTTTTCAAGTATAAGTGTGATTTTTGAAAATTATCATCATACTCTCAAACCGGGAGACTTGGGACTACGCGGTCAGTTCCTACAAGTTACATTGGTCCCGTGCGAGGTGTTCGTGCCTCCTACGGGGTCGTTTGGGGGCTGGTTTGGGTTTTCACCCTTTAACGGCCTGTTTTCAAGTCTAAATGTGATTTTTGCAAATTATCGTCATACTCTCAAACCGGGAGACCCGGGACTACGCGGTCAGTTCCTACAAGTTACATTAGTCCCGTGCGAGGTGTTCGTGCCTCCTACGGGGTCGTTTGGGGGCTGGTTTGGGTTTTCACCCTTTAACGGCCTGTTTTCAAGTCTAAGTGTGATTTTTGAAAATTATCGTCATACTCTCAAACCGGGAGACCCGGGACTACGCGGTCAGTTCCTATAAGTTACATTGGTCTCGTGCGAGGTGTTCGTGCCTCCTACGGAGTCGTTTGGGGGTTGGTTTGGGTTTTCACCCTTTAATGGCCTGTTTTCAAGTCTAAGTGTGATTTTTGAAAATTATCATCATACTCTCAAACCGGGAGACCCGGGACTACGTGGTCAGTTCCTACAAGTTACATTGGTCCCGTGCGAGGTGTCCGTGCCTCCTACGGGGTCGTTTGGGGGTTGGTTTGGGTTTTAACCCTTTAACGGCCTGTTTTCAAGTATAAGTGTGATTTTTGCAAATTATCATCATACTCTCAAACCGGGAGACTCGGGACTACGCGATCAGTTCCTACAAGTTACATTGGTCCCGTGCGAGGTGTTCGTGCCTCCTACGGGGTCGTTTGGGGGCTGGTTTGGGTTTTCACCCTTTAACGGCCTGTTTTCAAGTATAAGTGTGATTTTTGCAAATTATCATCATACTCTCAAACCGGGAGACTCGGGACTACGCGGTCAGTTCCAACAAGTTACATTGGTCCCGTGCGAGGTGTTTGTGCCTCCTACGGGGTCGTTTGGGGGCTGGTTTGGGTTTTCACCCTTCAACAGCCCGTTTTCAAGTCTAAGTGTGATTTTTGAAAATTATCGTCATACTCTCAAACCGGGAGACCAGGGACTACGCGGTGAGTTCCTACAAGTTACATTGGTCCCGTGCGAGGTGTTCATGCCTCCTACGGGGTCGTTTGGGGGCTGGTTTTGGTTTTCACCCTTTAACGGCCTGTTTTCAAGTCTAAGTGTGATTTTTGAAAATTATCCTCATACTCTCAAACCTGGAGACCCGGGACTACGCGGTCAGTTCCTACAAGTTACATTGGTCCCGTGCGAGGTGTTCGTGCCTCCTACGGGGTCGTTTGGGGGTTGGTTTCGGTTTTCACCCTTTAACGGCCTGTTTTCAAGTCTAAGTGTGATTTTTGCAAATTATCGTCATACTCTCAAACTGGGAGTCTCGGGACTACGCGGTCAGTTCCTACAAGTTACATTGGTCCCGTGCGAGGTGTTCGTGCCTCCTACGGGGTCGTTTGGGGGGCTGGTTTGTGTTTTCACCCTTTAACGGCCTGTTTTCAAGTCTAAGCGTGATTTTTGCAAATTATCGTCGTACTCTCAAACCGGGAGACCCGGGACTACGCGGTCAGTTCCTACAAGTTACATTAGTCCCGTGCGAGGTGTTCGTGCCTCCTACGGGGTCGTTTGGGGGTTGGTTTGGGTTTTCACCCTTTAACGGCCTGTTTTCAAGTCTAAGTGTGATTTTTGCAAATTATCGTCATACTCTCAAACCGGGAGACCCGGGACTACGCGGTCAGTTCCTATAAGTTACATTGGTCTCGTGCGAGGTGTTCGTGCCTCCTACGGGGTCGTTTGGGGGCTGGTTTGGGTTTTCACCCTTTAATGGCCTGTTTTAAGGTCTAAGTGTGATTTTTTCAAATTATCATCATACTCTCAAACCGAGAGACCCGGGACTACGTGGTCAGTTCCTACAAGTTACATTGGTCCCGTGCGAGGTGTCCGTGCCTCCTACGAGGTCGTTTGGGGGTTGGTTTGGGTTTTAACCCTTTAACGACCTGTTTTCAAGTCTAAATGTGATTTTTGCAAATTATCGTCATACTCTCAAACCGGGAGACCCGGGACTACGCGGTCAGTTCCTACAAGTTACATTGGTCCCGTGCGAGGTGTTCGTGCCTCCTACGGGGTCGTTTGGGGGCTGGTTTGGGTTTTCACCCTTTAACAGCCTGTTTTCAAGTCTAAGCGTAATTTTTGAAAATTATCGTCATACTCTCAAATCGGGAGACCCGGGACTACGCGGTCAGTTCCTACAAGTTACATTGGTCCCGTGCGAGGTGTTCGTTCCTCCTACGGGGTCGTTTGGGGGCTGGTTTGGGTTTTCACCCTTTAACGGCCTGTTTTCAAGTCTAAGTGTGATTTTTGGAAATTATCATCATACTCTCAAACCGGGAGACTCGGGACTAAGTGGTCAGTTGCTACAAGTTACATTGGTCCCGTGCGAGGTGTTCGTGCCTCATACGGGGTCGTTTGGGGGCTGGTTTGGGTTTTCACCCTTTAACGGCCTGTTTTCAAGTATAAGTGTGATTTTTGCAAATTATCATCATACTCTCAAACCGGGAGACTCGGGACTACGCGGTCAGTTCCTACAAGTTACATTGGTCTCGTGCGAGGTGTTCGTGCCTCCTACGGGGTCGTTTGAGGGCTGGTTTGGGTTTTCACCCTTTAACGGCCTGTTTTCAAGTCTAAATGTGATTTTTGCAAATTATCGTCATACTCTCAAACCGGGAGACCCGGGACTACGAGGTCAGTTCCTACAAGTTACATTGGTCCCGTGCGAGGTGTTCGTGCCTCCTACGGGGTCGTTTGGGGGCTGGTTTGGGTTTTCACCCTTTAACAGCCTGTTTTAATGTCCAAGTGTGATTTTTGAAAATTATCGTCATACTCTCAAACCGGGAGACCCGGGACTACGCGGTGAGTTCTTACAAGTTACATTGGTCCCGTGCGAGGTGTTCGTGCCTCCTACGGGGTCGTTTGGGGGCTGGTTTGGGTTTTCACCCTTTAATGGCCTGTTTTCAAGTCTAAGTGTGATTTTTGAAAATTATCATCATACTCTCAAACCTGGAGACCCGGGACTACGCGGTCAGTTCCTACAAGTTACATTGGTCCCGTGCGAGGTGTTCGTGCCTCCAACGGGGTCGTTTGGGGGTTGGTTTCGGTTTTCACCCTTTAACGACCTGTTTTCAAGTATAAGTGTGATTTTTTGCAAATTATCGTCATACTCTCAAACTGGGAGTCTCGGGACTACGCGGTAAGTTCCTACATGTTACATTGGTCCCGTGCGAGGTGTTCGTGCCTCCTACGGGGTCATTTGGGGGGCTGGTTTGGGTTTTCACCCTTTAACGGCCTGTTTTCAAGTCTAAGCGTGATTTTTGCAAATAATCGTCGTACTCTCAAACCGGGAGACCCGGGACTACGCGGTCAGTTCCTACAAGTTACATTCGTCCCGTGAGAGGTGTTCGTGCCTCCTACGGGGTCGTTTGGGGACTGGTTTGGGTTTTCACCCTTTAACAGCCTGTTTTCAAGTCTAAGTGTGATTTTTGAAAATTTTCATCATACTCTCAAACCGGGAGACCCGGGACTACGCGGTCAGTTCTTATAAGTTACATTGGTCCCGTGCGAGGTGTTCGTACCTCCTACGGGGTCGTTTGGGGGCTAGTTTGGGTTTTCACCCTTTAACGGCCTGTTTTCAAGTCTAAGTGTGATTTTTGAAAATTATCATCATACTCTCAAACCTGGAGACCCGGGACTACGCGGTCAGTTCCTACAAGTTACATTCGTCCCGTGCGAGGTGTTCGTGCCTCCTACGGGGTCGTTTGGGGGTTGGTTTCGGTTTTTACCCTTTAACGGCCTGTTTTCAAGTCTAAGTGTGATTTTTGCAAATTATCGTCATACTCTCAAACTGGGAGTCTCGGGACTACGCGGTCAGTTCCTACAAGTTACATTGGTCTCGTGCGAGGTGTTCGTGCCTCCTACGGGGTCGTTTGGGGGCTGGTTTGGGTTTTCACCCTTTAATGGCCTGTTTTAAGGTCTAAGTGTGATTTTTTCAAATTATTATCATACTCTCAAACCGAGAGACCCGGGACTACGTGGTCAGTTCCTACAAGTTACATTGGTCCCGTGCGAGGTGTCCGTACCTCCTACGGGGTCGTTTGGGGGTTGGTTTGGGTTTTAACCCTTTAACGGCCTGTTTTCAAGTCTAAATGTGATTTTTGCAAATTATCGTCATACTCTCAAACCGGGAGACCCGGGACTACGCGGTCAGTTCCTACAAGTTACATTGGTCCCGTGCGAGGTGATCGTGCCTCCTACGGGGTCGTTTGGGGGCTGGTTTGGGTTTTCACCCTTTAACAGCCTGTTTTCAAGTCTAAGCGTGATTTTTGAAAATTATCGTCATACTCTCAAACCGGGAGACCCGGGACTACGCGGTCAGTTCCTACAAGTTACATTGGTCCCGTGCGAGGTGTTCGTTCCTCCTACGGGGTCGTTTGGGGGCTGGTTTGGGTTTTCACCCTTTAACGGCCTGTTTTCAAGTCTAAGTGTGATTTTTGGAAATTATCATCATACTCTCAAACCGGAAGACTCGGGACTAAGTGGTCAGTTCCTACAAGTTACATTGGTCCCATGCGAGGTGTTCGTGCCTCATACGGGGTCGTTTGGGGGCTGGTTTGGGTTTTCACCCTTTAACGGCCTGTTTTCAAGTATAAGTGTGATTTTTGCAAATTATCATCATACTCTCAAACCGGGAGACTCGGGACTACGCGGTCAGTTCCTACAAGTTACATTGGTCTCGTGCGAGATGTTCGTGCCTCCTACGGGGTCGTTTGAGGACTGGTTTGGGTTTTCACCCTTTAACGGCCTGTTTTCAAGTCTAAATGTGATTTTTGCAAATTATCGTCATACTCTCAAACCGGGAGACCCGGGACTACGCGGTGAGTTCTTACAAGTTACATTGGTCCCGTGCGAGGTGTTCGTGCCTCCTACGGGGTCGTTTGGGGGCTGGTTTGGGTTTTCACCCTTTAACGGCCTGTTTTCAAGTCTAAGTGTGATTTTTGAAAATTATCATCATACTCTCAAACCTGGAGACCCGGGACTACGCGGTCAGTTCCTACAAGTTACATTGGTCCCGTGCGAGGTGTTCGTGCCTCCAACGGGGTCGTTTGGTGGTTGGTTTCGGTTTTCACCCTTTAACGACCTGTTTTCAAGTATAAGTGTGATTTTTGCAAATTATCGTCATACTCTCAAACTGGGAGTCTCGGGACTACGCGGTCAGTTCCTACATGTTACATTGGTCCCGTGCGAGGTGTTCGTGCCTCCTACGGGGTCATTTGGGGGGCTGGTTTGGGTTTTCACCCTTTAACGGCCTGTTTTCAAGTCTAAGCGTGATTTTTGCAAATAATCGTCGTACTCTCAAACCGGGAGACCCGGGACTACGCGGTCAGTTCCTACAAGTTACATTGGTCCCGTGAGAGGTGTTCGTGCCTCCTACGGGGTCGTTTGGGGACTGGTTTGGGTTTTCACCCTTTAACAGCCTGTTTTCAAGTCTAAGTGTGATTTTTGAAAATTTTCGTCATACTCTCAAACCGGGAGACCCGGGACTACGCGGTCAGTTCTTATAAGTTACATTGGTCCCGTGCGAGGTGTTCGTACCTCCTACGGGGTCGTTTGGGGGCTAGTTTGGGTTTTCACCCTTTAACGGCCTGTTTTCAAGTCTAAGTGTGATTTTTGAAAATTATCATCATACTCTCAAACCTGGAGACCCGGGACTACGCGGTCAGTTCCTACGAGTTACATTGGTCCCGTGCGAGGTGTTCGTGCCTCCTACGGGGTCGTTTGGGGGTTGGTTTCGGTTTTTACCCTTTACCGGCCTGTTTTCAAGTCTAAGTGTGATTTTTGCAAATCGTCATACTCTCAAACTGGGAGTCTCGGGACTACGCGGTCAGTTCCTACAAGTTACATTGGTCTCGTGCGAGGTGTTCGTGCCTCCTACGGGGTCGTTTGGGGGCTGGTTTGGGTTTTCACCCTTTAATGGCCTGTTTTAAGGTCTAAGTGTGATTTTTTCAAATTATCATCATACTCTCAAACCGAGAGACCCGAGACTACGTGGTCAGTTCCTACAAGTTACATTGGTCCCGTGCGAGGTGTCCGTGCCTCCTACGGGGTCGTTTGGGGGTTGGTTTGGGTTTTAACCCTTTAACGGCCTGTTTTCAAGTCTAAATGTGATTTTTGCAAATTATCGTCATACTCTCAAACCGGGAGACCCGGGACTACGCGGTCAGTTCCTACAAGTTACATTGGTCCCGTGCGAGGTGTTCGTGCCTCCTACGGGGTCGTTTGGGGGCTGGTTTGGGTTTTCATCCTTTAACAGCCTGTTTTCAAGTCTAAGCGTGATTTTTGAAAATTATCGTCATACTCTCAAACCGGGAGACCCGGGACTACGCGGTCAGTTCCTACAAGTTACATTGGTCCCGTGCGAGGTGTTCGTTCCTCCTACGGGGTCGTTTGGGGGCTGGTTTGGGTTTTCACCCTTTAACGGCCTGTTTTCAAGTCTAAGTGTGATTTTTGGAAATTATCATCATACTCTCAAACCGGGAGACTCGGGACTAAGTGGTCAGTTCCTACAAGTTACATTGGTCCCGTGCGAGGTGTTCGTGCCTCATACGGGGTCGTTTGGGGGCTGGTTTGGGTTTTCACCCTTTAACGGCCTGTTTTCAAGTATAAGTGTGATTTTTGCAAATTATCATCATACTCTCAAACCGGGAGACTCGGGACTACGCGGTCAGTTCCTACAAGTTACATTGGTCTCGTGCGAGGTGTTCGTGCCTCCTACGGGGTCGTTTGAGGGCTGGTTTGGGTTTTCACCCTTTAACGGCCTGTTTTCAAGTCTAAATGTGATTTTTGCAAATTATCGTCATACTCTCAAACCGGGAGACCCGGGACTACGCGGTCAGTTCCTACAAGTTACATTAGTCCCGTGCGAGGTGTTCGTGCCTCCTACGGGGTCGTTTGGGGGCTGGTTTGGGTTTTCACCCTTTAACAACCTGTTTTAAAGTCCAAGTGTGATTTTTGAAAATTATCGTCATACTCTCAAACCGGGAGACCCAGGACTACGCGGTGAGTTCCTACAAGTTACATTGGTCCCGTGCGAGGTGTTCGTGCCTCCTACGGGGTCGTTTGGGGGCTGGTTTGGGTTTTCACCCTTTAACGGCCTGTTTTCAAGTATAAGTGTGATTTTTGCAAATTATCGTCATACTCTCAAACCGGGAGACCCGGGACTACGTGGTCAGTTCCTACAAGTTACATTGGTCCCGTACGAGGTGTCCGTGCCTCCTACGGGGTCGTTTGGGGGTTGGTTTGGGTTTTAACCCTTTAATGGCCTGTTTTCAAGTATAAGTGTGATTTTTGCAAATTATCATCATACTCTCAAACCGGGAGACTCGGGACTACGCGGTCAGTTCCTACAAGTTACATTGGTCCCGTGCGAGGTGTTCGTGCCTCCTACGGGGTCGTTTGGGGGCTGGTTTGGGTTTTCACCCTTTAATGGCCTGTTTTCAAGTCTAAGTGTGATTTTTGCAAATTATCATCATACTCTCAAACCGGGAGACCCGGGACTACGTGGTCAGTTCCTACAAGTTACATTGGTCCCGTACGAGGTGTCCGTGCCTCCTACGGGGTCGTTTGGGGGTTGGTTTGGGTTTTAACCCTTTAATGGCCTGTTTTCAAGTATAAGTGTGATTTTTGCAAATTATCATCATACTCTCAAACCGGGAGACCCGGGACTACGTGGTCAGTTCCTACAAGTTACATTGGTCCCGTACGAGGTGTCCGTGCCTCCTACGGGGTCGTTTGGGGGTTGGTTTGGGTTTTAACCCTTTAATGGCCTGTTTTCAAGTATAAGTGTGATTTTTGCAAATTATCATCATACTCTCAAACCGGGAGACTCGGGACTACGCAGTCAGTTCCTACAAGTTACATTGGTCCCGTGCGAGGTGTTCGTGCCTCCTACGGGGTCGTTTGGGGGCTGGTTTGGGTTTTCACCCTTTAACGGCCTGTTTTCAAGTATAAGTGTGATTTTTGCAAATTATCATCATACTCTCAAACCGGGAGACTCGGGACTACGCGGTCAGTTCCTACAAGTTACATTGGTCCCGTGCGAGGTGTTTGTGCCTCCTACGGGGTCGTTTGGGGTCTGGTTTGGGTTTTCACCCTTCAACAGCCTGTTTTCAAGTCTAAGTGTGATTTTTGAAAATTATCGTCATACTCTCAAACCGGGAGACCAGGGACTACGCGGTGAGTTCCTACAAGTTACATTGGTCCCGTACGAGGTGTTCGTGCCTCCTACGGGGTCGTTTGGGGGCTGGTTTGGGTTTTCACCCTTTAACGGCCTGTTTTCAAGTCTAAGTGTCATTTTTGAAAATTATCCTCATACTCTCAAACCTGGAGACCCGGGACTACGCGGTCAGTTCCTACAAGTTACATTGGTCCCGTGCGAGGTGTTCGTGCCTCCTACGGGGTCGTTTGGGGGTTGGTTTCGGTTTTCACCCTTTAACGGCCTGTTTTCAAGTCTAAGTGTGATTTTTGCAAATTATCGTCATACTCTCAAACTGGGAGTCTCGGGACTACGCGGTCAGTTCCTACAAGTTACATTGGTCCCGTGCGAGGTGTTCGTGCCTCCTATGGGGTCGTTTGGGGGGCTAGTTTGGGTTTTCACCCTTTAACGGTCTGTTTTCAAGTCTAAGCGTGATTTTTGCAAATTATCGTCGTACTCTCAAACCGGGAGACCCGGGACTACGCGGTCAGTTCCTACAAGTTACATTAGTCCCGTGCAAGGTGTTCGTGCCTCCTACGGGGTCGTTTGGGGGCTGGTTTGGGTTTTCACCCTTTAACGGCCTGTTTTCAAGTCTAAGTGTGATTTTTGCAAATTATCGTCATACTCTCAAACCGGGAGACCCGGGACTACACGGTCAGTTCCTATAAGTTACATTGGTCTCGTGCGAGGTGTTCGTGCCTCCTACGGGGTCGTTTGGGGGCTGGTTTGGGTTTTCACCCTTTAATGGCCTGTTTTAAGGTCTAAGTGTGATTTTTTCAAATTATCATCATACTCTCAAACCGAGAGACCCGGGACAACGTGGTCAGTTCCTACAAGTTACATTGGTCCCGTGCGAGGTGTCCGTGCCTCCTACGGGGTCGTTTGGGGGTTGGTTTGGGTTTTAACCCTTTAACGGCCTGTTTTCAAGTCTAAATGTGATTTTTGCAAATTATCGTCATACTCTCAAACCGGGAGACCCGGGACTACGCGGTCAGTTCCTACAAGTTACATTGGTCCCGTGCGAGGTGTTCGTGCCTCCTACGGGGTCGTTTGGGGGCTGGTTTGGGTTTTCACCCTTTAATAGCCTGTTTTCAAGTCTAAGCGTGATTTTTGAAAATTATCGTCATACTCTCAAACCGGGAGACCCGGGACTACGCAGTCAGTTCCTACAAGTTACATTGGTCCCGTGCGAGGTGTTCGTTCCTCCTACGGGGTCGTTTGGGGGCTGGTTTGGGTTTTCACCCTTTAACGGCCTGTTTTCAAGTCTAAGTGTGATTTTTGGAAATTATCATCATACTCTCAAACCGGGAGACTCGGGACTAAGTGGTCAGTTCCTACAAGTTACATTGGTCCCGTGCGAGGTGTTCGTGCCTCATACGGGGTCGTTTGGGGGCTGGTTTGGGTTTTCACCCTTTAACGGCCTGTTTTCAAGTATAAGTGTGATTTTTGCAAATTATCATCATACTCTCAAACCGGGAGACTCGGGACTACGCGGTCAGTTCCTACAAGTTACATTGGTCTCGTGCGAGGTGTTCGTGCCTCCTACGGGGTCGTTTGAGGATTGGTTTGGGTTTTCACCCTTTAACGGCCTGTTTTCAAGTCTAAATGTGATTTTTGCAAATTATCGTCATACTCTCAAACCGGGAGACCCGGGACTACGCGGTCAGTTCCTACAAGTTACATTGGTCCCGTGCGAGGTGTTCGTGCCTCCTACGGGGTCGTTTGGGGGCTGGTTTGGGTTTTCACCCTTTAACAGCCTGTATTAAAGTCCAAGTGTGATTTTTGAAAATTATCGTCATACTCTCAAACCGGGAGACCCGGGACTACGCGGTGAGTTCCTACAAGTTACATTGGTCCCGTGCGAGGTGTTCGTGCCTCCTACGGGGTCGTTTGGGGGCTGGTTTGGGTTTTCACCCTTTAACGGCCTGTTTTCAAGTCTAAGTGTGATTTTTGAAAATTATCATCATACTCTCAAACCTGGAGACCCGGGACTACGCGGTCAGTTCCTACAAGTTACAGTGGTCCCGTGCGAGGTGTTCGTGCCTCCAACGGGGTCGTTTGGGGGTTGGTTTCGGTTTTCACCCTTTAACGACCTGTTTTCAAGTCTAAGTGTGATTTTTGCAAATTATCGTCATACTCTCAAACTGGGAGTCTCGGGACTACGCGGTTAGTTCCTACATGTTACATTGGTCCCGTGCGAGGTGTTCGTGCCTCCTACGGGGTCATTTGGGGGGCTGGTTTGGGTTTTCACCCTTTAACGGCCTGTTTTCAAGTCTAAGCGTGATTTTTGCAAATAATCATCGTACTCTCAAACCGGGAGACCCGGGACTACGCGGTCAGTTCCTACAAGTTACATTCGTCCCGTGAGAGGTGTTCGTGCCTCCTACGGGGTCGTTTGGGGGCTGGTTTGGGTTTTCACCCTTTAACAGCCTGTTTTCAAGTCTAAGTGTGATTTTTGAAAATTATCATCATACTCTCAAACCTGGAGACCCGGGACTACGCGGTCAGTTCCTATAAGTTACATTGGTCCCGTGCGAGGTGTTCGAGCCTCCTACGGGGTCGTTTGGGGGCTGGTTTGGGTTTTCACCCTTTAACGGCCTGTTTTCAAGTCTAAGTGTGATTTTTGAAAATTATCATCATACTCTCAAACCTGGAGACCCGGGACTACGCGGTCAGTTCCTACAAGTTACATTGGTCCCGTGCGAGGTGTTCGTGCCTCCTACGGGGTCGTTTGGGGGTTGGTTTCGGTTTTTACCCTTTAACAGCCTGTTTTCAAGTCTAAGTGTGATTTTTGCAAATTATCGTCATACTCTCAAACTGGGAGTCTCGGGACTACGCGGTCAGTTCCTACAAGTTACATTGGTCTCGTGCGAGGTGTTCGTGCCTCCTACGGGGTCGTTTGGGGGCTGGTTTGGGTTTTCACCCTTTAACGGCCTGTTTTCAAGTCTAAGTGTGATTTTTGCAAATTATCATCATACTCTCAAACCGGGAGACTCGGGACTAAGCGGTCAGTTCCTACAAGTTGCATTGGTCCCGTGCGAGGTGTTCGTGCCTCCTACGGGGTCGTTTGGGGGCTGGTTTGGGTTTTCACCCTTTAACGGCCTGTTTTCAAGTATAAGTGTGATTTGTGCAAATTATCATCATACTCTCAAACCGGGAGACTCGGGACTACGCGGTCAGTTCCTACAAGTTACATTGGTCTCGTGCGAGGTGTTCGTGCCTCCTACGGGGTCGTTTGGGGGCTGGTTTGGGTTTTCACCCTTTAACAGCCTGTTTTCAAGTCTAAGTGTGATTTTTGAAAATTATCGTCATACTCTCAAATCGGGAGACCCGGGACTACGCGGTGAGTTCCTACAAGTTACATTGGTCCCGTGCGAGGTGTTCGTGCCTCCTACGGGGTCGTTTGGGGGCTGGTTTGGGTTTTCACCCTTTAACGGCCTGTTTTCAAGTCTAAGTGTGATTTTTGAAAATTATCATCATACTCTCAAACCTGGAGACCCGGGACTACGCGGTCAGTTCCTACAAGTTACATTGCTCCCGTGCGAGGTGTTCGTGCCTCCTACGGGGTCGTTTGGTGGTTGGTTTCGGTTTTCACCCTTTAACGGCCTGTTTTCAAGTCTAAGTGTGATTTTTGCAAATTATCGTCATACTCTCAAACTGGGAGTCTCGGGACTACGCGGTCAGTTCCTACAAGTTACATTGGTCCCGTGCGAGGTGTTCGTGCCTCCAACGGGGTCGTTTGGGGGGCTGGTTTGGGTTTTCACCCTTTAACGGCCTGTTTTCAAGTCTAAGCATGATTTTTGCAAATTATCATCGTACTCTCAAACCGGGAGACCCGGGACTACGCGGTCAGGTCCTACAAGTTACATTAGTCCCGTGCGAGGTGTTCGTGCCTCCTACGGGGTCGTTTGGGGGCTGGTTTGGGTTTTCACCCTTTAACGGCCTGTTTTCAAGTCTAAGTGTGATTTTTGAAAATTATCGTCATACTCTCAAACCTGGAGACCCGAGACTACGCGGTCAGTTCCTACAAGTTACATTGGTCCCGTGCGAGGTGTTCGTGCCTCCTACGGGGTCGTTTGGGGGTTGGTTTCGGTTTTCACCCTTTAACGGCCTGTTTTCAAGTCTAAGTGTGATTTTTGCAAATTATCGTCATACTCTCAAACTGGGAGTCTCAGGACTACGCGGTCAGTTCCTACAAGTTACATTGGTCCCGTGCGAGGTGTTCGTGCCTCCAACGGGGTCGTTTGGGGGGCTGGTTTGGGTTTTCACCCTTTAACGGCCTGTTTTCAAGTCTAAGCGTGATTTTTGCAAATTATCATCGTACTCTCAAACCGGGAGACCCGGGACTACGCGGTCAGGTCCTACAAGTTACATTAGTCCCGTGCGAGGTGTTCGTGCCTCCTACGGGGTCGTTTGGGGGCTGGTTTGGGTTTTCACCCTTTAACGGCCTGTTTTCAAGTCTAAGTGTGATTTTTGAAAATTATCGTCATACTCTCAAACCTGGAGACTCGAGACTACGCGGTCAGTTCCTACAAGTTACATTGGTCCCGTGGGAGGTGTTCGTGCCTCCTACGGGGTCGTTTGGGGGTTGGTTTCGGTTTTCACCCTTTAACGGCCTGTTTTCAAGTCTAAGTGTGATTTTTGCAAATTATCGTCATACTCTCAAACTGGGAGTCTCGGGACTACGCGGTCAGTTCCTACAAGTTACATTGGTCCCGTGCGAGGTGTTCGTGCCTCCTATGGGGTCGTTTGGGGGGCTGGTTTGGGTTTTCACCCTTTAACGGCCTGTTTTCAAGTCTAAGCGTGATTTTTGCAAATTATCGTCGTACTCTCAAACCGGGAGACCCGGGACTACGCGGTCAGTTCCTACAAGTTACATTCGACCCGTGCGAGGTGTTCGTGCCTCCTACGGGGTCGTTTGGGGGCTGGTTTGGGTTTTCACCCTTTAATGGCCTGTTTTCAAGTCTAAGTGTGATTTAAGAAAATTATCGTCATACTCTCAAACCGGGAGACCCGGGACTACGCGGTCAGTTCCTACAAGTTACATTGGTCCCGTGCGAGGTGTTCGTTCCTCCTACGGGGTCGTTTGGGAGCTGGTTTGGGTTTTCACCCTTTAACAGTCTGTTTTCAAGTCTAAGTGTGATTTTTGAAAATTATCGTCATACTCTCAAACCGGGAGACCCGGGACTACGCGGTGAGTTCCTACAAGTTACATTGGTCCCGTGCGAGGTGTTCGTGCCTCCTACGGGGTCGTTTGGGGGCTGGTTTGGGTTTTCACCCTTTAACGGCCTGTTTTCAAGTCTAAGTGTGATTTTTGCAAATTATCGTCATACTCTCAAACCGGGAGACCCGGGACTACGCGGTCAGTTCGTATAAGTTACATTGGTCTCGTGCGAGGTGTTCGTGCCTCCTACGGGGTCGTTTGGGGGCTGGTTTGGGTTTTCACCCTTTAATGGCCTGTTTTCAAGTCTAAGTGTGATTTTTTCAAATTATCATCATACTCTCAAACCGGGAGACCCGGGAGTATGTGGTCAGTTCCTACAAGTTACATTGATCCCGTGCGAGGTGTCCGTGCCTCCTACGGAGTCGTTTGGGGGTTGGTTTGGGTTTTAACCCTTTAACGGCCTGTTTTCAAGTATAAGTGTGATTTTTGCAAATTATTGTCATACTCTCTAACCGGGAGACTCGGGACTACGCGATCAGTTCCTACAAGTTACATTGGTCCCGTGCGAGGTGTTCGTGCCTCCTACGGGGTCGTTTGGGGGCTGGTTTGGGTTTTCACCCTTTAACGGCCTGTTTTCAAGTATAAGTGTGATTTTTGCAAATTGTCATCATACTCTCAAACTGGGAGACTCCGAACTACGCGGTCAGTTCCTACAAGTTACATTGGTCCCGTGCGAGGTGTTCGTGCCTCCTACGGGGTCGTTTGGGGGCTGGTTTGGGTTTTCACCCTTTAACGGCCTGTTTTTAAGTTTAAATGTGATTTTTGCAAATTATCGTCATACTCTCAAACCGGGAGACTCGGGACTACGCGGTCAGTTCCTACAAGTTACATTAGTCCCGTGCGAGGTGTTCGTGCCTCCTACGGGGTCGTTTGGGGGCTGGTTTGGGTTTTCACCCTTTAACGGCCTGTTTTCAAGTCTAAGTGTGATTTTTGAAAATTATCGTCATACTCTCAAACCGGGAGATCCGGGACTACGCGGTCAGTTCCTATAAGTTACATTGGTCTCGTGCGAGGTGTTGGTGCCTCCTACGGGGTCGTTTGGGGGCTGGTTTGGGTTTTCACCCTCTAACAGCCTGTTTTCAAGTCTAAATGTGATTTTTGTAAATTATCGTCATACTCTCAAACCGGGAGACCCGGGACTACGCGGTCAGTTCCTACAAGTTACATTGGTCCCGTGCGAGGTGTTCGTGCCTCCTACGGGGTCGTTTGGGGGCTGGTTTGGGTTTTCACCCTTTAACAGCCTGTTTTCAAGTCTAAGTGTGATTTTTGAAAATTATCGTCATACTCTCAAATCGGGAGACCCGGGACTACGCGGTGAGTTCCTACAAGTTACATTGGTCCCGTGCGAGGTGTTCGTGCCTCCTACGGGGTCGTTTGGGGGCTGGTTTGGGTTTTCACCCTTTAACGGCCTGTTTTCAAGTCTAAGTGTGATTTTTGAAAATTATCATCATACTCTCAAACCTGGAGACCCGGGACTACGCGGTCAGTTCCTACAAGTTACATTGGTCCCGTGCGAGGTGTTCGTGCCTCCTACGGGGTCGTTTGGGGGTTGGTTTCGGTTTTCACCCTTTAACGGCCTGTTTTCAAGTCTAAGTGTGATTTGTGCAAACAATCGTCATACTCTCAAACTGGGAGTCTCGGTACTACGCGGTCAGTTCCTACAAGTTACATTGGTCCCGTGCGAGGTGTTCGTGCCTCCAACGGGGTCGTTTGGGGGGCTGGTTTGGGTTTTCACCCTTTAACGGCCTGTTTTCAAGTCTAAGCGTGATTTTTGCAAATTATCGTCGTACTCTCAAACCGGGAGACCCGGGACTACGCGGTCAGGTCCTACAAGTTACATTAGTCCCGTGCGAGGTGTCCGTGCCTCCTACGGGGTCGTTTGGGGGCTGGTTTGGGTTTTCACCCTTTAACGGCCCGTTTTCAAGTCTAAGTGTGATTTTTGAAAATTATCGTCATACTCTCAAACCTGGAGACCCGAGACTACGCGGTCAGTTCCTACAAGTTACATTGGTCCCGTGCGAGGTGTTCGTGCCTCCTACGGGGTCGTTTGGGGGTTGGTTTCGGTTTTCACCCTTTAACGGCCTGTTTTCAAGTCTAAGTGTGATTTTTGCAAATTATCGTCATACTCTCAAACGGGGAGTCTCGGGACTACGCGGTCAGTTCTTACAAGTTACATTGGTCCCGTGCGAGGTGTTCGTGCCTCCTACGGGGTCGTTTGGGGGGCTGGTTTGGGTTTTCACCCTTTAAGGGCCTGTTTTCAAGTCTAAGCGTGATTTTTGCAAATTATCGTCATACTCTCAAACCGGGAGACCCGGGACTACGCGGTCAGTTCCTACAAGTTACATTCGTCCCGTGCGAGGTGTTCGTGCCTCCTACGGGGTCGTTTGGGGGCTGGTTTGGGTTTTCACCCTTTAATGGCCTGTTTTCAAGTCTAAGTGTGATTTAAGCAAATTATCGTCATACTCTCAAACCGGGAGACCCGGGACTACGCGGTCAGTTCCTACAAGTTACATTGGTCCCGTGCGAGGTGTTCGTGCCTCCTACGGGGTCGTTTGGGAGCTGGTTTTGGTTTTCACCCTTTAACAACCTGTTTTCAAGTCTAAGTGTGATTTTTGAAAATTATCGTCATACTCTCAAACCGGGAGACCCGGGACTACGCGGTGAGTTCCTACAAGTTACATTGGTCCCGTGCGAGGTGTTCGTGCCTCCTACGGGGTCGTTTGGGGGCTGGTTTGGGTTTTCACCCTTTAACGGCCTGTTTTCAAGTCTAAGTGTGATTTTTGTAATTTATCGTCATACTCTCAAACCGGGAGACCCGGGACTACGCGGTCAGTTCGTATAAGTTACATTGGTCTCGTGCGAGGTGTTCGTGCCTCCTACGGGGTCGTTTGGGGGCTGGTTTGGGTTTTCACCCTTTAATGGCCTGTTTTCAAGTCTAAGTGTGATTTTTTCAAATTATCATCATACTCTCAAACCGGGAGACCCGGGACTACGTGGTCAGTTCCTACAAGTTACATTGATCCCGTGCGAGGTGTCCGTGCCTCCTACGGGGTCGTTTGGGGGTTGGTTTGGGTTTTAACCCTTTAACGGCCTGTTTTCAAGTATAAGTGTGATTTTTGCAAATTATCATCATACTCTCTAACCGGGAGACTCGGGACTACGCGGTCAGTTCCTACAAGTTACATTTGTCCCGTGCGAGGTGTTCGTGCCTCCTACGGGGTCGTTTGGGGGCTGGTTTGGGTTTTCACCCTTTAACGGCCTGTTTTCAAGTATAAGTGTGATTTTTGAAAATTGTCATCATACTCTCAAACCGGGAGACTCCGGACTACGCGGTCAGTTCCTACAAGTTACATTGGTCCCGTGCGAGGTGCTCGTGCCTCCTACGGGGTCGTTTGGGGGCTGGTTTGGGTTTTCACCCTTTAACGGCCTGTTTTTAAGTTTAAATGTGATTTTTGCAAATTATCGTCATACTCTCAAACCGGGAGACCCGGGACTACGCGGTCAGTTCCTACAAGTTACATTAGTCCCGTGCGAGGTGTTCGTGCCTCCTACGGGGTCGTTTGGGGGCTGGTTTGGGTTTTCACCCTTTAACGGCCTGTTTTCAAGTCTAAGTGTGATTTTTGAAAATTATCATCATACTCTCAAACCTGGAGACCCGGGACTACGCGGTCAGTTCCTACAAGTTACATTGGTCCCGTGCGAGGTGTTCGTGCCTCCTACGGGGTCGTTTGGGGGCTGGTTTGGGTTTTCACCCTTTAACGGTCTATTTTCAAGTCTAAGTGTGATTTTTGAAAATTATCATCATACTCTCAAACCTGGAGACCCGGGACTACGTGGTCAGTTCCTACAAGTTACATTGGTCCCGTGCGAGGTGTTCGTGCCTCCTACGGGGTCGTTTGGGGGTTGGTTTCGGTTTTCACCCTTTAACGGCCTGTTTTCAAGTCTAAGTGTGATTTTTGCAAATTATCGTCATACTCTCAAACTGGGAGTCTCGGGACTACGCGGTCAGTTCCTATAAGTTACATTGGTCTCGTACGAGGTGTTCGTACCTCCTACGGGGTCGTTTGGGGGCTGGTTTGGGTTTTCACCCTTTAATGGCCTGTTTTCAAGTCTAAGTGTGATTTTTGCAAATTATCGTCATACTCTCAAACCGGGAGACTCGGGACTACGCGGTCAGTTCCTACAAGTTCCATTGGTCCCGTGCGAGGTGTTCGTGCCTCCAACGGGGTCGTTTGGGGGCTGGTTTGGGTTTTCACCCTTTAACGGCCTGTTTTCAAGTCTAAGTGTGATTTTTGTAAATTATCGTCATACTCTCAAACCGGGAGACCCGGGACTACGCGGTCAGTTCCTACAAGTTACATTCGTCCCGTGAGAGGTGTTCGTGCCTCCTACGGGGTCGTTTGGGGGCTGGTTTGGGTTTTCACCCTTTAACGGCCTGTTTTCAAGTCTAAGTGTGATTTTAGCAAATTATCGTCATACTCTCAAACCGGGAGACCCGGGACTACGCGGTCAGTTCCTACAAGTTACATTAGTCCCGTGCGAGGTGTTCGTGCCTCCTACGGGGTCGTTTGGGGGCTGGTTTGGGTTTTCACCCTTTAACGGCCTATTTTCAAGTCTAAGTGTGATTTTTGCAAATTATCGTCATACTCTCAAACCGGGATACCCGGGACTACGCGGTCAGTTCCTATAAGTTACATTGGTCTCGTACGAGGTGTTCGTACCTCCTACGGGGTCGTTTGGGGGCTGGTTTGGGTTTTCACCCTTTAATGGCCTGTTTTCAAGTCTAAGTGTGATTTTTGCAAATTATCATCATACTCTCAAACCGAGAGACCCGGGACTACGTGGTCAGTTCCTACAAGTTACATCGGTCCCGTGCGAGGTTTCCGTGCCTCCTATGGGGTCGTTTGGGGGTTGGTTTGGGTTTTAACCCTTTAACGGCTTGTTTTCAAGTATAAGTGTGATTTTTGCAAATTATCGTCATACTCTCAAACCGGGAGACCCGGGACTACGCGGTCAGTTCCTATAAGTTACATTGGTCTCGTGCGAGGTGTTCGTGCCTCCTACGGGGTCGTTTGGGGGCTGGTTTGGGTTTTCACCCTTTAATGGTCTGTTTTCAAGTCTAAGTGTGATTTTTGAAAATTATCGTCATACTCTCAAACTGGGAGACCCGGGACTACGCGGTTAGTTCCTACAAGTTACATTGGTCTCGTGCGAGGTGTTCGTGCCTCTTACGGGGTCGTTTGGCGGCTGGTTTGGGTTTTCACCCTTTAACGGCCTGTTTTCAAGTCTAAGTGTGATTTTTGAAAATTATCATCATACTCTCAAACCGAGATACCCGGGACTACGCGGTCAGTTCCTATAAGTTACATTGGTCTCGTACGAGGTGTTCGTGCCTCCTACAGGGTCGTTTGGGGGCTGGTTTCGGTTTTCACCCTTTAATGGCCTGTTTTCAAGTCTAAGTGTGATTTTTGCAAATTATCATCATACTCTCAAACCGAGAGACCCGGGACTACGTGGTCAGTTCCTACAAGTTACGTTTGTCCCGTGCGAGGTGTCCGTGCCTCCTACGGGGTCCTTTGGGGGTTGGTTTGGGTTTTAACCCTTTAACGGCCTGTTTTCAAGTATAAGTGTGATTTTTGCAAATTATCATCATACTCTCAAACCGGGAGACTCGGGACTACGCGGTCAGTTCCTACAAGTTACATTCGTCCCGTGAGAGGTGTTCGTGCCTCCTACGGGGTCGTTTGGAGGCTAGTTTGGGATTTCACCCTTTAACGGCCTGTTTTCAAGTCTAAGTGTGATTTTAGCAAATTATCGTCATACTCTCAAATCGGGAGACCCGGGACTACGCGGTCAGTTCCTACAAGTTACATTCGTCCCGTGAGAGGTGTTCGTGCCTCCTACGGGGTCGTTTGGGGGCTGGTTTCGGTTTTCACCCTTTAACGGCCTGTTTTCAAGTCTAAGTGTGATTTTAGCAAATTATCGTCATACTCTCAAACCGGGAGACCCGGGACTACGCGGTCAGTTCCTACAAGTTACATTAGTCCCGTGCGAGGTGTTCGTGCCTCTTACGGGGTCGTTTGGCGGCTGGTTTGGGTTTTCACCCTTTAACGGCCTGTTTTCAAGTCTAAGTGTGATTTTTGAAAATTATCATCATACTCTCAAACCGAGATACCCGGGACTACGCGGTCAGTTCCTATAAGTTACATTGGTCTCGTACGAGGTGTTCGTGCCTCCTACAGGGTCGTTTGGGGGCTGGTTTCGGTTTTCACCCTTTAATGGCCTGTTTTCAAGTCTAAGTGTGATTTTTGCAAATTATCATCATACTCTCAAACCGAGAGACCCGGGACTACGTGGTCAGTTCCTACAAGTTACGTTTGTCCCGTGCGAGGTGTCCGTGCCTCCTACGGGGTCCTTTGGGGGTTGGTTTGGGTTTTAACCCTTTAACGGCCTGTTTTCAAGTATAAGTGTGATTTTTGCAAATTATCATCATACTCTCAAACCGGGAGACTCGGGACTACGCGGTCAGTTCCTACAAGTTACATTCGTCCCGTGAGAGGTGTTCGTGCCTCCTACGGGGTCGTTTGGGGGCTAGTTTGGGATTTCACCCTTTAACGGCCTGTTTTCAAGTCTAAGTGTGATTTTTGAAAATTATCATCATACTCTCAAACCGAGATACCCGGGACTACGCGGTCAGTTCCTATAAGTTACATTGGTCTCGTACGAGGTGTTCGTGCCTCCTACAGGGTCGTTTGGGGGCTGGTTTCGGTTTTCACCCTTTAATGGCCTGTTTTCAAGTCTAAGTGTGATTTTTGCAAATTATCATCATACTCTCAAACCGAGAGACCCGGGACTACGTGGTCAGTTCCTACAAGTTACGTTTGTCCCGTGCAAGGTGTCCATGCCTCCTACGGGGTCCTTTGGGGGTTGGTTTGGGTTTTAACCCTTTAACGGCCTGTTTTCAAGTATAAGTGTGATTTTTGCAAATTATCATCATACTCTCAAACCGGGAGACCCGTGACTACGTGGTCAGTTCCTACAAGTTACATTGGTCCGTGCGAGGTGTCCGTGCCTCCTACGGGGTCGTTTGGGGGTTGGTTTGGGTTTTCACCCTTTAACGGCCTATTTTCAAGTCTAAGTGTGATTTTTGCAAATTATCGTCGTACTCTCAAATCGGGAGACCCGGGACTACGCGGTCAGTTCCTACAAGTTACATTGGTCCCGTGCGAGGTGTTCGTGCCTCCTACGGGGTCGTTTGGGGGCTGGTTTGGGTTTTCACCCTTTAACGACCTGTTTTCAAGTCTAAGTGTGATTTTTGCAAATTATCGTCATACTCTCAAACCGGGAGACCCGGGACTACGCGGTCAGTTCCTACAAGTTACATTGGTCCCGTGCGAGGTGTTCGTGCCTCCTACGGGGTCGTTTGGGGACTGGTTTGGGTTTTCACCCTTTAACGGCCTGTTTTCATGTCTAAGTGTGATTTTTGCAAATTATCGTCATACTCTCAAACCGGGAGACCCGGGACTACGCGGTTAGTTCCTACAAGTTACATTGGTCCCGTGCGAGGTGTTCGTGCCTCCTACGGGGTCGTTTGGGGGCTGGTTTGGGTTTTCACCCTTTAACGGCCTGTTTTCAAGTCTAAGTGTGATTTTTGAAAATTATCGTCATACTCTCAAACCGGGAGACCCGGGACTACGCGGTCAGTTCCTATAAGTTACATTGGTCTCGTGCGAGGTGTTCGTGCCTCGTACGGGGTCGTTTGGGGGCTGGTTTGGGTTTTCACCCTTTAATGGCCTGTTTTCAAGTCTAAGTGTGATTTTTGCAAATTATCGTCATACTCTCAAACCGGGAGACTCGGGACTACGCGGTCAGTTCCTACAAGTTACATTCGTCCCGTGAGAGGTGTTCGTGCCTCCTACGGGGTCGTTTGGGGGCTAGTTTGGGATTTCACCCTTTAATGGCCTGTTTTCAAGTCTAAGTGTGATTTTAGCAAATTATCATCATACTCTCAAACCGGGAGACCCGGGACTACGCGGTCAGTTCCTACAAGTTACATTCGTCCCGTGAGAGGTGTTCGTGCCTCCTACGGGGTCGTTTGGGGGCTGGTTTGGGTTTTCACCCTTTAACGGCCTGTTTTCAAGTCTAAGTGTGATTTTAGCAAATTATCGTCATACTCTCAAACCGGGAGACCCGGGACTACGCGGTCAGTTCCTACAAGTTACATTAGTCCCGTGCGAGGTGTTCGTGCCTCTTACGGGGTCGTTTGGCGGCTGGTTTGGGTTTTCACCCTTTAACGGCCTGTTTTCAAGTCTAAGTGTGATTTTTGAAAATTATCATCATACTCTCAAACCGAGATACCCGGGACTACGCGGTCAGTTCCTATAAGTTACATTGGTCTCGTACGAGGTGTTCGTGCCTCCTACAGGGTCGTTTGGGGGCTGGTTTCGGTTTTCACCCTTTAATGGCCTGTTTTCAAGTCTAAGTGTGATTTTTGCAAATTATCATCATACTCTCAAACCGAGAGACCCGGGACTACGTGGTCAGTTCCTACAAGTTACGTTTGTCCCGTGCGAGGTGTCCGTGCCTCCTACGGGGTCCTTTGGGGGTTGGTTTGGGTTTTAACCCTTTAACGGCCTGTTTTCAAGTATAAGTGTGATTTTTGCAAATTATCATCATACTCTCAAACCGGGAGACTCGGGACTACGCGGTCAGTTCCTACAAGTTACATTCGTCCCGTGAGAGGTGTTCGTGCCTCCTACGGGGTCGTTTGGGGGCTAGTTTGGGATTTCACCCTTTAACGGCCTGTTTTCAAGTCTAAGTGTGATTTTAGCAAATTATCGTCATACTCTCAAACCGGGAGACCCGAGACTACGCGGTCAGTTCCTACAAGTTACATTCGTCCCGTGAGAGGTGTTCGTGCCTCCTACGGGGTCGTTTGGGGGCTGGTTTGGGTTTTCACCCTTTAACGGCCTGTTTTCAAGTCTAAGTGTGATTTTAGCAAATTATCGTCATACTCTCAAACCGGGAGACCCGGGACTACGCGGTCAGTTCCTACAAGTTACATTAATCCCGTGCGAGGTGTTCGTGCCTCCTACGGGGTCGTTTGGCGGCTGGTTTAGGTTTTCACCCTTTAACGGCCAGTTTTCAAGTCTAAGTGTGATTTTTGAAAATTATCATCATACTCTCAAACCGGGATACCCGGGACTACGCGGTCAGTTCCTATAAGTTACATTGGTCTCGTACGAGGTGTTCGTGCCTCCTACGGGGTCGTTTGGGGGCTGGTTTCGGTTTTCACCCTTTAATGGCCTGTTTTCAAGTCTAAGTGTGATTTTTGCAAATTATCATCATACTCTCAAACCGAGAGACCCAGGACTACGTGGTCAGTTCCTACAAGTTACGTTGGTCCCGTGCGAGGTGTCCGTGCCTCCTACGGGGTCCTTTGGGGGTTGGTTTGGGTTTTAACCCTTTAAGGGCCTGTTTTCAAGTATAAGTGTGATTTTTGCAAATTATCATCATACTCTCAAACCGGGAGACTCGGGACTACGCGGTCAGTTCCTACAAGTTACATTGGTCCCGTGCGAGGTGTTCGTGCCTCCTACGGGGTCGTTTGGGGGCTGGTTTGGGTTTTCACCCTTTAACGGCCTGTTTTCAAGTATAAGTGTGATTTTTGCAAATTATCATCATACTCTCAAACCAGGAGACTCGGGACTACGCGGTCAGTTCCTACAAGTTACATTGGTCCCGTGCGAAGTGTTCGTGCCTCCTACGGGGTCATTTGGGGGCTGGTTTGGGTTTTCACCCTTTAACGGCCTGTTTTCAAGTCTAAGTGTGATTTTTGCAAATTATCGTCATACTCTCAAATCGGGAGACCCGGGACTACGCGGTCAGTTCCTACAAGTTACATTGGTCCCGTGCGAGGTGTTCGTGCCTCCTACGGGGTCGTTTGGGGACTGGTTTGGGTTTTCACCCTTTAACGGCCTGTTTTCAAGTCTAAGTGTGATTTTTGCAAATTATCGTCATACTCTCAAACCGGGAGACCCGGGACTACGCGGTCAGTTCCTACAAGTTACATTGGTCCCGTGCGAGGTGTTCGTGCCTCCTACGGGGTCGTTTGTGGGCTGGTTTGGGTTTTCACCCTTTAACGGCCTGTTTTCAAGTCTAAGTGTGATTTTTGCAAATTATCGTCATACTCTCAAACCGGGAGACCCGGGACTACGCGGTTAGTTCCTACAAGTTACATTGGTCCCGTGCGAGGTGTTCGTGCCTCCTACGGGGTCGTTTGGGGGCTGGTTTGGGTTTTCACCCTTTAACGTCCTGTTTTCAAGTCTAAGTGTGATTTTTGCAAATTAGCGTCATACTCTCAAACCGAGAGACCCGGGACTACGCCGTCAGTTCCTACAATTTACATTGGTCCCGTGCGAGGTGTTCGTGCCTCCTACGGGGTCGTTTGGGGGCTGGTTTTGTGTTTTCACCCTTTAACGGCCTGTTTTCAAGTCTAAGTGTGATTTTTGCAAATTATCGCCATACTCTCAAACCGGGAGACCCGGGACTACGCCGTCAGTTCCTACAAGTTACATTGGTCCCGTGCGAGGTGTCCGTGCCTCCTACGGGGTCGTTTTGGGGCTGGTTTGGGTTTTCACCCTTTAACGGCCTGTTTTCGAGTCTAAGTGTGATTTTTGTAAATTGTCATCCAACTCTCAAACCGGGAGATCCGGGATTATGTGGTCAGTTCCTACAAGTTACATTCGTCCCGTGAGAGGTGTTCGTGCCTCCTACGGGGTCGTTTTGGGGCTGGTTTGGGTTTTCACCCTTTAACGGCTTGTTTTCAAGTCTAAGTGTGATTTTAACAAATTATCGTCATACTCTCAAACCGGGAGACCCGGGACTACGCGGTCAGTTCCTATAAGTTACATTGGTCTCGTGCGTGGTGTTCGTGCCTCCTACGGGGTCGTTTGGGTGCTGGTTTGGGTTTTCACCCTTTAATGGCCTGTTTTCAAGTCTAAGTGTGATTTTTGCAAATTATCATCATACTCTCAAACCGGGAGACTCGGGACTACGTGGTCAGTTCCTACAAGTTACATTGGTCCCGTGCGAGGTGTTCGTGCCTCCTACGGGGTCGTTTGGGGGTTGGTTTGGGTTTTAACCCTTTAACGGCCTGTTTTCAAGTATAAGTGTGATTTTTGCAAATTATCGTCATACTCTCAAACCGGGAGACTCGGGACTAAGCGGTCAGTTCCTACAAGTTACATTGGTCCCGTGCGAGGTGTTCGTGCCTCCTACGGGGTCGTTTGGGGGCTGGTTTGGGTTTTCACCCTTTAACGGCCTGTTTTCAAGTATAAGTGTGATTTTTGCAAATTATCATCATACTCTCAAACCGGGAGACTCGGGAATAAGCGGTCCGTTCCTACATGTTACATTGGTCCCGTGCGAGGTGTTCGTGCCTCCTACGGGGTCGTTTGGGGGCTGGTTTGGGTTTTCACCCTTTAACGGCCTGTTTTCAAGTCTAAATGTGATTTTTGCAAATTATCGTCATATTCTCAAACCGGGAGACCCGGGACTACGCGGTCAGTTCCTACAAGTGACATTGGTCCCGTGCGAGGTGTTCGTGCCTCCTACGGGGTCGTTTGGGGGCTGGTTTGGGTTTTCACCCTTTAACAGCCTGTTTTCAAGTCTAAGTGTGATTTTTTCAAATTATCGTCATACTCTCAAACCGGGAGACCCGGGACTACGCGGTCAGTTCCTACAAGTTACATTGGTCCCGTGCGAGGTGTTCGTTCCTCCTACGGGGTCGTTTGGGGGCTGGTTTGGGTTTTCACCATTTAACGGCCTATTTTCAAGTCTAAATGTGATTTTTGAAAATTATCATCATACTCTCAAACCTGGAGACCCGGGACTACGCGGTCAGTTCCTACAAGTTACATTGGTCCCGTGCGAGGTGTTCGTGCCTCCTACGGGGTTGTTTGGGGGTTGGTTTCGGTTTTCACCCTTTAATGGCCTGTTTTCAAGTCTAAGTGTGATTTTTGCAAATTATCGTCATACTCTCAAACTGGGAGACTCAGGACTACGCGGTCAGTTCCTACAAGTTACATTGGTCCCGTGCGAGGTGTTCGTGCCTCCTACGGGGTCGTTTGGGGGCTGGTTTGGGTTTTCACCCTTTAACGGCCTGTTTTCAAGTATAAGTGTGATTTTTGCAAATTATCATCATACTCTCAAACCGGGAGACTCGGGACTACGCGGTCAGTTCCTACAAGTTACATTGGTCCCGTGCGAGGTGTTCGTGCCTCCTACGGGGTCGTTTGGCGGCTGGTTTGGGTTTTCACCCTTTAACGGCCTGTTTTCAAGTCTAAATGTGATTTTTGCAAATTATCGTCGTACTCTCAAACCGGAAGACCCGGGACTACGCGGTCAGTTCCTACAAGTTACATTCGTCCCGTAAGAGGTGTTCGTGCCTCCTACGGGGTCGTTTGGGGGCTGGTTTGGGTTTTCACCCTTTAACGGCCTGTTTTCAAGTCTAAGTGTGATTTTAGCAAATTATCGTCATACTCTCAAACCGGGAGACCCAGGACTACGCGGTCAGTTCCTACATGTTACATTAGTCCCGTGCGAGGTGTTCGTGCGTCCTACGGGGTCGTTTGGGGGCTGGTTTGGGTTTTCACCCTTTAACGGCCTGTTTTCAAGTCTAAGTGTGATTATTGTAAATTATCATCATACTCTCAAACCGGGAGACCCGGGATTACGCGGTCAGTTCCTACAAGTTACATTCGTCCCTTGAGAGGTGTTCGTACCTCCTACGGGGTCGTTTGGGGGCTGGTTTGGGTTTTCACCCTTTAACGGCCTGTTTTCAAGTCTAAGTGTGATTTTAGCAAATTATCGTCATACTCTCAAACCGGGAGACCCGGGACTACGCGGTCAGTTCCTACAAGTTACATTAGTCCCGTGCGAGGTGTTCGTGCCTCCTACGGGGTCGTTTGGGGGATGGTTTGGGTTTTCACCCTTTAACGGCCTGTTTTCAAGTCTAAGTGTGATTTTTGCAAATTATCGTCATACTCTCAAACCGGGAGACCCGGGACTACGTGGTCAGTTCCTACAAGTTACATTGGTCTCGTGCGAGGTGTCTGTGCCTCCTACGGGGTCGTTTGGGGGTTGGTTTGGGTTTTCACCCTTTAACGGCCTGTTTTCAAGTCTAAGTGTGATTTTTGCAAATTATCGTCATACTCTCAAACCGGGAGACCCGGGACTACGTGGTCAGTTCCTACAAGTTACATTGGTCTCTTGCGAGGTGTCTGTGCCTCCTACGGGGTCGTTTGGGGGTTGGTTTGGGTTTTAACCCTTTAACGGCCTGTTTTCAAGTATAAGTGTGATTTTTGCAAATTATCATCATACTCTCAAACCGGGAGACTCGGGACTACTCGGTCAGTTCCTACAAGTTACATTGGTCCCGTGCGAGGTGTTCGTGCCTCCTACGGGGTCGTTTGGGGGCTGGTTTGGGTTTTCACCCTTTAACGGCCTGTTTTCAAGTATAAGTGTGATTTTTGCAAATTATCATCATACTCTTAAACCGGGAGACTCGGGACTACGCGGTTAGTTCCTACAAGTTACATTGGTCCCGTGCGAGGTGTTCGTGCCTCCTACGGGGTCGTTTGGGGGCTGGTTTGGGTTTTCACCCTTTAACGGCCTGTTTTCAAGTCTGAATGTGATTTTTGCAAATTATAGTCATACTCTAAAACCGGGAGACCCGGGACTACGCGGTCAGTTCCTACAAGTTACATTAGTCCCGTGCGAGGTGTTCGTGCCTCCTACGGGGTCGTTTGGGGGATGGTTTGGGTTTTCACCCTTTAACGGCCTGTTTTCAAGTCTAAGTGTGATTTTTGAAAATTATCGTCATACTCACAAACCGGGAGACCCGGGACTACGCGGTCAGTTCCTATAAGTTACATTGGTCTCGTGCGAGGTGTTAGTGCCTCCTACGGGGTCGTTTGGGGGCTGGTTTGGGTTTTCACCCTTTAATGGCCTGTTTTCAAGTCTAAGTGTGATTTTTGCAAATTATCATCATACTCTCAAATCGGGAGACCCGGGACTACGTGGTCAGTTCCTACAAGTTACATTGGTCCCGTGCGAGGTGTCCGTGCCTCCTACGGGGTCGTTTGGGGGTTGGTTTGGGTTTTAACCCTTTAACGGCCTGTTTTCAAGTATAAGTGTGATTTTTGCAAATTATCGTCATACTCTCAAATCGGGAGACTCGGGACTACGCGGTCAGTTCCTACAAGTTACATTGGTCCCGGGCGAGGTGTTCGCGCCTCCTACGGGGTCGTTTGGGGGCTGGTTTGGGTTTTCACTCTTTAACGGCCTGTTTTCAAGTATAAGTGTGATTTTTGCAAATTATCATCATACTCTCAAACCGGGAGACTCGGGACTACGCGGTCAGTTCCTACAAGTTACATTGGTCCCGTGCGAGGTGTTCGTGCCTCCTACGGGGTCGTTTGGGGGCTGGTTTGGGTTTTCACCCTTTAACGGCCTGTTTTCAAGTCTAAATGTGATTTTTGCAAATTATCATCATACTCTCAAACCGGGAGACCCGGGACTACGCGGTCAGTTCCTACAAGTTACATTAGTCCCGTGCGAGGTGTTCGTGCCTCCTACGGGGTCGTTTGGGAGCTGGTTTGGGTTTTCACCCTTTGACGGCCTGTTTTCAAGTCTAAGTGTGATTTTTGAAAATTAGGGTCATACTCTCAAACCGGGAGACCCGGGACTACGCGGTCAGTTCCTATAAGTTACATTGGTCTCGTGCGAGGTGTTCGTGCCTCCTACGGGGTCGTTTGGGGGCTGGTTTGGGTTTTCACCCTTTAATGGTCTGTTTTCAAGTCTAAGTGTGATTTTTTCAAATTATCGTCATACTCTAAAATCGGGAGACCCGGGACTACGCGGTCAGTTCCTACAAGTCACATTGGTCCCGTGGAGGTGTTCGTGCCTCCTACGGGGTCGTTTGGGGGCTGGTTTGGGTTTTCACCCTTTAACGGCCTGTTTTCAAGTCTAAGTGTGATTTTTGAAAATTATCATCATACTCTCAAACCTGGAGACCCGGGACTACGCGGTCAGTTCCTACAAGTTACATTGGTCCCGTGCGAGGTGTTCGTGCCTCCTACGGGGTCGTTTGGGGGCTGGTTTGGGTTTTCACCCTTTAACGGCCTGTTTTCAAGTATAAGTGTGATTTTTGCAAATTATCATCATACTCTCAAACCGGGAGACTCGGGACTACGCGATCAGTTCCTACAAGTTACATTGGTCCCGTGCGAGGTGTTCGTGCCTCCTACGGGGTCGTTTGGGGGCTGGTTTGGGTTTTCACCCTTTAACGGCCTGTTTTCAAGTCTAAATGTGATTTTTGCAAATTATCGTCATACTCTCAAACCGGGAGACCCGGGACTACGCGGTCAGTTCCTACAAGTTACATTAGTCCCGTGCGAGGTGTTCGTGCCTCCTACGGGGTCGTTTGGGGGCTGGTTTGGGTTTTCACCCTTTAACGGCCTGTTTTCAAGTCTAAGTGTGATTTTTGAAAATTATCGTCATACTCTCAAACCGGGAGACCCGGGACTACGCGGTCAGTTCCTATAAGTTACATTGGTCTCGTGCGAGGTGTTCGTGCCTCCTACGGGGTCGTTTGGGGGCTGGTTTGGGTTTTCACCCTTTAATGGCCTGTTTTCAAGTCAGTGTGATTTTTGCAAATTATCATCATACTCTCAAACCGGGAGACCCGGGACTACGTGGTCAGTTCCTACAAGTTACATTGGTCCCGTACGAGGTGTCTGTGCCTCCTACGGGGTCGTTTGGGGGTTGGTTTGGGTTTTAACCCTTTAACGGCCTGTTTTCAAGTATAAGTGTGATTTTTGCAAATTATCGTCATACTCTCAAACCGAGAGACCCGGGACTACGCGGTCAGTTCCTACAAGTTACATTGGTCCCGTGCGAGGTGTTCGTGCCTCCTACGGGGTCGTTTGGGGGCTGGTTTCGGTTTTCACCCTTTAACGGCCTGTTTTCAAGTATAAGTGTGATTTTTGCAAATTATCATCATACTCTTAAACTGGGAGACTCGGGACTACGCGGTCAGTTCCTACAAGTTACATTGGTCCCGTGCGAGGTGTTCGTGCCTCCTACGGGGTCGTTTGGGGGCTGGTTTGGGTTTTCACCCTTTAACGGCCTGTTTTCAAGTCTAAATGTGATTTTTGCAAATTATCATCATACTCTAAAACCGGGAGACCCGGGACTACGCGGTCAGTTCCTACAAGTTACATTAGTCCCGTGCGAGGTGTTCGTGCCTCCTACGGGGTCGTTTGGTGGCTGGTTTGGGTTTTAACCCTTTAACGGCCTGTTTTCAAGTATAAGTGTGATTTTTGCAAATTATCGTCATACTCTCAAACCGGGAGACTCGGGACTACGCGGTCAGTTCCTACAAGTTACATTGGTCCCGTGCGAGGTGTTCGTGCCTCCTACGGGGTCGTTTGGGGGATGGTTTGGGTTTTCACCCTTTAACGGCCTGTTTTCAAGTCTAAGTGTGATTTTTGAAAATTATCGTCATACTCTCAAACCGGGAGACCCGGGACTACGCGATCAGTTCCTATAAGTTACATTGGTCTCGTGCGAGGTGTTCGTGCCTCCTACGGGGTCGTTTGGGGGCTGGTTTGGGTTTTCACCCTTTAATGGCCTGTTTTCAAGTCTAAGTGTGATTTTTGCAAATTATCATCATACTCTCAAACCGGGAGACTCGGGACTACGCGGTCAGTTCCTACAAGTTACATTGGTCCCGTGCGAGGTGTTCGTGCCTCCTACGGGGTCGTTTGGGGGCTGGTTTGGGTTTTCACCCTTTAACGGCCTGTTTTCAAGTCTAAATGTGATTTTTGCAAATTATCGTCATACTCTCAAACCGGGAGACCCGGGACTACGCGGTCAGTTCCTACAAGTTACATTAGTCCCGTGCGAGGTGTTCGTGCCTCCTACGGGGTCGTTTGGGGGCTGGTTTGGGTTTTCACCCTTTAACGGCCTGTTTTCAAGTCTAAGTGTGATTTTTGAAAATTATCGTCATACTCTCAAACCGGGAGACCCGGGACTACGCGGTCAGTTCCTATAAGTTACATTGGTCTCGTGCGAGGTGTTCGTGCCTCCTACGGGGTCGTTTGGGGGCTGGTTTGGGTTTTCACCCTTTAATGGCCTGTTTTCAAGTCAGTGTGATTTTTGCAAATTATCATCATACTCTCAAACCGGGAGACCCGGGACTACGTGGTCAGTTCCTACAAGTTACATTGGTCCCGTACGAGGTGTCTGTGCCTCCTACGGGGTCGTTTGGGGGTTGGTTTGGGTTTTAACCCTTTAACGGCCTGTTTTCAAGTATAAGTGTGATTTTTGAAAATTATCGTCATACTCTCAAACCGAGAGACCCGGGACTACGCGGTCAGTTCCTACAAGTTACATTGGTCCCGTGCGAGGTGTTCGTGCCTCCTACGGGGTCGTTTGGGGGCTGGTTTCGGTTTTCACCCTTTAACGGCCTGTTTTCAAGTATAAGTGTGATTTTTGCAAATTATCATCATACTCTTAAACTGGGAGACTCGGGACTACGCGGTCAGTTCCTACAAGTTACATTGGTCCCGTGCGAGGTGTTCGTGCCTCCTACGGGGTCGTTTGGGGGCTGGTTTGGGTTTTCACCCTTTAACGGCCTGTTTTCAAGTCTAAATGTGATTTTTGCAAATTATCGTCATACTCTAAAACCGGGAGACCCGGGACTACGCGGTCAGTTCCTACAAGTTACATTAGTCCCGTGCGAGGTGTTCGTGCCTCCTACGGGGTCGTTTGGCGGCTGGTTTGGGTTTTAACCCTTTAACGGCCTGTTTTCAAGTATAAGTGTGATTTTTGCAAATTATCGTCATACTCTCAAACCGGGAGACCCGGGACTACGCGGTCAGTTCCTACAAGTTACATTGGTCCCGTGCGAGGTGTTCGTGCCTCCTACGGGGTCGTTTGGGGGATGGTTTGGGTTTTCACCCTTTAACGGCCTGTTTTCAAGTCTAAGTGTGATTTTTGAAAATTATCGTCATACTCTCAAACCGGGAGACCCGGGACTACGCGGTCAGTTCCTATAAGTTACATTGGTCTCGTGCGAGGTGTTCGTGCCTCCTACGGGGTCGTTTGGGGGCTGGTTTGGGTTTTCACCCTTTAACGGCCTGTTTTCAAGTCTAAATGTGATTTTTGCAAATTATCGTCATACTCTCAAACCGGGAGACCCGGGACTACGCGGTCAGTTCCTACAAGTTACATTAGTCCCGTGCGAGGTGTTCGTGCCTCCTATGGGGTCGTTTGGGGGCTGGTTTGGGTTTTCACCCTTTAACGGCCTGTTTTCAAGTCTAAGTGTGATTTTTGAAAATTATCGTCATACTCTCAAACCGGGAGACCCGGGACTACGCGGTCAGTTCCTATAAGTTACATTGGTCTCGTGCGAGGTGTTCGTGCCTCCTACGGGGTCGTTTGGG
Source organism: Sambucus nigra (assembly GCA_949130495.1). Lineage (NCBI taxonomy): Eukaryota > Viridiplantae > Streptophyta > Magnoliopsida > Dipsacales > Adoxaceae > Sambucus > Sambucus nigra. The sequence goes on along the minus strand of OX422223.1, from coordinate 252,923,180 downwards.
GGCTGGTTTGGGTTTTCACCCTTTAATGGCCTGTTTTCAAGTCAGTGTGATTTTTGCAAATTATCATCATACTCTCAAACCGGGAGACCCGGGACTACGTGGTCAGTTCCTACAAGTTACATTGGTCCCGTACGAGGTGTCTGTGCCTCCTACGGGGTCGTTTGGGGGTTGGTTTGGGTTTTAACCCTTTAACGGCCTGTTTTCAAGTATAAGTGTGATTTTTGAAAATTATCGTCATACTCTCAAACCGAGAGACCCGGGACTACGCGGTCAGTTCCTACAAGTTACATTGGTCCCGTGCGAGGTGTTCGTGCCTCCTACGGGGTCGTTTGGGGGCTGGTTTCGGTTTTCACCCTTTAACGGCCTGTTTTCAAGTATAAGTGTGATTTTTGCAAATTATCATCATACTCTTAAACTGGGAGACTCGGGACTACGCGGTCAGTTCCTACAAGTTACATTGGTCCCGTGCGAGGTGTTCGTGCCTCCTACGGGGTCGTTTGGGGGCTGGTTTGGGTTTTCACCCTTTAACGGCCTGTTTTCAAGTCTAAATGTGATTTTTGCAAATTATCGTCATACTCTAAAACCGGGAGACCCGGGACTACGCGGTCAGTTCCTACAAGTTACATTAGTCCCGTGCGAGGTGTTCGTGCCTCCTACGGGGTCGTTTGGCGGCTGGTTTGGGTTTTAACCCTTTAACGGCCTGTTTTCAAGTATAAGTGTGATTTTTGCAAATTATCGTCATACTCTCAAACCGGGAGACCCGGGACTACGCGGTCAGTTCCTACAAGTTACATTGGTCCCGTGCGAGGTGTTCGTGCCTCCTACGGGGTCGTTTGGGGGATGGTTTGGGTTTTCACCCTTTAACGGCCTGTTTTCAAGTCTAAGTGTGATTTTTGAAAATTATCGTCATACTCTCAAACCGGGAGACCCGGGACTACGCGGTCAGTTCCTATAAGTTACATTGGTCTCGTGCGAGGTGTTCGTGCCTCCTACGGGGTCGTTTGGGGGCTGGTTTGGGTTTTCACCCTTTAATGGCCTGTTTTCAAGTCTAAGTGTGATTTTTGCAAATTATCATCATACTCTCAAATCGGGAGACCCGGGACTACGTGGTCAGTTCCTACAAGTTACATTGGTCCCGTGCGAGGTGTCCGTGCCTCCTACGGGGTCGTTTGGGGGTTGGTTTGGGTTTTAACCCTTTAACGGCCTGTTTTCAAGTATAAGTGTGATTTTTGCAAATTATCGTCATGCTCTCAAATCGGGAGACTCGGGACTACGCGGTCAGTTCCTACAAGTTACATTGGTCCCGGGCGAGGTGTTCGCGCCTCCTACGGGGTCGTTTGGGGGCTGGTTTGGGTTTTCACCCTTTAACGGCCTGTTTTCAAGTCTAAATGTGATTTTTGCAAATTATCGTCATACTCTCAAACTGGGAGACCCGGGACTACGCGGTCAGTTCCTACAAGTTACATTAGTCCCGTGCGAGGTGTTCGTGCCTCCTACGGGGTCGTTTGGGAGCTGGTTTGGGTTTTCACCCTTTAACGGCCTGTTTTCAAGTCTAAATGTGATTTTTGCAAATTATCATCATACTCTCAAACCTGGAGACCCGGGACTACACGGTCAGTTCCTATAAGTTACATTGGTCCCGTGCGAGGTGTTCGTGCCTCCTACGGGGTCGTTTGGGGGCTGGTTTGGGTTTTCACCCTTTAACGGCCTGTTTTCAAGTATAAGTGTGATTTTTGCAAATTATCATCATACTCTCAAACCGGGAGACTCGGGACTACGCGGTCAGTTCCTACAAGTTACATTGGTCCCGTGCGAGGTGTTCGTGCCTCCTACGGGGTCGTTTGGGGGCTGGTTTGGGTTTTCACCCTTTAACGGCCTGTTTTCAAGTCTAAATGTGATTTTTGCAAATTATCGTCATACTCTCAAACTGGGAGACCCGGGACTACGCGGTCAGTTCCTACAAGTTACATTAGTCCCGTGCGAGGTGTTCGTGCCTCCTACGGGGTCGTTTGGGAGCTGGTTTGGGTTTTCACCCTTTAACGGCCTGTTTTCAAGTCTAAGTGTGATTTTTGAAAATTAGGGTCATACTCTCAAACCGGGAGACCCGGGACTACGCGGTCAGTTCCTATAAGTTACATTGGTCTCGTGCGAGGTGTTCGTGCCTCCTACGGGGTCGTTTGGGGGCTGGTTTGGGTTTTCACCCTTTAATGGTCTGTTTTCAAGTCTAAGTGTGATTTTTGCAAATTATCATCATACTCTCAAACCGGGAGACCCGTGACTACGTGGTCAGTTCCTACAAGTTACATTGGTCCGTGCGAGGTGTCCGTGCCTCCTACGGGGTCGTTTGGGGGTTGGTTTGGGTTTTAACCCTTTAACGGCCTGTTTTCAAGTCTAAGTGTGATTTTTTCAAATTATCGTCATACTCTGAAATCGAGAGACCCGGGACTACGCGGTCAGTTCCTACAAGTTACATTGGTCCCGTGCGAGGTGTTCGTGCCTCCTACGGGGTCGTTTGGGGGCTGGTTTGGGTTTTCACCCTTTAACGGCCTGTTTTCAAGTCTAAGTGTGATTTTTGAAAATTATCATCATACTCTCAAACCTGGAGACCCGGGACTACGCGGTCAGTTCCTACAAGTTACATTGGTCCCGTGCGAGGTGTTCGTGCCTCCTACGGGGTCGTTTGGGGGCTGGTTTGGGTTTTCACCCTTTAACGGCCTGTGTTTCAAGTATAAGGGTGATTTTTGCAAATTATCATCATACTCTCAAACCGGGAGACTCGGGACTACGCGGTCAGTTCCTACAAGTTACATTGGTCCCGTGCGAGGTGTTCGTGCCTCCTACGGGGTCGTTTGGGGGCTGGTTTGGGTTTTCACCCTTTAACGGCCTGTTTTCAAGTCTAAATGTGATTTTTGCAAATTATCATCATACTCTCAAACCGGGAGACACGGGACTACGCGGTCAGTTCCTACAAGTTACATTAGTCCCGTGCGAGGTGTTCGTGCCTCCTACGGGGTCGTTTGGGGGCTGGTTTGGGTTTTCACCCTTTAACGGCCTGTTTTCAAGTCTAAGTGTGATTTTTGAAAATTATCGTCATACTCTCAAACCGGGAGACCCGGGACTACGCGGTCAGTTCCTATAAGTAACATTGGTCTCGTGCGAGGTGTTCGTGCCTCCTACGGGTCGTTTGGGGGCTGGTTTGGGTTTTCACCCTTTAATGGCCTGTTTTCAAGTCAGTGTGATTTTTGCAAATTATCATCATACTCTCAAACCGGGAGACCCGGGACTACGTGGTCAGTTCCTACAAGTTACACTGGTCCCGTGCGAGGTGTCTGTGCCTCCTACGGGGTCGTTTGGGGGTTGGTTTGGGTTTTAACCCTTTAACGGCCTGTTTTCAAGTATAAGTGTGATTTTTGCAAATTATCGTCATACTCTCAAACCGGGAGACTCGGGACTACGCGGTCAGTTCCTACAAGTTACATTGGTCCCGTGCGAGGTGTTCGTGCCTCCTACGGGGTCGTTTGGGGGCTGGTTTGGGTTTTCACCCTTTAACGGCCTGTTTTCAAGTATAAGTGTGATTTTTGCAAATTATCATCATACTCTCAAACCGGGAGACTCGGGACTACGCGGTCAGTTCCTACAAGTTACATTGGTCCCGTGCGAGGTGTTCGTGCCTCCTACGGGGTCGTTTGGGGGCTGGTTTGGGTTTTCACCCTTTAACGGCCTGTTTTCAAGTCTAAGTGTGATTTTTGAAAATTATCATCATACTCTCAAACCTGGAGACCCAGGACTACGCGGTCAGTTCCTACAAGTTACATTGGTCCCGTGCGAGGTGTTCGTGCCTCCTACGGGGTCGTTTGGGGGTTGGTTTCGGTTTTCACCCTTTAACGGCCTGTTTTCAAGTCTAAGTGTGATTTTTGCAAATTATCGTCATACTCTCAAACTGGGAGTCTCGGGACTACGCGGTCAGTTCCTACAAGTTACATTGGTCCCGTGCGAGGTGTTCGTGCCTCCAACGGGGTCGTTTGGGGGGTTGGTTTGGGTTTTCACCCTTTAACAGCCTGTTTTCAAGTCTAAGCGTGATTTTTGCAAATTATCGTCGTACTCTCAAACCGGGAGACCCGGGACTATGCGGTCAGGTCCTACAAGTTACATTAGTCCCGTGCAAGGTGTTCGTGCCTCCTACGGGGTCGTTTGGGGGCTGGTTTGGGTTTTCACCCTTTAACGGCCTGTTTTCAAGTCTAAGTGTGATTTTTGAAAATTATCGTCATACTCTCAAACCTGGAGACCCGAGACTACGCGGTCAGTTCCTACAAGTTACATTGGTCCCGTGCGAGGTGTTCGTGCCTCCTACGGGGTCGTTTGGGGGTTGGTTTCGGTTTTCACCCTTTAACGGCCTGTTTTCAAGTCTAAGTGTGATTTTTGCAAATTATCGTCATACTCTCAAACTGGGAGTCTCGGGACTACGCGGTCAGTTCCTACAAGTTACATTGGTCCCGTGCGAGGTGTTCGTGCCTCCTACGGGGTCGTTTGGGGGGCTGGTTTGTGTTTTCACCCTTTAACGGCCTGTTTTCAAGTCTAAGCGTGATTTTTGCAAATTATCGTCGTACTCTCAAACCGGGAGACCCGGGACTACGCGGTCAGTTCCTACAAGTTACATTAGTCCCGTGCGAGGTGTTCGTGCCTCCTACGGGGTCGTTTGGGGGTTGGTTTGGGTTTTCACCCTTTAACGGCCTGTTTTCAAGTATAAGTGTGATTTTTGCAAATTATCATCATACTCTCAAACCGGGAGACTCGGGACTACGCGGTCAGTTCCTACAAGTTACATTGGTCCCGTGCGAGGTGTTCGTGCCTCCTACGGGGTCGTTTGGGGGCTGGTTTGGGTTTTCACCCTTTAACGGCCTGTTTTCAAGTCTAAATGTGATTTTTGCAAATTATCGTCATACTCTCAAACCGGGAGACCCGGGACTACGCGGTCAGTTCCTACAAGTTACATTAGTCCCGTGCGAGGTGTTCGTGCCTCCTACGGGGTCGTTTGGGAGCTGGTTTGGGTTTTCACCCGTTGACGGCCTGTTTTCAAGTCTAAGTGTGATTTTTGAAAATTAGGGTCATACTCTCAAACCGGGAGACCCGGGACTACGCGGTCAGTTCCTATAAGTTACATTGGTCTCGTGCGAGGTGTTCGTGCCTCCTACGGGGTCGTTTGGGGGCTGGTTTGGGTTTTCACCCTTTAATGGTCTGTTTTCAAGTCTAAGTGTGATTTTTGCAAATTATCATCATACTCTCAAATCGGGAGACCCGTGACTACGTGGTCAGTTCCTACAAGTTACATTGGTCCGTGCGAGGTGTACGTGCCTCCTACGGGGTCGTTTGGGGGTTGGTTTGGGTTTTAACCCTTTAACGGCCTGTTTTCAAGTCTAAGTGTGATTTTTTCAAATTATCGTCATACTCTAAAATCGGGAGACCCGGGACTACGCGGTCAGTTCCTACAAGTCACATTGGTCCCGTGGAGGTGTTCGTGCCTCCTACGGGGTCGTTTGGGGGCTGGTTTGGGTTTTCACCCTTTAACGGCCTGTTTTCAAGTCTAAGTGTGATTTTTGAAAATTATCATCATACTCTCAAACCTGGAGACCCGAGACTACGCGGTCAGTTCCTACAAGTTACATTGGTCCCGTGCGAGGTGTTCGTGCCTCCTACGGGGTCGTTTGGGGGCTGGTTTGGGTTTTCACCCTTTAACGGCCTGTTTTCAAGTCTAAATGTGATTTTTGCAAATTATCGTCATACTCTCAAACCGGGAGACCTGGGACTACGCGGTCAGTTCCTACAAGTTACATTAGTCCCGTGCGAGGTGTTCGTGCCTCCTACGGGGTCGTTTGGGGGCTGGTTTGGGTTTTCACCCTTTAACGGCCTGTTTTCAAGTCTAAGTGTGATTTTTGAAAATTATCGTCATACTCTCAAACCGGGAGACCCGGGACTACGCGGTCAGTTCCTATAAGTTACATTGGTCTCGTGCGAGGTGTTCGTGCCTCCTACGGGGTCGTTTGGGGGCTGGTTTGGGTTTTCACCCTTTAATGGCCTGTTTTCAAGTCAGTGTGATTTTTGCAAATTATCATCATACTCTCAAACCGGGAGACCCGGGACTACGTGGTCAGTTCCTACAAGTTACATTGGTCCCGTACGAGGTGTCTGTGCCTCCTACGGGGTCGTTTGGGGGTTGGTTTGGGTTTTAACCCTTTAACGGCCTGTTTTCAAGTATAAGTGTGATTTTTGCAAATTATCGTCATACTCTCAAACCGAGAGACCCGGGACTACGCGGTCAGTTCCTACAAGTTACATTGGTCCCGTGCGAGGTGTTCGTGCCTCCTACGGGGTCGTTTGGGGGCTGGTTTCGGTTTTCACCCTTTAACGGCCTGTTTTCAAGTATAAGTGTGATTTTTGAAAATTATCATCATACTCTTAAACTGGGAGACTCGGGACTACGCGGTCAGTTCCTACAAGTTACATTGGTCCCGTGCGAGGTGTTCGTGCCTCCTACGGGGTCGTTTGGGGGCTGGTTTGGGTTTTCACCCTTTAACGGCCTGTTTTCAAGTCTAAATGTGATTTTTGCAAATTATCGTCATACTCTAAAACCGGGAGACCCGGGACTACGCGGTCAGTTCCTACAAGTTACATTAGTCCCGTGCGAGGTGTTCGTGCCTCCTACGGGGTCGTTTGGCGGCTGGTTTGGGTTTTAACCCTTTAACGGCCTGTTTTCAAGTATAAGTGTGATTTTTGCAAATTATCGTCATACTCTCAAACCGGGAGACTCGGGACTACGCGGTCAGTTCCTACAAGTTACATTGGTCCCGTGCGAGGTGTTCGTGCCTCCTACGGGGTCGTTTGGGGGATGGTTTGGGTTTTCACCCTTTAACGGCCTGTTTTCAAGTCTAAGTGTGATTTTTGAAAATTATCGTCATACTCTCAAACCGGGAGACCCGGGACTACGCGGTCAGTTCCTATAAGTTACATTGGTCTCGTGCGAGGTGTTCGTGCCTCCTACGGGGTCGTTTGGGGGCTGGTTTGGGTTTTCACCCTTTAATGGCCTGTTTTCAAGTCTAAGTGTGATTTTTGCAAATTATCATCATACTCTCAAATCGGGAGACCCGGGACTACGTGGTCAGTTCCTACAAGTTACATTGGTCCCGTGCGAGGTGTCCGTGCCTCCTACGGGGTCGTTTGGGGGTTGGTTTGGGTTTTAACCCTTTAACGGCCTGTTTTCAAGTATAAGTGTGATTTTTGCAAATTATCGTCATGCTCTCAAATCGGGAGACTCGGGACTACGCGGTCAGTTCCTACAAGTTACATTGGTCCCGGGCGAGGTGTTCGCGCCTCCTACGGGGTCGTTTGGGGGCTGGTTTGGGTTTTCACCCTTTAACGGCCTGTTTTCAAGTATAAGTGTGATTTTTGCAAATTATCATCATACTCTCAAACCGGGAGACTCGGGACTACGCGGTCAGTTCCTACAAGTTACATTGGTCCCGTGCGAGGTGTTCGTGCCTCCTACGGGGTCGTTTGGGGGCTGGTTTGGGTTTTCACCCTTTAACGGCCTGTTTTCAAGTCTAAATGTGATTTTTGCAAATTATCGTCATACTCTCAAACTGGGAGACCCGGGACTACGCGGTCAGTTCCTAGAAGTTACATTAGTCCCGTGCGAGGTGTTCGTGCCTCCTACGGGGTCGTTTGGGAGCTGGTTTGGGTTTTCACCCTTTAACGGCCTGTTTTCAAGTCTAAGTGTGATTTTTGAAAATTAGGGTCATACTCTCAAACCGGGAGACCCGGGACTACGCGGTCAGTTCCTATAAGTTACATTGGTCTCGTGCGAGGTGTTCGTGCCTCCTACGGGGTCGTTTGGGGGCTAGTTTGGGTTTTCACCCTTTAATGGTCTGTTTTCAAGTCTAAGTGTGATTTTTGCAAATTATCATCATACTCTCAAACCGGGAGACCCGTGACTACGTGGTCAGTTCCTACAAGTTACATTGGTCCGTGCGAGGTGTCCGTGCCTCCTACGGGGTCGTTTGGGGGTTGGTTTGGGTTTTAACCCTTTAACGGCCTGTTTTCAAGTCTAAGTGTGATTTTTTCAAATTATCGTCATACTCTAAAATCGAGAGACCCGGGACTACGCGGTCAGTTCCTACAAGTTACATTGGTCCCGTGCGAGGTGTTCGTGCCTCCTACGGGGTCGTTTGGGGGCTGGTTTGGGTTTTCACCCTTTAACGGCCTGTTTTCAAGTCTAAGTGTGATTTTTGAAAATTATCATCATACTCTCAAACCTGGAGACCCGGGACTACGCGGTCAGTTCCTACAAGTAACATTGGTCCCGTGCGAGGTGTTCGTGCCTCCTACGGGGTCGTTTGGGGGCTGGTTTGGGTTTTCACCCTTTAACGGCCTGTTTTCAAGTCTAAATGTGATTTTTGCAAATTATCGTCATACTCTAAAACCGGGAGACCCGGGACTACGCGGTCAGTTCCTACAAGTTACATTAGTCCCGTGCGAGGTGTTCGTGCCTCCTACGGGGTCGTTTGGCGGCTGGTTTGGGTTTTAACCCTTTAACGGCCTGTTTTCAAGTATAAGTGTGATTTTTGCAAATTATCGTCATACTCTCAAACCGGGAGACTCGGGACTACGCGGTCAGTTCCTACAAGTTACATTGGTCCCGTGCGAGGTGTTCGTGCCTCCTACGGGGTCGTTTGGGGGATGGTTTGGGTTTTCACCCTTTAACGGCCTGTTTTCAAGTCTAAATGTGATTTTTGCAAATTATCGTCATACTCTCAAACTGGGACACCCGGGACTACGCGGTCAGTTCCTAGAAGTTACATTAGTCCCGTGCGAGGTGTTCGTGCCTCCTACGGGGTCGTTTGGGAGCTGGTTTGGGTTTTCACCCTTTAACAGCCTGTTTTCAAGTCTAAGTGTGATTTTTGAAAATTAGGGTCATACTCTCAAACCGGGAGACCCGGGACTACGCGGTCAGTTCCTATAAGTTACATTGGTCTCGTGCGAGGTGTTCGTGCCTCCTACGGGGTCGTTTGGGGGCTGGTTTGGGTTTTCACCCTTTAATGGTCTGTTTTCAAGTCTAAGTGTGATTTTTGCAAATTATCATCATACTCTCAAACCGGGAGACCCGTGACTACGTGGTCAGTTCCTACAAGTTACATTGGTCCGTGCGAGGTGTCCGTGCCTCCTACGGGGTCGTTTGGGGGTTGGTTTGGGTTTTAACCCTTTAACGGCCTGTTTTCAAGTCTAAGTGTGATTTTTTCAAATTATCGTCATACTCTAAAATCGAGAGACCCGGGACTACGCGGTCAGTTCCTACAAGTTACATTGGTCCCGTGCGAGGTGTTCGTGCCTCCTACGGGGTCGTTTGGGGGCTGGTTTGGGTTTTCACCCTTTAACGGCCTGTTTTCAAGTCTAAGTGTGATTTTTGAAAATTATCATCATACTCTCAAACCTGGAGACCCGGGACTACGCGGTCAGTTCCTACAAGTTACATTGGTCCCGTGCGAGGTGTTCGTGCCTCCTACGGGGTCGTTTGGGGGCTGGTTTGGGTTTTCACCCTTTAACGGCCTGTTTTCAAGTCTAAATGTGATTTTTGCAAATTATCGTCATACTCTAAAACCGGGAGACCCGGGACTACGCGGTCAGTTCCTACAAGTTACATTAGTCCCGTGCGAGGTGTTCGTGCCTCCTACGGGGTCGTTTGGCGGCTGGTTTGGGTTTTAACCCTTTAACGGCCTGTTTTCAAGTATAAGTGTGATTTTTGCAAATTATCGTCATACTCTCAAACCGGGAGACTCGGGACTACGCGGTCAGTTCCTACAAGTTACATTGGTCCCGTGCGAGGTGTTCGTGCCTCCTACGGGGTCGTTTGGGGGCTGGTTTGGGTTTTCACCCTTTAACGGCCTGTTTTCAAGTCTAAATGTGATTTTTGCAAATTATCGTCATACTCTCAAACTGGGAGACCCGGGACTACGCGGTCAGTTCCTAGAAGTTACATTAGTCCCGTGCGAGGTGTTCGTGCCTCCTACGGGGTCGTTTGGGAGCTGGTTTGGGTTTTCACCCTTTAACGGCCTGTTTTCAAGTCTAAGTGTGATTTTTGAAAATTAGGGTCATACTCTCAAACCGGGAGACCCGGGACTACGCGGTCAGTTCCTATAAGTTACATTGGTCCCGTGCGAGGTGTTCGTGCCTCCTACGGGGTCGTTTGTGGGCTGGTTTGGGTTTTCACCCTTTAACGGCCTGTTTTCAAGTCTAAATGTGATTTTTGCAAATTATCGTCATACTCTCAAACTGGGAGACCCGGGACTACGCGGTCAGTTCCTAGAAGTTACATTAGTCCCGTGCGAGGTGTTCGTGCCTCCTACGGGGTCGTTTGGGAGCTGGTTTGGGTTTTCACCCTTTAACGGCCTGTTTTCAAGTCTAAGTGTGATTTTTGAAAATTAGGGTCATACTCTCAAACCGGGAGACCCGGGACTACGCGGTCAGTTCCTATAAGTTACATTGGTCTCGTGCGAGGTGTTCGTGCCTCCTACGGGGTCGTTTGGGGGCTGGTTTGGGTTTTCACCCTTTAATGGTCTGTTTTCAAGTCTAAGTGTGATTTTTGCAAATTATCATCATACTCTCAAACCGGGAGACCCGTGACTACGTGGTCAGTTCCTACAAGTTACATTGGTCCGTGCGAGGTGTCCGTGCCTCCTACGGGGTCGTTTGGGGGTTGGTTTGGGTTTTAACCCTTTAACGGCCTGTTTTCAAGTCTAAGTGTGATTTTTTCAAATTATCGTCATACTCTAAAATCGAGAGACCCGGGACTACGCGGTCAGTTCCTACAAGTTACATTGGTCCCGTGCGAGGTGTTCGTGCCTCCTACGGGGTCGTTTGGGGGCTGGTTTGGGTTTTCACCCTTTAACGGCCTGTTTTCAAGTCTAAGTGTGATTTTTGAAAATTATCATCATACTCTCAAACCTGGAGACCCGGGACTACGCGGTCAGTTCCTACAAGTTACATTGGTCCCGTGCGAGGTGTTCGTGCCTCCTACGGGGTCGTTTGGGGGCTGGTTTGGGTTTTCACCCTTTAACGGCCTGTGTTTCAAGTATAAGGGTGATTTTTGCAAATTATCATCATACTCTCAAACCGGGAGACTCGGGACTACGCGGTCAGTTCCTACAAGTTACATTGGTCCCGTGCGAGGTGTTCGTGCCTCCTACGGGGTCGTTTGGGGGCTGGTTTGGGTTTTCACCCTTTAACGGCCTGTTTTCAAGTCTAAATGTGATTTTTGCAAATTATCGTCATACTCTCAAACCGGGAGACACGGGACTACGCGGTCAGTTCCTACAAGTTACATTAGTCCCGTGCGAGGTGTTCGTGCCTCCTACGGGGTCGTTTGGGGGCTGGTTTGGGTTTTCACCCTTTAACGGCCTGTTTTCAAGTCTAAGTGTGATTTTTGAAAATTATCGTCATACTCTCAAACCGGGAGACCCGGGACTACGCGGTCAGTTCCTATAAGTTACATTGGTCTCGTGCGAGGTGTTCGTGCCTCCTACGGGGTCGTTTGGGGGCTGGTTTGGGTTTTCACCCTTTAATGGCCTGTTTTCAAGTCTAAGTGTGATTTAAGCAAATTATCGTCATACTCTCAAACCGGGAGACCCGGGACTACGCGGTCAGTTCCTACAAGTTACATTGGTCCCGTGCGAGGTGTTCGTGCCTCCTACGGGGTCGTTTGGGGGGCTGGTTTGGGTTTTCACCCTTTAACGGCCTGTTTTCAAGTCTAAGCGTGATTTTTGCAAATTATCGTCGTACTCTCAAACCGGGAGACCCGGGACTACGCGGTCAGTTCCTACAAGTTACATTCGTCCCGTGCGAGGTGTTCGTGCCTCCTACGGGGTCGTTTGGGGGCTGGTTTGGGTTTTAACCCTTTAATGGCCTGTTTTCAAGTCTAAGTGTGATTTAAGCAAATTATCGTCATACTCTCAAACCGGGAGACCCGAGACTACGCGGGCAGTTCCTACAAGTTACATTGGTCCCGTGCGAGGTGTTCGTGCCTCCTACGGGGTCGTTTGGGGGCTGGTTTGGGTTTTCACCCTTTAACAGCCTATTTTCAAGTCTAAGTGTGATTTTTGAAAATTATCTTCATACTTTCAAACCGGGAGACCCGGGACTACGCGGTGAGTTCCTACAAGTTACATTGGTCCCGTGCGAGGTGTTCGTGCCTCCTACGGGGTCGTTTTGGGGGCTGGTTTGGGTTTTCACCCTTTAACGGCCTGTGTTTCAAGTATAAGGGTGATTTTTGCAAATTATCATCATACTCTCAAACCGGGAGACTCGGGACTACGCGGTCAGTTCCTACAAGTTACATTGGTCCCGTGCGAGGTGTTCGTGCCTCCTACGGGGTCGTTTGGGGGCTGGTTTGGGTTTTCACCCTTTAACGGCCTGTTTTCAAGTCTAAATGTGATTTTTGCAAATTATCGTCATACTCTCAAACCGGGAGACACGGGACTACGCGGTCAGTTCCTACAAGTTACATTAGTCCCGTGCGAGGTGTTCGTGCCTCCTACGGGGTCGTTTGGGGGCTGGTTTGGGTTTTCACCCTTTAACGGCCTGTTTTCAAGTCTAAGTGTGATTTTTGAAAATTATCGTCATACTCTCAAACCGGGAGACCCGGGACTACGCGGTCAGTTCCTATAAGTTACATTGGTCTCGTGCGAGGTGTTCGTGCCTCCTACGGGGTCGTTTGGGGGCTGGTTTGGGTTTTCACCCTTTAATGGCCTGTTTTCAAGTCTAAGTGTGATTTAAGCAAATTATCGTCATACTCTCAAACCGGGAGACCCGGGACTACGCGGTCAGTTCCTACAAGTTACATTGGTCCCGTGCGAGGTGTTCGTGCCTCCTACGGGGTCGTTTGGGGGGCTGGTTTGGGTTTTCACCCTTTAACGGCCTGTTTTCAAGTCTAAGCGTGATTTTTGCAAATTATCGTCGTACTCTCAAACCGGGAGACCCGGGACTACGCGGTCAGTTCCTACAAGTTACATTCGTCCCGTGCGAGGTGTTCGTGCCTCCTACGGGGTCGTTTGGGGGCTGGTTTGGGTTTTAACCCTTTAATGGCCTGTTTTCAAGTCTAAGTGTGATTTAAGCAAATTATCGTCATACTCTCAAACCGGGAGACCCGAGACTACGCGGGCAGTTCCTACAAGTTACATTGGTCCCGTGCGAGGTGTTCGTGCCTCCTACGGGGTCGTTTGGGGGCTGGTTTGGGTTTTCACCCTTTAACAGCCTATTTTCAAGTCTAAGTGTGATTTTTGAAAATTATCTTCATACTTTCAAACCGGGAGACCCGGGACTACGCGGTGAGTTCCTACAAGTTACATTGGTCCCGTGCGAGGTGTTCGTGCCTCCTACGGGGTCGTTTTGGGGGCTGGTTTGGGTTTTCACCCTTTAACGGCCTGTTTTCAAGTCTAAGTGTGATTTTTGCAAATTATCGTCATACTCTCAAATCGGGAGACCCGGGACTACACGGTCAGTTCGTATAAGTTACATTGGTCTCGTGCGAGGTGTTCGTGCCTCCTACGGGGTCGTTTGGGGGCTGGTTTGGGTTTTCACCCTTTAATGGCCTGTTTTGAAGTCTAAGTGTGATTTTTGCAAATTATCATCATACTCTCAAACCGGGAGACCCGGGACTACGTGGTCAGTTCCTACAAGTTACATTGATCCCGTGCGAGGTGTCCGTGCCTCCTACGGGGTCGTTTGGGGGTTGGTTTGGGTTTTAACCCTTTAACGGCCTGTTTTCAAGTATAAGTGTGATTTTTGCAAATTATCGTCATACTCTCTAACCGGGAGACTCGGGACTACGCGGTCAGTTCCTACAAGTTACATTGGTCCCGTGCGAGGTTTTCGTGCCTCCTACGGGGTCGTTTGGGGGCTGGTTTGGGTTTTCACCCTTTAACGGCCTGTTTTCAAGTATAAGTGTGATTTTTGCAAATTGTCATCATACTCTCAAACCGGGAGACTCCGGACTACGCGGTCAGTTCCTACAAGTTACATTGGTCCCGTGCGAGGTGTTCGTGCCTCCTACGGGGTCGTTTGGGGGCTAGTTTGGGTTTTCACCCTTTAACGGCCTGTTTTTAAGTATAAGTGTGATTTTTGCAAATTGTCATCATACTCTCAAACCGGGAGACTCCGGACTACGCGGTCAGTTCCTACAAGTAACATTGGTCCCGTGCGAGGTGTTCGTGCCTCCTACGGGGTCGTTTGGGGGCTGGTTTGGGTTTTCACCCTTTAACGGCCTGTTTTTAAGTTTAAATGTGATTTTTGCAAATTATCATCATACTCTCAAACTGGGAGACCCGGGACTACGCGGTCAGTTCCTACAAGTTACATTAGTCCCGTGCGAGGTGTTCGTGCCTCCTACGGGGTCGTTTGGGGGCTGGTTTGGGTTTTCACCCTTTAACAGCCTGTTTTCAAGTCTAAGTGTGATTTTTGAAAATTATCGTCATACTCTCAAACCGGGAGACCCGGGACTACGCGGTCAGTTCCTATTAGTTACATTGGTCTCGTGCGAGGTGTTGGTGACTCCTACGGGGTCGTTTGGGGGCTGGTTTGGGTTTTCACCCTTTAATGGCCTGTTTTCAAGTCTAAGTGTGATTTTTGCAAATTATCGTCATACTCTCAAACCGGGAGACTCGGGACTACGCGGTCAGTTCCTACAAGTTCCATTGGTCCCGTGCGAGGTGTTCGTGCCTCCTACGGGGTCGTTTGGGGGCTGGTTTGGGTTTTCACCCTTTAACGGCCTGTTTTCAAGTCTAAGTGTGATTTTTGTAAATTATCGTCATACTCTCAAACCGGGAGACCCGGGACTACGCGGTCAGTTCCTACAAGTTACATTCGTCCCGTGAGAGGTGTTCGTGCCTCCTACGGGGTCGTTTGGGGGCTGGTTTGGGTTTTCACCCTTTAACGGCCTGTTTTCAAGTCTAAGTGTGATTTTAGTAAATTATCGTCATACTCTCAAACCGGGAGACCCGGGACTACGCGTTCAGTTCCTACAAGTTACATTAGTCCCGTGCGTGGTGTTCGTGCCTCCTACGGGGTCGTTTGGGGGCTGGTTTGGGTTTTCACCCTTTAACGGCCTATTTTCAAGTCTAAGTGTGATTTTTGCAAATTATCGTCATACTCTCAAACCGGGATACCCGGGACTACGCGGTCAGTTCCTACAAGTTACTTTGGTCCCGTGCGAGGTGTTCGTGCCTCCTACGGGGTCGTTTGGGGGCTGGTTTGGGTTTTCACCCTTTAAAGGCCTGTTTTCAAGTATATGTGTGATTTTTGCAAATTATAATCATACTCTCAAACCGGGAGACTCGGGACTACGCGGTCAGTTCCTACAAGTTACATTGGTCCCGTGCGAAGTGTTCGTGCCTCCTACGGGGTCGTTTGGGGGCTGGTTTGGGTTTTCACCCTTTAACGGCCTGTTTTCAAGTCTAAGTGTGATTTTTGAAAATTATCGTCATACTCTCAAACCTAGAGACCCGAGACTACGCGGTCAGTTCCTACAAGTTACATTGGTCCCGTGCGAGGTGTTCGTGCCTCCTACGGGGTCGTTTGGGGGTTGGTTTCGGTTTTCACCCTTTAACGGCCTGTTTTCAAGTCTAAGTGTGATTTTTGCAAATTATCGTCATACTCTCAAACTGGGAGTCTCGGGACTACGCGGTCAGTTCCTACAAGTTACATTGGTCCCGTGCGAGGTGTTCGTGCCTCCTACGGGGTCGTTTGGGGGGCTGGTTTGGGTTTTCACCCTTTAACGGCCTGTTTTCAAGTCTAAGCGTGATTTTTGCAAATTATCGTCGTACTCTCAAACCGGGAGACCCGGGACTACGCGGTCAGTTCCTACAAGTTACATTCGTCCCGTGCGAGGTGTTCGTGCCTCCTACGGGGTCGTTTGGGGGCTGGTTTGGGTTTTCACCCTTTAATGGCCTGTTTTCAAGTCTAAGTGTGATTTAAGCAAATTATCGTCATACTCTCAAACCGGGAGACCCGGGACTACGCGGTCAGTTCCTACAAGTTACATTGGTCCCGTGCGAGGTGTTCGTGCCTCCTACGGGGTCGTTTGGGGGCTGGTTTGGGTTTTCACCCTTTAACAGCCTGTTTTCAAGTCTAAGTGTGATTTTTGAAAATTATCGTCATACTTTCAAACCGGGAGACCCGGGACTACGCGGTGAGTTCCTACAAGTTACATTGGTCCCGTGCGAGGTGTTCGTGCCTCCTACGGGGTCGTTTTGGGGGCTGGTTTGGGTTTTCACCCTTTAACGGCCTGTTTTCAAGTCTAAGTGTGATTTTTGCAAATTATCGTCATACTCTCAAACTGGGAGACCCGGGACTACGCGGTCAGTTCGTATAAGTTACATTGGTCTCGTGCGAGGTGTTCGTGCCTCCTACGGGGTCGTTTGGGGGCTGGTTTGGGTTTTCACCCTTTAATGGCCTGTTTTCAAGTCTAAGTGTGATTTTTGCAAATTATCATCATACTCTCAAACCGGGAGACCCGGGACTACGTGGTCAGTTCCTACAAGTTACATTGATCCCGTGCGAGGTGTCCGTGCCTCCTACGGGGTCGTTTGGGGGTTGGTTTGGGTTTTAACCCTTTAACGGCCTGTTTTCAAGTATAAGTGTGATTTTTGCAAATTATCGTCATACTCTCTAATCGGGAGACTCGGGACTACGCTGTCAGTTCCTACAAGTTACATTGGTCCCGTGCGAGGTGTTCGTGCCTCCTACGGGGTCGTTTGGGGGCTGGTTTGGGTTTTCACCCTTTAACGGCCTGTTTTCAAGTATAAGTGTGATTTTTGCAAATTGTCATCATACTCTCAAACCGGGAGACTCCGGACTACGCGGTCAGTTCCTACAAGTTACATTGGTCCCGTGCGAGGTGTTCGTGCCTCCTACGGGGTCGTTTGGGGGCTGGTTTGGGCTTTCACCCTTTAACGGCCTGTTTTTAAGTTTAAATGTGATTTTTGCAAATTATCGTCATACTCTCAAACCGGGAGACCCGGGACTACGCGGTCAGTTCCTATAAGTTACATTAGTCCCGTGCGAGGTGTTCGTGCCTCCTACGGGGTCGTTTGGGGGCTGGTTTGGGTTTTCACCCTTTAACGGCCTGTTTTCAAGTCTAAGTGTGATTTTTGAAAATTGTTATCATACTCTCAAACCGGGAGACTTCGGACTACGAGGTCAGTTCCTACAAGTTACATTAGTCCCGTGCGAGGTGTTCGTGCCTCCTACGGGGTCGTTTGGGGGCTGGTTTGGGTTTTCACCCTTTAACGGCCTGTTTTCAAGTATAAGTGTGATTTTTGCAAATTGTCATCATACTCTCAAACCGGGAGACTCCGGACTACGCGGTCAGTTCCTACAAGTTACATTGGTCCCGTGCGAGGTGTTCGTGCCTCCTACGGGGTCGTTTGGGGGCTGGGTTGGGTTTTCACCCTTTAACGGCCTGTTTTTAAGTTTAAATGTGATTTTTGCAAATTATCGTCATACTCTCAAACTGGGAGACCCGGGACTACGCGGTCAGTTCCTACAAGTTACATTAGTCCCGTGCGAGGTGTTCGTGCCTCCTACGGGGTCGTTTGGGGGCTGGTTTGGGTTTTCACCCTTTAACGGCCTGTTTTCAAGTCTAAGTGTGATTTTTGAAAATTATCGTCATACTCTCAAACCGGGAGACCCGGGACTACGCGATCAGTTCCTATAAGTTACATTGGTCTCGTGCGAGGTGTTGGTGACTCCTACGGGGTCGTTTGGGGGCTGGTTTGGGTTTTCACCCTTTAATGGCCTGTTTTCAAGTCTAAGTGTGATTTTTGCAAATTATCGTCATACTCTCAAACCGGGAGACTCGGGACTACGCGGTCAGTTCCTACAAGTTCCATTGGTCCCGTGCGAGGTGTTCGTGCCTCCTACGGGGTCGTTTGGGGGCTGGTTTGGGTTTTCACCCTTTAACGGCCTGTTTTCAAGTCTAAGTGTGATTTTTGTAATTTATCGTCATACTCTCAAACCGGGAGACCCGGGACTACGCGGTCAGTTCCTACAAGTTACATTCGTCCCGTGAGAGGTGTTCGTGCCTCCTACGGGGTCGTTTGGGGGCTGGTTTGGGTTTTCACCCTTTAACGGCCTGTTTTCAAGTCTAAGTGTGATTTTAGCAAATTATCGTCATACTCTCAAACCGGGAGACCCGGGACTACGCGGTCAGTTCCTACAAGTTACATTAGTCCCGTGCGAGGTGTTCGTGCCTCCTACGGGGTCGTTTGGGGGGCTGGTTTGGGTTTTCACCCTTTAACGGCCTGTTTTCAAGTCTAAGCGTGATTTTTGCAAATTATCTTCGTACTCTCAAACCGGGAGACCCGGGACTACGCGGTCAGTTCCTACAAGTTACATTCGTCCCGTGCGAGGTGTTCGTGCCTCCTACGGGGTCGTTTGGGGGCTGGTTTGGGTTTTCACCCTTTAATGGCCTGTTTTCAAGTCTAAGTGTGATTTAAGCAAATTATCGTCATACTCTCAAACCGGGAGACCCGGAACTACGCGGTCAGTTCCTACAAGTTACATTGGTCCCGTGCGAGGTGTTCGTGCCTCCTACGGGGTCGTTTGGGGGCTGGTTTGGGTTTTCACCCTTTAACAGCCTGTTTTCAAGTCTAAGTGTGATTTTTGAAAATTATCGTCATACTTTCAAACCGGGAGACCCGGGACTACGCGGTGAGTTCCTACAAGTTACATTGGTCCCGTGCGAGGTGTTCGTGCCTCCTACGGGGTCGTTTTGGGGGCTGGTTTGGGTTTTCACCCTTTAACGGCCTGTTTTCAAGTCTAAGTGTGATTTTTGCAAATTATCGTCATACTCTCAAACTGGGAGACCCGGGACTACGCGGTCAGTTCGTATAAGTTACATTGGTCTCGTGCGAGGTGTTCGTGCCTCCTACGGGGTCGTTTGGGGGCTGGTTTGGGTTTTCACCCTTTAATGGCCTGTTTTCAAGTCTAAGTGTGATTTTTGCAAATTATCATCATACTCTCAAACCGGGAGACCCGGGACTACGTGGTCAGTTCCTACAAGTTACATTGATCCCGTGCGAGGTGTCCGTGCCTCCTACGGGGTCGTTTGGGGGTTGGTTTGGGTTTTAACCCTTTAACGGCCTGTTTTCAAGTATAAGTGTGATTTTTGCAAATTATCGTCATACTCTCTAACCGGGAGACTCGGGACTACGCGGTCAGTTCCTACAAGTTACATTGGTCCCGTGCGAGGTATTCGTGCCTCCTACGGGGTCGTTTGGGGGCTGGTTTGGGTTTTCACCCTTTAACGGCCTGTTTTCAAGTATAAGTGTGATTTTTGCAAATTGTCATCATACTCTCAAACCGGGAGACTCCGGACTACGCGGTCAGTTCCTACAAGTTATATTGGTCCCGTGCGAGGTGTTCGTGCCTCCTACGGGGTCGTTTGGGGGCTGGTTTGGGCTTTCACCCTTTAACGGCCTATTTTTAAGTTTAAATGTGATTTTTGCAAATTATCGTCATACTCTCAAACCGGGAGACCCGGGACTACGCGGTCAGTTCCTACAAGTTACATTAGTCCCGTGCGAGGTGTTCGTGCCTCCTACGGGGTCGTTTGGGGGCTGGTTTGGGTTTTCACCCTTTAACGGCCTGTTTTCAAGTCTAAGTGTGATTTTTGAAAATTGTCATCATACTCTCAAACCGGGAGACTCCGGACTACGAGGTCAGTTCCTACAAGTTACATTAGTCCCGTGCGAGGTGTTCGTGCCTCCTACGGGGTCGTTTGGGGGCTGGTTTGGGTTTTCACCCTTTAACGGCCTGTTTTCAAGTATAAGTGTGATTTTTGCAAATTGTCATCATACTCTCAAACCGGGAGACTCCGGACTACGCGGTCAGTTCCTACAAGTTACATTGGTCCCGTGCGAGGTGTTCGTGCCTCCTACGGGGTCGTTTGGGGGCTGGTTTAGGTTTTCACCCTTTAACGGCCTGTTTTTAAGTTTAAATGTGATTTTTGCAAATTATCGTCATACTCTCAAACTGGGAGACCCGGGACTACGCGGTCAGTTCCTACAAGTTACATTAGTCCCGTGCGAGGTGTTCGTGCCTCCTACGGGGTCGTTTGGGGGCTGGTTTGGGTTTTCACCCTTTAACGGCCTGTTTTCAAGTCTAAGTGTGATTTTTGAAAATTATCGTCATACTCTCAAACCGGGAGACCCGGGACTACGCGGTCAGTTCCTATAAGTTACATTGGTCTCGTGCGAGGTGTTGGTGACTCCTACGGGGTCGTTTGGGGGCTGGTTTGGGTTTTCACCCTTTAATGGCCTGTTTTCAAGTCTAAGTGTGATTTTTGCAAATTATCGTCATACTCTCAAACCGGGAGACTCGGGACTACGCGGTCAGTTCCTACAAGTTCCATTGGTCCCGTGCGAGGTGTTCGTGCCTCCTACGGGGTCGTTTGGGGGTTGGTTTGGGTTTTCACCCTTTAACGGCCTGTTTTCAAGTCTAAGTGTGATTTTTGTAATATATCGTCATACTCTCAAACCGGGAGACCCGGGACTACGCGGTCAGTTCCTACAAGTTACATTCGTCCCGTGAGAGGTGTTCGTGCCTCCTACGGGGTCGTTTGGGGGCTGGTTTGGGTTTTCACCCTTTAACGGCCTGTTTTCAAGTCTAAGTGTGATTTTAGCAAATTATCGTCATACTCTCAAACCGGGAGACCCGGGACTACGCGGTCAGTTCCTACAAGTTACATTAGTCCCGTGCGAGGTGTTCGTGCCTCCTACGGGGTCGTTTGGGGGCTGGTTTGGGTTTTCACCCTTTAACGGCCTATTTTCAAGTCTAAGTGTGATTTTTGCAAATTATCGTCATACTCTCAAACCGGGATACCCGGGACTACGCGGTCAGTTCCTACAAGTTACATTGGTCCCGTGCGAGGTTTCCGTTCCTCCTACGGGGTCGTTTGGGGGTTGGTTTGGGTTTTAACCCTTTAACGGCTTGTTTTCAAGTATAAGTGTGATTTTTGCAAATTATCGTCATACTCTCAAACCGAGAGACTCGGGACTACGCGGTCAGTTCCTACAAGTTACTTTGGTCCCGTGCGAGGTGTTCGTGCCTCCTACGGAGTCGTTTGGGGGCTGGTTTGGGTTTTCACCCTTTAACGGCCTGTTTTCAAGTATAAGTGTGATTTTTGCAAATTATAATCATACTCTCAAACCGGGAGACTCGGGACTACGCGGTCAGTTCCTACAAGTTACATTGGTCCCGTGCGAAGTGTTCGTGCCTCCTACGGGGTCGTTTGGGGGCTGGTTTGGGTTTTCACCCTTTAACGGCCTGTTTTCAAGTCTAAGTGTGATTTTTGCAAATTATCGTCATACTCTCAAATCGGGAGACCCGGGACTACGCGGTCAGTTCCTACAAGTTACATTGGTCCCGTGCGAGGTGTTCGTGCCTCCTACGGGGTCGTTTGGGGGCTGGTTTGGGTTTTCACCCTTTAACGGCCTGTTTTCAAGTCTAAGTGTGATTTTTGCAAATTATCGTCATACTCTCAAACCGGGAGACCCGGGACTACGCGGTCAGTTCCTACAAGTTACATTGGTCCCGTGCGAGGTGTTCGTGCCTCCTACGGGGTCGTTTGGGGTCTGGTTTGGGTTTTCACCCTTTAACGGCCTGTTTTCAAGTCTAAGTGTGATTTTTGCAAATTATCGTCATACTCTCAAACCGGGAGACCCGGGACTACGCGGTTAGTTCCTACAAGTTACATTGGTCCCGTACGAGGTGTTCGTGCCTCCTACGGGGTCGTTCGGGGGCTGGTTTGGGTTTTCACCCTTTAACGGCCTGTTTTCAAGTCTAAGTGTGATTTTTGAAAATTATCGTCATACTCTCAAACCGGGAGACCCGGGACTACGCGGTCAGTTCCTATAAGTTACATTGTTCTCGTGCGAGGTGTTCGTGCCTCCTACGGGGTGGTTTGGGGGCTGGTTTTGGTTTTCACCCTTTAATGGCCTGTTTTCAAGTCTAAGTGTGATTTTTGCAAATTATCGTCATACTCTCAAACCGGGAGACTCGGCACTACGCGGTCAGTTCCTACAAGTTACATTCGTCCCGTGAGAGGTGTTCGTGCCTCCTACGGGGTCGTTTGGGGGCTGGTTTGGGATTTCACCCTTTAATGGCCTGTTTTCAAGTCTAAGTATGATTTTAGCAAATTATCGTCATACTCTCAAACCGGGAGACCCGGGACTACGCGGTCAGTTCCTACAAGTTACATTCGTCCCGTGAGAGGTGTTCGTGCCTCCTACGGGGTCGTTTGGGGGCTGGTTTTGGTTTTCACCCTTTAACGGCCTATTTTCAAGTCTAAGTGTGATTTTAGCAAATTATCGTCATACTCTCAAACCGGGAGACTCGGGACTACGCAGTCAGTTCCTACAAGTTACATTCGTCCCGTGAGAGGGGTTCGTGCCTCCTACGGGGTCGTTTGGGGGCTGGTTTGGGATTTCACCCTTTAACGGCCTGTTTTCAAGTCTAAGTGTGATTTTAGCAAATTATCGTCATACTCTCAAACCGGGAGACCCGGGACTACGCGGTCAGTTCCTACAAGTTACATTCGTCCCCTGAGAGGTGTTCGTGCCTCCTACGGGGTCGTTTGGGGGCTGGTTTGGGTTTTCACCCTTTAACGGCCTGTTTTCAAGTCTAAGTGTGATTTTAGCAAATTATCGTCATACTCTCAAACCGGGAGACCCGGGACTACGCGGTCAGTTCCTACAAGTTACATTAGTCCCGTGCGAGGTGTTCGTGCCTCCTACGGGGTCGTTTGGGGGCTGGTTTGGGTTTTCACCCTTTAACGGCCTGTTTTCAAGTCTAAGTGTGATTTTTGCAAATTATCGTCATACTCTCAAACCGGGATACCCGGGACTACGCGGTCAGTTCCTATAAGTTACATTGGTCTCGTACGAGGTGTTCGTGCCTCCTACGGGGTCGTTTGGGGGCTGGTTTGGGTTTTCACCCTTTAATGGCCTGTTTTCAAGTCTAAGTGTGATTTTTGCAAATTATCATCATACTCTCAAACCGAGAGACCCGGGACTACGTGGTCAGTTCCTACAAGTTACATTGGTCCCGTGCGAGGTTTCCGTGCCTCCTATGGGGTCGTTTGGGGGTTGGTTTGGGTTTTAACCCTTTAACGGCTTGTTTTCAAGTATAAGTGTGATTTTTGCAAATTATCGTCATACTCTCAAACCGGGAGACTCGGGACTACGCGGTCAGTTCCTACAAGTTACTTTGGTCCCGTGCGAGGTGTTCGTGCCTCCTACGGGGTCGTTTGGGGGCTGGTTTGGGTTTTCACCCTTTAACGGCCTGTTTTCAAGTATAAGTGTGATTTTTGCAAATTATAATCATACTCTCAAACCGGGAGACTCGGGACTACGCGGTCAGTTCCTACAAGTTACATTGGTCCCGTGCGAAGTGTTCGTGCCTCCTACGGGGTCGTTTGGGGGCTGGTTTGGGTTTTCACCCTTTAACGGCCTGTTTTCAAGTCTAAGTGTGATTTTTGCAAATTATCATCATACTCTCAAATCGGGAGACCCGGGACTACGCGGTCAGTTCCTACAAGTTACATTGGTCCCGTGCGAGGTGTTCGTGCCTCCTACGGGGTCGTTTGGGGGCTGGTTTGGGTTTTCACCCTTTAACGGCCTGTTTTCAAGTCTAAGTGTGATTTTTGCAAATTATCGTCATACTCTCAAACCGGGAGACCCGAGACTACGCGGTCAGTTCCTACAAGTTACATTGGTCCCGTGCGAGGTGTTCGTGCCTCCTACGGGGTCGTTTGGGGTCTGGTTTGGGTTTTCACCCTTTAACGGCCTGTTTTCAAGTCTAAGTGTGATTTTTGCAAATTATCGTCATACTCTCAAACCGGGAGACCCGGGACTACGCGGTCAGTTCCTACAAGTTACATTGGTCCCGTGCGAGGTGTTCGTGCCTCCTACGGGGTCGTTTGGGGTCTGGTTTGGGTTTTCACCCTTTAACGGCCTGTTTTCAAGTCTAAGTGTGATTTTTGCAAATTATCGTCATACTCTCAAACCGGGAGACCCGGGACTACGCGGTTAGTTCCTACAAGTTACATTGGTCCCGTACGAGGTGTTCGTGCCTCCTACGGGGTCGTTCGGGGGCTGGTTTGGGTTTTCACCCTTTAACGGCCTGTTTTCAAGTCTAAGTGTGATTTTTGAAAATTATCGTCATACTCTCAAACCGGGAGACCCGGGACTACGCGGTCAGTTCCTATAAGTTACATTGTTCTCGTGCGAGGTGTTCGTGCCTCCTACGGGGTGGTTTGGGGGCTGGTTTTGGTTTTCACCCTTTAATGGCCTGTTTTCAAGTCTAAGTGTGATTTTTGCAAATTATCGTCATACTCTCAAACCGGGAGACTCGGCACTACGCGGTCAGTTCCTACAAGTTACATTCGTCCCGTGAGAGGTGTTCGTGCCTCCTACGGGGTCGTTTGGGGGCTGGTTTGGGATTTCACCCTTTAATGGCCTGTTTTCAAGTCTAAGTATGATTTTAGCAAATTATCGTCATACTCTCAAACCGGGAGACCCGGGACTACGCGGTCAGTTCCTACAAGTTACATTCGTCCCGTGAGAGGTGTTCGTGCCTCCTACGGGGTCGTTTGGGGGCTGGTTTTGGTTTTCACCCTTTAACGGCCTATTTTCAAGTCTAAGTGTGATTTTAGCAAATTATCGTCATACTCTCAAACCGGGAGACTCGGGACTACGCGGTCAGTTCCTACAAGTTACATTCGTCCCGTGAGAGGGGTTCGTGCCTCCTACGGGGTCGTTTGGGGGCTGGTTTGGGATTTCACCCTTTAACGGCCTGTTTTCAAGTCTAAGTGTGATTTTAGCAAATTATCGTCATACTCTCAAACCGGGAGACCCGGGACTACGCGGTCAGTTCCTACAAGTTACATTCGTCCCCTGAGAGGTGTTCGTGCCTCCTACGGGGTCGTTTGGGGGCTGGTTTGGGTTTTCACCCTTTAACGGCCTGTTTTCAAGTCTAAGTGTGATTTTAGCAAATTATCGTCATACTCTCAAACCGGGAGACCCGGGACTACGCGGTCAGTTCCTACAAGTTACATTAGTCCCGTGCGAGGTGTTCGTGCCTCCTACGGGGTCGTTTGGGGGCTGGTTTGGGTTTTCACCCTTTAACGGCCTGTTTTCAAGTCTAAGTGTGATTTTTGCAAATTATCGTCATACTCTCAAACCGGGATACCCGGGACTACGCGGTCAGTTCCTATAAGTTACATTGGTCTCGTACGAGGTGTTCGTGCCTCCTACGGGGTCGTTTGGGGGCTGGTTTGGGTTTTCACCCTTTAATGGCCTGTTTTCAAGTCTAAGTGTGATTTTTGCAAATTATCATCATACTCTCAAACCGAGAGACCCGGGACTACGTGGTCAGTTCCTACAAGTTACATTGGTCCCGTGCGAGGTTTCCGTGCCTCCTATGGGGTCGTTTGGGGGTTGGTTTGGGTTTTAACCCTTTAACGGCTTGTTTTCAAGTATAAGTGTGATTTTTGCAAATTATCGTCATACTCTCAAACCGGGAGACTCGGGACTACGCGGTCAGTTCCTACAAGTTACTTTGGTCCCGTGCGAGGTGTTCGTGCCTCCTACGGGGTCGTTTGGGGGCTGGTTTGGGTTTTCACCCTTTAACGGCCTGTTTTCAAGTATAAGTGTGATTTTTGCAAATTATAATCATACTCTCAAACCGGGAGACTCGGGACTACGCGGTCAGTTCCTACAAGTTACATTGGTCCCGTGCGAAGTGTTCGTGCCTCCTACGGGGTCGTTTGGGGGCTGGTTTGGGTTTTCACCCTTTAACGGCCTGTTTTCAAGTCTAAGTGTGATTTTTGCAAATTATCATCATACTCTCAAATCGGGAGACCCGGGACTACGCGGTCAGTTCCTACAAGTTACATTGGTCCCGTGCGAGGTGTTCGTGCCTCCTACGGGGTCGTTTGGGGGCTGGTTTGGGTTTTCACCCTTTAACGGCCTGTTTTCAAGTCTAAGTGTGATTTTTGCAAATTATCGTCATACTCTCAAACCGGGAGACCCGAGACTACGCGGTCAGTTCCTACAAGTTACATTGGTCCCGTGCGAGGTGTTCGTGCCTCCTACGGGGTCGTTTGGGGTCTGGTTTGGGTTTTCACCCTTTAACGGCCTGTTTTCAAGTCTAAGTGTGATTTTTGCAAATTATCGTCATACTCTCAAACCGGGAGACCCGGGACTACGCGGTTAGTTCCTACAAGTTACATTGGTCCCGTGCGAGGTGTTCGTGCCTCCTACGGGGTCGTTTGGGGGCTGGTTTGGGTTTTCACCCTTTAACGGCCTGTTTTCAAGTCTAAGTGTGATTTTTGAAAATTATCGTCATACTCTCAAACCGGGAGACCCGGGACTACGCGGTCAGTTCCTATAAGTTACATTGGTCTCGTGCGAGGTGTTCGTGCCTCCTACGGGGTCGTTTGGGGGCTGGTTTGGGTTTTCACCCTTTAATGGCCTGTTTTCAAGTCTAAGTGTGATTTTTGCAAATTATCGTCATACTCTCAAACCGGGAGACTCGGGACTACGCGGTCAGTTCCTACAAGTTACATTCGTCCCGTGAGAGGTGTTCGTGCCTCCTACGGGGTCGTTTGGGGGCTGGTTTTGGATTTCACCCTTTAACGGCCTGTTTTCAAGTCTAAGTGTGATTTTAGCAAATTATCGTCATACTCTCAAACCGAGAGACCCGGGACTACGCGGTCAGTTCCTACAAGTTACATTCGTCCCGTGAGAGGTGTTCGTGCCTCCTACGGGGTCGTTTGGGGGCTGGTTTGGGTTTTCACCCTTTAACGGCCTGTTTTCAAGTCTAAGTGTGATTTTAGCAAATTATCGTCATACTCTCAAACCGGGAGACCCGGGACTACGCGGTCAGTTCCTACAAGTTACATTAGTCCCGTGCGAGGTGTTCGTGCCTCCTACGGGGTCGTTTGGCGGCTGGTTTGGGTTTTCACCCTTTAACGGCCTGTTTTCAAGTCTAAGTGTGATTTTTACAAATGATCGTCATACTCTCAAACCGGGATACCCGGGACTACGCGGTCAGTTCCTATAAGTTACATTGGTCTCGTACGAGGTGTTCGTGCCTCCTACGGGGTCGTTTGGGGGCTGGTTTCGGTTTTCACCCTTTAATGGCCTGTTTTCAAGTCTAAGTGTGATTTTTGCAAATTATCATCATACTCTCAAACCGAGAGACCCGGGACTACGTGGTCAGTTCCTACAAGTTACGTTGGTCCCGTGCGAGGTGTCCGTGCCTCCTACGGGGTCCTTTGGGGGTTGGTTTGGGTTTTAACCCTTTAACGGCCTGTTTTCAAGTATAAGTGTGATTTTTGCAAATTATCGTCATACTCTCAAACCGGGAGACTCGGGACTACGCGGTCAGTTCCTACAAGTTACATTGGTCCCGTGCGAGGTGTTCGTGCCTCCTACGGGGTCGTTTGGGGGCTGGTTTGGGTTTTCACCCTTTAACGGCCTGTTTTCAAGTATAAGTGTGATTTTTGCAAATTATCATCATACTCTCAAACCGGGAGACTCGGGACTACGCCGTCAGTTCCTACAAGTTACATTGGTCCCGTGCGAAGTGTTCGTGCTTCCTACGGGGTCGTTTGGGGGCTGGTTTGGGTTTTCACCCTTTAACGGCCTGTTTTCAAGTCTAAGTGTGATTTTTGCAAATTATCGTCATACTCTCAAATCGGGAGACCCGGGACTACGCGGTCAGTTCCTACAAGTTACATTGGTCCCGTGCGAGGTGTTCGTGCCTCCTACGGGGTCGTTTGGGGGCTGGTTTGGGTTTTCACCCCTTAACGGCCTTTTTCAAGTCTAAGTGTGATTTTTACAAATTATCATCATACTCTCAAACCGGGAGACCCAGGACTACGTGGTCAGTTCCTACAAGTTACATTGGTCCCGTGCGAGGTGTCCATGCCTCCTACGGGGTCGTTTGGGGGTTGGTTTGGGTTTTAACCCTTTAACGGCCTGTTTTCAAGTATAAGTGTGATTTTTGCAAATTATCGTCATACTCTCAAACCGGGAGACTCGGAACTAAGCGGTCAGTTCCTACAAGTTACATTGGTCCCGTGCGAGGTGTTCGTGCCTCCTACGGGGTCGTTTGGGGTCTGGTTTGGGTTTTCACCCTTTAACGGCCTGTTTTCAAGTATAAGTGTGATTTTTGCAAATTATCATCATACTCTCAAACCGGGAGACTCGGGACTAAGCGGTCAGTTCCTACAAGTTACATTGGTCCCGTGCGAGGTGTTCGTGCCTCCTACGGGGTCGTTTGGGGGCTGGTTTGGGTTTTCACCGTTTAACGGCCTGTTTTCAAGTCTAAATGTGATTTTTGCAAATTATCGTCATACTCTTAAACCGGGAGACCCGGGACTACGCGGTCAGTTCCTATAAGTTACATTGGTCCCGTGCGTGGTGTTCGTGCCTCCTACGGGGTCGTTTGGGGGCTGGTTTGGGTTTTCACCCTTTAACAGCCTGTTTTCAAGTCTAAGTGTGATTTTTTCAAATTATCGTCATACTCTCAAACCGGGAGACCCGGGACTACGCGGTCAGTTCCTACAAGTTACATTGGTCCCGTGCGAGGTGTTCGTGCCTCCTACGGGGTCGTTTGGGGGCTGGTTTGGGTTTTCACCCTTTAACGGCCTGTTTTCAAGTCTAAATGTGATTTTTGAAAATTATCATCATACTCTCAAACCTAGAGACCCGGGACTACGCGGTCAGTTCCTACAAGTTACATTGGTCCCGTGCGAGGTGTTCGTGCCTCCTACGGGGTTGTTTGGGGGTTGGTTTCGGTTTTCACCCTTTAATGGCCTGTTTTCAAGTCTAAGTGTGATTTTTGCAAATTATCGTCATACTCTCAAACTGGGAGACTCGGGACTACGCGGTCAGTTCCTACAAGTTACATTGGTCCCGTGCGAGGTGTTCGTGCCTCCTACGGGGTCGTTTGGGGGCTGGTTTGGGTTTTCACCCTTTAACGGCCTGTTTTCAAGTATAAGTGTGATTTTTGCAAATTATCATCATACTCTCAAACCGGGAGACTCGGGACTACGCGGTCAGTTCCTACAAGTTACATTGGTCCCGTACGAGGTGTCCGTGCCTCCTACGGGGTCGTTTGGGGGCTGGTTTGGGTTTTCACCCTTTATCGGCCTATTTTCTAAGTGTGATTTTTGCAAATTATTGTCATACTCTCAAACCGGGAGACCCGGGACTACGCGGTCAGTTCCTATAAGTTACATTGGTCTCGTGCGAGGTGTTCGTGCCTCCTACGGGGTCGTTTGGGGGCTTGTTTGGGTTTTCACCCTTTAATGGTCTGTTTTCAAGTCTAAGTGTGATTTTTGCAAATTATCATCATACTCTCAAACCGGGAGACCCGTGACTACGTGGTCAGTTCCTACAAGTTACATTGGTCTGTGCGAGGTGTCTGTGCCTCCTACGGGGTCGTTTGGGGGTTGGTTTGGGTTTTAACCCTTTAACGGCCTGTTTTCAAGTCTAAGTGTGATTTTTTCAAATTATCGTCATACTCTAAAATCGGGAGACCCGGGACTACGCGGTCAGTTCCTACAAGTTACATTGGTCCCGTGCGAGGTGTTCGTGCCTCCTACGGGGTCGTTTGGGGGCTGGTTTGGGTTTTCACCCTTTAACGGCCTGTTTTCAAGTCTAAGTGTGATTTTTGAAAATTATCATCATACTCTCAAACCTGGAGACCCGGGACTACGCGGTCAGTTCCTACAAGTTACATTAGTCCCGTGCGAGGTGTTCGTGCCTCCTACGGGGTCGTTTGGGGGCTGGTTTTGGTTTTCACCCTTTAACGGCCTGTTTTCAAGTATAAGTGTGATTTTTGCAAATTATCATCATACTCTCAAACCGGGAGACTCGGGACTACGCGGTCAGTTCCTACAAGTTACATTGGTCCCGTGCGAGGTGTTCGTGCCTCCTACGGGGTCGTTTGGGGGCTGGTTTGGGTTTTCACCATTTAACGGCCTGTTTTCAAGTCTAAATGGGATTTTTGCAAATTATCGTCATACTCTCAAACCGGGAGACCCGGGACTACGCGGTCAGTTCCTACAAGTTACATTAGTCCCGTGCGAGGTGTTCGTGCCTCCTACGGGGTCGTTTGGGGGCTGGTTTGGGTTTTCACCCTTTAACGGCCTGTTTTCAAGTCTAAGTGTGATTTTTGAAAATTATCGTCATACTCTCAAACCGGGAGACCCGGGACAACGCGGTCAGTTCCTATAAGTTACATTGGTCTCGTGCGAGGTGTTCGTGCCTCCTACGGGGTCGTTTGGGGGCTGGTTTGGGTTTTCACCCTTTAATGGCCTGTTTTCAAGTCTAAGTGTGATTTTTGCAAATTATCATCATACTCTCAAACCGGGAGACCCGAGACTACGTGGTCAATTTCTACAAGTTACATTGGTCCCGTGCGAGGTGTCTGTGCCTCCTACGGGGTCGTTTGGGGGTTGGTTTGGGTTTTAACCCTTTAACGGCCTGTTTTCAAGTATAAGTGTGTTTTTTGCAAATTATCGTCATACTCTCAAACCGGGAGACTCGGGACTACGCGGTCAGTTCCTACAAGTTACATTGGTCCCGTGCGAGGTGTTCGTGCCTCCTACGGGGTCGTTTGGGGGCTGGTTTGGGTTTTCACCCTTTAACGGCCTGTTTTCAAGTATAAGTGTGATTTTTGCAAATTATCATCATACTCTCAAACCGGGAGACTCGGGACTACGCGGTCAGTTCCTACAAGTTACATTGGTCCCGTACGAGGTGTTCGTGCCTCATACGGGGTCGTTTGGGGGCTGGTTTGGGTTTTCACCCTTTAACGGCCTGTTTTCAAGTCTAAATGTGATTTTTGCAAATTATCGTCATACTCTCAAACCGGGAGACCCGGGACTACGCGGTCAGTTCCTACAAGTTACATTAGTCCCGTGCGAGGTGTTCGTGCCTCCTACGGGGTCGTTTGGGAGCTGGTTTGGGTTTTCACCCTTTAACGGCCTGTTTTCAAATCTAAGTGTGATTTTTGAAAATTATCATCATACTCTCAAACCGGGAGACCCAGGACAACGCGGTCAGTTCCTATAAGTTACATTGGTCTCGTGCGAGGTGTTCGTGCCTCCTACGGGGTCGTTTGGGGGCTGGTTTGGGTTTTCACCCTTTAATGGTCTGTTTTCAACTCTAAGTGTGATTTTTGCAAATTATCATCATACTCTCAAACCGGGAGACCCGTGACTACGTGGTCAGTTCCTACAAGTTACATTGGTCCGTGCGAGGTGTCCGTGCCTCCTACGGGGTCATTTGGGGGTTGGTTTGGGTTTTAACCCTCTAACGGCCTGTTTTCAAGTCTAAGTGTGATTTTTTCAAATTATCGTCATACTCTCAAACCGGGAGACCCGGGACTACACGGTCAGTTCCTACAAGTTACATTGGTCCTGTGCGAGGTGTTCGTGCCTCCTACGGGGTCGTTTGGGGGCTGGTTTGGGTTTTCACCCTTTAACGGCCTGTTTTCAAGTCTAAGTGTGATTTTTGAAATTATCATCATACTCTCAAACCTGGAGACCCGGGACTACGCGGTCAGTTCCTATAAGTTACATTGGTCCCGTGCGAGGTGTTCGTGCCTCCTACGGGGTCGTTTGGGGGCTGGTTTCGGTTTTCACCCTTTAACGGCCTGTTTTCAAGTCTAAGTGTGATTTTTGCAAATTATCGTCATACTCTCAAACTGGGAGTCTCGGGACTACGCGGTCAGTTCCTACAAGTTACATTGGTCCCGTGCGAGGTGTTCGTGCCTCCTACGGGGTCGTTTGGAGGGCTGGTTTGGGTTTTCACCCTTTAACGGCCTGTTTTCAAGTCTAAGCGTGATTTTTGCAAATTATCATCGTACTCTCAAATCGGGAGACCCGGGACTACGCGGTCAGTTCCTACAAGTTACATTCGTCCCGTGAGAGGTGTTCGTGCCTCCTACGGGGTCGTTTGGGGGCTGGTTTGGGTTTTCACCCTTTAATGGCCTGTTTTCAAGTCTAAGTGTGATTTTAACCAATTATCGTCATACTCTCCAACCGGGAGACCCGGGACTACGCGGTCAGTTCCTACATGTTACATTAGTCCCGTGCGAGGTGTTCGTGCCTCCTACGGGGTCGTTTGGGGGCTGGTTTGGGTTTTCACCCTTTAACGGCCTATTTTCAAGTCTAAGTGTGATTTTTGTAAATTATCATCATAGTCTCAAACCGGGAGACCCGGGATTACGCGGTCAGTTCCTACAAGTTACATTCGTCCCGTGAGAGGTGTTCGTGCCTCCTACGGGGTCGTTTGGGGGCTGGTTTGGGTTTTCACCCTTTAACGGCCTGTTTTCAAGTCTAAGTGTGATTTAAGCAAATTATCGTCATACTCTCAAACCGGGAGACCCGGGACTACACGGTCAGTTCCTACAAGTTACATTAGTCCCGTGCGAGGTGTTCGTGCCTCCTACGGGGTCGTTTGGGGGCTGGTTTGGGTTTTCACCCTTTATCGGTCTGTTTTCAAGTCTAAGTGTGATTTTGGCAAATTATCGTCATACTCTCAAACCGGGAGACCCGGGACTACGCGGTCAGTTCCTATAAGTTACATTGGTCTCGTGCGAGGTGTTCGTGCCTCCTAGGGGGTCGTTTGGGGGCTGGTTTGGGTTTTCACCCTTTAATGGCCTGTTTTCAAGTCTAAGTGTGATTTTTGCAAATTATCATCATACTCTCAAACCGGGAGACCCGGGACTACGTGGTCACTTCCTACAAGTTACATTGGTCCCGTGCGAGGTGTCCGTGCCTCCTACGGGGTCGTTTGGGGGTTGGTTTGGGTTTTAACCCTTTAACGGACTATTTTCAAGTATAAGTGTGATTTTTGCAAATTATCGTCATACTCTCAAACCGGGAGACTCGGGACTACGCGGTCAGTTCCTACAAGTTACATTGGTCCCGTGCGAGGTATTCGTGCCTCCTACGGGGTCGTTTGGGGGCTGGTTTGGGTTTTCACCCTTTAACGGCCTGTTTTCAAGTATAAGTGTGATTTTTGCAAATTATCATCATACTCTCAAACCGGGAGACTCGGGACTATGCGGTCAGTTCCTACAAGTTACATTGGTCCCGTGCGAGGTGTTCGTGCCTCCTACGGGGTCGTTTGGGGGCTGGTTTGGGTTTTCACCCTTTAACGGCCTGTTTTCAAGTCTAAATGTGATTTTTGCAAATTATCGTCATACTCTCAAACCGGGAGACCCGGGACTACGCGGTCAGTTCCTACAAGTTACATTGGTCCCGTGCGAGGTGTTCGTGCCTCCTACGGGGTCGTTTGGGGGCTGGTTTGGGTTTTCACCCTTTAACAGCCTGTTTTCAAGTCTAAGTGTGATTTTTTCAAATTATCGTCATACTCTCAAACCGGGAGACCCGGGACTACGCGGTCAGTTCCTATAAGTTACATTGGTCTCGTGCGAGGTGTTCGTGCCTCCTACGGGGTCATTTGGGGACTGGTTTCGATTTTCACCCTTTTACGACCTGTTTTCAAGTCTAAGTGTGATTTTTGCAAATTATCGTCATACTCTCAAACTGGGAGTCTCGGGACTACGCGGTCAGTTCCTACAAGTTACATTGGTCCCGTGCGAGGTGTTCGTGCCTCCTACGGGGTCGTTTGGGGGGCTGGTTTGGGTTTTCACCCTTTAACGGCCTGTTTTCAAGTCTAAGCGTGATTTTTGTAAATTATCGTCGTACTCTCAAAACGGGAGACCCGGGACTACGCGGTCAGTTCCTATAAGTTACATTGGTCTCGTGCGAGGTGTTCGTGCCTCCTACGGGATCGTTTGGGGGCTGGTTTGGGTTTTCACCCTTTAACGGCCTGTTTTCAAGTCTAAGTGTGATTTTTGCAAATTATCGTCATACTCTCAAACCGGGAGACCCGGGACTACGCGGTCAGTTCCTACAAGTTACATTGGTCCCGTACGAGGTGTTCGTGCCTCCTACGGGGTCGTTTGGGGGCTGGTTTGGGTTTTCACCCTTTAACGGCCTGTTTTCAAGTCTAAGTGTGATTTTTGAAAATTATCATCATACTCTCAAACCTGGAGACCCGGGACTACGCGGTCAGTTCCTACAAGTTACATTAGTCCCGTGCGAGGTGTTCGTGCCTCCTACGGGGTCGTTTGGGGGCTGGTTTTGGTTTTCACCCTTTAACGGCCTGTTTTCAAGTATAAGTGTGATTTTTGCAAATTATCATCATACTCTCAAACCGGGAGACTCGGGACTACGCGGTCAGTTCCTACAAGTTACATTGGTCCCGTGCGAGGTGTTCGTGCCTCCTACGGGGTCGTTTGGGGGCTGGTTTGGGTTTTCACCCTTTAACGGCCTGTTTTCAAGTCTAAATGGGATTTTTGCAAATTATCGTCATACTCTCAAACCGGGAGACCCGGGACTACGCGGTCAGTTCCTACAAGTTACATTAGTCCCGTGCGAGGTGTTCGTGCCTCCTACGGGGTCGTTTGGGGGCTGGTTTGGGTTTTCACCCTTTAACGGCCTGTTTTCAAGTCTAAGTGTGATTTTTGAAAATTATCGTCATACTCTCAAACCGGGAGACCCGGGACAACGCGGTCAGTTCCTATAAGTTACATTGGTCTCGTGCGAGGTGTTCGTGCCTCCTACGGGGTCGTTTGGGGGCTGGTTTGGGTTTTCACCCTTTAATGGCCTGTTTTCAAGTCTAAGTGTGATTTTTGCAAATTATCATCATACTCTCAAACCGGGAGACCCGAGACTACGTGGTCAGTTTCTACAAGTTACATTGGTCCCGTGCGAGGTGTCTGTGCCTCCTACGGGGTCGTTTGGGGGTTGGTTTGGGTTTTAACCCTTTAACGGCCTGTTTTCAAGTATAAGTGTGTTTTTTGCAAATTATCGTCATACTCTCAAACCGGGAGACTCGGGACTACGCGGTCAGTTCCTACAAGTTACATTGGTCCCGTGCGAGGTGTTGGTGCCTCCTACGGGGTCGTTTGGGGGCTGGTTTGGGTTTTCACCCTTTAACGGCCTGTTTTCAAGTATAAGTGTGATTTTTGCAAATTATCATCATACTCTCAAACCGGGAGACTCGGGACTACACGGTCAGTTCCTACAAGTTACATTGGTCCCGTACGAGGTGTTCGTGCCTCATACGGGGTCGTTTGGGGGCTGGTTTGGGTTTTCACCCTTTAACGGCCTGTTTTCAAGTCTAAATGTGATTTTTGCAAATTATCGTCATACTCTCAAACCGGGAGACCCGGGACTACGCGGTCAGTTCCTACAAGTTACATTAGTCCCGTGCGAGGTGTTCGTGCCTCCTACGGGGTCGTTTGGGAGCTGGTTTGGGTTTTCACCCTTTAACGGCCTGCTTTCAAATCTAAGTGTGATTTTTGAAAATTATCGTCATACTCTCAAACCGGGAGACCCAGGACAACGCGGTCAGTTCCTATAAGTTACATTGGTCTCGTGCGAGGTGTTCGTGCCTCCTACGGGGTCGTTTGGGGGCTGGTTTGGGTTTTCACCCTTTAATGGTCTGTTTTCAACTCTAAGTGTGATTTTTGCAAATTATCATCATACTCTCAAACCGGGAGACCCGTGACTACGTGGTCAGTTCCTACAAGTTACATTGGTCCGTGCGAGGTGTCCGTGCCTCCTACGGGGTCATTTGGGGGTTGGTTTGGGTTTTAACCCTCTAACGGCCTGTTTTCAAGTCTAAGTGTGATTTTTTCAAATTATCGTCATACTCTCAAACCGGGAGACCCGGGACTACACGGTCAGTTCCTACAAGTTACATTGGTCCTGTGCGAGGTGTTCGTGCCTCCTACGGGGTCGTTTGGGGGCTGGTTTGGGTTTTCACCCTTTAACGGCCTGTTTTCAAGTCTAAGTGTGATTTTTGAAATTATCATCATACTCTCAAACCTGGAGACCCGGGACTACGCGGTCAGTTCCTATAAGTTACATTGGTCCCGTGCGAGGTGTTCGTGCCTCCTACGGGGTCGTTTGGGGGCTGGTTTCGGTTTTCACCCTTTAACGGCCTGTTTTCAAGTCTAAGTGTGATTTTTGCAAATTATCGTCATACTCTCAAACTGGGAGTCTCGGGACTACGCGGTCAGTTCCTACAAGTTACATTGGTCCCGTGCGAGGTGTTCGTGCCTCCTACGGGGTCGTTTGGAGGGCTGGTTTGGGTTTTCACCCTTTAACGGCCTGTTTTCAAGTCTAAGCGTGATTTTTGCAAATTATCATCGTACTCTCAAATCGGGAGACCCGGGACTACGCGGTCAGTTCCTACAAGTTACATTCGTCCCGTGAGAGGTGTTCGTGCCTCCTACGGGGTCGTTTGGGGGCTGGTTTGGGTTTTCACCCTTTAATGGCCTGTTTTCAAGTCTAAGTGTGATTTTAACAAATTATCGTCATACTCTCCAACCGGGAGACCCGGGACTACGCGGTCAGTTCCTACATGTTACATTAGTCCCGTGCGAGGTGTTCGTGCCTCCTACGGGGTCGTTTGGGGGCTGGTTTGGGTTTTCACCCTTTAACGGCCTATTTTCAAGTCTAAGTGTGATTTTTGTAAATTATCATCATAGTCTCAAACCGGGAGACCCGGGATTACGCGGTCAGTTCCTACAAGTTACATTCGTCCCGTGAGAGGTGTTCGTGCCTCCTACGGGGTCGTTTGGGGGCTGGTTTGGGTTTTCACCCTTTAACGGCCTGTTTTCAAGTCTAAGTGTGATTTAAGCAAATTATCGTCATACTCTCAAACCGGGAGACCCGGGACTACACGGTCAGTTCCTACAAGTTACATTAGTCCCGTGCGAGGTGTTCGTGCCTCCTACGGGGTCGTTTGGGGGCTGGTTTGGGTTTTCACCCTTTATCGGTCTGTTTTCAAGTCTAAGTGTGATTTTTGCAAATTATCGTCATACTCTCAAACCGGGAGACCCGGGACTACGCGGTCAGTTCCTATAAGTTACATTGGTCTCGTGCGAGGTGTTCGTGCCTCCTAGGGGGTCGTTTGGGGGCTGGTTTGGGTTTTCACCCTTTAATGGCCTGTTTTCAAGTCTAAGTGTGATTTTTGCAAATTATCATCATACTCTCAAACCGAGAGACCCGGGACTACGTGGTCACTTCCTACAAGTTACATTGGTCCCGTGCGAGGTGTCCGTGCCTCCTACGGGGTCGTTTGGGGGTTGTTTTGGGTTTTAACCCTTTAACGGACTATTTTCAAGTATAAGTGTGATTTTTGCAAATTATCGTCATACTCTCAAACCGGGAGACTCGGGACTACGCGGTCAGTTCCTACAAGTTACATTGGTCCCGTGCGAGGTATTCGTGCCTCCTACGGGGTCGTTTGGGGGCTGGTTTGGGTTTTCACCCTTTAACGGCCTGTTTTCAAGTATAAGTGTGATTTTTGCAAATTATCATCATACTCTCAAACCGGGAGACTCGGGACTATGCGGTCAGTTCCTACAAGTTACATTGGTCCCGTGCGAGGTGTTCGTGCCTCCTACGAGGTCGTTTGGGGGCTGGTTTGGGTTTTCACCCTTTAACGGCCTGTTTTCAAGTCTAAATGTGATTTTTGCAAATTATCGTCATACTCTCAAACCGGGAGACCCGGGACTACGCGGTCAGTTCCTACAAGTTACATTGGTCCCGTGCGAGGTGTTCGTGCCTCCTACGGGGTCGTTTGGGGGCTGGTTTGGGTTTTCACCCTTTAACAGCCTGTTTTCAAGTCTAAGTGTGATTTTTTCAAATTATCGTCATACTCTCAAACCGGGAGACCCGGGACTACGCGGTCAGTTCCTATAAGTTACATTGGTCTCGTGCGAGGTGTTCGTGCCTCCTACGGGGTCATTTGGGGACTGGTTTCGATTTTCACCCTTTTACGACCTGTTTTCAAGTCTAAGTGTGATTTTTGCAAATTATCGTCATACTCTCAAACTGGGAGTCTCGGGACTACGCGGTCAGTTCCTACAAGTTACATTGGTCCCGTGCGAGGTGTTCGTGCCTCCTACGGGGTCGTTTGGGGGGCTGGTTTGGGTTTTCACCCTTTAACGGCCTGTTTTCAAGTCTAAGCGTGATTTTTGTAAATTATCGTCGTACTCTCAAAACGGGAGACCCGGGACTACGCGGTCAGTTCCTACAAGTTACATTAGTCCCGTGCGAGGTGTTCGTGCCTCCTACGGGATCGTTTGGGGGCTGGTTTGGGTTTTCACCCTTTAACGGCCTGTTTTCAAGTCTAAGTGTGATTTTTGCAAATTATCGTCATACTCTCAAACCGGGAGACCCGGGACTACGCGGTCAGTTCCTATAAGTTGCATTGGTCTCGTGCGAGGTGTTCGTGCCTCCTATGGGGTTGTTTGGGGGCTGGTTTGGGTTTTCACCCTTTAATGGCCTGTTTTCATGTCTAAGTGTGATTTTTGCAAATTATTATCATACTCTCAAACCGGGAGACCCGGGACTACGTGGTCAGTTCCTACATGTTACATTGGTCCCGTGCGAGGTGTTCGTGCCTCCTACGGGGTCGTTTGGGGGCTGGTTTGGGTTTTCACCCTTTAATGGCCTGTTTTCAAGTCTAAGTGTGATTTTAACAAATTATCGTCATACTCTCCAACCGGGAGACCCGGGACTACGCGGTCAGTTCCTACATGTTACATTAGTCCCGTGCGAGGTGTTCGTGCCTCCTACGGGGTCGTTTGGGGGCTGGTTTGGGTTTTCACCCTTTAACGGCCTATTTTCAAGTCTAAGTGTGATTTTTGTAAATTATCATCATAGTCTCAAACCGGGAGACCCGGGATTACGCGGTCAGTTCCTACAAGTTACATTCGTCCCGTGAGAGGTGTTCGTGCCTCCTACGGGGTCGTTTGGGGGCTGGTTTGGGTTTTCACCCTTTAACGGCCTGTTTTCAAGTCTAAGTGTGATTTAAGCAAATTATCGTCATACTCTCAAACCGGGAGACCCGGGACTACACGGTCAGTTCCTACAAGTTACATTAGTCCCGTGCGAGGTGTTCGTGCCTCCTACGGGGTCGTTTGGGGGCTGGTTTGGGTTTTCACCCTTTATCGGTCTGTTTTCAAGTCTAAGTGTGATTTTTGCAAATTATCGTCATACTCTCAAACCGGGAGACCCGGGACTACGCGGTCAGTTCCTATAAGTTACATTGGTCTCGTGCGAGGTGTTCGTGCCTCCTAGGGGGTCGTTTGGGGGCTGGTTTGGGTTTTCACCCTTTAATGGCCTGTTTTCAAGTCTAAGTGTGATTTTTGCAAATTATCATCATACTCTCAAACCGAGAGACCCGGGACTACGTGGTCACTTCCTACAAGTTACATTGGTCCCGTGCGAGGTGTCCGTGCCTCCTACGGGGTCGTTTGGGGGTTGTTTTGGGTTTTAACCCTTTAACGGACTATTTTCAAGTATAAGTGTGATTTTTGCAAATTATCGTCATACTCTCAAACCGGGAGACTCGGGACTACGCGGTCAGTTCCTACAAGTTACATTGGTCCCGTGCGAGGTATTCGTGCCTCCTACGGGGTCGTTTGGGGGCTGGTTTGGGTTTTCACCCTTTAACGGCCTGTTTTCAAGTATAAGTGTGATTTTTGCAAATTATCATCATACTCTCAAACCGGGAGACTCGGGACTATGCGGTCAGTTCCTACAAGTTACATTGGTCCCGTGCGAGGTGTTCGTGCCTCCTACGAGGTCGTTTGGGGGCTGGTTTGGGTTTTCACCCTTTAACGGCCTGTTTTCAAGTCTAAATGTGATTTTTGCAAATTATCGTCATACTCTCAAACCGGGAGACCCGGGACTACGCGGTCAGTTCCTACAAGTTACATTGGTCCCGTGCGAGGTG
This sequence comes from Sambucus nigra, assembly GCA_949130495.1. Taxonomy (NCBI): domain Eukaryota; kingdom Viridiplantae; phylum Streptophyta; class Magnoliopsida; order Dipsacales; family Adoxaceae; genus Sambucus; species Sambucus nigra. The sequence continues at coordinate 252,883,230 of OX422223.1, read as the reverse complement.
TTCGTGCCTCCTACGGGGTCGTTTGGGGGCTGGTTTGGGTTTTCACCCTTTAACAGCCTGTTTTCAAGTCTAAGTGTGATTTTTTCAAATTATCGTCATACTCTCAAACCGGGAGACCCGGGACTACGCGGTCAGTTCCTATAAGTTACATTGGTCTCGTGCGAGGTGTTCGTGCCTCCTACGGGGTCATTTGGGGACTGGTTTCGATTTTCACCCTTTTACGACCTGTTTTCAAGTCTAAGTGTGATTTTTGCAAATTATCGTCATACTCTCAAACTGGGAGTCTCGGGACTACGCGGTCAGTTCCTACAAGTTACATTGGTCCCGTGCGAGGTGTTCGTGCCTCCTACGGGGTCGTTTGGGGGGCTGGTTTGGGTTTTCACCCTTTAACGGCCTGTTTTCAAGTCTAAGCGTGATTTTTGTAAATTATCGTCGTACTCTCAAAACGGGAGACCCGGGACTACGCGGTCAGTTCCTACAAGTTACATTAGTCCCGTGCGAGGTGTTCGTGCCTCCTACGGGATCGTTTGGGGGCTGGTTTGGGTTTTCACCCTTTAACGGCCTGTTTTCAAGTCTAAGTGTGATTTTTGCAAATTATCGTCATACTCTCAAACCGGGAGACCCGGGACTACGCGGTCAGTTCCTATAAGTTGCATTGGTCTCGTGCGAGGTGTTCGTGCCTCCTATGGGGTTGTTTGGGGGCTGGTTTGGGTTTTCACCCTTTAATGGCCTGTTTTCATGTCTAAGTGTGATTTTTGCAAATTATTATCATACTCTCAAACCGGGAGACCCGGGACTACGTGGTCAGTTCCTACATGTTACATTGGTCCCGTGCGAGGTGTTCGTGCCTCCTACGGGGTCGTTTGGGGGTTGGTTTGGGTTTTAACCCTTTAACGGCCTGTTTTCAAGTATAAGTGTGATTTTGGCAAATTATCATCATACTCTCAAACCGGGAGACTCGGGACTACGCGGTCAGTTCCTACAAGTTACATTGGTCCCGTGCGAGGTGTTCGTGCCTCCTACGGGGTCGTTTGGGGGCTGGTTTGGGTTTTCACCCTTTAACGGCCTGTCTTCAAGTCGAAGTGTGATTTTTGCAAATTATCGTCATACTCTCAAACCGGGAGACCCCGGACTACGCGGTCAGTTCCTACAAGTTACATTGGTCCCGTGCGAGGTGTTCGTGCCTCCTACGGGGTCGTTTGGGGGCTGGTTTGGGTTTTAACCCTATAACGGCCTATTTTCAAGTCTAAGTGTGATTTTTGCAAATTATCCTCATACTCTCAAACCGGGAGACCCGGGACAACGCGGTTAGTTCCTACAAGTTACATTGGTCCCGTGCGAGGTGTTCGGGCCTCCTACGGGGTCATTTGGAGGCTGGTTTGGGTTTTCACCGTTTAACGGCCTGTTTTCAAGTCTAAGTGTGATTTTTGAAAATTATCGTCATACTCTCAAACCGGGAGACCCGGGACTACGCGGTCAGTTCCTACAATTTACATTGGTCCCGTGCGAGGTGTTCGTGCCTCCTACGGGGTCGTTTGGGGGCTGGTTTTGGGTTTTCACCCTTTAACGGCCTGTTTTCAAGTCTAAGTATGATTTTTGCAAAGTATCGCCATACTCTCACACCGGGAGACCCGGGACTACGCCGTCAGTTCCTACAAGTTACATTGGTCCCGTGCGAGGTGTCCGTGCCTCCTACGGGGTCGTTTGGGGACTGGTTTGGGTTTTCACCCTTTAACGGCCTATTTTCAAGTCTAAGTGTGATTTTTGTAAATTATCGTCATACTCTCAAACCGGGAGAGCCGGGACTACGCGGTCAGTTCCTACAAGTTACATTCGTCCCGTGAGAGGTGTTCGTGCCTCCTAAGGGATCGTTTGGGGGCTGGTTTGGGTTTTCACCCTTTAACGGCCTGTTTTCAAGTCTAAATGTGATTTTTGCAAATTATCGTCATACTCTCAAAGCGGGAGACCCAGGACTACGCGGTCAGTTCCTACAAGTTACATTAGGCCCGTGCGAGGTGTTCGTGCCTCCTACGGGGTCGTTTGGGGGCTGGTTTGGGTTTTCACCCTTTAACGGCCTGTTTTCAAGTCTAAGTGTGATTTTTGAAAATTATCGTCATACTCTCAAACCGGGAGACCCGGGACTACGCGGTCAGTTCCTATAAGTTACATTGGTCTCGTGCGAGGTGTTCGTGCCTCCTACGGGGTCGTTTGGGGGCTGGTTTGGGTTTTCACACTTTAATGGCCTGTTTTCAAGTCTAAGTGTGATTTTTGCAAATTATCATCATACTCTTAAACTGGGAGACCCGTGACTACGTGGTCAGTTCCTACAAGTTACATTGGTTCCGTGCGAGGTGTCCGTGCCTCCTACGGGGTCGTTTGGGGGTTGGTTAGGGTTTTAACCCTTTAACGGCCTGTTTTCAAGTATAAGTGTGATTTTTGAAAATTATCGTCATACTCTCAAACCGGGAGACTCGGGACTACGCGGTCAGTTCCTACAAGTTACATTGGTCCCGTGCGAGGTGTTCGTGCCTCCTACGGGGTCGTTTGGGGGCTGGTTTGGGTTTTCACCCTTTAACGGCCTCTTTTCAAGTCTAAATGTGATTTTTGCAAATTATCGTCATACTCTCAAACCGCGAGACCCGGGACTACGCGGTCAGTTCCTACAAGTTACATTGGTCCCGTGCGAGGTGTTCGTGCCTCCTATGGGGTCGTTTGGGGGCTGGTTTGGGTTTTCAACCTTTAACAGCCTGATTTCAAGTCTAAGTGTGATTTTTTCAAATTATCGTCATACTCTCAAACCGGGAGACCCGGGACTACGCGGTCAGTTACTACAAGTTACATTGGTCCCGTGAGAGGTGTTCGTGCCTCCTACGGGGTCGTTTGGGGGCTGGTTTGGGTTTTCACCCTCTAACGGCCTGTTTTCAAGTCTAAGTGTGATTTTTGCAAATTATCGTCATACTCTCAAACCGGGAGACCCGGGACAACGCGGTCAGTTCCTATAAGTTACATTGGTCCCGTGCGAGGTGTTTGTGCCTCCTACGGGGTTGTTTGGGGGCTGGTTTGGGTTTTCACCCTTTAACGGCCTGTTTTCAAGTCTAAGTGTGATTTTTGCAAATTATCGTCATACTCTCAAACCGGGAGAGCCGGGACTACGCGGTTAGTTCCTACAAGTTACATTGGTCCCGTGCGAGGTGTTCGTACCTCCTACGGGGTCGTTTGGGGGCTGGTTTGGGTTTTCACCCTTTAACGGCCTGTTTTCAAGTCTAAGTGTGATTTTTGCAAATTATCGTCATACTCTCAAACCGGGAGACCCGGGACTACGCAGTCAGTTCCTACAATTTACATTGGTCCCGTGCGAGGTGTTCGTGCCTCCTACGGGGTCGTTTGGGGGTTGGTTTTGGGTTTTCACCCTTTAACGGCCTGTTTTCAAGTCTTAGTGTGATTTTTGCAAATTATGGCCATACTCTCAAACCGGGAGACCCGGGACTACGCCGTTAGTTCCTACAAGTTACATTGGTCCCGTGCGAGGTGTCCGTGCCTCCTACGGGGTCATTTGGGGGCTGGTTTGGGTTTTCACCCTTTAACGGCCTGTTTTCAAGTCTAAGTGTGATTTTTGTAAATTATCGTCATACTCTCAAACCGGGAGACCCGGGACTACGCGGACAGTTCCTACAAGTTACATTGGTCCCGTGCGAGGTGTTCGTGCCTCCTACGGGGTCGTTTGGGGGCTGGTTTTTGGTTTTCACACTTTAACGGCCTGTTTTCAAGTCTAAGTGTGATTTTTGCACATTATTGTCATACTCTCAAACTGGGAGACCTGGGACTACGCGGTCAGTTCCTACAAGTTACATTGGTCCCGTGCGAGGTGTTCGTGCCTCCTACGGGGTCGTTTGGGGGCTGGTTTGGGTTTTCACCCTTTAATGGCCTGTATTCAAGTCTAAGTGTGATTTTTGCAAATTATCGTCATACTCTCAATCCGGGAGACCTGGGACTACGGGGTCAGTTCCTACAAGTTACATTGGTCCCGTGCGAGGTGTTCGTGCCTCCTACGGGGTCGTTTGGGGGCCGGTTTGGGTTTTCACCCTTTAACGGCCTGTTTTCAAGTCTAAGTGTGATTTTTGCAAATTATCGTCATACTCTCAAACCGGGAGACCCGGGACTACGCGGTCAGTTCCTACAAGTTACATTGGTCCCGTGTGAGGTGTCCGTGCCTCCTACGGGGTCGTTTGGGGGATCGTTTGGGTTTTCACCCTTTAACGGCCTGTTTTCTAAGTGTGATTTTTGCAAATTATCGTCATACTCTCAAACTGGGAGACCCGAGACTACGTGGTCAGTTCCTACAAGTTATATTGATCCCGTGCGAGGTGTTCGTGCCTCCTACGGGGTCGTTTGGGGGCTGGTTTGGGTTTTCACCCTTTAACAGCCTGTTTTCAAGTCTAAGTGTGATTTTTTCAAATTATCGTCATACTCTCAAACCGGGAGACCCGGGACTACGCGGTCAGTTCCTACAAGTTACATTGGTCCCATGCGAGGTGTTCGTGCCTCCTACGGGGTCGTTTGGGGGCTGGTTTGGGTTTTCACCCTCTAACGGACTGTTTTCAAGTCTAAGTGTGATTTTTGCAAATTATCGTCATTCTCTCAACCCGGGAGACCCGGGACTACGCGGTCAGTTCCTATAAGTTACATTGGTCCCGTACGAGGTGTTTGTGCCTCCTACGGGGTCGTTTCGGGGCTGGTTTGGGTTTTCACCCTTTAACGGCCTGTTTTCAAGTCTAAGTGTGATTTTTGCAAATTATCGTCATACTCTCAAATCGGGAGACCCGGGACTATGCGGTTAGTTCCTACAAGTTACATTGGTCCCGTGCGAGGTGTTCGTGCCTCCTACGGGGTCGTTTGGGGGCTGGTTTGGGTTTTCACCCTTTAACGGCCTGTTTTCAAGTCTAAGTGTGATTTTTGCAAATTATCGTCATACTCTCAAATCGGGAGACCCGGGACTACGCGGTCAGTTCCACAATTTACATTGGTCCCGTGCGAGGTGTTCGTGCCTCCTACGGGGTCGTTTGGGGGTTGGTTTTGGGTTTTCACCCTTTAACGGTCTGTTTTCAAGTCTAAGTGTGATTATTGCAAATTATGGCCATACTCTCAAACCGGGAGACCCGGGACTACGCCGTCAGTTCCTACAAGTTACATTGGTCCCGTGCGAGGTGTCCGTGCCTCCTACGGGGTCATTTGGAGGCTGGTTTGGGTTTTCACCCTTTAACGGCCTGTTTTCAAGTCTAAGTGTGATTTTTCTAAATTATCGTCATACTCTCAAACCGGGAGACCCGGGACTACGCGGACAGTTCCTACAAGGTACATTGGTCCCGTGCGAGGTGTTCGTGCCTCCTACGGGGTCGTTTGGGGGCTGGTTTTTGGTTTTCACACTTTAACGGCCTGTTTTCAAGTCTAAGTGTGATTTTTGCACATTATTGTCATATTCTCAAACTGTGAGACCTGGGACTACGCGGTCAGTTCCAACAAGTTACATTGGTCCCGTGCGAGGTGTTCGTGCCTCCTAAGGGGTCGTTTGGGGGCTGGTTTGGGTTTTCACCCTTTAATGGCCTGTATTCAAGTCTAAGTGTGATTTTTGCAAATTATCGTGATACTCTCAAACCGGGAGACCTGGGACTACGCGGTCAGTTCCTACAAGTTACATTGGTCCCGTGCGAGGTGTTCGTGCCTCCTACGGGGTCGTTTGGGGGCGGGTTTGGGTTTTCACCCTTTAACGGCCTGTTTTCAAGTCTAAGTGTGATTTTTGCAAATTATCGTCATACTCTCAAACCGGGAGACCCGGGACTACGCGGTCAGTTCCTACAAGTTACATTGGTCCCGTGCGAGGTGTCCGTGCCTCCTACGGGGTCGTTTGGGGGATCGTTTGGGTTTTCACCCTTTAACGGCCTGTTTTCTAAGTGTGATTTTTGCAAATTATCGTCATACTCTCAAACTGGGAGACCCGGGACTACGTGGTCAGTTCCTACAAGTTACATTGGTCCCGTGCGAGGTGTTCGTGCCTCCTACGGGGTCGTTTGGGGGCTGGTTTGGGTTTTCACCCTTTAACAGCCTGTTTTCAAGTCTAAGTGTGATTTTTTCAAATTATCGTCATACTCTCAAACCGGGAGACCCGGGACTACGCGGTCAGTTCCTACAAGTTACATTGGTCCCGTGCGAGGTGTTCGTGCCTCCTACGGGGTCGTTTGGGGGCTGGTTTGGGTTTTCACCCTCTAACGGCCTGTTTTCAAGTCTAAGTGTGATTTTTGCAAATTATCGTCATACTCTCAAACCGGGAGACCCGGGACTACGCGGTCAGTTCCTATAAGTTACATTGGTCCCGTGCGAGGTGTTTGTGCCTCCTACGGGGTCGTTTGGGGGCTGGTTTGGGTTTTCACCCTTTAACGGCCTATTTTCAAGTCTAAGTCTGATTTTTGCAAATTATCGTCATACTCTCAAACCGGGAGACCCGGGACTACGCGGTTAGTTCCCATAAGTTACATTGGTCCCGTGCGAGGTGTTCGTGCCTCCTACGGGGTCGTTTGGGGGCTGGTTTGGGTTTTCACCCTTTAACAGCCTGTTTTCAAGTCTAAGTGTGATTTTTTCAAATTATCGTCATACTCTCAAACCGGGAGACCCGGGACTACGCGGTCAGTTCCTACAAGTTACATTGGTCCCGTGCGAGGTGTTCGTGCCTCCTACGGGGTCGTTTGGGGGCTGGTTTGGGTTTTCACCCTCTAACGGCCTGTTTTCAAGTCTAAGTGTGATTTTTGCAAATTATCGTCATACTCTCAAACCGGGAGACCCGGGACTACGCGGTCAGTTCCTATAAGTTACATTGGTCCCGTGCGAGGTGTTTGTGCCTCCTACGGGGTCGTTTGGGGGCTGGTTTGGGTTTTCACCCTTTAACGGCCTATTTTCAAGTCTAAGTCTGATTTTTGCAAATTATCGTCATACTCTCAAACCGGGAGACCCGGGACTACGCGGTTAGTTCCCATAAGTTACATTGGTCCCGTGCGAGGTGTTCGTGCCTCCTACGGGGTCGTTTGGGGGCTGGTTTGGGTTTTCACCCTTTAACGGCTTGTTTTCAAGTCTAAGTGTGATTTTTGCAAATTATCGTCATACTCTCAAACCGAGAGGCCCGGGACTACGCGGTCAGTTCCTACAATTTACATTGGTCCCGTGCGAGGTGTTCGTGCCTCCTACGGGGTCGTTTGGGGGTTGGTTTTGGGTTTTCACCCTTTAACGGCCTGTTTTCAAGTCTAAGTGTGATTTTTGCAAATTATGGCCATACTCTCAAACCGGGAGACCCGGGACTACGCTGTCAGTTCCTACAAGTTACATTGGTCCCGTGCGAGGTGTCCGTGCCTCCTACGGGGTCATTTGGGGGCTGGTTTGGGTTTTCACCCTTTAACGGCCTGTTTTCAAGTCTAAGTGTGATTTTTGTAAATTATCGTCATACTCTCAAACCGGGAGACCCGGGACTACGCGGACAGTTCCTACAAGTTACATTGGTCCCGTGCGAGGTGTGCGTGCCTCCTACGGGGTCGTTTGGGGGCTGGTTTTTGGTTTTCACACTTTAATGGCCTGTTTTCAAGTCTAAGTGTGATTTTTGCACATTATTGTCATACTCTCAAACTGGGAGACCTGGGACTACGCGGTCAGTTCCTACAAGTTACATTGGTCCCGTGCGAGGTGTTCGTGCCTCCTACGGGGTCGTTTGGGGGCTGGTTTGGGTTTTCACCCTTTAATGGCCTGTAATCAAGTCTAAGTGTGATTTTTGCAAATTATCGTCATACTCTCAAACCGGGAGACCTGGGACTACGCGGTCAGTTCCTACAAGTTACATTGGTCCCGTGCGAGGTGTTCGTGCCTCCTACGGGGTCGTTTGGGGGCCGGTTTGGGTTTTCATCCTTTAACGGCCTGTTTTCAAGTCTAAGTGTGATTTTTGCAAATTATCGTCATACTCTCAAACCGGGAGACCCGGGACTACGCGGTGAGTTCCTACAAGTTACATTGGTCCCTTGCGAGGTGTCCGTGCCTCCTACGGGGTCGTTTGGGGGATCGTTTGGGTTTTCACCCTTTAACGGCCTGTTTTCTAAGTGTGATTTTTGCAAATTATCATCATACTCTCAAACTGGGAGACCCGGGACTACGTGGTCAGTTCCTACAAGTTACATTGGTCCCGTGCGAGGTGTTCGTGCCTCCTACGGGGTCGTTTGGAGGTTGGTTTGGGTTTTCACCCTTTAACGGCCTGTTTTCAAGTATAAGTGTGATTTTTGCAAATTATCGTCATACTCTGAAACCGGGAGACTCGGGACTACGCGGTTAGTTCCTACAAGTTACATTGGTCCCGTGCGAGGTGTTCGTGCCTCCTACTGGGTCGTTTGGGGGGTGGTTTGGGTTTTCACCCTTTAACGGCCTATTTTCAAGTCTAAGTGTAATTTTTGCAAATTATTATCCTACTCTCAAACCGAGAGACCCGGGACTCCGCGGTCAGTTCCTACAAGTTACATTCGTCCCGTGCGAGGTGTTCGTGCCTCCTACGGGGTCGTTTGGGGGCTAGTTTGGGTTTTCACCCTTTATAGGCCTGTTTTCAAGTCTAAGTGTGATTTTTGCAAATTATCGTCATACTCCAAAATCGGGAGACCCGGGACTACGCGGTCAGTTCCTACTAGTTACATTGGTCCCGTGCGGGGTGTTCGTGCCTCCTACGGGGTCGTTTGGGGGTTGGTTTGGGTTTTCACCCTTTAATGGCCTGTTTTCAAGTCTAAGTGGGATTTTTGCAAATTATCGTCATACTCTCAAACCGGGAGACCCGGGACTACGCGGTCAGTTCCTACAAGTTACATTGGTCCCGTGCGAGGTGTTCGTGCCTCCTATGGGGTCATTTGGGGGCTGGTTTGGGTTTTCACCCTTTAACGGCCTGTTTCCAAGTCTAAGTGTGATTTTTTCAAATTATCGTCATAGTCTCAAACCGGGAGACCCGGGACTACGCGGTCAGTTCCTACAAGTTACATTGGTCCCGTGCGAGGTGTTCGTGCCTCCTACGGGGTCGTTTGGGGGCTGGTTTGGGTTTTCACCCTTTAACGGCCTGTTTTCAAGTCTAAGTGTGATTTTTGCAAATTATCATCATACTCTCAAACCGGGAGACACGGGACTACGCGGTCAGTTCCTACAAGTTACATTGGTCCCGTGCGAGGTGTTCGTGCCTCCTACGGGGTCGTTTGGGGGCTGGTTTTTGGTTTTCACCCTTTAACGGCCTGTTTTCAAGTCTAAGTGTGATTTTTGAAAATTATCGCCATACTCTCAAACCGGGAGACCCGGGACTACGCGGTCAGTTCCTACAAGTTACATTGATCCCGTGCGAGGTGTCCGTGCCTCCTACGGGGTCGTTTGGGGGCTGGTTTCGGTTTTCACCCTTTAACGGCCTGTTTTCAAGTCTAAGTGTGATTTTTGTAAATTATCATCATACTCTCAAACCGGGAGACCCGGGACTACGCGGTCAGTTCCTTCAAATTACATTGATCCCGTGCGAGGCGTTCGTGCCTCCTACGGGGTCGTTTGGGGGCTGGTTTTGGGTTTTCACCCTTTAACGGCCTATTTTCAAGTCTAGTGTGATTTTTACAAATTATCGTCATACTCTCAAACAGGGAGACCCGGGACTACGCGATCAGTTCCTACAAGTTACATTGGTCACGTGCGAGGTGTTCGTGCCTTCTATGGGGTCGTTTGGGGGCTGGTTTGGGTTTTCACCCTTCAACGGCCTGTTTTCAAGTCTAAGTGTAATTTTTGCAAATTATCATCATACTCTCTAACCGGGAGACCCGGGACTACGCGGTCAGTTCCTACAAGTTACATTGGTCCCGTACGAGGTGTTTGTGCCTCCTACGGGGTCGTTTGGGGGCTGGTTTAGGTTTTCACCCTTTAACGGCCCGTTTTCAAGTCTAAGTGTGATTTTTGAAAATTATCATCATACTCTCAAACCTGGAGACTCGGGACTACGCGGTGAGTTCCTACAAGTTACATTTGTCCCGTGCGAGGTGTTCGTGCCTCCTACGGGGTCGTTTGGGGGCTGGTTTTGGGTTTTCACCCTTTAACGGCCTGTTTTCAAGTCTAAGTGTGATTTTTGCAAATTATCGTCATACTCTCAAACCGGGAGAACCGGGACTACGCGGTCAGTTACTACAAGTTACATTGGTCCCGTGCGAGGTGTTCGTGCCTCCTACGGGGTCGTTTGAGGGCTGGTTTGGGTTTTCACTCTTTAACGGCCTGTTTTCAAGACTAAGTGTGATTTTTGCAAATTATCATCGTACTCTCAAACCGGGAGACCCGGGACTACGCGGTCAGTTCCTACAAGTTACATTCGTCCCGTGAGAGGTGTTCGTGCCTCCTACGGGGTTGTTTGGGGGCTGGTTTGGGTTTTCACCCTTTAACGGCCTGTTTTCAAGTCTAAGTGTGATTTTAGCAAATTATCGTCATACTCTCAAACCGGGAGACCCGGGACTACGCAGTCAGTTCCTACAAGTTACATTAGTCCCGTGCGAGGTGTTCGTGCCTCCTACGGGGTCGTTTGGGGGCTGGTTTTGGGTTTTCACCCTTTAACGGCCTGTTTTCAAGTCTAGTGTGATTTTTACAAATTATCGTCATACTCTCAAACAGGGAGACCCGGGACTACGCGATCAGTTCCTACAAGTTACATTGGTCACGTGCGAGGTGTTCGTGCCTTCTACGGGGTCGTTTGGGGGCTGGTTTGGGTTTTCACCCTTCAACGGCCTGTTTTCAAGTCTAAGTGTAATTTTTGCAAATTATCATCATACTCTCTAACCGGGAGACCCGGGACTACGCGGTCAGTTCCTACAAGTTACATTGGTCCCGTACGAGGTGTTTGTGCCTCCTACGGGGTCGTTTGGGGGCTGGTTTAGGTTTTCACCCTTTAACGGCCCGTTTTCAAGTCTAAGTGTGATTTTTGAAAATTATCATCATACTCTCAAACCTGGAGACTCGGGACTACGCGGTGAGTTCCTACAAGTTACATTTGTCCCGTGCGAGGTGTTCGTGCCTCCTACGGGGTCGTTTGGGGGCTGGTTTTGGGTTTTCACCCTTTAACGGCCTGTTTTCAAGTCTAAGTGTGATTTTTGCAAATTATCGTCATACTCTCAAACCGGGAGAACCGGGACTACGCGGTCAGTTACTACAAGTTACATTGGTCCCGTGCGAGGTGTTCGTGCCTCCTACGGGGTCGTTTGAGGGCTGGTTTGGGTTTTCACTCTTTAACGGCCTGTTTTCAAGACTAAGTGTGATTTTTGCAAATTATCATCGTACTCTCAAACCGGGAGACCCGGGACTACGCGGTCAGTTCCTACAAGTTACATTCGTCCCGTGAGAGGTGTTCGTGCCTCCTACGGGGTTGTTTGGGGGCTGGTTTGGGTTTTCACCCTTTAACGGCCTGTTTTCAAGTCTAAGTGTGATTTTAGCAAATTATCGTCATACTCTCAAACCGGGAGACCCGGGACTACGCAGTCAGTTCCTACAAGTTACATTAGTCCCGTGCGAGGTGTTCGTGCCTCCTACGGGGTCGTTTGGGGGCTGGTTTGGGTTTTCACCCTTTAACGGCCTGTTTTCAAGTCTAAGTGTGATTTTTGCAAATTATCGTCATACTCTCAAACCGGGAGACCCGGGACTACGCGGGTCAGTTCCTACAAGTTACATTGGTCCCGTGCGAGGTGTTCGTGCCTCCTACGGGGTCGTTTGGGTGCTGGTTTGGGTTTTCACCCTTTAACGTCCTGTTTTCAAGTATAAGTGTGATTTTTGCAAATTATCGTCATACTCTCAAACCGGGAGAACCGGGACTACGCGCTCAGTTCCTACAAGTTACATTGGTCCCGTGCGAGGTGTTCGTGCCTCCTACAGGGTCGTTTGGGGGCTGGTTTGGGTTTTCACCTTTTAACGGCCTGTTTTCAAGTCTAAGTGTGATTTTTGCAAATTATCGTCATACTCTCAAACCGGGAGACTCGGGACTACGCGGTCAGTTCCTACAAGTTACATTGGTCCCGTGCGAGGTGTTCGTGCCTCCTACGGGGTTGTTTGGCGGCTGGTTTGGGTTTTCACCCTTTAACGGCCTTTTTCCAAGTCTAAGTGTGATTTTTACAAATTATCGTCATACTCTCAAACTAGGAGACCCGGGACTACGCGGTCAGTTCCTAGAAGTTACATTGGTCCCGTACGAGGTGTTCGTGCCTCTTACGGGGTCGTTTGGGGGCTGGTTTGGGTTTTCACCCTTTAACGGCCTGTTTTCAAGTCTAAGTGTGATTTTTGCAAATTATCGTCATACTCTCAAACTGGGAGACCCGGGACTACGCGGTCAGTTCCTACAAGTTACTTTGGTCCCGTGCGAGGTGTTCGTGCCTCCTACGGGGTCGTTTGGGGCTGGTTTTGGGTTTTCACCCTTTAACAGTCTGTTTTCAAGTCTAAGTGTGATTTTTACAAATTATCGTCATACTCTCAAACCGGGAGACCCGGGACTACACGGTCAGTTCATACAAGTTACATTGGTCCTGTGCGAGGTGTCCGTGCCTCCTACGGGGTCTTTTGGGGGCTGGTTTGGGTTTTCACCCTTTAACGGCCTGTTTTCAAGTCTAAGTGTGATTTTAGTAAATTATCGTCATACTCTCAAACCGGGATACCCAGGACTACGCGGTCAGTTCCTACAAGTTACATTGGTCCCGTGCGAGGTGTTCGTGCCTGCTACGGGGTCGTTTGGGGGCTGGTTTTGGGTTTTCACCCTTTAACGGCCTGTTTTCAAGTCTAAGTGTGATTTTTGCAAATTATCGTCATACTCTCAAACCGGGAGACCCGGGACTACGCGGTCAGTTCCTACAAGTTACATTGGTCCCGTGCGAGGTGTCCGTGCCTCCTACGGGGTCGTTTGGGGGATCGTTTGGGTTTTCACCCTTTAACGGCCTGTTTTCTAAGTGTGATTTTTGCAAATTATCGTCATACTCTCAAACTGGGAGACCCGGGACTACGTGGTCAGTTCCTACAAGTTACATTGGTCCCGTGCGAGGTGTTCGTGCCTCCTACGGGGTCGTTTGGAGGTTGGTTTGGGTTTTCACCCTTTAACGGCCAGTTTTCAAGTATAAGTGTGATTTTTGCAAATTATCGTCATACTCTGAAACCGGGAGACTCGGGACTACGCGGTTAGTTCCTACAAGTTGCATTGGTCCCGTGCGAGGTGTTCGTGCCTCCTACTGGGTCGTTTGGGAGGTGGTTTGGGTTTTCACCCTTTAACGGCCTATTTTCAAGTCTAAGTGTAATTTTTGCAAATTATTATCCTACTCTCAAACCGGGAGACCCGGGACTCCGCGGTCAGTTCCTACAAGTTACATTGGTCCCGTGCGAGGTGTTCGTGCCTCCTACGGGGTCGTTTGGGGGCTAGTTTGGGTTTTCACCCTTTAACGGCCTGTTTTCAAGTCTAAGTGTGATTTTTGCAAATTATCGTCATACTCCAAAATCGGGAGACCCGGGACTACGCGGTCAGTTCCTACTAGTTACATTGGTCCCGTGCGAGGTGTTCGTGCCTCCTACGGGGTCGTTTGGGGGTTGGTTTGGGTTTTCACCCTTTAACGGCCTGTTTTCAAGTCTAAGTGGGATTTTTGCAAATTATCATCATACTCTCAAATCGGGAGACCCGGGACTACGCGGTCAGTTCCTACAAGTTACATTGGTCCCGTGCGAGGTGTTCGTGCCTCCTATGGGGTCATTTGGGGGCTGGTTTGAGTTTTCACCCTTTAACGGCCTGTTTCCAAGTCTAAGTGTGATTTTTTCAAATTATCGTCATAGTCTCAAACCGGGAGACTCGGGACTACGCGGTCAGTTCCTACAAGTTACATTGGTCCCGTGCGAGGTGTTCGTGCCTCCTACGGGGTCGTTTGGGGGCTGGTTTGGGTTTTCACCCTTTAACGGCCTGTTTTCAAGTCTAAGTGTGATTTTTGCAAATTATCGTCGTAATCTCAAACCGGGAGACCGGGGACTACGCGATAAGTTCCTACAAGTTACATTGGTCCCGTGCGAGGTGTTCGTGCCTCCTACGGGGTCGTTTGGGGGTTGGTTTGGGTTTTCACCCTTTAACAGCCTGTTTTCAAGTCTAAGTGTGATTTTTGCAAATTATCGTCATACTCTCAAACCGGGAGACTCGGGACTACGCGGTCAGTTCCTACAAGTTACATTGGTCCCGTGCGAGGTGTTCGTGCCTCCTACGGGGTCGTTTGGGGGCTGGTTTGGGTTTTCATCCCTTAACGGCCTGTTTTCAAGTATAAGTGTGATTTTTGCAAATTATCATCATACTCTCAAACCGGGAGACTCGGGAGTACGAGGTCAGTTCCTACAAGTTACATTGGTCCCGTGCGAAGTTATCGTGCCTCCTACGGGGTCGTTTGGGGGCTGGTTTGGGGTTTCACCCTTTAACGGCCTGTTTTCAAGTGTAAGTGTGATTTTTGCAAATTATCGTCATACTCTCAAACCGGGAGACCCGGGACTACGCGGTCAGTTCCTACAAGTTACATTGGTCCCGTACGAGGTGTCCGTGCCTCCTACAGGGTCGTTTGGGGGATCGTTTGGGTTTTCACCCTTTAACGGCCTGTTTTCTAAGTGTGATTTTTGCAAATTATCGTCATACTCTCAAACTGGGAGACCCAGGACTACGTGGTCAGTTCCTACAAGTTACATTGGTCCCGTGCGAGGTGTTCGTGCCTCCTACGGGGTCGTTTGGAGGTTGGTTTGGGTTTTCACCCTTTAACGGCCTGTTTTCAAGTATAAGTGTGATTTTTGCAAATTATCGTCATACTCTAAAACCGGGAGACTCGGGACTACGCGGTCAGTTCCTACAAGTTACATTGGTCCCGTGCGAGGTGTTCGTGCCTCCTACGGGGTCGTTTGGGGGCTGGTTTGGGTTTTCACCCTTTAACGGCCTGTTTTCAAGTCTAAGTGTGATTTTTGCAAATTATCGTCGTAATCTCAAACCGGGAGACCGGGGACTACGCGATAAGTTCCTACAAGTTACATTGGTCCCGTGCGAGGTGTTCGTGCCTCCTACGGGGTCGTTTGGGGGTTGGTTTGGGTTTTCACCCTTTAACAGCCTGTTTTCAAGTCTAAGTGTGATTTTTGCAAATTATCGTCATACTCTCAAACCGGGAGACTCGGGACTACGCGGTCAGTTCCTACAAGTTACATTGGTCCCGTGCGAGGTGTTCGTGCCTCCTACGGGGTCGTTTGGGGGCTGGTTTGGGTTTTCACCCCTTAACGGCCTGTTTTCAAGTATAAGTGTGATTTTTGCAAATTATCATCATACTCTCAAACCGGGAGACTCGGGAGTACGAGGTCAGTTCCTACAAGTTACATTGGTCCCGTGCGAAGTGTTCGTGCCTCCTACGGGGTCGTTTGAGGGCTGGTTTGGGTTTTCACCCTTTAACGGCCTGTTTTCAAGTGTAAGTGTGATTTTTGCAAATTATCGTCATACTCTCAAACCGGGAGACCCGGGACTACGCGGTCAGTTCCTACAAGTTACATTGGTCCCGTGCGAGGTGTCCGTGCCTCCTACGGGGTTGTTTGGGGGATCGTTTGGGTTTTCACCCTTTAACGGCCTGTTTTCTAAGTGTGATTTTTGCAAAATATCGTCATACTCTCAAACTGGGAGACCCGGGACTACGTGGTCAGTTCCTACAAGTTACATTGGTCCCGTGCGAGGTGTTCGTGCCTCCTACGGGGTCGTTTGGAGGTTGGTTTGGGTTTTCACCCTTTAACGGCCTGTTTTCAAGTATAAGTGTGATTTTTGCAAATTATCGTCATACTCTGAAACCGGGAGACTCGGGACTACGCGGTTAGTTCCTACAAGTTACATTGGTCCCGTACGAGGTGTTCGTGCCTCCTACTGGGTCGTTTGGGGGGTGGTTTGGGTTTTCACCCTTTAACGGCCTATTTTCAAGTCTAAGTGTAATTTTTGCAAATTATTATCCTACTCTCAAATCGGGAGACCCGGGACTCCGCGGTCAGTTCCTATAAGTTACATTGGTCCCGTGCGAGGTGTTCGTGCCTCCTACGGGGTCGTTTGGGGGCTAGTTTGGGTTTTCACCCTTTAACGGCCTGTTTTCACGTCTAAGTGTGATTTTTGCAAATTATCGTCATACTCCAAAATCGGGAGACCCGGGACTACGCGGTCAGTTCCTACTAGTTACATTGGTCCCGTGCGAGGTGTTCGTGCCTCCTACGGGGTCTTTTGGGGGTTGGTTTGGGTTTTCACCCTTTAACGGCCTGTTTTCAAGTCTAAGTGGGATTTTTGCAAATTATCGTCATACTCTCAAACCGGGAGACCCGGGACTACGCGGTCAGTTCCTACAAGTTACATTGGTCCCGTGCGAGGTGTTCGTGCCTCCTATGGGGTCATTTGGGGGCTGGTTTGGGTTTTCACCCTTTAACGGCCTGTTTCCAAGTCTAAGTGTGATTTTTTCAAATTATCGTCATAGTCTCAAACCGGGAGACCCGGGACTACGCGGTCAGTTCCTACAAGTTACATTGGTCCCATGCGAGGTGTTCGTGCCTCCTATGGGGTCATTTGGGGGCTGGTTTGAGTTTTCACCCTTTAACGGCCTGTTTCCAAGTCTAAGTGTGATTTTTTCAAATTATCGTCATAGTCTCAAATCGGGAGACCCGGGACTACGCGGTCAGTTCCTACAAGTTACATTGGTCCCGTGCGAGGTGTTCGTGCCTCCTACGGGGTCGTTTGGGGGCTGGTTTGGGTTTTCACCCTTTAACGGCCTGTTTTCAAGTCTAAGTGTGATTTTTGCAAATTATCGTCATACTCTCAAACCGGGAGACCCGGGACTACGCGGTCAGTTCCTACAAGTTACATTGGTCACGTGCGAGGTGTTCGTGCCTCCTATGGGGTCATTTGGGGGCTGGTTTGAGTTTTCACCCTTTAACGGCCTGTTTCCAAGTCTAAGTGTGATTTTTTCAAATTATCGTCATAGTCTCAAACCGGGAGACCCGGGACTACGCGGTCAGTTCCTACAAGTTACATTGGTCCCGTGCGAGGTGTTCGTGCCTCCTACGGGGTCGTTTGGGGGCTGGTTTGGGTTTTCACCCTTTAACGGCCTGTTTTCAAGTCTAAGTGTGATTTTTGCAAATTATCGTCGTAATCTCAAACCGGGAGACCGGGGACTACGCGGTCACTTCCTACAAGTTACATTGGTCCCGTGCGAGGTGTTCGTGCCTCCTACGGGGTCGTTTGGGGGTTGGTTTGGGTTTTCACCCTTTAACAGCCTATTTTCAAGTCTAAGTGTGATTTTTGCAAATTATCGTCATACTCTCAAACCGGGAGACTCGGGACTACGCGGTCAGTTCCTACAAGTTACATTGGTCCCGTGCGAGGTGTTCGTGCCTCCTACGGGGTCGTTTGGGGGCTGGTTTGGGTTTTCACCCCTTAACGGCCTGTTTTCAAGTATAAGTGTGATTTTTGCAAATTATCATCATACTCTCAAACCGGGAGACTCGGGAGTACGAGGTCAGTTCCTACAAGTTACATTGGTCCCGTGCGAAGTGTTCGTGCCTCCTACGGGGTCGTTTGGGGGCTGGTTTGGGTTTTCACCCTTTAACGGCCTGTTTTCAAGTGTAAGTGTGATTTTTACAAATTATCGTCATACTCTCAAACCGGGAGACCCGGGACTACGCGGTCAGTTCCTACAAGTTACATTGGTCCCGTGCGAGGTGTCCGTGCCTCCTACGGGGTCGTTTGGGGGATCGTTTGGGTTTTCACCCTTTAACGGCCTGTTTTCTAAGTGTGATTTTTGCAAATTATCGTCATACTCTCAAACTGGGAGACCCGAGACTACGTGGTCAGTTCCTACAAGTTACATTGGTCCCGTGCGAGCTGTTCGTGCCTCCTACGGGGTCGTTTGGAGGTTGGTTTGGGTTTTCACCCTTTAACGGCCTGTTTTCAAGTATAAGTGTGATTTTTGCAAATTATCGTCATACTCTGAAACCGGGAGACTCGGGACTACGCGGTTAGTTCCTACAAGTTACATTGGTCCCGTACGAGGTGTTCGTGCCTCCTACTGGGTCGTTTGGGGGGTGGTTTGGGTTTTCACCCTTTAACGGCCTATTTTCAAGTCTAAGTGTAATTTTTGCAAATTATTATCCTACTCTCAAATCGGGAGACCCGGGACTCCGCGGTCAGTTCCTACAAGTTACATTGGTCCCGTGCGAGGTGTTCGTGCCTCCTACGGGGTCGTTTGGGGGCTAGTTTGGGTTTTCACCCTTTAACGGCCTGTTTTCACGTCTAAGTGTGATTTTTGCAAATTATCGTCATACTCCAAAATCGGGAGACCCGGGACTACGCGGTCAGTTCCTACTAGTTACATTGGTCCCGTGCGAGGTGTTCGTGCCTCCTACGGGGTCGTTTGGGGGTTGGTTTGGGTTTTCACCCTTTAACGGCCTGTTTTCAAGTCTAAGTGGGATTTTTGCAAATTATCGTCATACTCTCAAACCGGGAGACCCGGGACTACGCGGTCAGTTCCTACAAGTTACATTTGTCCCGTGCGAGGTGTTCGTGCCTCCTATGGGGTCATTTGGGGGCTGGTTTGGGTTTTCACCCTTTAACGGCCTGTTTCCAAGTCTAAGTGTGATTTTTTCAAATTATCTTCATAGTCTCAAACCGGGAGACCCGGGACTACGCGGTCAGTTCCTACAAGTTACATTGGTCCCGTGCGAGGTGTTCGTGCCTCCTATGGGGTCATTTGGGGGATAGTTTGAGTTTTCACCCTTTAACGGCCTGTTTCCAAGTCTAAGTGTGATTTTTTCAAATTATCGTCATAGTCTCAAACAGGGAGACCCGGGACTACGCGGTCAGTTCCTACAAGTTACATTGGTCCCGTGCGAGGTGTTCGTGCCTCCTACGGGGTCGTTTGGGGGCTGGTTTGGGTTTTCACCCTTTAACGGCCTGTTTTCAAGTCTAAGTGTGATTTTTGCAAATTATCGTCATACTCTCAAACCGGGAGACCCGGGACTACGCGGTCGGTTCCTACAAGTTACATTGGTCCCGTGCGAGGTGTTCGTGCCTCCTATGGGGTCATTTGGGCGCTGGTTTGAGTTTTCACCCTTTAACGGCCTGTTTCCAAGTCTAAGTGTGATTTTTTCAAATTATCGTCATAGTCTCAAACCGGGAGACCCGGGACAACGCGGTCAGTTCCTACAAGTTACATTGGTCCCGTGCGAGGTGTTCGTGCCTCCTACGGGGTCGTTTGGGGGTTGGTTTGGGTTTTCACCCTTTAACGGCCTGTTTTCAAGTCTAAGTGTGATTTTTGCAAATTATCGTCGTAATCTCAAACCGGGAGACCGGGGACTACGCGGTCAGTTCCTACAAGTTACATTGGTCCCGTGCGAGGTGTTCGTGCCTCCTACGGGGTCGTTTGGGGGTTGGTTTGGGTTTTCACCCTTTAACAGCCTGTTTTCAAGTCTAAGTGTGATTTTTGCAAATTATCGTCATACTCTCAAACCGGGAGACTCGGGACTACGCGGTCAGTTCTTACAAGTTACATTGGTCCCGTGCGAGGTGTTCGTGCCTCCTACGGGGTCGTTTGGGGGCTGGTTTGGGTTTTCACCCCTTAACGGCCTGTTTTCAAGTATAAGTGTGATTTTTGCAAATTATCGTCATACTCTCAAACCGGGAGACTCGGGACTACGCGGTGAGTTCCTACAAGTTACATTGGTCCCGTGCGAGGTGTTCGTGCCTCCTACGGGGTCGTTTGGGGGCTGGTTTGGGTTTTCACCCCTTAACGGCCTGTTTTCAAGTATAAGTGTGATTTTTGCAAATTATCATCATACTCTCAAACCGGGAGACTCGGGAGTACGAGGTCAGTTCCTACAAGTTACATTGGTCACGTGCGAAGTGTTCGTGCCTCCTACGGGGTCGTTTGGGGGCTGGTTTGGGTTTTCACCCTTTAACGGCCTGTTTTCAAGTGTAAGTGTGATTTTTGCAAATTATCGTCATACTCTCAAACCGGGAGACCCGGGACTACGCGGTCAGTTCCTACAAGTTACATTGGTCCCGTGCGAGGTGTCCGTGCCTCCTACGGGGTCGTTTGGGGGATCGTTTGGGTTTTCACCCTTTAACGGCCTGTTTTCTAAGTGTGATTTTTGCAAATTATCGTCATACTCTCAAACTGGGAGACCCGGGACTACGTGGTCAGTTCCTACAAGTTACATTGGTCCCGTGCGAGGTGTTCGTGCCTCCTACGGGGTCGTTTGGAGGTTGGTTTGGGTTTTCACCCTTTAACGGCCTGTTTTCAAGTATAAGTGTGATTTTTGCAAATTATCGTCATACTCTGAAACCGGGAGACTCGGGACTACGCGGTTAGTTCCTACAAGTTACATTGGTCCCGTGCGAGGTGTTCGTGCCTCCTACGGGGTCGTTTGGAGGTTGGTTTGGGTTTTCACCCTTTAACGGCCTGTTTTCAAGTCTAAGTGTGATTTTTGCAAATTATCGTCGTAATCTCAAACCGGGAGACCGGGGACTACGCGGTCAGTTCCTACAAGTTACATTGGTCCCGTGCGAGGTGTTCGTGCCTCCTACGGGGTCGTTTGGGGGTTGGTTTGGGTTTTCACCCTTTAACAGCCTGTTTTCAAGTCTAAGTGTGATTTTTGCAAATTATCGTCATACTCTCAAACCGGGAGACTCGGGACTACGCGGTCAGTTCCTACAAGTTACATTGGTCCCGTGCGAGGTGTTCGTGCCTCCTACGGGGTCATTTGGGGGCTGGTTTGGGTTTTCACCCCTTAACGGCCTGTTTTCAAGTATAAGTGTGATTTATGCAAATTATCATCATACTCTCAAACCGGGAGACTCGGGAGTACGAGGCCAGTTCCTACAAGTTACATTGGTCCCGTGCGAAGTGTTCGTGCCTCCTACGGGGTCGTTTGGGGGCTGGTTTGGGTTTTCACCCTTTAACGGCCTGTTTTCAAGTGTAAGTGTGATTTTTGCAAATTATCGTCATACTCTCAAACCGGGAGACCCGGGACTACGCGGTCAGTTCCTACAAGTTACATTGGTCCCGTGCGAGGTGTCCGTGCCTCCTACGGGGTCGTTTGGGGGATCGTTTGGGTTTTCACCCTTTAACGGCCTGTTTTCTAAGTGTGATTTTTGCAAATTATCGTCATACTCTCAAACTGGGAGACCCGGGACTACGTGGTCAGTTCCTACAAGTTACATTGGTCCCGTGCGAGGTGTTCGTGCCTCCTACGGGGTCGTTTGGAGGTTGGTTTGGGTTTTCACCCTTTAACGGCCTGTTTTCAAGTATAAGTGTGATTTTTGCAAATTATCGTCATACTCTGAAACCGGGAGACTCGGGACTACGCGGTTAGTTCCTACAAGTTACATTGGTCCCGTACGAGGTGTTCGTGCCTCCTACTGGGTCGTTTGGGGGGTGGTTTGGGTTTTCACCCTTTAACGGCCTATTTTCAAGTCTAAGTGTAATTTTTGCAAATTATTATCCTACTCTCAAATCGGGAGACCCGGGACTCCGCGGTCAGTTCCTACAAGTTACATTGGTCCCGTGCGAGGTGTTCGTGCCTCCTACGGGGTCGTTTGGGGGCTAGTTTGGGTTTTCACCCTTTAATGGCCTGTTTTCACGTCTAAGTGTGATTTTTGCAAATTATCGTCATACTCCAAAATCGGGAGACCCGGGACTACGCGGTCAGTTCCTACTAGTTACATTGGTCCCGTGCGAGGTGTTCGTGCCTCCTACGGGGTCGTTTGGGGGTTGGTTTGGGTTTTCACCCTTTAACGGCCTGTTTTCAAGTCTAAGTGAGATTTTTGCAAATTATCGTCATACTCTCAAACCGGGAGACCCGGGACTACGCGGTCAGTTCCTACAAGTTACATTGGTCCCGTGCGAGGTGTTCGTGCCTCCTATGGGGTCATTTGGGGGCTGGTTTGGGTTTTCACCCTTTAACGGCCTGTTTCCAAGTCTAAGTGTGATTTTTTCAAATTATCGTCATAGTCTCAAACCGGGAGACCCGGGACTACGCGGTCAGTTCCTACAAGTTACATTGGTCCCGTGCGAGGTGTTCGTGCCTCCTATGGGGTCATTTGGGGGCTAGTTTGAGTTTTCACCCTTTAACGGCCTGTTTCCAAGTCTAAGTGTGATTTTTTCAAATTATCGTCATAGTCTCAAAC
This sequence comes from Sambucus nigra, assembly GCA_949130495.1. Taxonomy (NCBI): domain Eukaryota; kingdom Viridiplantae; phylum Streptophyta; class Magnoliopsida; order Dipsacales; family Adoxaceae; genus Sambucus; species Sambucus nigra. The sequence continues at coordinate 252,860,978 of OX422223.1, read as the reverse complement.
CGGGAGACCCGGGACTACGCGGTCAGTTCCTACAAGTTACATTGGTCCCGTGCGAGGTGTTCGTTTCTCCTACGGGGTCGTTTGGGGGCTGGTTTGGGTTTTCACCCTTTAACGGCCTGTTTTCAAGTCTAAGTGTGATTTTTGCAAATTATCGTCATACTCTCAAACCGGGAGACCCGGGACTACGCGGTCAGTTCCTACAAGTTACATTGGTCCCGTGCGAGGTGTTCGTGCCTCCTATGGGGTCATTTGGGGGCTGGTTTGAGTTTTCACCCTTTAACGGCCTCTTTCCAAGTCTAAGTGTGATTTTTTCAAATTATCGTCATAGTCTGAAACCGGGAGACTCGGGACTACGCGGTTAGTTCCTACAAGTTACATTGGTCCCGTACGAGGTGTTCGTGCCTCCTACTGGGTCGTTTGGGGGGTGGTTTGGCTTTTCACCCTTTAACGGCCTATTTTCAAGTCTAAGTGTAATTTTTGCAAATTATTATCCTACTCTCAAATCGGGAGACCCGGGACTCCGCGGTCAGTTCCTACAAGTTACATTGGTCCCGTGCGAGGTGTTCGTGCCTCCTACGGGGTCGTTTGGGGGCTAGTTTGGGTTTTCACCCTTTAACGGCCTGTTTTCACGTCTAAGTGTGATTTTTGCAAATTATCGTCATACTCCAAAATCGGGAGACCCGGGACTACGCGGTCAGTTCCTACAAGTTACATTGGTCCCGTGCGAGGTGTTCGTGCCTCCTACGGGGTCGTTTGGGGGTTGGTTTGGGTTTTCACCCTTTAACGGCCTGTTTTCAAGTCTAAGTGTGATTTTTGCAAATTATCGTCGTAATCTCAAACCGGGAGACCGGGGACTACGCGGTCAGTTCCTACAAGTTACATTGGTCCCGTGCGAGGTGTTCGTGCCTCCTACGGGGTCGTTTGGGGGTTGGTTTGGGTTTTCACCCTTTAACAGCCTGTTTTCAAGTCTAAGTGTGATTTTTGCAAATTATCGTCATACTCTCAAACCGGGAGACTCGGGACTACGCGGTCAGTTCCTACAAGTTACATTGGTCCCGTGCGAGGTGTTCGTGCCTCCTACGGGGTCGTTTGGGGGCTGGTTTGGGTTTTCACCCCTTAACGGCCTGTTTTCAAGTATAAGTGTGATTTTTGCAAATTATCATCATACTCTCAAACCGGGAGACTCGGGAGTACGAGGTCAGTTCCTACAAGTTACATTGGTCCCGTGCGAAGTGTTCGTGCCTCCTACGGGGTCGTTTGGGGGCTGGTTTGGGTTTTCACCCTTTAACGGCCTGTTTTCAAGTGTAAGTGTGATTTTTGCAAATTATCGTCATACTCTCAAACCGGGAGACCCGGGACTACGCGGTCAGTTCCTACAAGTTACATTGGTCCCGTGCGAGGTGTCCGTGCCTCCTACGGGGTCGTTTGGGGGATCGTTTGGGTTTTCACCCTTTAACGGCCTGTTTTCTAAGTGTGATTTTTGCAAATTATCATCATACTCTCAAACTGGGAGACCCGGGACTACGTGGTCAGTTCCTACAAGTTACATTGGTCCCGTACGAGGTGTTCGTGCCTCCTACGGGGTCGTTTGGAGGTTGGTTTGGGTTTTCACCCTTTAACGGCCTGTTTTCAAGTATAAGTGTGATTTTTGCAAATTATCGTCATACTCTGAAACCGGGAGACTCGGGACTACGCGGTTAGTTCCTACAAGTTACATTGGTCCCGTGCGAGGTGTTCGTGCCTCCTACTGGGTCGTTTGGGGGGTGGTTTGGGTTTTCACCCTTTAACGGCCTATTTTCAAGTCTAAGTGTAATTTTTGCAAATTATTATCCTACTCTCAAACCGGGAGACCCGGGACTCCGCGGTCAGTTCCTACAAGTTACATTGGTCCCGTGCGAGGTGTTCGTGCCTCCTACGGGGTCGTTTGGGGGCTAGTTTGGGTTTTCACCCTTTAACGGCCTGTTTTCACGTCTAAGTGTGATTTTTGCAAATTATCGTCATACTCCAAAATCGGGAGACCCGGGACTACGCGGTCAGTTCTTACTAGTTACATTGGTCCCGTGCGAGGTGTTCGTGCCTCCTACGGGGTCGTTTGGGGGTTGGTTTGGGTTTTCACCCTTTAACGGCCTGTTTACAAGTCTAAGTGGGATTTTTGCAAATTATCGTCATACTCTCAAACCGGGAGACCCGGGACTACGCGGTCAGTTCCTACAAGTTACATTGGTCCCGTGCGAGGTGTTCGTGCCTCCTATGGGGTCATTTGGGGGCTGGTTTGGGTTTTCACCCTTTAACGGCCTGTTTCCAAGTCTAAGTGTGATTTTTTCAAATTATCGTCATAGTCTCAAACCGGGAGACCCGGGACTACGCGGTCAGTTCCTACAAGTTACATTGGTCCCGTGCGAGGTGTTCGTGCCTCCTACGGGGTCGTTTGGGGGCTGGTTTGGGTTTTCACCCTTTAACGGCCTGTTTTCAAGTCTAAGTGTGATTTTTGCAAATTATTGTCATACTCTCAAACCGGGAGACCCGGGACTACGCGGTCAGTTCCTACAAGTTACGTTGGTCCCGTGCGAGGTGTTCGTGCCTCCTACGGGGTCGTTTGGGGCTGGTTTTGGGTTTTCACCCTTTAACGGTCTGTTTTCAAGTCTAAGTGTGATTTTTACAAATTATCGTCATACTCTCAAACCGGGAGACCCGGGACTACGCGGTCAGTTCCTACAAGTTACATTGGTCCTGTGCGAGGTGTCCGTGCCTCCTACGGGGTCGTTTGGGGGCTGGTTTGGGTTTTCACCCTTTAACGGCCTGTTTTCAAGTCTAAGTGTGATTTTAGTAAATTATCGTCATACTCTCAAATCGGGATACCCAGGACTACGCGGTCAGTTCCTACAAGTTACATTGGTCCCGTGCGAGGTGTTCGTGCCTGCTACGGGGTCGTTTGGGGGCTGGTTTTGGGTTTTCACCCTTTAAGGCCTGTTTTCAAGTCTAAGTGTGATTTTTGCAAATTATCGTCATACTCTCAAACTGGGAGACCGGGGACTACGCGGTCAGTTCCTACAAGTTACATTGGTCCCGTGCGAGGTCTTCGTGCCTCCTACGGGGTCGTTTGGGGGCTGGTTTGGGGTTTCACCCTTTAACGGCCTGTTTTCAAGTCTAAGTATGATTTTTGCAAATTAGCGCCATACTCTCAAACCGGGAGACCCGGGACTACGCGGTCAGTTTCCACAAGTTACATTTGTCCCGTGCGAGGTGTTCGTGCCTCCTACGGGGTCGTTTGGGGGCTCGTTTGGGTTTCACCCTTTAACGACATGTTTTCAAGTCTAAGTGTGATTTTTGTAAATTATCGTCATACTCTCAAACCGGGAGACCCGGGACTACGCGGTCAGTTTTTACAAATTACATTGATCCCGTGCGAGGTGTTCGTGCCTCCTACGGGGTCGTTTGGGGGCTGGTTTTGGGTTTTCACCCTTTAACGGCCTGTTTTTAAGTCTAAGTGTGATTTTTGCAAATTATCATCATACTCTCAAACCGGGAGACCCGGGACTACGCGGTCAGTTCCTACAATTTACATTCGTCCCGTGAGAGGTGTTCGTGCCTCCTACGGGGTCGTTTGGGGGCTGGTTTGGGTTTTCACCCTTTAACGGCCTATTTTCAAGTCTAAGTGTGATTTTTGCAAATTATCGTCGTAATCTCAAACCGGGAGACCGGGGACTACGCGGTCAGTTCCTACAAGTTACATTGGTCCCGTGCGAGGTGTTCGTGCCTCCTACGGGGTCGTTTGGGGGTTGGTTTGGGTTTTCACCCTTTAACAGTCTGTTTTCAAGTCTAAGTGTGATTTTTGCAAATTATCGTCATACTCTCAAACCGGGAGACTCGGGACTACGCGGTCAGTTCCTACAAGTTACTTTGGTCCCGTGCGAGGTGTTCGTGCCTCCTACGGGGTCGTTTGGGGGCTGGTTTGGGTTTTCACCCCTTAACGGCCTGTTTTCAAGTATAAGTGTGATTTTTGCAAATTATCGTCATACTCTTAAACCGGGAGACCCGGGACTACGCGGTCAGTTCCTACAAGTTACATTGGTCCCGTACGAAGTGTTCGTGCCTCCTACGGGGTCGTTTGGGGGCTGGTTTGGGTTTTCACCCTTTAACGGCCTGTTTTCAAGTCTAAGTGTGATTTTTGTAAATTATCGTCATACTCACAAACCGGGAGACCCGGGACTACGCGGTCAGTTCCTACAAGTTACATTGGTCCCGTACGAGGTGTTCGTGCCTCCTACGGGGTCGTTTGGGGGCTGGTTTGGGTTTTCACCCTTTAACGGCCTGTTTTCAAGTCTAAGTGTGATTTTTGCAAATTATCGTCATACTCTCAAACCGGGAGACCCGGGACTACGCGGTCAGTTCCTACAAGTTACGTTGGTCCCGTGCGAGGTGTTCGTGCCTCCTACGGGGTCGTTTGGGGCTGGTTTTGGGTTTTCACCCTTTAACGGTCTGTTTTCAAGTCTAAGTGTGATTTTTTCAAATTATCGTCATAGTCTGAAACCGGGAGACTCGGGACTACGCGGTTAGTTCCTACAAGTTACATTGGTCCCGTACGAGGTGTTCGTGCCTCCTACTGGGTCGTTTGGGTGGTGGTTTGGCTTTTCACCCTTTAACGGCCTATTTTCAAGTCTAAGTGTAATTTTTGCAAATTATTATCCTACTCTCAAATCGGGAGACCCGGGACTCCGCGGTCAGTTCCTACAAGTTACATTGGTCCCGTGCGAGGTGTTCGTGCCTCCTACGGGGTCGTTTGGGGGCTAGTTTGGGTTTTCACCCTTTAACGGCCTGTTTTCACGTCTAAGTGTGATTTTTGCAAATTATCGTCATACTCCAAAATCGGGAGACCCGGGACTACGCGGTCAGTTCCTACAAGTTACATTGGTCCCGTGCGAGGTGTTCGTGCCTCCTACGGGGTCGTTTGGGGGTTGGTTTGGGTTTTCACCCTTTAACGGCCTGTTTTCAAGTCTAAGTGTGATTTTTGCAAATTATCATCGTAATCTCAAACCGGGAGACCGGGGACTACGCGGTCAGTTCCTACAAGTTACATTGGTCCCGTGCGAGGTGTTCGTGCCTCCTACGGGGTCGTTTGGGGGTTGGTTTGGGTTTTCACCCTTTAACAGCCTGTTTTCAAGTCTAAGTGTGATTTTTGCAAATTATCGTCATACTCTCAAACCGGGAGACTCGGGACTACGCGGTCAGTTCCTACAAGTTACATTGGTCCCGTGCGAGGTGTTCGTGCCTCCTACGGGGTCGTTTGGGGGCTGGTTTGGGTTTTCACCCCTTAACGGCCTGTTTTCAAGTATAAGTGTGATTTTTGCAAATTATCATCATACTCTCAAACCGGGAGACTCGGGAGTACGAGGTCAGTTCCTACAAGTTACATTGGTCCCGTGCGAAGTGTTCGTGCCTCCTACGGGGTCGTTTGGGGGCTGGTTTGGGTTTTCACCCTTTAACGGCCTGTTTTCAAGTGTAAGTGTGATTTTTGCAAATTATCGTCATACTCTCAAACCGGGAGACCCGGGACTACGCGGTCAGTTCCTACAAGTTACATTGGTCCCGTGCGAGGTGTCCGTGCCTCCTACGGGGTCGTTTGGGGGATCGTTTGGGTTTTCACCCTTTAACGGCCTGTTTTCTAAGTGTGATTTTTGCAAATTATCATCATACTCTCAAACTGGGAGACCCAGGACTACGTGGTCAGTTCCTACAAGTTACATTGGTCCCGTGCGAGGTGTTCGTGCCTCCTACGGGGTCGTTTGGAGGTTGGTTTGGGTTTTCACCCTTTAACCGCCTGTTTTCAAGTATAAGTGTGATTTTTGCAAATTATCGTCATACTCTGAAACCGGGAGACTCGGGACTACGCGGTTAGTTCCTACAAGTTACATTGGTCCCGTGCGAGGTGTTCGTGCCTCCTACTGGGTCGTTTGGGGGGTGGTTTGGGTTTTCACCCTTTAACGGCCTATTTTCAAGTCTAAGTGTAATTTTTGCAAATTATTATCCTACTCTCAAACCGGGAGACCCGGGACTCCGCGGTCAGTTCCTACAAGTTACATTGGTCCCGTGCGAGGTGTTCGTGCCTCCTACGGGGTCGTTTGGGGGCTAGTTTGGGTTTTCACCCTTTAACGGCCTGTTTTCACGTCTAAGTGTGATTTTTGCAAATTATCGTCATACTCCAAAATCGGGAGACCCGGGACTACGCGGTCAGTTCTTACTAGTTACATTGGTCCCGTGCGAGGTGTTCGTGCCTCCTACGGGGTCGTTTGGGGGTTGGTTTGGGTTTTCACCCTTTAACGGCCTGTTTACAAGTCTAAGTGGGATTTTTGCAAATTATCGTCATACTCTCAAACCGGGAGACCCGGGACTACGCGGTCAGTTCCTACAAGTTACATTGGTCCCGTGCGAGGTGTTCGTGCCTCCTATGGGTTCATTTGGGGGCTGGTTTGGGTTTTCACCCTTTAACGGCCTGTTTCCAAGTCTAAGTGTGATTTTTTCAAATTATCGTCATAGTCTCAAACCGGGAGACCCGGGACTACGCGGTCAGTTCCTACAAGTTACATTGGTCCCGTGCGAGGTGTTCGTGCCTCCTACGGGGTCGTTTGGGGGCTGGTTTGGGTTTTCACCCTTTAACGGCCTGTTTTCAAGTCTAAGTGTGATTTTTGCAAATTATTGTCATACTCTCAAACCGGGAGACCCGGGACTACGCGGTCAGTTCCTACAAGTTACGTTGGTCCCGTGCGAGGTGTTCGTGCCTCCTACGGGGTCGTTTGGGGCTGGTTTTGGGTTTTCACCCTTTAACGGTCTGTTTTCAAGTCTAAGTGTGATTTTTACAAATTATCGTCATACTCTCAAACCGGGAGACCCGGGACTACGCGGTCACTTCCTACAAGTTACATTGGTCCTGTGCGAGGTGTCCGTGCCTCCTACGGGGTCGTTTGGGGGCTGGTTTGGGTTTTCACCCTTTAACAGCCTGTTTTCAAGTCTAAGTGTGATTTTTGCAAATTATCGTCATACTCTCAAACCGGGAGACTCGGGACTACGCGGTCAGTTCCTACAAGTTACATTGGTCCCGTGCGAGGTGTTCGTGCCTCCTACGGGGTCGTTTGGGGGCTGGTTTGGGTTTTCACCCTTTAACGGCCTGTTTTCAAGTCTAAGTGTGATTTTTGCAAATTATTGTCATACTCTCAAACCGGGAGACCCGGGACTACGCGGTCAGTTCCTACAAGTTACGTTGGTCCCGTGCGAGGTGTTCGTGCCTCCTACGGGGTCGTTTGGGGCTGGTTTTGGGTTTTCACCCTTTAACGGTCTGTTTTCAAGTCTAAGTGTGATTTTTACAAATTATCGTCATACTCTCAAACCGGGAGACCCGGGACTACGCGGTCACTTCCTACAAGTTACATTGGTCCTGTGCGAGGTGTCCGTGCCTCCTACGGGGTCGTTTGGGGGCTGGTTTGGGTTTTCACCCTTTAACGGCCTGTTTTCAAGTCTAAGTGTGATTTTAGTAAATTATCGTCATACTCTCAAATCGGGATACCCAGGACTACGCGGTCAGTTCCTACAAGTTACATTGGTCCCGTGCGAGGTGTTCGTGCCTGCTACGGGGTCGTTTGGGGGCTGGTTTTGGGTTTTCACCCTTTAAGGCCTGTTTTAAAGTCTAAGTGTGATTTTTGCAAATTATCGTCATACTCTCAAACTGGGAGACCGGGGACTACGCGGTCAGTTCCTACAAGTTACATTGGTCCCGTGCGAGGTCTTCGTGCCTCCTACGGGGTCGTTTGGGGGCTGGTTTGGGGTTTCACCCTTTAACGGCCTGTTTTCAAGTCTAAGTATGATTTTTGCAAATTAGCGCCATACTCTCAAACCGGGAGACCCGGGACAACGCGGTCAGTTTCCACAAGTTACATTTGTCCCGTGCGAGGTGTTCGTGCCTCCTACGGGGTCGTTTGGGGGCTCGTTTGGGTTTCACCCTTTAACGGCATGTTTTCAAGTCTAAGTGTGATTTTTGTAAATTATCGTCATACTCTCAAACCGGGAGACCCGGGACTACGCGGTCAGTTTCTACAAATTACATTGATCCCGTGCGAGGTGTTCGTGCCTCCTACGGGGTCGTTTGGGGGCTGGTTTTGGGTTTTCACCCTTTAACGGCCTGTTTTTAAGTCTAAGTGTGATTTTTGCAAATTATCATCATACTCTCAAACCGGGAGACCCGGGACTACGCGGTCAGTTCCTACAATTTACATTCGTCCCGTGAGAGGTGTTCGTGCCTCCTACGGGGTCGTTTGGGGGCTAGTTTGGGTTTTCACCCTTTAACGGCCTGTTTTCAAGTCTAAGTGTGATTTTTGCAAATTATCGTCGTAATCTCAAACCGGGAGACCGGGGACTACGCGGTCAGTTCCTACAAGTTACATTGGTCCCGTGCGAGGTGTTCGTGCCTCCTACGGGGTCGTTTGGGGGTTGGTTTGGGTTTTCACCCTTTAACAGCCTGTTTTCAAGTCTAAGTGTGATTTTTGCAAATTATCGTCATACTCTCAAACCGAGAGACTCGGGACTACGCGGTCAGTTCCTACAAGTTACTTTGGTCCCGTGCGAGGTGTTCGTGCCTCCTACGGGGTCGTTTGGGGGCTGGTTTGGGTTTTCACCCTCTAACGGACTGTTTTCAAGTCTAAGTGTGATTTTTGCAAATTATCGTCATTCTCTCAACCCGGGAGACCCGGGACTACGCGGTCAGTTCCTATAAGTTACATTGGTCCCGTACGAGGTGTTTGTGCCTCCTACGGGGTCGTTTCGGGGCTGGTTTGGGTTTTCACCCTTTAACGGCCTGTTTTCAAGTCTAAGTGTGATTTTTGCAAATTATCGTCGTAATCTCAAACCGGGAGACCGGGGACTACGCGGTCAGTTCCTACAAGTTACATTGGTCCCGTGCGAGGTGTTCGTGCCTCCTACGGGGTCGTTTGGGGGTTGGTTTGGGTTTTCACCCTTTAACAGCCTGTTTTCAAGTCTAAGTGTGATTTTTGCAAATTATCGTCATACTCTCAAACCGGGAGACTCGGGACTACGCGGTCAGTTCCTACAAGTTACTTTGGTCCCGTGCGAGGTGTTCGTGCCTCCTACGGGGTCGTTTGGGGGCTGGTTTGGGTTTTCACCCCTTAACGGCCTGTTTTCAAGTATAAGTGTGATTTTTGCAAATTATCGTCATACTCTTAAACCGGGAGACCCGGGACTACGCGGTCAGTTCCTACAAGTTACATTGGTCCCGTGCGAAGTGTTCGTGCCTCCTACGGGGTCGTTTGGGGGCTGGTTTGGGTTTTCACCCTTTAACGGCCTGTTTTCAAGTCTAAGTGTGATTTTTGCAAATTATTGTCATACTCTCAAACCGGGAGACCCGGGACTACGCGGTCAGTTCCTACAAGTTACGTTGGTCCCGTGCGAGGTGTTCGTGCCTCCTACGGGGTCGTTTGGGGCTGGTTTTGGGTTTTCACCCTTTAACGGTCTGTTTTCAAGTCTAAGTGTGATTTTTACAAATTATCGTCATACTCTCAAACCGGGAGACCCGGGACTACGCGGTCAGTTCCTACAAGTTACATTGGTCCTGTGCGAGGTGTCCGTGCCTCCTACGGGGTCGTTTGGGGGCTGGTTTGGGTTTTCACCCTTTAACGGCCTGTTTTCAAGTCTAAGTGTGATTTTAGTAAATTATCAGCATACTCTCAAATCGGGATACCCAGGACTACGCGGTCAGTTCCTACAAGTTACATTGGTCCCGTGCGAGGTGTTCGTGCCTGCTACGGGGTCGTTTGGGGGCTGGTTTTGGGTTTTCACCCTTTAAGGCCTGTTTTCAAGTCTAAGTGTGATTTTTGCAAATTATCGTCATACTCTCAAACTGGGAGACCGGGGACTACGCGGTCAGTTCCTACAAGTTACATTGGTCCCGTGCGAGGTCTTCGTGCCTCCTACGGGGTCGTTTGGGGGCTGGTTTGGGGTTTCACCCTTTAACGGCCTGTTTTCAAGTCTAAGTATGATTTTTGCAAATTAGCGCCATACTCTCAAACCGGGAGACCCGGGACTACGCGGTCAGTTTCCACAAGTTACATTTGTTCCGTGCGAGGTGTTCGTGCCTCCTACGGGGTCGTTTGGGGGCTCGTTTGGGTTTCACCCTTTAACGGCATGTTTTCAAGTCTAAGTGTGATTTTTGTAAATTATCGTCATACTCTCAAACCGGGAGACCCGGGACTACGCGGTCAGTTTCTACAAATTACATTGATCCCGTGCGAGGTGTTCGTGCCTCCTACGGGGTCGTTTGGGGGCTGGTTTTGGGTTTTCACCCTTTAACGGCCTGTTTTTAAGTCTAAGTGTGATTTTTGCAAATTATCATCATACTCTCAAACCGGGAGACCCGGGACTACGCGGTCAGTTCCTACAATTTACATTCGTCCCGTGAGAGGTGTTCGTGCCTCCTACGGGGTCGTTTGGGGGCTGGTTTGGGTTTTCACCCTTTAACGGCCTGTTTTCAAGTCTAAGTGTGATTTTTGCAAATTATCGTCGTAATGTCAAACCGGGAGACCGGGGACTACGCGGTCAGTTCCTACAAGTTACATTGGTCCCGTGCGAGGTGTTCGTGCCTCCTACGGGGTCGTTTGGGGGTTGGTTTGGGTTTTCACCCTTTAACAGCCTGTTTTCAAGTCTAAGTGTGATTTTTGCAAATTATCGTCGTAATCTCAAACCGGGAGACCGGGGACTACGCGGTCAGTTCCTACAAGTTACATTGGTCCCGTGCGAGGTGTTCGTGCCTCCTACGGGGTCGTTTGGGGGTTGGTTTGGGTTTTCACCCTTTAACAGCCTGTTTTCAAGTCTAAGTGTGATTTTTGCAAATTATCGTCATACTCTCAAACCGGGAGACTCGGGACTACGCGGTCAGTTCCTACAAGTTACTTTGGTCCCGTGCGAGGTGTTCGTGCCTCCTACGGGGTCGTTTGGGGGCTGGTTTGGGTTTTCACCCCTTAACGGCCTGTTTTCAAGTATAAGTGTGATTTTTGCAAATTATCGTCATACTCTCAAATCGGGATACCCAGGACTACGCGGTCAGTTCCTACAAGTTACATTGGTCCCGTGCGAGGTGTTCGTGCCTGCTACGGGGTCGTTTGGGGGCTGGTTTTGGGTTTTCACCCTTTAAGGCCTGTTTTCAAGTCTAAGTGTGATTTTTGCAAATTATCGTCATACTCTCAAACTGGGAGACCGGGGACTACGCGGTCAGTTCCTACAAGTTACATTGGTCCCGTGCGAGGTCTTCGTGCCTCCTACGGGGTCGTTTGGGGGCTGGTTTGGGGTTTCACCCTTTAACGGCCTGTTTTCAAGTCTAAGTATGATTTTTGCAAATTAGCGCCATACTCTCAAACCGGGAGACCCGGGACTACGCGGTCAGTTTCCACAAGTTACATTTGTTCCGTGCGAGGTGTTCGTGCCTCCTACGGGGTCGTTTGGGGGCTCGTTTGGGTTTCACCCTTTAACGGCATGTTTTCAAGTCTAAGTGTGATTTTTGTAAATTATCGTCATACTCTCAAACCGGGAGACCCGGGACTACGCGGTCAGTTTCTACAAATTACATTGATCCCGTGCGAGGTGTTCGTGCCTCCTACGGGGTCGTTTGGGGGCTGGTTTTGGGTTTTCACCCTTTAACGGCCTGTTTTTAAGTCTAAGTGTGATTTTTGCAAATTATCATCATACTCTCAAACCGGGAGACCCGGGACTACGCGGTCAGTTCCTACAATTTACATTCGTCCCGTGAGAGGTGTTCGTGCCTCCTACGGGGTCGTTTGGGGGCTGGTTTGGGTTTTCACCCTTTAACGGCCTGTTTTCAAGTCTAAGTGTGATTTTTGCAAATTATCGTCGTAATCTCAAACCGGGAGACCGGGGACTACGCGGTCAGTTCCTACAAGTTACATTGGTCCCGTGCGAGGTGTTCGTGCCTCCTACGGGGTCGTTTGGGGGTTGGTTTGGGTTTTCACCCTTTAACAGCCTGTTTTCAAGTCTAAGTGTGATTTTTGCAAATTATCGTCATACTCTCAAACCGGGAGACTCGGGACTACGCGGTCAGTTCCTACAAGTTACTTTGGTCCCGTGCGAGGTGTTCGTGCCTCCTACGGGGTCGTTTGGGGGCTGGTTTGGGTTTTCACCCCTTAACGGCCTGTTTTCAAGTATAAGTGTGATTTTTGCAAATTATCGTCATACTCTTAAACCGGGAGACCCGGGACTACGCGGTCAGTTCCTACAAGTTACATTGGTCCCGTGCGAAGTGTTCGTGCCTCCTACGGGGTCGTTTGGGGGCTGGTTTGGGTTTTCACCCTTTAACGGCCTGTTTTCAAGTCTAAGTGTGATTTTTGTAAATTATCATCATACTCACAAACCGGGAGACCCGGGACTACGCGGTCAGTTCCTACAAGTTACATTGGTCCCGTACGAGGTGTTCGTGCCTCCTACGGGGTCGTTTGGGGGCTGGTTTGGGTTTTCACCCTTTAACGGCCTGTTTTCAAGTCTAAGTGTGATTTTTGCAAATTATCGTCATACTCTCAAACCGGGAGACCCGGGACTACGCGGTCAGTTCCTACAAGTTACGTTGGTCCCGTGCGAGGTGTTCGTGCCTCCTACGGGGTCGTTTGGGGCTGGTTTTGGGTTTTCACCCTTTAACGGTCTGTTTTCAAGTCTAAGTGTGATTTTTACAAATTATCGTCATACTCTCAAACCGGGAGACCCGGGACTACGCGGTCAGTTCCTACAAGTTACATTGGTCCTGTGCGAGGTGTCCGTGCCTCCTACGGAGTCGTTTGGGGGCTGGTTTGGGTTTTCACCCTTTAACGGCCTGTTTTCAAGTCTAAGTGTGATTTTATTAAATTATCGTCATACTCTCAAACCGGGATACCCAGGACTACGCGGTCAGTTCCTACAAGTTACATTGGTCCCGTGCGAGGTGTTCGTGCCTGCTACGGGGTCGTTTGGGGGCTGGTTTTGGGTTTTCACCGTTTAACGGCCTGTTTTCAAGTCTAAGTGTGATTTTTGAAAATTATCGTCATACTCTCAAACTGGGAGACCGGGGACTACGCGGTCAGTTCCTACAAGTTACATTGGTCCCGTGCGAGGTCTTCGTGCCTCCTACGGGGTCGTTTGGGGGCTGGTTTGGGGTTTCACCCTTTAACGGCCTGTTTTCAAGTCTAAGTGTGATTTTTGCAAATTAGCGCCATACTCTCAAACCGGGAGACCCGGGGCTACGCGGTCAGTTTCCACAAGTTACATTTGTCCCGTGCGAGGTGTTCGTGCCTCATACGGGGTCGTTTGGGGGCTGGTTTGGGTTTCACCCTTTAACGGCCTGTTTTCAAGTCTAAGTGTGATTTTTGTAAATTATCGTCATACTCTCAAACCGGGAGACCCGGGACTACGCGGTCAGTTTCTACAAATTACATTGATCCCGTGCGAGGTGTTCGTGCCTCCTACGGGGTCGTTTGGGGGCTGGTTTTGGGTTTTCACCCTTTAACGGCCTGTTTTTAAGTCTAAGTGTGATTTTTGCAAATTATCATCATACTCTCAAACCGGGAGACCCGGGACTACGCGGTCAGTTCCTACAATTTACATTCGTCCCGTGAGAGGTGTTCGTGCCTCCTACGGGGTCGTTTGGGGGCTGGTTTGGGTTTTCACCCTTTAACGGCCTATTTTCAAGTCTAAGTGTGATTTTTGCAAATTATCGTCGTAATCTCAAACCGGGAGACCGGGGACTACGCGGTCAGTTCCTACAAGTTACATTGGTCCCGTGCGAGGTGTTCGTGCCTCCTACGGGGTCGTTTGGGGGTTGGTTTGGGTTTTCACCCTTTAACAGCCTGTTTTCAAGTCTAAGTGTGATTTTTGCAAATTATCGTCATACTCTCAAACCAGGAGACTCGGGACTACGCGGTCAGTTCCTACAAGTTACATTGGTCCCGTGCGAGGTGTTCGTGCCTCCTACGGGGTCGTTTGGGGGCTGGTTTGGGTTTTCACCCCTTAACGGCCTGTTTTCAAGTATAAGTGTGATTTTTGCAAATTATCGTCATACTCTCAAACCGGGAGACCCGGGACTACGCGGTCAGTTCCTACAAGTTACATTGGTCCTGTGCGAAGTGTTCGTGCCTCCTACGGGGTCGTTTGGGGGCTGGTTTGGGTTTTCACCCTTTAACGGCCTGTTTTCAAGTCTAAGTGTGATTTTTGTAAATTATCGTCATACTCTCAAACCGGGAGACCCGGGACTACGCGGTCAGTTCCTACAAGTTACATTGGTCCCGTGCGAGGTGTCCGTGCCTCCTACGGGGTCGTTTGGGGGATCGTTTGGGTTTTCACCCTTTAACGGCCTGTTTTCTAAGTGTGATTTTTGCAAATTATCGTCATACTCTCAAACTGGGAGATCCGGGACTACGTGGTCAGTTTCTACAAGTTACATTGGTCCCGTGCGAGGTGTTCGTGCCTCCTACGGGGTCGTTTGGAGGTTGGTTTGGGTTTTCACCCTTTAACGGCCTGTTTTCAAGTATAAGTGTGATTTTTGCAAATTATCGTCATACTCTGAAACCGGGAGACTCGGGACTACGCGGTTAGTTCCTACAAGTTACATTGGTCCCGTGCGAGGTGTTCGTGCCTCCTACTGGGTCGTTTGGGGGGTGGTTTTGGTTTTCACCCTTTAACGGCCTATTTTCAAGTCTAAGTGTAATTTTTGCAAATTATTATCCTACTCTCAAACCGGGAGACCCGGGACTCCGCGGTCAGTTCCTACAAGTTACATTGGTCCCGTGCGAGGTGTTCGTGCCTCCTACGGGGTCGTTTGGGGGCTAGTTTGGGTTTTCACCCTTTAACGGCCTGTTTTCAAGTCTAAGTGTGATTTTTGCAAATTATCGTCATACTCCAAAATCGGGAGACCCGGGACTACGCGGTCAGTTCCTACTAGTTACATTGGTCCCGTGCGAGGTGTTCGTGCCTCCTACGGGGTCGTTTGGGGGTTGGTTTGGGTTTTCACCCTTTAACGGCCTGTTTTCAAGTCTAAGTGGGATTTTTGCAAATTATCGTCATACTCTCAAACCGGGAGACCCGGGACTACGCGGTCAGTTCCTACAAGTTACATTGGTCCCGTGCGAGGTGTTCGTGCCTCCTATGGGGTCATTTGGGGGCTGGTTTGGGTTTTCACCCTTTAACGGCCTGTTTCCAAGTCTAAGTGTGATTTTTTCAAATTATCGTCATAGTCTCAAACCGGGAGACCCGGGACTACGCAGTCAGTTCCTACAAGTTACATTGGTCCCGTGCGAGGTGTTCGTGCCTCCTACGGGGTCGTTTGGGGGCTGGTTTGGGTTTTCACCCATTAACGGCCTGTTTTCAAGTCTAAGTGTGATTTTTGCAAATTATCGTCATACTCTCAAATCGGGAGACCCGGGACTACGCGGTCAGTTCCTACAAGTTACATTGGTCCCGTGCGAGGTGTTCGCGCCTCCTACTGGTTCGTTTGGGGGTTGGTTTTGGGTTTTCACCCTTTAACGGCCTGTTTCCAAGTCTAAGTGTGATTTTTGAAAATTATCGCCATACTCTCAAACCGGGAGACCCGGGACTACGCGGTCAGTTCCTACAAGTTACATTGGTCCCGTGCGAGGTGTTCGTGCCTGCTACGGGGTCGTTTGGGGGCTGGTTTTGGGTTTTCACCGTTTAACGGCCTGTTTTCAAGTCTAAGTGTGATTTTTGAAAATTATCGTCATACTCTCAAACTGGGAGACCGGGGACTACGCGGTCAGTTCCTACAAGTTACATTGGTCCCGTGCGAGGTCTTCGTGCCTCCTACGGGGTCGTTTGGGGGCTGGTTTGGGGTTTCACCCTTTAACGGCCTGTTTTCAAGTCTAAGTGTGATTTTTGCAAATTAGCGCCATACTCTCAAACCGGGAGACCCGGGGCTACGCGGTCAGTTTCCACAAGTTACATTTGTCCCGTGCGAGGTGTTCGTGCCTCATACGGGGTCGTTTGGGGGCTGGTTTGGGTTTCACCCTTTAACGGCCTGTTTTCAAGTCTAAGTGTGATTTTTGTAAATTATCGTCATACTCTCAAACCGGGAGACCCGGGACTACGCGGTCAGTTTCTACAAATTACATTGATCCCGTGCGAGGTGTTCGTGCCTCCTACGGGGTCGTTTGGGGGCTGGTTTTGGGTTTTCACCCTTTAACGGCCTGTTTTTAAGTCTAAGTGTGATTTTTGCAAATTATCATCATACTCTCAAACCGGGAGACCCGGGACTACGCGGTCAGTTCCTACAATTTACATTCGTCCCGTGAGAGGTGTTCGTGCCTCCTACGGGGTCGTTTGGGGGCTGGTTTGGGTTTTCACCCTTTAACGGCCTATTTTCAAGTCTAAGTGTGATTTTTGCAAATTATCGTCGTAATCTCAAACCGGGAGACCGGGGACTACGCGGTCAGTTCCTACAAGTTACATTGGTCCCGTGCGAGGTGTTCGTGCCTCCTACGGGGTCGTTTGGGGGTTGGTTTGGGTTTTCACCCTTTAACAGCCTGTTTTCAAGTCTAAGTGTGATTTTTGCAAATTATCGTCATACTCTCAAACCAGGAGACTCGGGACTACGCGGTCAGTTCCTACAAGTTACATTGGTCCCGTGCGAGGTGTTCGTGCCTCCTACGGGGTCGTTTGGGGGCTGGTTTGGGTTTTCACCCCTTAACGGCCTGTTTTCAAGTATAAGTGTGATTTTTGCAAATTATCGTCATACTCTCAAACCGGGAGACCCGGGACTACGCGGTCAGTTCCTACAAGTTACATTGGTCCTGTGCGAAGTGTTCGTGCCTCCTACGGGGTCGTTTGGGGGCTGGTTTGGGTTTTCACCCTTTAACGGCCTGTTTTCAAGTCTAAGTGTGATTTTTGTAAATTATCGTCATACTCTCAAACCGGGAGACCCGGGACTACGCGGTCAGTTCCTACAAGTTACATTGGTCCCGTGCGAGGTGTCCGTGCCTCCTACGGGGTCGTTTGGGGGATCGTTTGGGTTTTCACCCTTTAACGGCCTGTTTTCTAAGTGTGATTTTTGCAAATTATCGTCATACTCTCAAACTGGGAGATCCGGGACTACGTGGTCAGTTTCTACAAGTTACATTGGTCCCGTGCGAGGTGTTCGTGCCTCCTACGGGGTCGTTTGGAGGTTGGTTTGGGTTTTCACCCTTTAACGGCCTGTTTTCAAGTATAAGTGTGATTTTTGCAAATTATCGTCATACTCTGAAACCGGGAGACTCGGGACTACGCGGTTAGTTCCTACAAGTTACATTGGTCCCGTGCGAGGTGTTCGTGCCTCCTACTGGGTCGTTTGGGGGGTGGTTTTGGTTTTCACCCTTTAACGGCCTATTTTCAAGTCTAAGTGTAATTTTTGCAAATTATTATCCTACTCTCAAACCGGGAGACCCGGGACTCCGCGGTCAGTTCCTACAAGTTACATTGGTCCCGTGCGAGGTGTTCGTGCCTCCTACGGGGTCGTTTGGGGGCTAGTTTGGGTTTTCACCCTTTAACGGCCTGTTTTCAAGTCTAAGTGTGATTTTTGCAAATTATCGTCATACTCCAAAATCGGGAGACCCGGGACTACGCGGTCAGTTCCTACTAGTTACATTGGTCCCGTGCGAGGTGTTCGTGCCTCCTACGGGGTCGTTTGGGGGTTGGTTTGGGTTTTCACCCTTTAACGGCCTGTTTTCAAGTCTAAGTGGGATTTTTGCAAATTATCGTCATACTCTCAAACCGGGAGACCCGGGACTACGCGGTCAGTTCCTACAAGTTACATTGGTCCCGTGCGAGGTGTTCGTGCCTCCTATGGGGTCATTTGGGGGCTGGTTTGGGTTTTCACCCTTTAACGGCCTGTTTCCAAGTCTAAGTGTGATTTTTTCAAATTATCGTCATAGTCTCAAACCGGGATACCCGGGACTACGCAGTCAGTTCCTACAAGTTACATTGGTCCCGTGCGAGGTGTTCGTGCCTCCTACGGGGTCGTTTGGGGGCTGGTTTGGGTTTTCACCCATTAACGGCCTGTTTTCAAGTCTAAGTGTGATTTTTGCAAATTATCGTCATACTCTCAAATCGGGAGACCCGGGACTACGCGGTCAGTTCCTACAAGTTACATTGGTCCCGTGCGAGGTGTTCGCGCCTCCTACTGGTTCGTTTGGGGGTTGGTTTTGGGTTTTCACCCTTTAACGGCCTGTTTCCAAGTCTAAGTGTGATTTTTGAAAATTATCGCCATACTCTCAAACCGGGAGACCCGGGACTACGCGGTCAGTTCCTACAAGTTACATTGGTCCCGTGCGAGGTGTCCGTGCCTCCTACGGGGTCGTTTGGGGGCTGGTTTAGGTTTTCACCCTTTAACGGCCTGTTTTCTAGTCTAAGTGTGATTTTTGTAAATTATCGTCATACTCTCAAACCGGGCGACCCGGGACTACGCGGTCAGTTCCTTCAAATTACATTGATCCCGTGCGAGGCGTTCGTGCCTCATACGGGGTCATTTGGGGGCTGGTTTTGGGTTTTCACCCTTTAACGGCCCGTTTTCAATTCTAAGTGTGATTTTTGCAAATTATCGTCATACTCTCAAACTGGGAGACCCGGGACTACGCGATCAGTTCCTACAAGTTACATTGGTCCCGTGCGAGGTGTTCGTGCCTTCTACGGGGTCGTTTGGGGGCTGGTTTGGGTTTTCTCCCTTCAACGGCCTGTTTTCAAGTCTAAGTGTAATTTTTGCAAATTATCATCATACTCTCTAACCGGGAGACCCGGGACTACGCGGTCAGTTCCTACAAGTTTTCATTGGTCCCGTACGAGGTGTTCGTGCCTCCTACGGGGTCGTTTGGGGGCTGGTTTGGGTTTTCACCCTTTAACAGCCTGTTTTCAAGTCTAAGTGTGATTTTTGAAAATTATCATCATACTCTCAAACCTGGAGACCCGGGACTACGCGGTCAGTTCCTACAAGTTACATTTGTCCCGTGCGAGGTGTTCGTGCCTCCTACGGGGTCGTTTGGGTGCTGGTTTTGGGTTTTCACCCTTTAACGGCCTGTTTTCAAGTCTAAGTGTGATTTTTGCAAATTATCGTCATACTCTGAAACCGGGAGGACCGGGACTACGCGGTCAGTTCCTACAAGTAACATTGGTCCCGTGCGAGGTGTTCGTGCCTCGTACGGGGTCGTTTGAGGGCTGGTTTGGGTTTTCACCCTTTAACGGCCTGTTTTCAAGACTAAGTGTGATTTTTACAAATTATCATCGTACTCTCAAACCGGGAGACCCGGGACTACGCGGTCAGTTCCTACAAGTTACATTCGTCCCGTGAGAGGTGTTCGTGCCTCCTACGGGGTCGTTTGGGGGCTGGTTTGGGTTTTCACCTTTTAACGGCCTGTTTTCAAGTCTAAGTGTGATTTTTGTAAATTATCATCATACTCTCAAACCGGGAGACTCGGGACTACGCGATCAGTTCCTACAAGTTACATTGGTCCCGTGCGAGGTGTTCGTGCCTCCTACGGGATTGTTTGGCGGCTGGTTTGGGTTTTCACTCTTTAACGACCTTTTTCCAAGTCTAAGTGTGATTTTTGCAAATTATCGTCATACTCTCAAACCGGGAGACCCGGGACTACGCGGTCAGTTCCTAGAAGTTACATTGGTCCCGTAAGAGGTGTTCGTGCCTCTTACGGGATCGTTTGGGGGCGGGTTTGGGTTTTCACCCTTTAACGGTCTGTTTTCAAGTCTAAGTGTGATTTTTGCAAATTATCGTCATACTCTCAAACCGGGAGACCCGGGACTACGCGGTCAGTTCCTACAAGTTACGTTGGTCCCGTGCGAGGTGTTCGTGCCTCCTACGGGGTCGTTTGGGGCTGGTTTTGGGTTTTCACCCTTTAACGGTCTGTTTTCAAGTCTAAGTGTGATTTTTACAAATTATCGTCATACTCTCAAACCGGGAGACCCGGGACTACGCGGTCAGTTCCTACAAGTTACATTGGTCCTGTGCGAGGTGTCCGTGCCTCCGACGGGGTCGTTTGGGGGCTGGTTTGGGTTTTCACCCTTTAACGGCCTGTTTTCAAGTCTAAGTGTGATTTTTGTAAATTATCGTCATACTCTCAAACCGCGAGACCCGGGACTACGCGGTCAGTTTCTACAAATTACATTGATCCCGTGCGAGGTGTTCGTGCCTCCTACGGGGTCGTTTGGGGGTTGGTATTGGGTTTTCACCCTTTAACGGCCTGTTTTTAAGTCTAAGTGTGATTTTTGCAAATTATCATCATACTCTCAAACCGGGAGACCCGGGACTACGCGGTCAGTTCCTACAATTTACATTCGTCCCGTGAGAGGTGTTCGTGCCTCCTACGGGGTCGTTTGGGGGCTGGTTTGGGTTTTCACCCTTTAACGGCCTGTTTTCAAGTCTAAGTGTGATTTTTGCAAATTATCGTCGTAATCTCAAACCGGGAGACCGGGGACTATGCGGTCAGTTCCTACAAGTTACATTGGTCCCGTGCGAGGTGTTCGTGCCTCCTACGGGGTCGTTTGGGGGTTGGTTTGGGTTTTCACCCTTTAACAGCCTGTTTTCAAGTCTAAGTGTGATTTTTGCAAATTATCGTCATACTCTCAAACCGGGAGACCCGGGACTACGCGGTCAGTTCCTACAAGTTACATTGGTCCCGTGAGAGGTGTTCGTGCCTCCTACGGGGTCGTTTGGGGGCTGGTTTGGGTTTTCAAACTTTAACGGCTTGTTTTCAAATCTAAGTGTGATTTTTGCAAACTATCGTCATACTCTCAAATGGGGAGACCCGGGACTACGCGGTAAGTTCCTACAAGCTACATATGTCCCATGCGAGGTGTTCGTGCCTCCTACGGGGTCGTTTGGGGGCTGGTTTGGGTTTTCACCCTCTAACGGCCTGTTTTCAAGTCTAAGTGTGATTTTTGCAAATTATCATCATACTCTCAAACCGGAAGACCCGGGACTACGCGGTCAGTTCCTACAAGTTACATTGGTCCCGTACGAGGTGTTCGTGCCTCCTACGGGGTCGTTTGGGGGCTGGTTTGGGTTTTCACCCTTTAACGGCCTGTTTTCAAGTCTAAGTGTGATTTTTGCAAATTATCGTCATACTCTCAAACCGGGAGACCCGGGATTACGCGGTCAGTTCCTACAAGTTACATTGGTCCCGTGCGAGGTGTTCGTGCCTCCTACGGGGTCGTTTGGGGGTTGGTTTGGGTTTTCACCCTTTAACGGCCTGTTTTACAGTCTAAGTGTGATTTTGGCAAATTATCGTCATACTCTCAAACCGGGAGAACCGGGACTACTCGGTCAGTTCCTACAAGTTACATTGGTCCCGTGCGAGGTGTTCGTGCCTCCTACAGGGTCGTTTGGGGGCTGGTTTGGGTTTTCACCTTTTAACGGCCTGTTTTCAAGTCTAAGTGTGATTTTTGCAAATTATCGTCATACTCTGAAACCTGGAGACTCGGGACTACGCGGTCAGTTCCTACAAGTTACATTGGTCCCGTGCGAGGTGTTCGTGCCTCCTACGGGGTTGTTTGGCGGCTGGTTTGGGTTTTCACCCTTTAACGGCCTTTTTCCAAGTCTAAGTGTGATTTTTGCAAATTATCGTCATACTCTCAAACCGGGAGACCCGGGACTACGCGGTCAGTTCCTAGAAGTTACATTGGTCCCGTACAAGGTGTTCGTGCCTCTTACGGGGTCGTTTGGGGGCTGGTTTGGGTTTTCACCCTTTAACGGCCTGTTTTCAAGTCTAAGTGTGATTTTTGCAAATTATCGTCATACTCTCAAACCGGGAGACCCGGGACTACGCGGTCAGTTCCTACAAGTTACATTGGTCTCGTGCGAGGTGTTCGTGCCTCCTACGGGGTCGTTTGGTGCTGGTTTGGGGTTTTCACCCTTTAATGGCCTGTTTTCAAGTCTAAGTGTGATTTTTACATATTATCGCCATACTCTCAAACCGGGAGACCCGGGACTACGCGGTCAGTTCCTACAAGTTACATTGGTCCTATGCGAGGTGTCCGTGCATCCTACGGGGTGGTTTGGGGGGTGGTTTGGGTTTTCACCCTTTAACGTTTAGTTTTCAAGTCTAAGTGTGATTTTTGCAAATTATCATCATACTCTAAAACCGGGAGACCCAGGACTACGCGGTCAGTTCCTACAAGTTACATTGGTCCCGTGCGAGGTGTTCGTGCCTGCTACGGGGTCGTTTGGGGGCTGGTTTTGGGTTTTCACCCTTTAACGACCTGTTTTCAAGTCTAAGTGTGATTTTTGCAAATTATCGTCATACTCTCAAACTGGGAGACCGGGGACTACGCGGTCAGTTCCTACAAGTTACATTGGTCCCGTGCGAGGTGTTCGTGCCTCCTACGGGGTCGTTTGGGGGCTGGTTTGGGGTTTCACCCTTTAACGGCCTGTTTTCAAGTCTAAGTGTGATTTTTGCAAATTAGCGCCATACTCTCAAACCAGGAGACCCGGGACTACGCAGGCAGTTCCTACAAGTTACATTTGTCCCGTGTGAGGTGTCCGTGCCTCCTACGGGGTCGTTTGGGGGCTGGTTTGGGTTTTCACCCTTTAACGGCCTGTTTTCAAGTCTAAGTGTGATTTTTGTAAATTATCGTCATACTCTCAAACCGGGAGACCCGGGACTACGCGGTCAGTTTCTACAAATTACATTGATCCCGTGCGAGGTGTTCGTGCCTCCTACGGGGTCGTTTGGGGGCTGGTTTGGGTTTTCACCCTCTAACGGCCTGTTTTCAAGTCTAAGTGTGATTTTTGCAAATTATCGTCATACTCTCAAACCGGGAGACCCGGGACTACGCGGTCAGTTCCTATAAGTTACATTGGTCCCGTGCGAGGTGTTTGTGCCTCCTACGGGGTCGTTTGGGGGCTGGTTTGGGTTTTCACCCTTTAACGGCCTGTTTTCAAGTCTAAGTGTGATTTTTGCAAATTATCGTCATACTCTCAAACCGGGAGTCCCGGGACTACGCGGTCAGTTCCTACAAGTTACATTGGTCCCGTGCGAGGTGTCCGTGCCTCCTACGGAGTCATTTGGGGGCTGGTTTGGGTTTTCACCCTTTAACGGCCTGTTTTCAAGTCTAAGTGTGATTTTTGCAAATTATCGTCATACTCTCAAACCGGGAGACCCGGGACTACGCGGTCAGTTCCAACAAGTTACATTGGTCCCGTGCGAGGTGTCCGTGCCTCCTACGGGGTCATTTGGGGGCTGGTTTGGGTTTTCACCCTTTAACGGCCTGTTTTCAAGTCAAAGTGTGATTTTTGTAAATTATCGTCATACTCTCAAACCGGGAGACCCGGGACTACGCGGACAGTTCCTACAAGTTACATTGGTCCCGTGCGAGGTGTTCGTGCCTCCTACGGGGTCGTTTGGGGGCTGGTTTTTGGTTTTCACACTTTAACGGCCTGTTTTCAAGTCTAAGTGTGATTTTTGCACATTATTGTCATACTCTCAAACTGGGAGACCTGGGACTACGCGGTCAGTTCCTACAAGTTACATTGGTCCCGTGCGAGGTGTTCGTGCCTCCTACGGGGTCGTTTGGGGGCTGGTTTGGGTTTTCACCCTTTAATGGCCTGTATTCAAGTCTAAGTGTGATTTTTGCAAATTATCGTCATACTCTCAAACCGGGAGACCTGGGACTACGCGGTCAGTTCCTACAAGTTACATTGGTCCCGTGCGAGGTGTTCGTGCCTCCTACGGGGTCGTTTGGGGGCCGGTTTGGGTTTTCACCCTTTAACGGCCTGTTTTCAAGTCTAAGTGTGATTTTTGCAAGTTATCGTCATACTCTCAAACCGGGAGACCCGGGACTACGCGGTCAGTTCCTACAAGTTACATTGGTCCCGTGCGAGGTGTTCGTGCCTCCTACGGGGTCGTTTGGGGGATCGTTTAGGTTTTCACCCTTTAACAGCCTATTTTCTAAGTGTGATTTTTGCAAATTATCGTCATACTCTCAAACTCGGAGACCCGGGACTACGTGGTCAGTTCCTACAAGTAACATTGGTCCCGTGCGAGGTGTTCGCGCCTCCTACGGGGTCGTTTGGAGGTTGGTTTGGGTTTTCACCCTTTAACGGCCTGTTTTCAAGTATAAGTGTGATTTTTGCAAATTATCGTCATACTCTCAAACCGGGAGACCCGGGACTACGCGGTCAGTTCCTATAAGTTACATTGGTCCCGTGCGAGGTGTTTGTGCCTCCTACGGGGTCGTTTGGGGGCTGGTTTGGGTTTTCACCCTTTAACGGCCTGTTTTCAAGTCTAAGTGTGATTTTTGCAAATTATCGTCATACTCTCAAACCGGGAGACCCGGGACTACGCGGTCAGTTCCTACAAGTTACATTGGTCCCGTGCGAGGTGTCCGTGCCTCCTACGGAGTCATTTGGGGGCTGGTTTGGGTTTTCACCCTTTAACGGCCTGTTTTCAAGTCTAAGTGTGATTTTTGCAAATTATCGCCATACTCTCAAACCGGGAGACCCGGGACTACGCGGTCAGTTCCTACAAGTTACATTGGTCCCGTGCGAGGTGTCCGTGCCTCCTACGGGGTCATTTGGGGGCTGGTTTGGGTTTTCACCCTTTAACGGCCTGTTTTCAAGTCTAAGTGTGATTTTTGTAAATTATCGTCATACTCTCAAACCGGGAGACCCGGGACTACGCGGACAGTTCCTACAAGTTACATTGGTCCCGTGCGAGGTGTTCGTGCCTCCTACGGGGTCGTTTGGGGGCTGGTTTTTGGTTTTCACACTTTAACGGCCTGTTTTCAAGTCTAAGTGTGATTTTTGCACATTATTGTCATACTCTCAAACTGGGAGACCTGGGACTACGCGGTCAGTTCCTACAAGTTACATTGGTCCCGTGCGAGGTGTTCGGGCCTCCTACGGGGTCGTTTGGGGGCTGGTTTGGGTTTTCACCCTTTAATGGCCTGTATTCAAGTCTAAGTGTGATTTTTGCAAATTATCGTCATACTCTCAAACCGGGAGACCTGGGACTACGCGGTCAGTTCCTACAAGTTACATTGGTCCCGTGCGAGGTGTTCGTGCCTCCTACGGGGTCGTTTGGGGGCCGGTTTGGGTTTTCACCCTTTAACGGCCTGTTTTCAAGTCTAAGTGTGATTTTTGCAAGTTATCGTCATACTCTCAAACCGGGAGACCCGGGACTACGCGGTCAGTTCCTACAAGTTACATTGGTCCCGTGCGAGGTGTTCGTGCCTCCTACGGGGTCGTTTGGGGGATCGTTTAGGTTTTCACCCTTTAACAGCCTATTTTCTAAGTGTGATTTTTGCAAATTATCGTCATACTCTCAAACTCGGAGACCCGGGACTACGTGGTCAGTTCCTACAAGTAACATTGGTCCCGTGCGAGGTGTTCGCGCCTCCTACGGGGTCGTTTGGAGGTTGGTTTGGGTTTTCACCCTTTAACGGCCTGTTTTCAAGTATAAGTGTGATTTTTGCAAATTATCGTCATACTCTCAAACCGGGAGACCCGGGACTACGCGGTCAGTTCCTATAAGTTACATTGGTCCCGTGCGAGGTGTTTGTGCCTCCTACGGGGTCGTTTGGGGGCTGGTTTGGGTTTTCACACTTTAACGGCCTGTTTTCAAGTCTAAGTGTGATTTTTGCAAATTATCGTCATACTCTCAAACCGGGAGACCCGGGACTACGCGGTCAGTTCCTACAAGTTACATTGGTCCCGTGCGAGGTGTCCGTGCCTCCTACGGAGTCATTTGGGGGCTGGTTTGGGTTTTCACCCTTTAACGGCCTGTTTTCAAGTCTAAGTGTGATTTTTGCAAATTATCGCCATACTCTCAAACCGGGAGACCCGGGACTACGCGGTCAGTTCCTACAAGTTACATTGGTCCCGTGCGAGGTGTCCGTGCCTCCTACGGGGTCATTTGGGGGCTGGTTTGGGTTTTCACCCTTTAACGGCCTGTTTTCAAGTCTAAGTGTGATTTTTGCAAATTATCGTCATACTCTCAAACCGGGAGACCCGGGACTACGCGGACAGTTCCTACAAGTTACATTGGTCCCGTGCGAGGTGTTCGTGCCTCCTACGGGGTCGTTTGGGGGCTGGTTTTTGGTTTTCACACTTTAACGGCCTGTTTTCAAGTCTAAGTGTGATTTTTGCACATTATTGTCATACTCTCAAACTGGGAGACCTGGGACTACGCGGTCAGTTCCTACAAATTACATTGGTCCCGTGCGAGGTGTTCGTGCCTCCTACGGGGTCGTTTGGGGGCTGGTTTGGGTTTTCACCCTTTAATGGCCTGTATTCAAGTCTAAGTGTGATTTTTGCAAATTATCGTCATACTCTCAAACCGGGAGACCTGGGACTACGCGGTCAGTTCCTACAAGTTACATTGGTCCCGTGCGAGGTGTTCGTGCCTCCTACGGGGTCGTTTGGGGGCCGATTTGGGTTTTCACCCTTTAACGGCCTGTTTTCAAGTCTAAGTGTGATTTTTGCAAGTTATCGTCATACTCTCAAACCGGGAGACCCGGGACTACGCGGTCAGTTCCTACAAGTTACATTGGTCCCGTGCGAGGTGTTCGTGCCTCCTACGGGGTCGTTTGGGGGATCGTTTAGGTTTTCACCCTTTAACAGCCTATTTTCTAAGTGTGATTTTTGCAAATTATCGTCATACTCTCAAACTCGGAGACCCGGGACTACGTGGTCAGTTCCTACAAGTAACATTGGTCCCGTGCGAGGTGTTCGTGCCTCCTACGGGGTCGTTTGGAGGTTGGTTTGGGTTTTCACCCTTTAACGGCCTGTTTTCAAGTATAAGTGTGATTTTTGCAAATTATCATCATACTCTGAAACCGAGAGACTCGGGACTACGCGGTTAGTTCCTACAAGTTACATTGGTCCCGTGCGAGGTGTTCGTGCCTCCTACTGGGTCGTTTGGGGGGTGGTTTGGGTTTTCACCCTTTAACGGCCTATTTTCAAGTCTAAGTGTAATTTTTGCAAATTATTATCCTACTCTCAAACCGGGAGACCCGGGACTCCGCGGTCAGTTCCTACAAGTTACATTGGTCCCGTGCGAGGTGTTCGTGCCTCCTACGGGGTCGTTTAGGGCTAGTTTGGGTTTTCACCCTTTAACGGCCTGTTTTCAAGTCTAAGTGTGATTTTTGCAAATTATCGTCATACTACAAAATCGGGAGACCCGGGACTACGCGGTCAATTCCTACTAGTTACATTGGTCCCGGGCGAGGTGTTCGTGCCTCCTACGGGGTCGTTTGGGGGTTGGTTTGGGTTTTCACCCTTTAATGGCCTGTTTTCAAGTCTAAGTGGGATTTTTACAAATTATCGTCATACTCTCAAACCGGGAGACCCGGGACTACGCGGTCAGTTCCTACAAGTTACATTGGTCCCGTGCGAGGTGTTCCTGCCTCCTATGGGGTCATTTGGGGGCTGGTTTGGGTTTTCACCCTTTAACGGCCTGTTTCCATGTCTAAGTGTGATTTTTTCAAATTATCGTCATAGTCTCAAACCGGGAGACCCGGGACTACGCGGTCAGTTCCTACAAGTTACAAGTGTCCCGTGCGAGGTGTTCGTGCCTCCTACGGGGTCGTTTGGGGGCTGGTTTGGGTTTTCACCCTTTAACGGCCTGTTTTCAAGTCTAAGTGTGAGTTTTGCAAATTATCGTCATACTCTCAAACCGGGAGACCCGGGACTACGCGGTCAGTTCCTACAAGTTACATTGGTCCCGTGCGAGGTGTTCGTGCCTCCAACGGGGTCGTTTGGGGGCTGGTCTTGGGTTTTCACCCTTTAACGGCCTGTTTTCAAGTCTAAGTGTGATTTTTGAAAATTATCGCCATACTCTCAAACCGGGAGACCCGGGACTACGCGGTCAGTTCCTACAAGTTACAAGTGTCCCGTGCGAGGTGTCCGTGCCTCCTACGGGGTCGTTTGGGGGCTGGTTTAGGTTTTCACCCTTTAACGGCCTGTTTTCAAGTCTAAGTGTGATTTTTGTAAATTATCGTCATACTCTCAAACCGGGAGACCCGGGACTACGCGGTCAGTTCCTTCAAATTACATTGATCCCGTGCGAGGCGTTCGTGCCTCCTACGGGGTCGTTTGGGGGCTGGTTTTGGGTTTTCACCCTTTAACGGCCTGTTTTCAAGTCTAAGTGTGATTTTTGCAAATTATCGTCATACTCTCGAACTTGGAGACCCGGGACTACGCGATCAGTTCCTACAAGTTACATTGGTCCCGTGCGAGGTGTTCGTGCCTTCTACGGGGTCGTTTGGGGGCTGGTTTGGGTTTTCACCCTTCAACGGCCTGTTTTCAAGTCTAAGTGTAATTTTTGCAAATTATCATCATACTCTCTAACCGGGAGACCCGGGACTACGCGGTCAGTTCCTACAAGTTACATTGGTCCCGTACGAGGTGTTTGTGCCTCCTACGGGGTCGTTTGGGGGCTGGTTTGGGTTTTCACCCTTTAACGGCCTGTTTTTAAGTCTAAGTGTGATTTTTGAAAACTATCATCATACTCTCAAACCTGGAGACCCGGGACTACGCGGTCAGTTCCTACAAGTTACATTTGTCCCGTGCGAGGTGTTCGTGCCTCCTACGGGGTCGTTTGGGGGATGGTTTTGGGTTTTCACCCTTTAACGGCCTGTTTTCAAGTCTAAGTGTGATTTTTGCAAATTATCGTCATACTTTCAATCCGGGAGAACCGGAACTACGCGGTCAGTTCCTACAAGTTACATTGGACCCGTGCGAGGTGTTCGTGCCTCCTACGGGGTCGTTTGGGGGCTGGTTTGGGTTTTCACCCTTTAACTGCCTGTTTCCAAGTCTAAGTGTGATTTTAGCAAATTATCGTCATACTCTCAAACCGGGAGACCCGGGACTATGCAGTTAGTTCCTACAAGTTACATTAGTCCCGTGCGAGGTGTTCGTGCCTCCTACGGGGTCGTTTGGGGGCTGGTTTGGGTTTTCACCCTTTAACGGCCTGTTTTCAAGTCTAAGTGTGATTTTTGCAAATTATCGTCATACTCTCAAATCGGGAGACCCGGGACTACGCGGTCAGTTCCTACAAGTTACATTGGTCCCGTGCGAGGTGTTCGTGCCTCCTACGGGGTCGTTTGGGTGCTGGTTTGGGTTTTCACCCTTTAACGGCCTGTTTTCAAGTATAAGTGTGATTTTTGCAAATTATCGTCATACTCTCAAACCGGGAGAACCGGGACTACGCGCTCAGTTCCTACAAGTTACATTGGTCCCGTGCGAGGTGTTCGTGCCTCCTACAGGGTCGTTTGGGGGCTGGTTTGGGTTTTCACCTTTTAACGGCCTGTTTTCAAGTCGAAGTGTGATTTTTTCAAATTATCGTCATACTCTCAAACCGGGAGACTCGGGACTACGCGGTCAGTTCCTACAAGTTACATTGGTCCCGTGCGAGGTCTTCGTGCCTCCTACGGGGTCGTTTGGTTGTTGGTTTTGGGTTTTCACCCTTTAACGGCCTGTTTTTAAGTCTAAGTGTGATTTTTGCAAATTATCATCATACTCTCAAACCGGGAGACCCGGGACTACGCGGTCTGTTCCTACAATTTACATTCGTCCCGTGAGAGGTGGTCGTGCCTCCTACGGGGTCGTTTGGGGGCTGGTTTGGGTTTTCACCCTTTAACGGCCTGTTTTCAAGTCTAAGTGTGATTTTTGCAAATTATCGTCGTAATCTCAAACCGGGAGATCGGGGACTACGCGGTCAGTTCCTACAAGTTACATTGGTCCCGTGCGAGGTGTTCGTGCCTCCTACGGGGTCGTTTGGGG
This sequence comes from Sambucus nigra, assembly GCA_949130495.1. NCBI lineage: Eukaryota > Viridiplantae > Streptophyta > Magnoliopsida > Dipsacales > Adoxaceae > Sambucus > Sambucus nigra. The sequence continues at coordinate 252,831,175 of OX422223.1, read as the reverse complement.
GTTGGTTTGGGTTTTCACCCTTTAACAGCCTGTTTTCAAGTCTAAGTGTGATTTTTGCAAATTATCGTCATACTCTCAAACCGGGAGACTCGGGACTACGCGGTCAGTTCCTACAAGTTACACTGGTCCCGTGCGAGGTGTTCGTGCCTCCTACGGGGTCGTTTGGGGGCTGGTTTGGGTTTTCACCCTTTAACGGCCTGTTTTCAAGTATAAGTGTGATTTTTGCAAATTATCATCATACTCTCAAACCGGGAGACTCGGGACTACGCGGTCAGTTCCTACAAGTTACATTGGTCCCGTGCGAAGTGTTCGTGCCTCCTACGGTGTCGTTTGGGGGCTGGTTTGGGTTTTCACCCTTTAACGGCCTGTTTTCAAGTCTAAGTGTGATTTTTGCAAATTATCGTCATACTCTCAAACCGGGAGACCCGGGACTACGCGGTCAGTTCCTACAAGTTACATTGGTCCCGTGCGAGGTGTCCGTGCCTCCTACGGGGTCGTTTGGGGGATCGTTTGGGTTTTCACCCTTTAACGGCCTGTTTTCAAGTCTAAGTGTGATTTTTGCAAATTATCGTCGTAATCTCAAACCGGGAGACCGGGGACTACGCGGTCAGTTCCTACAAGTTACATTGGTCCCGTGCGAGGTGTTCGTGCCTCCTACGGGGTCGTTTGGGGTTTGGTTTGGGTTTTCACCCTTTAACAGCCTGTTTTCAAGTCTAAGTGTGATTTTTGCAAATTATCGTCATACTCTCAAACCGGTAGACTCGGGACTACGCGGTCAGTTCCTACAAGTTACATTGGTCCCGTGCGAGGTGTTAGTGCCTCCTACGGGGTCGTTTGGGGGCTGGTTTGGGTTTTCACCCCTTAACGGCCTGTTTTCAAGTCTAAGTGTGATTTTTGTAAATTATCGTCATACTCTCAAACCGGGAGACCTGGGACTACGCGGTCAGTTCCTTCAAATTACATTGATCCCGTGCGAGGCGTTCGTGCCTCCTACGGGGTCGTATGGGGGTTGGTTTTGGGTTTTCACCCTTTAACGGCCTGTTTTCAAGTCTAAGTGTGATTTTTGCAAATTATCGTCATACTCTCAAACTGGGAGACCCAGGACTACGCGGTCAGTTCCTACAAGTTACACTGGTCCCGTGCGAGGTGTTCGTGCCTCCTACGGTGTCGTTTGGGGGCTGGTTTGGGTTTTCACCCTTTAATGGCCTGTTTTCAAGTCTAAGTGTGATTTTTGCAAATTATCATCATACTCTCAAACCGGGAGACCCGGGACTACGCGGTCAGTTCCTACAAGTTACATTGGTCCCGTGCGAGGTGTCCGTGCCTCCTACGGGGTCGTTTGGGGGATCGTTTGGGTTTTCACCCTTTAACGGCCTGTTTTCTAAGTGTGATTTTTGCAAATTATCATCATACTCTCAAACTGGGAGACCCGGGACTACGTGGTCAGTTCCTACAAGTTACATTGGTCCCGTGCGAGGTGTTCGTGCCTCCTACGGGGTCGTTTGGAGGTTGGTTTGGGTTTTCACCCTTTAACGGCCTGTTTTCAAGTATAAGTGTGATTTTTGCAAATTATCGTCATACTCTGAAACCGGGAGACTCGGGACTACGCGGTCAGTTCCTACTAGTTACATTGGTCCCGTGCGAGGTGTTCGTGCCTCCTACGGGGTCGTTTGGGGGTTGGTTTGGGTTTGCACCCTTTAACGGCCTGTTTTCAAGTCTAAGTGGGATTTTTGCAAATTATCGTCATACTCTCAAACCGGGAGACCCACTACGCGGTCAGTTCCTACAAGTTACATTGGTCCCGTGCGAGGTGTTCGTGCCTCCTACTGGGTCGTTTGGGGGGTGGTTTGGGTTTTCACCCTTTAACGGCCTATTTTCAAGTCTAAGTGTAATTCTTGCAAATTATTATCCTACTCTCAAACCGGGAGACCCGGGACTCCGCGGTCATTTCCTACAAGTTACATTGGTCCCGTGCGAGGTGTTCGTGCCTCCTACGGGGTCGTTTGGGGGCTAGTTTGGGTTTTCACCCTTTAACGGCCTGTTTTCAAGTCTAAGTGTGATTTTTGCAAATTATCGCCATACTCCAAAATCGGGAGACCCGGGACTACGCGGTCAGTTCCTACTAGTTACATTGGTCCCGTGCGAGGTGTTCGTGCCTCCTACGGGGTCGTTTGGGGGTTGGTTTGGGTTTTCACCCTTTAACGGCCTGTTTTCAAGTCTAAGTGGGATTTTTGTAAATTATCGTCATACTCTCAAACCGGGAGACCCGGGACTACGCGGTCAGACCTTACAAGTTACATTGGTCCCGTGCGAGGTGTTCGTGCCTCCTATGGGGTCATTTGGGGGCTGGTTTGGGTTTTCACCCTTTAACGGCCTGTTTCCAAGTCTAAGTGTGATTTTTTCAAATTATCATCATAGTCTCAAACCGGGAGACCCGGGACTACGCTGTCAGTTCCTACAAGTTACATTGGTCCCGTGCGAGGTGTTCGTGCCTCCTATGGGGTCGTTTGGGGGCTGGTTTGGGTTTTCACCCTTTAACGGCCTGTTTTCAAGTCTAAGTGTGATTTTTGCAAATTATCGTCATACTCTCAAACCGGGAGACCCGGGACTACGCGGTCAGTTCCTACAAGTTACATTGGTCCCGTGCGAGGTGTTCGCGCCTCCTACGGGGTCGTTTGGGGGCTGGTTTTGGGTTTTCACCCTTTAACGGCCTGTTTTCAAGTCTAAGTGTGATTTTTGAAAATTATCGCCATACTCTCAAACCGGGAGACCCGGGACTACGCGATCAGTTCCTACAAGTTACATTGGTCCCGGCGAGGTGTCCGTGCCTCCTACGGGGTCGTTTGGTGGCTGGTTTAGGTTTTCACCCTTTAACGGCCTGTTTTCAAGTCTAAGTGTGATTTTTGTAAATTATCGTCATACTCTCAAACCGGGAGACCTGGGACTACGCGGTCAGTTCCTTCAAATTACATTGATCCCGTGCGAGGCGTTCGTGCCTCCTACGGGGTCGTTTGGGGGCTGGTTTTGGGTTTTCACCCTTTAACGGCCTGTTTTCAAGTCTAAGTGTGATTTTTGCAAATTATCGTCATACTCTCAAACTGGGAGACCCAGGACTACGCGATCAAATCCTACAAGTTACATTGGTCCCGTGCGAGGTGTTCGTGCCTTCTACGGGGTCGTTTGGGGGCTGGTTTGGGTTTTCTCCCTTCAACGGCCTGTTTTCAAGTCTAAGTGTAATTTTTGCAAATTATCATCATACTCTCTAACCGGGAGACCCGGGACTACGCGGTCAGTTCCTACAAGTTTACATTGGTCCCGTACGAGGTGTTTGTGCCTCCTACGGGGTCGTTTGGGGGCTGGTTTGGGTTTTCACCCTTTAACGGCCTGTTTTCAAGTCTAAGTGTGATTTTTAAAAATTATCATCATACTCTCAAACCTGGAGACCCGGGACTACGCGGTCAGTTCCTAAAAGTTACATTTGTCCCGTGCGAGGTGTTCGTGCCTCCTACGGGGTCGTTTGGGGGCTGGTTTTGGGTTTTCACCCTTTAACGGCCTGTTTTCAAGTCTAAGTGTGATTTTTGCAAATTATCGTCATACTCTCAAACCGGGAGAACCGGGACTACGCGGTCAGTTCCTACAAGTTACGTTGGTCCCGTGCGAGGTGTTCGTGCCTCCTACGGGGTCGTTTGGGGCTGGTTTTGGGTTTTCACCCTTTAACGGTCTGTTTTCAAGTCTAAGTGTGATTTTTACAAATTATCGTCATACTCTCAAACCGGGAGACCCGGGACTACGCGGTCAGTTCCTACAAGTTACATTGGTCCCGTGCGAGGTGTTCGTGCCTGCTACGGGGTCGTTTGGGGGCTGGTTTTGGGTTTTCACCCTTTAACGGCCTGTTTTCAAGTCTAAGTGTGATTTTAGCAAATTATCGTCATACTCTCAAATCGGGAGACCCGGGACTACGCAGTCAGTTCCTACAAGTTACATTAGTCCCGTGCGAGGTGTTCGTGCCTCCTACGGGGTCGTTTGGGGGCTGGTTTTGGGTTTTCACCCTTTAACGGCCTGTTTCCAAGTCTAAGTGTGATTTTTTCAAATTATCGTCATAGTCTCAAACCGAGAGACCCGGGACTACGCGGTCAGTTCCTACAAGTTACATTTGTCCCGTGCGAGGTGTTCGTGCCTCCTACGGGGTCGTTTGGGGGCTGGTTTTGGGTTTTCTCCCTTCAACGGCCTGTTTTCAAGTCTAAGTGTAATTTTTGCAAATTATCATCATACTCTCTAACCGAGAGACCCGGGACTACGCGGTCAGTTCCTACAAGTTTACATTGGTCCCGTACGAGGTGTTTGTGCCTCCTACGGGGTCGTTTGGGGGCTGGTTTGGGTTTTCACCCTTTAACGGCCTGTTTTCAAGTCAAAGTGTGATTTTTGAAAATTATCATCATACTCTCAAACCTGGAGACCCGGGACTACGCGGTCAGTTCCTACAAGTTACATTTGTCCCGTGCGAGGTGTTCGTGCCTCCTACGGGGTCGTTTGGGGGCTGGTTTTGGGTTTTCACCCTTCAACGGCCTGTTTTCAAGTCTAAGTGTGATTTTTGTAAATTATCGTCATACTCTCAAACCGGGAGACCTGGGACTACGCGGTCAGTTCCTTCAAATTACATTGATCCCGTGCGAGGCGTTCGTGCCTCCTACGGGGTCGTTTGGGGGCTGGTTTTGGGTTTTCACCCTTTAACGGCCTGTTTTCAAGTCTAAGTGTGATTTTTGCAAATTATCGTCATACTCTCAAACTAGGAGACCCAGGACTACGCGATCAGTTCCTACAAGTTACATTGGTCCCGTGCGAGGTGTTCGTGCCTTCTACGGGGTCGTTTGGGGGCTGGTTTGGGTTTTCTCCCTTCAACGGCCTGTTCTCAAGTCTAAGTGTAATTTTTGCAAATTATCATCATACTCTCTAACCGGGAGACCCGGGACTACGCGGTCAGTTCCTACAAGTTTACATTGGTCCCGTACGAGATGTTTGTGCCTCCTACGGGGTCGTTTGAGAGCTGGTTTGGGTTTTCACCCTTTAACGGCCTGTTTTCAAGACTAAGTGTGATTTTTGCAAATTATCATCGTACTCTCAAACCGGGAGACCCGGGACTACGCGGTCAGTTCCTACAAGTTACATTCGTCCCGTGAGAGGTGTTCGTGCCTCCTACGGGGTCGTTTGAGGGCTGGTTTGGGTTTTCACCCTTTAATGGCCTGTTTTCAAGACTAAGTGTGATTTTTGCAAATTATCATCGTACTCTCAAACCGGGAGACCCGGGACTACGCGGTCAGTTCCTACAAGTTACATTCGTCCCGTGAGAGGTGTTCGTGCCTCCTACGGGGTTGTTTGGGGGCTGGTTTGGGTTTTCACCCTTTAACGGCCTGTTTTCAAGTCTAAGTGTGATTTTAGCAAATTTTCGTCATACTCTCAAACCGGGAGACCCGGGACTACGCAGTCAGTTCCTACAAGTTACATTAGTCCCGTGCGAGGTGTTCGTGCCTCCTACGGGGTCGTTTGGGGGCTGGTTTTGGGTTTTCACCCTTTAACGGCCTGTTTCCAAGTCTAAGTGTGATTTTTTCAAATTATCGTCATAGTCTCAAACCGGGAGACCCGGGACTATGCGGTCAGTTCCTACAAGTTACATTGGTCTCGTGCGAGGTGTTCGTGCCTCCTACGGGGTCGTTTGGGGGCTAGTTTGGGTTTTCACCCTTTAACGGCCTGTTTTCAAGTCTAAGTGTGATTTTTGCAAATTATCGTCATACTCTCAAACCGGGAGACCCGGGACTACGCGGTCAGTTCCTACAAGTTACATTGGTCCTGTGCGAGGTGTTCGTTTGGGGGCTGGTTTTGGGTTTTCACCCTTTAACGGCCTGTTTTCAAGTCTAAGTGTGATTTTTGAAAATTATTGCCATACTCTCAAACCGGGAGACCCGGGACTACGCGGTCAGTTCCTACAAGTTACATTGGTCCCGTGCGAGGTGTCCGTGCCTCCTACGGGGTCGTTTGGGGGCTGGTTTAGGTTTTCACCCTTTAACGGCCTGTTTTCAAGTCTAAGTGTGATTTTTGTAAATTATCGTCATACTCTCAAACCGGGAGACCTGGGACTATGCGGTCAGTTCCTTCAAATTACATTGATCCCGTGCGAGGCGTTCGTGCCTCCTACGGGGTCGTTTGGGGGCTGGTTTTGGGTTTTCACCCTTTAACGGCCTGTTTTCAAGTCTAAGTGTGATTTTTGCAAATTATCGTCATACTCTCAAACTAGGAGACCCAGGACTACGCGATCAGTTCCTACAAGTTACATTGGTCCCGTGCGAGGTGTTCGTGCCTTCTACGGGGTCGTTTGGGGGCTGGTTTGGGTTTTCTCCCTTCAACGGCCTGTTCTCAAGTCTAAGTGTAATTTTTGCAAATTATCATCATACTCTCTAACCGGGAGACCCGGGACTACGCGGTCAGTTCCTACAAGTTTACATTGGTCCCGTACGAGATGTTTGTGCCTCCTACGGGGTCGTTTGGGGGCTGGTTTGGGTTTTCACCCTTTAACGGCCTGTTTTCAAGTCTAAGTGTGATTTTTGAAAATTATCATCATACTCTCAAACCTGGAGACCCGGGACTACGCGGTCAGTTCCTACAAGTTACATTTGTCCCGTGCGAGGTGTTCGTGCCTCCTACGGGGTCGTTTGGGGGCTGGTTTTGGGTTTTCACCCTTTAACGGCCTGTTTTCAAGTCTAAGTGTGATTTTTGCAAATTATCGTCATACTCTCAAACCGGGAGAATCGGGACTACGCGGTCAGTTCCTACAAGTTACATTGGTCCCGTGCGAGGTGTTCGTGCCTCCTACGGGGTCGTTTGAGGGCTGGTTTGGGTTTTCACCCTTTAACGGCCAGTTTTCAAGACTAAGTGTGATTTTTGCAAATTATCATCGTACTCTCAAACCGGGAGACCCGGGACTACGAGGTCAGTTCCTACAAGTTACATTCGTCCCGTGAGAGGTGTTCGTGCCTCCTACGGGGTCGTTTGAGGGCTGGTTTGGGTTTTCACCCTTTAACGGCCTGTTTTCAAGACTAAGTGTGATTTTTGCAAATTATCATCGTACTCTCAAACCGGGAGACCCGGGACTACGCGGTCAGTTCCTACAAGTTACATTCGTCCCGTGAGAGGTGTTCGTGCCTCCTACGGGGTTGTTTGGGGGCTGGTTTGGGTTTTCACCCTTTAAGGGCCTGTTTTCAAGTCTAAGTGTGATTTTAGCAAATTATCGTCATACTCTCAAACCGGGAGACCCGGGACTACGCAGTCAGTTCCTACAAGTTACATTAGTCCCGTGCGAGGTGTTCGTGCCTCCTACGGGGTCGTTTGGGGGCTGGTTTTGGGTTTTCACCCTTTAACGTCCTGTTTTCAAGTCTAAGTGTGATTTTAGCAAATTATCGTCATACTCTCAAACCGGGAGACCCGGGACTACGTAGTCAGTTCCTACAAGTTACATTAGTCCCGTGCGAGGTGTTCGTGCCTCCTACGGGGTCGTTTGGGGGCTGGTTTGGTTTTTCACCCATTAACGGCCTATTTTCAAGTCTAAGTGTGATTTTTGCAAATTATCATCATACTCTCAAACCGGGAGACCCGGGACTACGCGGTCAGTTCCTACAAGTTACATTGGTCCCGTGCGAGGTGTTCGTGCCTCCTACGGGGTCGTTTGGGTGCTGGTTTGGGTTTTCACCCTTTAACGGCCTGTTTTCAAGTATAAGTGTGATTTTTGCAAATTATCGTCATACTCTCAAACCGGGAGAACCGGGACTACGCGCTCAGTTCCTACAAGTTACATTGGTCCCGTGCGAGGTGTTCGTGCCTCCTACAGGGTCGTTTTGGGGCTGGTTTGGGTTTTCACCTTTTAACGGCCTGTTTTCAAGTCTAAGTGTGATTTTTGCAAATTATCATCATACTCTCAAACCGGGAGACTCGGGACTACGCGGTCAGTTCCTACAAGTTACATTGGTCCCGTGCGAGGTGTTCGTGCCTCCTACGGGGTTGTTTGGCGGCTGGTTTGGGTTTTCACCCTTTAACGGCCTTTTTCCAAGTCTAAGTGTGATTTTTGCAAATTATCGTCATACTCTCAAACCGGGAGACCTGGGACTACGCGATCAGTTCCTAGACGTTACATTGGTCCCGTACAAGGTGTCCGTGCCTCTTACGGGGTCGTTTGGGGGCTGGTTTGGGTTTTCATCCTTTAACGGCCTGTTTTCAAGTCTAAGTGTGATTTTTGCAAATTATCGTCATACTCTCAAACCGGGAGACTCGGGACTACGCGGTCAGTTCCTACAAGTTATGTTGGTCCCGTGCGAGGTGTTCGTGCCTCCTACGGGGTCGTTTGGGGCTGGTTTTGGGTTTTCACCCTTTAACGGTCTGTTTTCAAGTCTAAGTGTGATTTTTACAAATTATCGTCATACTCTCAAACCGGGAGACCCGGGTACATTGATCCCGTGCGAGGTGTTCGTGCCTCCTACGGGGTCGTTTGGGGGCTGGTTTAGGTTTTCACCCTTTAACGGCCTGTTTTCAAGTCTAAGTGTGATTTTTGTAAATTATCGTCATACTCTCAAACCGGGAGACCCGGGACTACGCGGTCAGGTCCTTCAAATTACATTGATCCCGTGCGAGGCGTTCGTGCCTCCTACGGGGTCATTTGGGGGCGGGTTTTGGGTTTTCACCCTTTAACGGCCTGTTTTCAAGTCTAAGTGTGATTTTTGCAAATTATCGTCATACTCTCAAACTGGGAGACCCAGGACTACGCGATCAGTTCCTACAAGTAACATTGGTCCCGTGCGAGGTGTTCGTGCCTTCTACGGGGTCGTTTGGGGGCTGGTTTGGGTTTTCTCCCTTCAACGGCCTGTTTTCAAGTCTAATTGTAATTTTTGCAAATTGTCATCATACTCTCTAACCGGGAGACCCGGGACTACGCGGTCAGTTCCTACAAGTTTACATTGGTTCCGTACGAGGTGTTTGTGCCTCCTACGGGGTCGTTTGGGGGCTGGTTTGGGTTTTCACCCTTTAACGGCCTGTTTTCAAGTCTAAGTGTGATTTTTGAAAATTATCATCATACTCTCAAACCTGGAGACCCGGGACTACGCGGTCAGTTCCTACAAGTTACATTTGTCCCGTGCGAGGTGTTCGTGCCTCCTACGGGGTCGTTTGGGGGCTGGTTTTGGGTTTTCACCCTTTAACGGCTTGTTTTCAAGTCTAAGTGTGATTTTTGCAAATTATCGTCATACTCTCAAACCGAGAGAACCGGGACTACGCGATCAGTTCCTATAAGTTACATTGGTCCCGTGCGAGGTGTTCGTGCCTCCTACGGGTTCGTTTGAGGGCTGGTCTGGGTTTTCACCCTTTAACGGCCTGTTTTCAAGACTAAGTATGATTTATTTAAATTATCATCGTACTCTCAAATCGGGAGACCCGGGACTACGCGGTCAGTTCCTACAAGTTACATTCGTCCCGTGAGAGGTGTTCGTGCCTCCTACGGGGTTGTTTGGGGGCTGGTTTGGGTTTTCACACTTTAACGGCCTGTTTTCAAGTCTAAGTGTGATTTTAGCAAATTATCATCGTACTCTCAAACCGGGAGACCCGGGACTACGCAGTCAGTTCCTACAAGTTACATTAGTCCCGTGCGAGGTGTTCGTGCCTCCTACTGGGTCGTTTGGTGGCTGGTTTGGGTTTTCACCCTTTAACGGCCTGTTTTCAAGTCTAAGTGTGATTTTTGCAAATTATCGTCATACTCTCAAACCGGGAGACCCGGGACTACGCGGTCAGTTCCTACAAGTTACATTGGTCTCGTGCGAGGTGTTCGTGCCTCCTACGGGGTCGTTTGGGTGCTGGTTTGGGTTTTCACCCTTTAACGGCCTGTTTTCAAGTATAAGTGTGATTTTTGCAAATTATCGTCATACTCTCAAACCGGTAGAACCGGGACTACGCGCTCAGTTCCTACAAGTTACATTGGTCCCGTGCGAGGTGTTCGAGCCTCCTACAGGGTCGTTTGGGGGCTGGTTTGGGTTTTCACCTTTTAACGGCCTGTTTTCAAGTCTAAGTGTGATTTTTGCAAATTATCGTCATACTCTCAAACCGGGAGACTCGGCACTACGCGGTCAGTTCCTACAAGTTACATTGGTCCCGTGCGAGGTGTTCGTGCCTCCTACGGGGTTGTTTTGCGGCTGGTTTGGGTTTTCACCCTTTAACGGCCTTTTTCCAAGTCTAAGTATGATTTTTTCAAATTATCATCGTACTCTCAAATCGGGAGACCCGGGACTACGCGGTCAGTTCCTACAAGTTACATTGGTCCTGTGCGAAGTGTTCGTGCCTCCTACGGGGTCGTTTGGGGGCTGGTTTGGGTTTTCACCCTTTAACGGCCTGTTTTCAAGTCTAAGTGTGATTTTAGCAAATTATCGTCATACTCTCAAACCGGGAGACCCGGGACTACGCAGTCAGTTCCTACAAGTTACATTAGTCCCGTGCGAGGTGTTCGTGCCTCCTACGGGGTCGTTTGGGGGCTGGTTTTGGGTTTTCACCCTTTAACGTCCTGTTTTCAAGTCTAAGTGTGATTTTAGCAAATTATCGTCATACTCTCAAACCGGGAGACCCGGGACTACGTAGTCAGTTCCTACAAGTTACATTAGTCCCGTGCGAGGTGTTCGTGCCTCCTACGGGGTCGTTTGGGGGCTGGTTTGGTTTTTCACCCTTTAACGGCCTATTTTCAAGTCTAAGTGTGATTTTTGCAAATTATCGTCATACTCTCAAACCGGAAGACCCGGGACTACGCGGTCAGTTCCTACAAGTTACATTGGTCCCGTGCGAGGTGTTCGTGCCTCCTACGGGGTCGTTTGGGTGCTGGTTTGGGTTTTCACCCTTTAACGGCCTGTTTTCAAGTATAAGTGTGATTTTTGCAAATTATCGTCATACTCTCAAACCGGGAGAACCGGGACTACGCGCTCAGTTCCTACAAGTTACATTGGTCCCGTGCGAGGTGTTCGTGCCTCCTACAGGGTCGTTTGGGGGCTGGTTTGGGTTTTCACCTTTTAACGGCCTGTTTTCAAGTCTAAGTGTGATTTTTGCAAATTATCATCATACTCTCAAACCGGGAGACTTGGGACTACGCGGTCAGTTCCTACAAGTTACATTGGTCCCGTGCGAGGTGTTCGTGCCTCCTACGGGGTTGTTTGGCGGCTGGTTTGGGTTTTCACCCTTTAACGGCCTTTTTCCAAGTCTAAGTGTGATTTTTGCAAATTATCGTCATACTCTCAAACCGGGAGACCCGGGACTACGCGATCAGTTCCTAGACGTTACATTGGTCCCGTACAAGGTGTCCGTGCCTCTTACGGGGTCGTTTGGGGGCTGGTTTGGGTTTTCATCCTTTAACGGCCTGTTTTCAAGTCTAAGTGTGATTTTTGCAAATTATCGTCATACTCTCAAACCGGGAGACTCGGGACTACGCGGTCAGTTCCTACAAGTTATGTTGGTCCCGTGCGAGGTGTTCGTGCCTCCTACGGGGTCGTTTGGGGCTGGTTTTGGGTTTTCACCCTTTAACGGTCTGTTTTCAAGTCTAAGTGTGATTTTTACAAATTATCGTCATACTCTCAAACCGGGAGACCCGGGACTACGCGGTCAGTTCCTACAAGTTACATTGATCCCGTGCGAGGTGTTCGTGCCTCCTACGGGGTCGTTTGGGGGCTGGTTTAGGTTTTCACCCTTTAACGGCCTGTTTTCAAGTCTAAGTGTGATTTTTGTAAATTATCGTCATACTCTCAAACCGGGAGACCCGGGACTACGCGGTCAGGTCCTTCAAATTACATTGATCCCGTGCGAGGCGTTCGTGCCTCCTACGGGGTCATTTGTGGGCGGGTTTTGGGTTTTCACCCTTTAACGGCCTGTTTTCAAGTCTAAGTGTGATTTTTGCAAATTATCGTCATACTCTCAAACCGGGAGACCTGGGACTACGCGATCAGTTCCTAGACGTTACATTGGTCCCGTACAAGGTGTCCGTGCCTCTTACGGGGTCGTTTGGGGGCTGGTTTGGGTTTTCATCCTTTAACGGCCTGTTTTCAAGTCTAAGTGTGATTTTTGCAAATTATCGTCATACTCTCAAACCGGGAGACTCGGGACTACGCGGTCAGTTCCTACAAGTTATGTTGGTCCCGTGCGAGGTGTTCGTGCCTCCTACGGGGTCGTTTGGGGCTGGTTTTGGGTTTTCACCCTTTAACGGTCTGTTTTCAAGTCTAAGTGTGATTTTTACAAATTATCGTCATACTCTCAAACCGGGAGACCCGGGACTACGCGGTCAGTTCCTACAAGTTACATTGATCCCGTGCGAGGTGTTCGTGCCTCCTACGGGGTCGTTTGGGGGCTGGTTTAGGTTTTCACCCTTTAACGGCCTGTTTTCAAGTCTAAGTGTGATTTTTGTAAATTATCGTCATACTCTCAAACCGGGAGACCCGGGACTACGCGGTCAGGTCCTTCAAATTACATTGATCCCGTGCGAGGCGTTCGTGCCTCCTACGGGGTCATTTGGGGGCGGGTTTTGGGTTTTCACCCTTTAACGGCCTGTTTTCAAGTCTAAGTGTGATTTTTGCAAATTATCGTCATACTCTCAAACTGGGAGACCCAGGACTACGCGATCAGTTCCTACAAGTTACATTGGTCCCGTGCGAGGTGTTCGTGCCTTCTACGGGGTCGTTTGGGGGCTGGTTTGGGTTTTCTCCCTTCAACGGCCTGTTTTCAAGTCTAATTGTAATTTTTGCAAATTGTCATCATACTCTCTAACCGGGAGACCCGGGACTACGCGGTCAGTTCCTACAAGTTTACATTGGTTCCGTACGAGGTGTTTGTGCCTCCTACGGGGTCGTTTGGGGGCTGGTTTGGGTTTTCACCCTTTAACGGCCTGTTTTCAAGTCTAAGTGTGATTTTTGAAAATTATCATCATACTCTCAAACCTGGAGACCCGGGACTACGCGGTCAGTTCCTACAAGTTACATTTGTCCCGTGCGAGGTGTTCGTGCCTCCTACGGGGTCGTTTGGGGGCTGGTTTTGGGTTTTCACCCTTTAACGGCTTGTTTTCAAGTCTAAGTGTGATTTTTGCAAATTATCGTCATACTCTCAAACCGAGAGAACCGGGACTACGCGATCAGTTCCTATAAGTTACATTGGTCCCGTGCGAGGTGTTCGTGCCTCCTACGGGTTCGTTTGAGGGCTGGTCTGGGTTTTCACCCTTTAACGGCCTGTTTTCAAGACTAAGTATGATTTTTTCAAATTATCATCGTACTCTCAAATCGGGAGACCCGGGACTACGCGGTCAGTTCCTACAAGTTACATTCGTCCCGTGAGAGGTGTTCGTGCCTCCTACGGGGTTGTTTGGGGGCTGGTTTGGGTTTTCACCCTTTAACGGCCTGTTTTCAAGTCTAAGTGTGATTTTAGCAAATTATCATCGTACTCTCAAACCGGGAGACCCGGGACTACGCAGTCAGTTCCTACAAGTTACATTAGTCCCGTGCGAGGTGTTCGTGCCTCCTACTGGGTCGTTTGGGGGCTGGTTTGGGTTTTCACCCTTTAACGGCCTGTTTTCAAGTCTAAGTGTGATTTTTGCAAATTATCGTCATACTCTCAAACCGGGAGACCCGGGACTACGCGGTCAGTTCCTACAAGTTACATTGGTCTCGTGCGAGGTGTTCGTGCCTCCTACGGGGTCGTTTGGGTGCTGGTTTGGGTTTTCACCCTTTAACGGCCTGTTTTCAAGTATAAGTGTGATTTTTGCAAATTATCGTCATACTCTCAAACCGGTAGAACCGGGACTACGCGCTCAGTTCCTACAAGTTACATTGGTCCCGTGCGAGGTGTTCGAGCCTCCTACAGGGTTGTTTGGGGGCTGGTTTGGGTTTTCACCTTTTAACGGCCTGTTTTCAAGTCTAAGTGTGATTTTTGCAAATTATCGTCATACTCTCAAACCGGGAGACTCGGGACTACGCGGTCAGTTCCTACAAGTTACATTGGTCCCGTGCGAGGTGTTCGTGCCTCCTACGGGGTTGTTTTGCAGCTGGTTTGGGTTTTCACCCTTTAACGGCCTTTTTCCAAGTCTAAGTATGATTTTTTCAAATTATCATGGTACTCTCAAATCGGGAGACCCGGGACTACGCGGTCAGTTCCTACAAGTTACATTCGTCCCGTGAGAGGTGTTCGTGCCTCCTACGGGGTTGTTTGGGGGCTGGTTTGGGTTTTCACCCTTTAACGGCCTGTTTTCAAGTCTAAGTGTGATTTTAGCAAATTATCATCGTACTCTCAAACCGGGAGACCCGGGACTACGCAGTCAGTTCCTACAAGTTACATTAGTCCCGTGCGAGGTGTTCGTGCCTCCTACTGGGTCGTTTGGGGGCTGGTTTGGGTTTTCACCCTTTAACGGCCTGTTTTCAAGTCTAAGTGTGATTTTTGCAAATTATCGTCATACTCTCAAACCGGGAGACCCGGGACTACGCGGTCAGTTCCTACAAGTTACATTGGTCTCTTGCGAGGTGTTCGTGCCTCCTACGGGGTCGTTTGGGTGCTGGTTTGGGTTTTCACCCTTTAACGGCCTGTTTTCAAGTATAAGTGTGATTTTTGCAAATTATCGTCATACTCTCAAACCGGTAGAACCGGGACTACGCGCTCAGTTCCTACAAGTTACATTGGTCCCGTGCGAGGTGTTCGATCCTCCTACAGGGTCGTTTGGGGGCTGGTTTGGGTTTTCACCCTTTAACGGCCTGTTTTCAAGTCTAAGTGTGATTTTTGCAAATTATCGTCATACTCTCAAATCGGGAGACCCGGGACTACGCGGTCAGTTCCTACAAGTTACGTTGGTCCCGTGCGAGGTGTTCGTGCCTCCTACGGGGTCGTTTGGGGCTGGTTTTGGGTTTTCACCCTTTAACGGTCTGTTTTCAAGTCTAAGTGTGATTTTTACAAATTATCGTCATACTCTCAAACCGGGAGACCCGGGACTACGCGGTCAGTTCCTACAAGTTACATTGGTCCTGTGCGAGGTGTCCGTGCCTCCTACGGGGTCGTTTGGGGGCTGGTTTGGGTTTTCACCCTTTAACGGCCTGTTTTCAAGTCTAAGTGTGATTTTTGTAAATTATCGTCATACTCTCAAACCGGGATACCCAGGACTACGCGGTAAGTTCCTACAAGTTACATTGGTCCCGTGCGAGGTGTTCGTGCCTGCTACGGGGTCGTTTGGGGGCTGGTTTTGGGTTTTCACCCTTTAACGGCCTGTTTTCAAGTCTAAGTGTGATTTTTGCAAATTATCGTCATACTCTCAAACTGGGAGACCGGGGACTACGCGGTCAGTTCCTACAAGTTACATTGGTCCCGTGCGAGGTGTTCGTGCCTCCTACGGGGTCGTTTGGGGGCTGGTTTGGGGTTTCACCCTTTAACGGCCTGTTTTCAAGTCTAAGTGTGATTTTTGCAAATTAGCGCCATACTCTCAAACCGGGAGACCCGGGACTACGCGGTCAGTTCCTACAAGTTACATTTGTCCCGTGCGAGGTGTCCGTGCCTCCTACGGGGTCGTTTGGGGGCTGGTTTGGGTTTTCACCCTTTAACGGCCTGTTTTCAAGTCTAAGTGTGATTTTTGTAAATTATCGTCATACTCTCAAACCGGGAGACCCGGGACTACGCGGTCAGTTTCTACAAATTACATTGATCCCGTGCGAGGTGTTCGTGCCTCCTACGGGGTCGTTTGGGGGCTGGTATTGGGTTTTCACCCTTTAACTTCCTGTTTTTAAGTCTAAGTGTGATTTTTGCAAATTATCATCATACTCTCAAACCGGGAGACCCGGGACTACGCGGTCAGTTCCTACAATTTACATTCGTCCCGTGAGAGGTGTTCGTGCCTCCTACGGGGTCGTTTGGGGGCTGGTTTGGGTTTTCACCCTTTAACGGCCTGTTATCAAGTCTAAGTGTGATTTTTGCAAATTATCGTCGTAATCTCAAACCGGGAGACCGGGGACTACGCGGTCAGTTCCAACAAGTTACATTGGTCCCGAGCGAGGTGTCCGTGCCTCCTACGGGGTCGTTTGGGGGTTGGTTTGGGTTTTCACCCTTTAACAGCCTGTTTTCAAAACTAAGTGTGATTTTTGCAAATTATCGTCATACTCTCAAACCGGGAGACCCAGGACTACGCGGTCAGTTCCTACAAGTTACATTGGTCCCGTGCGAGGTGTCCGTGCCTCCTACGGGGTCGTTTGGGGGTTGGTTTGGGTTTTCACCCTCTAACAGCCCGTTTTCAAGTCTAAGTGTGATTTTTGCAAATTATCATCATACTCTCAAACCGGAAGACCCGGGACTACGCGGTCAGTTCCTACAAGTTACATTGGTCCCGTGCGACGTGTTCGTACCTCCTACGGGGTCGTTTGGGGCTGGTTTGGGTTTTCACCCTTTAACGGCCTGTTTTCAAGTCTAAGTGTGATTTTTGCAAATTATCGTCATACTCTCAAACCGGGAGACCCGGGACTACGCGGTCAGTTCCTACAAGTTACATTGGTCCCGTGCGAGGTGTTCATGCCTCCTACGGGGTCGTTTGGGGGCTGGTTTGGGTTTTCACCTTTTAACGGCCTGTTTTCAAGTCTAAGTGTGATTTTTGCAAATTATCGTCATACTTTGAAACCTGGAGACTCGGGACTACGCGGTCAGTTCCTACAAGTTACATTGGTCCCGTGCGAGGTGTTCGTGCCTCCTACGGGGTTGTTTGGCGGCTGGTTTGGGTTTTCACCCTTTAACGGCCTTTTTCCAAGTCTAAGTGTGATTTTTGCAAATTATCGTCATACTCTCAAACCGGGAGACCCGGGACTACGCGATCAGTTCCTACAAGTTACATTGGTCCGGTGCGAGGTGTTCGTGCCTCCTACGGGGTCGTTTGGGGCTGGTTTTGGGTTTTCACCCTTTAACGGCCTGTTTTCAAGTCTAAGTGTGATTTTTACAAATTATCTTCATACTCTCAAACCGGGAGACCCGGGACTACGCGGTCAGTTCCTACAAGTTACATTGGTCCGGTGCGAGGTGTCCGTGCCTCCTACGGGGTCGTTTGGGGGCTGGTTTGGGTTTTCACCCTTTAACGGCCAGTTTTCACGTCTAAGTCTGATTTTTGTAAATTATCGTCATACTCTCAAACCGGGATACCCAGGACTACGCGGTCAGTTCCTACAAGTTACATTGGTCCCGTGCGAGGTGTTCGTGCCTGCTACGGGGTCGTTTGGGGGCTGGTTTTGGGTTTTCACCCTATAACGGCCTGTTTTCAAGTCTAAGTGTGATTTTTGCAAATTATCGTCATACTCTCAAACTGGGAGACCGGGGACTACGCGGTCAGTTCCTACAAGTTACATTGGTCCCGTGCGAGGTGTTCGTGCCTCCTACGGGGTCGTTTGGGGGCTGGTTTGGGGTTTCACCCTTTAACGGCCTGTTTTCAAGTCTAAGTGTGATTTTTGCAAATTAGCGCCATACTCTCAAACCGGGAGACCCGGGACTACGCAGGCAGTTCCTACAAGTTACATTTGTCCCGTGCGAGGTGTCCGTGCCTCCTACGGGGTCGTTTGGGGGCTGGTTTGGGTTTTCACCCTTTAACGGCCTGTTTTCAAGTCTAAGTGTGATTTTTGTAAATTATCGTCATACTCTCAAACCGGGAGACCCGGGACTACGCGGTCAGTTTCTACAAATTACATTGATCCCGTGCGACGTGTTCGTGCCTCCTACGGGGTCGTTTGGGGGCTGGTTTTGGGTTTTCACCCTTTAACGGTCTGTTTTTAAGTCTAAGTGTGATTTTTGAAAATTATCATCATACTCTCAAACCGGGAAACCCGGGACTACGCGGTCAGTTCCTACAAGTTACATTGATCCCGTGCGAGGTGTTCGTACCTCCTACGGGGTCGTTTGGGGGCTGGTTTGGGTTTTCACCCTCTAACGGCCTGTTTTCAAGTCTAAGTCTGATTTTTTCAAATTATCATCATACTCTCAAACAGGAAGACCCGGGACTACGCGGTCAGTTCCTACAATTTACATTCGTCCCGTGAGAGGTGTTCGTGCCTCCTACGGGGTCGTTTGGGGGCTGGTTTGGGTTTTCACCCTTTAACGGCCTGTTTTCAAGTCTAAGTGTGATTTTTGCAAATTATCGTCGTAATCTCCAACCGGGAGACCAGGGACTAGGCGGTCAGTTCCTACAAGTTACATTGGTCCCGTGCAAGGTGTTCGTGCCTCCTACGGGGTCGTTTGGGGGTTGGTTTGGGTTTTCACCCTTTAACAGCCTGTTTTCAAGTCTAAGTGTGATTTTTGCAAATTATCGTCATACTCTCAAACCGGGAGACCCGGGACTACGCGGTCAGTTCCTACAAGTTGCATTGGTCCCGTGAGAGGTGTTCGTGCCTCCTACGGGGTCGTTTGGGGGCTGGTTTGGGTTTTCAACCTTTAACGGCCTGTTTTCAAATCTAAGTGTGATTTTTGCAAACAATCGTCATACTCTCAAACCGGGAGACCCGGGACTACGCGGTCAGTTCCTACAAGTTACATTGGTCCCGTGCGAGGTGTTCGTACCTCCTACGGGGTCGTTTGGGGGCTGGTTTGGGTTTTCACCCTCTAACGGCCTGTTTTCAAGTCTAAGTCTGATTTTTTCAAATTATCATCATACTCTCAAACAGGAAGACCCGGGACTACGCGGTCAGTTCCTACAATTTACATTCGTCCCGTGAGAGGTGTTCGTGCCTCCTACGGGGTCGTTTGGGGGCTGGTTTGGGTTTTCACCCTTTAACGGCCTGTTTTCAAGTCTAAGTGTGATTTTTGCAAATTATCGTCGTAATCTCCAACCGGGAGACCAGGGACTAGGCGGTCAGTTCCTACAAGTTACATTGGTCCCGTGAGAGGTGTTCGTGCCTCCTACGGGGTCGTTTGGGGGCTGGTTTGGGTTTTCAACCTTTAACGGCCTGTTTTCAAATCTAAGTGTGATTTTTGCAAACTATCGTCATGCTCTCAAATCGGGAGACCCGGGACTACGCGGTCAGTTCCTACAAGTTACATTGGTCCCGTGCGAGGTGTTCGTGCCTCCTACGGGGTCGTTTGGGGGCTGGTTTGGGTTTTCACCCTCTAACGGCCTGTTTTCAAGTCTAAGTGTGATTTTTGCAAATTATCATCATACTCTCAAACAGGAAGACCCGAGACTACGCGGTCAGTTCCTACAAGTTACATTGGTCCCGTGCGAGGTGTTCGTGCCTCCTACGGGGTCGTTTGGGGGCTGGTTTGGGTTTTCACCTTTTAACGGCCTGTTTCAAGTCTAAGTGTGATTTTTGCAAATTATCGTCATACTCTCAAAC
Organism: Sambucus nigra; assembly: GCA_949130495.1. Lineage (NCBI taxonomy): Eukaryota > Viridiplantae > Streptophyta > Magnoliopsida > Dipsacales > Adoxaceae > Sambucus > Sambucus nigra. The sequence continues at coordinate 252,811,796 of OX422223.1, read as the reverse complement.
CGGGAGACCCGGGACTATGCGGTCAGTTCCTACAAGTTACATTGGTCCCGTGCGAGGTGTTCGTGCCTCCTACGGAGTCGTTTGGGGGCTGGTTTGGGTTTTCACCCTTTAACGGCCTATTTCCAAGTCTAAGTGTGATTTTTGCAAATTATCGTCATACTCTCAAATCGGGAGACTCGGGACTACGCGGTCAGTTGCAACAAGTTACATTGGTCACGTGCGAGGTGTTCGTGCCTCCTACGGGGTACTTTGGGGGCTGGTTTGGGTTTTCACCCTTTAACGGCCTGTTTCCAAGTCTAAGTGTGATTTTTGCAAATTATCGTCATACACTCAAACCGGGAGACCCGGGACTACGCGGTTAGTTCCTACAAGTTACATTGGTCCCGTGCGAGGTGTCCGTGCCTCCTACGGGGTCGTTTGGGGGCTGGTTTGGGTTTTCACCCTTTAACGGCCTGTTTTCAAGTCTAAGTGTGATTTTTGCAAATTATCGTCACACTCTCAAACCGGGAGACCCGGGACTACGCGGTCAGTTCCTAGAAGTTACATTGGTCCCGTGCGAGGTGTTCGTGCCTCCTACGGGATCGTTTGGGGGCTGGTTTTGGGTTTTCACCCTTAACGGTCCGTTTTCAAGTCTAAGTGTGATTTTTGCAAATTATCGTCATACTCTCAAATCGGGAGACCCGGGACTACGCGGTCAGCTCCTACAAGTTACATTGGTCCTGTGCGAGGTGTCCGTGCCTTCTACGGGGTCGTTTGGGGGATCCTTTGGGTTTTCACCCTTTAACGGCCTGTTTTCTAAGTGTGATTTTTGCAAATTATCATCATACTCTCAAACTGGGAGACCCGGGACTACGTGGTCAGTTCCTACAAGTTACATTGGTCCCGTGCGAGGTGTTCGTGCCTCCTACGGGGTCGTTTGGAGGTTATTTTGGGTTTTCACCCTTTAACGGCCTGTTTTCAAGTATAAGTGTGATTTTTGCAAATTATCGTCATACTCTAAAACCGGGAGACTCGGGACTACACGGTCAGTTCCTACAAGTTACATTGGTCCCATGCGAGGTGTTCGTGCCTCCTACTGGGTCGTTTGGGGGGTGGTTTGGGTTTTCACCCTTTAACGGCCTATTTTCAAGTCTAAGTGTAATTTTTGCAAATTATTATCCTACTCTCAAACCGGGAGACCCGGGACTCCGCGGTCAGTTCCTACAAGTTACATTGGTCCCGTGCGAGGTGTTCGTTCCTCCTACGGGGTCGTTTGGGGGCTAGTTTGGGTTTTCACCCTTTAACGGCCTGTTTTCAAGTCTAAGTGTGATTTTTGCAAATTATCGTCATACTCCAAAATCGGGAGACCCGGGACTACGCGGTCAGTTCCTACTAGTTACATTGGTCCCGTGCGAGGTGTTCGTGCCTCCTACGGGGTCGTTTGGGGGTTGGTCGGGGTTTTCACCCTTTAACGGCCTGTTTTCAAGTCTAAGTGGGATTTTTGCAAATTATCGTCATACTCTCAAACCGGGAGACCCGGGACTACGCGGTCAGTTCCTACAAGTAACATTGGTCCCGTGCGAGGTGTTCGTGCCTCCTATGGGGTCATTTGGGGGATGGTTTGGGTTTTCACCCTTTAACGGCCTGTTTCCAAGTCTAAGTGTGATTTTTTCAAATTATCGTCATAGTCTCAAACCGGGAGACCCGGGACTACGCGGTCAGTTCCTACAAGTTACATTGGTCCCGTGCGAGGTGTCCGTGCCTCCTACGGGGTCGTTTGGGGGCTGGTTTATGTTTTCACCCTTTAACGGCCTGTTTTCAAGTCTACGTGTGATTTTTGTAAATTATCGTCATACTCTCAAACCGGGAGGCCCGGGACTACGCGGTCAGTTCCTTCAAATTACATTGATCCCGCGCGAGGTGTTCGTGCCTCCTACGGGGTCGTTTGGGGGCTGGTTTTGGGTTTTCACCCTTTAACGGCCTGTTTTCAAGTCTAAGTGTGATTTTTGCAAATTATTGTCATACTCTCAAACTGGGAGACCCGGGACTACGCGATCAGTTCCTACAAGTTACATTGGTCCCGTGCGAGGTGTTCGTGCCTTCTACGGGGTCGTTTGGGGGCTGGTTTGGGTTTTCACCCTTTAACGGCCTGTTTTCAAGTCTAAGTGTAATTTTTGCAAATTATCATCATACTCTCTAACCGGGAGACCCGGGACTACGCGGTCAGTTCCTACAAGTTACATTGGTCCCGTACGAGGTGTTTGTGCCTCCTACGGGGTCGTTTGGGGGTTGGTTTGGGTTTTCACCCTTTAACGGCCTGTTTTCAAGTCTAAGTGTGATTTTTGAAAATTATCATCATACTCTCAAACCTGGAGACCCGGGACTACGCGGTCAGTTCCTACAAGTTACATTGATCCCGTGCGAGATGTTCGTGCCTCCTACGGGGTCGTTTGGGGGCTGGTTTTGGGTTTTCACCCTTTAACGGCCTGTTTTCAAGTCTAAGTGTGATTTTTGCAAATTATCGTCATACTCTCAAACCGGGAGACCCGGGACTACGCGGTCAGTTCCTACAAGTTACATTGGTCCTGTGCGAAGTGTTCGTGCCTCCTACGGGGTCGTTTGGGGGCTGGTTTGGGTTTTCACCCTTTAACGGCCTGTTTTCAAGTCTAAGTGTGATTTTTGTAAATTATCGTCATAGTCTCAAACCGGGAGACCCGGGACTACGCGGTCAGTTCCTACAAGTTACATTGGTCCCGTGCGAGGTGTTCGTGCCTCCTACGGGGTCGTTTGGGGGCTAGTTTGGGTTTTCACCCTTTAACGGCCTGTTTTCAAGTCTAAGTGTGATTTTTGCAAATTATCGTCATACTCCAAAATCGGGAGACCCGGGACTACGCGGTCAGTTCCTACTAGTTACATTGGTCCCGTGCGAGGTGTTCGTGCCTCCTACGGGGTCGTTTGGGGGTTGGTCGGGGTTTTCACCCTTTAACGGCCTGTTTTCAAGTCTAAGTGGGATTTTTGCAAATTATCGTCATACTCTCAAACCGGGAGACCCGGGACTACGCGGTCAGTTCCTACAAGTAACATTGGTCCCGTGCGAGGTGTTCGTGCCTCCTATGGGGTCATTTGGGGGATGGTTTGGGTTTTCACCCTTTAACGGCCTGTTTCCAAGTCTAAGTGTGATTTTTTCAAATTATCGTCATAGTCTCAAACCGGGAGACCCGGGACTACGCGGTCAGTTCCTACAAGTTACATTGGTCCCGTGCGAGGTGTCCGTGCCTCCTACGGGGTCGTTTGGGGGCTGGTTTATGTTTTCACCCTTTAACGGCCTGTTTTCAAGTCTACGTGTGATTTTTGTAAATTATCGTCATACTCTCAAACCGGGAGGCCCGGGACTACGCGGTCAGTTCCTTCAAATTACATTGATCCCGCGCGAGGTGTTCGTGCCTCCTACGGGGTCGTTTGGGGGCTGGTTTTGGGTTTTCACCCTTTAACGGCCTGTTTTCAAGTCTAAGTGTGATTTTTGCAAATTATTGTCATACTCTCAAACTGGGAGACCCGGGACTACGCGATCAGTTCCTACAAGTTACATTGGTCCCGTGCGAGGTGTTCGTGCCTTCTACGGGGTCGTTTGGGGGCTGGTTTGGGTTTTCACCCTTTAACGGCCTGTTTTCAAGTCTAAGTGTAATTTTTGCAAATTATCATCATACTCTCTAACCGGGAGACCCGGGACTACGCGGTCAGTTCCTACAAGTTACATTGGTCCCGTACGAGGTGTTTGTGCCTCCTACGGGGTCGTTTGGGGGTTGGTTTGGGTTTTCACCCTTTAACGGCCTGTTTTCAAGTCTAAGTGTGATTTTTGAAAATTATCATCATACTCTCAAACCTGGAGACCCGGGACTACGCGGTCAGTTCCTACAAGTTACATTGATCCCGTGCGAGATGTTCGTGCCTCCTACGGGGTCGTTTGGGGGCTGGTTTTGGGTTTTCACCCTTTAACGGCCTGTTTTCAAGTCTAAGTGTGATTTTTGCAAATTATCGTCATACTCTCAAACCGGGAGAACCGGGACTACGCGGTCAGTTCCTACAAGGTACATTGGTCCTGTGCGAGGTGTTCGTGCCTCCTACGGGGTCGTTTGAGGGCTGGTTTGGGTTTTCACCCTTTAACGGCCTGTTTTCAAGACTAAGCGTGATTTTTGCAAATTATCGTCGTACTCTCAAACCGGGAGACCCGGGACTACGCGGTCAGTTCCTATAAGTTACATTCGTCCCGTGAGAGGTGTTCGTGCCTCCTACGGGGTTGTTTGGGGGCTGGTTTGGGTTTTCACCCTTTAACGGCCTGTTTTCAAGTCTAAGTGTGATTTTTGCAAATTATCGTCATACTCTCAAACCGGGAGACCCGGGACTACGCGGTCAGTTCCTACAAGTTACATTGGTCCCGTACGAGCTGTTCGTGCCTCCTACGGGGTCGTTTGGGGGCTGGTTTGGGTTTTCACCCTTTAACGGCCTTTTTCCAAGTCTAAGTGTGATTTTTACAAATTATGGTCATACTCTCAAACCGGGAGACCCGGGACTACGCGGTCAGTTCCTAGAAGTTACATTGGTCCCGTACGAGGTGTTCGTGCCTCTTACGGGGTCGTTTGGGGGCTGGTTTGGGTTTTCACCCTTTAACGGCCTGTTTTCAAGTTTAAGTGTGATTTTTGCAAATTATCATCATACTCTCAAACCGGGAGACCCGGGACTACGCGGTCAGTTCCTACAAGTTTCATTGGTCCCGTGCGAGGTGTTCGTGCCTCCTACGGGGTCGGTTGGGGCTGGTTTTGGGTTTTCACCCTTTAACGGCCTGTTTTCAAGTCTAAGTGTGATTTTTACAAATTATCGTCATACTCTCAAATCGGGAGACCCAGGACTACGCGGTCAGTTCCTACAAATACATTGGTCCTGTGCGAGGTGTCCGTGCCTCCTACGGGGTCGTTTGGGGGCTGGTTTGGGTTTTCACCCTTTAACGGCCTGTTTTCAAGTCTAAGTGTGATTTTTGTAAATAATCGTCATACTCTCAAACCGGGATACCCAGGACTACGCGATCAGTTCCTACAGGTTACATTGGTCCCGTGCGAGGTGTTCGTGCCTGCTACGGGGTCGTTTGGGGGCTGGTTTTGGGTTTTCACCCTTTAACGGCCTGCTTTCAAGTCTGAGTGTGATTTTTGCAAATTATCGTCATACTCTCAAACTGGGAGACCGGGGACTAAGCGGTCAGTTCCTACAAGTTACATCGGTCCCGTGCGAGGTGTTCGTGCCTCCTACGGGGTCGTTTGGGGGCTGGTTTGGGGTTTCACCCTTTAACGGCCTGTTTTCAAGTCTAAGTGTGATTTTTGCAAATTAGCGCCGTACTGTCAAACCGGGAGACCCGGGACTACGCGGTCAGTTCCTACAAGTTACATTTGTCCCGTGCGAGGTGTCCGTGCCTCCTACGGGGTTGTTTGGGGGCTGGTTTGGGTTTTCACCCTTTAACGGCCTGTTTTCAAGTCTAAGTGCGATTTTTGTAAATTATCGTCATACTCTCAAACCGGGAGACCCGGGACTACGCGGTCAGTTTCTACAAATTACATTGATCCCGTGCGAGGTGTTCGTGCCTCCTACGGGGTCGTTTGGGGGCTGGTTTTGGGTTTTCACCCTTTAACGGTCTGTTTTTAAGTCTAAGTGTGATTTTTGAAAATTATCATCATACTCTCAAACCGGGAAACCCGGGACTACGCGGTCAGTTCCTACAATTTACATTCGTCCCGTGAGAGGTGTTCGTGCCTCCTACGGGGTCGTTTGGGGGCTAGTTTGGGTTTTCACCCTTTAACGGCCTGTTTTCAAGTCTAAGTGTGATTTTTGCAAATTATCGTCATAATCTCAAACCCGGAGACCCGGGACTACGCGGTCAATTCCTACAAGTTACATTGGTCCCGTGCAAGGTGTTCGTGCCTCCTACGGGGTCGTTTGGGGGTTGGTTTGGGTTTTCACCCTTTAACAGCCTGTTTTCAAGTCTAAGTGTGATTTTTGCAAATTATCGTCATACTCTCAAACCGGGAGACCCGGGACTACGCGGTCAGTTCCTACAAGTTGCATTGGTCCCGTGAGAGGTGTTCGTGCCTCCTACGGGGTCGTTTGGGGGCTGGTTTGGGTTTTCAACCTTTAACGGCCTGTTTTCAAATCTAAGTGTGATTTTTGCAAACTATCGTCATACTCTCAAACCGGGAGACCCGGGACTACGCGGTCAGTTCCTACAAGTTACATTGGTCCCGTGCGAGGTGTTCGTACCTCCTACGGGGTCGTTTGGGGGCTGGTTTGGGTTTTCACCCTCTAACGGCCTGTTTTCAAGTCTAAGTCTGATTTTTTCAAATTATCATCATACTCTCAAACCGAAAGACCCGGGACTACGCGGTCAGTTCCAACAAGTTACATTGGTCCCGTGCGAGGTGTTCGTGCCTCCTACGGGGTCGTTTGGGGGCTGGTTTGGGTTTTCACCCTTTAACGGCCTGTTTCAAGTCTAAGTGTGATTTTTGCAAATTATCGTCATACTCTCAAACCGGGAGACCTGGGACTACGCGGTCAGTTCCAACAAGTTACATTGGTCCCGTGCGAGGTGTTCGTGCCTCCTACGGAGTCGTTTGGGGGCTGGTTTGGGTTTTCACCCTTTAACGGCCTGTTTTCAAGTCTAAGTGTGATTTTTGCAAATTATCGTCATACTCTCAAACCGGGAGACCCGGGACTACGCGGTCAGTTCCTACAAGTTACATTGGTCCCGTGCGAGGTGTTCGTGCCTCCTACGGGGTCGTTTGGGGGCTGGCTTTGATTTTCACCTTTTAACGGCCTGTTTTCAAGTCTAAGTGTGATTTTTGCATATTATCGTCATACTCTCAAACCAGGAGACCAGGGACTACACGGTCAGTTCCAACAAGTTACATTGGTCCCGTGCGAGGTGTTCCTGCCTCCTACGGGGTCGTTTGGGGGCTGGTTTGGGTTTTCACCCTTCAACGGCCTGTTTCCAAGTCTAAGTGTGATTTTTGCAAATTATCATCATACTCTCAAACCGGGAGACCAGGGACTACGCGGTCAGTTCCTACAAGTTACATTGGTCCCGTGCGAGGTGTTCGTGCCTCCTACGGGGTCGTTTGGGGGCTGGTTTGGGTTTTCACCCTTTAACGGCCTGTTTTCAAGTCTAAGTGTGATTTTTGCAAATTATCGTCACACTCTCAAACCGGGAGACCCGGGACTACGCGGTCAGTTTCTAGAAGTTACATTGGTCCCGTGCGAGGTGTTCGTGCCTCCTACGGTATCGTTTGGGGGCTGGTTTTGGGTTTTCACCCTTAACGGTCTTTTTTCAAGTCTAAGTGTGATTTTTGTAAATTATCGTCATACTCTCAAACCGGGACACCCGGGACTACGCGGTCAGTTCCTACAAGTTACATTGGTCCCGTACGAGGTGTTCGTGCCTCCTACGGGGTCGTTTGGGGGCTGGTTTGGGTTTTCACCCTTTAACGGCCTGTTTTCAAGTCTAAGTGTGATTTTTGAAAATTATCATCATACTCTCAAACCGGGAGAACCGGGACTACGCGGTCAGTTCCTACAAGTTACATTGGTCCCGTGCGAGGTGTTCGTGCCTCCTACAGGGTCGTTTGGGGGCTGGTTTGGGTTTTCACCTTTTAACGGCCTGTTTTCAAGTCTAAGTGTGATTTTTGCAAATTATCGTCATACTCTCAAACCGGGAGACTCGGGACTACGCGGTCAGTTCCTACAAGTTACATTGGTCCCGTGCGAGGTGTTCGTGCCTCCTACGGGGTCGTTTGGGGCTGGTTTTGGGTTTTCACCCTTTAACGGCCTGTTTTCAAGTCTAAGTGTGATTTTTACAAATTATCGTCATACTCTCAAATCGGGAGACCCAGGACTACGCGGTCAGTTCCTACAAATACATTGGTCCTGTGCGAGGTGTCCGTGCCTCCTACGGGGTCGTTTGGGGGCTGGTTTGGGTTTTCACCCTTTAACGGCCTGTTTTCAAGTCTAAGTGTGATTTTTGTAAATAATCGTCATACTCTCAAACCGGGATACCCAGGACTACGCGATCAGTTCCTACAGGTTACATTGGTCCCGTGCGAGGTGTTCGTGCCTGCTACGGGGTCGTTTGGGGGCTGGTTTTGGGTTTTCACCCTTTAACGGCCTGCTTTCAAGTCTGAGTGTGATTTTTGCAAATTATCGTCATACTCTCAAACTGGGAGACCGGGGACTAAGCGGTCAGTTCCTACAAGTTACATCGGTCCCGTGCGAGGTGTTCGTGCCTCCTACGGGGTCGTTTGGGGGCTGGTTTGGGGTTTCACCCTTTAACGGCCTGTTTTCAAGTCTAAGTGTGATTTTTGCAAATTAGCGCCATACTCTCAAACCGGGAGACCCGGGACTACGCGGTCAGTTCCTACAAGTTACATTTGTCCCGTGCGAGGTGTCCGTGCCTCCTACGGGGTTGTTTGGGGGCTGGTTTGGGTTTTCACCCTTTAACGGCCTGTTTTCAAGTCTAAGTGCGATTTTTGTAAATTATCGTCATACTCTCAAACCGGGAGACCCGGGACTACGCGGTCAGTTTCTACAAATTACATTGATCCCGTGCGAGGTGTTCGTGCCTCCTACGGGGTCGTTTGGGGGCTGGTTTTGGGTTTTCACCCTTTAACGGTCTGTTTTTAAGTCTAAGTGTGATTTTTGAAAATTATCATCATACTCTCAAACCGGGAAACCCGGGACTACGCGGTGAGTTCCTACAATTTACATTCGTCCCGTGAGAGGTGTTCGTGCCTCCTACGGGGTCGTTTGGGGGCTAGTTTGGGTTTTCACCCTTTAACGGCCTGTTTTCAAGTCTAAGTGTGATTTTTGCAAATTATCGTCATAATCTCAAACCGGGAGACCCGGGACTACGCGGTCAGTTCCTACAAGTTACATTGGTCCCGTGCAAGGTGTTCGTGCCTCCTACGGGGTCGTTTGGGGGTTGGTTTGGGTTTTCACCCTTTAACAGCCTGTTTTCAAGTCTAAGTGTGATTTTTGCAAATTATCGTCATACTCTCAAACCGGGAGACCCGGGACTACGCGGTCAGTTCCTACAAGTTGCATTGGTCCCGTGAGAGGTGTTCGTGCCTCCTACGGGGTCGTTTGGGGGCTGGTTTGGGTTTTCAACCTTTAACGGCCTCTTTTCAAATCTAAGTGTGATTTTTGCAAACTATCGTCATACTCTCAAATCGGGAGACCCGGGACTACGCGGTCAGTTCCTACAAGTTACATTGGTCCCGTGCGAGGTGTTCGTACCTCCTACGGGGTCGTTTGGGGGCTGGTTTGGGTTTTCACCCTCTAACGGCCTGTTTTCAAGTCTAAGTCTGATTTTTTCAAATTATCATCATACTCTCAAACCGAAAGACCCGGGACTACGCGGTCAGTTCCTACAAGTTAGATTGGTCCCGTGCGAGGTGTTCGTGCCTCCTACGGGGTCGTTTGGGGGCTGGTTTGGGTTTTCACCCTTTAACGGCCTGTTTCAAGTCTAAGTGTGATTTTTGCAAATTATCGTCATACTCTTAAACCGGGAGACCTGGGACTACGCGGTCAGTTCCAACAAGTTACATTGGTCCCGTGCGAGGTGTTCGTGCCTCCTACGGAGTCGTTTGGGGGCTGGTTTGGGTTTTCACCCTTTAACGGCCTGTTTTCAAGTCTAAGTGTGATTTTTGCAAATTATCGTCATACTCTCAAACCGGGAGACCCGGGACTACGCGGTCAGTTCCTACAAGTTACATTGGTCCCGTGCGAGGTGTTCGTGCCTCCTACGGGGTCGTTTGGGGGCTGGCTTGGGTTTTCACCTTTTAACGGCCTGTTTTCAAGTCTAAGTGTGATTTTTGCAAATTATCATCATACTCTCAAACCAGGAGACCAGGGACTACACGGTCAGTTCCAACAAGTTACATTGGTCCCGTGCGAGGTGTTCCTGCCTCCTACGGGGTCGTTTGGGGGCTGGTTTGGGTTTTCACCCTTCAACGGCCTGTTTCCAAGTCTAAGTGTGATTTTTGCAAATTATCATCATACTCTCAAACCGGGAGACCAGGGACTACGCCGTCAGTTCCTACAAGTTACATTGGTCCCGTGCGAGGTGTTCGTGCCTCCTACGGGGTCGTTTGGGGGCTGGTTTGGGTTTTCACCCTTTAATGGCCTGTTTTCAAGTCTAAGTGTGATTTTTGCAAATTATCGTCACACTCTCAAACCGGGAGACCCGGGACTACGCGGTCAGTTTCTAGAAGTTACATTGGTCCCGTGCGAGGTGTTCGTGCCTCCTACGGTATCGTTTGGGGGCTAGTTTTGGGTTTTCACCCTTAACGGTCTGTTTTCAAGTCTAAGTGTGATTTTTGTAAATTATCGTCATACTCTCAAACCGGGAGACCCGGGACTACGCGGTCAGTTCCTACAAGTTACATTGGTCCCGTACGAGGTGTTCGTGCCTCCTACGGGGTCGTTTGGGGGCTGGTTTGGGTTTTCACCCTTTAACGGCCTGTTTTCAAGTCTAAGTGTGATTTTTGAAAATTATCGTCATACTCTCAAACCGGGAGAACCGGGACTACGCGGTCAGTTCCTACAAGTTACATTGGTCCCGTGCGAGGTGTTCCTGCCTCCTACAGGGTCGTTTGGGGGCTGGTTTGGGTTTTCACCTTTTAACGGCCTGTTTTCAAGTCTAAGTGTGATTTTTGCAAATTATCGTCATACTCTCAAACCGGGAGACTCGGGACTACGCGGTCAGTTCCTACAAGTTACATTGGTCCCGTGCGAGGTGTTCGTGCCTCCTACGGGGTTGTTTGGCGGCTGGTTTGGGTTTTCACCCTTTAACGGCCTTTTTCCAAGTCTAAGTGTGATTTTTGCAAATTATCGTCATACTCTCAAACCGGGAGACCCGGGACTACGCGGTCAGTTCCTAGAAGTTACATTGGTCCCGTACGAGGTGTTCGTGCCTCTTACGGGGTCGTTTGGGGGCTGGTTTGGGTTTTCACCCTTTAACGGCCTGTTTTCAAGTCTAAGTGTGATTTTTGCAAATTATCGTCATACTCTCAAACCGGGAGACCCGGGACTACGCGGTCAGTTCCTACAAGTTTCATTGGTCCCGTGCGAGGTGTTCGTGCCTCCTACGGGGTCGTTTGGGGCTGGTTTTGGGTTTTCACCCTTTAACGGCCTGTTTTCTAGTCTAAGTGTGATTTTTACAAATTATCGTCATACTCTCAAACCGGGAGACCCAGGACTACGCGGTCAGTTCCTACAAATACATTGGTCCTGTTCGAGGTGTTCGTGCCTCCTACGGGGTCGTTTGGGGGCTGGTTTGGGTTTTCACCCTTTAACGGCCTGTTTTCAAGTCTAAGTGTGATTTTTGTAAATAATCGTCATACTCTCAAACCGGGATACCCAGGACTACGCGATCAGTTCCTACAAGTTACATTGGTCCCGTGCGAGGTGTTCGTGCCTGCTACGGGGTCGTTTGGGGGCTGGTTTTGGGTTTTCACCCTTTAACGGCATGTTTTCAAGTCTGAGTGTGATTTTTGCAAATTATCGTCATACTCTCAAACTGGGAGACCGGGGACTAAGCGGTCAGTTCCTACAAGTTACATCGGTCCCGTGCGAGGTGTTCGTGCCTCCTACGGGGTCGTTTGGGGGCTGGTTTGGGGTTTCACCCTTTAACGGCCTGTTTTCAAGTCTAAGTGTGATTTTTGTAAATTAGCGCCATACTCTCAAACCGGGAGACCCGGGACTACGCGGTCAGTTCCTACAAGTCACATTTGTCCCGTGCGAGGTGTCCGTGCCTCCTACGGGGTCGTTTGGGGGCTGGTTTAGGTTTTCACCCTTTAACGGCCTGTTTTCAAGTCTAAGTGCGATTTTTGTAAATTATCGTCATACTCTCAAACCGGGAGACCCGGGACTACGCGGTCAGTTTCTACAAATTACATTGATCCCGTGCGAGGTGTTCGTGCCTCCTACGGGGTCGTTTGGGGGCTGGTTTTGGGTTTTCACCCTTTAACGGCCTGTTTTTAAGTCTAAGTGTCATTTTTGAAAATTATCATCATACTCTCAAACCGGGAAACCCGGGACTACGCGGTCAGTTCCTACAATTTACATTAGTCCCGTGAGAGGTGTTCGTGCCTCCTACGGGGTCGTTTGGGGGCTAGTTTGGGTTTTCACCCTTTAACGGCCTGTTTTCAAGTCTAAGTGTGATTTTTGCAAATTATCGTCATAATCTCAAACCGGGAGACCCGGGACTACGCGGTCAGTTCCTACAAGTTACATTGGTCCCGTGCAAGGTGTTCGTGCCTCCTACGGGGTCGTTTGGGGGTTGGTTTGGGTTTTCACCCTTTAACAGCCTGTTTTCAAGTCTAAGTGTGATTTTTGCAAATTATCGTCATACTCTCAAACCGGGAGACCCGGGACTACGCGGTCAGTTCCTACAAGTTACATTGGTCCCGTGCGAGGTGTTCGTACCTCCTACGGGGTCGTTTGGGGGCTGGTTTGGGTTTTCACCCTCTAACGGCCTGTTTTCAAGTCTAAGTCTGATTTTTGCAAATTATCATCATACTCTCAAACCGAAAGACCCGGGACTACGCGGTCAGTTCCTACAAGTTACATTGGTCCCGTGCGAGGTGTTCGTGCCTCCTACGGGGTCGTTTGGGGGCTGGTTTGGGTTTTCACCCTTTAACGGCCTGTTTCAAGTCTAAGTGTGATTTTTGCAAATTATCGTCATACTCTCAAACCGGGAGACCTGGGACTACGCGGTCAGTTCCTACAAGTTACATTGGTCCCGTGCGAGGTGTTCGTGCATCCTACGGAGTCGTTTGGGGGCTGGTTTGGGTTTTCACCCTTTAACGGCCTGTTTTCAAGTCTAAGTGTGATTTTTGCAAATTATCGTCATACTCTCAAACCGGGAGACCCGGGACTACGCGGTCAGTTCCTACAAGTTACATTGGTCCCGTGCGAGGTGTTCGTGCCTCCTATGGGGTCGTTTGGGGGCTGGCTTGGGTTTTCACCTTTTAACGGCCTGTTTTCAAGTCTAAGTGTGATTTTTGCAAATTATCGTCATACTCTCAAACCAGGAGACCTGGGACTACGCGGTCAGTTCCAACAAGTTACATTGGTCCCGTGCGAGGTGTTCCTGCCTCCTACGGGGTCGTTTGGGGGCTGGTTTGGGTTTTCACCCTTTAACGGCCTGTTTCAAGTCTAAGTGTGATTTTTGCAAATTATCGTCATACTCTCAAACCGGGGGACCTGGGACTACGCGGTCAGTTCCTACAAGTTACATTGGTCCCGTGCGAGGTGTTCGTGCCTCCTACGGAGTCGTTTGGGGGCTGGTTTGGGTTTTCACCCTTTAACGGCCTGTTTTCAAGTCTAAGTGTGATTTTTGCAAATTATCGTCATACTCTCAAACCGGGGGACCCGGGACTACGCGGTCAGTTCCTACAAGTTACATTGGTCCCGTGCGAGGTGTTCGTGCCTCCTACGGGGTCGTTTGGGGGCTGGCTTGTGTTTTCACCTTTTAACGGCCTGTTTTCAAGTCTAAGTGTATTTTTTGCAAATTATCGTCATACTCTCAAACCAGGAGACCAGGGATGACACGGTCAGTTCCAACAAGTTACATTGGTCCCGTGCGAGGTGTTCCTGCCTCCTACGGGGTCGTTTGGGGGCTGGTTTGGGTTTTCACCCTTCAACGGCCTGTTTCCAAGTCTAAGTGTGATTTTTGCAAATTATCGTCATACTCTCAAACCGGGAGACCAGGGACTACGCGGTCTGTTCCTACAAGTTACATTGGTCCCGTGCGAGGTGTTCGTGCCTCCTACGGGGTCGTTTGGGGGCTGGTTTGGGTTTTCACCCTTTAACGGCCTGTTTTCAAGTCTAAGTGTGATTTTTGCAAATTATCGTCACACTCACAAACCGGGAGACCCGGGACTACGCGGTCAGTTTCTAGAAGTTACATTGGTCCCGTGCGAGGTGTTCATGCCTCCTACGGTATCGTTTGGGGGCTGGTTTTGGGTTTTCACCCTTAACGGTCTGTTTTCAAGTCTAAGTGTGATTTTTGTAAATTATCGTCATACTCTCAAACCGGGAGACCCGGGACTACGCGGTCAGTTCCTACAAGTTACATTGGTCCCGTACGAGGTGTTCGTGCCTCCTACGGGGTCGTTTGGGGGCTGGCTTGGGTTTTCACCCTTTAACGGCCTGTTTTCAAGTCTAAGTGTGATTTTTGAAAATTATCGTCATACTCTCAAACCGGGAGAACCGGGACTACGCGGTCAGTTCCTACAAGTTACATTGGTCCCGTGCGAGGTGTTCGTGCCTCCTACAGGGTCGTTTGGGGGCTGGTTTGGGTTTTCACCTTTTAACGGCCTGTTTTCAAGTCTAAGTGTGATTTTTGCAAATTATCGTCATACTCTCAAACCGGGAGACTCGGGACTACACGGTCAGTTCCTACAAGTTACATTGGTCCCGTGCGAGGTGTTCGTGCCTCCTACGGGGTTGTTTGGCGGCTGGTTTGGGTTTTCACACTTTAACGGCCTTTTTCCAAGTCTAAGTGTGATTTTTGCAAATTATTGTCATACTCTCAAACCGGGAGACCCGGGACTACGCGGTCAGTTCCTAGAAGTTACATTGGTCCCGTACGAGGTGTTCGTGCCTCTTACGGGGTCGTTTGGGGGCTGGTTTAGGTTTTCACCCTTTAACGGCCTATTTTCAAGTCTAAGTGTGATTTTTGCAAATTATCGTCATACTCTCAAACCGGGAGACCCGGGACTACGCGGTCAGTTCCTACAAGTTTCATTGGTCCCGTGAGAGGTGTTCGTGCCTCCTACGGGGTCGTTTGGGGCTGGTTTTGGGTTTTCACCCTTTAACGGCCTGTTTTCTAGTCTAAGTGTGATTTTTACAAATTATCGTCATACTCTCAAACCGGGAGACCCAGGACTACGCGGTCAGTTCCTACAAATACATTGGTCCTGTGCGAGGTGTCCGTGCCTCCTACGGGGTCGTTTGGGGGCTGGTTTGGGTTTTCACCCTTTAACGGCCTGTTTTCAAGTCTAAGTGTGATTTTTGTAAATAATCGTCATACTCTCAAACCGGGATACCCAGGACTACGCGATCAGTTCCTACAAGTTACATTGGTCCCGTGCGAGGTGTTCGTGCCTGCTACGGGGTCGTTTGGGGGCTGGTTTTGGGTTTTCACCCTTTAACGGCCTGTTTTCAAGTCTGAGTGTGATTTTTGCAAATTATCGTCATACTCTCAAACTGGGAGACCGGGGACTAAGCGGTCAGTTCCTACAAGTTACATCGGTCCCGTGCGAGGTGTTCGTGCCTCCTACGGGGTCGTTTGGGGGCTGGTTTGGGGTTTCACCCTTTAACGGCCTGTTTTCAAGTCTAAGTGTGATTTTTGCAAATTAGCGCCATACTCTCAAACCGGGAGACCCGGGACTACGCGGTCAGTTCCTACAAGTTACATTTGTCCCGTGCGAGGTGTCCGTGCCTCCTACGGGGTCGTTTGGGGGCTGGTTTAGGTTTTCACCCTTTAACGGCCTGTTTTCAAGTCTAAGTGCGATTTTTGTAAATTATCGTCATACTCTCAAACCGGGAGACCCGGGACTACGCGGTCAGTTTCTACAAATTACATTGATCACGTGCGAGGTGTTCGTGCCTCCTACGGGGTCGTTTGGGGGCTGGTTTTGGGTTTTCACCCTTTAACGGCCTGTTTTTAAGTCTAAGTGTGATTTTTGAAAATTATCATCATACTTTCAAACCAGGAAACCCGGGACTACGCTGTCAGTTCCTACAATTTACATTCGTCCCGTGAGAGGTGTTCGTGCCTCCTACGGGGTCGTTTGGGGGCTAGTTTGGGTTTTCACCCTTTAACGGCCTGTTTTCAAGTCTAAGTGTGATTTTTGCAAATTATCGTCATAATCTCAAACCGGGAGACCCGGGACTACGCGGTCAGTTCCTACAAGTTACATTGGTCCCGTGCAAGGTGTTCGTGCCTCCTACGGGGTCGTTTGGGGGTTGGTTTGGGTTTTCACCCTTTAACAGCCTGTTTTCAAGTCTAAGTGTGATTTTTGCAAATTATCGTCATACTCTCAAACCGGGAGACCCGGGACTACGCGGTCAGTTCCTACAAGTTGCATTGGTCCCGTGAGAGGTGTTCGTGCCTCCTACGGGGTCGTTTGGGGGCTGGTTTAGGTTTTCAACCTTTAACGGCCTGTTTTCAAATCTAAGTGTGATTTTTGCAAACTATCATCATACTCTCAAACCGGGAGACCCGGGACTACGCGGTCAGTTCCTACAAGTTACATTGGTCCCGTGCGAGGTGTTCGTACCTCCTACGGGGTCGTTTGGGGGCTGGTTTAGGTTTTCACCCTCTAACGGCCTGTTTTCAAGTCTAAGTCTGATTTTTGCAAATTATCATCATACTCTCAAACCGAAAGACCCCGGACTACGCGGTCAGTTCCTACAAGTTACATTGGTCCCGTGCGAGGTGTTCGTGCCTCCTACGGGGTCGTTTGGGGGCTGGTTTGGGTTTTCACCCTTTAACGGCCTGTTTCAAGTCTAAGTGTGATTTTTGCAAATTATCGTCATACTCTCAAACCGGGAGA
Source organism: Sambucus nigra (assembly GCA_949130495.1). Lineage (NCBI taxonomy): Eukaryota > Viridiplantae > Streptophyta > Magnoliopsida > Dipsacales > Adoxaceae > Sambucus > Sambucus nigra. The sequence goes on along the minus strand of OX422223.1, from coordinate 252,795,159 downwards.
CCTGGGACTACGCGGTCAGTTCCTACAAGTTACATTGGTCCCGTGCGAGGTGTTCGTGCCTCCTACGGAGTCGTTTGGGGGCTGGTTTGGGTTTTCACCCTTTAACGGCCTGTTTTCAAGTCTAAGTGTGATTTTTGCAAATTATCGTCACACTCACAAACCGGGAGACCCGAGACTACGCGGTCAGTTTCTAGAAGTTACATTGGTCCCGTGCGAGGTGTTCATGCCTCCTACGGTATCGTTTGGGGGCTGGTTTTGGGTTTTCACCCTTAACGGTCTGTTTTCAAGTCTAAGTGTGATTTTTGTAAATTATCGTCATACTCTCAAACCGGGAGACCCGGGACTACGCGGTCAGTTCCTACAAGTTACATTGGTCCCGTACGAGGTGTTCGTGCCTCCTACGGGGTCGTTTGGGGGCTGGCTTGGGTTTTCACCCTTTATCGGCCTGTTTTCAAGTCTAAGTGTGATTTTTGAAAATTATCGTCATACTCTCAAACCGGGAGAACCGGGACTACGCGGTCAGTTCCTACAAGTTACATTGGTCCCGTGCGAGGTGTTCGTGCCTCCTACAGGGTCGTTTGGGAGCTGGTTTGGGTTTTCACCTTTTAACGGCCTGTTTTCAAGTCTAAGTGTGATTTTTGCAAATTATCGTCATACTCTCAAACCGGGAGACTCGGGACTACGCGGTCAGTTCCTACAAGTTACATTGGTCCCGTGCGAGGTGTTCGTGCCTCCTACGGGGTTGTTTGGCGGCTGGTTTGGGTTTTCACACTTTAACGGCCTTTTTCCAAGTCTAAGTGTGATTTTTGCAAATTATTGTCATACTCTCAAACCGGGAGACCCGGGACTACGCGGTCAGTTCCTAGAAGTTACATTGGTCCCGTACGAGGTGTTCGTGCCTCTTACGGGGTCGTTTGGGGGCTGGTTTGGGTTTTCACCCTTTAACGGCCTATTTTCAAGTCTAAGTGTGATTTTTGCAAATTATCGTCATACTCTCAAACCGGGAGACCCGGGACTACGCGGTCAGTTCCTACAAGTTTCATTGGTCCCGTGAGAGGTGTTCGTGCCTCCTACGGGGTCGTTTGGGGCTGGTTTTGGGTTTTCACCCTTTAACGGCCTGTTTTCTAGTCTAAGTGTGATTTTTACAAATTATCGTCATACTCTCAAACCGGGAGACCCAGGACTACGCGGTCAGTTCCTACAAATACATTGGTCCTGTTCGAGGTGTTCGTGCCTCCTACGGGGTCGTTTGGGGGCTGGTTTGGGTTTTCACCCTTTAACGGCCCGTTTTCAAGTCTAAGTGTGATTTTTGTAAATAATCGTCATACTCTCAAACCGGGATACCCAGGACTACGCGATCAGTTCCTACAAGTTACATTGGTCCCGTGCGAGGTGTTCGTGCCTGCTACGGGGTCGTTTGGGGGCTGGTTTTGGGTTTTCACCCTTTAACGGCCTGTTTTCAAGTCTGAGTGTGATTTTTGCAAATTATCGTCATACTCTCAAACTGGGAGACCGGGGACTAAGCGGTCAGTTCCTACAAGTTACATCGGTCCCGTGCGAGGTGTTCGTGCCTCCTACGGGGTCGTTTGGGGGCTGGTTTGGGGTTTCACCCTTTAACGGCCTGTTTTCAAGTCTAAGTGTGATTTTTGTAAATTAGCGCCATACTCTCAAACCGGGAGACCCGGGACTACGCGGTCAGTTCCTACAAGTTACATTTGTCCCGTGCGAGGTGTCCGTGCCTCCTACGGGGTCGTTTGGGGGCTGGTTTAGGTTTTCACCCTTTAACGGCCTGTTTTCAAGTCTAAGTGCAATTTTTGTAAATTATCGTCATACTCTCAAACCGGGAGACCCGGGACTACGCGGTCAGTTTCTACAAATTACATTGATCCCGTGCGAGGTGTTCGTGCCTCCTACGGGGTCGTTTGGGGGCTGGTTTTGGGTTTTCACCCTTTAACGGCCTGTTTTTAAGTCTAAGTGTGATTTTTGAAAATTATCATCATACTCTCAAACCGGGAAACCCGGGACTACGCGGTCAGTTCCTACAATTTACATTAGTCCCGTGAGAGGTGTTCGTGCCTCCTACGGGGTCGTTTGGGGGCTAGTTTGGGTTTTCACCCTTTAACGGCCTGTTTTCAAGTCTAAGTGTGATTTTTGCAAATTATCATCATAATCTCAAACCGGGAGACCCGGGACTACGCGGTCAGTTCCTACAAGTTACATTGGTCCCGTGCAAGGTGTTCGTGCCTCCTACGGGGTCGTTTGGGGGTTGGTTTGGGTTTTCACCCTTTAACATCCTGTTTTCAAATCTAAGTGTGATTTTTGCAAACTATCGTCATACTCTCAAACCGGGAGACCCGGGACTACGCGGTCAGTTCCTACAAGTTACATTGGTCCCGTGCGAGGTGTTCGTACCTCCTACGGGGTCGTTTGGGGGCTGGTTTGGGTTTTCACCCTCTAACGGCCTGTTTTCAAGTCTAAGTCTGATTTTTGCAAATTATCATCATACTCTCAAACCGAAAGACCCGGGACTACGCGGTCAGTTCCTACAAGTTACATTGGTCCCGTGCGAGGTGTTCGTGCCTCCTACGGGGTCGTTTGGGGGCTGGTTTGGGTTTTCACCCTTTAACGGCCTGTTTCAAGTCTAAGTGTGATTTTTGCAAATTATCGTCATACTCTCAAACCGGGAGACCTGGGACTACGCGGTCAGTTCCTACAAGTTACATTGGTCCCGTGCGAGGTGTTCGTGCATCCTACGGAGTCGTTTGGGGGCTGGTTTGGGTTTTCACCCTTTAACGGCCTGTTTTCAAGTCTAAGTGTGATTTTTGCAAATTATCGTCATACTCTCAAACCGGGAGACCCGGGACTACGCGGTCAGTTCCTACAAGTTACATTGGTCCCGTGCGAGGTGTTCGTGCCTCCTATGGGGTCGTTTGGGGGCTGGCTTGGGTTTTCACCTTTTAACGGCCTGTTTTCAAGTCTAAGTGTGATTTTTGCAAATTATCATCATACTCTCAAACCAGGAAACCTGGGACTACGCGGTCAGTTCCAACAAGTTACATTGGTCCCGTGCGAGGTGTTCCTGCCTCCTACGGGGTCGTTTGGGGGCTGGTTTGGGTTTTCACCCTTTAACGGCCTGTTTCAAGTCTAAGTGTGATTTTTGCAAATTATCGTCATACTCTCAAACCGGGAGACCTGGGACTACGCGGTCAGTTCCTACAAGTTACATTGGTCCCGTGCGAGGTGTTCGTGCCTCCTACGGAGTCGTTTGGGGGCTGGTTTGGGTTTTCACCCTTTAACGGCCTGTTTTCAAGTCTAAGTGTGATTTTTGCAAACTATCATCATACTCTCAAACCGGGAGACCCGGGACTACGCGGTCAGTTCCTACAAGTTACATTGGTCCCGTGCGAGGTGTTCGTACCTCCTACGGGGTCGTTTGGGGGCTGGTTTGGGTTTTCACCCTCTAACGGCCTGTTTTCAAGTCTAAGTCTGATTTTTGCAAATTATCATCATACTCTCAAACCTAAAGACCCCGGACTACGCGGTCAGTTCCTACAAGTTACATTGGTCCCGTGCAAGGTGTTCGTGCCTCCTACGGGGTCGTTTGGGGGCTGGTTTGGGTTTTCACCCTTGAACGGCCTGTTTCAAGTCTAAGTGTGATTTTTGCAAATTATCGTCATACTCTCAAACCGGGAGACCTGGGACTACGCGGTCAGTTCCTACAAGTTACATTGGTCCCGTGCGAGGTGTTCGTGCCTCCTACGGAGTCGTTTGGGGGCTGGTTTGGGTTTTCACCCTTTAACGGCCTGTTTTCAAGTCTAAGTGTGATTTTTGCAAATTATCGTCACACTCACAAACCGGGAGACCCGGGACTACGCGGTCAGTTTCTAGAAGTTACATTGGTCCCGTGCGAGGTGTTCATGCCTCCTACGGTATCGTTTGGGGGCTGGTTTTGGGTTTTCACCCTTAACGGTCTGTTTTCAAGTCTAAGTGTGATTTTTGTAAATTATCGTCATACTCTCAAACCGGGAGACCCGGGACTACGCGGTCAGTTCCTACAAGTTACATTGGTCCCGTACGAGGTGTTCGTGCCTCCTACGGGGTCGTTTGGGGGCTGGCTTGGGTTTTCACCCTTTAACGGCCTGTTTTCAAGTCTAAGTGTGATTTTTGAAAATTATCGTCATACTCTCAAACCGGGAGAACCGGGACTACGCGGTCAGTTCCTACAAGTTACATTGGTCCCGTGCGAGGTGTTCGTGCCTCCTACAGGGTCGTTTGGGGGCTGGTTTGGGTTTTCACCTTTTAACGGCCTGTTTTCAAGTCTAAGTGTGATTTTTGCAAATTATCGTCATACTCTCAAACCGGGAGACTCGGGACTACGCGGTCAGTTCCTACAAGTTACATTGGTCCCGTGCGAGGTGTTCGTGCCTCCTACGGGGTTGTTTGGCGGCTGGTTTGGGTTTTCACACTTTAACGGCCTTTTTCCAAGTCTAAGTGTGATTTTTGCAAATTATTGTCATACTCTCAAACCGGGAGACCCGGGACTACGCGGTCAGTTCCTAGAAGTTACATTGGTCCCGTACGAGGTGTTCGTGCCTCTTACGGGGTCGTTTGGGGGCTGGTTTGGGTTTTCACCCTTTAACGACCTATTTTCAAGTCTAAGTGTGATTTTTGCAAATTATCGTCATACTCTCAAACTGGGAGACCCGGGACTACGCGGTCAGTTCCTACAAGTTTCATTGGTCCCGTGAGAGGTGTTCGTGCCTCCTACGGGGTCGTTTGGGGCTGGTTTTGGGTTTTCACCCTTTAACGGCCTGTTTTCTAGTCTAAGTGTGATTTTTACAAATTATCGTCATACTCTCAAACCGGGAGACCCAGGACTACGCGGTCAGTTCCTACAAATACATTGGTCCTGTGCGAGGTGTCCGTGCCTCCTACGGGGTCGTTTGGGGGCTGGTTTGGGTTTTCACCCTTTAACGGCCTGTTTTCAAGTCTAAGTGTGATTTTTGTAAATAATCGTCATACTCTCAAACCGGGATACCCAGGACTACGCGATCAGTTCCTACAAGTTACATTGGTCCCGTGCGAGGTGTTCGTGCCTGCTACGGGGTCGTTTGGGGGCTGGTTTTGGGTTTTCACCCTTTAACGGCCTGTTTTCAAGTCTGAGTGTGATTTTTGCAAATTATCGTCATACTCTCAAACTGGGAGACCGGGGACTAAGCGGTCAGTTCCTACAAGTTACATCGGTCCCGTGCGAGGTGTTCGTGCCTCCTACGGGGTCGTTTGGGGGCTGGTTTGGGGTTTCACCCTTTAACGGCCTGTTTTCAAGTCTAAGTGTGATTTTTGCAAATTAGCGCCATACTCTCAAACCGGGAGACCCGGGACTACGCGGTCAGTTCCTACAAGTTACATTTGTCCCGTGCGAGGTGTCCGTGCCTCCTACGGGGTCGTTTGGGGGCTGGTTTAGGTTTTCACCCTTTAACGGCCTGTTTTCAAGTCTAAGTGCGATTTTTGTAAATTATCGTCATACTCTCAAACCGGGAGACCCGGGACTACGCGGTCAGTTTCTACAAATTACATTGATCACGTGCGAGGTGTTCGTGCCTCCTACGGGGTCGTTTGGGGGCTGGTTTTGGGTTTTCACCCTTTAACGGCCTGTTTTTAAGTCTAAGTGTGATTTTTGAAAATTATCATCATACTCTCAAACCAGGAAACCCGGGACTACGCGGTCAGTTCCTACAATTTACATTCGTCCCGTGAGAGGTGTTCGTGCCTCCAACGGGGTCGTTTGGGGGCTAGTTTGGGTTTTCACCCTTTAACGGCCTGTTTTCAAGTCTAAGTGTGATTTTTGCAAATTATCGTCATAATCTCAAACCGGGAGACCCGGGACTACGCGGTCAGTTCCTACAAGTTACATTGGTCCCGTGCAAGGTGTTCGTGCCTCCTACGGGGTCGTTTGGGGGTTGGTTTGGGTTTTCACCCTTTAACAGCCTGTTTTCAAGTCTAAGTGTGATTTTTGCAAATTATCGTCATACTCTCAAACCGGGAGACCCGGGACTACGCGGTCAGTTCCTACAAGTTGCATTGGTCCCGTGAGAGGTGTTCGTGCCTCCTACGGGGTCGTTTGGGGGCTGGTTTAGGTTTTCAACCTTTAACGGCCTGTTTTCAAATCTAAGTGTGATTTTTGCAAACTATCATCATACTCTCAAACCGGGAGACCCGGGACTACGCGGTCAGTTCCTACAAGTTACATTGGTCCCGTGCGAGGTGTTCGTACCTCCTACGGGGTCGTTTGGGGGCTGGTTTGGGTTTTCACCCTCTAACGGCCTGTTTTCAAGTCTAAGTCTGATTTTTGCAAATTATCATCATACTCTCAAACCGAAAGACCCCGGACTACGCGGTCAGTTCCTACAAGTTACATTGGTCCCGTGCGAGGTGTTCGTGCCTCCTACGGGGTCGTTTGGGGGCTGGTTTGGGTTTTCACCCTTTAACGGCCTGTTTCAAGTCTAAGTGTGATTTTTGCAAATTATCGTCATACTCTCAAACCGGGAGACCTGGGACTACGCGGTCAGTTCCTACAAGTTACATTGGTCCCGTGCGAGGTGTTCGTGCCTCCTACGGAGTCGTTTGGGGGCTGGTTTGGGTTTTCACCCTTTAACGGCCTGTTTTCAAGTCTAAGTGTGATTTTTGCAAATTATCGTCACACTCACAAACCGGGAGACCCGGGACTACGCGGTCAGTTTCTAGAAGTTACATTGGTCCCGTGCGAGGTGTTCATGCCTCCTACGGTATCGTTTGGGGGCTGGTTTTGGGTTTTCACCCTTAACGGTCTGTTTTCAAGTCTAAGTGTGATTTTTGTAAATTATCGTCATACTCTCAAACCGGGAGACCCGGGACTACGCGGTCAGTTCCTACAAGTTACATTGGTCCCGTACGAGGTGTTCGTGCCTCCTACGGGGTCGTTTGGGGGCTGGCTTGGGTTTTCACCCTTTATCGGCCTGTTTTCAAGTCTAAGTGTGATTTTTGAAAATTATCGTCATACTCTCAAACCGGGAGAACCGGGACTACGCGGTCAGTTCCTACAAGTTACATTGGTCCCGTGCGAGGTGTTCGTGCCTCCTACAGGGTCGTTTGGGGGCTGGTTTGGGTTTTCACCTTTTAACGGCCTGTTTTCAAGTCTAAGTGTGATTTTTGCAAATTATCGTCATACTCTCAAACCGGGAGACTCGGGACTACGCGGTCAGTTCCTACAAGTTACATTGGTCCCGTGCGAGGTGTTCGTGCCTCCTACGGGGTTGTTTGGCGGCTGGTTTGGGTTTTCACACTTTAACGGCCTTTTTCCAAGTCTAAGTGTGATTTTTGCAAATTATTGTCATACTCTCAAACCGGGAGACCCGGGACTACGCGGTCAGTTCCTAGAAGTTACATTGGTCCCGTACGAGGTGTTCGTGCCTCTTACGGGGTCGTTTGGGGGCTGGTTTGGGTTTTCACCCTTTAACGGCCTATTTTCAAGTCTAAGTGTGATTTTTGCAAATTATCGTCATACTCTCAAACCGGGAGACCCGGGACTACGCGGTCAGTTCCTACAAGTTTCATTGGTCCCGTGAGAGGTGTTCGTGCCTCCTACGGGGTCGTTTGGGGCTGGTTTTGGGTTTTCACCCTTTAACGGCCTGTTTTCTAGTCTAAGTGTGATTTTTACAAATTATCGTCATACTCTCAAACCGGGAGACCCAGGACTACGCGGTCAGTTCCTACAAATACATTGGTCCTGTGCGAGGTGTCCGTGCCTCCTACGGGGTCGTTTGGGGGCTGGTTTGGGTTTTCACCCTTTAACGGCCTGTTTTCAAGTCTAAGTGTGATTTTTGTAAATAATCGTCATACTCTCAAATCGGGATACCCAGGACTACGCGATCAGTTCCTACAAGTTACATTGGTCCCGTGCGAGGTGTTCGTGCCTGCTACGGGGTCGTTTGGGGGCTGGTTTTGGGTTTTCACCCTTTAACGGCCTGTTTTCAAGTCTGAGTGGGATTTTTGCAAATTATCGTCATACTCTCAAACTGGGAGACCGGGGACTAAGCGGTCAGTTCCTACAAGTTACATCGGTCCCGTGCGAGGTGTTCGTGCCTCCTACGGGGTCGTTTGGGGGCTGGTTTGGGGTTTCACCCTTTAACGGCCTGTTTTCAAGTCTAAGTGTGATTTTTGCAAATTAGCGCCATACTCTCAAACCGGGAGACCCGGGACTACGCGGTCAGTTCCTACAAGTTACATTTGTCCCGTGCGAGGTGTCCGTGCCTCCTACGGGGTCGTTTGGGGGCTGGTTTGGGTTTTCACCCTTTAACGGCCTGTTTTCAAGTCTAAGTGTGATTTTTGCAAATTAGCGCCATACTCTCAAACCGGGAGACCCGGGACTACGCGGTCAGTTCCTACAAGTTACATTTGTCCCGTGCGAGGTGTCCGTGCCTCCTACGGGGTCGTTTGGGGGCTGGTTTAGGTTTTCACCCTTTAACGGCCTGTTTTCAAGTCTAAGTGCGATTTTTGTAAATTATCGTCATACTCTCAAACCGGGAGACCCGGGACTACGCGGTCAGTTTCTACAAATTACATTGATCACGTGCGAGGTGTTCGTGCCTCCTACGGGGTCGTTTGGGGGCTGGTTTTGGGTTTTCACCCTTTAACGGCCTGTTTTTAAGTCTAAGTGTGATTTTTGAAAATTATCATCATACTCTCAAACCAGGAAACCCGGGACTACGCGGTCAGTTCCTACAATTTACATTCGTCCCGTGAGAGGTGTTCGTGCCTCCTACGGGGTCGTTTGGGGGCTAGTTTGGGTTTTCACCCTTTAACGGCCTGTTTTCAAGTCTAAGTGTGATTTTTGCAAATTATCGTCATAATCTCAAACCGGGAGACCCGGGACTACGCGGTCAGTTCCTACAAGTTACATTGGTCCCGTGCAAGGTGTTCGTGCCTCCTACGGGGTCGTTTGGGGGTTGGTTTGGGTTTTCACCCTTTAACAGCCTGTTTTCAAGTCTAAGTGTGATTTTTGCAAATTATCGTCATACTCTCAAACCGGGAGACCCGGGACTACGCGGTCAGTTCCTACAAGTTGCATTGGTCCCGTGAGAGGTGTTCGTGCCTCCTACGGGGTCGTTTGGGGGCTGGTTTAGGTTTTCAACCTTTAACGGCCTGTTTTCAAATCTAAGTGTGATTTTTGCAAACTATCATCATACTCTCAAACCGGGAGACCCGGGACTACGCGGTCAGTTCCTACAAGTTACATTGGTCCCGTGCGAGGTGTTCGTACCTCCTACGGGGTCGTTTGGGGGCTGGTTTGGGTTTTCACCCTCTAACGGCCTGTTTTCAAGTCTAAGTCTGATTTTTGCAAATTATCATCATACTCTCAAACCGAAAGACCCCGGACTACGCGGTCAGTTCCTACAAGTTACATTGGTCCCGTGCGAGGTGTTCGTGCCTCCTACGGGGTCGTTTGGGGGCTGGTTTGGGTTTTCACCCTTTAACGGCCTGTTTCAAGTCTAAGTGTGATTTTTGCAAATTATCGTCATACTCTCAAACCGGGAGACCTGGGACTACGCGGTCAGTTCCTACAAGTTACATTGGTCCCGTGCGAGGTGTTCGTGCCTCCTACGGAGTCGTTTGGGGGCTGGTTTGGGTTTTCACCCTTTAACGGCCTGTTTTCAAGTCTAAGTGTGATTTTTGCAAATTATTGTCACACTCACAAACCGGGAGACCCGGGACTACGCGGTCAGTTTCTAGAAGTTACATTGGTCCCGTGCGAGGTGTTCATGCCTCCTACGGTATCGTTTGGGGGCTGGTTTTGGGTTTTCACCCTTAACGGTCTGTTTTCAAGTCTAAGTGTGATTTTTGTAAATTATCGTCATACTCTCAAACCGGGAGACGCGGGACTACGCGGTCAGTTCCTACAAGTTACATTGGTCCCGTACGAGGTGTTCGTGCCTCCTACGGGGTCGTTTGGGGGCTGGCTTGGGTTTTCACCCTTTAACGGCCTGTTTTCAAGTCTAAGTGTGATTTTTGAAAATTATCGTCATACTCTCAAACCGGGAGAACCGGGACTACGCGGTCAGTTCCTACAAGTTACATTGGTCCCGTGCGAGGTGTTCGTGCCTCCTACAGGGTCGTTTGGGGGCTGGTTTGGGTTTTCACCTTTTAACGGCCTGTTTTCAAGTCTAAGTGTGATTTTTGCAAATTACCGTCATACTCTCAAACCGGGAGACTCGGGACTACGCGGTCAGTTCCTACAAGTTACATTGGTCCCGTGCGAGGTGTTCGTGCCTCCTACGGGGTTGTTTGGCGGCTGGTTTGGGTTTTCACACTTTAACGGCCTTTTTCCAAGTCTAAGTGTGATTTTTGCAAATTATTGTCATACTCTCAAACCGGGAGACCCGGGACTACGCGGTCAGTTCCTAGAAGTTACATTGGTCCCGTACGAGGTGTTCGTGCCTCTTACGGGGTCGTTTGGGGGATGGTTTGGGTTTTCACCCTTTAACGGCCTATTTTCAAGTCTAAGTGTGATTTTTGCAAATTATCGTCATACTCTCAAACCGGGAGACCCGGGACTACGCGGTCAGTTCCTACAAGTTTCATTGGTCCCGTGAGAGGTGTTCGTGCCTCCTACGGGGTCGTTTGGGGCTGGTTTTGGGTTTTCACCCTTTAACGGCCTGTTTTCTAGTCTAAGTGTGATTTTTACAAATTATCGTCATACTCTCAAACCGGGAGACCCAGGACTACGCGGTCAGTTCCTACAAATACATTGGTCCTGTGCGAGGTGTCCGTGCCTCCTACGGGGTCGTTTGGGGGCTGGTTTGGGTTTTCACCCTTTAACGGCCTGTTTTCAAGTCTAAGTGTGATTTTTGTAAATAATCGTCATACTCTCAAACCGGGATACCCAGGACTACGCGATCAGTTCCTACAAGTTACATTGGTCCCGTGCGAGGTGTTCGTGCCTGCTACGGGGTCGTTTGGGGGCTGGTTTTGGGTTTTCACCCTTTAACGGCCTGTTTTCAAGTCTGAGTGTGATTTTTGCAAATTATCGTCATACTCTCAAACTGGGAGACCGGGGACTAAGCGGTCAGTTCCTACAAGTTACATCGGTCCCGTGCGAGGTGTTCGTGCCTCCTACGGGGTCGTTTGGGGGCTGGTTTGGGGTTTCACCCTTTAACGGCCTGTTTTCAAGTCTAAGTGTGATTTTTGCAAATTAGCGCCATACTCTCAAACCGGGAGACCCGGGACTACGCGGTCAGTTCCTACAAGTTACATTTGTCCCGTGCGAGGTGTCCGTGCCTCCTACGGGGTCGTTTGGGGGCTGGTTTAGGTTTTCACCCTTTAACGGCCTGTTTTCAAGTCTAAGTGCGATTTTTGTAAATTATCGTCATACTCTCAAACCGGGAGACCCGGGACTACGCGGTCAGTTTCTACAAATTACATTGATCACGTGCGAGGTGTTCGTGCCTCCTACGGGGTCGTTTGGGGGCTGGTTTTGGGTTTTCACCCTTTAACGGCCTGTTTTTAAGTCTAAGTGTGATTTTTGAAAATTATCATCATACTCTCAAACCAGGAAACCCGGGACTACGCGGTCAGTTCCTACAATTTACATTCGTCCCGTGAGAGGTGTTCGTGCCTCCTACGGGGTCGTTTGGGGGCTAGTTTGGGTTTTCACCCTTTAACGGCCTGTTTTCAAGTCTAAGTGTGATTTTTGCAAATTATCGTCATAATCTCAAACCGGGAGACCCGGGACTACGCGGTCAGTTCCTACAAGTTACATTGGTCCCGTGCAAGGTGTTCGTGCCTCCTACGGGGTCGTTTGGGGGTTGGTTTGGGTTTTCACCCTTTAACAGCCTGTTTTCAAGTCTAAGTGTGATTTTTGCAAATTATCGTCATACTCTCAAACCGGGAGACCCGGGACTACGCGGTCAGTTCCTACAAGTTGCATTGGTCCCGTGAGAGGTGTTCGTGCCTCCTACGGGATCGTTTGGGGGCTGGTTTAGGTTTTCAACCTTTAACGGCCTGTTTTCAAATCTAAGTGTGATTTTTGCAAACTATCATCATACTCTCAAACCGGGAGACCCGGGATTACGCGGTCAGTTCCTACAAGTTACATTGGTCCCGTGCGAGGTGTTCGTACCTCCTACGGGGTCGTTTGGGGGCTGGTTTGGGTTTTCACCCTCTAACGGCCTGTTTTCAAGTCTAAGTCTGATTTTTGCAAATTATCATCATACTCTCAAACCGAAAGACCCCGGACTACGCGGTCAGTTCCTACAAGTTACATTGGTCCCGTGCGAGGTGTTCGTGCCTCCTACGGGGTCGTTTGGGGGCTGGTTTGGGTTTTAACCCTTTAACGGCCTGTTTCAAGTCTAAGTGTGATTTTTGCAAATTATCGTCATACTCTCAAACCGGGAGACCTGGGACTACGCGGTCAGTTCCTACAAGTTACATTGGTCCCGTGCGAGGTGTTCGTGCCTCCTACGGAGTCGTTTGGGGGCTGGTTTGGGTTTTCACCCTTTAACGGCCTGTTTTCAAGTCTAAGTGTGATTTTTGCAAATTATCGTCACACTCACAAACCGGGAGACCCGGGACTACGCGGTCAGTTTCTAGAAGTTACATTGGTCCCGTGCGAGGTGTTCATGCCTCCTACGGTATCGTTTGGGGGCTGGTTTTGGGTTTTCACCCTTAACGGTCTGTTTTCAAGTCTAAGTGTGATTTTTGTAAATTATCGTCATACTCTCAAACCGGGAGACCCGGGACTACGCGGTCAGTTCCTACAAGTTACATTGGTCCCGTACGAGGTGTTCGTGCCTCCTACGGGGTCGTTTGGGGGCTGGCTTGGGTTTTCACCCTTTAACGGCCTGTTTTCAAGTCTAAGTGTGATTTTTGAAAATTATCGTCATACTCTCAAACCGGGAGAACCGGGACTACGCGGTCAGTTCCTACAAGTTACATTGGTCCCGTGCGAGGTGTTCGTGCCTCCTACAGGGTCGTTTGGGGGCTGGTTTGGGTTTTCACCTTTTAACGGCCTGTTTTCAAGTCTAAGTGTGATTTTTGCAAATTATCGTCATACTCTCAAACCGGGAGACTCGGGACTACGCGGTCAGTTCCTACAAGTTACATTGGTCCCGTGCGAGGTGTTCGTGCCTCCTACGGGGTTGTTTGGCGGCTGGTTTGGGTTTTCACACTTTAACGGCCTTTTTCCAAGTCTAAGTGTGATTTTTGCAAATTATTGTCATACTCTCAAACCGGGAGACCCGGGACTACGCGGTCAGTTCCTAGAAGTTACATTGGTCCCGTACGAGGTGTTCGTGCCTCTTACGGGGTCGTTTGGGGGCTGGTTTGGGTTTTCACCCTTTAACGGCCTATTTTCAAGTCTAAGTGTGATTTTTGCAAATTATCGTCATACTCTCAAACCGGGAGACCCGGGACTACGCGGTCAGTTCCTACAAGTTTCATTGGTCCCGTGAGAGGTGTTCGTGCCTCCTACGGGGTCGTTTGGGGCTGGTTTTGGGTTTTCACCCTTTAACGGCCTGTTTTCTAGTCTAAGTGTGATTTTTACAAATTATCGTCATACTCTCAAACCGGGAGACCCAGGACTACGCGGTCAGTTCCTACAAATACATTGGTCCTGTGCGAGGTGTCCGTGCCTCCTACGGGGTCGTTTGGGGGCTGGTTTGGGTTTTCACCCTTTAACGGCCTGTTTTCAAGTCTAAGTGTGATTTTTGTAAATAATCGTCATACTCTCAAACCGGGATACCCAGGACTACGCGATCAGTTCCTACAAGTTACATTGGTCCCGTGCGAGGTGTTCGTGCCTGCTACGGGGTCGTTTGGGGGCTGGTTTTGGGTTTTCACCCTTTAACGGCCTGTTTTCAAGTCTGAGTGTGATTTTTGCAAATTATCGTCATACTCTCAAACTGGGAGACCGGGGACTAAGCGGTCAGTTCCTACAAGTTACATCGGTCCCGTGCGAGGTGTTCGTGCCTCCTACGGGGTCGTTTGGGGGCTGGTTTGGGGTTTCACCCTTTAACGGCCTGTTTTCAAGTCTAAGTGTGATTTTTGCAAATTAGCGCCATACTCTCAAACCGGGAGACCCGGGACTACGCGGTCAGTTCCTACAAGTTACATTTGTCCCGTGCGAGGTGTCCGTGCCTCCTACGGGGTCGTTTGGGGGCTGGTTTAGGTTTTCACCCTTTAACGGCCTGTTTTCAAGTCTAAGTGCGATTTTTGTAAATTATCGTCATACTCTCAAACCGGGAGACCCGGGACTACGCGGTCAGTTTCTACAAATTACATTGATCACGTGCGAGGTGTTCGTGCCTCCTACGGGGTCGTTTGGGGACTGGTTTTGGGTTTTCACCCTTTAACGGCCTGTTTTTAAGTCTAAGTGTGATTTTTGAAAATTATCATCATACTCTCAAACCAGGAAACCCGGGACTACGCGGTCAGTTCCTACAATTTACATTCGTCCCGTGAGAGGTGTTCGTGCCTCCTACGGGGTCGTTTGGGGGCTAGTTTGGGTTTTCACCCTTTAACGGCCTGTTTTCAAGTCTAAGTGTGATTTTTGCAAATTATCGTCATAATCTCAAACCGGGAGACCCGGGACTACGCGGTCAGTTCCTACAAGTTACATTGGTCCCGTGCAAGGTGTTCGTGCCTCCTACGGGGTCGTTTGGGGGTTGGTTTGGGTTTTCACCCTTTAACAGCCTGTTTTCAAGTCTAAGTGTGATTTTTGCAAATTATCGTCATACTCTCAAACCGGGAGACCCGGGACTACGCGGTCAGTTCCTACAAGTTGCATTGGTCCCGTGAGAGGTGTTCGTGCCTCCTACGGGGTCGTTTGGGGGCTGGTTTAGGTTTTCAACCTTTAACGGCCTGTTTTCAAATCTAAGTGTGATTTTTGCAAACTATCATCATACTCTCAAACCGGGAGACCCGGGACTACGCGGTCAGTTCCTACAAGTTACATTGGTCCCGTGCGAGGTGTTCGTACCTCCTACGGGGTCGTTTGGGGGCTGGTTTGGGTTTTCACCCTCTAACGGCCTGTTTTCAAGTCTAAGTCTGATTTTTGCAAATTATCATCATACTCTCAAACCGAAAGACCCCGGACTACGCGGTCAGTTCCTACAAGTTACATTGGTCCCGTGCGAGGTGTTCGTGCCTCCTACGGGGTCGTTTGGGGGCTGGTTTGGGTTTTCACCCTTTAACGGCCTGTTTCAAGTCTAAGTGTGATTTTTGCAAATTATCGTCATACTCTCAAACCGGGAGACCTGGGACTACGCGGTCAGTTCCTACAAGTTACATTGGTCCCGTGCGAGGTGTTCGTGCCTCCTACGGAGTCGTTTGGGGGCTGGTTTGGGTTTTCACCCTTTAACGGCCTGTTTTCAAGTCTAAGTGTGATTTTTGCAAATTATCGTTATACTCTCAAACCGGGAGACTCGGGACTACGCGGTCAGTTCCTACAAGTTACATTGGTCCCGTGGGAGGTGTTCGTGCCTCCTACGGGGTCGTTTGGGGGCTGGTTTGGGTTTTCACCCTTTAACGTCCTATTTTCAAGTCTATGTGTAATTTTTGCAAATTATCATCATACTCTCAAACCGGGAGACCTGGGACTACGCGGTCAGTTCCTACAAGTTACATTGGTCCCGTGCGAGTTGTTCGTGCCTCCTACGGGGTCGTTTGGGGGCTGGTTTGGGTTTTCACCCTTTAACGGCCTGTTTTCAAGTCTAAGTGTGATTTTTGCAAATTATCGTCACACTCACAAACCGGGAGACCCGGGACTACGCGGTCAGTTTCTAGAAGTTACATTGGTCCCGTGCGAGGTGTTCATGCCTCCTACGGTATCGTTTGGGGGCTGGTTTTGGGTTTTCACCCTTAACGGTCTGTTTTCAAGTCTAAGTGTGATTTTTGTAAATTATCGTCATACTCTCAAACCGGGAGACCCGGGACTACGCGGTCAGTTCCTACAAGTTACATTGGTCCCGTACGAGGTGTTCGTGCCTCCTACGGGGTCGTTTGGGGGCTGGCTTGGGTTTTCACCCTTTAACGGCCTGTTTTCAAGTCTAAGTGTGATTTTTGAAAATTATCGTCATACTCTCAAACCGGGAGAACCGGGACTACGCGGTCAGTTCCTACAAGTTACATTGGTCCCGTGCGAGGTGTTCGTGCCTCCTACAGGGTCGTTTGGGGGCTGGTTTGGGTTTTCACCTTTTAACGGCCTGTTTTCAAGTCTAAGTGTGATTTTTGCAAATTATCGTCATACTCTCAAACCGGGAGACTCAGGACTACGCGGTCAGTTCCTACAAGTTACATTGGTCCCGTGCGAGGTGTTCGTGCCTCCTACGGGGTTGTTTGGCGGCTGGTTTGGGTTTTCACACTTTAACGGCCTTTTTCCAAGTCTAAGTGTGATTTTTGCAAATTATTGTCATACTCTCAAACCGGGAGACCCGGGACTACGCGGTCAGTTCCTAGAAGTTACATTGGTCCCGTACGAGGTGTTCGTGCCTCTTACGGGGTCCTTTGGGGGTTGGTTTGGGTTTTCACCCTTTAACGGCCTATTTTCAAGTCTAAGTGTGATTTTTGCAAATTATCGTCATACTCTCAAACCGGGAGACCCGGGACTACGCGGTCAGTTCCTACAAGTTTCATTGGTCCCGTGAGAGTTGTTCGTGCCTCCTACGGGGTCGTTTGGGGCTGGTTTTGGGTTTTCACCCTTTAACGGCCTGTTTTCTAGTCTAAGTGTGATTTTTACAAATTATCGTCATACTCTCAAACCGGGAGACCCAGGACTACGCGGTCAGTTCCTACAAATACATTGGTCCTGTGCGAGGTGTCCGTGCCTCCTACGGGGTCGTTTGGGGGCTGGTTTGGGTTTTCACCCTTTAACGGCCTGTTTTCAAGTCTAAGTGTTATTTTTGTAAATAATCGTCATACTCTCAAACCGGGATACCCAGGACTACGCGATCAGTTCCTACAAGTTACATTGGTCCCGTGCGAGGTGTTCGTGCCTGCTACGGGGTCGTTTGGGGGCTGGTTTTGGGTTTTCACCCTTTAACGGCCTGTTTTCAAGTCTGAGTGTGATTTTTGCAAATTATCGTCATACTCTCAAACTGGGAGACCGGGGACTAAGCGGTCAGTTCCTACAAGTTACATCGGTCCCGTGCGAGGTGTTCGTGCCTCCTACGGGGTCGTTTGGGGGCTGGTTTGGGGTTTCACCCTTTAACGGCCTGTTTTCAAGTCTAAGTGTGATTTTTGCAAATTAGCGCCATACTCTCAAACCGGGAGACCCGGGACTACGCGGTCAGTTCCTACAAGTTACATTTGTCCCGTGCGAGGTGTCCGTGCCTCCTGGGGGGTCGTTTGGGGGCTGGTTTAGGTTTTCCCCCTTTAACGGCCTGTTTTCAAGTCTAAGTGCGATTTTTGTAAATTATCGTCATACTCTCAAACCGGGAGACCCGGGACTACGCGGTCAGTTTCTACAAATTACATTGATCACGTGCGAGGTGTTCGTGCCTCCTACGGGGTCGTTTGGGGGCTGGTTTTGGGTTTTCACCCTTTAACGACCTGTTTTTAAGTCTAAGTGTGATTTTTGAAAATTATCATCATACTCTCAAACCAGGAAACCCGGGACTACGCGGTCAGTTCCTACAATTTACATTCGTCCCGTGAGAGGTGTTCGTGCCTCCTACGGGGTCGTTTGGGGGCTAGTTTGGGTTTTCACCCTTTAACGGCCTGTTTTCAAGTCTAAGTGTGATTTTTGCAAATTATCGTCATAATCTCAAACCGGGAGACCCGGGACTACGCGGTCAGTTCCTACAAGTTACATTGGTCCCGTGCAAGGTGTTCGTGCCTCCTACGGGGTCGTTTGGGGGTTGGTTTGGGTTTTCACCCTTTAACAGCCTGTTTTCAAGTCTAAGTGTGATTTTTGCAAATTATCGTCATGCTCTCAAACCGGGAGACCCGGGACTACGCGGTCAGTTCCTACAAGTTGCATTGGTCCCGTGAGAGGTGTTCGTGCCTCCTACGGGGTCGTTTGGGGGCTGGTTTAGGTTTTCAACCTTTAACGGCCTGTTTTCAAATCTAAGTGTGATTTTTGCAAACTATCATCATACTCTCAAACCGGGAGACCCGGGACTACGCGGTCAGTTCCTACAAGTTACATTGGTCCCGTGCGAGGTGTTCGTACCTCCTACGGGGTCGTTTGGGGGCTGGTTTGGGTTTTCACCCTCTAACGGCCTGTTTTCAAGTCTAAGTCTGATTTTTGCAAATTATCATCATACTCTCAAACCGAAAGACCCCGGACTACGCGGTCAGTTCCTACAAGTTACATTGGTCCCGTGCGAGGTGTTCGTGCCTCCTACGGGGTCGTTTGGGGGCTGGTTTGGGTTTTCACCCTTTAACGGCCTGTTTCAAGTCTAAGTGTGATTTTTGCAAATTATCGTCATACTCTCAAACCGGGAGACCTGGGACTACGCGGTCAGTTCCTACAAGTTACATTGGTCCCGTGCGAGGTGTTCGTGCCTCCTACGGAGTCGTTTGGGGGCTGGTTTGGGTTTTCACCCTTTAACGGCCTGTTTTCAAGTCTAAGTGTGATTTTTGCAAATTATCGTCATACTCTCAAACCGGGAGACCCGGGACTACGCGGTCAGTTCCTACAAGTTACATTGGTCCCGTGCGAGGTGTTCGTGCCTCCTACGGGGTCGTTTGGGGGCTGGCTTGGGTTTTCACCTTTTAACGACCTGTTTTCAAGTCTAAGTGTGATTTTTGCAAATTATCGTCATACTCTCAAACCAGGAGACCAGGGACTACACGGTCAGTTCCAACAAGTTACATTGGTCCCGTGCGAGGTGTTCCTGCCTCCTACGGGGTCGTTTGGGGGCTGGTTTGGGTTTTCACCCTTTAACGGCCTGTTTCAAGTCTAAGTGTGATTTTTGCAAATTATCGTCATACTCTCAAACCGGGAGACCTGGGACTACGCGGTCAGTTTTTACAAGTTACATTGGTCCCGTGCGAGGTGTTCGTGCCTCCTACGGAGTCGTTTGGGGGCTGGTTTGGGTTTTCACCCTTTAACGGCCTGTTTTCAAGTCTAAGTGTGATTTTTGCAAATTATCGTCATACTCTCAAACCGGGAGACCCGGGACTACGCGGTCAGTTCCTACAAGTTACATTGGTCCCGTGCGAGGTGTTCGTGCCTCCTACGGGGTCGTTTGGGGGCTGGCTTGGGTTTTCACCTTTTAACGGCCTGTTTTCAAGTCTAAGTGTGATTTTTGCAAATTATCGTCATACTCTCAAACCAGGAGACCAGGGACTACGCGGTCAGTTCCAACAAGTTACATTGGTCCCGTGCGAGGTGTTCCTGCCTCCTACGGGGTCGTTTGGGGGCTGGTTTGGGTTTTCACCCTTCAACGGCCTGTTTCCAAGTCTAAGTGTGATTTTTGCAAATTATCGTCATACTCTCAAACCGGGAGACCAGGGACTACGCGGTCAGTTCCTACAAGTTACATTGGTCCCGTGCGAGTTGTTCGTGCCTCCTACGGGGTCGTTTGGGGGCTGGTTTGGGTTTTCACCCTTTAACGGCCTGTTTTCAAGTCTAAGTGTGATTTTTGCAAATTATCGTCACACTCTCAAACCGGGAGACCCGGGACTACGTGGTCAGTTTCTAGAAGTTACATTGGTCCTGTGCGAGGTGTTCGTGCCTCCTACGGTATCGTTTGGGGGCTGGTTTTGGGTTTTCACCCTTAACGGTCTGTTTTCAAGTCTAAGTGTGATTTTTACAAATTATCGTCATACTCTCAAACCGGGAGACCCGGGACTACGCGGTCAGTTCCTACAAGTTACATTGGTCCCGTGCGAGGTGTCCGTGCCTCCTACAGGGTCGTTTGGGGGCTGGTTTGGTTTTCACCCTTTAACGGCCTGTTTTCAAGTCTAAGTGTGATTTTTGTAAATTATCGTCATACTCTCAAACCGGGAGACCCAGGACTACGCGGTCAGTTCCTACAATTTACAATGGTCCCGTACCAGGTGTTCGTGCCTCCTACGGGGTCGTTTGAGGGCTAGTTTTGGGTTATCACCCATTAACGGCCTGTTTTCAAGTCTAAGGGTGATTTTTGCAAATTATCATCATACTCTCAAATGGGAGACCTGGGACTACGCGGTCAGTTCCTACAAGTTACATTGGTACCGTGCGAGGTGTTCGTGCCTCCTACGGGGTCGTTTGGGGGATGGTTTGGGTTTTCACCCTTTAATGGCCTGTTTTCAAGTCTAAGTGTGATTTTTGCAAATTATCGTCATACTCTCAAACCGGGAGACCCGGGACTACGCGGTCAGTTCCTACAAGTTACATTGGTCCCGTGCGAGGTGTTCGTGCCTCCTACGGGGTCGTTTGGTGGCTGCTTTGGGTTTTCACCCTTTAACGGCCTGTTTTCAAGTCTAAGTGTGATTTTTGCAAATTATCGCCATACTCTCAAACCGAGAGACCCGGAACTACGCGGTCAGTTCCTACAAGTTACATTGGTCCCGTGCGAGGTGTCCGTGCCTCCTACGGGGTCGTTTGGGGGTTGGTTTGGGTTTTCACCCTTTAACGACCTGTTTTCTAAGTGTGATTTTTGCAAATTATCGTCATAATCTCAAACCGGGAGACCCGGGACTACGTGGTCAGTTCCTACAAGTTACATTGGTCCCGTGCGAGGTGTTCGTGCCTCCTACGGGGTCGTTTGGGGGTTGGTTTGGGTTTTCACCCTTTAACGGCATGTTTATAAGTATAACTGTGATTTTTGCAAATTATCAACATACTCTCAAACCGGGAGACTCGGGACTACGCGGTCAGTTCCTACAAGTTACATTGGTCCCGTGGTAGGTGTTCGTGCCTCCTACGGGGTCGTTTGGGGGCTGGTTTGGGTTTTCACCCTTTTACGGCCTATTTTCAAGTCTAAGTGTAATTTTTGCAAAATATCATCATACTCTCAAAACGGGAGACCCGGGACTATGCGGTCAGTTCCTACAAGTTACATTGGTCCCGTGCGAGGTGTTCGTGCCTCGTACGGGGTCGTTTGGGGGCTGGTTTGGGTTTTCACCATTTAACGGCCTGTTTTCAAGTCTAAGTGTGATTTTTGCAAATTATCGTCATACTCTCAAACCGGGAGAACCGGGACTACGCGGTCAGTTGCAACAAGTTACATTGGTCCCGTGCGAGGTGTTCGTGCCTCCTACGGGGTCGTTTGGGGGCTGGTTTGGGTTTTCACCCTTTAACGGCCTGTTTCCAAGTCTAAGTGTGATTTTTGCAAATTATCCTCATACTCTCAAATCGGGAGACCCGGGACTACGCGGTCAGTTACTACAAGTTACATTGGTCCCGTGCGAGGTGTCCGTGCCTCCTACGGGGTCGTTTGGGGGCTAGTTTGGGTTTTCACCCTTTAACGGCCTGTTTTTAAGTCTAAGTGTGATTTTTGCAAATTATCGTCATACTCTCAAACTGGGAGACCTGGGACTACGCGGTCAGTTCCTACAAGTTACATTTCTCCCGTGCGAGGTGTCCGTGCCTCCTACGGGGTCGTTTGGGGGCTGGTTTGGGTTTTCACCCTTTAACGGCCTGTTTTCAAGTCTAAGTGTGATTTTTGTAAATTATCGTCATACTCTCAAACCGGGAGACCCGGGACTATGCCGTCAGTTTCTACAAATTACATTGATCCCGTGCGAGGTGTTCGTGCCTCCTACGGGGTCGTTTGGGGGATGGTTTTGGGTTTTCACCCTCTAACGGCCTGTTTTCAAGTCTAAGTGTGATTTTTGAAAATTATCATCATACTCTCAAACCGGGAGACCCGGGACTACGCGGTCAGTTCCTACAATTTACATTCGTCCCGTGAGAGGTGTTCGTGCCTCCTACGGCGTCGTTTGGGGGCTGGTTTGGGTTTTCACGCTTTAACGGCCTGTTTTCAAGTCTAAGTGTGATTTTTGCAAATTATCGTCGTAATCTCAAACCGGGAGACCCGGGACTACGCGGTCAGTTCCTACAAGTTACATTGGTCCCGTGCGAGGTGTTCGTGCCTCCTACGGGGTCGTTTGGGGGTTGGTTTGGGTTTTCACCCTTTAACAGCCTGTTTTCATGTCTAAGTGTGATTTTTGCAAATTATCGTCATGCTCTCAAACCGGGAGACCCGGGACTACGCGGTCAGTTCCTACAAGTTACATTGGTCCCGTGAGAGGTGTTCGTGCCTCCTACGGGGTCGTTTGGGGGCTGGTTTGGGTTTTCAACCTTTAACGGCCTGTTTTCAAATCTAAGTGTGATTTTTGCAAACTATCGTCATACTCTCAAACCGAGAGACCCGGGACTACGCGGTCAGTTCCTACAAGTTACATTGGTCCCGTGCGAGGGGTTCGTGCCTCCTACGGGGTCGTTTGGGGGCTGGTTTGGGTTTTCAACCTCTAACGGCCTGTTTTCAAGTCTAAGTGTGATTTTTACAAATTATCATCATACTCTCAAACCGGAAGACCCGGGACTACGCGGTCAGTTCCTACAAGTTACATTGGTCCCGTGCGAGGTGTTCGTGCCTCCTACGGCGTCGTTTGGGGGCTGGTTTGGGTTTTCACCCTTTAACGGCCTGTTTCAAGTCTAAGTGTGATTTTTGCAAATTATCGTCATACTCTCAAACCGGGAGACCCGGGACTACGCGGTCAGTTCCTACAAGTTACATTGGTCCCGTGCGAGGTGTTCGTGCCTCCTACGGAGTCGTTTGGGGGCTGGTTTGGGTTTTCACCCTTTAACGACCTGTTTTCAAGTCTAAGTGTGATGTTTGCAAATTATCGTCATACTCTCAAACCGGGAGACCCGGGACTACGCGGTCAGTTACTATAAGTTACATTGGTCCCGTGCGAGGTGTTCGTGCCTCCTACGGGTTCGTTTTGGGGCTGGTTTGGGTTTTCACCTTTTAACGGCCTGTTTTCAAGTCTAAGTGTGATTTTTGCAAATTATCGTCATACTCTCAAACCGGGAGACCAGGGACTACGCGGTCAGTTCCTACAAGTTACATTGGTCCCGTGCGAGGTGTTCGTGCCTCCTACGGGGTCGTTTGGGGGCTGGTTTTGGTTTTCACCTTTTAACGGCCTGTTTTCAAGTCTAACTGTGATTTTTGCAAATTATCGTCATACTCTCAAACCGGGAGACCCGGGACTACGCGGTCAGTTCCTACAAGTTACATTGGTCCCGTGCGAGGTGTTCGTGCCTCCTACGGGGTCGTTTGGGGGCTGGTTTGGGTTTTCACCCTTTTACGGCCTATTTTCAAGTCTAAGTGTAATTTTTGCAAATTATCATCATACTCTCAAAACGGGAGACCCGGGACTCTAGTCGGTCAGTTCCTACAAGTTACATTGGTTCCGTGCGAGGTGTTCGTGCCTCCTACGGGGTCGTTTGGGGGCTGGTTTGGGTTTTCACCCTTTAACGGCCTGTTTCCAAGTCTAAGTGTGATTTTTGCAAACTATCGTCATATTCTCAAACCGGGAGACCCGGGACTACGCGGTCAGTTCCTACAGGTTACATTTGTCCCGTGAGAGGTGTTCGTGCCTCCTACGGGGTCGTTTGGGGGCTGGTTTGGGTTTTCACCCTTTAACGGCCTGTTTTCAAGTCTAAGTGTGATTTTTGCAAACTATCGTAATACTCTCAAACCGGGAGACCCAGGACTACGCGGTCAGTTCTTACAAGTTACATTGGTCCCGTACGAGGTGTTCGTGCCTCCTACGGGGTCGTTTGGGGGCTGGTTTTGGGTTTTCACCCTTTAACGGCCTGTTTTCAAGTCTAAGTGTGATTTTTGTAAATTATCGTCATACTCTCAAATCGGGAGACCCGGGACTACGCGGTCAGTTCCTACAAGTTACATTGGTCCCGTGCGAGCTGTTCGTGCCTCCTACGGGGTTGTTTGGGGGCTGGTTTGGGTTTTCTCCCTTTAACGGCCTGTTTCCAAGTCTAAGTGTGATTTTTGCAAATTATCATCATACTCTCAAACCGGGAGACCCCGGACTACACGGTCAGTTCCTACAAGTTACATTGGTCCCGTGCGAGGTGTTCGTACCTCCTACGGGGTGGTTTGGGGGCTGGTTTGGGTTTTCACCCTTTAACTACCTATTTTCAAGTCTAAGTGTGAATTTTGCAAATTATCGTCATACTGTCAAACCGGATGACCTGGGACTACGCGGTCAGTTCCTCCAAGTTTCATTGGTCCCATGCGAGGCGTTCGTGCCTCCTACGGGGTCGTTTGGGGGCTGGTTTGGGTTTTCACCCTTTAACGGCCTGTTTTCAAGTCTAAGTGTGATTTTTGCAAATTATCATCATACTCTCAAACCGGGAGACCCGGGACTACGCGGTCAGTTCCTACAGGTTACATTTGTCCCGTGCGAGGTGTTCGTGCCTCCTACGGCGTCGTTTGGGGGCTGGTTTGGGTTTTCACCCTTTAACGGCCTGTTTCAAGTCTAAGTGTGATTTTTGCAAACTATCGTCATACTCTCAAACCGGGAGACCCAGGACTACGCGGTCAGTTCTTACAAGTTACATTGGTCCCGTACGAGGTGTTCGTGCCTCCTACGGGGTCGTTTGGGGGCTGGTTTTGGGTTTTCACCCTTTAACGGCCTGTTTTCAAGTCTAAGTGTGATTTTTGTAAATTATCGTCATACTCTCAAATCGGGAGACCCGGGACTACGCGGTCAGTTCCTACAAGTTACATTGGTCCCGTGCAAGGTGTTCGTGCCTCCTACGGGGTCGTTTGGGGGCTGGTTTGGGTTTTCACCCTTTAACGGCCTGTTTTCAAGTCTAAGTGTGATTTTTGCAAATTATCGTCATACTCTCAAACCGGGAGACCCGGGACTACGCGGTCAGTTCCTACAAGTTACATTGGTCCCGTGCGTGGTGTTCGTGCCTCCTACGGGGTCGTTTGGGGGCTGGTTTGGGTTTTCACCTTTTAACGGCCTGTTTTCAAGTCTAAGTGTGATTTTTGCAAATTATCGTCATACTCTCAAACCGGGAGACCAGGGACTACGCGGTCAGTTGCAACAAGTTACATTGGTCCCGTGCGAGGTGTTCGTGCCTCCTACGGGGTCGTTTGGGGGCTGGTTTGGGTTTTCACCCTTTAACGGCCTGTTTCCAAGTCTAAGTGTGATTTTTGCAAATTATCGTCATACTCTCAAACCGGGAGACCAGGGACTACGCGGTCAGTTGCAACAAGTTACATTGGTCCCGTGCGAGGTGTTCGTGCCTCCTACGGGGTCGTTTGGGGGCTGGTTTGGGTTTTCACCCTTTAACGGCCTGTTTCCAAGTCTAAGTGTGATTTTTGCAATTTATCCTCATACTCTCAAACCGGGAGACCCGGGACTACGCTGTCAGTTCCTACAAGTTACATTGGTCCCGTGCCTCCTACGGGGTCGTTTGGGGGCTAGTTTGGGTTTTCACCCTTTAACGGCCTGTTTTCAAGTCTAAGTGTGATTTTTGCAAATTATCATCATACTCTCAAACTGGGAGACCTGGGACTACGCGGTCAGTTCCTACAAGTTACATTTCTCCCGTGCGAGGTGTCCGTGCCTCCTACGGGGTCGTTTGGGGGCTGGTTTGGGTTTTCACCCTTAAACGGCCTGTTTACAAGTCTAAGTGTGATTTTTGTAAATTATCGTCATACTCTCAAACCGGGAGACCCGGGACTATGCGGTCAGTTTCTACAAATTACATTGATCCCGTGCGAGGTGTTCGTGCCTCCTACGGGGTCGTTTGGGGGATGGTTTTGGGTTTTCACACTTTAACGGCCTGTTTTCAAGTCTAAGTGTGATTTTTGAAAATTATCATCATACTCTCAAACCGGGAGACCTGGGACTACGCGGTCAGTTCCTACAATTTACATTCGTCCCGTGAGAGGTGTTCGTGCCTCCTACGGCGTCGTTTGGGGGCTGGTTTGGGTTTTCACCCTTTAACGGCCTGTTTTCAAGTCTAAGTGTGATTTTTGCAAATTATCGTCGTAATCTCAAACCGGGAGACCCGGGACTACGCGGTCAGTTCCTACAAGTTACATTGGTCCCGTGAGAGGTGTTCGTGCCTCCTACGGGGTCGTTTGGGGGCTGGTTTGGGTTTTCAACCTTTAACGGCCTGTTTTCAAATCTAAGTGTGATTTTTGCAAACTATCGTCATACTCTCAAACCGGGAGACCCGGGACTACGCGGTCACTTCCTACAAGTTACATTGGTCCCGTGCGAGGTGTTCGTGCCTCCTACGGGGTCGTTTGGGGGCTGGTTTGGGTTTTCAACCTCTAACGGCCTGTTTTCAAGTCTAAGTGTGATTTTTACAAATTATCATCATACTCTCAAACCGGAAGACCCGGGACTACGCGGTCAGTTCCTACAAGTTACATTGGTCCCGTGCGAGGTGTTCGTGCCTCCTACGGCGTCGTTTGGGAGCTGGTTTGGGTTTTCACCCTTTAACGGCCTGTTTCAAGTCTAAGTGTGATTTTTGCAAATTATCGTCATACTCTCAAACTGGGAGACCCGGGACTACGCGGTCAGTTCCTACAAGTTACATTGGTCCCGTGCGAGGTTTTCGTGCCTCCTACGGAGTCGTTTGGGGGCTGGTTTGGGTTTTCACCCTTTAACGGCCTATTTTCAAGTCTAAGTGTGATGTTTGCAAATTATCGTCATACTCTCAAACCGGGAGACCCGGGACTACGCGGTCAGTTACTACAAGTTACATTGGTCCCGTACGAGGTGTTCGTGCCTCCTACGGGTTCGTTTGGGGGCTGGTTTGGGTTTTCACCTTTTAACGGCCTGTTTTCAAGTCTAAGTGTGATTTTTGCAAATTATCATCATACTCTCAAACCGGGAGACCAGGGACTACCCGGTCAGTTCCAACAAGTTACATTGGTCCCGTGCGAGGTGTTCATGCCTCCTACGGGGTCGTTTGGGGGCTGGTTTGTGTTTTCACCCTTTAACGACCTGTTTGCAAGTCTAAGTGTGATTTTTGCAAATTATCGTCATACTCTCAAACCGGGAGACCCGGGACTACGCGGTCATTTCCTACAAGTTACATTGCTCCCGTGCGAGGTGTTCGTGCCTCCTACGGGGTCGTTTGGGGGCTGGTTTGGGTTTTCACCCTTTAACGGCCTGTTTTCAAGTCTAAGTGTGATTTTTGCAAATTATCGTCATACTCTCAAACCGGGAGACCAGGGACTACGCGGTCAGTTGCAACAAGTTACATTGGTCCCGTGCGAGGTGTTCGTGCCTCCTACGGGGTCGTTTGGGGGCTGGTTTGGGTTTTCACCCTTTAACGGCCTGTTTCCAAGTCTAAGTGTGATTTTTGCAAATTATCCTCATACTCTCAAACCGGGAGACCCAGGACTACGCGGTCAGTTCCTACAAGTTACATTGGTCCCGTGCGAGGTGTTCGTGCCTCCTACGGGGTCGTTTGGGGGCTGGTTTGGGTTTTCACCCTTTAACGACCTGTTTCCAAGTCTAAGTGTGATTTTTGCAAATTATCGTCATACTCTCAAACCGGGAGACCCGGGACTACGCGGTCAGTTCCTACAAGTTACATTGCTCCCGTGCGAGGTGTTCGTGCCTCCTACGGGGTCGTTTGGGGGCTGGTTTGGGTTTTCACCCTTTAACGGCCTGTTTTCATGTCTAAGTGTGATTTTTGCAAATTATCATCACACTCTCAAACCGGGAGACCCGGGACTACGCGGTCAGTTCCTAGAAGTTACATTGGTCCCGTGCGAGGTGTTCGTGCCTCCTACGGGATCGTTTGGGGGCTGGTTTTGGGTTTTCACCCTTAACGGTCTGTTTTCAAGTCTAAGTGTGATTTTTGCAAATTATCGTCATACTCTCAAACCGGGAGACCCAGGACTACGCGGTCAGTTCCTATAAGTTACATTGGTCCCGTGCGAGGTGTCCGTGCCTCCTACGGGGTTGTTTGGGGGCTGGTTTGGTTTTCACCCTTTAACGGCCTATTTT
Source organism: Sambucus nigra (assembly GCA_949130495.1). Taxonomy (NCBI): domain Eukaryota; kingdom Viridiplantae; phylum Streptophyta; class Magnoliopsida; order Dipsacales; family Adoxaceae; genus Sambucus; species Sambucus nigra. The sequence continues at coordinate 252,767,175 of OX422223.1, read as the reverse complement.
CAAGTCTAAGTGTGATTTTTGTAAATTATCGTCATACTCTCAAACCGGGAGACCCAGGACTACGCGGTCAGTTCCTACAAGTTACATTGGTCCCGTGCGAGGTGTTCGTGCCTCCTACGGGGTCGTTTGAGGGCTGGTTTTGGGTTATCACCCTTTAACGGCCTGTTTTCAAGTCTAAGTGTGATTTTTGCAAATTATCGTCATACTCTCAAACTGGGAGACCTGGGACTATGCGGTCAGTTCCTACAAGTTACATTGGTACCGTGCGAGGTGTTCGTGCCTCCTACGGGGTCCTTTGGGGTCTGGTTTTGGGTTTTCACCCTTAACGGTCTGTTTTCAAGTCTAAGTGTGATTTTTTCAAATTATCGTCATACTCTCAAACCGGGAGACCCGGGACTATGCGGTCAGTTCCTACAAGTTACATTGGTCCCGTGCGAGGTGTCCGTGCCTCCTACGGGGTCGTTTGGGGGCTGGTTTGGTTTTCACACTTTAACGGCCTGTTTTCAAGTCTAAGTGTGATTTTTGTAAATTATCGTCATACTCTCAAATCGGGAGACCCAGGACTACGCGGTCAGTTCCTACAAGTTACATTGGTCCCGTGCGAGGTGTTCGTGCCTCCTACGGGGTCGTTTGAGGGCTGGTTTTGGGTTATCACCCTTTAACGGCCTGTTTTCAAGTCTAAGTGTGATTTTTGCAAATTATCGTCATACTCTCAAACTGGGAGACCTGGGACTACGCGGTCAGTTCCTACAAGTTACATTGGTACCGTGCGAGGTGTTCGTGCCTCCTACGGGGTCGTTTGGGGGATGGTTTGGGTTTTCACCCTTTAACGGCCTGTTTTCAAGTCTAAGTGTGATTTTTGCAAATTATCATCATACTCTCAAACCGGGAGACCCGGGACTACGTGGTCAGTTCCTACAAGTTACATTGGTCCCGTGCGAGGTGTTCGTGCCTCCTACGGGGTCGTTTGGGGGTTGGTTTGGGTTTTCACCCTTTAACGGCATGTTTACAAGTATAACTGTGATTTTTGCAAATTATCAACATACTCTCAAACCGGGAGACTCGGGACTACGCGGTCAGTTCCTAGAAGTTACATTGGTCCCGTGAGAGGTGTTCCTGCCTCCTACGGGGTCGTTTGGGGGCTGGTTTGGGTTTTCACCCTTTTACGGCCTATTTTCAAGTCTAAGTGTAATTTTTGCAAATTATCATCATACTCTCAAAACGGGAGACCCGGGACTACGCGGTCAGTTCCTACATGTTACATTGGTCCCGTGCGAGGTGTTCGTGCCTCCTACGGGGTCGTTTGGGGGCTGGTTTCGGTTTTCACCCTTTAACGGCCCGTTTTCAAGTCTAAGTGTGATTTTTGCAAATTATCGTCATACTCTCAAACCGGGAGACCCGGGACGACTCGGTCAGTTCCTACAAGTTACATTGGTCCCGTGCGAGGTGTTCGTGCCTCCTACGGGGTCTTTTGGGGGCTGGTTTTGGTTTTCACCTTTTAACGGCCTGTTTTCAAGTCTAACTGTGATTTCTGCAAATTATCGTCATACTCTCAAACCGGGAGACCCGGGACTACGCGGTCAGTTCCTACAAGTTACATTGGTCCCGTGCGAGGTGTTCGTGCCTCCTACGGGGTCGTTTGGGGGCTGGTTTGGGTTTTCCGCCTTTAACGGCCTGTTTCCAAGTCTAAGTGTGATTTTAGAAAATTATCGTCATACTCTCAAACCGGGAGACCCGGGACTACGCGGTCAGTTCCTACAGGTTACATTTGTCCCGTGAGAGGTGTTCGTGCCTCCTACGGGGTCGTTTGGGGGCTGGTTTGGGTTTTCACCCTTTAACGGCCTATTTTCAAGTCTAAGTGTGATTTTTGCAAATTATCGTCATACTCTCAAACCGGGAGACCCGGGACTACGCGGTCAGTTCCAACAAGTTACATTGGTCCCATACGAGGTGTTCGTGCCTCCTACGGGGTCGTTTGGGGGATGGTTTTGGGTTTTCACCCTTTAACGGCCTGTTTTCAAGTCTAAGTGTGATTTTTGTAAATTATCGTCATACTCTCAAATCGGGAGACCCGGGACTACGCGGTCAGTTCCTACAAGTTACATTGGTCCCGTGCGAGGTGTTCGTGCCTCCTAAGGGGTCGTTTGGGGGCTGGTTTGGGTTTTCACCTTTTAACGGCCTGTTTTCAAGTCTAAGTGTGATTTTTGCAAATTATCATCATACTCTCAAACCGGGAGACCAGGGACTACGCGGTCAGTTCCAACAAGTTACATTGGTCCCGTGCGAGGTGTTCGTGCCTCCTACGGGGTCGTTTGGGGGCTGGTTTGGGTTTTAACCCTTTAACGGCCTGTTTCCAAGTCTAAGTTTGATTTTTGCAAATTATCGTCATACTCTCAAACCGGGAGACCCGGGACTACGCGGTCAGTTCCTACAAGTTACATTGGTCCCGTGCGAGGTGTTCGTGCCTCCTACGGGGTCGTTTGGGGGCTGGTTTGGGTTTTCACCCTTTAACGGCCTGTTTCCAAGTCTAAGTGTGATATTTGCAACGTATCGTCATACTCTCAAACCGGGAGACCTGGGACTACGCGGTCAGTTCCTACAAGTTACATTGGTCTCGTGCGAGGTGTTCGTGCCTCCTACGGGGTCGTTTGGGGGCTGGTTTTGGTTTTCACCCTTTAACGGCCTGTTTCAAGTCTAAGTGTGATTTTTGCAAATTATCATCATACTCTCAAACCGGGAGACCCGGGACTACGCGGTCAGTTCCTACAAGTTACATTGGTCCCGTGCGAGGTGTTCGTGCCTCCTCCGGAGTCGTTTGGGGGCTGGTTTGGGTTTTCACCCTTTAACGGCCTGTTTTCAAGTCTAAGTGTGATGTTTGCAAATTATCGTCATACTCTCAAACCGGGAGACCCGGGACTACGCGGTCAGTTCCTACAAGTTACATTGGTCCCGTGCGAGGTGTCCGTGCCTCCTACGGGGTCGTTTGGGGGCTGTTTTGGATTTTCACCTTTTTACGGCCTGTTTTCAAGTCTAAGTGTGATTTTTGCAAATTATCATCATACTCTCAAACCGGGAGACCAGGGACTACACGGTCAGTTCCAACAAGTTACATTGGTCCCGTGCGAGGTGTTCGTGCCTCCTACGGGGTCGTTTGGGGGCTGGTTTGGGTTTTCACCCTTTAACGGCCTGTTTTCAAGTCTAATGTAATTTTTGCAAATTATCATCATACTCTCAAAACGGGAGACCCGGGACTACGCGGTCAGTTCCTACAAGTTACATTGGTCCCGTGCGAGGTGTTCGTGCCTCCTACGGGGTCGTTTGGGGGCTGGTTTGGGTTTTCACCCTTTAACGGCCTGTTTCCAAGTCTAAGTGTGATATTTGCAACGTATCGTCATACTCTCAAACCGGGAGACCTGGGACTACGCGGTCAGTTCCTACAAGTTACATTGGTCTCGTGCGAGGTGTTCGTGCCTCCTACGGGGTCGTTTGGGGGCTGGTTTTGGTTTTCACCCTTTAACGGCCTGTTTCAAGTCTAAGTGTGATTTTTGCAAATTATCATCATACTCTCAAACCGGGAGACCCGGGACTACGCGGTCAGTTCCTACAAGTTACATTGGTCCCGTGCGAGGTGTTCGTGCCTCCTCCGGAGTCGTTTGGGGGCTGGTTTGGGTTTTCACCCTTTAACGGCCTGTTTTCAAGTCTAAGTGTGATGTTTGCAAATTATCGTCATACTCTCAAACCGGGAGACCCGGGACTACGCGGTCAGTTCCTACAAGTTACATTGGTCCCGTGCGAGGTGTCCGTGCCTCCTACGGGGTCGTTTGGGGGCTGGTTTGGATTTTCACCTTTTTACGGCCTGTTTTCAAGTCTAAGTGTGATTTTTGCAAATTATCATCATGCTCTCAAACCGGGAGACCAGGGACTACGCGGTCAGTTCCAACAAGTTACATTGGTCCCGTGCGAGGTGTTCGTGCCTCCTACGGGGTCGTTTGGGGGCTGGTTTGGGTTTTCACCCTTTAACGGCCTGTTTTCAAGTCTAAGAGTGATTTTTGCAAATTATCGTCATACTCTCAAACCGGGAGACCCGGGACTACGCGCTCAGTTCCTACAAGTTACATTGGTCCCGTGCGAGGTGTTCGTGCCTCCTACGGGGTCGTTTGGGGGCTGGTTTTGGTTTTCACCTTTTATCGGCCTGTTTTCAAGTCTAACTGTGATTTTTGCAAATTATCGTCATACTCTCAAACCGGGAGACCCGGGACTACGCGGTCAGTTCCTACAAGTTACATTTGTCCCGTGCGAGGTCTTCGTGCCTCCTACGGGGTCGTTTGGGGGCTGGTTTGGGTTTTCACCCTTCAACGGCCTGTTTCCAAGTCTAAGTGTGATTTCTGCAAATTATCGTCTTACTCTCAAACTGGGAGACCCGGGACTATGCGGTCAGTTCCTACAGGTTACATTTGTCCCGTGAGAGGTGTTCGTGCCTCCTACGGGGTCGTTTGGGGGCTGGTTTGGGTTTTCACCATTTAACGGCCTGTTTTCAAGTCTAAGTGTGATTTTTGCAAATTATCGTCATACTCTCAAACCGGGAGACCCGGGACTACGCGGTCAGTTCCTACAAGTTACATTGGTCCCGTACGAGGTGTTTGTGCCTCCTACGTGGTCGTTTGGGGGCTGGTTTGGGTTTTCACCCTTTAACGGCCTATTTTAAAGTCTAAGTGTGATTTTTGCAAATTATCGCCATACTCTCAAACCGAGAGACCCGGAACTACGCGGTCAGTTCCTACAAGTTACATTGGTCCCGTGCGAGGTGTCCGTGCCTCCTACGGGGTCGTTTTGGGGCTGGTTTGGGTTTTCAACCTTTAACGGCCTGTTTTCAAATCTAAGTGTGATTTTTGCAAACTATCGTCATACTCTCAAACCGGGAGACCCAGGACTACGCGGTCAGTTCCTACAAGTTACATTGGTCCCGTGCGAGGTGTTCGTGCCTCCTACGGGTTCGTTTGGGGGCTGCTTTGGGTTTTCAACCTCTAACGGCCTATTTTCAAGTCTAAGTGTGATTTTTACAAATTATCATCATACACTCAAACCGGAAGACCCGGGACTACGCGGTCAGTTCCTACAAGTTACATTGGTCCCGTGCGAGGTGTTCGTGCCTCCTACGGCGTCGTTTGGGGGCTGGTTTTGGTTTTCACCCTTTAACGGCCTGTTTCAAGTCTAAGTGTGATTTTTGCAAATTATCATCATACTCTCAAACCGGGAGACCCGGGACTACGCGGTCAGTTCCTACAAGTTACATTGGTCCCGTGCGAGGTGTTCGTGCCTCCTCCGGAGTCGTTTGGGGGCTGGTTTGGGTTTTCACCCTTTAACGGCCTGTTTTCAAGTCTAAGTGTGATGTTTGCAAATTATCGTCATACTCTCAAACTGGGAGACCCGGGACTACGCGGTCAGTTCCTACAAGTTACATTGGTCCCGTGCGAGGTGTCCGTGCCTCCTACGGGGTCGTTTGGGGGCTGGTTTGGATTTTCACCTTTTTACGGCCTGTTTTCAAGTCTAAGTGTGATTTTTGCAAATTATCGTCATACTCTCAAACCGGGAGACCAGGGACTACGCGGTCAGTTCCAACAAGTTACATTGGTCCCGTGCGAGGTGTTCGTGCCTCCTACGGGGTCGTTTGGGGGCTGGTTTGGGTTTTCACCCTTTAACGGCCTGTTTCCAAGTCTAAGTGTGATTTTTGCAAATTATCGTCATACTCTCAAACCGGGAGACCCGGGACTACGCGGTCAGTTCCTACAAGTTACATTGGTCCCGTGCGACGTGTTCGTGCATCCTACGGGGTCTATTGGGGGCTGGTTTGGGTTTTCACCCTTTAACGGCCTGTTTTCAAGTCTAAGTGTGATTTTTGCAAATTATCATCACACTCTCAAACCGGGAGACCCGGGACTACGCGGTCAGTTCCTAGAAGTTACATTGGTCCCGTGCGAGGTGTTCGTGCCTCCAACGGGATCGTTTGGGGTCTGGTTTTGGGTTTGCACCCTTAACGGTCTGTTTTCAAGTCTAAGTGTGATTTTTGCAAATTATCGTCATACTCTCAAATCGGGAGACCCGGGACTACGCGGTCAGTTCCTACAAGTTACATTGGTACCGTGCGAGGTGTTCGTGCCTCCTACGGGGTCGTTTGGGGGTTGGTTTGGGTTTTCACCCTTTAATGGCCTGTTTTCAAGTCTAAGTGTGATTTTTGCAAATTATCGTCATACTCTCAAACTGGGAGACCCGGGACTACGCGGTCAGTTCCTACAAGTTACATTGGTCCCGTGCGAGGTGTTCGTGCCTCCTACGGGGTCGTTTGGGGGATGGTTTGGCTTTTCACCCTTTAACGGCCTGTTTTCAAGTCTAAGTGTGATTTTTGTAAATTATCGCCATACTCTCAAATCGAGAGACCCGGAATTACGCGGTCAGTTCCTACAAGTTACATTGGTCTCGTGCGAGGTGTCCGTGCCTCCTACGGGGTCGTTTGGAGGCTGGTTTGGGTTTTCACCCTTTAACGGCCTATTTTCTAAGTGTGATTTTTGCAAATTATCATCATACTCTCAAACCGGGAGACCCGGGACTACGTGGTCAGTTCCTACAAGTTACATTGGTCCCGTGCGAGGTGTTCGTGCCTCCTACGGGGTCGTTTGGGGGCTGGTTTTGGTTTTCACCTTTTATCGGCCTGTTTTCAAGTCTAACTGTGATTTTTGCAAATTATCGTCATACTCTCAAACCGGGAGACCCGGGACTACGCGGTCAGTTCCTACAAGTTACATTAGTCCCGTGCGAGGTCTTCGTGCCTCCTACGGGGTCGTTTGGGGGCTGGTTTGGGTTTTCACCCTTTAACGGCCTGTTTCCAAGTCTAAGTGTGATTTTTGCAAATTATCGTCATACTCTCAAACCGGGAGACCCGGGACTACGCGGTCAGTTCCTACAAGTTACATTGGTCCCGTGCGACGTGTTCGTACCTCCTACGGGGTCGTTTGGGGGCTGGTTTGGGTTTTCACCCTTTAACGGCCTGTTTTCAAGTCTAAGTGTGATTTTTGCAAATTATCGCCATACTCTCAAACCGAGAGACCCGGAACTACGCGGTCAGTTCCTACAAGTTACATTGGTCCCGTGCGAGGTGTCTGTGCCTCTTACAGGGTCGTTTGGGGGCTGCTTTGGGTTTTCAACCTCTAACGGCCTGTTTTCAAATCTAAGTGTGATTTTTGCAAACTATCATCATACTCTCAAACCGGGAGACCCGGGACTACGCGGTCAGTTCCTACAAGTTACATTGGTCCCGTGCGAGGTGTTCGTGCCTCCTACGGGGTCGTTTGGGGGCTGCTTTGGGTTTTCAACCTCTAACGGCCTGTTTTCAAGTCTAAGTGTGATTTTTACAAATTATCATCATACTCTCAAACCGGAAGACCCAGGACTACGCGGTCAGTTCCTACAAGTTACATTGGTCCCGTGCGAGGTGTTCGTGCCTCCTACGGCGTCGTTTGGGGGCTGGTTTGGGTTTTCACCCTTTAACGGCCTGTTTCAAGTCTAAGTGTGATTTTTGCAAATTATCATCATACTCTCAAACCGGGAGACCCGGGACTACGCGGTCAGTTCCTACAAGTTACATTGGTCCCGTACGAGGTGTTTGTGCCTCCTACGTGGTCGTTTGGGGGCTGGTTTGGGTTTTCACCCTTTAACGGCCAGTTTTCAAATCTAAGTGTGATTTTTGCAAACTATCGTCTTACTCTCAAACCGGGAGACCCGGGACTACGCGGTCAGTTCCTACAAGTTACATTGGTCCCGTGCGAGGTGTTCGTGCCTCCTACGGGGTCGTTTGGGGGCTGCTTTGGGTTTTCAACCTCTAACGGCCTGTTTTCAAATCTAAGTGTGATTTTTGCAAACTATCGTCATACTCTCAAATCGGGAGACCCGGGACTACGCGGGGAGTTCCTACAAGTTACATTGGTCCCGTGCGAGGTGTTCGGGCCTCCTACGGGGTCGTTTGGGGGCTGCTTTGGGTTTTCAACCTCTAACGGCCTGTTTTCAAGTCTAAGTGTGATTTTTACAAATTATCATCATACTCTCAAACCGGAAGACCCGGGACTACGCGGTCAGTTCCTACAAGTTACATTGGTCCCGTGCGAGGTGTTCGTGCCTCCTACGGCGTCGTTTGGGGGCTGGTTTGGGTTTTCACCCTTTAACGGCCTGTTTCAAGTCTAAGTGTGATTTTTGCAAATTATCATCATACTCTCAAACCGGGAGACCCGGGACTATGCGGTCAATTCCTACAAGTTACATTGGTCCCGTGCGAGGTGTTCGGGCCTCCTACGGGGTCGTTTGGGGGCTGCTTTGGGTTTTCAACCTCTAACGGCCTGTTTTCAAGTCTAAGTGTGATTTTTACAAATTATTATCATACTCTCAAACCGGAAGACCCGGGACTACGCGGTCAGTTCCTACAAGTTACATTGGTCCCGTGCGAGGTGTTCGTGCCTCCTACGGCGTCGTTTGGGGGCTGGTTTGGGTTTTCACCCTTTAACGGCCTGTTTCAAGTCTAAGTGTGATTTTTGCAAATTATCATCATACTCTCAAACTGGGAGACCCGGGACTACGCGGTCAGTTCCTACAAGTTACATTGGTCCCGTGCGAGGTGTTCGTGCCTCCTCCGGAGTCGTTTGGGGGCTGGTTTGGGTTTTCACCCTTTAACGGCCTGTTTTCAAGTCTAAGTGTGATGTTTGCAAATTATCGTCATACTCTCAAACCGGGAGACCCGGGACTACGCGGTCAGTTCCTACAAGTTACATTGGTCCCGTGCGACGTGTTCGTGCCTCCTACGGGGTCGTTTGGGGGCTGCTTTGGGTTTTCACCCTTTAACGGCCTGTTTCCAAGTCTAAGTGTGATTTTTGCAAATTATCGTCATACTCTCAAACCGGGAGACCCGGGACTACGCGGTCAGTTCCTACAAGTTACATTGGTCCCGTGCGACGTGTCCGTGCCTCCTACGGGGTCGTTTGGGGGCTGCTTTGGGTTTTCAACCTCTAACGGCCTGTTTTCAAGTCTAAGTGTGATTTTTGCAAATTATCATCATACTCTCAAACCGGAAGACCCGGGACTACGCGGTCAGTTCCTACAAGTTACATTGGTCCCGTGCGAGGTGTTCGTGCCTCCTACGGCGTCGTTTGGGGGCTGGTTTGGGTTTTCACCCTTTAACGGCCTGTTTCAAGTCTAAGTGTGATTTTTGCAAATTATCATCATACTCTCAAACCGGGAGACCCGGGACTACGCGGTCAGTTCCTACAAGTTACATTGGTCCCGTGCGAGGTGTTCGTGCCTCCTACGGGGTCGTTTGGGGGCTGGTTTGGGTTTTCACCCTTTAACGGCCTGTTTTCAAGTTTAAGTGTGATTTTTGCAAATTATCATCACACTCTCAAACCGGGAGACCCGGGACTACGCGGTCAGTTCCTAGAAGTTACATTGGTCCCGTGCGAGGTGTTCGTGCCTCCTACGGGATTGTTTGGTGTCTGGTTTTGGGTTTTCACCCTTAACGGTCTGTTTTCAAGTCTAAGTGTGATTTTTGCAAATTATCGTCATACTCTCAAACCGGGAGACTCGGGACTACGCGGTCAGTTCCTACAAGTTACATTGGTCCCGTGCGAGGTGTCCGTGCCTCCTACGGGGTCGTTTGGGGGCTGGTTTCGTTTTCACCCTTTAACGGCCTGTTTTCAAGTCTAAGTGTGATTTTTGCAAATTATCATCATACTCTCAAACCGGGAGACCCGGGACTACGCGGTCAGTTCCTACAAGTTACATTGGTCCCGTACGAGGTGTTTGTGCCTCCTACGTGGTCGTTTGGGGGCTGGTTTGGGTTTTCACCCTTTAACGGCCTGTTTTCAAATCTAAGTGTGATTTTTGCAAACTATCGTCATACTCTCAAACCGGGAGACCCGGGACTACGCGGTCAGTTCCTACAAGTTACATTGCTCCCGTGCGAGGTGTTCGTGCCTCCTACGGGGTCGTTTGGGGGCTGCTTTGGGTTTTCAACCTCTAACGGCCTGTTTTCAAATCTAAGTGTGATTTTTGCAAACTATCGTCATACTCTCAAACTGGGAGACCCGGGACTACGCGGTCAGTTCCTACAAGTTACATTGGTCCCGTGCGAGGTGTTCGTGCCTCCTACGGGGTCGTTTGGGGGCTGCTTTGGGTTTTCAACCTCTAACGGCCTGTTTTCAAGTCTAAGTGTGATTTTTACAAATTATCATCATACTCTCAAACCGAAAGACCCGGGACTACGCGGTCAGTTCCTACAAGTTACATTGGTCCCGTGCGAGGTGTTCGTGCCTCCTACGGCGTCGTTTGGCGGCTGGTTTGGGTTTTCACTCTTTAACGGCCTGTTTCAAGTCTAAGTGTGATTTTTGCAAATTATCATCATACTCTCAAACCGGGAGACCCGGGACTACGCGGTCAGTTCCTACAAGTTACATTGGTCCCGTGCGAGGTGTTCGTGCCTCCTCCGAAGTCGTTTGGAGGCTGGTTTGGGTTTTCACCCTTTAACGGCCTGTTTTCAAGTCTAAGTGTGATGTTTGCAAATTATCGTCATACTCTCAAACCGGGAGACCCGGGACTACGCGGTCAGTTCCTACAAGTTACATTGGTCCCGTGCGACGTGTTCGTGCCTCCTACGGGGTCGTTTGGGGGCTGCTTTGGGTTTTCACCCTTTAACGGCCTGTTTCCAAGTCTAAGTGTGATTTTTGCAAATTATCGTCATACTCTCAAACCGGGAGACCCGGGACTACGCGGTCAGTTCCTACAAGTTACATTGGTCCCGTGCGACGTGTCCGTGCCTCCTACGGGGTCGTTTGGGGGCTGCTTTGGGTTTTCAACCTCTAACGGCCTGTTTTCAAGTCTAAGTGTGATTTTTGCAAATTATCATCATACTCTCAAACCGGAAGACCCGGGACTACGCGGTCAGTTCCTACAAGTTACTTTGGTCCCGTGCGAGGTGTTCGTGCCTCCTACGGCGTCGTTTGGGGGCTGGTTTGGGTTTTCACCCTTTAACGGCCTGTTTCAAGTCTAAGTGTGATTTTTGCAAATTATCATCATACTCTCAAACCGGGAGACCCGAGACTACGCGGTCAGTTCCTACAAGTTACATTGGTCCCGTGCGAGGTGTTCGTGCCTCCTACGGGGTCGTTTGGGGGCTGGTTTGGGTTTTCACCCTTTAACGGCCTGTTTTCAAGTTTAAGTGTGATGTTTGCAAATTATCGTCATACTCTTAAACCGGGAGACCAGGGACTACGCGGTCAGTTCCAACAAGTTACATTGGTCCCGTACGAGGTGTTTGTGCCTCCTACGGGGTCGTTTGGGGGCTGGTTTGGGTTTTCACCCTTTAACGGCCTGTTTCCAAGTCTAAGTGTGATTTTTGCAAATTATCGTCATACTCTCAAACTGGGAGACCCAGGACTACGCGGTCAGTTCCTACAAGTTACATTGGTCCCTTGCGACGTGTTCGTACCTCCTACGGGGTCGTTTGGGGGCTGGTTTGGGTTTTCACCCTTTAACGGCCTGTTTTCAAGTCTAAGTGTGATTTTTGCAAATTATCATCACACTCTCAAACCGGGAGACCCGGGACTACGCGGTCAGTTCCTAGAAGTTACATTGGTCCCGTGCGAGGTGTTCGTGCCTCCTACGGGATTGTTTGGGGTCTGGTTTTGGGTTTTCACCCTTAACGGTCTGTTTTCAAGTCTAAGTGTGATTTTTGCAAATTATCGTCATACTCTCAAACAGGGAGACCCGGGACTACGCGGTCAGTTCCTACAAGTTACATTGGTCCCGTGCGAGGTGTCCGTGCCTCCTACGGGGTCGTTTGGGGGCTGGTTTCGTTTTCACCCTTTAACGGCCTGTTTTCAAGTCTAAGTGTGATTTTTGTAAATTATCGTCATACTCTCAAACCGGGAGACCCAGGACTACGCGGTCAGTTCCTACAAGTTACATTGGTCCCGTGCGAGGTGTTCGTGCCTCCTACGGGGTCGTTTAAGGGCTGGTTTTGGGTTATCACCCTTTAACGGCCTGTTTTCAAGTCTAAGTGTGATTTTTGCAAATTATCGTCATACTCTCAAACTGGGAGACCTGGGACTACGCGGTTAGTTCCTACAAGTTACATTGGTACCGTGCGAGGTGTTCGTGCCTCCTACGGGGTCGTTTGCGGGTTGGTTTGGGTTTTCACCCTTTAATGGCCTGTTTTCAAGTCTAAGTCTGATTTTTGCAAATTATCGTCATACTCTCAAACTGGGAGACCCGGGACTACGCGGTCAGTTCCTACAAGTTACATTGGTCTCGTGCGAGGTGTCCGTGCCTCCTACGGGGTCGTTTGGGTGCTGGTTTGGGTTTTCACCCTTTAACGGCCTGTTTTCTAAGTGTGATTTTTGCAAATTATCGTCATACTCTCAAACCGGGAGACCCGGGACTACGTGGTCAGTTCCTACAAGTTACATTGGTCCCGTGCGAGGTGTTCGTGCCTCCTACGGGGTCGTTTGGGGGTTGGTTTGGGTTTTCACCCTTTAACGGCATGTTTACAAGTATAACTGTTATTTTTGCAAATTATCAACATACTCTCAAACCGGGAGACTCGGGACTACGCGGTCAGTTCCTACAAGTTACATTGGTCCCGTGGGAGGTGTTCGTGCCTCCTACGGGGTCGTTTGGGGGCTGGTTCGGGTTTTCACCCTTTTACGGCCTATTTTCAAGTCTAAGTGTAATTTTTGCAAATTATCATCATACTCTCAAAACGGGAGACCCGGGACTACGCGGTCAGTTCCTACATGTTACATTGGTCCCGTGCTAGGTGTTCGTGCCTCCTACGGGGTCGTTTGTGGGCTGGTTTGGGTTTTCACCCTTTAACGGCCCGTTTTCAAGTCTAAGTGTGATTTTTGCAAATTATCGTCATACTCTCAAACCGGGAGACCCAGGACTCCGCGGTCAGTTCCTACAAGTTACATTGGTCCCGTGCGAGGTGTTCGTGACTCCTACGGGGTCGTTTGGGGGCTGGTTTGGGTTTTCACCCTTTAACGGCCTGTTTTCTAAGTGTGATTTTTGCAAATTATCGTCATACTCTCAAACCGGGAGACCCGGGACTACGTGGTCAGTTCCTACAAGTTACATTGGTCCCGTGCGAGGTGTTCGTGCCTCCTACGGTGTCGTTTGGGGGTTGGTTTGGGTTTTCACCCTTTAACGGCACGTTTACAAGTATAACTGTGATTTTTGCAAATTATCAACATACTCTCAAACCGGGAGACTCGGGACTATGCGGTCAGTTCCTACAAGTTACATTGGTCCCGTGGGAGGTGTTCGTGCGTCCTACGGGGTCGTTTGGGGGCTGGTTTGGGTTTTCACCCTTTTACGGCCTATTTTTAAGTCTAAGTGTAATTTTTGCAAATTATCATCATACTCTCAAACCGGGAGACCCGGGACTACGCGGTCAGTTCCTACAAGTTACATTGGTCCCGTACGAGGTGTTTGTGCCTCCTACGTGGTCGTTTGGGGGCTAGTTTGGGTTTTCACCCTTTAACGGCCTGTTTTCAAATCTAAGTGTGATTTTTGCAAACTATCGTCATACTCTCAAACCGGGAGACCCGGGACTACGCGGTCAGTTCCTACAAGTTACATTGGTCCCGTGCGAGGTGTTCGTGCCTCCTATGGGGTCGTTTGGGGGCTGCTTTGGGTTTTCAACCTCTAACGGCCTGTTTTCAAATCTAAGTGTGATTTTTGCAAACTATCGTCATACTCTCAAACCGGGAGACCCGGGACTACGCGGTCAGTTCCTACAAGTTACATTGGTCCCGTGCGAGGTGTTCGTGCCTCCTACGGGGTCGTTTGGGGGCTGCTTTGGGTTTTCAACCTCTAACGGCCTGTTTTCAAGTCTAAGTGTGATTTTTACAAATTTTCATCATACTCTCAAACCGGAAGACCCGGGACTACGCGGTCAGTTCCTACAAGTTACATTGGTCCCGTGCGAGGTGTTCGTGCCTCCTACGGCGTCGTTTGGGGGCTGGTTTGGGTTTTCACCCTTTAACGGCCTGTTTCAAGTCTAAGTGTGATTTTTGCAAATTATCATCATACTCTCAAACCGGGAGACCCGGGACTACGCGGTCAGTTCCTACAAGTTACATTGGTCCCGTGCGAGGTGTTCGTGCCTCCTCCGGAGTCGTTTGGGGGCTGGTTTGGGTTTTCACCCTTTAACGGCCTGTTTTCAAGTCTAAGTGTGATGTTTGCAAATTATCGTCATACTCTCAAACCGGGAGACCCGGGACTACGCGGTCAGTTCCTACAAGTTACATTGGTCCCGTGCGAGGTGTTCGTGCCTCCTACGGGGTCGTTTGGGGGCTGGTTTGGGTTTTCACCCTTTAACGGCCTGTTTTCAAGTTTAAGTGTGATGTTTGCAAATTATCATCATACTCTTAAACCGGGAGACCAGGGACTACGCGGTCAGTTCCAACAAGTTACATTGGTCCCGTACGAGGTGTTTGTGCCTCCTACGGGGTCGTTTGGGGGCTGGTTTGGGTTTTCACCCTTTAACGGCCTGTTTCCAAGTCTAAGTGTGATTTTTGCAAATTATCGTCATACTCTCAAACTGGGAGACCCAGGACTACGCGGTCAGTTCCTACAAGTTACATTGGTCCCTTGCGACGTGTTCGTACCTCCTACGGGGTCGTTTGGGGGCTGGTTTGGGTTTTCACCCTTTAACGGCCTGTTTTCAAGTCTAAGTGTGATTTTTGCAAATTATCATCACACTCTCAAACCGGGAGACCCGGGACTACGCGGTCAGTTCCTAGAAGTTACATTGGTCCCGTGCGAGGTGTTCGTGCCTCCTACGGGATTGTTTGGGGTCTGGTTTTGGGTTTTCACCCTTAACGGTCTGTTTTCAAGTCTAAGTGTGATTTTTGCAAATTATCGTCATACTCTCAAACAGGGAGACCCGGGACTACGCGGTCAGTTCCTACAAGTTACATTGGTCCCGTGCGAGGTGTCCGTGCCTCCTACGGGGTCGTTTGGGGGCTGGTTTCGTTTTCACCCTTTAACGGCCTGTTTTCAAGTCTAAGTGTGATTTTTGTAAATTATCGTCATACTCTCAAATCGGGAGACCCAGGACTACGCGGTCAGTTCCTACAAGTTACATTGGTCCCGTGCGAGGTGTTCGTGCCTCCTACGGGGTCGTTTGAGGGCTGGTTTTGGGTTATCACCCTTTAACGGCCTGTTTTCAAGTCTAAGTGTGATTTTTGCAAATTATCGTCATACTCTCAAACTGGGAGACCTGGGACTACGCGGTTAGTTCCTACAAGTTACATTGGTACCGTGCGAGGTGTTCGTGCCTCCTACGGGGTCGTTTGCGGGTTGGTTTGGGTTTTCACCCTTTAATGGCCTGTTTTCAAGTCTAAGTGTGATTTTTGCAAATTATCGTCATACTCTCAAACTGGGAGACCCGGGACTACGCGGTCAGTTCCTACAAGTTACATTGGTCTCGTGCGAGGTGTCCGTGCCTCCTACGGGGTCGTTTGGGTGCTGGTTTGGGTTTTCACCCTTTAACGGCCTGTTTTCTAAGTGTGATTTTTGCAAATTATCGTCATACTCTCAAACCGGGAGACCCGGGACTACGTGGTCAGTTCCTACAAGTTACATTGGTCCCGTGCGAGGTGTTCGTGCCTCCTACGGGGTCGTTTGGGGGTTGGTTTGGGTTTTCACCCTTTAACGGCATGTTTACAAGTATAACTGTGATTTTTGCAAATTATCAACATACTCTCAAACCGGGAGACTCGGGACTACGCGGTCAGTTCCTACAAGTTACATTGGTCCCGTGGGAGGTGTTCGTGCCTCCTACGGGGTCGTTTGGGGGCTGGTTCGGGTTTTCACCCTTTTACGGCCTATTTTCAAGTCTAAGTGTAATTTTTGCAAATTATCATCATACTCTCAAAACGGGAGACCCGGGACTACGCGGTCAGTTCCTACATGTTACATTGGTCCCGTGCTAGGTGTTCGTGCCTCCTACGGGGTCGTTTGTGGGCTGGTTTGGGTTTTCACCCTTTAACGGCCCGTTTTCAAGTCTAAGTGTGATTTTTGCAAATTATCGTCATACTCTCAAACCGGGAGACCCAGGACTCCGCGGTCAGTTCCTACAAGTTACATTGGTCCCGTGCGAGGTGTTCGTGACTCCTACGGGGTCGTTTGGGGGCTGGTTTGGGTTTTCACCCTTTAACGGCCTGTTTTCTAAGTGTGATTTTTGCAAATTATCGTCATACTCTCAAACCGGGAGACCCGGGACTACGTGGTCAGTTCCTACAAGTTACATTGGTCCCGTGCGAGGTGTTCGTGCCTCCTACGGTGTCGTTTGGGGGTTGGTTTGGGTTTTCACCCTTTAACGGCACGTTTACAAGTATAACTGTGATTTTTGCAAATTATCAACATACTCTCAAACCGGGAGACTCGGGACTATGCGGTCAGTTCCTACAAGTTACATTGGTCCCGTGGGAGGTGTTCGTGCCTCCTACGGGGTCGTTTGGGGGCTGGTTTGGGTTTTCACCCTTTTACGGCCTATTTTCAAGTCTAAGTGTAATTTTTGCAAATTATCATCATACTCTCAAACCGGGAGACCCGGGACTACGCGGTCAGTTCCTACAAGTTACATTGGTCCCGTACGAGGTGTTTGTGCCTCCTACGTGGTCGTTTGGGGGCTAGTTTGGGTTTTCACCCTTTAACGGCCTGTTTTCAAATCTAAGTGTGATTTTTGCAAACTATCGTCATACTCTCAAACCGGGAGACCCGGGACTACGCGGTCAGTTCCTACAAGTTACATTGGTCCCGTGCGAGGTGTTCGTGCCTCCTATGGGGTCGTTTGGGGGCTGCTTTGGGTTTTCAACCTCTAACGGCCTGTTTTCAAATCTAAGTGTGATTTTTGCAAATTATCGTCATACTCTCAAACCGGGAGACCCGGGACTACGCGGTCAGTTCCTACAAGTTACATTGGTCCCGTACGAGGTGTTCGTGCCTCCTACGTGGTCGTTTGGGGGCTAGTTTTGGGTTTTCACCCTTTAACGGCCTGTTTTCAAGTCTAAGTGTGATTTTTGTAAATTATCGTCATACTCTCAAATCGGGAGACCCGGGACTACGCGGTCAGTTCCTACAAGTTACATTGGTCCCGTGCGAGGTGTTCGTGCCTCCTACGGGGTCGTTTGGGGGCTGGTTTGGGTTTTCACCCTTTAACGGCCTGTTTCCAGGTCTAAGTGTGATTTTTGCAAATTATCATCATACTCTCAAACCGGGAGACCCCGGACTACACGGTCAGTTCCTACAAGTTACATTGGTCCCGTGCGAGGTGTTCGTACCTCCTACGGGGTGGTTTGGGGGTTGGTTTGGGTTTTCACCCTTTAACGGCCTGTTTTCAAGTCTAAGTGTGATTTTTGCAAATTATCGTCATACTCTCAAACCGGGAGACCCGAGACTACGCGGTCAGTTCCTAAAAGTTACATTGGTCCCGTGCGAGGTGTTCGTGCCTCCTACGGGGTCGTTTGGGGGCTAGTTTGGGTTTTCACCCTTTAACGGCCTGTTTTCAACTCTAAGTGTGATTTTTGCAAATTATCGTCATACTCTCAAACTGGGAGATCTGGGACTACGCGGTCAGTTCCTACAAGTTACATTGGTACCGTGTGAGGTGTTCGTGCCTCATACGGTGTCGTTTGGGGGCTGGTTTGGGTTTTCACCCTTTAATGGCCATTTTTCAAGTCTAAGTGTGATTTTTGCAAATTATCGTCATACTCTCAAACCGGGAGACACGGGACTACGCGGTCAGTTCCTACAAGTTATATTGGTCCCGTGCGAGGTGTTCGTGCCTCCTACGGGGTCGTTTGGGGGCTGGTTTGGGTTTTCACCCTTTAACGGCCTGTTTTCAAGTCTACGTGTGATTTTTGCAAATTATCGTCTTACTCTCAAACCGGGAGACCCGGGACTACGCGGTCAGTTCCTACAAGTTACATTGGTCCCGTGCGAGGTGTCCGTGCCTCCTACGGGGTCGTTTGGGGGCTGGTTTGGGTTTTCACCCTTTAACAGTCTGTTTTCTAAGTGTGATTTTTGCAAATTATCGTCATACTCTCAAACCGGGAGACCCGGGACTACGTGGTCAGTTCCTACAAGTTACATTGGTCCCGTGCGAGGTGTTCGTGCCTCCTACGGGGTCGTTTGGGGGTTGGTTTGGGTTTTCACCCTTTAACGGCCTGTTTATAAGTATAACTGTGATTTTTGCAAATTATCATCATACTCTCAAACCGGGAGACTCGGGACTACGCGGTCAGTTCCTACAAGTTACATTGGTCCCGTGCGAGGTGTTCGTGCCTCCTACGGGGTCGTTTGGGGGCTGCTTTGGGTTTTCAACCTCTAACGGCCTGTTTTCAAGTCTAAGTGTGATTTTTACAAATTTTCATCATACTCTCAAACCGGAAGACCCGGGACTACGCGGTCAGTTCCTACAAGTTACATTGGTCCCGTGCGAGGTGTTCGTGCCTCCTCCGGAGTCGTTTGGGGGCTGGTTTGGGTTTTCACCCTTTAACGGCCTGTTTTCAAGTCTAAGTGTGATGTTTGCAAATTATCGTCATACTCTCAAACCGGGAGACCCGGGACTACGCGGTCAGTTCCTACAAGTTACATTGGTCCCGTGCGAGGTGTTCGTGCCTCCTCCGGAGTCGTTTGGGGGCTGGTTTGGGTTTTCACCCTTTAACGGCCTGTTTTCAAGTCTAAGTGTGATGTTTGCAAATTATCGTCATACTCTCAAACCGGGAGACCCGGGACTACGCGGTCAGTTCCTACAAGTTACATTGGTCCCGTGCGAGGTGTTCGTGCCTCCTACGGGGTCGTTTGGGGGCTGGTTTGGGTTTTCACCCTTTAACGGCCTGTTTTCAAGTTTAAGTGTGATGTTTGCAAATTATCGTCATACTCTTAAACCGGGAGACCAGGGACTACGCGGTCAGTTCCAACAAGTTACATTGGTCCCGTACGAGGTGTTTGTGCCTCCTACGGGGTCGTTTGGGGGCTGGTTTGGGTTTTCACCCTTTAACGGCCTGTTTCCAAGTCTAAGTGTGATTTTTGCAAATTATCGTCATACTCTCAAACTGGGAGACCCAGGACTACGCGGTCAGTTCCTACAAGTTACATTGGTCCCTTGCGACGTGTTCGTACCTCCTACGGGGTCGTTTGGGGGCTGGTTTGGGTTTTCACCCTTTAACGGCCTGTTTTCAAGTCTAAGTGTGATTTTTGCAAATTATCATCACACTCTCAAACCGGGAGACCCGGGACTACGCGGTCAGTTCCTAGAAGTTACATTGGTCCCGTGCGAGGTGTTCGTGCCTCCTACGGGATTGTTTGGGGTCTGGTTTTGGGTTTTCACCCTTAACGGTCTGTTTTCAAGTCTAAGTGTGATTTTTGCAAATTATCGTCATACTCTCAAACAGGGAGACCCGGGACTACTGGGTCAGTTCCTACAAGTTACATTGGTCCCGTGCGAGGTGTCCGTGCCTCCTACGGGGTCGTTTGGGGGCTGGTTTCGTTTTCACCCTTTAACGGCCTGTTTTCAAGTCTAAGTGTGATTTTTGTAAATTATCGTCATACTCTCAAACCGGGAGACCCAGGACTACGCGGTCAGTTCCTACAAGTTACATTGGTCCCGTGCGAGGTGTTCGTGCCTCCTACGGGGTCGTTTGAGGGCTGGTTTTGGGTTATCACCCTTTAACGGCCTGTTTTCAAGTCTAAGTGTGATTTTTGCAAATTATCGTCATACTCTCAAACTGGGAGACCTGGGACTACGCGGTTAGTTCCTACAAGTTACATTGGTACCGTGCGAGGTGTTCGTGCCTCCTACGGGGTCGTTTGCGGGTTGGTTTGGGTTTTCACCCTTTAATGGCCTGTTTTCAAGTCTAAGTGTGATTTTTGCAAATTATCGTCATACTCTCAAACTGGGAGACCCGGGACTACGCGGTCAGTTCCTACAAGTTACATTGGTCTCGTGCGAGGTGTCCGTGCCTCCTACGGGGTCGTTTGGGTGCTGGTTTGGGTTTTCACCCTTTAACGGCCTGTTTTCTAAGTGTGATTTTTGCAAATTATCGTCATACTCTCAAACCGGGAGACCCGGGACTACGTGGTCAGTTCCTACAAGTTACATTGGTCCCGTGCGAGGTGTTCGTGCCTCCTACGGGGTCGTTTGGGGGTTGGTTTGGGTTTTCACCCTTTAACGGCATGTTTACAAGTATAACTGTGATTTTTGCAAATTATCAACATACTCTCAAACCGGGAGACTCGGGACTACGCGGTCAGTTCCTACAAGTTACATTGGTCCCGTGGGAGGTGTTCGTGCCTCCTACGGGGTCGTTTGGGGGCTGGTTCGGGTTTTCACCCTTTTACGGCCTATTTTCAAGTCTAAGTGTAATTTTTGCAAATTATCATCATACTCTCAAAACGGGAGACCCGGGACTACGCGGTCAGTTCCTACATGTTACATTGGTCCCGTGCTAGGTGTTCGTGCCTCCTACGGGGTCGTTTGTGGGCTGGTTTGGGTTTTCACCCTTTAACGGCCCGTTTTCAAGTCTAAGTGTGATTTTTGCAAATTATCGTCATACTCTCAAACCGGGAGACCCAGGACTCCGCGGTCAGTTCCTACAAGTTACATTGGTCCCGTGCGAGGTGTTCGTGACTCCTACGGGGTCGTTTGGGGGCTGGTTTGGGTTTTCACCCTTTAACGGCCTGTTTTCTAAGTGTGATTTTTGCAAATTATCGTCATACTCTCAAACCGGGAGACCCGGGACTACGTGGTCAGTTCCTACAAGTTACATTGGTCCCGTGCGAGGTGTTCGTGCCTCCTACGGTGTCGTTTGGGGGTTGGTTTGGGTTTTCACCCTTTAACGGCACGTTTACAAGTATAACTGTGATTTTTGCAAATTATCAACATACTCTCAAACCGGGAGACTCGGGACTATGCGGTCAGTTCCTACAAGTTACATTGGTCCCGTGGGAGGTGTTCGTGCCTCCTACGGGGTCGTTTGGGGGCTGGTTTGGGTTTTCACCCTTTTACGGCCTATTTTCAAGTCTAAGTGTAATTTTTGCAAATTATCATCATACTCTCAAACCGGGAGACCCGGGACTACGCGGTCAGTTCCTACAAGTTACATTGGTCCCGTACGAGGTGTTTGTGCCTCCTACGTGGTCGTTTGGGGGCTAGTTTGGGTTTTCACCCTTTAACGGCCTGTTTTCAAATCTAAGTGTGATTTTTGCAAACTATCGTCATACTCTCAAACCGGGAGACCCGGGACTACGCGGTCAGTTCCTACAAGTTACATTGGTCCCGTGCGAGGTGTTCGTGCCTCCTATGGGGTCGTTTGGGGGCTGCTTTGGGTTTTCAACCTCTAACGGCCTGTTTTCAAATCTAAGTGTGATTTTTGCAAACTATCGTCATACTCTCAAACCGGGAGACCCGGGACTACGCGGTCAGTTCCTACAAGTTACATTGGTCCCGTGCGAGGTGTTCGTGCCTCCTACGGGGTCGTTTGGGGGCTGCTTTGGGTTTTCAACCTCTAACGGCCTGTTTTCAAGTCTAAGTGTGATTTTTACAAATTTTCATCATACTCTCAAACCGGAAGACCCGGGACTACGCGGTCAGTTCCTACAAGTTACATTGGTCCCGTGCGAGGTGTTCGTGCCTCCTACGGCGTCGTTTGGGGGCTGGTTTGGGTTTTCACCCTTTAACGGCCTGTTTCAAGTCTAAGTGTGATTTTTGCAAATTATCATCATACTCTCAAACCGGGAGACCCGGGACTACGCGGTCAGTTCCTACAAGTTACATTGGTCCCGTGCGAGGTGTTCGTGCCTCCTCCGGAGTCGTTTGGGGGCTGGTTTGGGTTTTCACCCTTTAACGGCCTGTTTTCAAGTCTAAGTGTGATGTTTGCAAATTATCGTCATACTCTCAAACCGGGAGACCCGGGACTACGCGGTCAGTTCCTACAAGTTACATTGGTCCCGTGCGACGTGTTCGTGCCTCCTACGGGGTCGTTTGGGGGCTGCTTTGGGTTTTCACCCTTTAACGGCCTGTTTCCAAGTCTAAGTGTGATTTTTGCAAATTATCGTCATACTCTCAAACCGGGAGACCCGGGACTACGCGGTCAGTTCCTACAAGTTACATTGGTCCCGTGCGACGTGTCCGTGCCTCCTACGGGGTCGTTTGGGGGCTGCTTTGGGTTTTCAACCTCTAACGGCCTGTTTTCAAGTCTAAGTGTGATTTTTGCAAATTATCATCATACTCTCAAACCGGAAGACCCGGGACTACGCGGTCAGTTCCTACAAGTTACATTGGTCCCGTGCGAGGTGTTCGTGCCTCCTACGGCGTCGTTTGGGGGCTGGTTTGGGTTTTCACCCTTTAACGGCCTGTTTCAAGTCTAAGTGTGATTTTTGCAAATTATCATCATACTCTCAAACCGGGAGACCCGGGACTACGCGGTCAGTTCCTACAAGTTACATTGGTCCCGTGCGAGGTGTTCGTGCCTCCTACGGGGTCGTTTGGGGGCTGGTTTGGGTTTTCACCCTTTAACGGTCTGTTTTCAAGTTTAAGTGTGATGTTTGCAAATTATCGTCATACTCTTAAACCGGGAGACCAGGGACTACGCGGTCAGTTCCAACAAGTTACATTGGTCCCGTGCGAGGTGTTTGTGCCTCCTACGGGGTCGTTTGGGGGCTGGTTTGGGTTTTCACCCTTTAACGGCCTGTTTCCAAGTCTAAGTGTGATTTTTGCAAATTATCGTCATACTCTCAAACCGGGAGACCCGGGACTACGCGATCAGTTCCTACAAGTTACATTGGTCCCGTGCGACGTGTTCGTACCTCCTACGGGGTCGTTTGGGGGCTGGTTTGGGTTTTCACCCTTTAACGGCCTGTTTTCAAGTCTAAGTGTGATTTTTGCAAATTATCATCACACTCTCAAACCGGGAGACCCGGGACTACGCGGTCAGTTCCTAGAAGTTACATTGGTCCCGTGCGAGGTGTTCGTGCCTCCTACGGGATTGTTTGGGGTCTGGTTTTGGGTTTTCACCCTTAACGGTCTGTTTTCAAGTCTAAGTGTGATTTTTGTAAATTATCGTCATACTCTCAAACCGGGAGACCCGGGACTACGCGGTCAGTTCCTACAAGTTACATTGGTCCCGTGCGAGGTGTCCGTGCCTCCTACGGGGTCGTTTGGGGGCTGGTTTCGTTTTCACCCTTTAACGGCCTGTTTTCAAGTCTAAGTGTGATTTTTGTAAATTATCATCATACTCTCAAACCGGGAGACCCAGGACTACGCGGTCAGTTCCTACAAGTTACATTGGTCCCGTGCGAGGTGTTCGTGCCTCCTACGGGGTCGTTTGAGGGCTGGTTTTGGGTTATCACCCTTTAACGGCCTGTTTTCAAGTCTAAGTGTGATTTTTGCAAATTATCGTCATACTCTCAAACTGGGAGACCTGGGACTACGCGGTTAGTTCCTACAAGTTACATTGGTACCGTGCGAGGTGTTCGTGCCTCCTACGGGGTCGTTTGCGGGTTGGTTTGGGTTTTCACCCTTTAATGGCCTGTTTTCAAGTCTAATTGTGATTTTTGCAAATTATCGTCATACTCTCAAACTGGGAGACCCGGGACTACGCGGTCAGTTCCTACAAGTTACATTGGTCCCGTGCGAGGTGTTCGTGCCTCCTACGGGGTCGTTTGGGGGCTGGTTTGGCTTTTCACCCTTTAACGGCCTGTTTTCAAGTCTAAGTGTGATTTTTGTAAATTATCGCCATACTCTCAAATCGAGAGACCCGGAATTATGCGGTCAGTTCCTACAAGTTACATTGGTCTCGTGCGAGGTGTCCGTGCCTCCTACGGGGTCGTTTGGGGGCTGGTTTGGGTTTTCACCCTTTAACGGCCTGTTTTCTAAGTGTGATTTTTGCAAATTATCGTCATACTCTCAAACCGGGAGACCCGGGACTACGTGGTCAGTTCCTACAAGTTACATTGGTCCCGTGCGAGGTGTTCGTGCCTCCTACGGGGTCGTTTGGGGGTTGGTTTGGGTTTTCACCCTTTAACGGCATGTTTACAAGTATAACTGTGATTTTTGCAAATTATCAACATACTCTCAAACCGGGAGACTCGGGACTACGCGGTCAGTTCCTACAAGTTACATTGGTCCCGTGGGAGGTGTTCGTGCCTCCTACGGGGTCGTTTGGGGGCTGGTTTGGGTTTTCACCCTTTTACGGCCTATTTTCAAGTCTAAGTGTAATTTTTGCAAATTATCATCATACTCTCAAAACGGGAGACCCGGGACTACGCGGTCAGTTCCTACATGTTACATTGGTCCCTTGCTAGGTGTTCGTGCCTCCTACGGGGTCGTTTGTGGGCTGGTTTGGGTTTTCACCCTTTAACGGCCCGTTTTCAAGTCTAAGTGTGATTTTTGCAAATTATCGTCATACTCTCAAACCGGGAGACCCGGGACTCCGCGGTCAGTTCCTACAAGTTACATTGGTCCCGTGCGAGGTGTTCGTGACTCCTACGGGGTCGTTTGGGGGCTGGTTTGGGTTTTCACCCTTTAACGGCTTATTTTCAAGTCTAAGTGTGATTTTTGCAAATTATCGTCATACTCTAAAACTGGGAGACCCGGGACTACGCGGTCAGTTCCTACAAGTTACATTGGTCCCGTGCGAGGTGTTCGTGCCTCCTACGGGGTCTTTTGGGGGCTGGTTTTGGTTTTCACCTTTTAACGGCCTGTTTTCAAGTCTAAGTGTGATTTTTGCAAATTATCGTCACACTCTCAAACCGGGAGACCCGGGACTACGCGGTCAGTTCCTACAAGTTACATTGGTCCCGTGCGAGGTGTTCGTGCCTCCTACGGGGTCGTTTGGGGGCTGGTTTGGGTTTTCACCCTTTAACGGCCTGTTTCCAAGTCTAAGTGTGATTTTTGCAAATTATCGTCATACTCTCAAACCGGGAGACCCGGGACTACGCGGTCAGTTCCTACAGGTTACATTTGTCCCGTGAGAGGTGTTCGTGCCTCCTACGGGGTCGTTTGGGGGCTGGTTTGGGTTTTCACCCTTTAACTGCCTGTTTTCAAGTCTAAGTGTGATTTTTGCAAATTATCGTCATACTCTCAAACCGGGAGACCCGGGACTACGCGGTCAGTTCCTACAAGTTACATTGGTCCCGTACGAGGTGTTCGTGCCTCCTACGGGGTCGTTTGGGGGCTGGTTTTGGGTTTTCACCCTTTAACGGCCTGTTTTCAAGTCTAAGTGTGATTTTTGTAAATTATCATCATACTCTCAAATCGGGAGACCCGGGACTACGTGGTCAGTTCCTACAAGTTACATTGGTCCCGTGCGAGGTGTTCGTGCCTCCTACGGGGTCGTTTGGGGGCTGGTTTGGGTTTTCACCTTTTAATGGCCTGTTTTCAAGTCTAAGTGTGATTTTTGCAAATTATCGTCATAATCTCAAACCGGGAGACCAGGGACTACGCGGTCAGTTCCAACAAGTTACATTGCTCCCGAGCGAGGTGTTCGTGCCTCCTACGGGGTCGTTTGGGGGCTGGTTTGGGTTTTCACCCTTTAACGGCCTGTTTCCAAGTCTAAGTGTGATTTTTGCAAATTATCGTCATACTCTCAAACCGGGTGACCCGGGACTACGCGGTCAGTTCCTACAAGTTACATTGGTCCCGTGCGAGGTGTTCGTGCCTCCTACGGGGTCGTTTGGGGGCTGGTTTGGGTTTTCACCCTTTAACGGTCTGTTTTCAAGTCTAAGTGTGATTTTTGCAAATTATCGTCACACTCTCAAACCGGGAGACCCGAGACTACGCGGTCAGTTCCTAGAAGTTACATTGGTCCCGTGCGAGGTGTTCGTGCCTCCTACGGGATCGTTTGGGGGCTGGTTTTGGGTTTTCACCCTTAACGGTCTGTTTTCAAGTCTAAGTGTGATTTTTGCAAATTATCATCATACTCTCAAACCGGGAGACCCGGGACTATGCGGTCAGTTCCTACAAGTTACATTGGTCCCGTGCGAGGTGTCCGTGCCTCCTACGGGGTCGTTTGGGGGCTGGTTTGGTTTTCACCCTTTAACGGCCTGTTTTCAAGTCTAAGTGTGATTTTTGTAAATTATCGTCATACTCTCAAACCGGGAGACCCTGGACTACGCGGTCAGTTCCTACAAGTTACATTGGTTCCGTGCGAGGTGTTCGTGCCTCCTACGGGGTCGTTTGAGGGCTGGTTTTGGGTTATTACCCTTTAACGGCCTGTTTTCAAGTCTAAGTGTGATTTTTGCAAATTATCGTCATACTCTCAAACTGGGAGACCGGGGACTACGCGGTCAGTTCCTACAAGTTACATTGGTACCGTGCGAGGTGTTCGTGCCTCCTACGGGGTCGTTCAGGGGTTGGTTTGTGTTTTCACCCTTTAATGGCCTGTTTTCAAGTCTAAGTGTGATTTTTGCAAATTATCGTCATACTCTCAAACCGGGAGACCCGGGACTACGCGGTCAGTTCCTACAAGTTACATTGGTCCCGTGCGAGGTGTTCGTGCCTCCTACGGGGTCGTTTGGGGGCTGGTTTGGGTTTTCACTCTTTAACGGCCTGTTTTCAAGTCTAAGTGTGATTTTTGCAAATTATCGCCATGCTCTCAAACCGAGAGACCCGGAACTACGTGGTCAGTTCCTACAAGTTACATTGGTCCCGTGCGGGGTGTCCGTGCCTCCTACGGGGTCGTTTGGGGGCTGGTTTGGGTTTTCACCCTTTAACGGCCTGTTTTCAAGTCTAAGTGTGATTTTTGGAAATTATCGTCATACTCTCAAACCGGGAGACCCGGGACTACGCGGTCAGTTCCTACATGTTACATTGGTCCCGTGCGAGGTGTTCGCGCCTCCTACGGGGTCGTTTGTGGGCTGGTTTTGGGTTTTCACCCTTTAACGGCCTGTTTTCAAGTCTAAGTGTGATTTTTGAAAATTATCGCCATACTCTCAAACCGGGAGACTCGGGACTACGCGGTCAGTTCCTACAAGTTACATTGGTCCCGTGGGAGGTGTTCGTGCCTCCTACGGGGTCGTTTGGGGGCTGGTTTGGGTTTTCACCCTTTTACGGCCTATTTTCAAGTCTAATGTAATTTTTGCAAATTATCATCATACTCTCAAAACGGGAGACCCGGGACTACGCGGTCAGTTCCTACAAGTTACATTGGTCCCGTGCGAGGTGTTCGTGCCTCCTACGGGGTCGTTTGGGGGCTGGTTTGGGTTTTCACTCTTTAACGGCCTGTTTTCAAGTCTAAGTGTGATTTTTGCAAATTATCGCCATGCTCTCAAACCGAGAGACCCGGAACTACGTGGTCAGTTCCTACAAGTTACATTGGTCCCGTGCGGGGTGTCCGTGCCTCCTACGGGGTCGTTTGGGGGCTGGTTTGGGTTTTCACCCTTTAACGGCCTGTTTTCAAGTCTAAGTGTGATTTTTGGAAATTATCGTCATACTCTCAAACCGGGAGACCCGGGACTACGCGGTCAGTTCCTACATGTTACATTGGTCCCGTGCGAGGTGTTCGCGCCTCCTACGGGGTCGTTTGTGGGCTGGTTTTGGGTTTTCACCCTTTAACGGCCTGTTTTCAAGTCTAAGTGTGATTTTTGAAAATTATCGCCATACTCTCAAACCGGGAGACTCGGGACTACGCGGTCAGTTCCTACAAGTTACATTGGTCCCGTGGGAGGTGTTCGTGCCTCCTACGGGGTCGTTTGGGGGCTGGTTTGGGTTTTCACCCTTTTACGGCCTATTTTCAAGTCTAATGTAATTTTTGCAAATTATCATCATACTCTCAAAACGGGAGACCCGGGACTACGCGGTCAGTTCCTACAAGTTACATTGGTCCCGTGCGAGGTGTTCGTGCCTCCTACGGGGTCGTTTGGGGGCTGGTTTGGGTTTTCACCCTTTAACTGCCTGTTTCAAGTCTAAGTGTGATTTTTGCAAATTATCGTCATACTCTCAAACCGGGAGACCCGGGACTACGCGGTCAGTTCCTACAAGTTACATTGGTCCCGTGCGAGGTGTTCGTGACTCCTACGGGGTGGTTTGGGGGCTGGTTTGGGTTTTCACCCTTTAACGGCTTGTTTTCAAGTCTAAGTGTGATTTTTGCAAATTATCATCATACTCTAAAACAGGGAGACCCGGGACCACGCGGTCAGTTCCTACAAGTTACATTGGTCCCGTGCGAGGTGTTCGTGCCTCCTACGGGGTCGTTTGGGGGCTGGTTTTGGTTTTCACCTTTTATCGGCCTGTTTTCAAGTCTAACTGTGATTTTTGCAAATTATCGTCATACTCTCAAACCGGGAGACCCGGGACTACGCGGTCAGTTCCTACAAGTTACATTAGTCCCGTGCGAGGTCTTCGTGCCTCCTACGGGGTCGTTTGGGGGCTGGTTTGGGTTTTCACCCTTTAACGGCCTGTTTCCAAGTCTAAGTGTGATTTCTGCAAATTATCGTCATACTCTCAAACTGGGAGACCCGGGACTACGCGGTCAGTTCCTACAGGTTACATTTGTCCCGTGAGAGGTGTTCGTGCCTCCTACGGGGTCGTTTGGGGGCTGGTTTGGGTTTTCACCCTTTAACGGCCTGTTTTCAAGTCTAAGTGTGATTTTTGCAAATTATCGTCATACTCTCAAACCGGGAGACTCGGGACTACGCGGTCAGTTCCTACAAGTTACATTGGTCCCGTACGAGGTGTTCGTGCCTCCTACGTGGTCGTTTGGGGGCTGCTTTTGGGTTTTCACCCTTTAACGACCTGTTTTCAAGTCTAAGTGTGATTGTTGTAAATTATCGTCATACTCTCAAATCGGGAGACCCGGGACTACGCGGTCAGTTCCTACAAGTTACATTGGTCCCGTGCGAGGTGTTCGTGCCTCCTACGGGGTCGTTTGGGGGCTGGTTTGGGTTTTCACCCTTTAATGGCCTGTTTTCAAGTCTAAGTGTGATTTTTGCAAATTATCGTCATACTCTCAAACCGGGAGACCCGAGACTACGCGGTCAGTTCCTAAAAGTTACATTGGTCCCGTGCGAGGTGTTCGTGCCTCCTACGGGGTCGTTTGGAGGCTAGTTTGGGTTTTCACCCTTTAACGGCCTGTTTCCAAGTCTAAGTGTGATTTTTGCAAATTATCGTCATACTCTCAAACTGGGTGACCCGGGACTACGCGGTCAGTTCCTACAGGTTACATTTGTCCCGTGAGAGGTGTTCGTGCCTCCTACGGGGTCGTTTGGGGGCTGGTTTGGGTTTTCACCCTTTAACGGCCTGTTTTCAAGTCTAAGTGTGATTTTTGCAAATTATCGTCATACTCTCAAACCGGGAGACCCGGGACTACGCGGTCAGTTCCTACAAGTTACATTGGTCCCGTACGAGGTGTTCGTGCCTCCTACGTGGTCGTTTGGGGGCTAGTTTTGGGTTTTCACCCTTTAACGGCCTGTTTTCAAGTCTAAGTGTGATTTTTGTAAATTATCGTCATACTCTCAAATCGGGAGACCCGTGACTACGCGGTCAGTTCCTACAAGTTACATTGGTCCCGTGCGAGGTGTTCGTGCCTCCTACGGGGTCGTTTGGGGGCTGGTTTGGGTTTTCACCCTTTAACGGCCTGTTTCCAGGTCTAAGTGTGATTTTTGCAAATTATCATCATACTCTCAAACCGGGAGACCCCGGACTACACGGTCAGTTCCTACAAGTTACATTGGTCCCGTGCGAGGTGTTCGTACCTCCTACGGGGTGGTTTGGGGGTTGGTTTGGGTTTTCACCCTTTAACGGCCTGTTTTCAAGTCTAAGTGTGATTTTTGCAAATTATCGTCATACTCTCAAACCGGGAGACCCGAGACTACGCGGTCAGTTCCTAAAAGTTACATTGGTCCCGTGCGAGGTGTTCGTGCCTCCTACGGGGTCGTTTGGGGGCTAGTTTGGGTTTTCACCCTTTAACGGCCTGTTTTCAACTCTAAGTGTGATTTTTGCAAATTATCGTCATACTCTCAAACTGGGAGATCTGGGACTACGCGGTCAGTTCCTACAAGTTACATTGGTACCGTGTGAGGTGTTCGTGCCTCATACGGTGTCGTTTGGGGGCTGGTTTGGGTTTTCACCCTTTAATGGCCATTTTTCAAGTCTAAGTGTGATTTTTGCAAATTATCGTCATACTCTCAAACCGGGAGACACGGGACTACGCGGTCAGTTCCTACAAGTTATATTGGTCCCGTGCGAGGTGTCCGTGCCTCCTACGGGGTCGTTTGGGGGCTGGTTTGGGTTTTCACCCTTTAACGGCCTGTTTTCAAGTCTACGTGTGATTTTTGCAAATTATCGTCTTACTCTCAAACCGGGAGACCCGGGACTACGCGGTCAGTTCCTACAAGTTACATTGGTCCCGTGCGAGGTGTCCGTGCCTCCTACGGGGTCGTTTGGGGGCTGGTTTGGGTTTTCACCCTTTAACGGCCTGTTTTCTAAGTGTGATTTTTGCAAATTATCGTCATACTCTCAAACCGGGAGACCCGGGACTACGTGGTCAGTTCCTACAAGTTACATTGGTCCCGTGCGAGGTGTTCGTGCCTCCTACGGGGTCGTTTGGGGGTTGGTTTGGGTTTTCACCCTTTAACGGCCTGTTTATAAGTATAACTGTGATTTTTGCAAATTATCATCATACTCTCAAACCGGGAGACTCGGGACTACGCGGTCAGTTCCTACAAGTTACATTGGTCCCGTGGGAGGTGTTCGTGCCTCCTACG
Organism: Sambucus nigra; assembly: GCA_949130495.1. NCBI lineage: Eukaryota > Viridiplantae > Streptophyta > Magnoliopsida > Dipsacales > Adoxaceae > Sambucus > Sambucus nigra. The sequence goes on along the minus strand of OX422223.1, from coordinate 252,736,371 downwards.
GGGTCGTTTGGGGGCTGGTTTGGGTTTTCACCCTTTTACGGCCTGTTTTCAAGTCTAATGTAATTTTTGCAAATTATCATCATACTCTCAAAACGGGAGACCCGGGACTACGCGGTCAGTTCCTACAAGTTACATTGGTCCCGTGCGAGCTGTTCGTGCCTCCTACGGGGTCGTTTGGGGCCTGGTTTGGGTTTTCACCCTTTAACGGCCTGTTTTCAAGTCTAAGTGTGATTTTTGCAAATTATCGTCATACTCTCAAACCGGGAGACCCGGGACTACGCGGTCAGTTCCTACAAGTTACATTGGTCCCGTGCGAGGTGTTTGTGACTCCTACGGGGTGGTTTGGGGGCTGGTTTGGGTTTTCACCCTTTAACGGCTTGTTTTCAAGTCTAAGTGTGATTTTTGCAAATTATCGTCATACCCTAAAATAGGGAGACCCGGGACTACGCGGTCAGTTCCTACAAGTTACATTGGTCCCGTGCGAGGTGTTCGTGCCTCCTACGGGGTCGTTTGGGGGTTGGTTTTGGTTTTCACCTTTTATCGGCCTGTTTTCAAGTCTAACTGTGATTTTTGCAAATTATCGTCATAGTCTCAAACCGGGAGACCCGGGACTACGCGGTCAGTTCCTACAAGTTACATTAGTCTCGTGCGAGGTCTTCGTGCCTCCTACGAGGTCGTTTGGGGGCTGGTTTGGGTTTTCACCCTTTAACGGCCTGTTTCCAAGTCTAAGTGTGATTTTTGCAAATTATCGTCATACTCTCAAACTGGGTGACCCGGGACTACGCGGTCAGTTCCTACAGGTTACATTTGTCCCGTGAGAGGTGTTCGTGCCTCCTACGGGGTCGTTTGGGGGCTGGTTTGGGTTTTCACCCTTTAACGGCCTGTTTTCAAGTCTAAGTGTGATTTTTGCAAATTATCGTCATACTCTCAAACAGGGAGACCCGGGACTACGCGGTCAGTTCCTTCAAATTACATTGATCCCGTGCGAGGCGTTCGTGCCTCCTACGGGGTCGTTTGGGGGCTGGTTTTGGGTTTTCACCCTTTAACGGCCTGTTTTCAAGTCTAAGTGTGATTTTTGCAAATTATCGTCATACTCTCAAACCGGGAGACCCGGGACTACGCGGTCAGTTCCTACAAGTTACATTGGTCCCGTACGAGGTGTTCGTGCCTCCTACGTGGTCGTTTGGGGGCTAGTTTTGGGTTTTCACCCTTTAACGGCCTGTTTTCAAGTCTAAGTGTGATTTTTGTAAATTATCGTCATACTCTCAAATCGGGAGACCCGGGACTACGCGGTCAGTTCCTACAAGTTACATTGGTCCCGTGCGAGGTGTTCGTGCCTCCTACGGGGTCGTTTGGGGGCTGGTTTGGGTTTTCACCCTTTAACGGCCTGTTTCCAGGTCTAAGTGTGATTTTTGCAAATTATCATCATACTCTCAAACCGGGAGACCCCGGACTACACGGTCAGTTCCTACAAGTTACATTGGTCCCGTGCGAGGTGTTCGTACCTCCTACGGGGTGGTTTGGGGGTTGGTTTGGGTTTTCACCCTTTAACGGCCTGTTTTCAAGTCTAAGTGTGATTTTTGCAAATTATCGTCATACTCTCAAACCGGGAGACCCGAGACTACGCGGTCAGTTCCTAAAAGTTACATTGGTCCCGTGCGAGGTGTTCGTGCCTCCTACGGGGTCGTTTGGGGGCTAGTTTGGGTTTTCACCCTTTAACGGCCTGTTTTCAACTCTAAGTGTGATTTTTGCAAATTATCGTCATACTCTCAAACTGGGAGATCTGGGACTACGCGGTCAGTTCCTACAAGTTACATTGGTACCGTGTGAGGTGTTCGTGCCTCATACGGTGTCGTTTGGGGGCTGGTTTGGGTTTTCACCCTTTAATGGCCATTTTTCAAGTCTAAGTGTGATTTTTGCAAATTATCGTCATACTCTCAAACCGGGAGACACGGGACTACGCGGTCAGTTCCTACAAGTTATATTGGTCCCGTGCGAGGTGTTCGTGCCTCCTACGGGGTCGTTTGGGGGCTGGTTTGGGTTTTCACCCTTTAACGGCCTGTTTTCAAGTCTACGTGTGATTTTTGCAAATTATCGTCTTACTCTCAAACCGGGAGACCCGGGACTACGCGGTCAGTTCCTACAAGTTACATTGGTCCCGTGCGAGGTGTCCGTGCCTCCTACGGGGTCGTTTGGGGGCTGGTTTGGGTTTTCACCCTTTAACAGTCTGTTTTCTAAGTGTGATTTTTGCAAATTATCGTCATACTCTCAAACCGGGAGACCCGGGACTACGTGGTCAGTTCCTACAAGTTACATTGGTCCCGTGCGAGGTGTTCGTGCCTCCTACGGGGTCGTTTGGGGGTTGGTTTGGGTTTTCACCCTTTAACGGCCTGTTTATAAGTATAACTGTGAGTTTTGCAAATTATCATCATACTCTCAAACCGGGAGACTCGGGACTACGCGGTCAGTTCCTACAAGTTACATTGGTCCCGTGGGAGGTGTTCGTGCCTCCTACGGGGTCGTTTGGGGGCTGGTTTGGGTTTTCACCCTTTTACGGCCTGTTTTCAAGTCTAATGTAATTTTTGCAAATTATCATCATACTCTCAAAACGGGAGACCCGGGACTACGCGGTCAGTTCCTACAAGTTACATTGGTCCCGTGCGAGCTGTTCGTGCCTCCTACGGGGTCGTTTGGGGCCTGGTTTGGGTTTTCACCCTTTAACGGCCTGTTTTCAAGTCTAAGTGTGATTTTTGCAAATTATCGTCATACTCTCAAACCGGGAGACCCGGGACTACGCGGTCAGTTCCTACAAGTTACATTGGTCCCGTGCGAGGTGTTCGTGCCTCCTACGGGGTCGTTTGGGGGCTGGTTTGGGTTTTCACCCTTTAACGGCCTGTTTCCAGGTCTAAGTGTGATTTTTGCAAATTATCATCATACTCTCAAACCGGGAGACCCCGGACTACACGGTCAGTTCCTACAAGTTACATTGGTCCCGTGCGAGGTGTTCGTACCTCCTACGGGGTGGTTTGGGGGTTGGTTTGGGTTTTCACCCTTTAACGGCCTGTTTTCAAGTCTAAGTGTGATTTTTGCAAATTATCGTCATACTCTCAAACCGGGAGACCCGAGACTACGCGGTCAGTTTCTAAAAGTTACATTGGTCCCGTGCGAGGTGTTCGTGCCTCCTACGGGGTCGTTTGGGGGCTAGTTTGGGTTTTCACCCTTTAACGGCCTGTTTTCAACTCTAAGTGTGATTTTTGCAAATTATCGTCATACTCTCAAACTGGGAGATCTGGGACTACGCGGTCAGTTCCTACAAGTTACATTGGTACCGTGTGAGGTGTTCGTGCCTCATACGGTGTCGTTTGGGGGCTGGTTTGGGTTTTCACCCTTTAATGGCCATTTTTCAAGTCTAAGTGTGATTTTTGCAAATTATCGTCATACTCTCAAACCGGGAGACACGGGACTACGCGGTCAGTTCCTACAAGTTATATTGGTCCCGTGCGAGGTGTTCGTGCCTCCTACGGGGTCGTTTGGGGGCTGGTTTGGGTTTTCACCCTTTAACGGCCTGTTTTCAAGTCTACGTGTGATTTTTGCAAATTATCGTCTTACTCTCAAACCGGGAGACCCGGGACTACGCGGTCAGTTCCTACAAGTTACATTGGTCCCGTGCGAGGTGTCCGTGCCTCCTACGGGGTCGTTTGGGGGCTGGTTTGGGTTTTCACCCTTTAACAGTCTGTTTTCTAAGTGTGATTTTTGCAAATTATCGTCATACTCTCAAACCGGGAGACCCGGGACTACGTGGTCAGTTCCTACAAGTTACATTGGTCCCGTGCGAGGTGTTCGTGCCTCCTACGGGGTCGTTTGGGGGTTGGTTTGGGTTTTCACCCTTTAACGGCCTGTTTATAAGTATAACTGTGATTTTTGCAAATTATCATCATACTCTCAAACCGGGAGACTCGGGACTACGCGGTCAGTTCCTACAAGTTACATTGGTCCCGTGGGAGGTGTTCGTGCCTCCTACGGGGTCGTTTGGGGGCTGGTTTGGGTTTTCACCCTTTTACGGCCTGTTTTCAAGTCTAATGTAATTTTTGCAAATTATCATCATACTCTCAAAACGGGAGACCCGGGACTACGCGGTCAGTTCCTACAAGTTACATTGGTCCCGTGCGAGCTGTTCGTGCCTCCTACGGGGTCGTTTGGGGCCTGGTTTGGGTTTTCACCCTTTAACGGCCTGTTTTCAAGTCTAAGTGTGATTTTTGCAAATTATCGTCATACTCTCAAACCGGGAGACCCGGGACTACGCGGTCAGTTCCTACAAGTTACATTGGTCCCGTGCGAGGTGTTTGTGACTCCTACGGGGTGGTTTGGGGGCTGGTTTGGGTTTTCACCCTTTAACGGCTTGTTTTCAAGTCTAAGTGTGATTTTTGCAAATTATCGTCATACCCTAAAACAGGGAGACCCGGGACTACGCGGTCAGTTCCTACAAGTTACATTGGTCCCGTGCGAGGTGTTCGTGCCTCCTACGGGGTCGTTTGGGGGTTGGTTTTGGTTTTCACCTTTTATCGGCCTGTTTTCAAGTCTAACTGTGATTTTTGCAAATTATCATCATACTCTCAAACCGGGAGACCCCGGACTACACGGTCAGTTCCTACAAGTTACATTGGTCCCGTGCGAGGTGTTCGTACCTCCTACGGGGTGGTTTGGGGGTTGGTTTGGGTTTTCACCCTTTAATGGCCTGTTTTCAAGTCTAAGTGTGATTTTTGCAAATTATCGTCATACTCTCTAACCGGGAGACCCGAGACTACGCGGTCAGTTCCTAAAAGTTACATTGGTCCCGTGCGAGGTGTTCGTGCCTCCTACGGGGTCGTTTGGGGGCTAGTTTGGGTTTTCACCCTTTAACGGCCTGTTTTCAACTCTAAGTGTGATTTTTGCAAATTATCGTCATACTCTCAAACTGGGAGATCTGGGACTACGCGGTCAGTTCCTACAAGTTACATTGGTACCGTGTGAGGTGTTCGTGCCTCATACGGTGTCGTTTGGGGGCTGGTTAGGGTTTTCACCCTTTAATGGCCATTTTTCAAGTCTAAGTGTGATTTTTGCAAATTATCGTCATACTCTCAAATCGGGAGACACGGGACTACGCGGTCAGTTCCTACAAGTTATATTGGTCCCGTGCGAGGTGTTCGTGCCTCCTATGGGGTCGTTTGGGGGCTCGTTTGGGTTTTCACCCTTTAACGGCCTGTTTTCAAGTATACGTGTGATTTTTGCAAATTATCGTCATACTCTCAAACCGGGAGACCCGGGACTACGCGGTCAGTTCCTACAAGTTACATTGGTCCCGTGCGAGGTGTCCGTGCCTCCTACGGGGTCGTTTGGGGGCTGGTTTGGGTTTTCACCCTTTAACGGCCTGTTTTCTAAGTGTGATTTTTGCAAATTATCGTCATACTCTCAAACCGGGAGACCCGGGACTACGTGGTCAGTTCCTACAAGTTACATTGGTCCCGTGCGAGGTGTTCGTGCCTCCTACGGGGTCGTTTGGGGGTTGGTTTGGGTTTTCGCCCTTTAACGGCCTGTTTATAAGTATAACTGTGATTTTTGCAAATTATCATCATACTCTCAAACCGGGAGACTCGGGACTACGCGGTCAGTTCCTACAACTTACATTGGTCCCGTGGGAGGTGTTCGTGCCTCCTACGGGGTCGTTTGGGGGCTGGATTGGGTTTTTACCCTTTAACGGCCTATTTTCAAGTCTAAGTGTAATTTTTGCAAATTATCATCATAGTCTCAAACTGGGAGACCCCGGACTACGCGGTCAGTTCCTACAAGTTACATTGGTCCCGTGCGAGGTGTTCGTGCCTCCTACGGGGTCGTTTGGGGGCTGGTTTGGGTTTTCACCCTTTAACGGCCTGTTTTCAAGTCTAAGTGTGATTTTTGCAAATTATCGTCATACTCTCAAACCGGGAGACCCGGGACTACGCGGTCAGTTCCTAGAAGTTACATTGGTCCCGTGCGAGGTTCGTGCCTCCTACGGGATCGTTTGGGGGCTGGTTTTGGGTTTTCACCCTTAACGGTCTGTTTTCAAGTCTAAGTGTGATTTTTGCAAATTATCATCATACTCTCAAACCGGGAGACCCGGGACTATGCGGTCAGTTCCTACAAGTTACATTGGTCCCGTGCGAGGTGTCCGTGCCTCCTACGGGGTCGTTTGGGGGCTGGTTTGGTTTTCACCCTTTAACGGCCTGTTTTCAAGTCTAAGTGTGATTTTTGTAAATTATCGTCATACTCTCAAACCGAGAGACCCAGGACTACGCGGTCAGTTCCTACAAGTTACATTGGTCCCGTGCGAGGTGTTCGTGCCTCCTACGGGGTCGTTTGAGGGCTGGTTTTGGGTTATTACCCTTTAATGGCCTGTTTTCAAGTCTAAGTGTGATTTTTGCAAATTATCATCATACTCTCAAACTGGGAGACCTGGGACTACGCGGTCAGTTCCTACAAGTTACATTGGTACCGTGCGAGGTGTTCGTGCCTCCTACGGGGTCGTTCAGGGGTTGGTTTGTGTTTTCACCCTTTAATGGCCTGTTTTCAAGTCTAAGTGTGATTTTTGTAAATTATCGTCATACTCTCAAACCGGGAGACCCGGGACTACGCGGTCAGTTCCTACAAGTTACATTGGTCCCGTGCGAGGTGTCCGTGCCTCCTACGGGGTCGTTTGGGGGCTGGTTTGGGTTTTCACCCTTTAACGGCCTGTTTTCTAAGTGTGATTTTTGCAAATTATCGTCATACTCTCAAACCGGGAGACCCGGGACTACGTGGTCAGTTCCTACAAGTTACAATGGTCCCATGCGAGGTGTTCGTGCCTCCTACGGGGTCGTTTGGGGGTTGGTTTGGGTTTTCACCCTTTAACGGCATGTTTACAAGTATAATTGTGATTTTTGCAAATTATCAACATACTCTCAAACCGGGAGACTCGGTACTACGCGGTCAGTTCCTACAAGTTACATTGGTCCCGTGGGAGGTGTTCGTGCCTCCTACGGGGTCGTTTGGGGGCTGGTTTGGGTTTTCACCCTTTTACGGCCTATTTTCAAGTCTAATGTAATTTTTGCAAATTATCATCATACTCTCAAAAAGGGAGACCCGGGACTACGCGGTCAGTTCCTACAAGTTACATTGGTCCCGTGCGAGGTGTTCGTGCCTCCTACGGGGTCGTTTGTGGGTTGGTTTGGGTTTTCACCCTTTAACGGCCTGTTTTCAAGTCTAAGTGTGATTTTTGCAAATTATCGTCATACTCTCAAACCGGGAGACCCGGGACTACGCGGTCAGTTCCTACAAGTTACATTGGTCCCGTGCGAGGTGTTCGTGACTCCTACGGGGTGGTTTGGGGCTGGTTTGGGTTTTCACCCTTTAACGGCTTGTTTTCAAGTCTAAGTGTGATTTTTGCAAATTATCGTTATACTCTAAAACTGGGAGACCCGGGACTACGCGGTCAGTTCCTACAAGTTACATTGGTCCCGTGCGAGGTGTTCGTGCCTCCTACGGGGTCGTTTGGGGGCTGGTTTTGGTTTTCACCTTTTATCGGCCTGTTTTCAAGTCTAACTGTGATTTTTGCAAATTATCGTCATACTCTCAAACCGGGAGACCCGAGACTACGCGGTCAGTTCCTAAAAGTTACATTAGTCCCGTGCGAGGTCTTCGTGCCTCCTACGGGGTCGTTTGGGGGCTGGTTTGGGTTTTCACCCTTTAACGGCCTGTTTCCAAGTCTAAGTGTGATTTTTGCAAATTATCGTCATACTCTCAAACTGGGAGACCCGAGACTACGCGGTCAGTTCCTACAGGTTTCATTTGTCCCGTGAGAGGTGTTCGTGCCTCCTACGGGGTCGTTTGGGGGCTGGTTTGGGTTTTCACCCTTTAACGGCCTGTTTTCAAGTCTAAGTGTGATTTTTGCAAATTATCGTCATACTCTCAAACCGGGAGACCCGGGACTACGCGGTCAGTTCCTACAAGTTACATTGGTCCCGTACGAGGTGTTCGTGCCTCCTATGTGGTCGTTTGGGGGCTGGTTTTGGGTTTTCACCCTTTAACGGCCTGTTTTCAAGTCTAAGTGTGATTTTTGTAAATTATCGTCATACTCTCAAATCGGGAGACCCGGGACTACGCTGTCAGTTCCTACAAGTTACATTGGTCCCGTGCGAGGTGTTCGTGCCTCCTACGGGGTCGTTTGGGGGCTGGTTTGGGTTTTCACCCTTTAATGGCCTGTTTTCAAGTCTAAGTGTGATTTTTGCAAATTATCGTCATACTCTCAAACCGGGAGACCCGGGACTACGCGGTCAGTTCCTACAAGTTACATTGGTCCCGTGCGAGGTGTTCGTGCCTCCTACGGGGTCGTTTGAGGGCTAGTTTTGGGTTATTACCCTTTAATGGCCTGTTTTCAAGTCTAAGTGTGATTTTTGCAAATTATCGTCATACTCTCAAACTGGGAGACCTGGGACTACGCGGTCAGTTCCTACAAGTTACATTGGTACCGTGCGAGGTGTTCGTGCCTCCTACGGGGTCGTTCAGGGGTTGGTTTGTGTTTTCACCCTTTAATGGCCTGTTTTCAAGTCTAAGTGTGATTTTTGCAAATTATCGTCATACTCTCAAACCGGGAGACCCGGGACTACGCGGTCAGTTCCTACAAGTTACATTGGTCCCGTGCGAGGTGTCCGTGCCTCCTACGGGGTCGTTTGGGGGCTGGTTTGGGTTTTCACCCTTTAACGGCCTGTTTTCTAAGTGTGATTTTTGCAAATTATCGTCATACTCTCAAACCGGGAGACCCGGGACTACGTGGTCAGTTCCTACAAGTTACAATGGTCCCATGCGAGGTGTTCGTGCCTCCTACGGGGTCGTTTGGGGGTTGGTTTGGGTTTTCACCCTTTAACGGCATGTTTACAAGTATAATTGTGATTTTTGCAAATTATCAACATACTCTCAAACCGGGAGACTCGGTACTACGCGGTCAGTTCCTACAAGTTACATTGGTCCCGTGGGAGGTGTTCGTGCCTCCTACGGGGTCGTTTGGGGGCTCGTTTGGGTTTTCACCCTTTTACGGCCTATTTTCAAGTCTAATGTAATTTTTGCAAATTATCATCATACTCTCAAAAAGGGAGACCCGGGACTACGCGGTCAGTTCCTACAAGTTACATTGGTCCCGTGCGAGGTGTTCGTGCCTCCTACGGGGTCGTTTGGGGGTTGGTTTGGGTTTTCACCCTTTAACGGCCTGTTTTCAAGTCTAAGTGTGATTTTTGCAAATTATCGTCATACTCTCAAACCGGGAGACCCGGGACTACGCGGTCAGTTCCTACAAGTTACATTGGTCCCGTGCGAGGTGTTCGTGACTCCTACGGGGTGGTTTGGGGCTGGTTTGGGTTTTCACCCTTTAACGGCTTGTTTTCAAGTCTAAGTGTGATTTTTGCAAATTATCGTCATACTCTAAAACTGGGAGACCCGGGACTACGCGGTCAGTTCCTACAAGTTACATTGGTCCCGTGCGAGGTGTTCGTGCCTCCTACGGGGTCGTTTGGGGGCTGGTTTTGGTTTTCACCTTTTATCGGCCTGTTTTCAAGTCTAACTGTGATTTTTGCAAATTATCGTCATACTCTCAAACCGGGAGACCCGAGACTACGCGGTCAGTTCCTACAAGTTACATTAGTCCCGTGCGAGGTCTTCGTGCCTCCTACGGGGTCGTTTGGGGGCTGGTTTGGGTTTTCACCCTTTAACGGCCTGTTTCCAAGTCTAAGTGTGATTTTTGCAAATTATCGTCATACTCTCAAACTGGGAGACCCGAGACTACGCGGTCAGTTCCTACAGGTTTCATTTGTCCCGTGAGAGGTGTTCGTGCCTCCTACGGGGTCGTTTGGGGGCTGGTTTGGGTTTTCACCCTTTAACGGCCTGTTTTCAAGTCTAAGTGTGATTTTTGCAAATTATCGTCATACTCTCAAACCGGGAGACCCGGGACTACGCGGTCAGTTCCTACAAGTTACATTGGTCCCGTACGAGGTGTTCGTGCCTCCTACGTGGTCGTTTGGGGGCTGGTTTTGGGTTTTCACCCTTTAACGGCCTGTTTTCAAGTCTAAGTGTGATTTTTGTAAATTATCGTCATACTCTCAAATCGGGAGACCCGGGACTACGCTGTCAGTTCCTACAAGTTACATTGGTCCCGTGCGAGGTGTTCGTGCCTCCTACGGGGTCGTTTGGGGGCTGGTTTGGGTTTTCACCCTTTAACGGCCTGTTTTCAAGTCTAAGTGTGATTTTAGCAAATTATCATCATACTCTCAAACCGGGAGACCCCGGACTACGCGGTCAGTTCCTACAAGTTACATTGGTCCCGTGCGAGGTGTTCGTACCTCCTACGGGGTGGTTTGGGGGTTGGTTTGGGTTTTCACCCTTTAATGGCCTGTTTTCAAGTCTAAGTGTGATTTTTGCAAATTATCGTCATACTCTCAAACCGGGAGACCCGAGACTACGCGGTCAGTTCCTAAAAGTTACATTGGTCCCGTGCGAGGTGTTCGTGCCTCCTACGGGGTCGTTTGGGGGCTAGTTTGGGTTTTCACCCTTTAACGGCCTGTTTTCAACTCTAAGTGTGATTTTTGCAAATTATCATCATACTCTCAAACTGGGAGATCTGGGACTACGCGGTCAGTTCCTACAAGTTACATTGGTACCGTGCGAGGTGTTCGTGCCTCCTACGATGTCGTTTGGGGGCTGGTTTGGGTTTTCACCCTTTAATGGCCATTTTTCAAGTCTAAGTGTGATTTTTGCAAATTATCGTCATACTCTCAAACCGGGAGACTCGGGACTACGCGGTCAGTTCCTACAAGTTACATTGGTCCCGTACGAGGTGTTCGTGCCTCCTATGTGGTCGTTTGGGGGCTAGTTGTGGGTTTTCACCCTTTAACGGCCTGTTTTCAAGTCTAAGTGTGAATTTTGCAAATTATCGTCATACTCTCAAACCGGAAGACCCGGGACTACGCGGTCAGTTCCTCCAAGTTTCATTGGTCCCGTGCGAGGTGTTCGTGCCTCCTACGGGGTCGTTTGGTGGCTGGTTTGGGTTTTCACCCTTTAATGGCCTGTTTTCAAGTCTAAGTGTGATTTTTGCAAATTATCGTCATACTCTCAAACCGGGAGACCCGAGACTACGCGGTCAGTTCCTAAAAGTTACATTGGTCCCGTGCGAGGTGTTCGTGCCTCCTACGGGGTCGTTTGGGGGCTAGTTTGGGTTTTCACTCTTTAACGGCCTGTTTTCAACTCTAAGTGTGATTTTTGCAAATTATCATCATACTCTCAAACTGGGAGATCTGGGACTACGCGGTCAGTTCCTACAAGTTACATTGGTACCGTGCGAGGTGTTCGTGCCTCCTACGATGTCGTTTGGGTGCTGGTTTGGGTTTTCACCCTTTAATGGCCATTTTTCAAGTCTAAGTGTGATTTTTGCAAATTATCGTCATACCCTCAAACCGGGAGACCCGGGACTACGCGATCAGTTCCTACAAGTTACATTGGTCCCGTGTGAGGTGTTCGTGCCTCCTACGGGGTCGTTTGGGGGCTCGTTTGGGTTTTCACCCTTTAACGGCCTGTTTTCAAGTCTACGTGTGATTTTTGCAAATTATCGTCATACTCTCAAACCGGGAGACCCGGGACAACGCGGTCAGTTCCTACAAGTTACATTGGTCCCGTGCGAGGTGTCCGTGCCTCCTACGGGGTCGTTTGGGGGCTGGTTTGGGTTTTCACCCTTTAACGGCCTGTTTTCTTAGTGTGATTTTTGCAAATTATCGTCATACTCTCAAACCGGGAGACCCGGGACTACGTGGTCAGTTCCTACATGTTACATTGGTCCCGTGCGAGGTGTTCGTGCCTCCTACGGGGTCGTTTGGGGGTTGGTTTGGGTTTTCACCCTTTAACGGCCTGTTTACAAGTATAACTGTGATTTTTGCAAATTATCGTCATACTCTTAAACCGGGAGACTCGGGACTACGCGGTCAGTTCCTACAACTTACATTGGTCCCGTGGGAGGTGTTCGTGCCTCCTACGTGGTCGTTTGGGGGCTGGTTTTGGGTTTTCACCCTTTAACGGCCTATTTTCAAGTCTAAATGTGATTTTTGTAAATTATCGTCATACTCTCAAATCGGGAGACCCGGGACTACGCGGTCAGTTCCTACAAGTTACAATGGTCCCGTGCGAGGTGTTCGTGCCTCCTACGGGGTCGTTTGGGGGCTGGTTTGGGTTTCCACCCTTTAACGGCCTGTTTCCAAGTCTAAGTGTGATTTTTGCAAATTATCATCATACTCTCAAACCGGGAGACCCCGGACTACGCGGTCAGTTCCTACAAGTTACATTGGTACCGTGCGAGGTGTTCGTACCTCCTACGGGGTGGTTTGGGGGTTGGTTTGGGTTTTCACCCTTT